>JAUNZM010000326.1:1200000-2400000 GCA_033459285.1 Clamator glandarius | reverse complement strand
ATAACTTGTCATTTTATAAAGGAAGGCTTCATGCAATCTAGATGGTGTACAAAGACTGTCAAGAAAATAAGTAGCAGTAAACTTTTCCTTTTCTTGCCATCAGAAAGGAGACGATAAGCTTATTTTTTTTTGTTAAGCATTTCTTTTGCCATATCCAGGTGTAGAATTAAGGGCAAAAAGGCAAGCAAAATAATACTGTGCTAGCTTATAAGTGATAGATAATTCAGAGATCTGTATTTTGGGGGGAGGGAGCAGGTGCAAAATGTTCCTTTTGGGCTATTCCTTCCTCTCTTCCTGTCATTTTTCTGAGCAGGTTTCCCATAAATAGAACATGAATGGAGTTGCCTGCTCTGATCCAGATGGGAGGATACAGAGCTGGTATAATTTTAATATGAAAGAGACATTAGCTTTCATTTAAATTATGTAAATACGCATGTTCTTCACTGAATTAGTGAAGACAAACTGGAAGGCATAGATGATAATTGTATATGGAAGGTGTGAGCCCTTGGAATTAATATACATACAAGCTTTTCAATGCTGAACAGCTTAATATTGTGGATGAATCACTGACCTGATCTTGCAAACAATTATCCAGGTGCTTGGTTTTACACACTTGTGCGGTACTGATGCAGGCAGCAGGTTAATTGAAATTTGAACTAAGTGTACAATCGATAGACCAGATTGGAATGAAATTTTATGCTTGCAAACAATTTCCCCATTACTGTATATATTTGAATTCAGGTAATTTAGGCTCTGTTTGATGAAGTTGCTCCAATTATTGCGGAAGTCTGTCCTCCTCCAGGTAATAGTGTCATTAGCTGGCAGAAAAAAAGCATCCTTGGGAATAAAATTGCCCAAGAAAATGAATCGAAACTTTACTGAGGCACTGAGCCTCTGGAGTAATTTCTTCTGCTGCTGACAGAGTCCAAACTGAGCCAAATGGATGGGCTTGACACTTGTGTTGTGTGCTGTTTTCTCAACGTGGGTAATGAAAATTATTTTGAGAGAGTCAAATCAGCGCAGTGCGGTAATGGGCTTGAGTTATTGTGGAGTAAAATGATGCACGAGGTGTAAAGGGACCTGAGCTCCTTTCTGAAAAGCAAGTCTATTTGTTGCAAGGGGTTGGAGAGAGCTGCGCACAGGTGTGTGTATTCGTGTTCCTCATTACAGGAATAAAATGTTCTCCCTTATTTTTAGCTCATTTATTTTTATTTTTCAGAACAATACTATTCCATAAAGAGAAATAATTTAGGTAATAAAAATGTGACTTGGTCTGCGTGGCAGCAGTAGTAACTCCTTTTTATTTCTCAGCTGGCTGGGCTGGCAGTAATGAACATTGTGTACTTCTATGGCTCAAAAATGCTAGAAAAATCAACTGATTAACCTAAATGAAAGGGAATCTGTGTAATTTCCTTTTAACCAGTTGTCTTCGGCTTGCGTAGAAGACTGGCTTCATTAACTGCAGTGAACTTGAGAACGAGCACAGTTTTACCAGCCGTGAAGATCTTGACTTCTCTTTCACTGACACTTAAGGGAAAAATGTAAAATAGTACCTGTGAGTTCATCACCTTTGAGGTGTTGATGTTTTCTCTTTATATGTACATGCCAAATACCCTCAGAACCAGTGACAATAATGCAGAGATTTTCATGTGATACGAACTTTCTAGTATTTAGAACAGGCTTACCGATTCCTGCACATTCAGAAGCAGATGTGATACTGCTCTATCAGGATTCGCCAAAAATCATGATGCTGTCTGTCATAAAAATATTATTTTTCTCCAAAGAGAAAGGTCCAAAGACCTTTTCTTTAGAAGTAGATGTTTGGAATTAAGGAGCTGCTCAGCAGCAGAGAATAACAATGGGAAAATTCCTCCTATATAGTGATTTTTCCAAACAGAGCATTTTGGATATGCAGCATCTGCATACAGCTTAGGCAGAAAGACTTCTTTGAACAATTAGAGAGACCAGCTTAGTCGTATTTGCTTTATTTTAAAATTTACTTATTTAATTAGAAATTCCTTCCTTAGCATGTTTGGAAACTTTTATATCTCTAGTTGCTTTGTTATTAATAGTTTTTTAAACAGTCATAGCACACAAGTAGCAAACATCCAAAACCATTATGCATATTTTATATGACATATATAGCTTCCCATTTATAATTTACAACATATGTTGCTAAAACATTTATTAAACATTGATAACTGGTTTCATGTTATTACTACCGTATATTAGAAATACAATAAAATCATTCAAATATTCCCACAACCTTTCTATTGACGTTCATTTATTGTTATTTTTGCAATTTATGGTAGTGCAAAAATGGCCATGATGCATCGTAAATAATTTATGAAGTTCTCTCCACCTGCTCATTTGTCTTTTAGGCCACACATCACAAAACACTCCTAAATCTCTATGTAAAATATACCTGTCTGCAGGTAGCAGAGAGAATCCACTGTACTTTAAAGGAATACGAAGGTTTTCAAACAGAACCTGTTGGTAAGCACATTGGTTACTGACCTGCAATGACCTCATATCACACCACCTTGTTCAGCAAACAAGCCTCGTACTCTTCTTGCCCTTAAAACCCTCTTGCTTTGCAATAGCAGCTTTGCTCCAGCCATTTTTCTTATTCTTCTCCCTGGTACGTAAGGGAGTAAACTGAAGTGGAGGGAAGGAAGGTGAAGCTCCTGTGGTGTAAGCCAGGCTACTCTTTGGGAAGATGCAGTGGGGAACAGTCTAGTGGAGACACGGCCTCATAGCTGGCTGAGTGAGTACTCTCCAGAGAACCAGAGAAGTAAATAGGCTACTGTTCTCTTCCTACCACTGCTTGCATGATAAAGCTCTTTAATATAACATGCTTAAGTTCTTGAAGCAGGAGATGGTTTAGGGACTCGCCCTTCGCGGTGCATGGACAGTCACTCTTGCCTCCATCATCTCGTTAATGTAAATCAGAATCGCATGCACTTCTCTAGCCTGGCACATGCATGACAGATGATTTTCCATACTTCTCAAATTCTGTCGAATATCTCCTTCAGATAGTGCAGGCTACGTTGATTTGTGGCCTTTGCCCATGTCCGTACATCTTGATTCTGACAGACAGGTTTTATGAGATCTGCTCTAATGTGTCTGTGCAAGTTTAGGTGGTTTTGCTGCACTCCTGATTTTGTGCCTGCAGAGAGGAGTGTGTCCCTGCCCATGGCACAGGGTGGAACTGGATGGGCTTGGAGGTCCCTTCCAACCCAATCCATTCTATGATGTCACTGTGAAAATGTATAAATGTTCTTTTTAGTCTGAACTAGTGAGGGCCCCAAAAGATTCAGATTCTAAGAGAATAACTTTGGTGTTGATTCTTCCCTAGCGAACTGTAAACTAGTTTTTCCAGCGTTTGTATCCAGTTTTCAATCTGTAATTTGTCACTAGTGAGGATTCTTCCTTTTAATAAAGGAGAAAGCTCTGAAGTCGTGCTAAAGACCTGATAAATCCCAACTAGATATTAGACAAACGATGCCAGTAGGGGTTCCTGTGGTGTATGTTCTCGCGTAGAGTCCAGATTCTACAAAGCCTTTGAGTAGCTGGCATCTGTGCTGCAAATCACCCCACGCGGCTTCTCCAGTGTTGCGCTGGAGTTCACCCTGAGGACTATGGCAATGATGTTTGTTTTCAGTCAGTAAGCATTAAGATTTTTCTTTCTGGTGCATGATTGATGGGTAGGGATACAAAGAACTCTGTGCAGCTGTACTGGCTGGAGTTACCAGGCTTGGTTTCTTCATCGTTACTCTGTGTAAGTAGATTACAAATGAAAGTAATGCTGTTGTTATTCTGGCAGAAAGTGCGGAAGTCAGTGTGTGTGACTTGAGTTTGCACACATAAATTATACATAAATCTGTTCTAGGATTAAGGAGATATGATTTTTAGAAGTTTTAAAGAGAAGAATTGTAAGAGGCCTTTAAAATTCAGCTTCTAGCAGGTTCCTTTGCAGAATCTTGAGGCTGAGGCAAGCGACAAAAAAAAAAAAAAAAATCCATAAAAACAAAACTTCAGAACCAGAGAGTGGTGTGTTGCAAACATCCTGAGGCAGTGTTCTCTCTGAAGCAGTCTTATCTAAACTATTTGGAGTTTTCCCAGTGCATTCAGACATGTAGTCTGTGCTGTCTTTCACCTATTTGATGGAGTTTTATGTGCTCATACTATACTCTTCTCTAGGAAATGATTTCCAACACGGTTTTAATGTTAACTTTCAAACTATTTATATGAGGGGGGATAAATTAAAAGATGACCTAGCAAGGTCTGTGCAGATCCAATATGAATAGCTCACCCTAAAGAGCAGATGATTTTATCAAGTTCTTAATAGGAATCCTATAGATACTCAAAAGCTCTCCGAACATGGTATGGCCACTTGCTTTAGGTGACCTAGCTTGAGCAGAGGTGTTGGACCTCTAGAGATCCCTTCCAACACCTCAAGTTCTGTGATATTTTGTTGGTTAGGTCCCTGACTCAGCTATCACAGCAGTGCTTTATTCTACCTTTATTTAATAAAGCATTTGTGTAATTAGGCATACCGAAAAATCAAGGCTCATTCCTCTTTGCTCCTTTTTTAAGCAAAAGCAACAAATTTTTGCCATGGACAAAAGTAGAGTACAGGTGACATCTACTTCAAATCCTAGACCTGGGTAATATATGCACCACGTGATGCTCCATATAAAGCAGCAGCCCTTGAGCTACTAGGAACTGCAGTGATGAAACCAGGAGAGAACCTTGGATTCGAGTCTGAGCAGCTCTTTCGTAGGATGAGAACTGGCAGTTTTTCAGCAGTTACCTGGGGTGTTTGTGTCTGTCACTATGGGACATTTACAGCAGCTCTGGTGGGATTCAGATACCCCACAGCAGGAGGACTGGAACTAGATGAACTTTAAGGTGCCTTCCAACCCAAACTGTTCTATGATTCTGCTTCTTAGCCTGAACACACTGCCTCATTGCGTATATATAATTTTTTTTTTCTCAAGCCAGGTTGTCATTGTCACAATGGTCTCTTGCTGTGTAAATGTTTTTCTAAAGCAATAGTAAATTCTGATTTAAAACCAAAACAAATCAAAAGCACAACAATTCTGGGAGGGGGATGACAGGCATGTGCTCTTTGTGTGAATTTTCCAATGAAGCACTTCAGCTCTCCAGTCACTTGTTGACTCCTTCTCTACCAAAGCTTCACAGCTTTTGGGAAACTTAACAGCTTTGCACGTGCTAAAACTGTAAACTCATTTATCTCAGCAAAGTCCTTTGGCAAGAGGTAAATCATAAGTATGTGCTTTTGCTGAGAACAGGCCAACTGCGTCGTGTTCAACACCAAGCGTCTCCTTGTTGAGTTAGGGAATCGGTGACCAAGCTCAAGGAAGGATATGGAACACCAGACTGCGTCACCATGCTCTCTCACCCTTATTTCTAATAACTTCTGACCAAGAGATTTGTTCTTCCATAAATATGTAGCCTTTTCAAAGATTTAATCACTTCTGCTTCGCAGTACGGTTTGAGGCTCCTGTTGAGCTAATAACAGCATGGTGACATTTGCTTTGTAATGGTGGATCAAAATAGCTTCGTGCTGTCAGTGTCTGAACCAGTCCCCTCGGTCTTAATGAGTGTATTTCAAATCACATTAGCAAGTTGTTGACCAAACCCTGGGCAATTTATTTCCCAAGCCGAAGTGAGCAATGTAAATTGCCACATAACATTGACTTCTCCAGCAAAGTTACGGTCTCTTCTAAATTGGGATGTTTTTCTTGTTAAAATGCTAATGGTAAAATGGAATCTTGCAAAGCCTTATATTC
Organism: Clamator glandarius; assembly: GCA_033459285.1. NCBI lineage: Eukaryota > Metazoa > Chordata > Aves > Cuculiformes > Cuculidae > Clamator > Clamator glandarius. The sequence goes on along the minus strand of JAUNZM010000326.1, from coordinate 2,394,181 downwards.
TGTATCATTCTCTGTTGCTTGTTTGTTCTGTTAATTAGTTGAGTTCTAAATAATATATCTTATTTTCTTTTGATGTTTGAATTTCAGATTTCATTTGGAGAGTATATAAGGACTTCTTTGTGGGCAGCACTATAATTATAGATTTGCTTGTTTGGTATTTGATGATGATACACATTTTCTATTATGACTACTCTGTAAATTAAAGAGGTGAAGAACTTGACTTTACATGTATAAGTAATCTGGGATTTATTTAAGTCAGCTGGAAGTAATAGTGAGATGCGATGTGTACAGACAATATAGTATTTTGTGCTACAGTAGCTGAATTTTCTTTGTAAGGGTTAAGGAAAGTTCATCTAGTCCAGTTCATCTTCTAATTTGCTGAAAATCCCTAAATCCATTGTAATGACTCTGCTCGTGTTGGTTCAAACTTAGAATTAAAAAAAGACATATTGAAGTTTGAATTTACGGAGCATCCCCCAGACAGCAGTACTGAAGAGTCCTTTGTTGGATCAGCCCCTTCCCAAAAAGCCACCAGCTCTGTTCCTGTTCCTGTATTCCTTTTAAGCCACTTTCAGACCCGTTCTTTGTTAATCCTATTTGGCTGTCACGTTGGTTGGTCACTTCACTACAGAAGTCTGGGGGGGGGAACCGGGCTGCACTGATGTGATGTTCAATCCCTTCATCCATGGGAGCTCCTGATGGTTTTGACTTTGTGACTGTGGCCTTGACCATCTGTTCTCTCCACCTTTGCAAAGCCAATGCTCGAAGGGAGCTGCAGCTCCTGTGCTGGGGCTTTTGTGTACGGGAGTAGTTCTGCACCGTTACTCTTAAGGCTTTCCCACAAATACTGACATCTATGCAAGGCAGAGAGCTGTAAACAATCACCGCTGAGCTGTAAATGTTTATTTGTTTTCTTTTGTCATTTCTGACAGGTTATCTGTGATAATTTTGTTAATTGCCACTTGCGGGGAAGGATCCCACTTACTCTTCTCTCTATACTTATTACACACATATAAACAATGTCATTTAGCATCGTAGCCATTTGCATGAAATGCTGCTGCTGCTTTGTAGGAGGATTAGCTGTAACTGCTTGACAGAAGAGTGCTTGTTTATATAATGTCTGCTATTCGTGACTATAAATACATTTAAACATCAGAGTTGGTGATGATGCAGAGCTGTCATCAGAATTCAGCCGGCTGCTCTACAGCTTGCAGGTTGGACGTGAGTGATGGTGCATCCGAGCCATCTGGAGCCGGCAGCTTTGGGGACCGTGCCTGCTGAGGTTTGGTAGAGTGGCACTGTGCCTCTGGAGGACCCACTTCCCTCTTGTCTTCTCGCAGGTTTTCCACTAGTGCAAGAGTCACGTTGGTGAAAGCTGGAGGGATGGGGGACTTGACCCCAGCATCTCCTCTCTTCTCGCACAGTACTGTGTAGAGAAGCGGGGATGGTAAGCGAAGCATTTACGATTAACCTACTGCCTCTTTATCTTGAGAGAGCTTAGGGTTGACAGCAACAAGAAAAAATGCATTTGTAAGCTTATTTACTACATTTGTTAACCATCTGGGATACAAAACCTCTACAGTGAAGGAGCTGTCAGAGTTTGTTCTAGTTAACCCTGTGGAAGCAAAAGGCTTGATTTTAATTTCTTTCATCAGGTTTTCAGTTTGGTAACAACCTTGGACCAAAAAAACCCCAGGACTGATGGTGGTGGTATTACTATTTTCTTGGTATATCCATGTTTTCATTGGAGTTGATGACTGGCATTGGTCCTCAATGGTCAGGGGGCCCCTGCTGGAGGGTAGGGGAGGAGGTCAGCACAGGGTGAGAAACTCTTCCTTGACCCAGGCTGTCAGATGTTGTGAAAAGTGATGGATCCATAGCGTGGAGGCTGCTAAACCAGGAGACGTTCAGCACTCTCCTCCAGTTCTGGGACTACAGGAGGCAAATGAGGTCTGGTGGGTGACATGGATGTTTTGCAACAGAATAAATTTGTTTTAATGGCTATGGTAGATGGAAAGCAAGATGCTAATTTGGTCTCTTGAAATGGAACAAATGAATGTCAGAGAACTCTGTGAAGAAACCAGGTGGGGGCAGAACATAATGATGATGGTGCAGCCTTCCCTGCAGAGTGTTGTGGGCTCTTCGTGAGTTTGCACAATGAGAGATCAGCCAGGCTTCATCCTTAGAGTTTGCTGAATAAGAATGCAAGAAAAAAAAATAGAATACAGGAAGAACTGGCACAAATTGTGACAGCTAAAGGTACTAGAAATGTAACTATGAATAATGCAAAGGGAATGGTAAGCTTTGCTAGATAGTACTGATAAAACTTGCTTTGCTTTTGGTTTTTAACTGTGGAAAATGGGCAGTGTTTGTTTTTTATTTATTTAACAGTTTAGAGCTATGCCAGCAGGGCTGGTGCTGCTTTTCCTACTGAACACTAGTGAACAAAAGTGAAGAAATTGAGGGAGAGAAATTACTTGAGGAGGGAAAACAAGAACAGCATCTCTCAGCAGGGAGCCAGATTTTACAGTGAAGCAACATTGGATTGAATGGAGCAAATCCAATTTAAATGAAGAAAAGTCTGTGTACCTGGATGCTGAAGGGAGAGAGGAGAAAGATTCTCCAGAACAGGTCAGAGTGGGGGCAAAAAAATCCTGTTTAGAGGTCAGGACAAAGAAAGCGCAATTATGTGAAACAGATGTACAGAATGTCCTGGCAAGCAGGTGCATTACCTCAGGGGTAATTTCTTTTGTGATGCACCCAGGCTTGGGCTCCAGCCTTGAGATACCAGTGTTGGGGCTGGATTACCTCTCAGGAATGTGTATGAGTTAGGATGAGGTGTGGTTTCCCCAGGAAAAACGGATAGTGGAAACTGTAGCCACTTAAAGTGTGGGAGTTAAGTGTTCAGCACTACTAAGAATCAGGTTGCTTTGGTGCCAAAATATGGATTTAGATGCTTAAAATTAAGTCTGCCTGTGTCCCAGTTTCCCCATCTGTAAAATGTATTATAGCAATTTCAGCTAATCCTATTAAATTGTAGTACTAGTGTTTCACTATTAATATATCTACAAGGACATGCATCATAGTAACTTTACCCCATGGTGACTAAAATGTCTGCAGTAGCATGGAATAAAATAATCGGAGCCTCTGGGACTCGGGAGCTCTCCTTTTTTTTAATTGGTTGACTAGAAAGGAATTATGCCAATTTTCTCCAAGCAAAGCTCTGGTCCTACCCTGGCCATGAGGGAGGGAAAGCAGCCTATTTCTCAGAATAAGATATTTTACTTCCTCTCAACCCTGCTGTTTTAAGGTAAAAATCAAGTAGGGTTTGGTGAGAAAGCTGTCTTTCCTTTACACATTGAACTTGTGATTTTTTTTTTTTAAATATACTTTTTTTTTTTAATCTAACATGGTTCAAGGAAGGACTTGGGTGCCTTCAAATTGCAAAGACTGCATGTAATGAAAAGACTTCCCGCTAGGCAAGGAAAAAGCTTCGGAGGTAATTATAGCTTGGTTTCTTCAACATTTTGTTCAATTTAGTGTTTTATTAAACCTCTCACCTGATCTTTGGTGTGTGTATGATAAAAGGAAGTTTGTAGTGCAGGCTCCTCTGATAGATGATATAATCCTTTTAGCAGGCAGGATGTAAAATAGGTCCCATAACACATCAGGATTTCCTCAGAAATCTCTGGCAAGGCTAATTATTTTTTTTCCTAGCCACTGAGCAGTCGCTAACTCTCCCACAGTTACTGAGTGCTTCTGACCTTCGATATTTCTTCTCTGCTTGTGCAGAGATTACTCAGAGTCCCTCAAGGGCAGAGCACCTGGGCTGCTGTTTCACAACAGAGCTCCCCGTGAAGGACACCAGTGGAACGAGGCAGTTTCTGCTTGCTCAGTTCATCCTCTGAAGACAACGTAACGCGTTGCAGTGCCAGAAGAAAAAAATAAAAACCCTGCGTTCCTCCGAGTCCCTTCTATACATCTCATAAAAATCATTAATACCCTGTTGATTGCAGCGGCAATGCAGTAATTGTGATATATCTGAAATGTCAGCGTTAGAAGGATTGCAGAGGAGGCTCGTGGCACTGGGTTGAAGGGAGAGGCTTACAGCTTGCTGCTTGAATAAATCCCTAGAGAAAGGGGAGCTGGTGTGGCTTAGAGAACTAGGTCCCAAATCCTGGTCGAACATCCCAGGCTGATGCTGGAGCAGCAATAAGAGACCGCAGCCCACCTCCTGCATTGGGTTTCTGACTTGAACTTGTGAACCTGATGATCTGACAGTGGATTGTGCTTCACAAAAACTGGGAAAAACCGCTGGAGGTGGGGGAGAAGCGTTGAGCAGGCGGAGAGAGCCTGGCGTTCGCTGTCTGAGCGCGGGGCAGCAGTCTTGCCCTTCTGCCATTTCTGCACAGCCTCGTTCATTTTCTTGTTTACGGGCTAAGGTTTCATCAGGACAAGGCTTTCAGGTGTTCATCTATGTGGTGACATTTTGGATGTCCAGATTTTCACCTGAATATGTTCAGCTCTTTGGACTGCTTATGGATACGTGTTAAATGGTGAAGATGAGACAGAAGATCTCTAGAAAAATTTAACACTTACAAAAACATGGTTTAACCTTCTTGAAGTATTCATCATTTAATACAATTAATTTGCATTTAGATATCTTTTCTGTAATTACTTCAAATTAGGTACCAGGGCTGAAATCTTAATGTGATGGGCAGGTGCTGAAAGCTTAAAACTTGGGTCATATGTAATTTAGAGAAGAATATTCTGTCTCTTACTTTTAATAACTTGAGTGTTACCTGTTGTAGTGCTTTATTTGAAATCAGTTTCACCAGAGGCGAGTTCAAAACTATTCACTCTGCCACATCTTCTGAACAAGGTGTTCTTTTGACTTGAAGCTTGCTCTCCCTGCATAATCATTTTCTAATTCAACCACTAATTACTAAAGGCTTCACTCTCCTCTCACAGCATCTCCAGAAGACAGACGATTGCCTAGAGCAAACCAGTTGGGGTTCCCAGTCCTGTGTGAACATCTGGGAACCCCAGAGTTCCTTGTGAATGGGAAACTGAGACTTAAAAACCAGCATGCTCCTTGCTGTCTCTGGCACGTTCTCTTTTGAAACATTATTGTTGAGTGCCATTGAATAAATAATCACAGAAGCCACACTTCCATTCAGTCTGTTTCGTATCTCAGTAATTTTTATGGTTCCCCAACCAGAGCTCAATATACCGCATACACAAAATAATTACAATGAAGCAAAGCGTTCATTTTGCTTTCTTTGAGGGGTACATTTTTCAAATATTCCCAAGGAAGGACTTTTATCTAACCCAGGAACTTGCAACGCTGCTAGAGCTGTAACTGAAACTGTAACGATGCAATTAAATATTAAATCAACAATCTGATGCTCTGTGGTGCTGCTTAGTCAGATCTGGAGCACCCAGACTTAAAAGGAAAAAAGAAAGCAAAATATATGGCAGATAAATACAGGTTTTTTACTTTTTGGACTAAAAGTGGAGGATGCCTTGCATGAGTTCACTGTCACCAAACACATAACTATCATGAGATGCCATCAAGGAACTGTAGGGAGAAAACAATCATCAACAACCTACAACGCCCAGAACAATATTGTCCTTCTCTATAAACAAAGACAATAAACTCTATCTCATGCTAACAATATGTTGCTTACAAGACTTATTTGTAATGCAGGGCAGAACAACTTTACAGATTAAAAGCTGCAGCACAGATATTAAATAACTTTTTGGGAGTTATGAAGGAAACTCTAGCACACATAGCATTGTAACTTGGAGTTTGTAAATTCGAGAGTTTTTTCTAGAAACTAAAGGATTGGTTTCTGTTGTGGTAATTATAATTCTATTTTATTCTTGAAAACTCTTCCAAAGGCAGATCTGGGGTCTCTGCTAAAATACTGTTGTAACTTTGGTATAATAAATACTCTGAGTATGTTTGCTGTCCAGCTGTGGAGTTGGCTGCTTCAGGTAACAAAGATATTCTATCTTATTTCTATCTTGGGTAATTTCCCCCTGCTTGGGGGACAGTAAAGCTAAAGGACATTCTCCAAAGCATGACACCATTCTTTACTGTTTTTAAGGCCTTTAAATTGCTGGAATAGTGCAGTAAAGCTCCTGCGTAATGAAAACCTGAGTTGCTCAAACTATAATATTACTTCTATCAAAAGTAATTTTTGTAAGTGCAGGTATGCTCAACGGGGCATGATCCTTGTGTGAACCCTTTGCCTTTCTTCGTGTTTACCTGTGATTCTGTGTTTGAGGCACTTCTATGAGCTCTCTGAAGGGCCTGCTCTACACGCTTGGACACTGGAGACACACATACAGTCTGTGGTCTCCACAATTCCATCTGACAAGGGCTTGCTTTCGTTATTATTTGTTGTGCATTTTCTTTAATGAAATTCTTAGACCGGAAGGTCCATGTTCTGCCCTTTTTTCAGATTTAAGTGTGATCTGAAAATTCGTTGTCTTATTTTTGACTGTTCCAGCTATTATTGTGTTAGAAATGAGGTAGGATGAATGAAAGCTTTTACTTCTCCCATCCCTTCTATTGTGTAGTTTCTATACAGTTACTGTTTGCAGCTGGATGCTCCAGCGTTGCTGCGTTTCAGAGGTTCTCAGATTATCCATTTATAACTGCAAAGCCAGCGGTTTTGTGTAACCCCAGGAAAGCGTGGATATTGTGATATCCAAACCGCATGTGCTAGAAGGTGTGTCCATCACTGCTTACAATGGAGCTTATTTCCATTTAGCTGTTGTATTGTGACTCCAGTTTTTCAACATCTAAGCATTTGATTGCTGGGGTGTGGAAATGTGTGACCCGTTACTGCTTTTGAGACCATTGAAGGTTCGACCACATCATTGTGATCTATCTTAGCATAGATTTGGTGAAGTCTAAAGAGCAGTGATGAATTAAACAACTGATGATCTGGACCTAAGAAGTGATCCAGCCTGTTGTACTGTTCTGACTGATAAACAGGAATGATGTGTTTGTTTTCCTGCTTTGTAGAATCAGAGCAAAGCAGGCTCTGCAGGGATGCTGAAATTGCTTGCAGCAATATTTTCTGTAATATGAATCCAAATAAGTGAACAGATAAAGCTTTCCATAAGGGTAATCGGCTCATTGGGGATGAATTCCTTTCTCAGACACCTTAGATACGTTTTTGCAGTAGGGGAATTTTTAGGAGAAGCAAAGAATTGGAGTGGTGCAGTCTCCATCCCTGCCTCGCTGCTGTTAGAGCCCATGTAGGCAGGTTATAGCCTGCTGAACAACTAGCTTCTCTGACAAACTGCTCTGTCCTCAAGCACCAGGTTATGGTCAGAAGAATGAACTGCAGGAGCTAAATTGGAAGCTCATAATGATGAGTCAATAGTCTCTCCATGTAGTTTTAGCACCTGCTGGTATCAAAACTCAGTTCTTCATATGGTCTTTCAGGTGAAAGGACAAGTAGCTCTCCTGAGCTTTTCTGCTAATTTTGGGCTTTTTTAGTTAAAAGCAAGGTGCCAGCAGGAAATCCCATTTCCTCAGCTCTGTGCCAGGTGTGGGATCTTCCTTTTGTCTCTGTTCTCACAACTGGTAAAAGTGGTAAACTATTTTAACGGTTGCTTATCTCACTGGGTAACGTAGAACAGACACCCGAAACCAAGTGTCATTGAGCAAGGATGATGATACTGCGCAGCTTTTCTTTAGCATGTTTTTACCTTTACAACCAGTAATTAAAAGGTAGCATGGGAATGGGTAAAAATATCTCCAGTGTTATGATAAGCCCTGTGCAAAGCACCAGACAGGCGGCTGCATCGCGCTGACTGCCTAAGCGTGTTGATGGCTGGTGGGTCAGGGCTGCACAGGAACAGTCTGCAGCAAACCCCCCTCGCGAAGCAGAGAAGGGTTATTTTGGACAGAAAACGGTAGCCTTCTGGATATTAATTGAGTTTGATAACTGGGCTTCAGTGACAGAAAATTGAGATGCGGGTAACGCATTAGGGCAAGCTGAGCCGGGCTGCGCTACCTGCCTTCTCTCAACGTGTTTGTACTTTTGCATTGACAATTAACCTGCTGAAGGTGGTTTCTTTCTCAGGTGGCTGAGTCGCTGTCCACAGCCTCTGGCACGAGGCGATGCCAATATCCATGCCTGAGAGTGTAGGTGCTTCCATGACTGCTGCCTTCCAGTAATCAAGCAGCCTTAATTATCAGTGTGATGCTTTGAGCACGGCAGGCACCTCCTTGGGCTTCCGAAGGCGTGGAGCTCAAATCGGGTCTCTTACGTCAGCCCAGCCTGTATCAGGCTCTAACCGATCGGAGGACACTATCTGCGCTATCAGATGGGTGAAATAATGGGATTGAACTCTGCGTGTATATTATAGACTTCATGTCATCAAGTTTGATTCAAGCAGCTTGAAAGGCCAGTGCATGTCTCAGCATGATAATGTTGACATGCGCTCCATCTCTGGGGAGAGAATGCATCTGTTAGCTGCTGCTTTCATGTTGACCCTGTCATAATCAATAAGAACAGCTCGCCGCGTAGAAATTCTTTGTGCAAAAGACAAGGATCTCTTTTTCTTGTAAAATACCCCAAAGCATTAAAATAATTTCTCTCTATATTATGAGGAATTGTTATGTAGCAACCTGTTTAAAGAATATCTGATTACAAAACTGCGCTATTTCTGATGATTCAAGCCTATCTGAAATGCTACCTGGAGGCATAATTATCAATCTGATATGAATTTAGGTTTATGACACTTCCTTCCAACACACACACACGAAAATCCATTACAAATAAACTCAGATGAAAAAACCCCAAGCAAAACCCCAGCAACTACAAAATCCTCACACCCAGAATGATTTTTGTCATTGTTGGGTGTGTTGCTTTCCTTTAAATAGTTTGTGTATAAAACAATTTAAAAACTTTTCACGAATGTTTTTAGACTGAAGATGCAAATCATTGGTTGTTACACACATAGAAAGAGAAGATCAGAAGGCAGTGGAAGTATAACTGAGACTTTTGAGTGAGACTATAAAAATATTCTGTAGAATCGTCTGCTTTTGAGCTGCAGTAGAACATCCTTTGCAGTGTTAGATATTCAGATCCCTGGTTAGAATTGTATTTTAATCCTCTCTTTCTATGCAAAAAAAAAAAAAAAATCTGAAGACTTTTCTCTCTATATTTCAATTTGCAGAATAAACACCTCCCCACCCTGCACATCGACACCCAAGAGATCGCCGAGTGTGGCCTCCAGCTCTCAGGACCACTCCCCTACTGGAGCACTTAGTGAGTGATTCTCTCCATGTATCTCTGTAATGGACCATTATTCTGAGACCTTCAGCACTGGGAAAGAAATACATCCTTGTGCAGCAGGCTAGCTCAAGATCGATGTGCCTCTTAAATTCTGAAAACAGGTCTCCAGTGTACTATCCTTCTGTCCAGCAGGGAATTTCAATTCCCAGAGCACAAACTCTTCCTGTTAGATACAGGGGTGTTACTGGAAAGCAGAGCTCTCTTCTGCTGCATTTCTCACTGTTCGGGCTAACAGAGCTTATCCAAGCTCCTAATTAAGGTCTAAATGTGGATGCTGTGTTGCAATCAACCTATCCTGTGCCTGGATTACATTTGTGTTAGGGTAGCAATGGATCACAGAGCTCAAGAGCAACTCCTGAAATAGTTCACATAGGCTGACGTTGGATTTCCTGCTAAATGGGAAAGTCCTTGGAGATTCATTTGGGGCAAAAGAAATACAAAAAACCAAACCCAACCCCCGAATCTGTTGTGGTGTGTTCTCCTGCACTGTCTCACAGGAGAGCCTGTCATCTAAAGTAAAATTTATTTGTGAACAAAATGATGTAGTTTGTTCTGGGCTGGAGCACATGCACATGTTTGCGTGCAAGCTGGACAACTGAGGGACCTGAGCACTGGAGTGGAGGAGAGCCAGCTGGATGGATGTGCTGAGATATTTTTTGTAGCTGTGACTAGGTATTAAATTCAGATTACGGGTAACAATTGCAGCATGGTAGGATCATTCACACTTGTCTCTTTCTGCATGCAATACCATTTACGCTTCTCTATCCGAGTCTGGGAAACTCATAGTTATTAAAGAATATTAGACAGCAGGGCTTTCAACTCAATTTATGCCACGTTCATTAATGGCGCAGACTAGAAGCATGCGTTTAGGCTTGATCAAGACGCTTATTGAGCTTGCCTGTCTATCTCCTTAAGTACTGCTATGGCTAAAAACCTGTTAGAAACAGATCTGACAGTTTGTGGCTGTTTGGTGACAGAAATCCGTTCCTGAAAAGCATTTCTTTCCAAGTTACTCCATAATGACCTCCTGGTGAGCTAATAACATAGCTGGACATCACAGGATTTTGAAACATCTCTCTGAATTGCAGCCTAACACTCCTTAAACATTGCGAGATGAATATTAGCACAGACTGAGGCTACACATTTTTGGTATGGTTGAACGACCTGAGAAGTCACTGCTGGATCAGAATTCCCAGCAGGTGAGGGCTGGATTTGCCTCTTAGAACTCTGCAATTAATTTCCATTGGTGCTTCACTGCTGCAGGTAGAAACTAAAACAGTTGCAGCAAATTCTATGGTCTTTGTTTAGAAGTCGTTCCGCGTTGTGTAAGTCAGTTTTTGTTTTGTGCGCTTCTGTATTGTCTCAGAGTAATAATTTCAATGTAGAATTCTTCCAGAGTTAGCACAAGCATAATCTTTACAAAGCAATCCTGTCAAATGTGGACTGATTATTTCTAACGTTTGCTATCTACAGGTCTTTACTGGCCCAGGAGCCTTGCTGCACTCACACTCTCAAAATGCAGCTGCTGTGGGTGCTTCTGTACAAAGTGTCCTCTATCCCACCATCCCTTGTCCTTCCAGTCAAAGCTAAATTAAACCAGTGATTTAAACTGGGAGGACTGGCGATGATCTGTTGCTGTCGCTTTCAGAGAAAAGCAATTGCTTTTTACATTCCCATAGCTCTGGGAAGACGAACTTCCCGTCTGTGCTGGAAAGGCCTCACCAAACGATGACTTTCTTCTGCAGATCCTTGGCAGGGATGCTAAAATCAGACTTCTCAGACAGTATCCGTGATCCAGCTAGCAGAAACTTCTCTGTTTAATGATCAGACGGGGTTCTGTAAGCAGAGCCCCCAGCGCAGATCTGCCCATAGAGAGCGGTACCAAAAATTTGTGGGTGCCTCACTTGCAAACAAACCCCCCGTTCTGATCAGCTCTTCCTCAGCTGTAGTCACATCACAGTGGGTTTTGCAGTGGATGCGAGACGCATCAGCTGTTAGAATGGCCTTAAACAGCCCCACTAAATTCTCTCTTCTGGCTCTGTGGTGATCTAGGCTACAAGAGCCAAAGGGTCTCGGTATCGTAGCTGGACGATAGCTCTGACGCTGTGGGGGTGACACAGTTCAGTTCTTTGTCAAAGTGCCTGGAAAGAAGGGGGAGGGAGGAACGAAGACATCATTTTAGAGCTGAGAAAGCAGAGGCGGGGACTTTTCATTGGCTTTGTAGTTTAGTTTGTTACTCTTTTATGTTTTCAGTTGAGGTGGTATTTTTGTTTGAATATGTTTCATCTATACTAGGCTGCTGAAATCTGAAACTTATTCCATGCGGCTCAGCTTCAGTAGAGCAATACTCCTCCTGATTCCTGCCTGAATAAGCATTACACCCATAACTCAATTACAGGAGCCGAACCTTGTGGAAGATATATTTTAAAGTATACTTTTAGTAAGTTGTAGAGTGTCTAAACTTTGTGCTTTCTGGAATACAGGTATGGAAAAAAAAAATGAAAATAATTGATTGCCAATCATGGTGGGAAGGTTGGAGGCAAACAATCATGAGCAACATAAATTTGTTGAAAGACCTGAATGATTTCTAATGAAAAGTGCTACATGATAGTTTGGCTGTGCAGAGCACAGTCGTTGTGCTGTTCTGGCGAATTGTGATAAAGGACTTAGATTATTTTTGCATTCAGTACAGGAATAATCATAATAAAACTCTAGGAAGCATTTTGCAAATATTAAATTAGAAATTATCAAAATATTCCCTTTAGGTAGGAAAGTATTGCTGCCTCAGGATATTGCTAGGTTAAATAACTTGTTCAAAGCCAGCACAAAATGCAAGGATCAGACTAGATTGACTGGCAAAAGGAAAAAGCAAACGATGTTTGGAGCTGCAGTGGAGCTCCTAGCCCTACACTCTGTGCTGGCTTTGTCCACAGGAGACACATCTTCAGGAAACGTCATGAAGACAATGCAGGCTCAGTTTTCAGGCGAGTGGCACTGCTGGTGCAAAGCAAAATACGCTGCAAAGTTGCCTCATGGCAAGACAACTAATGTGAGCAAAAAAATCCTAATGGAGAGAAAGCACCAAGGCAGACCTCACCATGCCAAAGCTCTTCTAGATGGGCTTAACCCCATCCCTGCAATCCAACTGCCTTAGCAGCTTTATGATGGAGAGCGTAGAGCTGCTTCTCTCTTAGGATTTGCAGCTTGAGGTCTGGTGAGAGTTACCCACAGGGACTTGACTCTTTTGGCAGCAAAGATACAGGGAGGCTTTTCAGCCTCTCAGGGAGGCTCAGTGGTAGCACTGGGTATAAATTAGTAGGTTATGAGAGTCTGTTAGGAAGCTGTCTAATGTTAATCTCACTGGATGTATCTGTATTTAGACTTAATTGTGTTTCTGCTGATACAGGCTCACATAGGAGCTGTGTTTGTGTACCTACTCATTTGCATGTTAATGGGGTTCTCCAGGGCTTTTCCTTGATCTTTAACAATAGGGAAGCCCGGCTAATTGAAATTTATTTGAAAGGGGTTTATTTGCCTCTTGAGTTAGGGACAGTAGGTTGTAACAGCTGAGGGAGGCTGCAATGCCACCTTAGGGAGGCTTTAATACCTGTGCCACCCACACTGCCAGGACCATTGACAAAGGAGGGGGATGGTTTACATTGCTTGCACTCACACCCTGAACTGGGTTTGGTCCAGCCTGTTTGTCTAGTGACTGCTTCGCAGCAGCTGAGCAGAAGTGGAACTGTTGGTTTTTTTTTCAGGAGAACAAAGGACCTGCAGGTAAAATTATCCAGGTGATGTAGTTGTGTGCTTCTAGCAACTGAATCTGGCTCAAGAATGCAGGAGGGACAGCATGCAAAGGTCTGTCCCAGTTACTGCCACTAACGCTCCTTAAAAAATTGAACCTGAGCATCTGAACTGTCTTTAAACGCCATACGTTGAATCCTGGCTTTGTTTATTGTAACACCTTTGATTCTCTAATCCCCTTATTCCACTGTCACTGGCGCAGGACGATTCTATCTTGGATCTTTGTGGGGTCTTGCACGCAGCCCCTTGTTCTCCACACGACTCCTGTCCAGGCACGCCGGGAAGTGCTGCTGAAGCATGACAGTTGCTCTAGCGGATCAACGTACTCTGAAAATTACCTCTAGGCTGGGAATATCGTGATGGCTCAATTTATCAGCTGCCCCTTTTGCCAGCACCATCAGTCACACTGGAGCTGGAGGTCAGGATTTCAGTGTGGAAATAACATTTTTGGATGAAAGATGATTATTTGTTGGGAGGAGGAGTTGTGTCTTTTTACTATTTACCCTCTGTGGCCTGTGTTTTCAGTTGACTGCATGGGAGCTGGTTTGCTATGTGCTGGGGAGCTTTGTTTTTAACTCGAATATTGTGGCTTCTTTCTTTCAAGCTGGTTGCCAGAAAAGCTGCAGGGCCCAACTGACACTTCACTAATCTCTGCAGTTTAGAACCTGCCTATGATCTAGTGGTCTCGGTTCATCTCCTTGCAAATATTTAGTTGCTGGGCTTTACGCTGAGGTTTTTGATTATGAAGAGTTTATTGTACGGCAGACAGCACATTCCCTGGTACAGAACAGAATGTAATCACAACTGAAGCACAGCTGTCAAAATAAAATGAACACAAAGTGCAGCTATTGCTTTAATTGTCTTGATATACTCGTTAGCTCTGAGAAATTCACGGTCCAAAGTGGTTCTTCCCACTGATAGAGTGGTAAGCGATGGGCTACCACATTTTGGTGGCCAGAGTCCAGATGGATTTTGTGTTTCTGTCCTGAGACAGAGCTGATTAACTTTGTAAAGGCAGCCTGGAATTCCCTTTCCTCTTCCAAAGCGGGGAACAGTGAATGTTGAGGTGCGGGTGGATGAGGTACTGAGGGGCATGGTTTAGAGATTGGTGGCAATGGTGGGACTTGATGATCCGGTGGGTCTCTTCCAACCTGGTGATTCTATGATTCTAAGATTATTACCTCCCTGTGCTGGGAGCCTCAAGCTCATAGCTCCTAATGGATGGTTCTGAGAGCGTGTGGTAGTGGTTGCAGTGGCAAATTCCCACTGTTACCCTGGAGTGTCCTGTTTGCCCAGGGTCTCCCACGCTCGATTTCAGCTTTTGACTCCCACCTTGCCCCATAAAGCCAGACTGTGTTTATTTGTCTTCCACCTTGTCAGAATTCCATTCAAGCATTTTTGTTTCCTTGCGTGTTGCCCCTTGATGCCTTAGAATTTTATCACAGCTTTTCAGAGCCTCCTTGCAACTCCTCAGATCCTCTCCTGAAATCTGTTTGTGTGATGTTTTAGAGAAGCTAGCGCTTAGGAAGCCGCTAGACTGTATCGATGCTGTGCCCATCACGCTGGCTAAGGATTTGTCTGCCCTGCGCAGGGAGCGTGGTGCAGAGATTTCCAAGCCTCTGCTAACGCAAGTAGCTGTTCGTGTTCACACACAGTGCAGCATCGCGCAGAGCAATGAATTTACATCCAATCACCATCTGGCTGCAGTGTCTTAAGTCATAGGCTCCGGTGTTCTGCTGTACGCTGGTATTTCTTGGAGTAGCAGCTCTTATCGTGGGATCTGGATCTTTTGCTGGGTTTTGTCTGTGTGTTATCTTGGCTTGCATGGAAAGCTTTTGCTCTGTTTCAGTGCACAACAGTAAATTTGATCCTGTTGAATGACTGGAGGTTTTTGTGTGTAAGAAGCAAAATTAGTGAGGGGACTGACTTCTCTGTCAGTGAAATCTCATGCAGGCGCAAGGTTTAACTTCAGCAGGTAGTTAATCATATGCTTTATGGTGTTTATTCCGACTTAAAAAGAGGAAGAATAGAACAAGATTAATATTGCAGAGGAAATATTTCCCTTTACCACAGAGTTTTAATTAAGTTTGGGGTAGGGAAACAAGGACTAAACTAATTCTTGACAGGATTAATGGATCTGAAAGCTGAAATGAGTCCTTTTTTTCTTGTCTCAGTATATTAGGAATAAATGGAGTATTGAAAGCAATGAGTCCTTCATATAGGCACTTCAAAAGCCTCATAAGGGAATTTTCAGAGGCATATCCCAGTACAAATTTTACCTTAAGTGTTTGTGAATCTATTCCAACAGTTGATTTTAATGTATGTTAGAGTTCATCTATAAAGCAACGGTTATTATGTGTATTTGCACATGGCAAACAGTGAAATAGAAAGTTTGACAGGCTTGCTGTGACTGATTAAATTCTTTTTCCGCTTCCATTAGAGTTCTCAATCTCACCTTGAAAATATCATCCCACACCCTTGATGTGATTTTTAAATGGCATTTATAATGTGCCTATGAAACGCACGACTTCTGTAAGCTCTGTATTTAATAATGAGACTGAGAAAATACTTGCAGGTAGTCCCTGGGAAATGGTAATGAAATTCCCAACAGAAGCATCCAACACTGTCAGAGATTCATGGTGGTGGGTCTGCTCGCTGTTCTGCATACGCGTGAGAAAGGAAATGTGCAATTTCATTAGGAGTATAAAATGGGAAAGACATCTCTTTTCCAAAGCCATTTTATGGTTGCTTATGACGGGATGAGCCCTTCTGGTTCAATTTCCTAGGATTTGGTTTAGTGAATAATGCAGAGCTGCAGTGCTGATCTGATAACAACTGCTTCTGGGGTGCTTGCTCCTGCAGGGATGTGAGATCATAGAAGGGTTTGGGTTGGAAGGGACCGTAGAGATCGTCCCCTTCCAACCGTCCCCAACATTTATTTCAGACTGCAGCCAATTGCGGGTAGGGAGGAAGCAAAAATAAGAAATCAAAGCAGTTGTTCTTCACCCTGGTTTGTTTGGGACTCTGTTCCAAATCAAAGTGAGATGAAAATCAGAGACAAAAATGACAGGAAGCTATGGGACAACTAGAAAGCAAGAGATCTCTGGGGAAACACTGGAGAGAAAGTGCTGGTAGGTTTATGCACATGGTGACAAATTCTCATGCCTTGTCAGCTGGTGAAGCTCCACTGATTTTCCAGAACCCGGCCAGATGTGTGCTTGGGAAAAGGAAAAACTCGCTGAGTGGCTGTGGAAGGCAGGATGTACATAAAAAGATTTAGTGTCCTCAGCAACCCTCTGCACCCAAGAAGGCAACCACAGGTTTTTAACTAAGACATATTTTCATTACACTAAATCCACTGAATTTTCAGAAGTTCCTGGATGTAGAGGAGGAGCTGGGCTTGCTTTTCTTCTCAGTAAAGGTCAGATGCAGTGGGTCATGTTTTCAGTGAACTTTATTTTAATACAGAAATTCTCTCTACTATTCCAAAGTACCTGTGAATGTAGTAGTGGTGTGGGTATCATCACAATATCTAAGCAGTAGATGATGTCGGGATCTGGCTGTGTTCTTATTAGAACAGAAGCTGTAGAATCCAGAGGAAAGAACTAGAAATACATCATCTCTTCATTTTGTAGCCAAGAATTGCAAAGGGACAATTTACCTTCCCTACCCTCTTCTGAAGACCTACTGGAGAGTTTTTAACTGCATCGGTTATTTCAGGCTTCACTTTATGTATTTAGCTGGTTTTGATGAGACTTTTGTTACTGAATCAAAGGTTCATTTTTCCTCCCCTCTCCCCTGATAACATGCTTGAATAAAATGTAAACCTTTGCCAGCTGTAAAATTTGAAGTGGGAGAAAATGCAGATGTTATGTTTATTTCCAGTAGTTTTAAACTCCTGTTTAGGGAGACAGGCAAACACAGCAGTGTGCAAAATGTGCCTAAAGCTACGGTTCTTTCATTTCCCTGCACAGTGCCCATAAGAAGAATTATTAAACATGATTTTCACAAGGCAGGCATTTGTTTTTTAAATCAGGATTGGAAGATACACTGGGGCTTAAGAGATTTATTTGCTATTGCCTCTTTTATAATTGTTTCTGTAAATGGATGGGAGAGTTGAATCACTTAACATCATTTGCTTTGCTGGAAAAAAGCAGCGAATTTTAACCTGAGTTTATTTTCATAGCTAGGCAAGTGATCCACTATTTCCTGAGAACACCTTGGTGTTAGGGTTTAGAGCTGCACGTGGAGCCACAGAATATTGCTGCCTTTTCTCTGTGAAAGAAAATAAACACAAACCACTAGCTCATGGTGACAGAAGTCTTGGATGTCTAAAAAATGTGCATTCTCTGTACCTGAGTTAAGATTTATATTCTCAGAGGTTGTTCAGATCCTTGGCTCTTACTGATTTTGGCAGCTCCATTGATTTCACTGGTGCCAGTTCACCTGGCACCGGCTCTGAGAGTCTGGATCCTGGGTGTTTGTACATTAAAGACAAGAGGTTCTTACTGAACTACTGTCTAATCAAAAGGGTGTGTGCCTACGTACATACTCACTGTGAAACCCTGCAACTCTTAGCTCAACTATTGCACTGCCACCTTTCACCCTATTTACAGAATCACTAGGTTGGAAAAGACCCACTGGATCATCGAGTCCAACCGTAACATGCTTACATGATAGACTTGACAGTGGGAGATAGAGAGGAAAATATTAAGGCCATATTAGGAGAGAAGAATGATTAAATAGCTGTAGTTCAAAATCTATATGCATTTTAAAAAATATAGTATATAGATGAGAATCCTTTGATTGGAAAAGACCTTTGAGATCAACTCCAACCATGCCTGTCCACTACTAAACCACTTCCCTGAGCACATCATCTACCTGTCTTTTAAACACCTCCAGGAATGAGGACTCAACAAACTCCCTGGGCAAATAATATGCAATGAATATACATGATGTGCTATTATGTATACATGTTTTTAAGGTTGTATGTATACACATCTCTATTAAAAAGCAAACTGCTGGGGGAGAGAGGCTACTGAAGGTTAATGCTTCCACCACTGAACATAGCAAGGGCCTTCAGCATCAGGTGGAAGTTTGTTGGCTTGTGGATTTAGACTTCTGCCTACAGGAGGAATTTGAATTAAGGCCAACCAAGAGCTCATTGAATCTGCATCCCAGTTCAAAGCCTCTGTTCGCATCAGAGCATTTTCCCCCGTTTAGCAGTCCTGAGGAGCAGCTCACAACGTTCTACGATTCAGGGTGCAGGTTAGGAATGACCTGGCAATGGCAGCTCTCCCTCTTTTTCAGCTTGTAGACGCGGTGACCTGGTGGGCGAGTGGGGAGAAGAGCAGCCTGAAGCTTACGCAGCCTCCGTTTGTGTAAGAGTGACGTTTAGGAACGCTCATCTCCTGTCACTGCTGCAGGTGACAACGTAGCTGATCCTTGTGTAGATGGGGGAGTCAAACTGCTGTATAAATTAGATGTAGAGCGCAGCGTGCCAAGAGGAGAATATCTCGTGTTGCTTGTGTCAGGCTGTTCTTACGGGAGGAAGAAAATCTGACTTTCAGATAGACCCTTTTCTGTGTAACACCCACCTGTATGACGCAGTTAAGGTTTTTGCAATGCCAACACCTATTTGATTGTGTATTCTACATGGTCCATGATCTGGACAAACACAGGCTGACAATGTGGTTTTGCTTAAGAGCCTCAGTGCAAAAGCTGAAAATGTCTTTCAGTCAGACTTACTCAATTAAGTTTTGCTTCTTATTTAAATATTTTACATGGAAATTAAAGATGCAGTTTTACTTCCACTATAGAGTTAAATCTTATGTTAGGGACACCTAGGGCAGTCAACGCTATTATTTTTTGCATGTAAAGATAAATAGAAATCTTAAATAATTAACATCAGGATTTATTCACATTTCTCCCTGTGAAAGAGAACTCATTTGTGAGATCCAGAGCAAAATACATTATTCATCATTTTATGTTAGAAATAGGAAAATTAATATGAGGATATTTGGCATGGACTATAAAATCTCATTAGCAGCAGTGTTCTGAATCTAAAAGGAGAAATACATTCAGACCAGATTAATACATGGTAATGGCACAAAGTAAGCTACATCGTCCTGATTATTTTTTGCGAGTCTTCAAGATATTAGTTACATTTCCTCCTAAAATGAGTACTTAGTGAACAAAGTTCCAGAATAAACCCTGCGGTTTGCAAACCTAAGATACCGAGCAAGCAGGACTCTTTCTGTATTGGTTTTTGCTGTGGTTCCAGACTTCACTGGATGAGAATACTGTGACCTAAAGTAACAGCTCATAAAGCCTTCTGGTGCATGCTGCTACGAGTCGTGATGGGTTTTTATTTTCTCTGTAAACTTCTTGCAGAAACTTTTTGTCCTGGGGAAAGCAGCTTTTAGTGTGTGCAGATGTGCAAGGTCTGAAACGTTGAGGTTGCTCTTGTTGCAGCCTGCAGGTACTTCCCTGGCAGGCAGATAATAAAGATGTTAAGATGCAGCATTAAAGTACTCCAGTAATCTCACAGTAAAATAATTAACTCGGCTAGTTTAGCTGCTTGATACAGAGCAAAAGGTCCATTTGAAGAATACAGTGTCATTAATTACTTTTTGTGATTATATGTATTGATATTCCAATGTACAGTCAGAAGACTGTTATCTGTCAAGGAATTGTGCTGCTGGAAGACTCCTGGGGTGAAATCTCAGGTCCGCTGAAGTCTGCAGTAAAAAAAAATCCCTTTATTTCTCTGATCCCAGAATTAACTGGCTTGGGCAATTGCGCTTGCTCCTCCAGCAGAAACCTGTTGATCCATGAAAGGAGTACCTGGTGCCCATCAGTCCTACCCCCTGCCAGGGGCAGGGACACCTCCCATGGATCAGGGGCTCCAAGCCCCATCCTACCTGGCCTTGAACCCCTCCAGGGATGGGGCAGCCACCCCTGCTCTGGGCCACTTGTTCTTACAAGCTTTGAGAGGTTCTCTTTCTTCTTCTCTGAAACAGAAAAGCCAGAATCAAGAATACTACGAGCATTAGAAAAATAGAAAAAGACTACGAAAAAAGAAAATAAAAGGTTGGGAGGGTCCAAAGAATTCTCTCCATCTAGAAAAATCTGTGACTTAGGAGGAATCCACAGGTGCCTGGTTACAGCTGCTGTGTGCTCCTGGCCAGTCCTGAGAGTCTGATCTGTTATTGCTACCATATAAACCTGAGCCTTTTCTTTGGAAGATGTAGGTGTCAGCCTCATTATTCAGTTGTTCTTATTTTTAAACAGAGGGAACTATTTCATGGGTGTTTTTTTTAAATTTTGCTGATTTGATAGTTGTTGCCTGTGAAAATCTGCATGTAATTGACAGTGAAATGCAAGGCTGTCTACACCAAAATAATCATTTAGATAAACTGTGTCCTCAAAATATTTTTTCCCCTTCTATTAAGAAAGCAGTTATTTGAATATTGCCATGTTCCTGCCTGACGCATCCCTTTCAGCTGCTTGTTCTGAAGTGCTGTAGACACAACGCAGTCAAAGCAGAACAGCTATTTTGCCATTTTTCATCACTGACAATGTAGCTAAAGCTTCCATGAAAGCCCCATCTCTGGAGGAGCAGGTGCCTGACAGAGAAAACTGTTCCCAACTGAAATGAGCAGAATCGCTTCCTCAGATCTCTGGACTTTTATTAGGACAAAAATTCAATTTCTAGACACTTGCTGAGGGATCTTTTGTAGCCTTTCCACTGCTCAATGGCCATAAAGAAGCTTGTAGTGTCTGGGTAGATGATGATTGACAACTACCCATAAGGCTTCTTTTTAATTTAGGATGCACAGTGCTGGAGTGGGATTCTTGTACGTACTGTTGCTTACGAGCATCTTTCAAAGTGAAGGTCTTATGTGACCGTAGAGTTCCTTTTGTGCCTATAGCATCCCACGTACATTTTAAGAGCTGAGGAAGATAAACAGGAGAAAGGTACCTAAATCATATTCTTCTCTTTGAACATGGAAAAGTGTTCCCAGCTTCTAAGGAACACAAGGACGTCTTTGGTCCATGAGTAGACTCAGACAAGATTGTGAAGCTGTTAAGCTTTCATGGCAAGCATACAGTCTGTGTACCCAAGGCACATCAGCGCCCTGTGCTTACAGAAGGTTCAATGCAACTTCAAAGGGGAGAAATATATATATTTTTTTTTTTCCCCCGAACCACAGATACAAAGTTGATCATTGCTTTGTTCTGTAGGATTTGGAGAAGTCACTTTAGTACATTTGGCAGGTCCTTGGGTTCATAATATTAATGTGATAAAGGAAAGGAAAAGACTGTATTAGCATGAAGCTGTGGAATAAGTACCTCAAGAACATGAGGCTGGGATCTCCTTAGTAGTCAGTGTGCTCAGCATCTTTCAAGAGCAGACCTTTTAGTCTCAGCGGAGTTTCTAGGTCTTGGCCAACTGAATTATATAAATAGCTAAAAGTTATAGACCTATAAAATGCTAAGTGTCCTTCTCAGGTTGCTGAAAGCACTCAGTTGGCATTGACCTCCAGGTGAACTAAATAAAAGTTGATGGCGAAGAGAATTAAGCACACTCAAAACATTTTGTTCTCTTTGGGAAAGTTTTGAGCAATAAGTCTCTCTTATGCTGGATGTCTAGTCTGGATTTTGCTTTTCTTTACTCTTTGTTTTTCTTTCTATTTGTATGTCAATACCTATGCATGGATCTTAACATACATATACAAGAGAATGAGCACAAGAAAAATGGATGAAAGTAGAGAAGTCCTTGCTGACAAAAATTGGCTCTTTTCATAGGGAAAATGCTCATTGCATTTTATATATTCATCTCGGAAAGTTTAAATTGACTAATGTGTAGATCATTGTTTTTTCTCACAAGTTGCAGATCTGTACTCTAGTTGCGTTCGTTCTTGCTTAACAGAGTAAGAGTTGACTTTTCTTGCATGACTGTGTGTAGACAGCCCCAGGATGTACGGGGACAGGCTCCGAAGTGCTCCCTGTTGTGTTCTGGGTCTGTGCTGCCGTTGCCTCCTCTGTGCAACCGCTGCCCAACCTGAGCGCTGGTGACCTCCTTGAGCCTGTGCAGCCCAGTTAGCCTGGGCTGGGATGTTCTGATGGGAGTGGTTGTCTGTCCCGGTTACCAGCCGTAACGAGTAATGTCTATAAACCCACAGAGATTGGCTCTGACAAGATATGCTCTTGTCAGGGTTTATAAGATTAAGCTGCCAAGAGGTGACCTCAAGCTCTGGTTACCTCCTGAAAGTTAAAAGCGAGCAGGCTCTGGTTCATGAACCTTGCTGTGCACCTGCTTTTCTGTCACATTTGTTCGCATACCCAGATGGGTTTTTTTTTTCTGAAGCAGACAGTCCTGAGGTTCAGAGATGCAGATGGTCATGAACTCATTCTGTACAGCCCAGTGGGAAGATTGCTCTGGAATTCTCTTGTGAACAGGTGTCACACAGTATTTTCACTGCGATGAGAGCCTTGATGGTCAGGTCAGTTGTCCATAGAGTGCTGGTGAGACATTGTCAACTCCTTTCACGCAGCCCACGCACTTTCATTTCTAACACCACATTCTTTTCCTTTCTCTGAGTGCTGGGATTTCCCTGTGTGTTCCCGTTTCTTTGTCATTTATTCTGCTTCTTTTCTTTATGCCAATTCCAAGGTCAGGTTGACTTTATTATACCTTATTAAAGCTGATTTCCTAGATTCACTTGGTATTTCTAACCACTGATCCTCAAGCCCTGATTTATTTAGATTACCTGCTGATTCAGTCTTTTTTGCTTACAGTATGTGGATTTTTTTTTAGTTCAGTCCCATGTAATTATCACTCTACTCATATAACAAAAGGTTCATAATTCCAGAATATGTCACCACCAACAAAAGCCTGTGAAACAGCAAGAATATTGCAATATGCTTTTGCTTGGAAAAAAAGTAATCTGCCTCCCACTACGCAGACCAAAATATAATTACAGCTAGGAAGACGCTGTGGTAGAGCTAGACAGATGTTCCCAGTAGTGTCTTCAATGTCTGCAAGTATAAATGCAAAATAAAAGGTAGAAAAATAACCAGATTTGAGAGAGACTGAAAAGAAGTTGTTTAACCTAGTAGCGCAGAACCTAACATTTGTCAAATGTGCTTAAAAGATACTATCTCTAGAGAGACCAAGGTTCTATTCGAACCGATTAGATGAAGTAGGTTTTATTGTCACATCTGCATTCTGGAGGTATTTTATTTATTGCTGTATCTGACTTCTGCTTGGCTGAAAATACGTTCATTAAGTCCAGGAAGCCATGGGGGCTGGTGGGAACAACAACAGACTGGGGCACAGAGCGTGACTGCCTTCCCATTAACATGTTAAAGGACCTCCTAATCCTTTTAAATTGTTTTATTCCGTATCTCTTGTCAATAATCCAGAGAAAATACATGGGGTTTAGATGTTTTACAAGAGTTGCTCCAGATAAAGGTTTTTGTCAGCAGAAATTGCTCGAGGAAGTTCATTGTAAAGTCTTGGTTTTGTTCATTGATGACTAAAGAAATTTAAAAAAAAGCGAGGAATAAGATTATTTGATAAAATCATTCTTCGTTTTCCACTTAAAGCTTTTCAAGAAATTGATTGGCTTAAAAAAAAAATCCCGTAAGATGTATTTTTTCAGAATAACCCTCATGTCTGACTTAGTGATTTATCCAGGGACCTCAGGAAATCTTCAGTTTCTAGCATGTTCTCAGTTAGGAAGAGAAGTTCATGGATGCACACTCTTGAAATTGCTAGGGGATGCAGAAATCAATAATTTTTCTTGATGAAATAAAATGGATATATGATACATGTTTGCTAAAGTGACTTTTTATATGCCATTAATTATCTGTTTCTGAAAGTAGATGAGGAACAGTTTAGATGCTGAAATTATCTGCCTGGGATGCTCTGGCCCACAGCACCGGGCTGTGATTTATCTCCTATCAGCCAGGAAAAAAAAAAATCTCTTTAAAATTAAATGTTAAATTTCCCTGTAACCTCTGTGAAGAAACTGTTACATCTTACCTTTCTCCTGTGTCCCTTTGCGTTCTGCAGTGCCCTCCTAAGGTATGACATAAATATTGCTCAGAGGCTTCTCTCACCAGCCATAACTCACTTTAAATGTTTCACTTTGAGCACAAGGGAAAACAAACAAGCACCAAAAGAAAGTGATGCTTCAAAGGTGATAAACAATTAGAAAAGGCGTATTTTATATAGTCAAGACACTTTCTTCTGTTGCTTCACGCGTGCAATACCTGCAGCAGAGCTACTGCCCTTTTTCTTCTGTACAAAATCACATTTCAAGTCCAACCACGCAAAATCAATGTATTTCAGTCAATCACAGTTAAAGCTTTACTTGATAGCACGTGTTCTTCCTATAATATACTGGGTTATTGCCTTCCAGATTTGATGGAGCCAAGGCTTTGGGATGAGATAAGAAATATTAATGCGGTGTGCAGTTTAAACAAATCAATGGAGCAATCTGCGCCCAGTACCGGCAGAGTAAACAGTCGACTCGTGTTTGACGCGCAGCAGTCCCAGCACTTAGCCCGGCCACAGCTCCTGCAATTTGTTTTCATTTGTGTGGAACCACTGAAGTCTTTTGTGCTGCCATTAGCACTTTGTAAGCGTTAAGAAGGAAAGTGAGATGGATTCAAATCCATACAGGTACAAAATCAAACTAATCTTCTTTTGTAGCTGAAAGTGAAATTCTGAAAGCTCAGGGTTCTTCAAAGTCAGTTCTCCAAATTCATTGTAGAAATCATCAAAGCGCTATTTTTTTTTTCTGCTTTATCTTGGTCTGAAAAGGAGAACTTACAATTTCTGACAGGGCAGTGTATCTTGTATTCCAAATACAATCCAATTCTTGCTCAAACTGAGCTCTCATTTTTTCTTCAGGGCTATGTATGAGTGAAGAGTCCATTGTTGACAAAATGACTACATAAAATACCAACTATGGGAGAGCAGAATGTGGCCAACAAACTTATCACTGGCAATTTATCACATAATTTTAATTAATTTCTTTAAAAACAGAGTCATGGAATGGTTTGGTTTGGAAGGGACCCTAAAGATGATCCAGTCCCGACCCCACTGCCATAGGCAGGAAAACCTTAAAATAAACAGTTTTTTCTTGTGATTAACCAGAAAGGCCACACAATTCTCTGTCCCGTTTTGCTTTCTGTGCATGTTGTCAAGCTTGGTAAATTTTTTAGCAGCTGTCAAAGTAAATTTATTACAGAGGAGGTCTAAGTTCTTGTGTAATCCAGAAGGGAAAAGCCCTGCTGACTTTGTTTTGCTTCATCTTTTGTCTTTACAACACTTTAAAAGCCTCATGTAGTTAAGATTCAGGAACAGCACTAGTCGAACAAAATTTTCTGTCTGCTAAAGAGGAGGGTGTTTGTGCCTGGTGGTTGTGTGCAAGATCTGTGTGAATTTATATTAAAAATAATTTCCTAACAGCTTATTTCTTAGCAAGTCTGTTTTATGTATGTAATCTGCTGAGGACATAAGTGTTTAAAAGAAGGAAATGGGATTTGAGAACTGAACTAAGCACATTGTGAGTGGAGCGACTCTGAAAGAAGGGATTTTGCTGATGTTTTGCTGAGGGAGGTTGAACTCAGGTGAGCAGGAGAGCTGCCAGGTCAATGAATGAAGGATCCGAGGGCGTGTGTGATGTGAAGGCTGTATCCCAACAGCTGTGCGGCGAGATGTCATCCTAGATGTCAGCAATGCAAAGGAACCTCTTAATAACCAAATATAACGTGGCACAAAGTGAACAAAGCCAAGGAAAAAGTTAGTGTATTATGATGTATTTACATTTATTAAATGTCCTAACTAGACTGTAATGCTTGGGCATGAAAAGCAAACAAAGCCTCATTCATGAATCTGTTTGCTCTGAGGGCAGTCAGGACTGTGGATTGCCTCTCGTTCTCCCTTCTGCTCCGGGGAAGCCGTCCTACCTTGTTCTGACGTGCACCATCTGGTCTGTGTCTGTTCAGTCAGTTCTTAACTACTCGGCAAGTCCGGGTCACTGGCAAAGCACTCCTGCGTTGTCGCTCCTGAGAAATTAAAGTTAAGCAAGTACTTCTGCGGAATAGTCGGAATGATGAGTTGTTGCAGTCATAGAATAGTTTGGGTTGGAAGGGACCTCAAAGTCCATCCGGTTCCACCCCTGCCACAGGCAGGGACACCTCCTGCTTGATCAGGGGCTCCGAGCCCCATCCAACCTGGCCTTGAACCCCTCCAGGGATGGGGCAGCCCCCCCTGCTCTGGGCAAAGAGTAACAGCAAGAGAAAGAAGGAAATCGGAGAGATTTACTTCTCAGTTCATTCCTATGGGAAAGTGCATAACTGTTGTCCCAAAACCCTTCCTTTCGATGACGGCGTCTATCAGCTTCTCCTCAAACAAAAAATGCCTGCGCTTCCCTTAAGTTAACACACGTGCCCTTTGAAATCTAACCACAGAACAAGCAGAAGACGCCCCTTACTCTCCCACCCCCCAGACAAAGCCATACACCACATGTAGAAATTAAAACGAGTAATTTGGACTCACAGGAGTGATGTTTCTTTGATCTTTCAAGATTGTATGCACGGCTCTCCAGGTGCGGATAAACTCCTGAGCAGAATGTATGAGGGGGTGTGTGTAGTTCTCAATCTCTTTCTGAGTGGAGGCTCCTAGAAATCTGCTGACCTTAGTTGAAGTCTTCTATCATTGGGTGACTGCTTTTTGAACACCTCCATTATTTCTTAGCATTATTTATATATGTTTGATCAACCTTAGCATTTCATAACTTGAAACCCATGAGAACTTCCTCACTCCTTAACCAGTGTCTGTCTGTGATCATCAGGCCAGGATGACTTGAGGTTTGTCAATTTAGTTTTACAGCAGTTTTGATTTAACCGAAAGAAAGTCAATACAATCAATCTGCCTCAAACAGGTTTGGTTTTTTTTCTTCCCCCACCACAGGAGATACAAATGAACAGGGAGAGGGGAGATTAATTCAGCATGAAAGGTTGCATAATTAGCTACCCAGGTCTGCTAATGAGACAATCACTGTTATCATTATTATTCTGTTTACTACATCAGCTTTTTATGAAGAGTGGATTAATATGGCTTCAGGTTAGGTTTTAATAATCATTGTTATTACCTTTTTGGGAAAATTGCTATTTGCATAATATCTGTATTTCTTTATTCTTTGCCTATGTTGCCCAAACTTGCCTTGTTTTGCATAACTAATACTACTGGTGTGAAAGATTGACCTATATTTGCTGAAAATATTACCTTGGTATGCACCGTAGGATATTTTTGGTTCTTGCAAAGTATATAATTTTGTAGGGCACACAAGAACAGAAAATTGCCCTTCTTGGTCTCTAAAAGACATCTGCAGTCTTTAGGAAAAATAGTGTAATACCGTTTTCTGATGGTCTCAATGGATTTACACTATGAATATTTTAATTATTAAAATTGTTATGCAGCAAGGTTAGAATTCATTGAAGACTTCAGCAGTGACCCAACTCTGTTCCTCCTGAAGTCAGTGGAAAACAGCAATTGATTTCAGCAGGAGCAGAATGAGGCCAGCAGCGGGTAATTATGGAAATCGCATCCCAGTGGGAGTAGGTAGGTTAAATACCGAAAAGCACCTGAGGGACTGACGACCATAAGTCCCATTGATCTTCATTAGGGGTGATTTTCTTCTCTGTAATTCTGCGTGCCTCTCGCACGAAGCATGAGACTGCATTTTGGTGTTTCTAGGGATTATGTTGCCTTTCAGATTCATGTTTGAAATTCTTCTGAGAACTGGATTCTTCCCTGGAGGTGCAGTGTGTGCCCCATCCATAAAGCAAGGTCGTAGTTGCCTATGTCCCAGTGATTGAGATCCAGGCTGATTCTGATCTGCACTCGGCTCAAGGGCACTTATCATACAAGTAAGTGCTGTCCAATATGAGTAAGAGTGTCAGGATAATTAGTATTGCTACTTCTCGCAATGCAGCGATTTGGAAACAGAAGGCAAAGTGGCACAAAAAATGTGATAAAAATAAATTTGTGCATCAGCTGGAACTACAGCCTCAAATCTTCTAATCTTCCAGCCTGAAACCTGCAATTTCTTCTCTTTCAAAATTCCTAGCGATGTCAATGGGCTTATTTCAGCTCTTGAGCAGCTCCACCAACTTTGTCATTATAGATGCTCGTATCCAAACGGAAGCCTGAGCTGCATGTTCGAAGGGGCATGAAGCCCCTGTACAGGGTCCGAGTTGCTTAAGGGGGTAGAATAAGGGCCCAGAACGTTCACGTCTCTATACCTACCTTTGTACGAAGGCAGGAGAGTGGGAAGGACCAGATGGGAGAGCTTATCAGCACTAGTCTGATCTCAGGCTGGCAAGCTGGCATTTTGCTCACCTAGCTCCTAGCGTAAATTTTATCTCCTGTTTCAATTTTGAAACATTTAGCTTCAAGTTCCTGTGGTTTTCTCTGTAATCTTCTTATCTCCAAGATCTTT
Organism: Clamator glandarius; assembly: GCA_033459285.1. Classification (NCBI taxonomy): domain Eukaryota; kingdom Metazoa; phylum Chordata; class Aves; order Cuculiformes; family Cuculidae; genus Clamator; species Clamator glandarius. The sequence continues at coordinate 2,365,524 of JAUNZM010000326.1, read as the reverse complement.
ATATTAAATTTGCAGAACTGCTACTCCTAATTTTATCTAAATGTTACTGATTTGACTCTGTTCTGACTTCAGCAGTTCCCTTACCCGTGTTTAGTTCCACTTTTGCATCATCAGCAAATTTCATTCCTCTACTTCATCATCTGTTTTCCAATTATTAACATGTAAAACGTGCATATATTGTGGCAGTTTTGATCAGCTCTGTGACTCTCAAATTGCCTCGGTGCCGGGTAACTTTCCCATATCAAACTGAAAATTTGGACTGGAAGCTGTCTGAAATTTTTGTTTCAAAAGGCTCAGTTACTCCTTAAATAAAATGTTTGTATAACACTTCTTTGCCTCAGGCAGAGATCCTGTGGACATTAGTTCAGTTGCATAATATTCTTGTAAAGTAAATAAAATATCTTCACTTCATGTATAGAAAATGCTGAGGAGAAGCAGCTAAAGCTTTCTAGGATAATGCTAGGAAACTCGGTACACCTAGGCTCCACTGCTTGAGCTCTGCTGCTTGGATTTTCATTCAGATCACATTGTTTCCTTAATTATAACACCAGCTAATCATAGATCTCCAGTACATCAGCCCAGCAGAACTAAATTAAAGAGAGAACAGTAAATTACTGTAAGTTTCCAGAAGTGTCTACATTTAATACATTAGTTTCCTGGAAGGCTTTTGAGATGCATTTGTTTTCACTAAGGTTGTATTTTTAGGAACTGTATAATGTTACATTATGGTAATGAGAATCATAATTAACACGGTTTTGTTAATGAAATCATGCAAATAATACTTTCTGTAGGCAGCTCTGGCTGTTTCTAGGGATGCCCAGAGAACCATCCTCTGATGCAGGTTAGGACGACCTCACAGGTAGCATCAAGTGTTTAGGGACTGGGTGCAGCCCGTTAGGGGTTGAGTCGTAACTCTTCTTGGGTAGAATGATATAAATTGGGATAAGTGTTTTGAAGTGAGTGGCATCACAGTGGCGTTAAACTGCTTTATAAAAAGGTGTCGTATTTATATCACGTTCTAAGATGGGTTGTGGGATCTGCTGAGTGACTCCCTAACTCCTTGCAGCCAGTGGCAAAACATCCTCTGCCTTCAATCACAGCATCGCTTCACCTCATATCTATTTATCTGAGAACATCCAGAATATTTTCAGTAGTCACCGTTATCACTAAAATGTTTTTACAGTGCCAGTGGATCAGTTTTCTCAGTCTTCGGGGAATTGTGTTTTATCAATCTGTGATATTATTTAATGTAATGAAATGAGCCTCGTTCTCTGTTCTCTATCAAAATAATATTTCTACCTGCTATTTCTTTCAGTGCACTTAAACCTCTATATCCTGTTAAGCCTTTGATCACTTGGATAGCAGAATACCTTTTTGACAGCATTTTTCCATCAAGGCCGTATTCTTTCTCTGTTTGTGCTGTCACACGCGTTCAGGGAAATTTCTGTTGCCCGTTGAGTACAGGACATAAGTCTTAAGGTGATCACATCAGCTCAAGCTCTTTAATGACGTGGTTAAATGACAAAAGAGAAAATTGCAATTATTTTTCAGAATTTTTTCCTAGGGAGCATGTCTCTAATACCTGTTACCTTCAGTCAATGAAGAGAAACATACATGAATTCTGCTGCAGCTACTGAAGTCTATAGGATCATGTAAAGAACTTACAGGAATTATTTTGTCCTGTGATATTTTTAGGAATCTCTACCTATTCCCACTGCATTAAGTTGATTGGGTTTTTCTGTTTGTTTTTTTTTTAGGGCTGTAGCAATTGTACAAACAATTTGTAAACAGGGAAATAGCAAAATTCATCAAATAAATTATTCACAAAGGAATTATTCACTCAGCTCAAGTATTTCCTCTCAAGAAAACTAAAAGCTGTCAACTCCTATGTCTTGTTATAAGAATTGAACTGTTTTATTTAAGAGCTCTTTATGACAAAAAAAGACAAATAGGAAACAATGTATGTGACAACTGCAGAGTGTGGTGTTTGTCAGCTGGCTTGGGCTGCCAGCTTTGAGAAAAGCAGAGCAATACACAGAAATAAACCATCAGAGGATTCAAATTGGAACGTCATTTTTGTGCCTCTTGAGAACATGCAGTCACATAAAATTGTCTCAAGTTACTGAGTTAGGCGTGTACGTTTCTTTGGTGCGTTTGAAAAGGATGCTTTGATAGGCTAGGGAACAATCCTGCAACGCAATAACACAACTAACACGTATTCCTGATAATGTTTTTCTGTATATTCCATAATCTATAGAAAACGAAGGACATTGTTCAATTAAGGCTTGATCCAAACTACTTTGAAGTCAATAAAATTTTTTTACGTGGACTTGACAGACTCAACATCAAATAATTATTTTACTTTAATAAAACTTTTTAAAGGCAAAAAAATTTTGTAAATTATCATCATTTCAAAAAGCTATTAAATTATTTATTATAAATGTTTTTACCAGTATTCCCAAACTCATTTGTACGGTGACTACCTCTCTGAGGCTGCTGGGGAACTTGGAAGAGAAGTCAAATATTCTTCCTGTCTCTATAAACATCTAATAGATGGTGATTACTGGAAAAAGGTTTATTTAATTAAGCCTCTTAATTAATTTGTCTTTCTTTACAATTATCCTGTCTTGCTTCAGAACTTATTTAGAGCTTATAGGGCACAATAATGAGCCACACTTGGATTCAACCAAAAAGCATTTTCAGTGCTTAAGAATCAAAATATGAGAGCGAAAGCACGCAAGAGGCACATTGCAAATTACTTTATAGATGCTTTCTGTCCTAGAGGCAGATAAAACCAGAGTCTCTCTCACATGGAGTTTGTGATCTATTTTTGGCTGACCATACATCCTTAGCTGGTTTTGGCTCATGGAGGGGAAAATACTGAAGTAATTTACCGGCTGGTCATTATGCCTGAGGGTTACTTCAGTGTAGCCACTCAATCTGCTTTGTTTACTACCCTTGCCATATTCTGAAGCATTTTCCCCTTTTCTGCCATTACTTGAACATCAAATTTTTATGTGCAGCGGAATACTGGAGCAAGCTACTTTCCGCAAAGAGATGCTTTGCGATATATCTTGAATAATTTACTGGTATAGGTCATGAATACTCATACAAACATTAAAGGAAAAGGTAAATATCTTGTAAAAGCAGGGAAATGTTTGTGCCTCAGTGCTGAAGATGTAGGCTGACATAGTGTTTCACTAAATGTATTGGCTTAGAAGTTACGTGTATGTTAAATAAAAAAAATAAATAAATCAGACTTTTATTCCCACCCAGCTTAAAAGAAATGGAGACTTGCCTGCCTGAATGCAGAGTGGCCCCAAAAGCAGAGGTGAGGGAAGGAGTTAATAGCGGGTCATGAAGTGCGTTAGCAGACACAGGAACTGTAAGTAAGCACTAAATGAGCTGCTCATGATCTATCGCCAATGCAACTAATTTGTTTTTCCAGAGGCAGAGTGGAGGATGTTTGCAGCCTGGGTAAAACTGCATCTCTTGTCAGGATGAGGCATGGACCGTGCTTCGCTCTCCTCTCCTTAGCGGTAGAACAATGTTTTAATATCGCTGGCAGGTTTTTTAAAAATGCAAAATGGTGAGCCAGATAAGGCTCCGAAAAGGAATGGTATGTGTTAGATGTGTAGTAAAAAGAGGCTAGAATAAGAGCAATTAGTGAATCCCTCTCCGTTTGCAAGAGTCCCATCGAGGCTGGCACGATTGGAGTCATTCCACAGCAACACAGGGCTATGGGGTTCCGTGAACAAGGAAATATTTCCTCACGAGATGCACTTTTCACTCTGAAATAGGTAAAACTAAGCAGCACGGTTGTTTTTGTTTGCTTCACTCAGTAGCTTTGCAATTCCTCAGCAGCCCTTCTGCCTCCAGTTCAACAAAGCAATTAAATCGAGCTTTGAGACAGCAAAGGCCTTAAGATTTGGAGGCTCTGTATGCAATTTCTGTCTACAAATTAATGATGTTTCCTGTATTCTGTCTGAAAGTCTGGGGTTTTGGGTTTCTTTGCTTATCAGCCTCAGACCTTTCTATTCTGAAAGGAATTCTTTTGTGTTTTGCAGTTAGGCATATCGACATGTCCAGGAATGCTAGAGAGTTTTAAAGTGTGGCTGGAAGAAAAGTGTGAAGTTTGTGTCTATTTTTTTTTTTTTTTTTTAAAAGGAAGAGATTGTCAAAAAGATAGTTGTAGATATTCTGTTTTAACAAAATCTACATATGTAGACACTTCTGCAGCAACGTGATTCATGGGAAAGAAAACATCTCCTCAGGAAAAATAGCTTTGGAAATTAGTTTTATCCCAGTGCCGGTTACTTTTGCTTCAGTGTTAGGAAAGGAGACTTTTAGAATGTAGTATATTTTTCATCAGGGGAATTTTTTTCTCGATAGCAGAAATGGATATTCATCCAGCTGTTCTATACAATTTGTGTAATATAACACAATTCCTGGCTTTCCTTTTTTTTATATGTTTAATGTGTACACAGCGAGAAATAAGAGTCTTGGAAATGCTGTTGAATACCAAAAGTTCATTTGGCTGAAGCATCATTAGCCTTACAGGGAATCTGTATTTTCATAGGTGGTTTGTTTGTGCCTTGTGCTCTGGGGAGAAAGCACTAAAGCCCGGTCAAGATGATTGCTAGGTAGAAACCATGAATTTCCATACTTCACAATCCAGTTTATCGTATACATTAATGCCTGAGTGTATCCACTTGAAACGGGAAGATATGTATCTGTCACTCTAACCTCACTTGTCAGCCTAAGAAATACAACTGAGTAGTGTTCATTGAGAGTGGTGAAGATGCTCTTTGTTCCCATCTAGAGGCATCCTGTGGTGTATGCTAGGAAAGGATTCTAGTAATTATAAAGTTGGTGGAGTTCTGAATTAATTTCTGAAACTGTCCATTCAAACATGTTGCTAGAATACAAGTACGTACACCTGAATATATAAATTACTCCTTCATAACGTATTCCTGAATTCTTCAAAAGGAATTCATTGTTTTCCTTTCTTTTTCACTTTTTGGCTTACTCTAATGCCTCATTGCAAACTAAATGGCATAAAACTGTTCTTTTGTTAAGCTCTAAAAAAAAAAAATATGGAGATGTCGCAGTGAAATGTTCAGGTTTTATGGACTTCTCCATGGGATGTGTTCCCTCAGCTGATCACAAAAGCATTCACAGATGCAAGATGTAACTATTATAGCCGAACCCCTGCTAACAGGTCTTAAATTTTCTGTAGCACCCATCACCATTCCATGCAAGTCTTGAATCCAGACTCCCCAGCAAACTGAGTCTGACGGCTGCTCAGTTCCTGACTGGAGACCTTTAAAGGCTTTCGTGCCGTACCTACTTTACTACATAAAAATGTTTAATTGTATAGAAATATTGCTGTTGGTTGTTCTGATCTTAACGGTGCACATCTGCGGAGGCAGATGATACCTGGGAAAATAAAGCTGGCACACAAAGGAGCCAGCTTACTGTAACAAGGAGAGAGCCTCTCGTATCTGAATCTTTGGAGAAGGTTAAGCACTTGCCATTTCTGCAGTGAGGAACTTCCACCTTATCTGAAAGCCCAGGGTTAGAAGTAGTATTTACAAAGCTCTTTTTTTACCCCCCCTCTCTTCTATTAATAGAAATACAACTGAGCTTTAGACCAGTTCATTTTATGCACAGAAGTGGAGTTAGAAGAAAAGCTGAGCAAAAGGTGTCATCTATAGAGGTAAAAGAAAGCCTGGTGGAAGCGTGTGAGGGATGTCGCAAGTAGAATACAATGGGGAAAACAAGCATGTGGTCGTAGAGTGGTCCTTCTGGATTTATGCATCTTTGCCATGGACGTTTTTTTTAATGAGATCTTTATAGTTCTTTGAGTTCATGGTTTGTTTGTTTGTTTTTTTTCCTTTATGGATGACACACACACCAAACTGCTTAATTCTGATCATCATTAGCAAACGCATCTACCTCAAGAAACCATTTGCGGTCACTTATTTTGTCATTCATGGGTTTTAGAGGGTTTAGGTGTTTTTCTGAGCCACAGAGGTTCCATAGTGCCGAACAATATTAATGATAGCAATACTCCCTTGTCTTTTCAGTTCGTCCACCTTAGAGGTGCCCTCTTAAAAGTTTTGGAATAATAATAATTATCTTTAAATTCAAAATGTATCCCTGGCCCATTAAAAGTATCAGATTGAGAAGGTCTAGAGACAAAATGGTTCTACTGCTGATTGAGGTAGATGTCCATATTTATGTCTCTGTTTATAGGCAGCGCATCCTAAATCCTGCTCGATGTTTCTGTGGACTTTTTTCTTTGCATTACACGGCAGCAAACCGAATATCGGTTACTGTGGGGATGTGGGGTTTGTGTGGAGAGGCAGGGATCTGCAATCAATAGTCGTTCAGGATTATTTGCAGCAATTATTGTTCCTTGTGTTTCCTCCTGTTTTTAAGGCTCTTATACGTATGTGAACTTTTAGCCTGTTAGAAAACTCAAGTGGAAAAAATAGCTGAAACAAATAATACAGAAATTTTCAGCTGGTCGTTCTCAGAGTTTTCCACCTGCTATACCCTTGCAGGTTGTTTTTTTTCATGAGCCACCTGATAATTCATGCTTCTGCTGCCTTTTCAGGGCGTGTCATTGCGAAGGGTCACCTAAATAATCCATGAAGATCAGGCAGCAGACAGCTGCTGGTTGGTTTTTAATTGTTCATATATATGCCTGGCAATATTAGCTTACAGGCAATGTTTGCGGGTTTTGTTTGTTCTTTTAAAAACAACACAGTTCTGCATGGAAATGTCGTCTGGAAGAGAAACGCTTGCTCTCAGGGAAGAATTTCTAACCTGCCTTTTACTTTTGGAGCTGTGCATATTTGCACTAAGCAAGAGAAATCGCTGCTGCTTGTTTGAGCAAATGGATGATTTTCATTGTCTAGAACCCCCACAAAGAAAGTGTCTGAACCAGCTGCAAAGCAAGTGAAAATCAGCCTTGCCACCTTTATTCTGATCTAAAGATACTTTTAAACTTGATTATACTTTTTTCTCCGATTTTGAGACTTTCAGAACATCCCTTCCTTCAAAGACAGAAAAATATTTTGATGTAATCACTCACGTTTTAGTTTCCTTTTAAAATTAAGTTCACAGCTCTTCAAGTGTCAGTGTTCCTGATCCGCCCCACAAACACAACTCTAGTTTTCCCAGATTGGCTGCACAACATCTGAGGTCTCAAATACACAAACTTTTGGAGCAGTTTCCCACCAGCTCCAGATCCCAGCTGGCAAATGTCACAGTACTGGTTTCACTGACACCTAGAAGAGTCTCGATGAAACTGTCAGAAGCAGCTGAGCTGGTTTCTCCTGCCTTTCCTCTCTAAAAATTTCTGATGAGCTGATGCACACCTGAAATGTATTCGAGAGGAGACCTCTTAAGTGTGTTGGGTGAACACAATCCCATCTTTCAATTTCCTTATGAATACTATCGGATAAAAGGTAGAGGTTTTCTTTCCCTTTTCTTTACATAACAGCAATTCTGTGACTTTAGGAAGTGAAGCTCCCATCTATTTTATGCCTTGCTTTCATCATCTGTGTAGCACCAGTCATTTAAAATATGCTAGATTTACATCTCATGTAAATGCATAGAAACAGGAGACTAAATCCAAAGCTCGAGATAGAAATTGTTTCTCACAAATCAAACCATACAATTTGTTTTTAAAAAGGGTTACAGACAAAACAATAGTGACATTCTTATCCCAGTAATTTAACACGTTCTCTTGTCCCCAACCTCTCTGTTGCACGTGTGGAGGGAGAGCACTGGGGTTGGGACTGTGGACACCCAGCTTCTCCTCCAGTGAGAAAAATGTCACTAGAAATTATTCAAAGCATACGGATTGGTACAAATCTGGAGAGAAGAGGGAATGAACCCCTTAGCATTGCTTTGCTTAACGCCTGATCTAAACCTCAGACGATGCATGGAGGGGAAAGGTTCTGCTTAAGCATCTGCTCCCTTTGCTGCCAAGTAGGGGTGGTTGTTTTCAGTGGCGTTTGGATCGGACCCTAAATCCCACAGCAAAGGAATTGCAATTTGAGTGTTCATATTAAAGGATAATTCCATATCATTAACATTATTTTATTCAGCTGGAAATGCTGATACAAACCAGCTGCTTTGCACCACTCCACGTGGCACAGAGCAGCTGTAAAGCAAGGGAAGTTAGGTTTATGGCTGTGGTGCATTGGCAGGGTAGTGTCGAGCATACAGGTAGATGTGACCTGGTGTTAATTGTGATACAGGAGTAATCGTGGATGCTTATGGTTGTCCAGGTAATACTTTTTGGGAAACAAGAAAAGGTGGTTTAAACTTTGTATATTGCGTGTTGTATTGGAGTAAATTATGGTCAGGTTGTAGTCTGAATTTGGTACACGCGGTAGTTTGGGGGAAGGCAACAGTGATGGAACTTCAAATACCCAAACTCCCACTTGTAACTAATAGCTGCTTTTTCAAACAGTTCTTTTGTTGCCAAAGAATTTATGACAGACATGTTTTCTCTGTCTAGCCTGAGACAGGAATTTTCAGTTTAGCCATAAATTGAGAAAGGCAACATACTTTCTTCCATGAGGTTTTCTCATTTTCCAGTATTGATACCTCATTTATCAGCAAGCCTCTTGTTGGGTTATGGAGATCTGGGACGTGTTGTTTGTTCTTCCTACTGGGAGCTAAACCAACACTGTATAAAACTGCTCCAAAACTATGCAGCCAACCAAGCACTACGAATGTGTGGGGGTGTGGAAGAAAAGAATTCTGAGATTTAGAATTGGCTTTGCTTGCTATTTATACTCTTTTTGGCTACTCCATATTCCATTCCGTGATGAAGGTAGCCTTTGTGGATGAAATAATAGGCTTCTGTCTAGAACAAGTCATTTATATTGAATTATATTGAATGGTTGGATTTGATGATCTGGTGGGTCTCTTGCAACCTGGTTATTCTGTGATATTGTCCACAAAATGAAAGAGAATGTTGTTTTGCTGACTTAAGTCTCAAATGCGGAGAAAACTGTTCTAATTCTGAAGGTGCTGGAGTCCTGGTGTGGAAGTTGTTTCTTCAGAAACCAAAATAAAAGCTTATCAGAAGGACCAGCTTGTTCTTGCTGAGAGAGAAATTGTCTCTTGGTTTTGGCCTAATACGTTGGAAGATGAGAGAGAGGGTAGATAACAGCATGGCATAGGAAAGGTACGTTATTCATATATGATGTACGGCAGACATCAAGGCTTTGGAAGTTTTCCTTCTTGCTTTTAAAACGTGTGTTTCTGTTTTGGCCAACTCTGAAGTCAGTAAGTACAGTGACTAACACGGTGAGTATTTTACAGAGATATCAGGGAACTTAATTTTCTGATGTCTGTGATTAAGAGTTAAAAACATATTTTGCAGACCCCTGAGAAGTTAGTTTGTAATGTAATATCGAAAGAACATTAGATCAGCAGGCATTTGTGCAACTTATTTTGGTTCAGAAATACAACAGAGGACACAAACTGTCCATAGCCCACATCCTACTGGGTTTCGGGTTCTGAATTCACAGAGACAGCAAACGTGGGCTGGGAGGAATCCCAATAGATGAGAACTGTTTGAGGCGTGAGGTAATAAAGTCATTCGTATTCACCTACCTCTCCATACATGATGCTGACACCATGTGGATTTTACAGCATTAGTAACTTTTGTAATAACTCCTCTCTTTTATTAGCAACAAGTCTAATTCTGCTTACCTTTCCCAGGTGGTGGTCCCGTGAATTTATTGTGGAATATGGAATTATCTCTTCTTTGCCATGTTTAAGAGTTTTGCTGCTTTTTGAGGTACCTCTTCCTCCTTCCTAACAAGGTCCATATTTGCAGTCAGACTTGCAAGGAATAGAAACTATTCAAAAGAGGCAGATAAACTGTTCTGATTTAGGTAAAATATGTTAAGAGTAATTCTGTTATAAAGTACTCAATCTGTTTTATCGTGAGTTTCATTTGATTATTGTTTAAACCTTAATTTGTAGGTTTATATATATTTTCTGCCCAAATTTTCAGAGAAACAGATGGTGTATGTCTGACAATCGATCTGTCCTGAAGTGGGAGAGTAAAACACTTTTATTATAGCAAAAATTATTTAGAAAACTCCTGAGCTCACTCTTTTGTGCACAAAATTGACTTTTGGTGCAAAGCATGTTTTATCGCTGCTTAAACTGGTATTGATCAAACCATCAAAAACTGGGTTACTGTTTCAGTGGTTGTTCTGGGAAAAACTCCAGAGAATAAGGGTTTCTGTCTAAATCTGAAATATCATTTTTAAAACTAACTTTAAATTTGGTTCCTCTCCTGACCCTTTGTAAGATAAAAGGTTAATTTGGAATAGCGTTGTCCTATTAATTTCCTCCACTGAAAACAATTAATTACAATGTTAAGTGCCTTTCTGCACACCTCCGGGCCAGTTTTAATTTTGCTATTAAAGGTAATGCTTAAAAACTCCATTTAATGAGGAAATCCTTAAGAGTAAATTAAGGGTTTGCTTAATTTAGAGCTTAGTAAAATGGTCTGTGTAAAATCAAGATGTAGACAAACTTCAGGGCATTGCATAGTTTGGAAATGTAATGCAATAAAAGAAAATTAAAGAATATAACCATCTCAAATATGTCAGAGCTTCCGAAAGCTGAATTATTTTAATCTACCTTCCGGTCACAGAAGAATAAGAACGGTGTATTTTCATTCGAGGAAATAGTGTTAAAAACAAGATTTTATTTTTTTGCATCGCTTTTAATGACTTTCCATCTCCACAAGGAGATAAACCCTCCAGGACTTGAATTTTGATTCCTCACATTAATTGATTTGCTAGGAAAACTGAACTACACTGATATTTGATGAGACTTTGGGCCCTAAATGTGTTCATTGGTTTTGAAGCCTACACTCTGACCCCTAAATTGTTTAAGCCAAGAGCAGAGACCTCTTCCAAAATGACGTGTCCTGCCTGAGACAAGGAACTATCACACATGGCTTCTCTAACCTTCTGCGTCTTGCGTGGCTTGGTAGGTTTTAAGGTATCACATGCGTAAATGTAGTGGTGAAAAAACCTCAGCATGAAAAAAACCCAACTGCAAACCAGAACTGGAACAATAATGACCTCAAAAACCAGTTTGTTCCTTAGTCCTGATGAGCATCAGGATCTGGGTGGCAGATTGTCTCCGGGGCTGTGGGTGGGAGCGTTTCTTCCTGACACTGATCCAAATGCTGAATAAGATATCCATGTCAGTGAATGCTTTCTGCAAGAAAACACATTGATTTTAGTGGAACTATCATTGTCTGTTGATGATCAATTAGGCTCACAATCTAGCATGAAAGATGTAAATGAGGAAAATGTAATGTATAGATCTGTATCGTGTCTCGAAAGCCTTGAAGCAGCTTACATATAGTCTGGTACAATAGAAGAAATTAGATCACTACATGTGAGAAATTAAAGCTCTGGCTTTTTGGAGTGAGAACTCTCACTGCTGGGAAATATATGTAGTTTTAGTGGAGATTTGGAGAGTTTTTAGGTTTGAATCTCTGAGGCAAGCTCCAGCAAGGCTGATTTTTCAGCAGGAAAATGTGGGTCAGGGAAGAAGAGAGGTATTAATTACAGTTAAAATCTCCGGAGAACTGTTCTCCAAATCTAGGCTTAGCAAGGTAAGGAAAAAGTGAACTGAAAATGTCCTGATTTACACAGCTGCAGGTTGTAAGGTTGCTTTTTATCATATGAAAAATGCTTGAAAAAAAAGCAGTGAATTGAACACACTCGGAGCGTGGCTGTCAGGATTTGCTCTAAAGGACACATAGATGTTGGCTTTATGTTCACAGAGCTCTTCCATCGGTACAGCGAGAGGGAAGATGTACAGCTAACCCGTAGCACCCTCTCCTTTGGTAACCTTTAAAATACTGCAAAATGTTCCTAATTGAATATTGATTTTCTGCACAAATTTGATAGTACGTTGGTATATTCTTCATTAAAGTACCCCTTTCTCATGGTATTTATTGCAAGTGTGTAAATAAATTGGTGCAAACAAAAGGTACCGGGTCCAGCGGGAGGTGTCCCTGCCCGTGGCAGAGCAGTTGGAACTGGATGAGCTTTAGGGTCCCTTCCGACCCAAACCGTACTATGACTCTATAAGTGAGTCGATATTTAGTGATCTTTACATGAAGTTTCTTCTCTGTTTTTCTCTAATTATCGCTCATCTGTCTTATTTGCAAGTCAGACGGGGTGGAAATCAGCAGAAAGCAGTTGTTGTTCGCTTGTGTCTTAATTATGGGAGTTCAAATGTGAATCCAGACTTCCCTAAAACCAGGGGAGACTGAAGGAACGTTTGTAATTGGTGTGCATGGGCAACACCTAACCTGCTTTGGGCTGGCTACCCGCGAGCACTAATATTGCTTCAGAAATCGGGGCTGCTGTCTGCTGGGCCCTCTCTGTGCGGGGCTTTCTTCAGGAGGTTGAGTCAAAGTGGCACACTCCAAGCTCTTCCATCTATCTAAAAATGGTGCTCAGGATTGGTAAAATTTTATGATGCAAGAACTGTAGGTAATTACTGTATAAATATTGGCATAAATTAACTGGCGCGATTTTAGCACTTGATTAACGGAGTGAGGAAGCAATTGGGATGCATTAACGTTTGCAGATGTAGACCTGGAAATAGGAAATGAAAAGTATATTATCCAAATAAAATTAGTGAGAGAATTCATGTAAGGGAATTGTGTAAAAGCAGTGGGGAGCTGCGTGAGCGTTCCCTTTCATCCCTCAAAGCTTTCAAAAGCAGAGACCCAGCTTCTCAGATGTGAAGGGATAAGTAGGGAATTCTGCCAAATAGTGCCAGATGGAGATCTGCCCCGGAATTTTAGTTTAAGGAACAAATAATTAAACTAAAAATGATGCTTAGTGTTAATGGGAAGTGTCTGTGGTTAACGTGGCAGACACAGCTTCACCCTCACGTAGAACCTGATGTAGAAGTCATGACAGAAGAACCCATGGTGGATCACTGTGTCATTATACTCAGGGGGGTTATTCCACTACATATACACCCAAATGACCTGAAAAATAGCTCCCGTGTTCATCGATGTGTCTTTTCCCAGACAGGTCTGCAAACTCTGGATTTAGTAAAGGAAATATGCAAATGTTTGTTGAGGGGAACAAACGCGCTCTCTGTTTATTTTCTGGACTAAATTGAATTTGCTGAAGATTTAACGGAGCAAAACAGCACCTGCTAGTCTAATATTACATTAATATCAGTCATGGAGAGTAGGGGCCCTGCTTAATGACTGGGTTGCTGTTTGCCTGGGCTCGGTAATTGAAATGCAATAGTTCTACTCTGTGCTTTCCTACAGGAGCACTATGTTTTGCTAATCACTACCTCATTATGTTTGGATTGTTATTCAATAAGCTGGTTGATATAGGGTGTGACTGACAAATGGAAGAAGTAGTTTAGCCTGGAAATACGTCTGCTCCTGACTTTCGGCTTCTGCAAAATCAACACAAAGGGCAGCTATTAACCTCTGCTCCAGGGGGGATGCTTTTGCTCTGCTGTTACATCGCGTGGTAGGAATAGCAGTCTGGTGTATGCAGAACTGTTGGGAGGGGATTTGATATAAATGAATAAAATAATTTTTTGAAGTTGGAAGAGAAACACTAAAAATATCTGATGAGATTTTTTTTTTTTGCCTTTTTTTTTTTTTTCTCTAAAAGGTACTGGGGAGAAAACTTACATCTGAAACTGCTAGTTATTATGATGAGAAAGAGGTGTTTTTAGTGCATTCCCAGGGACTCTGGTTTTTGCTCCTGTTTTATAGTGATCTGTTGCAAATTTCCCTTCGTTTTCTCTGTCTGAGAAGGCAGAGTTAGATTTTCCTGAGTTTAATCATCCATAGTTATTGTTGTTGTAGTGCAGGGCTTTATTGTCTGTGATTAAATGATGCAAATATAGTTATGACCCTGATCCAACCTGGCCTTGAGCCCCTCCAGGGATGGGGCAGCCACGACTTCTCTGAAAATAACTGGCTACAAAGATGTAGATTGTTAGAATTATTTGGTGGCTTAATGTAAATATTATTATTCATCAAAATTTTCAAGAATTACCATGCACAAAGCTTTCATTTACATCCACACAGATTACAGCATTAAATGATCTTGAAAATCCCACCAATTTAATAAGATGTTCACTTCTTAAAGACTTTTAAAAGTGTTATCTCAAGTTCTAAAGTAGTTTTGGAAACGAATAATTAAGCAGTTTGTCAACAAAACTCCCGAAGGAACTTTCCCCTTTAGCCTTTATTAAAATTTAAGTCTCGGGCGCTCTGAGCATCTGTTTAATTAGCCTCAGCTTTAGATCTGTACATTGTAAAGTAAACAATAAACCAACAGTTTCTTCTCATGCCCTGGGGAAGGGCAGTGTCAGCAATTTTGGATTCCATCCTGCTAAGTTGCAGCCACTGGGGTCTCAAACCATGTGAAACTGAGATATTAATTGCTCTTGAAATGTGATGTTAATGAATTATTCCTGCAGGTAAATCAAGCAGATTCTGCAGTGCACTGTTCTTGTGGTATTTTTTTTAAGATCAAACCATTTACATACTTAAGTCTTAATCAACAACAGTAAAAGGATTATCAGGGAGGGGTAGGATAAGTTTTCAGCTGTTAACAGCATTTCAGTCTTCAAAAAGCTTTTTAAACAAATCCAACCAAAACAAATAAACCATCAAACCCAACTGAAATTGTGCTCCATTTAGCCAGTATCTCTGTTTTTCTATCAGATTATCACAAAGGAGGTGATCTTCAATGTACTTATTTACTTCTACTCCACTGGAAAGCCCTGAGAAGTAAAAGAAACTCTCCAGTCTTGGAATCCAGCCCTGAAACTGTGCTGCCTACCAACTGCCGAGGTCCTCGTTTAGGGCTGGATGCTTTCCCAGCCTTGGTGAACTCATGCAGGAAGCCCAAAACAAACTTAGTGATTCAAGCGTAGGAAAACAAAAATCAAACCTCAAATCCTCAAGAGGAACTAGAGTAAATTTCAGTTTCTAATTACCACTACGCTAATGAAGGCAGTACTAAACCTGAATTTCTGAAATGTCAGTTAATAGCAAGAAGCGAACGTCTTAGGGTAGGAAGGAATTTGTTACTAGGAGGGTGGTGAAGCCCTGGCCAAGGCTGCCCAGAGCAGAGGTGGCTGCCCCGTCCCTGGAGGGGTTCAAGGCCAAGGTTGGATGGGGCTTGGAGCCCCTGAGCCAGTGGGAGGTGTCCCTGCCCATGACAGAGGTGGGACTGGATGGGTTTGAGGTCCCTTCCCACCCAAACCATTCCATGATTCTGAGTCCTTGAAAACGCACATACAAGTCTGTGTATGTTTTGTTCAGGGTCTATGTTCTAACCCAAACTCCACAGGTATTGACGTCTGGCTCTGCAGCAGAGATGTGTTGTAATCCACATTTGAGAGAAACAGCTTCTTAGCCCTCAGACTGTGCTCACGAGAAAGGTTTAGCTGAATTTTGAGAGCAACAAGCCATGGAAACTCAAGGAGATGAAATATCGTTGTGAACATCAATGGGTACCGATAGATGCAGAAAGATTCTCTCTTTCCGCTGTGCACTAAGGGCAGTTTCTCAACAGTGGTTGCTCTCGTGGCATTGAGTCATTTGCAAATGGCATCAGAGAAGGGGAGTGAAGGGAAGAGGAAGAGCAATCCAAGCCATTTATTTACATGTAATGGGAATAATTATTTTCTTTATAGTCCATTTAAATTTTCATTATACCCAGGTCTTTTCTCTCAGGTATGGATTACTCAGGTATGCGTATTTACAGGCAGCTCTGCCACAAGAAAGGGAATAATTTCTATGGAAATTAAAACCATACCTCCTATCCAGGATTAAAGCAGGAAGACATTTCTATTTCAAAGACTGCTACAGAAATTATCCTTATTTAAGGCTGTATAGCCAACCTTTTATGTTAATTACATTTTTGGGGTGACAACGCTACAAAAAGGACTTGTATTTTGAAAAGAGATTGCTATAAAGTATTTGATTAATTATCAGAATTTACTCTCCGGTGATAAAAATTAATCCCTGCCTTTGTCTTCCACCCTTTGATAATTACTTCCTTGGTTTTTTGTACATGTGTCTGAGGTTTTTCTTTATATTCCGGCTGTAAAGTGATTTGAAAGCAATGCAAGGATGTTAATTTTGTGGGTTTTGAAATCATTTAATGAAGAGTTTATTTTCAACCTGGCATGGAGCTGGGAGACAGAGCAAGGAGATGGAAGAGCCAGCAAATTCAGCTGTTTGTGCTGAAATTTAGGCTTGAGTGAAAGGAAGAAGGAAATTATAGGAACTTAGGAAAATATAGGAAGTGGTGCTTACTGCTGCCTTTGGAGTTCTACAACAAAGAGGAGGTGTTGAATTTTCTTCATTGTAGACCTTTAGTTTGAAAATACGATTTGCTAAGGAACCCAAAGGTGGTTTCCCCAACCACCTGGTTTTCCAGTCCCATATCTCATTGCAAAGGCCACCAGTAAATTCCAGAACTCCCATGGCATTCTTTGCTTTGAAATCCCTGCTGCCGGATAACCTGCTTGTCACTGGGTAGTGGTGGGAATGTTCTCCAACAGAGGTTGTTGGTTACAATATTATTTCTGGTGGCCACGTATGGTAGAGCCTCAGGTTCTGGACCTAGTGCAGAGCTTAAGCATGGCAGGTGCTGGATAATCATTACCAAGAGCTTCAGGCTTGAGAAGCTGCACATGCTGTTCTGGTGCTTCAAGAGATTATATGGATTGTATATGTATATACGTTGTAAGAAAAAGCAGCAGGCAGAGCAGAAAAACAGTTCTCATTTATCAGCGCGATGTCTTGCTCTGAATCGGTATTGTCCGCTGCACCCACGGCTTTAGAGATCTTGCATTTCTGATCCTCAGAAGCTTCCCAGGTGGGTACTGCTGTGCCTTCTAGTGTGTTGTTCCTTAATGTATGTTAATCCTTATAAAGTCAGGTTTTAACCTTGAGATGAATGCCAATTGCAGTCGTTGCCTTAGGTAGGCTTTGCCAGCTCTTTTCAGGACAGAAAGCAGTTCACTCCGCTAACAGCCAGCCTCCTGGTCAGGAAAGCTTGTAAGTGCTTGCCTGCCTGAAAAGAACAGGACGTATTACTGCTGGATTTGCGTGTTAAGCAGTCAATATTGGGGCCTATGCCATAAAACCAGTAGAAAAGGGCCAGGCAAATTCTTTTTATCGTTAATCCTGCGGTGTGTTGTGTGCATCCTTGTGTCCTGCAGAACAGCTTGCACTGTGCTGTGAGGAATCTCAGCTGAGAATTCACTGTGGAGCGGAGAGCAAGAATTAGCAGTATGGGTCTTTGTTATGTGCAGAGCACTGTGATTACAACCTCGGTTCTTCCTTACATTGTTGGCCGATCGGATGTAGGTCTGGACACGTTGCTCAAGCAGGTGCCATGCGCTCGCATCTCCTCCTGCAAGCAGCGTGCCATGGTTTGACTGTTTTCCTCTCCATGCCAACCTGAACAGCTGAGCTGGCGGGGTGGTTAACAACCTACATCAGGCTCAAAGCAAGTGGGGAGGAGAATGCAATTCCTTCTCCTCCCTGTTCCAGATCCTCACTGACAATAAAACCACAAAATACAGACCAGAAGGAGGGCAGATGGTAGAATCGAGTCTCGGTTTCCTCTTCTCTTTGGGATCTGCTAGGGTAGTAACGCAAACTCCTGGACTCTGCTGGGCTGCCGTCTTCAGCCAGATTGAATTAATGGCAGAGGAACGTAAATGAGGAGAGAGCAAACCTTAGACTGCCACCATTTCCATGCTGCCTTGGCTAGAAAGGTGGGATCATCTACCATAAGCTTAACTTTCACCCCAGACTTGCAGGCTGCAATAGTTCCAGGTATAGACGGGGCTGGTAGTTTGCTGTCCTGGCTGCTTATGCCAATCACCTTGGCCAGAAGAACTTGGGTTGTGAACACGCTCTTGGCAAAAAGCCTCTTTGGAAACAGTGCGGTCTCTTAAAGCCACTTTATTTTCAGTGAAGAATAAGGCGGTAATCTGGGGGATCAGATTGGAAGGATCTTTGGAATCGGGTCAAAAAGTTTTTTTGTTTTTCTGAATGTTTCCTTATGTTTCTTTCTGTGCAAGTTTATGTTGTTATAAACAAATCAGTCCTAATTTGTGTATGTATTTGTTGTCTAGGTTAGTAGCGCTGTAAAGATAGCGCAGAACTGGCCTTCCCCACTTTCTTGAAAAAGCTGCAGTGTACTCAAAAAAAAAAAGCCATGACTAGATAGAGGTTAATGACAGATGCCTGAAATAGTCCTGTTTTTCAAAATGATAGAAACTTTAATTAAACACTGTGAAAATTGCTGGATGCAGCACACAGGTAGAGGCATGTGCCAGGCACCTGCTTTCCAAATAGAGTTTGGAGGTTGCGATTGAAGATATTGATGTAGAATCGCTCTGCAGTGGCCTTTCTGCTTAGCTTCTTGACGCAATGTATTGAGAAATTGGCAGTGATGGCCAGAGCAAGGTTTCTTTTCTTGCAGGCTTTAGATAAAAAGCTAGTTTCTTCATTCTCATCTATTTGTAACTCCCTTCCAAGACTAAATTTTTATCGAGGTTTCTTGTTGCTGTCTCCAATGGAAGCACTTGTTTGGTTACAAAACTCCATTCCTATCTTTAGGCAGCTGTGAGGAGTGAGGAAATAGATGTGATGGAACATGCACATGTTTAGTGGGAGTGCTCATACAAGAGTTTGAAAATAGGTTTTGCATTCCTCTCTCTGCGGAAATATATTTACAAAAGCCTCCCTGAGCTGTTTTCAAATGTTGATCTTGTGAAGTAACGTTCTATTTCAAATGACTTTTCTCTGGGAAGTGTGGCGTGAGAGAGAGAGGAAGAAAATTTATGGGGCGTGGAGAATGTTAAAAATAAAATAATTTCAGTTTTCTGCTCTTTCTTTTATGAGTTTTCACGTAAGAAATTTTCCCAGTAAAATGGTTCATTTGAAATATTTTTGCTCTGGAAAACAAATGATTAGCAAATGATTCCTGATCAACTTTAACTCTGAATATAACTTTTCTTTTTGGAAACAAATTTGTTGAAATGTTTAATTGGTCTTGTTGGGTCAATAACAATGAAATTAAAAAGGGGAAAAAATGGAAGGACTTGGACTGTTCTCAAACTGATTGACGGTGTCTCAGAGAATCACCACTTACACTGGCCTTTCCTTGCTTCTGTGTGACCTGTGTCCGACCATTGTGTAGCAGTAGAAATCACAGGCTGTTGCCACCACAAAGCAGCTTCACTTGAGATACTTCTGGCTGCCTTTGAAGCCTAACTCTGTGGTGCAATAGGCTAAAGCTTTCTCTAATTTAGGAAAAAATGCTTGTATTCCATCTCTCCGCTCCTGCTCCCCTATACCACCCAGCCTGGGCAGCAGCAGCCTCCGTGGCAGAGCAGAGCTCGGTCTTTGGCAATTCCCCCTGCTTATTGGTGCTTCGACCTCCCCTCACACTTATCCCGTTTACTTTTTAAATTATCAGTTTAATCAGGCACACGTACCGTACAGAAATGGGCGTGTGAATCTCTAAATATAGGAGAGAGGGAACTTGAGATGTTTTATCTTTCATTAGCTAATAACAGCGGTAATGACCTCAGCAGCACAGGATGTCTTTTGCAAAATTAATAACCACAGGAGGGTTAATGGTCCAAGGCAATGAACTCTTTCAGACAATCATTAATCTACCTTGATGATTATCGCTTCATTACTGAACACTGAAACCTCCTTGGTGTACCAGTCAATGCCTGATTTCAGCCCTCCCTACTGATGTTCTTAACGTGCCCTCTTATCTTTCTTCTGGGCGTGCAGGAGAACAGGAGTAAAGCTCCGAGATGCAAATGAAGGTAACAAGTGTGAGAGCTATGAAGCTCATTAGAATATGGGTTTGGAGAACATGTCTCCCAAATGATTTTCTACCTACGTATTAAATAGAGCTTTAAGGGGTATTTTGTGCTTATGTTTTTAAGAGGTTGTAGTCTGGGAAACAATACCATGGTTCATGAAGCAAAGACTTTTGGAGACGGTTATGTATGCGCTGTTTAATTGGCTGGTCTGTGTATTTACATAGTGCCCATTAGTCAAGTCATCCTGCAAGTCAGAGCTGCAAACGTTTTTAGAAGAAAGGAACAGTGAAAGTGCATCATCTTGCTGGCTGTGGAATCTAGGAACTTGCACAATCCCACATCCAGCCTCTCTTCCTCCTTGTCAGCCTATGACAGCTGTGCACATTAACCTTCAGAACCCATTTTTTTTTCTGCTTTATCATCTCTCCTGCCAGGATTAGTTTTGGATGGGTAGTGATTAATATAGAGAGGGTGCTGCATAACCAGCTCAAATTTGGCTAGGTAATTAGGACCTTTAGCTACTAGTTCCAAGTTAGGAACAGCTGCACCTCATTTGGATTTTGTAGCAGCGTGGCCCTGTTACAGAGCAGAGAGACATGGAATATGTTTTTGAGATTTCTCTGCCTTAGTGGGCTAGAAAATATGAACTGTTTATGCTTCTCTTGCTTTGTTTTCTGTTTTCCTTTGTGGAATGTGGGAAGTGTAGCTAAGTATTATTGATGTAAAGGAGCTGTAATTATCAACCGCTATGATTGAGGGTGGTTTATTAGAGATGGGAGAGCTCTATAAAACTCCCTGGGAGCAGTCTGACGCTACTCAAGTGTAGCCTGCCAACGTGAGGGGAGCTAAACAAAACACTAAAGTGTCTGTATCTCAGACATAAACTGGAGATTGGGAAATTGTAGTTGCGAAAATTCATAACCCCAGTCTGCAAGGTGTCTTCCCTGTGCTGTCTGATAGATGGAGGCAACAGGAACCTTCTCACCAAGTCTTCATCCACACAGCTTGTCTGAGCTTTAAAAATGGTTTCCTGATAATAGCAGAGAAAGTGAAGTGTGCCAGGAATTGTAGTAATGATGGCAGTAATGGCTATTTCATTCTGCACGTGGCTTTGCAGTTTAGGCAGTTCTTGTGGTCCTTGTTTTTTGTGGAGTCGGATACACGCTGGCGTCCTGGATCTCCACTGACTCACTCTTCTGTATCATGGTGTGACCTATTGATCATAAGCCCAACAGGTGGTCAACAGTAGATTTGATGGGAAGTTTCCTCTGCTGCGCTCTCTGGCGAGTACTCGCTGTGTGCCTAGCGATTACAAAATCTCATTCCATTACACAACTAATTTATAGGGAGTGAAACTATAAACAAGGTGATTACTGAATGTAATTTATGGTCCATGTAATTATATAGCTGACAAAGCAATGGATGCAGTTGAGTTCGTTTCTGGGTTTGGTGGGGTTTTGTTTTGTGTTGGTTTTGAACAGACTAGGTCTGCACTTTTTTCCTGGTCTGCTGAGTCTGTCGATTGTCCACAGCTGAAAACATCTTTTTCCATTGCGAGATCACCAACTTTCAATCCAATAACGTAGTTGTAGCCACTTATAATTAACTTCAGAATGGATGGGAAATTTTGCCTATTGGTCTTGAAACCCCCTCAGGTAAATGAAAGAAGTGTTTATTTTTTGTCTGTTGGTCGATGAAGAGGAGAACTTCAATTCTCTGAAAAATAGCCAGGCTGCTACTATGGTAAATAAATTCTAAAAAAAGGACTTGTCATAACTGTTGCTTTTATAAAAGATAACCTGTGCACAAGCTGGTAGGAAATACAGCCATGTATAATGCAAAGAGTAAATCAAAATGAAAACAGTGAACATCTGCTTTTGAGAGGATTATTGATAGCATATGTATAATTTATGATGGATTAAGCAACAAATTTGTAGAGACCTACATGGAATTGCTCTTCCATAAACATTCAACTGGTGGACAAAGGTCACAATATAAATGCATCTCTTCTGTCTGGAAACTCAAAAGTATGCTTTTGCAATGTTTCGCTATAGTTAGTCTACCATGTTAACAACACAATTCTGCTTGAATTTCAGGCTAATTGTTGATGATTGTGCTGTATCATGGGAGGAAAGAAGAACTTTGTGGCAGTGCCTTATGCTTTTTTGGTCTTTTTTGGTTCACCTGTTATTTAACTTAGTAATACTATGTTGAATCGACTTTGGTGGCTGTGACTGTGTAAGTATAAAAAAAAATAAACTGAAGTTTCACCAAAACCATCTACCAGCCACCTCCTCAAGTTTTTATGTTCCGTTTTGAGTACGCTGAAATAGCTCCCTCGGACATTCAGGAAAACTGAACCCTTGTAGGCTTCCTTCCCTACCTGTCATGCTCATCTTGTATGAGTTTACTTTTTATTGTGTTGAACTCCAATATATTGATTTGGCTTGGACCGAAGTCTGGTTTATTCATCTGGCTTGGGCTGTTCTCTGCGACGGGGGAGATTTCTGCCTCCTTCGAGGCTTTGTCCATGAATTGTGTACCAGCAGTGCGGGTGATCTCCCGCGAGGGCAGTGATAGAACATGTCTGTAAACCCCAACAGCAACACAGAATTAACAGGGTGAGCCTTTAAGAAATCCACTAAACACAAAAAACTGCAGAAGTAGGCAGGTGAAACCTCTTTAGAGCTTGCAGTTTGTTTACAGCTGTGTCAATGTTTAGGCTAAATGACCTTGATTCGGCTATCAAAACTGACTTACAGTGTTTGCCTATTAACATCCCACCTCTGACCTCGTGTGTCTCACCTTCCATCCTACCTGCTTAGAGGACATTAAATACTGACTTAAGGAAGTGCTATAGTGGGGAGTTTTTAAATTAGATTCTGAAACAATCAACGTTTTAAGGAAACACGTTCTAGTGTACTTAGCTTCGGTGACTTTCTCCTACAGCAGAAAGATCACACTCGAATTCTTTTCTTATTCTCCTTCCTCTCTCCTTTTCCTAACATTAATACTAGCTACTAGTGATTGAAGTTTTATTGACAAAGGCCTTTTGATGTGTTTCTTTACCTGATGAGAAAGATAGCAGAAGGTTAAACAAAACAGAGTTGCCTGCTTAGCGTGTTCTGCCAAACAACCACAGAATGAAGGAGCAATGTGTTAAATATTTTGAGTGTGGAATTACATTTGCAACGTCACTTGAATGCCAGGGTCCAAATCTGAGCCAGCAGTCACCTCAGAGCACTGTGTGCCCCAGTTTTCATCAATAAAATTGGAGGACCATCAGTCACAGAAAAGAGTTGAACCTGTATTTGGATGCTCTAGGAAATGAAGAAATGTATAAAGCAGAATTAGATGGTGTTACTGTTAAATCAGTTTCTTAAGTGGTTGGTATGAACTGCAAGGATTAAACTGCTCATTTTTTGTTTAATTCCTTTGACAGTAGTTGAACCCATTTGGCTGCAGACTGTCTGTCCCTCTCGTTCTGCAGTCTGTTGCACAGGATCTCTTATTTCTTATTTATTTCAATATGACGGTCTACTTTTCAAAATATTTCAGATTCAAATCTGTTAATCATGCGAGTAATCCTCTTAGCTGGCTGAATGAAGAACACTTACATGAGTAAAAGCAAAAAAATAATAGCTGTTCTGGCTTTTCTCCCAGTCTAGACGTTGTTACAGCGAATCTTCTGGAATTGAGCATTTAGCAAAACACAAATGTGAGTTTAGTTCCAGGAGGAACTGGTTGAGATTTTAGTTTTCAATGTAAGAAATAAGCTTGCAATTTTTTCTTGATTTTTTTTTTTTTTTTTTTTGAAACTCTGCACTCCGCTTTCTCTTTATCATACCAATTTGGTGTGACTTCTTGAGGCAGCAGCAAAGATCTACTGGGTCAAAGGAGTGAGAACAGCCTGAAATTATCGAGAACGCAAATAGTCAGGCCCCTGCTTTGAAAGGAAGAAGTCGCTGTGGCAAGGTAGTTAGCAGTTGCTGCCTAGTGCAAGTATTTGCTGCCATCTCCTCCTCCCTACTCTAGAAAAATGAGCTGTTGCTGACTTGGCTTTTGCTGATGCTGAATATCCTTCGTGGGAATAAAAAAGCATGAATAACTGAATAAACTGAAACCGAACAAAAGGTCTAACTACCTTCTGGCCTTAGAATCAATGAATCGTTGAAGCACAATTTTGTCTCCTAAACATATGGATTCGAAGATTGTTGTTTCAGATACTGCAGTGAGCTTTTTCTCTACTAAATAAACAGACTTTTTCAGACTCATATCTTAATAGTGCTAGAAAGGTATCGTTAATAAACTGATGCAGACAGAATGGGAACAGAAGCATAATTTAGTCTAAGAAATTATGAGTTGGAAGTCAATAAAGTGAGATGATATAAAGTCCTACAAGCCAAGTCCAAAATCCATGGCTAAAGACATCTAGGCTTTTCCTAGCTTTTCTCATTTTTCACATCGATAATTGTGAAATAAATAGGGAAAGAGAATATGATCCAACGTCTGCGAAAGTTGTTGGACTGGCTCTTGGAGATGGCAGTTTCGAAGCTGACGTTCACTGTGGTGTACGTAGAGATCACAGCTCATGGACAGCAGCAAGCGTGCCAGTCTGTCCTTCTGAGCTGTCTCATTCTTGGTACGTGTTCACACACATAAAGGTTTTGTGGTGAGCTTTTTTGGCTTGCAGGAAATATTGTACTAAACAAAATGAGATATTCTCTAGTGCAACAGTAAAATTGTGTACACGATGTTCTTCAGTGAATAAAAGCCTCATGCCATCACAGAGAAGAAAAATCAATCACGAGCCTATTTTCCTTCAATGAAACCGAAATTATTGATGTGAAAAATGAGTGCGATGGTCTGTGTGCTGGAGTAGGTTAGACTGGGAGATCTTTTTGGCTTAAAAAAATGCATCAGTTATTTAAATAAAAAGTCTCTGCCCATAAAAATTAAATTGTATAAAATAGTTCATAGCTATAGACAGGGACTGTGAGTTGCTGGCCGGCTACGCAAAGCTCACAAAAACAGAGAAGGAGGCTCTCTTGGTCTGTGGGTTTTCTGGGGGATTTTTTCTTTTTTGGTTGTCGATTCCAGGCTATTATCTTGGATGATGATATCTGGAGTTTCGCTGCTTGAATATCTAAAAGGCACATTTAAATTACTTTAGGAAAATTACTAAGACAATTATAGGACTGTAATGTAAAGCACCATAATTACACTTTAATGCTTCTTATTGATTGTTGAGCTTTGCACTTCTCCACAGCAGAAAATAGTGAATCTGTGTTTTCTTTGCCCATGCAGAAAGTTAATGCTTCAGTATCCACTTCACAAGGACTTTTTTTAAAAACGTGGCAAGTTAGAACTTTCAAGATGAAAAATACATCCTCTATGTGTATGGATACACACACACGCTTTGATGTGTCAGCTTCTCTCTTCTTTCAGGTTCTTTCTCCACCTCTCAGTGGTGCAGGGCAGTGCTGCTCCGAGGGGCAGGTGGGTTTACATATGTGCACTTGAGAGGCACAAAGAATCATAGAATCACCAGGTTGGAAAAGACCCATCGGATCGTCGAGTCCAACCATAAGCCAGCAGACCGGGAAGGATGAAATGATGTGGTGGTGTGATGCTCATGCTTTGTGTGGCTAGAACGGGGCACGGTGTTACCTGCTAAAGCTACCAGGAGGTGGAAAGAAGCCGTGCTCTTTATCAAAGGAATAATTGCTTGGGGGTTCTAAACACCAGCCGGATCAGCATTTTGGGGGCGCAGACAAAAGGCAGTTCCAGGATAGCTCTTTATAACCCAACAAGGGAAATGGAAAGAGGCTGCTTCCAGTTGTTACCAGGTAATGTGTAAAATTAAACTACAAAGAACATAGGCAAAAAGTGTGTGTCCTTTCTGCCTTAGTTTTACAGACTGAGAACGAAGGAGCTCTTGCATCTGTTTCAATGACTTTCTGGATGATGTTATCTCACTATGATAATAGAGAGACGCATGGGCTGTCACTGCAAAATCTCCTCAGCATTTCTGTGTTTTGATAACACAGGATATACCTGTATCCTCCCCAAGCTGCTGCTTTAGAGCCTGCGTTGCCAGGCCAGGATGATGTTCTGTGGCGTTGCCCCCCCGATCCTGCATATGGGAATCTTATTTTCTCCACTCCCGGTATTGGGAAAAGTTGAGTTATCTCATAATGCTCCCCCAGATCTCTCATCATATGCTCCTTGTTATCCTTTCTGCTGCCATCTTCTCTTCACTTTGATAGCAAATTTGGCCAATTTTCATGCTCTTTGTTTAGAGTAATCTGTATGCTGAAAGTTTTTGCAAATGTCTTGGCCTGGTTTTTAATTTATTATCATTTTTCTCTATGAAATTATGAGAAATATGGGAAAAAGTCTATCAGGCCCTTCATGACAGGCATAAACAAAGTTTCAAGATTTGCATTCTCACGCCTTCCCTTCTCTTTATGAACTCGGTTATTTCCTACCAGCTGCCTCTGGGCCTCGGGAGACTCATATGACATTTGGATTAAGCTCTGCAATAACAGTATTGATAGAAGTGTCTTACTGGTCAAAGACGCAAAGCTGTTGTGTTCTGTAAATACTATATCATCACGTTATTAGTATCTTACATTTTAAACTATTCTGATGTAAAGTGGATTTGTCTTTGACTTGCCTATTAGACACGCACAGTCATCTCTCTCCCTGCGCGTGGCCTGCCAGATGCACTTTCCTCTGTGCCACGTTCGCTTTTCCTGCAGAGCTAGCTATGAGCCTGCTGCCATCTCATGGCAGGCCACAGTTTAATTAGGAATGACAAACAGTACAGGGACAAATTAGTATTATTATGTAAATTTGACCTGCTCAAAGATAAGCAAAAAAAAAAAAAAAAAATTCAGCTTGCGTTTTAGAACTAAGAACGTTCTCTAATTCCCACGTAACAGATAATGAGACTGTAAGCGGCAGACCGATTGTGGCTGAACCTGCTGTGTATCCTTCTACATGTACTGTTTTTCATGCTTTTAGAAAAATAAAAGACCTTGACTACACAGTATTAATATTAAAGATGTCTGGGATATTGCAGCAAATCCCACTGAACATTGCTATCAGCACAATTCATTCTTCAGGAAAATATATTTCTGTGCATTCAGCAGCAGATATTAGTATACATGATAGAGAAAAACATAATTAAATCTCTTAAGGTGACTTGTTACAGAACACAAATATCTGAGTACTTGATGGAAAAAGAAAACATTTCTCTTCTGAGGGTAGAAAACTCTGTCTTTCAGTTCTTGTTTAAGAATTCTCAGTCTGTGAGTCTGTTCAACCATCTGACGTCTTGGTGTTCAGCTGGGATTTCTGTTCTGCACCCAACTCTGTCATATCTAGCTGCCAGCTTGATAGATGTGTTACTTCTTAAAAATGAGATCCCTTCAAGTCTTCAGTTATCATCAAGGCTATTTTGGCACAGGACCCTAGGGGAAAAGAAAATATCTTCATAGTCTCTGCTTTGCTTTTGAGATCTCTATTTCAAGACAGTGGTTTGGCCAATATAGTCTTAACGTCACTGTTCAGAAGACCTGAAATCCGGAGATCGTTCAAAAGGACCATCTAACTCGGTGTCCTGCTTCCAGCAGCAGCTGTGGCTGAACTAGATGAACTGGTTGCAGCCCTAGGAAGTATCTACCAGCTCCCTTGTGTTTTCAGGGTGTGATGGCACTTTAGAGACTGCCAGCCACACAGGAACTCTTTCCCCTTTTTCCATTTTACATTTGTGGGACTTGGATCTCATAGACTGTAAAATCTTGACCACTAATTTGGCTTGACTGTAGCTCATATGTGCTCTCCAGGGAAAGGAGGAAAGGATGACTGGGGTTTCAAAGTGATCATGTTTATAAACGTGTGTGGTGAACCGCTCATCTGAGTTTCCACTTAAGAAGAGATAATGGATGGAGCTGTGCAATTGCTAAAGTTACATAAATTCGCAGCTGAGAAACCTTCTCAGCCTTCTTGCAACTTAAAGTCTTGATGCATTCACCAGCTTATGTTTCTGAGGCAGAAAATAATTTCTCATGCAGTCTTCCAGTCAAATATTTTGCCCTTCTTTTTAGCATAAACTCAGCCTTTGATATATTTGCAGGTACGAGTATATTTCCTGACAAGTTTGTTCACCGTTTGTTGGCAGAGCTTGTGGCCGTATATTCATGCGGGCAGCTCCAGGCTGAACTACTCAGATTTGCACCTACCATTCATCTTGCGAGCACAGAATTGCTGTCCTCTCTCACGCTGCATTTTCATCTGTGGATTTAGTGTTCTCTGGCAAAGCGAGCGTGTAGGAGCAGCATGAATTTACTCGTATTATACAGGCAGGTGAGAACCTGGTGTGCTCCTCCTGATGAATATCGTGCATAGAAGAGAGGTTCTAATGGTGAATTTCCCTGTAATCTCTAGAATTTTCTAGAGGTCTGTTGCTTCATCTGTAAAATAAGGAAGTATGGCGAGTTTTTTCCTTGTGATAGGAGTGGGAAATCTGGCAAACTCCATCTTACAAAATGGCTTTAGTGAGGCCACTCGCTGAATAAATTGGAAGAACTTCAGGTCTCCCGATTCACACATCTGTGCGTTTCCTTCTATGTTATTTTAGTGGAGAAAATAGGAGAAAAGAAAAATTTCTTCAAAATAGGAGTGAAGTTTTAGATGAACAAAGTGAGAAAACAGTAGCAAAATAGAAGAATAAGCTGAACAATAGAGTCCTTTTTTAGATGATCTTGGCTTATTTTGGAGGTTGGTGACATTCCATCTGTCAGTCTAGGATTGACTAATACGGTTTCTCTCCTTAATTTTACGTTCTCTGTTTGTTCAACATGCCATTCTGCCTTCATGCTCCAATTTTTATCCCAATTCTGGAAAAGGCTGCCAGGTAGGGCAAAAGTAATAAATTTTACCCTCCCCTTTCTCACGCAGAACCTCAGTTTTAAGGCTCGGTTGTGTTCATCACTTGGCACCTAACTGTCCTCTATGTATTCTAGTTCAGTATGAAACATACATCAGAAATGATGTTTTCTGTATGCTATTGTGTTGATCATCTTTCAATGACTTTTAATTCTTCTAAGAGGTCACAATGACATCATTTTATACAGGGTGGACTTGGTGCAGACAGTGATTCCTCTAAATAGCTTTCCTTTACAGTAAGCCTCCTTTTATTGCTTTTAGGGGATCATGCTGTCACAGTCATTCAAATAGAAATGTTCCTGCAACATGCCTTTACTTAATCTTCTTGTACAATAAAAATTATGAGAGGTTTCTCATTATAACTGAGGAGAAGGGAAAGCATTGCGGGAGACAGTTGTTCCCCTGGGATGCTGCCATATGAATAAAAGATTTAGATGCATTTCCATACAATGTTTTGTCTTTTTGTTAGGTATTTAAAGAAAATCTATTCTGATTTTGATACACTGAATGAAGATGTCGGTATTTCCCAGTCCAGCTTGAGGGCTAAAGAACAGGAATTCTTAATGTCTTGCTGTGAAAGTAGTTGGTATCGGTTGGTCCCGAGGCCATGATCTGCTGTTGTAATTGTGGATCAGATACTGAAGAGTACAGATTGTAGAAATACGCAGGCTTTATTGCTTCATGATGATCCGCCGTGATTCAACAGGCACTAGGAAGGCCTGTGCATCAGGTACATTTTATACCTGTACGTTTTATTCGATGCCAGTTCTTTCTCCAAATCTCTCTTTATCCCCCCCAAAAGAAAGAGGTTAAATTAGTCCTGTTAGCTTTTTTTGTCTACTAAAACGTTTTGGAACTAGATAACCCTGCACGTGGATCGCTGTGTCATTAGGACAGCTCCAAGATTTTTTTCTTTTAGCAACTGATTTCAGGGAAATATTCCAGGTGGCAGGAATGGTGCAGCGGGACAGCCCACACCAGGCACTCCGCGCTTCTGTTGGACCCGGCACCCTTATGGTTTTATCTGTATATAATAGTTTATCGCATAACTGTTCATCTCATATAACGTGAATAATTGGTAGTGTGTTTTTTCTTGAATATGAGCTTAGGAATTCTAGTGAAGTAGAGGTGCTCAGTACCTCTGAAATCTGGAAAC
The DNA here is from genome assembly GCA_033459285.1 of Clamator glandarius. NCBI lineage: Eukaryota > Metazoa > Chordata > Aves > Cuculiformes > Cuculidae > Clamator > Clamator glandarius. Next base: position 2,335,475 of record JAUNZM010000326.1, on the reverse strand, counting down.
CCTGGTTCTACAGAAAAGAGGTAGGACATTAAAAACAAAGGAAGACAGATGTAACTTCTCTACATAGTATTTTTATAAGGAACATAATTCGTCCTGTTAGAGCATCAGGCTTTTAATAGTCCTGAATATAACAGTTGAAAGAATTGGATAAATGGTGTTATCTTTACATCGCTGATGCTTCCAGATTCTTTGTTTGAGAGAAACTGCACAGAAATTAATGGAATACACTTCAGTTCATTCTTTTCCACTGTAAGGGGACTTGCTTGGTCCTGTTTAGAAAGTAAATTACTAAAATTACAGAATTGCTACTATGAATGCAGCCAACATGAGTGGTATAATCCATTATAAAAATATGAAAAAAAAAGTGAAATTGCTTTAAATGTTATTTTTATCCACCAGACTGATTCTTTACTACTTTCTAACAACGTGTGGTTTATTTTTCAAGCAATCGTTCTGTTCTGCGGTGATGTTAAGTCTGAGGAACACATTTCTTTGATCAAAGCTGTCATAAGATGTTTTTTCACATGGCATGGGAATAATTTGGGAAACCATAGGGGTGTGAATCTCTCACGTTTTTCTTTGTTATATTTTTGGTTTGGTTTTGTTTTCCTTTCAGTGCTGGCTGTATGGTTACATATGGTGAATGGCAGAGGTTGACCTGGTGGTAGACAATGACAAAACTCTTAGTTGTTTCATTAGGGTAGTGATTTCAACTGAGATGTTAATCTAAGGTGTCTAAGCTCTTCTCTCTTCTGCTGACCTAGGCTGGACCTTTTCTGATGTTTTGAGGGCTGGTTTTGTATTCTAGTTCATGTACCACGGCAGAAGATAGGTTGAGAGGCTCTGGATCTTCCTCCTTTGCCTTGCCTCAGTGAAGCCAGTTGGGTTTCTGATGTTGTTGAAGTCTAAGAGACAGTTGAGCATGGGTTGGCCAGACCATTGCTAGGTGCAGGATGGAGCACGAGAGGACTGCGGGGCAGCACGGCTTTTAGGTGTGCTGACGTCAAGGCAAACGATGTCAATTATTTTTCAAGGCTCATGGGTTTTAATTCTTTAATGGTAATAAACTAAGTTTGTGTATTCGTATCAGGCTTCAAGAAAGACTTTAATATCGTTTGCCAGCTGTACACAAATCATCCCCTTGACTTGGACAATGTCAGTGGGGTGAATGGGATGTGTAGCACGGTACCTCTAATCTCAGCCACCTCCTGCATTTCCTGCGTGTTTTCAGAGGGGAAAACAAGATCGCCTGAGGCCAGCTTGCAGCTGAATAAAACAGTGAAAAGAAGGCGATATGCTGATAATTCACCCACACGTGACAATATTGGGATTCAATCTTGACCCCCTGCAATATCCATCACACAAACTATTCCTTCCCTGGAGTAGTGAGAGGGGCCCAATGTAGTCGCTCTCAGTGGCCTCTTTGCAGTGATGGGCTGGATGCTTCTGTTCGTGCCCTCTCGTGTGCTTCAGGATTTGTTCTTGTGATCCTTACGTTTTCAACCCCATCTTCCTAACATTTAAATTTTTTGTTCAATCTATTGAAGGAAATAACCAATCCATTTGCATTGCTCTCCTTGTTGAATTGATCACTTAACTAAAGAGTGATAAATTCAGCTTCTTCATTCGTAGTGAACCAGTGAGCAAAGTTCAGGTTGCTAATTAAATTATCTGTGTGGCTGTAGTTTGGGCAAGAGAATCAAATGGGTAAATGTGCATTTTCAATGAAATCTGAACCTAGTACCCGATCTACCATAAATGAAGTGTTTGCCCTCTGTAAATTATTCACCTTTTCAGTGTTTAATCATCACTACAGTGAGCTTCCCCAGTTTTGCTCAGCACTGTCTTGGAAAATCTAGCAAGTCACTGCCGTTTCTGTAAGTCTCTGAAGCCTTCAACAGGCTTAAACCAGACACTTTGCTTTTAATCCATTTTTTCCTGTAATCATGATGAGCTGGCGGTGTTCCTTCTCTTTTCCTTTTAAAGGGAAAAATGCTGAGATATTATGCATTGGGAATTAGATATTCACCAGCTTTTGCTGATGATGCAATTTTTCAATTGCCTACAATTAGTCCTAAATCTCCTCTTTTCCCTGACACTACTCTCCTGTATATTTTCATCATAAATTCTGAGTAAATACTAGTAAAATCCCCTTGATAATAAGCAGGATTAATAGCCGCAAACCCCAAATTACTGTTATGTGCTTTATAAATTAACACAAAGGTGAAAGCAGAAAAGTGCTTATTTGTACACTGGGGCTGATTCTCCACTGCTTTATAACTTGACTTGCCACTTATTCTTGTGTAGCATTAGAATGTGGAAGTAAATGGTGTGTATTCCATTAGTACAACTTATGCTTAATTAATATCAGGACCCTGTTGTGTTGGACACTGAATGATTCACAGGGAGCAACCCAAATGACAAGGAGCTAGCAACTGGAATGTAAAGTAATGAACTTGTAAGTGGAGACATGAAGAAAGACTTCGTAAAATCCATGTGTCTGATCAAAAAAGTTGGAGGAAAAGTCTGTTCTCCTGCCACTCACTGTAACAGGCACGGAGGCTCAAGGCACAAAAATAAGCAATCTTCACACTTTTGGAAAGAATTGTATATGGTCACATTGGACAAGGAAGGTTTAATGTTCCTGCAGTAAAGATAGCTTCTAAAAGGTTTCTATTTTCAAGGAGTCTTTCACAATGGTGTCCAATTGAGCAACGCTTGGTCAATCCTGGCTACCAATTACTCTCATACCATCTTCGCAGAGGCCCCTCACACATTCATTTCTCTGAGGAGTTATTTCAGGAATTCTTTAGTTAGAACATTAAGTGCCCTCATTCCATCCAGAAAAGAATTTAGAAAGGTCTTTTTTTTTTTTTCCCCACGATATTCAAGAATGAAGAAAGAAAAAAAAAATTCTTGTAATTTCTTTTATGAATTCTTCTCCCGCTAGTTTAAAGACACCCTTGGTCCTATTTTCAGCTGATATAAACTGTTATATTGCTAACTGAATGTGGAAGTGCTATATTAATATCTAGCAAGTCCAAAATTCTGATTTTTTTAACTCCTTGTGCCCATCTTAATGAAAGTGTTTTGGCAGCAGCATCCCAAGTTTCTGGAAGAGAGATCCCTTTCTGTTTTCTTCCTGGGAAGAAAATTTATGTGGACTTGTCTGAGTTGTCTTTGAGTTAATAGCATACAACAGGTCCATTCTTCCAGGGAACTATGGAACCCCTCTCATAATTATTATTCTCTTTTGCTCTTTATGAATAACAATCTTTAATAATCCTGTGAATTCATGATCCGTGTGAAGCATCCCCTGGAGTCTCAATATTTCAGTCCAGATTCTTCTTGGTTGAAAAAGTTGCCCTTGTTACTGTTTTAGAGTAATTTTGTATGGATTGGTGAGGAGTATTTGGGCTGCTGACAGTTTTGTGGTTCTCTTTCAGTCGTGCTCTTGAGTAGCATTTTTGGAAGTGATGAACCTTTTCTTTGGTCCTTCTCTCGCAGAAAATGAAAACATCGCTTATTGATTTTGGAGGAAGCAGGTCAGCTCATGCTGAGTGTTTGGGAATATTCCTCTGTCTCTTCCCATAAGCTCTGGCATTTCATTCTCTCACCTGTGCCTGGTGGTTTGTGAGACATTCATGTACTGTTGTCAGAGTAACTTGCGATCGCTAATACCTCTCAAAAAGCCTCTGTATGAATCACCTGTGGTGTTCTTTCTTTCTCCATTTTTTTAATGCATAACAGAAGTGCAGAAATGATGATTTATTTTCTAACCCGTTAGAGATATTGGTAGCAGCAACACATTTAAAGTGGCTTTTCTAGGTGCAGGCTGCAGTCTTAATCACGGTGTCATACTTCCACAGAGAGTGGCTGCAAATATGACATTATTTCTGGATATTTTTTCTGTGTGGTTACACTGATGCCTTCTTACAGCTGCATCCAGTGAAGGGAAGCTTGCAGAAAATGGAAATTATATTATCTGAGGTGGATGTTCCTTCACTCAGAAAAAGCTGAGTACAATCCCATCTCAAATTCTTAGTATTTCAACTGTCTAATGGAACTTTTAATTCTTATCCAAAATGAGAAGAGACTCTAGTGTTTGGTCGTTCCTACCCTTAACCAGATGTATTTGTGGGAGAAGGGTCCCCAGTGTTTGACCTGAATATAACTACAGAATCAAAGAGCTGAGTAAAAAAGATTGCTAAGTCACATTTGAAATAATATCTTGTATTTAGTGTCACTTTCAGCGCATTTCTTTTCTGAAATTGAAGTGTTGGCGCTAGATCAAGATAATTCTCCATATGTTAAAGAAAGCATTGGATTATCTGATCTCTGTGGTGATGACCTATGAAATATTAGCATGAGGGAGTAACTGCTTCATATTAGAGTGTGAAGCTACACAACGTGCCACACGAAGAATGGGTATTTCAACTGAAATATGACTCTAAGGGCTTTGTCAATACTGTAAATTGTTCTTGGCTAGCTATTCCCAAAAAAAAGTATGAAGTCTTAAGTTGCTCTTTGAAGATGGATTCTCTATGTAGGGTTTTTCTTTCAGTGAGACTGTATAATTTGTTTTTGAAATTCTTCCCTGTGAGAAATTTCCAATCGGTGAACTCTGGCCTGTGAGCTCTCTGTATGAGGCAGTGTTGCATGCAGAGAACTTGCTGGATTGGGTCCATTACATCGAACTTCCTTCCTCTTACCTTTCAGAGTAATTCTGAACACTCACTTATTGCACAGAGCATGCTGGCTGCAGAGCCCATCGCATGCTGTGTGCTCTCTCTCTCTTTGTAATCTCCTTCACTCCTCTGAAACAGCTTGCAGCCCCGATTACAAGCCCTCTGTGGTAGGGGTGTTCTTTGTGGCTTGTTTTGCTCAGCTCAGCTACCATAGTGTTCCTTGTTCATCTCTTTGAACACAGTGTACGGTTTGCCAAGTAGTATTACGTTCAAATAATCTGAAGTTTTGAGCAAGTATGTAAAGAGCTTTGATTTTCTTATATTTCGACTCGTTATTCTGGATATTACAACACAAGACATAGATCTGTATGATGGAAAGGCTTCAACTATGCCTATTCCATGAGTTTAGAGTTCAAGTATCTTGTATTGCCTTGTGTTGAGCTGACACGTTGACTCCAACACTAACACACTCGCTCTAGCTCAGGCAGCGTGAGGGTTATACGACAGAGCAGCCGTGGTGGTAGATTTCAGCCTTGACCTCCCTGTTGAAGACACAATTATTTGGTGTCTATCGTAGCACCCCCTCTCTTGTATTGTGGTTATTTGTTATAGGAATGTAAGATACAAGAAAACGTTCCATTATTGCAGAATGTTGGGTCACCGTTTTGTCTCGGGGATATGTGTTGCGCTCCACTCCAGAATGACGTGGCTCGAGTGCAGCTTTTTAAATGTGTATTTTCCTTGTTTTCATGGTTATTTCAAAGCTCAATAGCATGCAGAATGTCTTTCTTCCCCCAGGAATACTCTCAGATCTGATTTTGCACCCTTTGATGCATTATCCACCTGTGAATTTAAGCTGGGGGATCCCTTCTTTTCTAGGCTGGTGTGACGTGCGCTAAATGAATGGCTTTGGTTTCAGCCTTTTGGACAGAATTCTTTCTATTCTTGCATATTGAAAAGTTTGCATAGTTTTCATCTATAATATTTTTAAATAATATTTAATATTAAATAGATACTTAAATCTCCAACCTTCTGGAATGTTAGTCTGTCTGTAAATTCATGAACAATGACCTGAAATATTTTTCTGGTGTATAGAAGGTACCGAGATGTAATTATGTATAGCTGAACTCAGAATAGTTTTCCCAATGCCCATTCTGCTAAAAATATGAATCAGTTTTCCCTTTGTCCCCTTTCTTATTCTTTTTTTATTTCTTGAATAAACTATTTTTATTATCTCTTTAAGCTTTTTATCTAATCCGGTTCACTGGCTTTACTGTGCCCATTGCCTAGTCTTTTCATGATGACTCTCCATCTTTCTAAAGTCTTTTATTAATCCAGCACATATGTATGTGCTTTTATTTCATTTCATTGTGTTGCATTTTTTTTCACTGTCCCCTTTTTCTCTTTTCCCCCTCAATGTGATAAATACCATTTTTGCATTCTGTTTGTGAATCTTAGTCTTCACAAAAGGCAAAGATACCCATTTGACATCACAAAGAGAATGTCAGTGTTTAAACATCAAGGGCTTCATTTTGTAAAGGTTGAGAGTGCTTGCAGTCTCTAGCGCTGAAATATTCACCACGCTGAAATATAGGCGCTCTTTTCTGCAAATTTGGTTTTATTTTCTTTCTTTCTAGCCATTAATAAACTGATAATGAATGCAGGACTTTGCTGAATAAATATATTAATCATTTAAGCATTGTACAAGCCTTTGAAACCTGAATATATCTAAACCTTGCATCCTTCTTAGGCTAATTCTGTCCTGGGTCAAGCACTAGTCCTATGAAAAACCACATAAATGTCACTATTAATTTAACAATTAGTTGATGTGAGCTGTCAATGCCACTAGCACGACAGGTAGCCTTTGTAGAATCTGCAGTATTGTTATCTGCCAGTACATGAAAATGAGAAAACTCTTCAACTGAAGGAAATGCTGTGTGTTTTTTGGGGAGATAGATAGACAGACGTTGCCTGGCAGTGAGCACTGGGCTGCTCTGCCCTTAGAGTGGGATTTGACTAAAACTCAGCCGTGCAATCTATTAACGGGAATCATAATGACCTAGTCATAAACCTCAAGAACACAGCCACTGTCCTTTGTAATGATTGCTTTTCTTAATATTTCCACTTTAGCCGATTTGTCCTCTATTTTGTTTGTTGTTTTTTTCTTTTTATCCTTAAAAAATAATGAACTTCTGACATTGCTCCAGCAAACCAATTTACCATATGCTGGACTGCAAGCGTGTCGTTAGTCCTGTTGACTTTGATGGGTACAAGTGTGTACTTAGCAGCCCTGGGGACAGGAGTGGTTTATTAGCTGCAATACACTCATTTCCAGCGTTGCTTGCTGGTAGGACCCACAACAAGGCCAAGGCTCTGAAAAATGTAAATAACATAATAGACATCAGCAGATGTTTGGGAGTTACAGAGTGTGGAGAGCTGGGATATTATTATTAAAATAGATCTCCAGCTTTATTCCTGCTGACGTGTTCTTTGTCTGCAGTATTTACTGGTGCAATCTTTGCTGTTAAGGTCTGCCAAACCCTTTCATTCTCCTGTTCCTCAGTGCTTGCGTTTTCCTCCCAGACCTGTGTTTTTCTTGAGCAGAGTGATTAGTTGTATCAGTAATGACAACTTTGATGCCTTTTCTTCCTCAGTCTTGTAGGTCACTCTCAGGTTATGCTCCCATTTGATTACCCAGTGAAGATGCTTTATTTATTTACAAGACAGATTCTTGTAAATCTGTCCTCAAGAGCTCTTTTAATTTTTCTTTTAGAGATACCTTTGTTAATGAAAGGTATTTTTTTGCCTATTTCTAACTTTGTAATGCAGTAACAACTGTAGTTTTTACCTCAGATTCTGACAGTATTGTACACTTCATTAATTCCACGTGTCACATTCTTTCCAGCTTTATTCTAAATTGCTGTATCATTTACTCAGCTAAATTAAGTTGTCATAGACGCTTTGCTAAGTATTTGTTCTTTTGGTACCCTTTGGCAAATTTCTGGGTTTTAAATAACAGCTTCTTTTTCTTTTGCTCTCTGTCTCTTCTAATAGATCAGCTTCAACTAGTTGTCAAGCTATCAGAAAGTATCTCTTCATAGCGAGACATGTGGAGAGCTAGAACAGGCCCCCACTTTGGGACTACCTAATAGCAGCATCGAAGGTCAGGTAGTGGGAGGAAAAAACAGATTTTCAAGCACATTGTATCTATAAAATCAATTTTCCTCGATGCTTTCTGTTATCTGTTTAACCTATTCTCTACAGTTATTAAAATAATGATTTTTTTTTTTTCCGCTATTGACAAAAAATGGAATCCAGTAAATATTTGAGCAAATAGGATTATGTGAAGATTTAAATAGCCATCTTTCAGGGCTTTTTGATTTTCGGTCTTGTTGTTTCAAAAGGCTTTCTTTCTGGTAAGCTTTGCTTCAGGAAAGCACTTAAGCACATACTTAAATCCATCAGTACAAGGAAGACCCGTAAGCCTGGATTTAACTAGATGCATATATCTGAATCAAGGCATTAAGCTGTTTGCTCAACATGCAGAAAATTCCATCTTTTTAATCACAGTGCTAGCGTAGCTCCTTGCCAAAACGCACTGCCATGTATAAATATTTACTTTTGAACAAGCTGCAGTACAGATGGGAAGATAGGTTTCTTTTCATGGAAAATAACACCGGGATATAAGTATATCTAGATATTCGGTGTCGGCAAGAGAAAGGTGTACTCCTTAGGGTCTCCCCTTTCATTGGCTTCCATGAGGTAAGACGCAATTACCTCATGGTGCTTAGGAGCATGATTTAGGGATTGGTGGGAATGGTTGGACTCGGCGATCCAGTGGGTCTCTTCCAACCTGGTTATTCTGTGATTCTGTGATTCTGTGATTCTGTAATTAAATGCCTGCAATGACCAACTTGTTACTGGAATTGGTAGAAAGGTGACACAGAAATTAGTGGGATCTGCCTCACTCGGGGGCCTCACACAAGGTTCCTCAGTGTCTGGTACGAGGTGACGTTTGCTCTGGTAGCACTTTGGAATGGTCATCGGTATTTCAGAGGAAGAAGGGGGAGCTGCGCTTAACCATTATTTGAAATGACTCCCTTAAGAGTACTGGTACAGGAGAACTCGGTCAATAACAACAAAGCCAACATCTTAAACAGCCAGATTTGCAAAAGCATCCTCACATTCAGCTTCCAGAAGGGAGCAACGCGGAGGCGCGGGCTCAGTAAGAGCAGCAAAGCGATTCTGTGATGTGCAGCCTGTGAGGACCTGGGCTCCACAAGCTGGGTGGAGGTCTCACAGCCGTAAGCCTTCAGTGTTCCACCTGTCTCCAAGCTGCTTTTTTAGGGTGAATCCTTTCTTAAATAGAGGAATCAATTGAAGCATTCCTGGTTTTATTCACTCTGGCATTTCTCCTGGGCTGGATGTGCCTGGGAGCAGCTGCTGGATGGGTGGGAGGCTGGGCAGAGCTCCATGTTCACAGCTGGGAGAGACCAGAGAGCTTTTCTAGGGGCATTTTAGATGGTTTGTGTATTGATTTGAGCCTTTTGGAACAAGGCATGGGGGTGAGAATCAAGTACACAATTTACAAATGTTTTCTCACAACTAGTGTTATCCTCGATTTCTATGAAGGACCCTCTTTTATTAGGCTGTTCACTAGGCTTATTCTGGGGGCCTGTGTTTGAAAGTGTCTCTTGTGTCCTGTCAAAGAATCTTGATCTTCATGTACTTTGAAAGTTGAGAAAAAGCACTTGAAAACCCAAAACCTGAAGAGAAATATCTGAATGTGAATACAAGCCACTTAAAATCACTTCTGGTTTTGTCTCCTTTTAAACAAGTGATTAGCTTGAGAAGTTTCTGGGAGCCTAAACTGACCGTATTATTTTTATTTGAAAGTCATTTCTGAAATGACCGTTTATTCACAAAGACTGATGTATTTTAAATACTTCTCTGTAAAATATATTTTACTGTGACACCTCATAAATATTAGAACAAAGGGCTCTGCAGAACAAACAGATCTGAAACCACAGAAACACACAACAATGATTCATTTCTTGTATCAGTCATTCAATACATTATTAACTTCCCTGAGAGCAGGAGGTGTGTTGCGATCTCTCTGCCCTAGGAACAGAAGTCAAAAATATTCCTAGAGCAGCAGACGCATTTATTTTCCAAATACTGGTAGTGCATCTATTTGCAAGGTGTCTAAATGCATCAATATTCAAATCTAGCATGAGATCCCACAATACCCCCTATTAAGCTTTCCTGTGAGGTTACTTGTGGCTTCTGTTATACCTTGCCAGCTTTATTGGGTGTTTGCAATGCAAGCACAAGAGGAATCATCGCAAAGCCCCACTGGCCTGGAACATCACGGCAGTAGGATTTGTTGTTTTTTTCATTTTGAGAAGGAGAAATTGTTTCTAATAATCCAACATATACCAAATCCCTTTAATTTTTATATTTTAAATTGAGCGTGGAGCTTGAGAAACATCTGTGTTGTAGTTTAATGACACAATTCACTCCTCCTTGTACTTTTATAGGATTAATTAGCATCTAAACATTTTTTTTTTTCTTGTTGCAGCCCTAAGCTCAGCTTATATAGAACCAATTATATCTCTGCATTTCAGTCTGTTAGAAGCTCAAGGCACAGCAGCTATTCTTACAAAGTTCAGCAATGATAAGAAGTTGTTCTTTAGGGCCTTTCCCCACTATTTGCATTTTGACAGTTACTGTGCTTTGTATTCGTGCTGACAGGTCCTGTCCTTTGTTGGGATAGATTGGACACTCATGGGGACCTGCGTGAGTAAAAGCACAGTTACTTGTGTGAGTGTAAAATAAGAAGGTAGGTAGTGCTGTTTAAATTAGGGAGTCATATCCTTGTTTTGCACAGAAATACTAGGAAAAGCACAAGTCTGGGAACACCTAGAGCCACTCTCCACCAGTCTGAATGAAGCAAAACTATATTATGTGCAGAGAGCACTGCAAATTAAATTGGTTGGTGTTAATACGTGATAAAAACCAGAAATAGGTTACGGAATCATTAAGGTTGGAAAAGACCTCTGAGATAATCCAGAAGTTACAGGAAAGAGCAATTCTAATAGTGATTTCAAGAAATCTGGAGGTTCGGGTGAAATGGATATTTGCTAAGAGAATCATCCAAAGGCTGAGAAACTTAGACAACTTTCTGCAAAGTGAGTCCGCAGTAATGGTCTAGGTGAAGAAATGATCTTGTTTATTTAGAGTGGGGATGTTCAGAGCATCAGATGATCTGCTTTCTGGCTAAGATTTGAATATGGCTAAATAATAATTCCATTTGAAGTGATCATCAATAATGATGCTAGATGTGATTTTTTTCCCACTCTTATAATTAAAGACGCCACTGCTTCTTACCAGAAACCATGGTTAATTACAGTCAAGCTGATTAGTCCCCAGTCATGATTTACTGTGGCTACAGGCTGCTATTTCCACTTGACTGCTGCCACATCTCAGAACGACAATGAAAAATTATGCTCCAAATTTGATGTGAAAAGAAAGAGAGATCCAGTTTAAAATGCAAAACTGAAAGAGCAGCAAACCCTGGTAAACACCAGAATGGAAAAATTTATTTTCCCTGCCCTCCATTATTACGGATAATTGAAACTTCAGTAATTATCAAAACCGTGAATTCAGAAGAGCATATTAATATTTGTCCACCCCCCACCCTGTTTGTCCTATATCAAGCTACTGCATCTTGTTGTAAATTATGAATTCTCTGAAACGGGGTCTGCACTTGTATCCATTGTTACACTGCAGAACAGGTCATTTGATCCCTGATACTGCCATCTGTAGTTTCAAACTGCTGGTTCAATTCACAGTGGCATTTGTAACCACTAAGTGATATAATAATATTGTAACTCAGATCCATTTTTTGGGTAGATTCTGATTGTCTCTTCCTAATCAGAAATTATTGTTACATAATATTATTTGACTGGAAAATTTTTCATTTCTTGTCCCCAAGACAACTGTATGATTTTCCATCGCAGCAGAGTGGAAGGGTGGGCACGGGCTAAAGTGCCAGCATCTGGCAGCAATTCAGTCTCACGTGCAGAGCCAGGTTATTTAGAAGCTGCTCTTGGGCATCTTCCATTGTAGCCAGAGTCCTATTTTTTTACTCACCTACTTTTGGGAGTAGATAAAAATGCTCCTGGAAAAGCAAAGAACCAATGTATTTGCTGTGACTTGACCCACAATGGCTACAGGGGAATGGGCACCTCCAGTCAATATGTTTTGCTGAAATTCTGGCTGTGCTTCATCTTTATGCCTGGTATTTTGGACTTGTGTGTGTTCATGTCTCTTGGAATTCTTGCTTGTTGTGGGCTATCCCTGTTGGCAATGCTGCTGTTTCGCGGGATTTTCCCACGTGAGGGATCACAGAATTGGTCTCTGTTAGAGTAAAAATTCAGAAGACGTGGACAGACGTGAAATGGTTTTACTTTGTCATCAAAATTTTGCAGTTCCGAAAGGTTTGACGAGCAGGACTTTTTGGGTACCAGCCTGTTTGACTTATTCTCTCCTCGCTAGGTTCCTTGAGAATTACTTTGAAAGTGTATTAATAAGAATGTCAGTTCCAGCCATCGCTGATGGTTGCAGTGACAAAAACATGTCATAACAGAAGCTGAAAACTTACTTCACCTTGAGATTCGCAAGGACATTTATGCACACATTCCCTCTTCTAAAACAGACTATGAATTTCATCTTCCAAATGTTCTCTCTGCACACAAGCATTCATGGAGAAAATGTTTCTGCAATGCTTGGAACAACTTGGGCGCATTTCATGTAAGGAAAAAAAGTTGGATCTCATTAATTACTCTAACAATCAAGTCAATTAGAGAAGTGCGTCTTGTTAGGTTTTACTTAATGGCTCATTACTTGTAAGCAAGTGCGATGGAGAAGTATATGGTAGAGCAAACTGTGCTATTACTACTTTTCTGTTAACTATCTATACTGCTAGTAAAAGCAGCTCCTCCTAATATGAAACTCTTTAATCTATCCTACCTCACTTCTCCTCCCCAACGAGCAGATGTCAGCTGGGTTTGGCTACGTGTGGAGGATACCAGGTTTCAAGAGCCTTGTCTGATCACCTCATAGTGCTCACTCCCTAAATTAATTCCTTGCTCCTTCAGTTATTTCTTACTCATTAAGTAGAGAAATGGGCATCTGAGAGTAAGAACTGTGCTGATGCCCTAAGGACTCGCGTCTCACTCCCTTCCTTGGGGAAGGAGTGTAAGTCATGTAGGTGACGGCTGCTCGGGGCTGGCAGCAGTGAGGAAGAGGGGGGGTTTCATTCCCGTGCAGGCACAAGCGGGTCGTTTAATTTGTGCAGTGTCAGAGTCTCAGTTTCCTTGTTTGTTCAGGCAGGGCTGAGTAGGAGAAGGACGCTGTCTTGTTTGGTGGTTATTGCTGGCTAATGACTCAACAGGGAGCTTGCAGTTATTAAACGCCCTTGTTTCCCTTTATCACAGTCTGCCTTAATACTTTTCTGTCCAGGCAATGTGCTTCTCCATTACTTTTTGCTCCAACGGATTTTGTTGTAGTGGTTTGCAAATAGCTGCCTGGCGGAGAGACGGCTCCTTCTGAGCAGCACTGGCCCTTCCCTCAGGACAGAGACAGAGCGTGCGTCTACTTAAAGATGTGGTGGCGACTTGCAGGAGCAGCGCGCTAGGAATACAGTCAACAGCTGGAAATCTAAAGTCTTCTTGAGATGTACCTCATGCCTAACACCTTTGCATTCCAAATATTAAGAGTTGGGGTTTAGTTGACTGCACTAGTATTTGAGCAGTAATTACTCTAAGGAGTTCCATGGTTAAGGTTACTATTACCGTGAAATAACACAGTGCTCCGTCTTGCTTTAAGAAGGCTAGCGATGCTTTAAAATGAATGGCTGCTAACAGGAGTAATCCGATAATCAGGATAATGTTTTATACACGACTATTTTCATACAATGTCACCGCAGTGAACGAGCCTGGTCTGATAACAGCGAACAAGCACCACAATTTTCCAGGTGGGCAACTTTGATTAGACATTGGTCTTTTTCCTTGGGAACTTAATGTTCTGCTAAACAACATGCCGTGCTATATTATTTAGCACATTGAATTTAAAATAAAATAATTTCTTATAAAAGTTGTCTTTCCACTACACACACAGAAAGACCTTTTTTTTTTTTTGGTCCTGCAGTGCAGGGATATAGATACCTAAGCACTCTGTCAAAATGCTGCTGCCTTCAGCACAATAAAACTGAGAATGTTACAAGTTTTTGTTTACGCTCAAGGTAAATCTCATACATAGTTAGTGTCACTTTTTCACCTGTTTCATTGAATTTAAGTTTTGGTGGTTTTTCAGCTTTGGAGCAAAACCAGCTCAGAGGCATGATCCCATTTTGATCCGAAAGCCACAAGTTCTGTGGTTTCTAATACTGTTTTCTGTTATAACGTTCATGATGAAGATGACCAGATATGATTTTCATTGTGTGTTCCTTCCTCTAGTATAAACTAACTTGCCTGGTAAAATGGACCATGAAAGCACAACTAGTCCAGCCTGGCTACTAACTCAGCCAAGCTCCTGGAGGGGTTTAGATTCAAGATCAAGTCTGTTTGGGGAGCCGTAACTTTTAAAATTAATCTGGGAGATTCGCAGTATGGAGAGCTTGTGTTGAGAAGGGTGGGTGCTCAGCATAGCACTGGGAAATAAAACGTAATATGTATTTTTAAGTTAATGTTTGAGAAAAAAAAATTGTGTCCTTTAGCAGTGTTATTGATAAAAATGCTTTCAGCAGTAAATTCTAGAGGATGAGAATTGGCAGAGTCCACAGAGCAACTGAGTAGCAGTGGAATCTGAATTCGGATCAGCCAGAGCTGAGCATCACTGGCATCGTGGCAGCGTTTGCACCTGTGACATCATCTGCCTCCCATAATTCTGTATAACACATATTTAATAGGAGAATGTACTCTCTGGATTCTGTGGGTCTGTGGATCTCCATTCCTGCTGCTCTGGGCTCATGTAACGTCTCAGCATTACATCTTAATATAAAACATGTGTAGGTACGGGCACCATCTATTTTAATTACAGATATGCTCAAGCTCAGATTCATTGTCTGAGTTCCCTTTGAGATGCTTTGCTGCTCTTTCATGGAGCACTGAGTACAATTTTCACATGGTTCAATCTGTAAGATTTTGCTTCCTGAATTAACATCCGAATTTGACATTTTCTCGATAATTAATAGGTACCGCTATGATGAAAGTGCCCAGGAAGGCTGCATTACATTCTCTAGCAATTTATTTTAAAGATATGTGAAGTGTGTCCTTCTTCCCAGGCAAAGCTGATGCCATTCCATGTAGCGTATCTCAGTGCTTTTAAATCCTCAGGGAAATTATCTTTTAAATTGCTTAAGGGCGAAAAAAATAAAAATGCGCCATGGCTTGACACTGAGGATTAACTGCTCCTACATAAGTTAATTTGGTTTAAAGATGTGATACTTTCTGGGTATTGATTTGGATATTTGAGCTCTATAACTCATAAATTATAGGCAAACTTAGTACATCATAAAGATACTTGGCTGGATATTAAAATTTGAAAGGAACTCAGGAAATAATTGCTAAAGTCATAATTGTGCTGATATTGTGGACTTAAAAAAAAAAGCAAAAGGAGAAAGTAATACAGGAGAAGTGGGAAATAAATTAATTTCTATAAAGACCGGCATCATTTGTTAAAGCAAACAAACAAATCTCCCAGTTGAGGAGTGCCATCTGTGACTTTATCGGTCTCCTTTGTACATGTTACACTGAGGCTCCTTCAACCGATTCCAAAGAGACGCGGATATGTTTGGCCTGCTGAAATATTAAATCTGTAGGATATTCAGCTGTAGGAAAGTAAAATAAACCCCTTACATGTCTTGCAGAATCTTTATCAGCAATCCTTGATGCATTTTCTTCATTAAATAAGCTTTTTTTTTCTTTTTACTTGAAGATTTATCTTGGTGTTCAGTGAAAAAGCATATACGTTTTCAACAGACAGAGTGTGTGAACCAGAAATGTATTGGCAAAGCGTGTGTGGAGTAAATAATTTCATGAATATGGCTCTTGGAAATGTTAGGTGGCTACTGGAAGGGGAAAACCAGAATTCTGCTGCAAAATGGATTTGTATCTCATATCTAGTATGGAATTTTGCCTAAGTGGTAAACCCTTTTTTTTTCTAAAATCAAATCAAACAGAACACCCTCCTCCCCCAATTAAACCCAATAAGAAACCCCAAACCCTGAAAACTAACAAACGCCCCCGATCTCTGAGCAAGCAAAGAACTGCTTTTTCTATATCTGCAAAGGGTTGAAGAATATAACCCCCCTCGATGCTGACAAGGAGCTCACGTGGTGTTCGACATCTCCCAGTTGCCACTCGTGGGGCTCATCAGCTCGGCTGCCACCAGCTCAGCTGTCGATTTGTACCATCAGATTTTTCACACGCTGCTGAGGCCGCTTGGCTGCTCGGCCTGGCTCAGAGGAGGCTGGAAACAAGAGCTTTGTGACCCGCCTGGTGAAGGGTTATGGGGACTCTCCTTCTGCAGAAGATGCTGCTGTTCTGCACACCACAGGCTGCTGATAGATGGTGCATCCTGGCTGGATGAGCGACTATGGGAAAGGGTTGGGAACTCGCAGGAAGCCCCAGAACTGCGTAACCTGTTATTTTCTACCTTTGCTGCTGCTTTTGCCGAGTCCAATCACTGCTCCAGCCCTGCTAAGTCTACGACCAAACAATGCCCCAAAGTACATCATCTCCTCACCTTTGAAACCCCTCCAGGGACGGGGACTCAACCGCCTCCCTGGGGAACCTCTGCCAGTGCTTGACAACACTTTCCGCAGAGAAATTCTTCCTCATATCCAGCCTAAATCTCCTGTAAATCAACAGCAGCAGAGCTTGATAATCCGAGGGTTTCCATAACAGTTAGCCTGTCTCTAGTTGTTCTCTCTTCTTAGTGCTAATATCTCCATCGCTTATATTGCCATTCTCCTACATCGAATAGTTGTAGTCGGCTTTATTTAGCAGAAATCCTTTGATCATATTTGATTTCCTTTGTGCTTCAAGAAAACAGAGCTTATGGCGTGCTTGTGCAGAGGCTTCACTTTTCAGTCTCCTTTTCTACTCTCTCTTTTTTAATTGTCATATGCATAAATTACTGCTGATCTTCTCTCAGTCGCAGATTCTCACCCTGGAGTTATGTAGGCTCCTACTGACATTTTTTGTTGCTCAGTTTTGAAACACCTGTCACTTTCCCAGGAATTAGTTCAGTGTATCTCAGGTTTTTTTGGCTTCCCTATGGAATTAATGCAGCTTCTTAAAATGAGAATAATTATTTTTCTGTCCCAGCGATATTCTGTTTCTTTTGCTGAAATGAATGTGTCATTAGAATTCCCTTCATAGAAGCCCTGAGGGCTTGCCAGATATTCTGGGTGCTGTACAGATCATGAATTAATAGAATAGTGCTAATTAATTTCTTCTTTCCAATTATATCCTTTAATACCACAGTTTTATGTGAGTAACTGTCAGAAATTCGGGATCTTTTCTAGATACAGTGACTTTATTTCTGTTATTTTAACGTATGCTACCATTGTAAGAGAATGATAGACGGAGATCACGTTCACTGTTCTGGAATTTGTCAGTTGATATAGTTTCTAAAAGGAAAAAAATATTTAACTCCACAATTTAGGAAGTCATTAATTGTCCTCAGTTGTTAAAAAATCCAGTGTGCTTTCACTGCTTCTCTTTTTAAGCCCAGTTGATTTATGTAGTCTATTGCAAACATGGAAAACAGAGATGAAAATGTAGTAAAACTTAAAATAAGCTCTTTAACTGGACATCCTCTCTCCAGTCCAGAGCAGCCCGCGCTGCTGCGCTTTCAGCCACACCAGAATTGGAATACTGAGAAACTGGAAAATTTTTCCAGAACTGGATTTATTGGTGAGTGAATGGGAACGTGTGGAGGCACTTCAGCTCTGCCCTCTGCTCAGGCTGGAGGTTTTGGAGCCTTTGGAGGGATGATCTGGGCTCTTTTCTCCTAAAGCAGAGAGGAAGATAAAACAACAGTGGATATTAGCTGCGTCGGTCAATGCACAGTTCAACAATACACACCAAGCTGATGAACGTGAAGTACTTTTCTCTATAGAATCAAATATAAAAGGATTCCGATATTTTAATTAAATTGAGTAAAAATTGGATTTCCCTTGCAGTATAACAATCAAGTGACATCGATCTGAGGCTAGAAATGACAACTTTCACCTTCATTTTCTGCTTACGTTTCTCCCAGCCATAATTCGTGATTCTCACTCGGGGAATTGGATAAAATTTATTTATTTACTTTCAGAGAGAACTAATACACACAATTTCTTTTGCTTAAATATTTCTCTTGTATTTTCTCAGTTCCTTTCTTCTCCTTTAAGGCCTTAATTGCAAAACTGTTTATGTAACTTCTGATCTATCTAAACGTCTTGTGCGTTTTCTGAGTTCCCACGCTTTCAGAACATTGATGATACTTTTTCACACGCCCAGAGCAGGCACAGTTCATCATTCTTTTCCATCTTTTATATTGCCAAATAACCTGAAACAGACACTTTCTTCTTAACAGTTCTGCTGTCATACTCTATTATTCTCTTATTAAAATAGTTATGATCCTCTACTAAAATGGGAAGTTTTTTTCCACTTAGGCTTGTGTAAATAAACTCATAACACTCTGCTTTCAAAGCACCCTTTGTTGCCTCACTAGAGGCATGCTGGAACGTTCCCTGAAATAGCTCAATTGAGTTTGATGTTTTTTCTTTACTCCAACCCATTCACTTTCAAGTTTGTAGTTTCTCACGCTGTCTTCAGTAGTTACACCTTTATTTACCAAACTTATTTATTAAAGAACATTGAATCAGTATGATGCCGTTAGGAGACTGGGCTGTTTTCCATATTTGTGTCTTTTCCCATTTTTGCGTATTCTGTATGAATTTTCTTTCAAGGTAGCTAATGTTTCACCATCCTGTGAGAGGGTGGAGTGCTTATCGGTGGCTTCCAGTGTGTTAATGGGGCCTCCCCTGCCATGTGTAAGAGAATGCAGAATTCAAAAGTAATAGAAAAGCAATATAAATGTGTTACAGAGATGCTGTTGATAACACTGCCTGTAAAATTTAAATGTACTGTGAATGGCTTTAAATTAACAGCTCTCGGAACTGTACCTTGTAAAACTCACTCATACGTGACTTAATTTTATTACATTCCTGTTGCACGTACAGTGTTGAAATTATACATGTGAAGAACATTCATAGTGGGAAAATGAACTAGTGTCTGTGTGCTTAACAGGTGAGATAACAGCAGTTAGACACCGTAATTATGATAATCATGGTGTTAGAAAGCTGTGAATCAGTTGCTGCCACTGCTGCACATTTTGTTGGAAAACTTTTCCATGAAAACTGTCATCAGCAGTGAGGTTGAGGTTATCTGGGAGAGGATGGTGGGGGCAGAAGAAGGGGAGGGATGCACCAGGCATCAATTAGATATTTTTCTTATTACTGTGAGTACAGTTACGTGGAGGCACCAAACATTCTCAGGCTGCGCAACGAGAAAGGCAGGTAAACAGATAGTTAATGAGCAGGACTAATCCCTTAGCAAATGTGTGTAATGAATAGTTATCCAAGGACAAGCTTTTAAACCCCATTTAATTATGATATGACCTGGCCCATTCCTTTTGGAAAATGTTTTGCTCTCTGATTCCTCAATAAGGCTGTGACCTGAAAGCCGTCGGGGCAGTGTTCTCACTGGTTTAGCAATAATTCTGCCTCTGAAGATCTCTCTACCCTTCACAAAACTGCTGTCGTAGGATATGCCTACGTGTCGATGGTGCCTCCGTCCAAAGGTGCTTTTCTTTCAAAATACAGAATATAGAAAGTAAACAGGCTCAGTATTTTGGAAGCCAGACCTGCCCACAACATTGAGTTTGATCATAAGTTTATTTAATTTGAATGGCTTTTTTTTTTAAATTTTGCTTTTTGCTCAAAAAAATATAGTAAAACTTCTTGACTGCCGCCTTTTGCTCTGCAGAAGCAGCTGGGTGGCTTTTACTTGGAACAAAGCACCTGATAAAAACTCATAGATAATCACAGTAAGATTAACATTCCAAAATCTAGTGAATATTAGCTTTCTCAAGGATTGATTTGGGGGGGGAAGAGGAACAATATTCTCTGGGGTTGTGTGTGGAGCAGGCGTAAAAGTCTGTATGGCAGATGCACAATTTTAATCTCTTTGCAGCCACGTAGTGCAGGTGTAAATCTGCGCCGGGGTGGAAGGCAGAGAAGAGTCGGGGCCCTTGGGAATGCAGGAACACCTTCGTGAACGGCTCTGCCAGCCCCAGGATCTCTAAGGATCTCGTTAGCTTTTTGGAAGGAGAGAACTTTCCTTGCTCTCCCTGCTTTCTGCTGGTAGCTCTGACCCCTCTGTAGTGTTTTACTCCTGAAATAGCTAAATTGGCTGTTGTGGAGAGTATTCCCATCATCACCTTATCTACATCTGGAGTGCGCTGATGTCAAAGACAGACTTTCGTTCTTGGTAAAGTACTGTTTATACTGAACACCTCTTTGGAGGATCCAAAGAATATTAACAGAACCCATCTTCTGAGACAGTGGGAAATGTTTTTTCCCTTTCTTTTCTTTGTGGTATACTTTTTGTATAATAGCCGTAATCTTTATTGCTTTGTGGTATATAGTGCTTGCCATAAATGGCTATCAGGATTGATTAAATGCCTCGGCTTCAACGTGTCCCCCATAAATGACTATCAGGATTGATTAAATGCCTCAGCTTCAATATTTAATCAAACTCACCAGCTGTCAATCGCTGTATAGTAGAAAATCATGAGATTATTCCTTAAATGCGATGCAATAAACCATATCGTATATCTTTATATCTCCTTTCCTTTTAACTAAGGAAGAGGAGCATGAGCGCTGTTGACCAGCCGTGATAATTTTGTGCTGTAATTTTCAAAAGCAGCACTAGATAAAAAGTGTTTTCTAACACTTGTGTGAGAGCGAGCCCTCTGCATGTCCTGCTGGCCTGATTTGCGGGTGAGGCTCCAGGCAGGGGTCCTTTAGCAACAGGAGGGGCAGCAGCTCCACTGGGGGTTTGACCCTGCAGTCCTTTTTCAGCTTCTCGCTTGATTTTAGCCTTATCAAAGGCAAAAAAAACCCATCGTGTTTTGCAACAGGGTCAGAATAGGGACCTCTTTGAATGATCATCAAATGTAATCTTATATTTTTTGGTTCCTCCTCCTTTAAAGAGAAGCAGATGGCAGCATATGGATGTCATTGCTGATGCAATGAAGACTACATAGGTAGTAGCTAATATCCAAAAATATTAGTGGAATACTGAAAAAATGAATACAAAGAAAACTTGGTGAACAAAAATCCAATAATACAAAATAGTGCTAATTTAGCAGATTTTTGGGCTAGTAATAAGGGATTAAATCCTAAAATAATGGTTTATTTTGTGAGCTTCAGAGGATGTATGTATAAATTGTAGGAGTGGGATTTAATCTTACTTGTACTTTCAAATGGAAAGCGGAACATCCTAGCAAGACACCAGGGACTGGAATTGTAAATGACAGAACAGTTCAAATACCTTGGTATTTGTGTAGATCTAATCTCAGCTAATAACTATACCACATTTAGGGAATTGCTAAATTCAAACAAAAGGCATCCTGATTAACTGACTTTCTGTTGTAGTGGAGACGAGATAAAGAGACAAAAATGAGGAGTATATCAGTTTCTTTTGGGGAGGAATGAAATTCATAGTGGTTCTTCCAGGGAAGAGGGGCAAACACAGCAAGGGGGAAAAGGGGACTGGCTGATTACAATTCTACAAACGAAAAGGGTAGAGAATAAAAAGTCTTGACTTAATCCATGTGCCAAGTCAATGTTTGGAGCCGGGATTAATATTCTGAATTTACAGCAGAATTATGCTGCCGCAGGTCGTGTCCAAACACCTAAGATTCAGTAGTTGCTAATAAGTCGATTCTTCTCCCCATCTCATCCCATGATAAACTGCCTTTGTTGATATTCTGGCAAGTGTTAAGCCCTTTAGTATTCTATGAGCAGCAGGTAAAAGATAAACTAAAGATCATATTCTTCTCTGCCCCCTGTTACATGCTAAAACCTGGGGACTGAGGGATAATTTTTATAAGAGCATGTTTTTACAAAGATATTTAGGCCGTAATTCTTCTGTAGAGTGCAAGTTGGAGAAGCTTGGGTTGGTTTGGCACACAGGCTTTGTCATCATCTACTTGTTTAATGAATTCAGAGGGGTTTTTTTAATAATGCAAAGTAAATATATGTTTAGTGTTTTAAAACCTAACAGCTATTGGCATTTGTCTTAATAATACTTTTCCTCAATATTTAATGTTTATTACCTTTTTGTTTGTGCATCTATTACCTTGCTAATTATGATAGTACTAGACTGATTAGATTTAATGAATTATTGAAGTACACCTGCAGTGTTTTACGTACTTAGCCTCAAGAGGTGAACATTTTTAGAACCTTACTAATAACTGTTGACACTAGGCTATACAGCAGCCTAAAGAGAGGAAAAGAGACTTTTTTAAAGATCTGAGAATGTTAAGCGTTACACGTGCCCAAGGATACACAGAATCCCTCCTCCTCAGCAAGGATTCCCTCACCCCCTGCTTTTTACCTGAGGGTATTTCTGGAAATATTGTTTTGGTGTATTATTAACTTAGGGTCCAGTTTTTTCTCTGTCTTTTATGTGTAACTCCAGCGTTATTGCAACCTAGTCAGTGTTTGCATGTGATGCTTGGATCCCCACAAAATTCTCAGTCTAGAGTGTTCCCTCTAGTCTAGAGTCTCCCCGTCCCTTTCTTCACTGAGGTTTTCTCCTCTCTCTGTGCTCCCTCTTTCAAAAGCATCTGTGCTTTAATAAGTCTAACAACACAGCCTGTGAACCGCCTTCCCAGTAGGTCTCCTTAAGCACAGTCAGAGTTAGAGTTTTAGGGCTAAAAGCAAATTTATAATTCCAGCAGATGGAAGAATCCCTGGGGAAATGCCTTCCCTTCTCCTTCCCATCCTTTCTTTACCAGTCCTGTAGAAAAGCAGCTCTGAACGCCTCAGCAAATACCCTCAGCAGCTCGTGAGGCGAGGGCTTGTCAGAGCCAGCATCCCCACTTTGCCAGTGGGCAGGTGTTGTGGGATACAAGAGGACTCTGCCTGGCACAACCCGTATTAACCACTTACATAGCTGTGTTTAACGACATTTCTGCAACCTCATTTAAAATTGGAAGCAATGGAGCCCTCACGAGCTCTGTAAATAGTGTCATTTTACTGAGGTGTGTGTGACAGGACTGATTCTACTGTGTTTTCTTATAACTGAATCTTGATTTTGTGGAGAAATACCCAGATTAGATCAGTGAATGTTTCTTGCTTTTCATCCTTTTCTTCCCCCTAATGAGAAAAGCTGTAGAGAAGGGAAGGGCTCCCTCAGTTAATTGATAATTTTCTAGTTGACAGTCACCCCGGCATCCCTGGTGTGAAATACCAGGAGAAAAGAATCCGGACGAGAACTGGAAAAAAAGTAGAACCCAGCTATGTTTTACTAGATAACTTATCGCTGTGATTCTCTGATTTAGGCGCTAGAGTTTGCTTCTCAAATAAATATCAAACATGTAATTATCTTGCATCTTGAGCAACAAGTGATAAGGGAAAAAAGAAACAGAAGTACCAGAGGATTGATTCTGCCTGAGTGTTCCAAATGGAAAGGAAAATAAACCTGGAACTTTGGGAGAAACACGTTACCAACACTTCAGGTTATACCGCTCCAAGCGATTGTAGTGGGGTGAATATTTTGCCTGTTCGCTCTACGAGCTGTTAAATTTTTGGATGATTTCTGCTTCTTCCCTAAAACGTCATCAATTTAGAATTAAGCCACTAAAAGAGGAAACGTCCTCCTGTGTGAGCTGGGAGGATTTCTCAGGTCAAACTTAATAAAATTAGGTGTGGCGATTGGTTTAAAAAAGGAACTGAGCACTGCAAGTTTCGTTAGCAATGTTTCCACACTGCACAATGGCACAGAGGTTTTTATATTCACTAATCAAAATCCCACTTCTGTGGTATATTAAGTTCTTTCCCTCACCGTTCACTTTAGCATGTTAATACAGCTTTAGATGATGGTTAAAAATAACATAATGCTCCTTGTACTTTTACGGCAGTTGCTTTATATCGAGGTGTAAAATGACCTGACTCCAGAGTCTTGAAACTGGCACCTTAAACTGAGTAACTAGGGGCTGAGATTTCTTTCTTTGGCTGAAATGTCACTTCCAGACCCTCACACATAAGGGTAGAAATAAACCTAAAATCCTAGAATCGCGCGTTACTCCTGCTTTTCCATCACCCTCCCTTTAAATTCACACATGTGCATTGAAGCGTTAGAAATTCACTGCAAATTCCTCCTCCTGGGATTGTACTGAATGGTGATATTCAGTTACTGTACCTTGATGTCAGCCTGACTTTGGGGGAATCTATTCGCTCTCCGTGTGCGGAATACCCAACCCTGCTATTACCATGAGGATCTGAAGAGGAAATTTTGCCTCCAATGTCTGGGTGCCACTGGGATTTCTCACTCTTATGTATAATGCATGATGCACGTTGCTGCAGTTTTTCCCCCCTCGTTTTAGTCAATAGCTCTAATCCTTTTGGCCAGACTGCTGCAGCACAAATAGCTCTGAAAATGCTGTGTACAGACACTCAGTAATTGCTAATGAATGGGGTATTTGGAAATTTTGTGATGGAAGTGCTAGGAAGGCTTGATGGAAACGCAAACATGGTCCCAGAGATCTAGCCTGCTGTGCATGGCTAATTAGAGTCCAGAAGCCATATTCTTAGGTATTTATTGAGTATTTTTTGAGCAAATCATAGCACTTTAACAGCAGCTCACGCTTATAGAGGACACTGAGTAATTTTGTTCTTTAATAAGAGATTCCAGATTCTGCCTTGGAAAAGATAGCTCAGGTATCATATTTTGTTTGCTCAAAGAGAGCAAAACTGAATAGCTTTCAACGAAAGATCAATCATCATCTGTACGCTGGCATAGATTGATGGGTGCCATGCAGCAGGTACAACATTTCCAGAATTGGCCTGGCTCACAGCTCATCCTGATCCCATTTCGCTCCCCCAACCCACCTGTGGGATGGGGCTGGTTGGCCACTGGGATGGCCACTAGCTGGAGCAAAGACAAAGCTAATATTCTGGCTTCTCCTCCACTTCATAACTGGCTAAAGCCCAGATGGATTTATCAGAGTGATCACTTGCAAAGCTCAGAGTAAAGACTCCAGAAAATAACGTCTGTTTTCTACACTGCTTCTCTCTTTTTGAGTGCTTTTTCTGATGTTTCTGAGGAAGGCAGCACTGGGGTTCCCTGGTCCTGAGTTAGAGGTGACAGGTTAAAAGGGGATTGTTAGCTTGGTTGCATCCCTAATTGGAGCAGAAAGCAGCAGTCATTTGAACAAAAACAAGTTAGCATCTCAAAATGACAAAATTGAATCAACTTTTTGTAAAATTCCAAGTCTGAATGTATTTCAGGATAAAACTCTACTGAAGGAAGAATTGCCTGGAAAAATAACACCAAGGTTTTCAGTCTACAAACATGATGCTTGAGGAGAAGAACCTCATTCCTGTCAAGAAAGTGGGGAAAAAAAACCCCCTTAAGGATATGTATATTTTACTCATTAAAAAAGACTACTTAATATCCAGGTGAAGCACAGCCTTACATTCTGGCCCAGTTTTATATGCTGGAATCGATCCCATTTAAGGTAATGGGGCTACTCATGGTGCATATTCAAGCATATAGCGAAGTGTTCGCAGAAGCAGCCCATAAATGAGGGAGCAGCTCTGCATGCTGAAATGCTCGCGAGTTGGGCGTCCAAAACATGGGTCTAAAACATTTTTGAGTTGTTGACAAAGGCTGCCTTGGGGTGGAGGTGATTTGGTGAGTTGTTTGCTGTGAACCCCTATGAAGCCACGTGGCTTCTCTGGTCGGCGTTAGTGATTATGATTTGTTTTTAAAGGAGATATTTAAATATTTGATTTGCATGTTGATGAGAACTACTGATTTTTACACTTCCAGTTTCACAAGAATCACGCTCAAAATGAAGATCTGCTTTTAAAAGCACTGACCGATGTTTTTCTTGCATAAAATCTCAAGAGCAAATGTTGTCATTAAGTGTCTAGAAGCTGACAACTTCAGCAGCTGGAACCAGGGGTTGTGAAATAATTGAGACTTTAAATACAGGGAGGCCAGAAGAAAGGCTGCTCTGGGAAATGCCAAATCACGTTCCTTCACATTCTGGCAAAATAAATATAGTTCTTGTCAAAATTGAGTATGAGCACTCAGTAGGTGCCACATTAGAGTAGTTACTGCTTTCCATGGAGATTTATCCGAGCTGACACAGTGTTTGTTAGCTGCCCCAGCTGAGCTCTGCGCTTAGGACCTATAAACATAGTTAATAATGATGTGTACTGGGTTGTTTGAAATAATTAGAAATAGAGTTCGCTCGGAGTATTTGGGTTCCCAGTTCTCATCAGGAGTGAAGAATTGTTCTTTGTCTTAGAGTTCAGAAATTTACCTGGGTGGGACATGTCTGTAAGTGTCGCTTTGGCCTGGTCCACATAAAACAGGAGTTCTTTTGTCTCTGGCTATCTCCTTAGGAGCTCAGGTAATTGAAAATTAGATTTTAAGCTCTTAATGTACCTCATTCAATCCTTAGTACTGGTCAGGTTCACACCTAGAGGAAGTTCCTAGATTTATTTTGGACCGAGGTTCTGGTATTCGGAAGCATTTGATGTCTCTTCCTCATTTTCCTCGCACTCTCTCAAGAGGGAAAGGAGAGAGGCTTCTGAAATTCAAAGCAAATATGGTGCTTGTCTCTGATGACTGAAATCTTCACACTTGGGTACGATGCATGAGACCAGCTCATGAGCATATATTCTTGTCTGTTATCAGAGACGACTAAGTGTTGCTCTTGCTCTTTCACACCTACATCTTCTGTCTCAGCCAAGATGTGTTTCCTTCATTTGTGCCCTTATTTAGCATGCTGTCCACCTACTAGCTGCATTTTCATTATGTATTTTAAATGAGCAATAAAATAACCATTTACATAATGAAGACATTTATGTTGATACGTTATATAATTTAGAGATGGTACTTAATTATAACTTGTTTATAATTAGGTCTCTTGCTACACCAGCTAGTGCTTATGTTATTTATAAAACTTCAGGAATAGTAGAAAAACATGACTATTTAAATGTGAAAATAATCTTTGCTGTTGCCTATTGTAACCTTTCTGTGCCTGTTTCCATCTATATTGGAATGTTCCTCTTTTACTGGATGAATATTCACGGTAAAACCTTACAGTATTCACTGCTGAGATACGTTGCAGAGAAAAACTGCTGCTGCCCATTTTAGTTTGGAGGGACTAAGCTGATGGGGGATGAATAGGGACAGTCTGCAAATGATCGTTTGGGCTTTGGGGTAACTGAAAATATTATTTAACTCTTTTGAAGCATCAGACTTCAGACCTTTGAAGGAGTGATGCACTGGCTCACCGCCTTCTAAAATCACCTCGAATTGGTGTGGTATTGGCACAGGTTGTCCAGAGAAGCTGTGGATGCGCCGTCACTGGAGGGGTTCAAGGACAGGTTGGATGAGGCTTTGCGGCAACATGATCCAGTGGGAGGTGGAGATAGGATGTTGGATCTGGATGAGCTTTAAGGTCTTTTGCAACCCAACCGTTCTGTGATTCTATGACCGAGCCTTTTATGCTTAATTACAATGCTGACCACGTGCTTCCCAAATTAGTAAAAACTATTGTACTGTTCAGTCAACACTTTCGGCACATGCTGCTTCTTACCAGAGCTATCACTGAGAGCAAGCAGCACTCTTGTTCAGAGGGGAATAAAATCTGAGGTTTCACACATTAGCTATCCCCAACCTGTTTATCTTTTGTTCTAGCAGTGACCTACCACGTCTATCTTACTGAGTGTGGTTTCCATAGAAACTGGCTGACTTGTAGCATGTTTGTGTTCTGGCAGCAGCCTAAAATGGTCTTTAACCACATCTCGTGCTAGGAAGAGCAATAGTTCTGCTAAACATCAGGAAAGCTGTCGATGGTCCTGCCGTGAGGTTCAGCATTCCAGAGTCTGAGAACTGCTGTGCTGCCTTGCTCAGGCTGCGATGGATGCGTCACAGGAGGATGGTCCAGCTGAGGTGTGTTTATACAGAAAGTCAAGTCTGAGTTTACGTGGTGAAAGTGGAGTTTGCAAAGATCATGAAATTAATCAACAATGAGACATAAAGGACACGAGTAGCTGAGACCTCCAATGAAAACTTGAATTATTTTAGATAATCTCATAGTATGGTCACTGGGACCTCCATGTGTTATCAGTAGAGAAAAATAGCAGACATAAATAAGTCAGTTCAGGACAAAACTACTGAAGCAGATTGCTCTAATTCCTAAATATTTTTCTTTTAATTTTAAGTCAAATTAATTTATTGGCTGTTGGATTATCACAGTTTGTTTTCTGCTCCAGTGCAGATCTGTATTTCTAAAGAGGATGTGTTGCACTCTTTGAATAGTACAGACTGTCCTTGCTTCTGCCTCCATTATGTAATGTTTAGCTTATTTATTAGAGTAGCTTAAATGCTTTTCTAGTTTTCAGCTTTTTTGTTTGGTGTTGATTTAGCAGATTTCACAATATTATTAGTAATAATTTCCTACGTGGATGGGTTCATTATTTCTCAATTGATTGTTTTCACAAATATTCCTTCGGGAAAAATAATTTTTTTTCTTAACCATATTAATGTATAGAATAAGAAAATAGAATAAAGAAAGAAGTAAAATTTTTTTTGTTTTTGTTTCCTTCTTCTTTTAACTTTGAAAGGTGTACAGAATCACAAAAGTGTTGGTTATAAAGGGACTTTGGAGCCTCCTACATGAAGGGCTACCAGCTCAGCCACCCAAACCCTTGCAAACCTGTAAGGGTAGCAGTTGTTTGCAGTAGAAATCGTAAGGCTATGTACTTCTCTTATTTTGTGTATTTGGAAGTCCTCTTCAGTTCTTTTTAGGGTACATAATTCATATTTATTGATGTTATTTTTCCCCCACCCGCATCTTGTTCAGAGTCATTCAGAGTCAAAAATTGACTCATATATAAGCTCTAAGAGAAGTTTAGGTTTTCCAGTGTTGTAGCAGAAAAACATTCTTATTTTTACCTGAAGGGGAAGCAAGGACTCCTTCAGTGCTAACTGCAGATCTGCATTTTGTTTCTAAAGCTTAAATATGAATACAAATTCAATAGAAATCAACCTCTTTTTCTCCTTAAACGTGCTCTAGGGAATTATGGCCAAAATTCACAGCTAAGATATGCCTAACTTGGCAGCTTATTTATTGCTTTATTGATTAACATTCAGACAACAGCAGCACTAGTGGAACACTCAGTTCAGTTTTCCATCTCTTTACTCTCATTTTTATCTCTGTGGATTACCCTGGGTGTAATCAGTAGAAAATGTCAATTGTTCTGCTATCTTGTCTCAAGAAACAGAATCAAGATTTTAGGCTGTACATCCAACATAGGAGTTCTATAATAAATGAACAAATTAATGGAAAATTATCTTTTTCTTAGTTTGGTTTATTTGAAATGTTTTATTATTATTCTTCATAGAAAATATCAGGTGTCTGGTACCTGAAGGAATAAAAGTAGGAAAACAAACTGCCAGTTTGTGCTGTTTTGGGACAGATTGTTAAGTTTTGGTGTAGCAGCATTACAGATATTGGTCTGTTAGAGTCAGCAGGTGTAGGAATTTCTTTAAGACACTCTCTCCATAGGAACAAATTGCAAAAACAGAAGAGGGGATATTTGGTTAATCACTCTGTGTCCTTGTGTGGAGCAGTCTGGAAAGAGTTTAATTGATTAATGAAGGTGAGAATGACAAATGAAGCTCTTTGGAGAAGTTTGTTTGCCAAGTATGAACAGAACAGGTTAGGCACGAGGTGGAACTGCACGGTGCTGTGATTTTTGATCTCTTCTCTGTAACACCATAAAGGATCTCAGGATCGTCTCTGGCTATAATATACATAAAATATAATATATACAGACTTGAAATTACAATGTGTCTGTCACGCAACTGAGCTCCTGGCACCTTTATGGATACACCAAGCCTCATGGAGAGATGCTAACCCAAATGCATTATGTGTGATAAATTGGGGGATTCTGCAGCAGCCTCTTTATCTCTCTCTCTCCTTGAGAGAGCTGTTGAGGTTAGGATCACACTCTTACATAGAAAACTCTTTGAAGGACGATCTTCTGTTTAGTATAATTCTCAAAGGCTGAAGCACCATTTGTAGCCTTTGTATAAGGAGTGCAAGATCTGATTCCGGGCAAGTTCAGCGAGAAGCCACTGAATTGCAATGTAAATTAGTCACTGCCAGAAGCTGTGCGGAAATTTCAGGCTGGCCCCAGGGCTTGGTTTATTGGTCACAATGTATGGAGTAACACTGGGAACCGAATCGGTTCCTCTAACTGTATGATATGTTGCGTGCCAAGTCCTACAAAGTGATTCCTGGGCTTCCAGGAGGGTGGTCAAAGAGAGGCGTCTGCATAGATTCTTCTCGTGCTCCTGAGGCAGATGGTTACGGTGTTTGTTTCGGTAAGAAAGGGGCTGCCAAGCTGGTTGCTCTTACTTGGATTGCCCTGCTGGCTGCTTACACCCAGGACTAAGTGTGAGCAGCTAATGGTAGCACTGAAAAAAAAAAGTCTAGAGCAGAACAAGAAAGGCATGTTTACATGAATAAACACTCCAAGTCTTCATTAACAGATACGTGGGAACGAGACAGGACTTGAGTTATTTGAATAAGGCAAACGCATCACTTGGATAGGACCACAGTGTCCTCGGAGAAGCTGCTTTTTGGAACAAATTATGCACTGTACTTGAGAAGGTGAGATGCTCTGTTACGCCCAGATAATGAGGAAAAGGTATAGGCAGGCTATTGTTTGTGGTGAGCCAGAAGTACTCGAACAGGAAGACCAGAGGAAGCTTTTCGCATCAACCAAAAAGTCTGGTGTGGAAGTAGAGAGATCAAAGTGTCTCAGTGGCTCATTTTAAAGACTGTAAATTAGCTCTGAGGAAGGTGTTAATTAAAAAATGATCCGGAAGAAGGTTTCAGGATTTGCATTTTGCAACAAAACTTGACTCAATTGGGAAGTTTATCTCAGATTAAGAGAATTTTCCTCTAAGCTTTTCTGGGTGTGCATTTCAAATAAATGGTGCAAACCGACTATCAGCAAGGATCAATGCGTTTGTCACATCAAAACTGCACTATGCGATTTACATTACCTGGGACTGACAGTAGTTGGATTTATCAGAGTAGCCCAGACATAAAAGCCTCATTCCAGAGAGCCGTTTACAGTTTTTCTAAGCCATCTGTGGTGAATATTTTGTACTTTTATTTCCCTGTCACACTGTCTTTTAAAAATGCATAAAGCAAAAGGCTAAATAGACAGAATTGCAGAGGAAGTTTAAAGATACAGCAGGTCTTAATTTGGTCGCCTGTGTGCTTGTCTCTGCTTTTTGTTGGGTTTGTGTTCGGTTGCTGAGTAACCTGTAGTTCTCAGCTCTGTTTGTATGAATAGAGACGTGTTTCAACAAAACCTGTGAGCTTCGTCATTTATATTTAAAACTCAAGGACGTTTAATTGAAAAGATTTTATCTTTATCTGGGTCAGTTATATAAAATGCTGGTAGTGAGTTGGGACGACACTGCTTGGTGCTGTAAGGACTATGGTTTAGTAGTGGACAGGTACAGTTGGATTTGATGACCTCAGAGGTCTCTTCCAACCAAGTGATTCTATGACAGGAGGAACATCTGGTTTGCTTTGTGTTCTTCACAAATTTCCAGTGAGGTACTGAAGGAATTACTCAGTTCCTCTGGGCTGTGGTGCTCTGTGAGGATGAGAACACTCTTTTCTCCTCTCTGTACCTGACTTCTGAAGTCTAGGAATTGGGTAAAATGAGAAGCAGGGAGGCATTGTGCACTGGGCTTTTGAGAAGTGAATAATAAAGTAGTTAAAAATGTTCAGAGTGTGGGACAGTAAATACATTGGAAAAGACAAGCTGATAAATATTGCACATCATTAATACAGTTGTGTTCTTGTACTGTTGTTTCTCCAGTGTATCCATGCTGAAACTCACAGGAGGTGCCTCTTTTCTATTAGCTGAATTTTAACTGGTGGAACTTCCCAGCCCTGCGTGAGATTCGTGATCTCGTCTCCCTGCCAGTGTCTCTATAATTATGCAAACCTGGGGTAAGATTTAGTCAAATGACGCTGAAATTAAACTCATTCCACATCTTCTGAAAGACTCCAGACTTTTTGAAGCCAGGATATCAAATGTAAACGTGCTACGTTTTAGCCTGGTTTGTTCTTTCTTTAAGGCTGATGGAAGGAAATAATTTTTAGCACTTCTGAAAAGTAACTGATCCATAGCAGCAGAAAACGGCTCCCTGCTGAATGAAGACGCTTATGTATTATTTAGGATCCAGAGATGCTATTACGTCTTTCCATCTATCCCTATGCTTATTGGAGCATGGTATTAATGCATTCTGCTGCAAGAGACTATGACGTAAAGCAGTAGATTAACTTTAGAGGTTGTATTATAATGTGTCAGTTTGCTTTTTGCTTCAGTTTGAAGTAGCCCTAGAGCTTCTTCTCAGCATTATGAGCCTGTTGATTTTGAAGCAACTACAGAGTGTAAGTTCGAGTCCCTTTTCCTGCTTCTTCAA
This sequence comes from Clamator glandarius, assembly GCA_033459285.1. Lineage (NCBI taxonomy): Eukaryota > Metazoa > Chordata > Aves > Cuculiformes > Cuculidae > Clamator > Clamator glandarius. The sequence continues at coordinate 2,302,897 of JAUNZM010000326.1, read as the reverse complement.
CATGTAAAATAGTTTTTGTTATTGTATGTTTTATTGCCATCTTTAGTGTTGTTAGGATAAACAGCACTACCTGACAGAAGAGCATACGTCATGTCATCGTGACAGGCTAAAAATTGTTGTATTTTAGCAAGTGAGTAAATGATACTATTTGTTCTTTCTCTTTGGTAAAGCAAATGGGCAAAATACCCTTTGCAAAGTGCTTTGAGATCTGCAAATACAATGTGAAATGTACAGACAATTTGCTCTTTATATATATAGCAGTGCAAGAAACTCAGAGTGAAGTACAAGATTGCTGCAGATATTAGAATAGACAAGCCCACGTTTCATTAAGTCAGTCAGACCATAAAAGCTCCGGAGGAGGCTAGTAAGTCCACCAATGCCTGCAGTGAGATGTGAGTCACCGTGTGTTGGAGAAGGATGTTTTCAAGTGCTGATAGGTGCCATGATTTTGAGGCATCAACTGGACAGCGTTAACAGCAAAATTATGTCAGAACTTCTCCGAGTGGCCACTGTGGAGTTGACATTCCCACTGTAATTATGAGATGCAATGCAATTTCTCTGTCTGGATTTGAAAGATCTTAGTTTCTAAGTATATCTTAGCCCTTCTCAAGCATCATTTAATCCATGCTGCTTTTATTTTTCCTTTTTTTTTTTCTATTCTTCCCTTGCAGTTACAGTGATTCAAGCTTAGCAGTTTCAGGGAATTTCAGTTAATGCATGATGCCGAGTCCAGAACATTACCACTAACTCGCTAGCAGAAACCTTGAAGTCTTTTGTGGCAGTCTTTGCTATGGTAGATATTTAAAATATTTAAAATAAGGACTGCTGTAAACTGGTGATTATCACAGTTGTCCCAGTGCTAACCTACTACCCTTCTGAGGCTTTTACTGTAGCAGCGAACAGCAAGGTTTTATTCCCTTCTTATGAAGGAATTGCTGTCGCGCTAGGTCTGAAACCAGCTGGAGGTGTCCATTAAATTTTTTAGTTGGCTTAGGAAAGTTTCTGTGGTTAAAATCTAGGAATTTCAGACAAAGAACTAAAAAAATATCACAAGCTGGTGAAAGATGATGCCTGGAAATCCTGGGCGGACTTGACTCAGTGTTCAAGGTCTGACCGTTGGAATAAATGCTGGATTCAGAGCTCATTGTAGTAAGCAAGAGTGTTTCCATTTCATTTGTAGAGATGCGGAAGGGAGGGAAGAGCAGTTTCCACCACCTGCAAAGCTCAACTGCAGCCGATGAAGAGTGCCCAAAGTTAACTTGTTACATGGGGACTTGGTTCTGTGTGTTTCCACACAAAAGTCAGTAATTGTCTGCCATAAAAGCAGCGTCTATGAACTGTTCCAGCCTACCTATTTCAAGAGAAAATAGTGTGAAAAACCATCAGCACGTTTCAGCTCTTGGAGGTACATGTGATCACTGGTGCTTCTACCTCAGGTGGGAGTTAGCTGCTAAAGCAGAAAATCAGCACAGGACAAACAGTGAAAGTCACGGTTAGGACTTAAAAAAGTATTATCACCTATATATCAAAATTGGGACAGAGGTATGAGACAAGATAACCTGAACCTGAAAACTTTCAGCTCCACAGTTTGTTGGAGTATGGTGCCACTCGCTGTGGTATTAAATATTTCCAGTACTGGGATGTGTTTATTTCTGAAACCTACAGCATGTCCAGATTTGTCCTCTGACATCCACTTGGGCTAACCAGGATGGCATTAATTCCAGAACTGAGAAGACTCTTGCATCAGGTGTGGTTTTTTTTTTTTCTTATTCTCCAGGACTGCATGGTTCAGCAGCACAGGGTTTCAGAAGGACTGAAACTTTAATGTTGATTTTTATAGCGAGTTTAAGCACAAAATCTGCAGCGAGGAGTTGCAGTTTGCTTCAGGTGGGCAGGTTGCCTTCGTAGAGCCCCAGCCTCCTGTCAGGCAAAGGAGGTTGAGTGTTGTCTTATAATGACAGCAAATAATCCTAAGGATGTTGGGAGGTGCAGCAAGTCGTCTTCACCTTCCCAAAACCTCCTTTTTGCCTATCAAGGAGCCTGGGAGCAGCGTAGAGGTGGGACGTATGGGAAATAACAGGGCCCCATGCACTACCCCCTCCCCTGGCTCCCCACCAGAGCCTCTCAGACCTCCTCAGAGCAGGTTCCAAGCTCTCCCTTTAGAGGAAAAGGAGGATGACTGCATTAGTTTTGCAGTGATTATTGCTATGAACGCTATAATTGGGAAGCCAGTTATCAGTTAACAGATACGGGCACTCTCAGCGCTGAACTGAATGGAAATTAAATTAATGTAAACGTGACGTTTCCAGAATTGCATTAAAATGACTTCTTAACTTTCTGCACAGATTTTCAGTTCATTATTGCCCAAACAACTGCATTATTATGTAGCACTATATCAGGAACTGGGTTTTCTGAGGTGGTGCTTCCTCGAAGTGATGGGCTTGGAGGTACCTGCCTCAGGTTCAGCGCCAAACAGAAGGGCAGCAACTGCATTTTGGGTAGAACTACTCCAGTTATCTGCCCTTGTGAGGGTATGGGTAGAAAATTGTCTCTGTTTTGACCTGCTGCTGCTGTCTGAAAGTCTTGACAAGCTGAAATGGACACTCTGATCATATAGGTAAGGAAAGCAATTCTTCATGCAAGGGAAACACCATAAATGATTCATAGTGCCCATATTTCTCATGGTTATTTCCTGCGGGTGTAGAGAAGCAGGGATTAGAAATGAATGGCAGTGCTTACTGCTCACGAGGGGTTTGTCTGGAGGTGATTTTACTTGTTTAAGCTTTAAAATTAACTCTTTGGATGCCAGTCCTGAAAGCTAAAATCTAATAATCCTCCATGTGCTTCAGGCCTATGACACAGGCAAGAAGTGCAAGAGGAGGGAATTAAATGTGATGTGAAAGCATTTTGTAATGTGCAGAGCGTGTAAAAAAGTGCAAGTGTTGTAGCAGACACCTGTGCTGAGCTGCTGCTGGTGTTGAAGAAGCAGTTAAGACATGGGAGAGGACTATAGAAACGCTGAGCAGTCGTTGGTGTTCAGTAGAACCTTTCCAGGTGACACTTGGCTTCTGGAGGCAGTGGAATCCATCGTGGTCCTGCTGGGGAGTGACAGCTCATATGTGGGATAGGCTGTGAGAAGTCAAGGGTTTGCAGATAGGACGCTGGTTGAATGACCCAACGTGGAGCCAATGGGGGTTTTTGGGGCGTTGGTTCGGTTTTAAAATAAAATTCTCCATCAATCCTGTTTTCAAAATGACTCAATCTCAGTAACCCAGAGACAGAAACACGGGATCAGTCTGTGAAACAGCTCCCCACATTGTGAACTGGTTGGCAAATGATATTTTGCTATTTACATGCAAACAGATATTTTAAATTATTTTCCCATTACGTGCAGTCTGTGACACAAACAGCGCTGGCACTGAGTCGCTTGAGACCCACTGAAGCACTTCAGACACAGGATGATCCTAGTTCTCTGTAGTGCAAGTGCAGTTTAAATGCAAAACAATACACACAGGGATGGGTGGAAACTCTGTCCCTAATTTTAATGGAGATTTATGTGGTGTAATATAGCTGATATTGGACTGTCTCCTGAGGGAGAGGAAATATTGCCATGAATAAAAACGTGTAGGAAAGAGATCATAGATCCTATCAGTGAGTAATTAGGAGCTTTGCAGACTCTGTGTGTCTTGCTTGTATATCAGAATGGGAAGTTTAAGATATATTAGTTCTACCTGCCCAGACTCCATAATCCCTGGGATTTTCCTGTGAGGGAGGGGAGGCCCAGGTTGCCCCATCCCTGGAGGGGTTCAAGGCCAGGTTGGATGGGGCTTTGAGCAACCTGATCGAGTGGGAGGTGTCCCTGCCCGTGGCAATGGGTTGGAACTGGATGGGCTTTGAGTTCCCCTCCAACCCAACCCATTTTGTGATTCTATGATTGTTCTTTTAGGACAACGAGTCATGACCGCCCAGGTGTAAAATCAATATTCAAAATGATGCTCCTGCCCTAGAATTTCAGATCTTCTTTTCCTCTTTCCTGTTTCATTTCTATATATTGGAGCGCAATTTCTGTTCCCAAGAGACTGGTACATTTTTGAGCATTTATTTTTCTTGGTTTGTGGGTCTGGCTCATCTTCAGGCTAGAAAGAGAGTTTGCTTTGTGATTTTGTTTTGTCGTTTTGATTTTGGCTCAGGAGAGCAGATAGATCAATTGAGATTTGCCCTTAGACTAAAATGTCACTTGCTTGAATTGTGGGATTTGAATGGCTTCTAAAATATAAGCAATGAATAGCTTATCTATTTTGAACCTGCCTAAACCCTTCTTAAATTACTTCCCTTTGATTCTGGGTTCCAGTACTGTATTTACAGCCCTTGTCTAATTACATTTTAAGGGTATAAACAATTCAAGAGGAAATACACAGTTAAGGGAGAAGATATCTGTGCAATATGCTCCTCGGTAATGAAATACAATGGAGTATTGCTGGCAATCAGTTTTAGTTTTAAATGCTTTTGCCATGTTTAACCACATTTATTTAGCTTTTCAGTATCTTATCCTAGCCAGCATCTTAGTTCCCTCCTCCCCTCAGTGTTGTTGTTATTCTGTGTAAATTGAACAGAAGTCTGGAAGACTTTGTAAGTTATATCTGTGTTTACAGGAAAAATCACAACCTGTCCATTCTTCGGTTGAATAATCCATTGAAATTGCAAATGCTTTTCAAATGATCTAGCTGAATCTCCAGATGTTCCTCTAATTGCATCCCCAAAAAAGCTATATTCACTCACATATAAATCTCAGAGCTCATTTGAGAAGCTTAGGTAATTTATTAATTCACCTGAATTGTTTCTTCCACCTCTGAATTTAATCTGATGAAAATTCAACTCTTAAATGTGCCTTCATTTTTGTCCTCTAGGAAAACAAATAATTGTTTGCATAGAAAAGCTGCACTTAGCCGTGGTAAATGGCTTCTTTGAATCATGGACAGAAGCTTTATGGGACTCCTTGTGATTCCACAGGAGTTTTATTTTCACTTACTGCCCTACTAATCATAAAAAGTTGGCAGTCACTGGAAAGCGAAGTGACTAATGTCATCTCACTGTTCTTCGCACCACAGCAAGGAGCATATTCCTTTGATCCAAATTGCCATTAGAATTGCTATTCAGATAATAACAGTGGGAGATGTAGCTCAGATAGTAGGGAAAAACTCCATCTCTAAGGATACATGAGGACTTGCACCGATAATGCAAAGAGCTTATTATATCTTCTGCACTGGAGTGTTTGAAAAGAGGTTAAATAAATATTTGAGAAAAGAGCGTAGTTGACCTTGTTTTGTGGTAGCAATGATTGCCAAGATGACTTCTGGGAGCTCTGTGCCGCTCTCTATTTACATGGACACGTGCTGGGTTGAAACCTGGGAAATAATTAAATGGCACTCGTAGCACCACAGTATTCGGAATGGACTTGTTCTGCATCATAGACTGGTTTGGGTCCTTTCCCCTGTGGGAACCGGAGCATCTACAGCTTTCTTGGATGCTGATATTGCAATGGAATCACATTTCTGTATGTGAGGGCTGCGCTGCATCATGTGTAACCACCCCAGCACTAGGGAATGACAACTCAAGCCTCAAATGACCCTTCTGCTGCGATTGTGGATGGTACAAGGTGGTTTTAGAGTGGTAGAGGCTGCATTTCTTGGTCATTGAGAAATTACTTCAGCTGTTCACATGCTTGTTCCGTGGTTTTAAGAGAGACTAATTTTTGCTTTGTCCGTTTGATGTTGGCTGCGTGCTCAGTACCGACGCAGTGAAGCTTTGGTTAAATTCACTTGTACTCAAGGGGAGCGTAAAAGCTCACATATTGAGATGGTGAATTTGAAGTGCACTCCAATCGGAATATGCTTTATCTTTTATGCATAAGTGTAACGCTGATATACATTCAGCAAAAATATTGCTATTTCAGTTGTATCTAAAGAGAATAAAACATTGGAAGCAGTCATAGATGTGACAATTGCTTCCTTCTGCTTTCTGACTTAATATAAGTGCTGGCTACTGGGAACTAAAGCTGTCGGTGGAAATAACTTCTAGGTTAGGTAAGGCATTATCTGATGATTTTTTTGAGAAAAAAAAAAGTTATAGCACTGTTTTGAGAGCCAAAAAGAAAACTAAACCTATTGGTTTCCATTCTAAAATAACTGCCTCTGCATTTTTATGCAGAGGAAACCAATTATGGACACGTGCTCAGAAAAGAAACCTTTCAGCCCGTGTAAATGCAAAACGTTCTGAGAAGGGTTTTAAACGGGATTCTAGGAGCTGATGAAAGCATACAGGTATGTAATTAAGGCTGAAGATGCTCAGAGAAGATTTGGAAAGAGAGAATGCTGCTGAGCTCCCAGTAAAAAACTGTAAATCTGTGTCACAAAAACCCTCTCTGAGCTACGTTAGCCCAGCACTGTGTGTGGGTCGGAGAGTGCGTGTTGCTGAGGTACCTGGAAATAAGAGAAGGGCGTAAATATTTCCTAGGATATTGAAAGGATTGTACAGTGGTTTGGGTTGGAAAGGAACTTAAAGAAATGGGGAGATACTTTTTTAATGAAGTATTTTCCTTCCATTGCATGCTTTTTTTTCCCCCTTTTTTAAAGAGAGCTTATCAAAATATTATCCTTGCTTCTGAAGCAGCTTTGTCACAAGATATTACAGCTGGAGAGGTGATGGTGGGTGTCAACTCTGGTTTTGCTGCACGCAACATAAATACGATAGTCAGTAATTTACATCAACAGAGGTAGGATTTTAAGCTACTTTCAATAAAATATATTCATGAGCATCTTGCTGGCCCGTTTGTCTCATTACAAAGGGTCTGTTAAAACAAAATCAAAATAATTAAATGCCAGCTAAAAGGACTGCATTTAAATCAGCCTCTATTTGGCACCGTTAAGTTTCAGAATGGCCTCAGAGCAGCAAGGACAGCTACCTACTGACATTTTGTTTGACAGAGAAATGAAAGAAAAACAGTCTGTGCTGCTAGGAGCCACTATTGGAGTCACTGTGGGTTTGTGGATGTGTGCAAGAAGAATAAGAGTAAACAAAGAGTGATTGTGCGGCCCTTGGGGCAGCCTCCAGAACAAGGGCACGATAGGGGAAACGGTGGCTAACGCGGGTGGTGTCACAAGAAGTTGGTTTTAAGTCATGTAGGATCATAGACTCACCAGGTTGGAAGAGACCCACTGGATCGTGTCCAAGCATTCCCATCAATCGCTAAACCATGTCCCTGAGCACCTCCTCCACCCGTCCCTTAAACCCCTCCGTTTGCACCTGGCTTGTTTGGAAATTTGTATTACGTGAATGCGTGTGGATTTGTATTGGTGTTATCAGCCTGGGAGAAATGATGGGGGAAAGTTTAAAGAGGGGTCAGCAACAAGTAACAGAAGGTACTGGGAGCGTTGTAAAGGGACTTGGGTTAAATGATGCTCATCAGCTGGGATTGGTGCTTTGAACTCAGTTTGCAGACAGGCTAATGCCCTGCCTCGCAGGCTGGAATCTCTCTCCTCTCTTCTCATCTAGACAATAACCTGCATTTTGTGGCAGCAATTTTCCAGCCTGTAAAGCCGAGTGATGCATTGACAGCTCCCCGCATGCTGGCAGATTTGCCTTTAGAAATCCTGGATAAATTTCTCCTGTAGGTGCAGACAGTGGCTCTTGTGACACACACAGTGTTCCACAGTGAGAGGATTCTCAGTGATACCAGCTTTCCTGTGCCTGGCTCTGTGAAACAGGTGAATGAGGAGCTGAACCAGGTGCGGCTTCCATGCTTCTTCTGATCTGTCCGATCTGCCTCTCAAAGCTGCCCTGGCTCACAGTGTCGATGCGTGCAAAGCGGTTACGCTGCGTGTTCCCTCCGTGTTGGCATCATTACCGTAGGACCTCTCCCATTTTTGGTTCAGTTACCAGGTCTTTGGCTCTTAGCCTGGGGACTTGCATCGTAGTTTTAATAAGTATAATATTAGGAGTTGAGAACATATGAACTAACACGGGAAATAAAGGGTAATTAATCTTGCAGTCAGAAATGGGCCAAATGTTCCTTCACAGGCAGTTTGATCTCTCTTCCTGGCTAATATGGAAGGTTTCATTGCTCCCCAAACACAAGGCAAGACAGATGGCAGGTAGAAACAAACACCAGCGTGGAACATCCCAACACTGTGATCACAGTGTCTTGTACAGCCACATCTCTGGGTATTTGTGTTTGAACACTGGGGCATCTACGTGCCAATGTGCGTTCTGCCTTGTTTGTAGAGTAAGAGAGACGACCTGCTTTGTCTATTCATTTTTACCGCAGTAATTGGTGATTCTGGTTTCTGTAACAGCAACAATTTCATAGCATTAATTTTCTTGATAGGCTCCCTGACACCTGTTTTTTTGTTCTTTCCAAGTTGTGATCACTTTCTATTTCAATTAATGTGTTCTATATTATATATTACAATCCCCATGTTTTCAGAAATTACCTTATTGTAGTGCATAGGATGTTACCAGCTGTGGAATAAATGTTTCAAAAAGTAATGCATGTTATTATACTGTTACTAATTTGGAATAAAAAGCATTGAATAGTCTTTAAATTTCAAACCAACTACATGTTAACATATTTTCCCAACGCTCATCATTACTTCAAGGACTGATTCTATGATTTATTACAGTATTACTTGGCATGTGCCATAAATTACAAAGAAATTAAAACTTGGATTCAATAGGGAATAGACTAACAGCTTATTTATATAATAAGAGTCTGCATCTACTGATGAGTGACGAGTTTCAGAGCAAAAAAATCTAGTGTTTAAATAAGGTAAATAAGCATGTTGTTGTCAGGTTAACCAAAGAATAGAACTAAGAATATTCTAGTGTGTTTTGTCATGACTATGACATGACATATTCTTGCATATCTTACTGCATTCAGAAAGGAGCTGTGCAACATTTTATGAATCAGCACTTTGTAGGAAAGATATATTTGACAATTGTCTGTCCTGAAATGTCTTGACGCTCTTTCTTTCTTTTCCTATAGTTTACACTGGTAATAGAATGTAGGCAAATGACAAGAGTCAAGAAAGATAATGGTTTTCAAGAACATTGTGGTTATTCATGAGACTCAAAATTATTTGTTTCCAAACCCAATGTGAAATGTTCCATTGAAAGAAAGACAAGGAGCCTCACTTAAAGGGATTAGCAGGGCTCGTGCTCATTCGCGTTGGAGTGCATTGTATATATTTTGACTAACACATTTTCTTGTTGGAAGCATAGGTCATTTAAAACTACTTTTGTAGACATTCAAAGATGGAGAAAATTCACCTTTCAGCCTGGGTCTAGCAGTACCTACCCCTTACAATGCTTGCCCTAAATTTGAGGATTTATGTTTTATTTTCTCAAACAGCTTGCGTGGTGCAAAGAAAGAAGTTGGACAAATCCTTTTGATGTCTCCCTCCACTGTTATAATTCTTGACTGAATAACTGTTTATCAGCAAGTGAATTCCTAAAGGAGAAGCAGCATATTGGATTTCTCTGCATTTTATCTTTCATGAAATATAGCAGAATCATCAGTATCTGCATCGGTAGCGAGCAGGGAGGGACTTAGTGAGCTAAGAGCTCGCTTGCTCCAAAAGCCTGTGTTCTTATAATTAACAAGTTAAAAAGTTTTTGTAAGTCTTGGTACTTATTTTTTCCAAGGAAGCTGGTGCTCTGATGTATTCTGTTGCTTGTGGAAGATGCCTATTTAAGAGAAGAGGCTTTTCTGCACTTGCTGAAGGTAAAGAAACATGCCAAGATAAAGCTGGCACAGTTGCTCCATGTGTGTTAATATTGAGGCTTTAAGGATACCAGTTATTTAAAAAAATCATCCAATTACATTAAAAGGAAATTGTTCAGGAGTGAAGCACTCCTGTGACTTATTACCCAGGCTAATACACAATGTGTTTCTCTTATTTTTCTCATGAGCAGGGAAATTCCATTGCAGACATGCTGGAGCTCTGCCTCTCAGTGGATCTGAGAGTGTCCAGATACTTGACTCTAATCACTTCAGCTCTCAAAATTAATGAGTGTTATGAAATCTGCCAGAACCGGTCATTTTACCAGTTGATCCACTCTAGGACAGGAGGGATGGGTTAGGTAACCCTTAGCTCTATTTTTCTCTCCTGATCCAAGATAAAAGCTGTCGTTTACCTCGATGCTGATTGCCTGATTTTGTTTAAATAAATAAATAAATCTTTTGGAACTGCTTGCCCTAAGGCCCAGCAATAATTCTCAAAGGCCATTTCAGTACTCAAAAAATTATTAAAACGTGGAGAATTCTAAACCACGTTATTATAGACATAGATTTTTTGCTGCAGGAGATGAGAGATTTTGTTGTAGTCGCCGACCTTTAGAAACTTTTTTTCTTGCTGTCTTGCTTGTAAAGGATAGTTATGATGAAGCAGAGGAAGAGAGGTGGGAGGAAAATATGTTACAAGCTTAGTAGTATTTTTATCGAAACTCAACAACTATCTTGCCAACCCTAGTGAAAGCTGAACTATGGTTTCTTGGTATGACTTTTTGACCATTTGATGCAAATTCATCATGTATTTCTTCAGAAAAACTTCCCTGTGGCTTTTTTTCCGCTGTAGTATTTAGAGGAAAATAACATGTTGTGGTTTTGTGCTGTCACCTACAAAAAATGTCCATCTTGCGTGCTTAAAGTACTAAAATGTCACGGCATCACAGTGCCAGTGAAATCTCATCATGTTATCCCAGCTGTTGGAGACAGGTATTTTAATTTAACTTTGTGAAGTCTGCTGATTTACCTCCTCAATCTGGCTGTTGTTTTACAAATTGTTAATTTATGGCTTTCTGTAGCGTTTTTACTGGATATCCTCACCGAATCACGCACCGCCAGCACCGTGCCTGCGGGCCACAGAGAGAGGAGCCCCGGTGCTCCAAGCAGTTGTTGACAAGTTATTTACTGCTGCAGGTCCCGTGTTGTTCGGTGGAAGCAAAGGAGCACTCTTTGCATACTGCCTTTGCTGTAATTGTTGGGTTTAGTGTTCTGTGCATGGGGCCAAATTGCTGCCTGAGGTGTCAGAAAATCAAATATCTCTGTATTGTTTATTCGCTGCGCACAGCTAGAAACCCTAACTGATGGGTTTTCAGCCTCAGCACTGCTGTATTGCGGAGATGATAGCATCATCCTTGAAAAAACAAACCAAAATAAAATGAGAGTCCAACGTTTGCACGTGTCGTCGTTGCTCTCGGTGAGTAAATGACTCGGTTCAAGTGCATTCAGAGGCCTGAAAGCAGCGTTTCCAGATGTCTGCCTAAGTAAATATCACATAGGAAATAGAGATGAGCTTGCTAAAAGCTTTGCAGTCCTGTGCCGATTTGATTTTGGAGAACGAACTCTTTTGTCTCGCGGGGTGGACTCTTGCAATGGCTGCTGGAAGGAACTGGTCGGCTACAGCTGTGCTGAGATTGAATGAGATGCTGGATGCCGGCAGCTGAGATATGACTAAGGCAAAAGATGTTTTCAAGGCACTTGAAAATGATGACAGTTCACGTGTTTTTTCTGGGAAGGGAGGCTACCAGGAATTTAAGATAAAGGAGATTTGGAGTCTAAAAATTTGTTTGCAAATCTTGTAATGTCGAGGCTCAGAAAGAAAGGAAAATGATGGTGTGCATGTTTGGCTAGCTGTGATGCTGCTCGTGTTTATAAGCCAAAGAGATGGTGATTAAAGTTCCAATGTTCCACAGAAATACCATTTCAAAGCACTGCCAAGGAAAAGTGAAGGACAAGGGAAATCTGTGACGTTTTATGATACTGGCAAATTTAAAGTAGCTGTAAGATTTGGAGCTAGCTTCTCATATAGCCTAAATCATTACTTTTAGTGATGCTCAGACTCTTTACATCAGCAGAGCTCTGGCCATTAGACTGCAAGTTATTTTATTTTTTTAACTTTTGATTATAGCCAACAACAATGTTATTGAGAGCTTGCATTTAAAAACAAACACCTCACCAGCACCACCATCCGAAACCCAAAGAGATTCAGAATCTGTAGGAGGCGAGGGTAGGCTAAAAGGAACCAGGCAAAGAAGAGCAAATCGGAAGAGTGGAGTTATAACGAGCCAGTAAAGGAGGGGAAGGCTGATGAAGAGAAAAATCCTTTACTGGTTTTTTTTGGTATATGTCAGGAAGATAAATCTTTCTCTTTGAGTTAGAATTTCATCCCTGTGTACCCCTTTATTCTCATTAGAGGCGCAAAGACTCCACTCGGCACCAAGGGCTCAGTACATCTCTCCTCCCCATCCTTGCGGGCGGTTGGCTCCAGGTTAGTGCCGGATCAACACTTGGATATAAACAGGTGGGTCTGACAGTGTCAGCGTGGATTCCAAGTTCAGGTGTGGTCCTGAGCTTCAGCCCTGGTGAGGGATGCTCGGAAATGCAGGCTGCCTGCCAAGTTGGCATCACACATCTGCATGCAGAGCTCACGTGCCCTGCCTGTGGTTCCTTCTCATGTTCTCCATCAATTTATATCTGCTGTTTGCATGCATTTAATTCATTTTCTATTTTTCACATGCGTGTTCTAAGAGAAAATACTTTCCCTTTCCCAGAACAGAAACAATTGCTCTGGAAGTAAGAGTAAGGAACCAGCATCAACGCTCCTTTTATGGAGGCTGAATTTTATTCTCTGCAAAACTGCAAACATGGGGTTTGGGTGTATTTGTAGAACAGCTTTTCTAATGTTCTCTGCAGCTGCACAACGTACGTGCAGTACCTCTCGCACATGCTGATACCTACCTACAACTATGATGTAAATAAATAAATGTGTCTGTGGTCCACGCAATTAAAAATAAATGGCCATGTAGAAAAGAGAGCCGAGTTGTTTCCATGTGGTGGTGGCATCCATAAAAACAGATCATTGCACAGTAAATGATTGGTTTATAGATGCAGTATTCTTTTTGCTTTGAAAAGCCAGCTGGCTGAAGCACAATCCCACCTCTACTGCCCGCTGGAGTTATTATTATGGGCCTTTTTCCTAATACTGAACTAACATTGAAATATAAATATGTTCTTTATTCTTCAATGTTCTGGCAGCTAGAGGCTGTGGTTACGTGTCTGCGTGGGTGTCTGTGGGTGGACGTTGCTGTGCAGCTGCCGAATTCACTCATTAAAGTTGGAAGAGGGAAATCTTGGCTTCGCTAAAGGAGAGGCAAAATTGCCATTACCTCAAAATTCATCCCACTGTCAGATGAATGAACAGCAGAGGCAGCTTTAATTCATCTCGCTAATTTTTTTAATTAATCTCAGTTGTCTGCTACACTAACGCATTGGTAATGCTTTTTGATAGGGAGTTAATATTACTTTTCTCTGAGAACTGGGAGCTGCTTGCAGCTGCCTGTGTCTGGTTAGACAAGCCGAGAACCTGCTCCTCGTATGCTGCGATTTCTGTCCGAGGGTTGGATCAGCCATGAAAGCTGGTTGAAATCTGGAAAGGAATTATTCCTTTAGAAACAGGTTGATGAAATAGGGTGTATCGGGACTGTCTAAGTTTTTAAGGAACTTTTTGGGATGCCAGGAGGATCTGGTTCCTATTTTAGCAAGAATTTTTATGAAATGATGAAACAAATTGGTATTTAAATTTAGTATAATTTATTCTTTACCCACAAGGAATTTTTAGTTGAATGAGCACTCCAAGAAAGTTTTGGAAGAAAGAAACAATTGACAGAAAACATATTTTCTTAGAATTTGTCTTGTTAACAATGCTTGTTTAGCATTTTATAACAAACCCAACAGCAGCTTGGTTAGAAAAAAACATCTGTCTTGAAAAATATGTATGCGTTCCTGCTTTGCTGTTTGATGGTAACAATCGTTAACAGTCCGTGTAGCGTGGAATGTTTGTTATTCTCAGGAGTATTTTTGTATAAGAGGCTAAACTTCTCGTGCGGCTCCTCCCTGCGTGCGAGCAGCGGGCGTGCTGCACCCCAGCACGCAGCCGGCTGAGATTTTCTCCTCTCTGCAGGGCCAGGCGCAGAATTCAGGAGGGCTCTAACTTGCTTTATAGATACCATAACAGTATCAACTCGCCAACAGCCCCCTCGCTGGGGGGGGATGGATGCGGAGCTGGCAAGGATGCTAAATCCCTTTACTGAGGGCAAAGAATGATGACTCGAGTAATTCCTTTGGATGTTTTCCTGCAAAGATCTGAAAATTAGCTCTTAATTAAGCTGATTAGAGAATTCTCATTAGAAACAATCATACTATGACAAGGTTCTCTTTTAGACAGAATGTTTCATTTTGGAGGATGTGTTTATTTTCCTCCTCCTGTCACTTTCCCTGTACTTTGATCCTTATCTCCACCAGCAAATCAAAGGCCTGGATTTGACAATAAGTTCATATTTTCTTTCTTTTTTTTTTTTTCTGTTTCTCCCTGAAGCCTCTAATAAGCCCCATTAGAAATAATCTTTTTATATCAATAATATTTTCTTTTCTAACACACTTTGCAGAACGCTTCCTGCTGAAGAAGGGGTTTTCCAAATCCCTCGTGTTTTGACAGTTGTTTAACCAGGTACATCAGGCAGGTGAATTAACACGAGCGTGGATGGATAATCGGGTGGCCTCTTCACTGAAAAGGCAGCTTAGAGTCATTGCTTCTCAACAGCTGATAAATTTTGCACTGCTCCTTATGAGAGCTCGCTGCAGAAAATCATAAGGGTTCCATAGCCCATTACAGGAACGCTATAGCAATATATTTTTTAGTAAACAGGCTTTCATGCTCAGTTTGTTTCATATTATCATCCCACACTTCAGTTCAGCTTTGAAGGGTCCTTTTTTTCTTTTTTTTTTTCCCTACCTTATTTAAGCCTGGGTCTGTACGAGCAACATCTTTGGCTCTTTGTAAACAGATCTGCAACCACAGCTAAAGGGTGACTTTTTTTTTTAATATAGAATCACAACACTTTTTTTTTTTTTTGCCAGAAGTTCTAATCTCCAATAGGTAGTATTGACTTCCTACTGTGGCACGCAGAGATGCGCAGAAAATACCCCCTCCCAGGCTCAGGAATTCTAAAGCTCTCTGATATGGACGAGAGCACTTGACTTTTCTGGTTTTCAGACAGTGTGTTTGAAGTGTCTGCAGCAAGCAGAGTGAGGCACGGCTTTGGTATTGCAGGGGCTGTTTACTCGCTCTGGTTAGAAATGCTGGAGAGGTCAAAACAGGAATGTATGTGGGCTGGTTGATGTTTGCTACAGAAGATACAGAGCCTGAATTCACAGAATCACAGAATAACCAGGTTGGAAGAGACCCACCGGATCGTCGAGTCCAACCATTCCCACCAATCCCTAAATCATGCTCCTAAGCACCTCATCCACCCTCACCTTAAACACCTCCAGGGACGGTGACTCAACCACCTCCCTGGGCAGCCTGTTCCAATCCCTAACCACCCTCTCCGTGAAGAATTTTTTCCTAATCTCAAGCCAAATTGCTGCAGCCAGACAGGCAGGTGAAGAGTGAAAGCCATTTACTGCTCAAAGTCCTTGTGGGCCACTTATTCTTACAGAAGTTGTTCCCCTGGATGCTGCAGTTCTAGGCTGCCCTTACAAGGGTATATCCTGATTGAACATATTTATTATTAAAGGAGCTTAGCAGAAACGGCGAGGATCGAGCTTTAGATGTAGATGTAATTTTTAAAAACATGTTTAGAAGAAGCCCTCGCAACTTATTTTCAAAGGAAGCTGTGATTAAACCATATCAGCTTTTTGTATGGTGTATTAATCTCCCTTAGCCAGCTAAATTAAAGGAAAAATACATTTCAGCAGAGAGACGCGTTGTGTGTTTACTCAGACAGTGTCAGCGGACTCACAATTGGTTTGCCTGGCCAGGACAGCGTTAGTGAAGTTCCTGGTGAAGGAAACCGGCTTCCAGAGCCTCACAAAACAAGCCTTTCAGAAATTATGGGCAAAGTTAAATATTTGGACAAGAAAACCCACAATTTGAAAGTAATTATTTAATCATGGCTCGGCTTTAACAGAACGCTTCCATTCAATTGTTCCTTCATTCACTTGTTCCCTTGCACGTTTGCTTGCTTTGTGAGGAATAATCACGACCTGCTTCTGGTCCTTGACTGACAGGATCTTTTCTGCAGTGATTTATTCGGAAGGAGTTTCTGTAGCTCAGGTGTCAGGCAGCGTGCGCTGACAAGTATTACAGTAATTGTTATCTGTAACGTCAAAACCACTGAGCAGCAGACATGCTGGGTGAAGAACTTTCTTCTCTGCTTTTTATAGCAGCAAGATAATCATTATTGTGGTTCAGAGCGTGACAGGGTTTTCTCTTAGTATCATACATCTGTGTAGAGATCTTCTCCTGGGTGCTACTTGCATGAACTCACTTTGTATTTGAATTGTATTACCAGGCTGCTTAGTTAGGGAAAATAAATGAAACAAAGCAAGATATTGCTCTGCTTTGCTCAATTTTAATTTTGACTTGAGCGTTCTATGTGGTGCTGCAAACAAATTGTGGTCACAAACAAACTGAAAGCCAATATATTGTGATTAAGTTAACATTAGTAATTTACTTGATGATCTCAACTTGACAGATATGACAATTCTGGGATTTTGACTTGTCTAGATATATTTGGAGAGAGCTGAAAAATGAGAATCATAAGGTTCAATTCTGGAAAGAAATCCCAATGGGAACTAGAGTGTTCTTGTTAGAACTGGTAAATGTGCTATGAGATTTAGAGATGAGGAACAAAAACCAAGCTGGCATTTCAGATTAGATTCTCCGTTGCTCTGAATGCCTGACTCTGGGAAATTTCCTTGAAAGGAATATTTCATAGAATCATTTCTTGAAAAGGAGATTAATCCTTGATGTTTATCTGGACTTAAGAATTTTCACCCTAGATCTTAAAAGAGACCTTTTGTGAAGAAAGTTATACAAAGGACAGGAAAATCTATTTCTATTGTTGATGTTCATGCAGGCTGCTCAGTCACTATTTTCCCCATAATTCTGATTTGCTGGAGTTTAGGTCTGTGTTGTGAAAGAAACAAATCATATTGGCTTCAAATTGCCTATTGTGGCTTTGGTGTTATCTAAATAGTAATGATTGTGAGCAAAATCTCTCATCTTGCTGTCAGTTTGATGCTTCTAGGAACTCTAAAATTCACATAGGAAGCCAGCCCTGGCTCTCACATGAATGAGAGTTCACTAGTGTATTTGGTTTACTTCTTAAGCTTTTAAATCATAAACTTTAAGCCTATTTGTGGTCTGTTTTCCATGCCGCCCCTTGACCCCAAACCCCACATCTGCCGAACTTTTGAATCGTGTATCAACCTAAGCAACGTCCCTTGAATGTGGCTTTTTTCTCCCAAACTATTTTGATTTTTGAATAGTTTACGTAAAAGTTCTGAAACATGTGAAGAAAGAAGGCTTGTGGAGGTAAATTGTAGGGATATTTTGTGGCTGAGAGAAATATTTTCTTTGTAGTGCCAGTAAAACAGGAAATATTGGGATTAGTGAGCATCTCTTTCTTTGTTTCTCATGTTTAAGTGTTTCATTATTAACCTCAGGCCATCCTGTGGTCTAGACACATAAGTGAACGCGTTTCCAAGGTCTCCGAAGACATGAGCCGTATTCTTTCTAGGGACTTGTGATAATATCCATCAGTTGTTGTTGTTGATACAGGAAAATCAAAGGCAGGCTTCCAGAATGTACCTACGATGGTGGTTTGGCACGTGATTTATTCAGTGGTCTTGCTCTTCACGCACCTCTTACGACTGTCAAAGTATTTCAGCTTTGCACCTTTGTATTCCTAGGGTGCCTGTAGGCATCTTCCTATCTAGATCTGTTTGCATACGAATATGCGCAACTCCACTTACATATTTATAAAACAACATATAAAATCGGCGCATGGTTCAAATTCTGTCTGGTCATAAGGAAGGGATGAGTCAAACAATGAGGTTACACACCTAAATGTGGATAGCAGATTAGGTGGAACTTTTGGAAAAGAGCTCGTCTTAACTGGAGGCCTTAAAATCTTTCTCCTGCTGGCCAACCCCACGTTCCAGAGGGGATGTCACTGAAATAAGATGCTGTCATGTGCCAGAGTGAATTTTCCAAACACATAATAAACAATTTCTAGCTAACAGTTCGGTTTGTGCTTTAGATAAAACTTTGCTGATATGTTGGTAATATTTTTTTTTTCCTTTGTGGGGAAAATCTCTCTGTAGAAGTGCTGTAATCTCTAGTGGCATTCTATACAAACATTTTCAATCTATTTGCTTTGAGCGTGTATAACCATTTGCCAGGGATTGTAGCTTCAGTGAAAGGTCTGAGTGTTCTCTGTTCACCCTGCTCTGTAGGAAGCAATTACCTCCACATACTAATATGTGCTCGTAATATTTCCTTTTTATTTTCTTTCTCCAAACATGAAAGCAAACACTTTTGAGAGGGAAGAAATATTCCTTTGTCAGTAGCTCTGGTAATTAACACACACAAAAAAAAGCAAAACCAATCTCTCCTTGTTTGATCAGATGGTTTTACAGGTGGAGTGTTTGCTCCCTTAAATAGGACGAACGTGAAGGCTCAGTGTGGGGTTCCTGGGGTGGCAAAGTGAGGCCAAGGGGAGGGAATTTCTTTAACGGGTGGATTATCTGGCTTTTTCTCTGCACTTAATGTAGGCTGCCCACCGAGTGGGGAGCGCTGCACGACTCGTCTCCGGAGGAAACAGATGAAAAGGGAAGAAAAATACAGTAGGGGCAAAGAAAAAAGGAGGGAGTTTCTCTTTGTAGTGCTGGTCAGAAATTATCAGTGAACAGGCATGTCATGACCCTTTGCCATTTGTTATCTTTTTAGGAATCCAGTTTCACAGGGTATTTTTCAGCTTCCAGGTGTATACGGGCTGTTACCCCATCCCCTGCCTATTTTTTTTATTTCATGTTAACGCGTTTTGAGTTTATAATGGGTTATGGCCCTCGCAGGCTGTGCTGCGTGACTGACACGAGCCCGTCTCTGTGACCTTTCCTCCCAGATGGTGCCTTTTTGTAAGGCAAGAAAAAAAATTGCAGGTTGGTTGACTGGCTCCTTGCTGTGGGTGGTCCCATTTTATCCTTATATTGTACATTAAAGCCTGCGCGTGGGTCAATGTGAAAAAGCTACATCTTGTGTGAATTCACTGCCAGTTCTGGTGATGAATAAGAAAAGTATTAATTATATCACAGAATCACAGAATAACCAGGTTGGAAGAGACCCACTGGATCATTGAGTCCAACCATTCCCACCAATCCCTAAATCATGCTCCTAAGCACCTCGTCTACCCTCACCTTAAACACCTCCAGGGAAATGACTGAAGGATATGACTGAAGGAAGGGGAAAAATCAGAATCATAGAATGGTTTGGGTTGGAAGGGACCTCCAAGCCCATCCAGTCCCACCTCCCAAGCTCATCCAAGCCCCATCCAACCTGGCCTTGAACTCCTGCCTCACTGCTTCCCTAAGTGCCCGTCCAAACTACTCAGGAGCTCCTGAAAAACTCTCTTGCAAAGTCAGCTTTGGGTTTAGTTGTTTTTTTTTTCATCAGGATACGTTTTGGGACTTTTGCGCTGCTTTTCTTTTCAGATCGTTATTTTTGCAGTTCTCTCATCTGAGCATTTTATAACTTTTGTACTAATAAACCCATCTACTTTAACAACGATTAATCCGAACATTTTGAAATTGCTGTGCGTATTGCCCATTTGCTCTTGAATGTTTTAGGAATCATAAATGTGACACGATGTAAATCTAGAAATGAAATATTACCTCTCACATAAAATCTGCATAGATTTTTTTGCCTTGGTTATTTTACAGTCTGCTCTCTGTGGTCATTTTTGTATCATCAATGTCTTTCTCCTTGCCTCTTGAACATAAAAAATTCTACTAATTATTGAACAGTCTCTCTAAGTTGAGCCAAATAAAGACTTAATGACTTCTCAGATTCAAGACTTCATCTGTCTAATATTTCATACGCATATTTTAAATGACATTCATCTAGTTGAAATATCCTGAGATCGTCCATAAATGGATGTCATTTTCTCTTCCCATCTGTAATCTGGAAACACAAAAAATAAATTACCCCGTGTGCTGTTTCTCTCTGCCTCATTTGAGCTCTACAGGTAGATACTTTTTTCCCTCTCCCCCAATGTGCCAACAGCTTTAAGTACTAGAGGCCTTTTTAAGTTGTGATAACCTTAATTCACCCATAATTATTACTCTGAGCAAACTGCAAGAAGTTTAAAACTTGGGGTAAGCACAGACTGCTGTGGGTGTTTAATATATTGGCATCTGGGGAAGGTCTCTAGGATTTTTTTTCTCAGCCCGAAATTTCATATCTGGAATTTTCTGTGTGGGATAATTCATTTTACAAATAAGATCAATTGAACCGTTAAGAAATTTTTACTAGTCTTGAGAGTGGAATAAAAAAAAAAAAAGACAATGTTTGCATTTTTTATTTTTTTTTCTCTGGATGATCTTAAAATGTTCTCAGAGGAGGGACAAGATGGCACAGATCACCAAAAAAGTAGTGAAGTCTAGGATAGAAGCCATGATCCAGTTTACCTGCTGCGTCTCCAAAGAGTGGTGGCTGATAGACTGAGCATAAATCTGCATCTGTGGATAACTCCAGGTTTGCAGGGACTCTTCTAGGCTCCGGGCTTTCTAGCAGAATCACGAGACTGCTAAAGTGAAGGGACCTGCTATAAATTTACACCAGTGCAACTGAGAATAGAGTCTGACTGAATATTTATTAAAGGCAATAACAGTCATTTTCTGTTAGCATTTTCCACAAGTCCCCTGGTCTTTTTAGCTACAGTATCCAATTATTAAAGGAATTTACTCAGTGAATGTGTGTCGTATGATTATTTGATTAGATGGTAGCAATGTTTCTGATCAGAGTAAATCCCAATGTCCTTGACAATATCTTTTAAATGAGGTCAGTGAAGTCATCAATGTACTAAATATTCTCTGAGTTCTTTTGGTTTGATTGTGTAGCAAGATACAAATGGACTATTAGTTTCTAGGTGAACTTAATGCCTCATACGATACCTGCACATAATACATGACATTAATGGAAATACCAACAGCCTTGTGGGACCTTGGACTGTGTTCTTCACAACCGCTGCCGGAGTGCGCGGGGGATGCTGATTGATGCACTATCAATAATGCTTCTCACTAACCTGCCCAGCCTATTTTGCAGCCATCCTAGGGAAATAAGTTTGCATTTCAAACCCAGTAGATATTGAGGAACATACTTCTCACCAAAAACTATTTCAAACCTAAATCCGTCTTGTCTTCGCAGCAGAAAAGGGGGAAACGGGCAGTGGCAGCAGGCTGGAAACCGCGTCCATTTAGGATTACAGAAATAAGATGATGAGAAGTAAAGGAATTAGTATTCCAGTTGCGTTTTTTAAGGGCCATATAATGCTTTGAAACAGTAAAAGATGAGCTGGAATTTCTGATCATTTGTTTTCTTATTCAATAACAGATGTTCTTTAAGTTTTGCTAGTCCGATTATTTTGACAAGCCATTATAACAATTCATTATACTATTCTTAAGATTTGAGACTATTCAATAGTATTACTACCAAAATTATGAAGTCAATTAAGATAACTGTGGGTTTAGCATAGGGAGGCTCTTTGTGGGGAACAAGAGCCTGTTCAAGTTGGTTTTTTATAATCCTTACCAACAATAACCAAAACCAGCCTGACCCTCAGTACTTATTCATTTTAAGACTAGAAAATCTGTTTTGTCAGAATGGGTGATTTATTTTATTTTTTTAACCCCATTGTACTTTTTTCTTGTTACATTTTAGGATTCCACAAAACTGAGAGAGTGTGCCTAAGCTTCCTGCAGTAAAGGAAGAGGACCTGGCTGTTTTGCAGACCTGAGACTGCAGCCAAACTCCTTTGCAAGTATCCAGACAAAAAGACTTTCCTTCCATCCTTTCCCATGGGGCTTCAGGTAGGAAACAGATTGCAAATTCTGTTGATCCAGCTGACGAAAGGGTGTGATATCTGCCCAAGTGATTTATTATTGCACAGAAGTGATGGGTACGTAGGCAAGGTCAGCTTCTGCAAAGGTTTTACCTGAGCAAATTCAGGCACTACTTATTATTGTCCAAACAATTTTTGCATTTCTCTTGGGTAGCGATGTCATTAACGTCAGGGATTTGATCACCCAGAGTTGGACCTGGTTTTAATTTTTGATGTTGAAAATATTCCTGTAGTTGAAAAGCTAAAAGGTAGATGTGCTCTCTTGGGAAATCTTCCTCCTGTGTGTGCTGAACAAGATTGATGTGCGTGTAGAAACTCTGTCGTTCATGTGCTTTGAAGGCTCTTGTTCCTCTCCGTGTGCTTCGTGACCAAAGCTGCGTTCCATGAGTGCACCTAAGCTGTGCTGCGGTGTGGGCAAAAAGAAGGGCACGAGAAAGAGTTTTCTCTGTTCAAAGCAGGGTTATTTTGTGCTAAAGCTAAATGTACTTTTTAAAAATTGCTATCCTGATTGTATGTTCCTATCTAAGTTTCTTTATAGTAAATACATTCTAGAATAAATGTCTCCTAATGCCATTAAAAATCCAAATAAACATGCAGTGGCATGGTTGGAGCTGAAGTTTTGTAGCTATCTGCCTTCCTAAAATATTGAAGGCAAGTGAGGAAAATTCTTGCTTCAGAGGAAGCCAGGATAGGGATGAAAATGTGCAAACAGATATCAGACTAAGTACGACTTTCTGAAATGAAATCGTGAAGGTGAAATTAGAAACCTATCTGTCAAGGTATTCTTATCACATATAGAACAGCTAATTTAAATACCTTTATAAAAAGTTACTTAAGCATAATCTGCAAAAACCTGAAGTATAAAACTAAAGGTCTGAAATTAATAGTGCAAGAATGAGATTCATTCAGTTTTAAAGTAATGGTTTTTTCATGATATCTTCCATTAAACCATAGGCTCGTTTGGGGACTGCATGATAGTAAATTTTTATCAGGATTTAATTTTGTTTAATTTAGAGCCGAGTTCTGTAATAACATTTACCATGGAATACTCAAATTAGGTTAATTGTGTGTGTCAATTCTCGTTCATAAATCATATTTAAAAATAGACTTGGGACACAAGGTGGGTAACGCACTCCATCAGTGATAATGTTTTTTAGAGTGGTGTTTTTATTTGGATGCAGGAGAAACTAATGGTGCTGTTCATTATGTATTTGTAAAGACCATAAAGTCATAAGTGGAAACAACATAAGATTTGATAAGATGTCCTAGGATTAAGCAGGGCGAGTTCTCCTGAATGACTGTGAATCAAACCCAAAATATGGGAACAGATCTACCCCTTGGGAGTGATGCACAGGACATGACCTGACTGTTTTCCTTCGCAGTGATTGCAAACAGCTTTTATAGGAAAGCAAACACCAGTTGTTTTGTATCACCTTGGAAACCTTTTCCAAGAGCGTAGGCATTCCATGTAGTGTTCTTCAACTAGTGGACAACAAGAGAGAATTTTCCAAGCTGCAGGTGTCCTCCTGTTGACAGGCTTTGTCTAACCAGCGGCTCATACAGCACCTTTGGAAAATGACTTTGATCTACTGAAATGCTCTTTTATTGAGAGATGTTTCTTTTCCTCACTGACATCGAGTATGGGCGTCTTTCTCCAGTGAAGGTACATGCAGACATCCTCCTCTTTTCCCGAGAGAGAGAACTTTGTTTTAAAAGTCAGTTCAGTTGCTGAGTGATTGCAGTGTACTTACCTGTCACGGTATTTACAAATCGTGAGAACTTAACAGCTAGAAAACGATTAGTTAAGAGACACCATAAATCTTAACACAGCCTGCACAGAAAGGGCATTGGCCTGAATCCAATCCTTGCAGCTGGCCAAAGCACTTTTTTTTATGTGACCCAAGAAAGGAGAATTTTATAAAATCACAGAATGGTTTGGGTCAAGAAGGGATCTTAAAGATCATCCATTTCCAACACCGCTGCCATGGGCAGGGACACACAGAACCTTCTCTGGACTATAGTTATGCAAGTGGGGTGAGGCATCTGTCCTGATGGTCTCTATACCGGAGTATATTCTTTCACAGGATGGCCCTTAAAGTAGGTGCGTCTGGATTTGGGATCCAACAATGCTAGCAGATACAGTGTCATTTTGTCAGATGTGGCAGCTTCTGAGAATTTTCTAAGGCAAATTCAAATTCTAATAGCAGGAGCTCAGTGGATTCCCCAGAAAGTATATTTGGCAACTTAGTCATCTATCTACTGATTTATCTGTTAGTTTATCTAATCAGCTTTATCACCTGACTCTTCTAAAATCTAATATTATTTAATCCGCCTAAGTTTTTTTCGAACAATCCTATTGCTGTATTATTTTAGCAGGGAAGCTGGAATCAATAAACAAAATGGCAAAAGGGAAGAAAGATTGATTTTCTTTTATTATTTTATTTATTTTTAATATCACATTCCCTTCCTTTTATTCTTCTACTTTTCTTTCTTCTTAGTACTCTAGAGAGGGCTTGTTCGTTTGTTTGGTTTTTTTTCTTCTACATAAACCTGGAGTTGCTAAATCCTTGTGGTTAATGAGACGACTGCCAGTAGGAGCCTGGTTTAGCTGTGCTTTGTGGCTGCCTCCCTTCACCACACTGAGAGAACAACACCGAGTAATATCCTGGAACGTATTTTTGGGGTTGGTCAGAGATTACAGGTTTGTCTGGGACAGCAAATGTGTGTCATGCAGAGCACGCGCATAAATACACACGTAAACAAATCAGTGTTTTCAGCGGAGTAAGCAGATGTAGGATAATACAGAGAGGAAAAATGGGATGCTGATGTTGTGCAAAGGACCCAGCTGTCTCCTGGGTGGGTAGACGAGCCCCCGTGGATACAGAGACCCCACCATTTCATAGCAGATATGATGGGAAGCCAAGAGGGTGTATGCATAGGAAAGCTGTGCCTTTCTCCCACCACGCAGAGTGATGTAAGGGTAGCAGTCTGACTCCTGGCGTTTCACAACACGGACCTGCTAGCCAAGGTCTTTCAGACAGTCACAGAATCACAGAATAACCAGGTTGGAAGAGACCCACTGGATCATTGAGTCCAACCATTCCCACCAATCCCTAAATCATGCTCCTAAGCACCTCATCCACCCTCACCTTAAACACCTCCAGGGACAGTGACTCAACCACCTCCCCTGGCAGACCGTTCCAATGCCTAACCACCCTCTCCATGAAGAATTTTTTCCTAATCTCAAGCCTAAATCTCCCCTGGCGGAGCTTGAGGCCATTCCCTCTCGTCCTGTCCCCTGTCCCTTGGGAGAAGAGCCCAGCTCCCTCCTCTCCACAACCTCCTTCAGGTAGTAGTAGAGAGTAATAAGGTCTCCCCTCAGCCTTCTCTTCTCCAGGCTAAACACCCCCAGCTCTCTCAGCCGCTCCTCTTGTTCTCCAGCCCCTTCACCAGCTTCGTTGCTCTTCTCTGGACTCGCTCCAGAGCCTCAACATCCTCCTTGTGGTGAGGGGCCCAGAACTGAACACAGGACTCGAGGTGCGGTCTCACCAGTGCCGAGTACAGGGGGAGAAGAACCTCCCTGGACCGTTGGTTTGTGGAAGAGGAGGGAAGCGTCCCTTGCTGATGGAGCCTTTGTATGCAGAATCTGGAGTTGCTCCACGTACAGCGATATCACAAACCAGAAGCTGTTCCCTCTCTGAAGACAGTGTCCAGGGATTTTTTCATCCGTGACCACCAGGCAGCACATCTCTGCATTGCTGAAACGTCATGTTACTGAGCGGGTGTGGGTTGTGCTGGGACACAGATGAGGCCACTGTCGACTAATCACAAACAGGGTGATTCTCTCCGGTTCTTTGGTTCTCGAAGGACCTGAATGTCTGTGAAATGTGGGTGCCAGCTGCCTTGGGAAATGTGGAGATGTGATTGCACCATCAGGGACAGTGCCCAGATACTGTTTAATCTGGCTGAGAGCGAGGTGTAAGCGTATCAGCACAAATTCAGCACGGCAGCTGGCTCCTGCCTGCAACCCGAATTCCTGGAGAGCTCGTGCAGCTCCTCCCAGCTCCTTGTCACAGATCCTGTTATTTCCTGAACGGATTTATTTGAAGTCTGTGCAGTTGTGCTTACGTACACTGCACCGAGGACAGTACACATACCCCCCGGCTGCTAGAAGGAGCTGGCTAATGATGTTTATTCCACTCAAAGACTCTTCTAATTTAGCCAACAATGCTATAACATTATCCAGTGTCTCAAAATGAGAGTTAAAAGTATTGGAGTTCGAAATAAAAGGCCAGCTTTTTAACAATGAGGGTAATTAATCATTGGTGTAGTTAATCCAAATAGTAATAGCTTTTTTCATGGAGCTATTTAAGAAGGGCATGTAATTCTTACTTCAAGTATAGGAGTGTCTCAGTGGTTAAACACCTCTGTAAAACAGGAGCTCTTACAATTATCTGAGGAGCATCGGGCCGGTGTTCCCCTCCAGCAATCGGCTTCAGGGCTTTGTGCAGGTGCGCACACACAGTTCTAAGAGGTTTGAGCCACTAAGATGATGGACCAGATTCCACTTTTTGTCCCTTTTGGTCTTTTACAAACAAGTGGCTGGTTCTATGCCCCACTAGCAAGCTGTGCAGTTTAATTTTCATCCTTCAAAACCCCAGTCTCCAGATTTTTGTGCAGAATACCTAAAGAACTGCTATTTGTTAAAGCTTCCATAGCGGGTGACAAGGAGGTGTGTGCTCTTCTCAGCTTTTGGCATCAGAGATCTGTTTGTCTTTATTGAAAAACTCTTCGCTAACATAAAGTGAAAGAAGTATTATAGTATTAAGAAAAATCTATTTCCTGAAGTTTTATACCTTCCTAACATTACTTAAAAATTAATACATTAATGTATTTACTTGAGAAACAGATCACTACTTATATTGTTTCTCACCTTTTCTTATCCAAACCTTTCTATTTTCCAATTATTTTCTTTCCTCGTAGCACAATGCTGGCTGTTTGTCGGACACAAGGTTTCCCACTGAAATAATACGCTATTCATTACTAGAAGCTGGATAATGGGTAAAAGATCAGCCCTGTCTGAAAGTGGTTTTGGCCTTGAAGAGTTGTGATCTTCTGGAATGAATGCTTTTTATGTTACATAAGGTGACGTGTCACATTGGAGGAAAGTAAAAAAAACACCTTAATTTGAAGTAAAATAATCCTTCGATACTGCTTATGTGTTTTCTTGAGGACACGAGGCTCTGGAATGATACTGACACCCAAAGCAGGCTTTCCAGAGGTCATGTGCACCTTCCCCTCTCTTCCTTCCCACCAACCTATCTTATCGCTCACTTTGAAAGTCATTGTTTAGACTTCTGGCCTCTGCTCACGTTTCACGTGTCCTTTTTTGCTCTTACCTTTCCAGTAGCCTACTGGCTCTTCTTCTGGATTTTGGAGCTGGTTTCTAAATTATTCCGTACTTTTGGAGAGTAAACATAATCACACTCAAGTTTGGTCACTTTTTCTCTCACAATATTTGCCCAGTACGTTTATATTTTATACCTATTGAACTAAATGACACTCTATCTCTTTAGGATCAGGTTTTGTTCTAATTCACGTGTTCACTGTGTGCAAAATTCTAGTGTCAGGTAAAAGTTGCAAAAAATATTTAATAATTGGCTACCTGATGTAACTTTGGTTTGCATGTAATCCATCTAATTTCACTGCCAAATCTGAGGGGATCTAGCTCCACTGAAGCCAAGATCCTGCTGACCTCAGGAGGAGCAGCAAATTCAATCCTGATGTATCTTAATTGAGTCTTGAAAGAGTAAAATCCAGGCTGGCAGTCTGCACAGAGGTGTCATCATCTTCCTATAATCTCAGCTCCTGTTGAAATATTCTTTTTGAACACACTTACGTGTTTACACAATTGTCATTCCAGTAAACTCAGGAAAGAGTTTTCCATTTAGAGGTAGATCTGAGTAATTCAAGAGTAATGAGATCAATTTGTTCTGGTCTTTCACTGACTTTCTGATTACTTTTAGCTCTGGCTGGAATCCAGCATGGATAATTACATTCTTCCTACCTAATTCCCCCTGTAGTTTCAGTTGCATATGGCATTCTTTGGCTCCTGTTGGTTTTTTTTGTTTGCTGGGAACTATTAACTGTTCTACATTTCACCCCAGAATTGGCTGCATTTCAATAGCTCATGAAGTGTTTCATATTTTGTGTGGTTTATAAAGCACCTTGGGACTAATTTGGATTGAGGGTCCAACCTGAATTGAAGAAATTATTGTTTCCATCCCTGATGTCCTTCATAACTCATAGATCTTAGAATTTTACTGAATGTCTCTTCATAGAATTGATGGGATTGGAAGGGAACTGAAGACATGAAAGAGTCCGACCCTCTGCTTGGAGCAAGGTCAGCTGCAGCAAGTTGCTCAAAACCTTATCCAGTTGGGGTTTGCAGATTTCCAAGAATGGAAACTTCTCATTGAGTAACTTGCAAAAGTTGGGGTTTTTTTTCAGGTCTTTCTATCTTTATCAGTAAAAAAAGAAGGAAAGGCATCCCTGGATGCTCATTATTACCTCAAAACAGGGAGAGTCATCTTTATTTTGCAGAGGTGACACAGAAGGGGAATAATCTGCTAATTATCACACCTTTGACTGTTACTGCAATATGAGCACTAGGATATGCATATATTTTAAAAATCTAGATCCACTGTTAAAATTTGCACATTGTGTGCTTTTACTTTTTTTCTTTTTCTGGTAAAGGCAGACTTGTCCTTCGTATTCGATCACCTATGGCCACTCTCATCATACCGTACTGCCTGCTTGAAACAAGAATGTAATTCACAGCTCAAATTCAGGGAATAATTGGGGAATTATAACTGAATTGAAAAAAAAAAAAAGGAGTAAAGGTTTTCCTGGAATCTTTGTAAAGACCATTAAATGGCAGTTATAAAACCAGCATAATAAAATGAAATCGTAGCACATTTCTCATTGACATGCATGACAATTTCTGCGGTTGTGTTGGAGTTGAAAATTCACTTCTAAGGTGCATTAATGTCTAATCCACCTTATGGACTTTTGCTCTTGCTATCTGAATTGCCAAAAATATAAGAATACCTGTTTCTGGGCTTTTAAAATATGCTTTTCTGTTTAAGTAGCTTGAGAAATACTTTGTCTAACAAGTTAAGATCTTTGTCTGTTACTGAGTTGGAGGGTTTTTTTGTATTTTACCAATACAGAGTTTATAATTATTCTGCAAACGAATGTGTTCACAGCTGTTTTCAAAGTTTACCTCTCAGGATCCCTTGTTGGTATTAAGCTTATAGGCATCCATGCAAGGACATTTATCCTTTGCTACCTGTTAAACCATTGGGAAACTTTAGATATAAACGTGCGGAGCTATTTCTCCATCCAGCCCTGATTGTTAATTCTGCTTCTCTATTTTCTTGGTTTTGCCCATGTTACTAAGACTGAATGTTGTAGCCTGGTACCTGCTCCATACTTTCCAGGTCTTGGTGAGTTTTCTGGGTTTAAAGTGTTATCATCCCATCTTTTCTGAAACGTAGCACACGAGTGATTTTAATGGCATTAAAATAATGTTGCAAATGTGGGATTCCATTGAGGGCTCCCAAGCTGCAAAGCTGTAGGTAGGGTCCCAAAGTGCAGAATTGAACCTAAATCCTGGTGAGAATTGAAATCAATTGTTAATTCTCCCTGCCCAACAGAGCTCTCTATCTATTAGCTTGTCTTGATCTGAAGGGTAGCGCTATGGTTTTTGCAGTGAAGCTACAGTTATTTGGAAGATGAATTAGTTTTCTTCCCTTCCAATACAGAAAAAGGTGACTATGAAGATATAAATTTAATAAATTTGATCATAAAGTAACTTAAAAAGCACATTATACTCCTTTCACAATTTTAGACTGTCAAAATAAAATCTGCCCATAGCAAGTTAACCTGATGTCTTATAACAAGTCATGTAGTGTTTGTGCTGCTGCTTTTTATGGAATCCATTTCACCTCCCTGAGTCAGGAATGTTACCATCTTTCAAGTAGATGTTCCAAAAATATCATACTTTAGTAAGAGTTTCAGTCGCAGATGGTGTTAGGGATGGCATTATGTCTCTGGCAAGAATTGGAAGAGTTCTTAGTGCACAAATTAGCATTTTGAATGCCGCCTTCTACATGCAATGCTCATTTTGAGCTGGCACCGCAGCACTCCCTGTGACATCATTCCCAGCTTCTCTTTTTTGTGGTATTCCCTTCTCCAGGTGAGTTATTTTTGTATCCCAATGGTGACTGCTAAAACAGCGGTATCATTTTTGTCTCGATGGTCATAGTTTTAGTAATTCAGTTTGTTTCGTTAGGCCACTGATCCAAAAGGAAATTTCCAACGGGCTCAAGAGGGGGAACCTGTGCTCAGGCCGCCCAGGGAGGTGGTTGAGTCGCCATCCCTGGAGGGGTTTAAAAAGCAGGTAGATGAGGTGTTTGGGGACATGATTTAGTAGTAGACAGGTATGGCTGGAGTTGATCATCTCTAAGGTCTCTTCCAACCTAGCAATTCTATAATACTGTGATTTATATCCAGTAGTTTCTTGGGAAAACCCTGATCAATAGGACCTGTCTGATCTAGACTTGGAAACTTCACCTGATTACACTTTATTAAGTGTGTGTGACTCAGAGTTTTCAGTATGTTCATATTGAAATCCAGCTGAGGCCATAACCCCACTTTGTTGGCTCATTACAAATGTGCAGCCGGGCTCTGTGTGATGTGTAGGGGACGATGGATGTTCTCCATCCATAGTATGGGCAGTGACTTGCAGTAAGATCTCTCAGACACTACATGGAACTGTAAGACAAAGTATCCTTTAATTGATTTGGTGTAAACTTTTAGCCAGGTACCTTGTGTTTCATTATTTATTGAAAGAGCTGAGAAGCTCAACAATCCGGAGCAGAAAACAGACAAAATCTAGCACTGAAATGAAATATTTCAGTATTGTCAAAGCAGGAAACTTTGACCACTCTAGAGCCTTGCAGACGTTATATCCATATCAAAGGTCTGAGACGTTGCAAAAAGTAAATTCTTTCTCTTTTTATAAAATCTCAGATATTCTCAGAACTGGGGGAAAAACCCCTCTTTGGCCCAAGTGGTGTTTTGAGTGATAAGCTATTTTTTGAATAAGATCTCAGGGTGATATGTGTGTTTTTTTTTTTCCTTCCTGATGTTTAGTGTCCTTTAAAGCCCCATGTGAATGATGCTCTTTACTCTGCAGAACACACTTCCTAGCTGTTCAGCCAAGACATGCGTGAACTGAAACGCTTCACCCTCCTTTCCAAGTTAATGGCACCTTGTGACCAGTGGCCTCATCCTTTTGAGTCTTGAGTGGTAGCGGCTGGAGAAAGTAGTCACTGTCTTATGAGAGAAGCCATTTCATTGGGAGTATTGCCCATTGCAACCTTTCTCTTTATCTTCTGACTGAAGCTTGGAGACGTAGGCTTGTTTCTTAATAGCTTTGCTGAAATCCACACTCGTCACTGTGATGCGTATCTAGGAGGCAGGTATTAAGTATTAATAAACCTGCTATTTAGCTTGGTTTTGCGAGGTAGGGAGAATTGATATCCTTATTTGTCAAGGCATTTAAAAGCGTGTTAAAAGAACCATTAAAATCAGTGCAACTACTCACGTGCTTAAAGATAAGGCTTTATCAAGACTGAGACCACTGCTCAGTACCTGGCAGAATATAGCCCTAAATACTTTGTCTCTGTATTTCCACACGCTCCAGATTTACACATTAAATAAATCAGTCATCCTTACAAGATTACAGCTCATAATAAAGCATTTAGTATCTAAAAGTCTTCACTTTTTCATCTTACACAAGCATCATGAAATCTTAATGTTATTAGAGGTTAAATAATTCATGTTGCTTGCATAAGAGAAAATGGCATAGAGTGCCCGTGGTCTGTGGGACTTGAATTTCTGCATGTCTCTTACTGACAAATTACAATATGTATTTGAATCAGGAAAATGTTCTTCTTTTCACCCCAGCCTCCCCCAAAAATAACCAACCAAATCAGACCGGAGTAAAATAACAGTATAAATGAAGACGACAATTCAAAGAACAAATAGGTGTTGCTGCAGAAATGCTCAGTTATCTTCTAAAGTGACATTGTTTTTTTCCATGCCAGAGTAGATTGATCAGTCATTAAGAATTACACACGTACTGTTTATTCTTTCCTTTGGAAAAAACCTACTGCGTGCCAACTGAAATGTATGTGAACCAAGATTTACTGGTGCACTCCACCATCGGCTTGTTTGAAAGATTTACAAGAGAAGTTCTCTTGCTTATTCAGGTAGAGATCTTACTGATTCCGTTCCAAGGCTGCAGTCATCAACAAGGCAGGCATTTAGACACAAGGCA
This sequence comes from Clamator glandarius, assembly GCA_033459285.1. NCBI lineage: Eukaryota > Metazoa > Chordata > Aves > Cuculiformes > Cuculidae > Clamator > Clamator glandarius. Next base: position 2,270,469 of record JAUNZM010000326.1, on the reverse strand, counting down.
AACAAAGCTCATAGATCTGCGGTTGGACTGAGAAATTCAGAGTCCTGTGAGATGTCTGAGAAGAGCTGCCTTAAGCAGATAGTTTAAATCCCATCAATTGTGCCGCAGAGAAACGGAGAAAGGAGATAAGACATTGCTGACGGGGTTTTAACTTGCTGATTCATTTCCTTCTGTAGTACTGGTTTGGTTTTCAGTTTGGAGTTCTATTAATTTTATTTACTTGCTTTGCATCCCTCCAGCAAATTACATTATGAAACAGTAAAGCAGTGATTCAAGCTGAATTCCGAACAGGCCTATGATTTGGGTTTGGAAACAAATTTTCCCAATATCATAAAATTAGACAAGGTTCCAGTTCAGGACTGTTCATAATATAAACATCAGGTGTGTCTCTGAACGTTGAAGCTGGTATTAATCTTTTCTGCTAAGTACCACAAAAAGTCTTAAGCCCTTAAAACGTAATGCATGAAGAGAAAAGAAAACCACAGAAAAGGATCATGCAATGGTTTGGGCTGGAAGGGACCTCAGAGCCCATCCAGTGCCACCCCTGCCCTGGGCAGGGACACCTCCCATGGATCAGGGGCTCCAAGCCCCATCCAACCTGGCCTTGAACCCCTTCAGGGATGGGGCGGCCACCCCTGCTCTGGGCAGCCTGGGCCTTTCTTCTCAAAGTAAAAAAACCTCTTTGCTTCATTCAGGGCTTGCGTTCGTAATTTTAGTTTCTCACTTCCAAACAACCTGTTTTATTTGAGTTTTGAGCCTATTATGCTTGATGGTTTGTGATAAAGATAACGCTTCCTGACTGTGCACTTGACTGCTACAAATAACTAGAGCTAATAAATTTGAATAAGGAGAAAATTGATGATGTTATTTACTGCTTCTTATTAAGGGCATTAAAACAGATGTGCATCAAGAAAAAAGGATTAATTAATAGAGGCTGATAAGTGCAATGTTTAAAATGAAATCAATTTTAAAATATTTACTCGTGAATAGCTTATAATGGAACACTTAATTAAAAAAAGTAACCAATTAAAAAACATCATGGCAAAAAGTGAAATTAAATTACAATAAACCTGATGACTTACAGCAATTAAAAGACTAAACTGTAGGTCCCATCTGCTTAATAAGTTTTGCATCAGAACCATGAGATGTGAGAATTTGAATGACATGTTTGTAAGAATTTAGCCAACAGCTTTCCCACCTCTTCCTCACTGCTGGCTGAGTAGAAGGTACGATCCTATGATCCAGAGAGACCAAGCAATATGCAGAGCTGGGGAGAACTGTGCGTTTAGAGGCCTGGTAATTAACGAAAAATCACTTGATTGTGATGACAGCCAACAAATGCTAGAAAATTGGCCTCATGTGATGGAAAATTACCGAGTTAAGTGTTGCGAGATGAGGTTAAAGTCTTTACTTGGTGTTGTAGCACAATGCTTGAAGTGGACATTGTCCATGGGGGTTGCATTTTTGAGCACATAACGAGAGATTTCTGCTGATCGCATCTCTTGAATGTGAACACGTTCTGCGGATAAAGGCACCAGACTTAACTGGTTTGTTCAAAGTTGTAAGGTGGTCTTCAGCAGCAGAGCTGGGCAAAAAGTAAATTATTTTGACTCCTGATTGTCTACTCCCTGCTTTTTCCTTAATACAAAAATATATATGTTTATTCTAATCAAATGGCTTTATATGAAACAAGAATTTCAACTCTATGCTAGATGCTGGGATGATCTTAGGAAGATATCAAGTCCTATATGTTTAACGTTAAGTTAAATTGTTGAATAGATGAGTCTTCAGTGACCTTTTGGTAGGTGGTAGTTAATAATAACATTGCATGAACAAATTGCTTTCTGATAATTTGCAGGCAGCTGATGGAAGAGACTCGGGCAGTGGAGGTTGTAGCCTGTATTCAAGGAGTAAAACCAGCAGCAACTCTTCTCCAGGGCCTCCACGAGTTGTAGAAATCCAATTCCTCCTGAAGTAAGTCTGCAACGTAAGCAGAGTTTCAGGCTACCCTCCACAGTTTACTGCTTATGTTTCTTTCCTCCTCTCTGACCTTGGACAGGAGGTTGGAGTCAATAAAGTCCATTTCTCTTTTCTGCTGCAAATACTTTGGTGTTGAGAAAGTTTGGTTGGGGTTTTAAAAAACTTTTCGGTTGCATTCTGGAACTTTTCATTCCCTGCATGTTTTCCAATTCAGTCTCTCAGAATTACAGTATTAAAATTTCCACGATGAAGCATTTTTTGATGTAGCAGTTGTAAAATATTTATCACTAATGGATTATACTTTAGCTGCTAACACTGGAAAATACACTACACGAGTAAACAGTGTCCCTGCTTTTCTGTATTTATCCCTGTCTCTAACAAATAAATGCTATCAGCTCTGCTGGAGTGGGAATAAACAGTTCAAAGGAAGAGTTTTGGTAGATAAGGTAACACCACTGAACAACAGGATAAGGTGTTAGGTGGCTGGAGTTTGTTTTCATTTTCTTCCTTGAAAAGAATATGGGAATAGCGGTTAGTAGAAACAAGGGAGCTTTTAAAAATAAAATCTAATATGTGATTCAGCATACAGCCTCGAATACTTAAAAAATACGTATATAATCCCAAGTCAACAAACCTGACGTGATTCAGTAACCACAGCGCAAGGTCAATTAGCCTCCGTACAAACTGCAAATACTTTCAGATGTATAATAGAACCCAAAAAAAACCCAGCTCGTGAGCAAATCAAGCAAACCCAACTCACATGTACATACTTCCCAGCACACTTTCTGAGTCAATTCCAAGACTTTCTGAAAAGTTTTAGACCTGGAAGCAGCAACGCCAGAAAAAGAAGTTGGTTATTTTGAGAGAGCAGTACCCTCCGCTGGTTTTTCTGTTTAAAATATTGGGGCTGAGACACAGTGTTTTGCAGCTTTTGCCAAACCTTGGGAGCAAGCTCACAGGTGACTTTTTCACCCTGTCTTCGTGCATATTATTCACCTGCACTCCAATTCCCCAGTGGAGTTTTGCCATTTCAGTTCTGATGAAATGCAGTGTGTAGTCTGCTACGTGCAGGACTATGGCGATTCCAGTAATTATTACGGTTCTGTTCCTGCACTGATATCTTGGGAATATGAGAGCAAGGGCAGAAAATACACGATTTCGGATGGTTTGTTGGCTTTATTGTCTGTGACTAGCCAAGACAGTGCTTGAAAAACTAGGAGATTACTCTTTCAGTCTTAATTTCAGTCAGAAATGGATCATAGCAGAGAGGCGTTTATGAGTGGGTGAGCAGCAATAAGCATCAATCCTTGTTAACAGTCTATCAGTGGTAAAAACAACCCCCTAGTCATAGATTATAGCTGAAATAATATTGGGGTTTAAGCCTGCCACAGTGGAAATACAAAAGTAAAAGAAATTACTATGCACATTCAGAGGGAATGAGAACATGCATGTAAGCGTGACGTAGATCCATCAGCCGTTGCAGTAAATGTTAATTTAGCTTTCTGCAGCACTTCAATAACTTGGATATAAACCTGGTGTGGAAAATAAGACACACATTGCTTTAACCTTGCCTGCTGCAATGTAATAGCAGTTCTTTCCCCTGACTTAATCAACTGGTATCAGGTTATTAGACGCAGATCACCAGGCTGGTGAGGCAAGCGGGTCTGTTGCACTAACTGGGAACTTTACAAAATAAACACATTTCGCTTCAACATCTACTGGAAATACCCAGAATAGTTTTTTTAGATATTAATTTTCTGTGTGTTTATGAATAAGTTTGTGGAGATTTGTTCTGTTTGGGGCGGAGGGTGGTGACTTTTGAATGTCCTTGTTTCCACAAAACCAGGATTTCAGTCATTACCCAGGGAATAGGACGCATCTATTATTCTCTCCAGCGTAAGCAAAGCTAGAAAGGTTGCTTCTAGCATAAAGGCAATGAGAATAAGTGAGCAAGGCTTTGATTTAGGGGCCTGAGAGGAGGGGTTGGGAGTCTGAGGGCATATTTTACTTTGCAGAAGTGTTTCAGGGTACAGAAGAGGAGAGAAGCTACTCCATACTGAGTCTAATTCTGTAGCACTAATTTCCACACTGAATTTGTTGCATGGTTCAACTGAATGTTTCACTGTGAAGATACCAATGTTCTGGATGTTCATTTCTTGAAGGCAGCAGATGCACGTGCCCACAAAGGCTAAAGACTATAGGGGATGATTTATTTGGTGAGAGAAGGAGGGGAGCAGGTGGGAAAAGAAGGGAAAAAGGTCAAATAATTACATGAGAGTCTTAAATTCCTATTTTTCTAGCTGTATCTATCATTATCTTTCTTCCATTTAAGTACATTTGTGTCCATAACCATGAAAGCCATAATCTAGAATATAGAATCATAAATTCACGGTACGATTCAGAAAGCTAAAATAATGCATTCCAGCATTCCAAAACAATAGATGTTTAGATAGAAACGTGACTTTCAGCATTTTGAATACTGATTCTAGGTTGAGAGACCTGTTTTGGAAGTTAAACCTAGAGCTGCACCTGCTGGAATAGCCTCTAAGGCCCCACAGATGAGGGATGTCCAAACTCTTTTGCTAGTTCAGTCTCAAAGGAAGGTGTGCAAAGAAACCCTAAGCACCTCCCCAAAGTGGTCTCCAAGTCTGAGTTCAGAAGACATCACTTCAGGGCTCCTCTGAAAAGCAGCCTGGATTCAAAGCATCAGGGCTAGGAGGAGGGAATAAGGCAGAGCAGGAGGAGCGTGTGCAGTACAAACAAACAGGAGCAAAAATACAGCTACGAGGAGAAAATTTGAAAAGAAGAAATGAAAGCTTGTTGTTGTTATGTCAAAGGAAAGAGGAATCAATGAGGAGAACTGAGGATTTCTATATATTTCCCAATCTTCAGGCTTTAAAAGATGTTAAGGTTTTTTGGGTTTTTTTTATCATTTATAACATACAGCACAGAGCAGGTATAAAAATCCTTCAGGAATGAATAAACCAAGAACATTTAAACAAATCAGACAAGCACCCAGGGTCCTTCTAAAAGCACTCACCTCCCTCAGCTTAGAAGACATGGGGAGTTATCATCTTGGAATCCAAGATGAATGAAATTCCAGCAGTTAAGCCCAGCTCAGTGGCAGTTTAGAGCAGAAGGGCAGTTGTTTCCAGTGTCAATTGGGAGACTGGTAGCTGTCAAGCGACACTGATGAGCAGAGCCCCTGGGAGAGGAGTTGAACCTTGAACCAGAATGTCGTAGGAGAACATCCCCTTGGCACAGCAAGCAAAGCTCCAGCTCTCATTAGCATGCCTCTGCTTCCCTTTTGCCTTTGACATTTCTGATCCCAAAGGAGTTATAATGAAACAATATACTGCAAACTGCCCCAGTTCCGTTACTGTTTTTATTGCTAATGCTGTTTGCGAGGAAATTGTGCTTGACCTTTAACTGGGTAAGTTTACAGTCGGGTCTCAAGGAGCTGGCAATTAGCAGCAAATCAATAAAGAGCATCATTGGCTCAGTAGTTCCTTTCCCTGCTGGGTTTAGCCTTTTATGTCCACAAATGCCTGTAGTTTAAGTCCTGTGGAGGCCTTGGAGGTGGACTCAGTGCTGAGGCAGAAAGCAGTGCTGATCTGGCTCAGCTGCCCAGCTTGACCAGTCAGATGCAGGTGGTAAATGTTACTTCCAGTCCTATTGACTTATTTCCTTATGCATTAGAGAAAAACAGGGTTTCCAGGCTTTATTGATGCTCCTATTCTCTGAAATCCAGGCTTGCGTTGGGGAGACTGAATGTGAAAGCTGAACCCGTACTACATTTCGCGTTTTAAAACCTTATTGTGGTAAACAATAAAAACTACTTCTGCGTCATGCGAGCTGTTATCACAGTGTCACTGTGTTCGACAGAGTGTGAGCAACAGCCTGGTGGGAAAGTGAATGAAAATCGAGAGCCTTAGCTCCCGTGAACTTAATGCAAATCTAAGGCATTTGGTGTTTTGCAGGCTCAAAATTCTCAATGGTTACAGCCTAGCTATTTTTAGGTTGATGTATTGATGATAATTGCTCCTGGACAAAACCTTCCAGCTCAGAAGGTTTCTCCAATGAGAGTTTGCGAAAGGAACTCTGCATTGCTCCTTCCAGACTGCATCAGGTTGCTCAAAGCCCCATCCAACCTGGCCTTGAACACCTCCAGGGACAAGATGTATGCAGGAAACGGAGGGCTATCTAATGAGAATAAGTAATATTGTCTTTAAATTACTCGCTTCAACACGCTACCAAAAGACTTTCTGTGCTGTGAAAATGACTCTTCTTTCCCATGAGGTCTCATATGTGAAGTATAAGTTTGATAGACTTTTGTTTTTTAGAGTTAAGCTAAACCATAATTGAACATGGTGTTTTGCAGTTTTAGATGAGAGGTCAATCTAATTGCCCAGTAATTGTTGGAAAATTACATGAATATCAAATATAAAGTTGTACACTTTGTAACATACAGTGTCAGCCAGGTAAGAAAATTTTTTGCATTTAATTGACATTTAACAAAATAATTACAAGTCCTTCAGGATAATTAGAATACGCACTGTATTTGCAAAGTGCTTAAAACACTAGTTGACCTTTAGTAAGTGTGTTAATCAATAACAAACATACACTTTGCCAGTATGCCAATTAAATGCCTGTATATTTTGTTCAGATATTTAAAGATGAAGGTTAAATCATGTTAAATCATTACCCTGTCAGGAGGGCATTTTGCTCTGATGTGCTGCTTCCAGAGAAAGGATGCAAAATATCTCGTGAAATGCTCCAGGGATCTCACAGATCCTCTTGAAAATTTACAGCAGGAGTTATAAAATCTTGTGCTCGCTGCCGAGACGCATCAGTTTGAAGAGAGGATCCGTCTTGCCCCTCTCTTTTGTCTCCTTAAAAGTTTTGATGAATTTATGTTGTAGGTCCATGCTGGATGGTGATTCTCCAGCAGTGCCGCCTCTAATCTTACAACATCCATAGAAACATAAGGCCTTTCTCACTGAAGAGATTAACGTCTTCTCCTGAGGCAGAAATACTGTGGTGGTTTACATGTACTAGCACGTTAATACAACAATGGTCTGTGTGGAATTCACAGATATTCACATTGCATTATGCTTTTCTGTAACACTTGGTGCAGGACCTCAAAGGTAAGAGGTGAAAATGGTTGGCATGTGCAGACAAATGAAGTGGTAGAATTTCTGCTGAATTCAGGGACGTGGCTAAAAAGAAGAGAAAAAGAAAGAGAGAGAGAAAAAAAAAATTTTTTTTCTTTCTGCTTTTGTAGGAGTTTTTCCAAGGTGTTTTCTTTGCAAAAAAATTCTCTACACAACATAAACGTTGCAAGAACAGGACCGTTAGTCATGTACTGTGATTCAGTATTACTCCACCAAGCTCTAACTGTTCCATTATGTTGTAGATCTGATCAAACTGGTTTAGAGAAAGGTGCAGTAAATTAGTGTAGCCTTTCTCTCTCTCTTTTTCACGAGTCATGTGCTTCTGACTTTGCATAAAGGTCAATGAGATGTTAAATTGAGGGTGATTAAACCGAGTGTATGAAGGAAATGATTCCAAGAGCAAGAATCAGTGAGAAGACAGATATGAGGATGCAATAGAAATAAGGTAATCATTAAATGATATGCAGAGTCCAGAGCCGTGAGCGTTTGAAGTAGTGATGCATGTACTGGGGAAAAAAAACCCTCTCTCCTTGCCATGTAATTGAGACTTCTATGAAGTATTTTGTTATTTTCAGTATTGGCACTGATCACCTGGAACTGATACACTTAGAAGAGGAACTTATGAAAAAGGGCGTCAGATCAAGTTATTCAGAACTACCTTTTGAGTAGACTATTCTTCAGGCACAATACTTCTAAGAAAAATTCTTTTGCATGATAATATCAATCATAGAATCACTTGGTTGGAGAAGACCTTTGAGATTATTAAGTCTAACCATACCTGTCCACTACTGAGCCGTAACCCTGAGTGCTTGATCTACCTGTCTTTTAACCATCTCCAAGGATGGAGACTCCACCACCTCCCTGGGCAGCCTGTTTAGATAAAGACTTGGGTTCCTTTTCCTGGCTTTGTATCGCTATCACAACGCAACTAGGCAGGACGCTTGTTTGGCAAACCAGATAGGGTATTTTCCAAGTATTACGTAAATCGTAACCATTTCAAAGCGATTGTTTAGCTTTTGCTTGGATTAGATTTACTAGCTAAATAAGGAGCATCATGTTTTCTTAAGATGCCGTGTGCGTAATTCCTAGTTAATACTGAAGCCGTTTTGGTCTGAAGGTTCCCATGCTGCTCCAACATGAGGTTATGACTAGATACGATTCCTCACATTCACTTGGACTATCTGTCCATTGCATTTTAAAGCTTGATACAAAAAAAATTGAGCAGACCATGTGTGTCTGCATTACCTATGTGAAATAGTCTTATTTTGCAGATATTGCTTTGTGAATAAAATATTGCTCCCCCATTGTAATCCAGTGCCCTGAGAGATAAACAGGGGATTCTGCAACGAAGTTGATGAAAGTAAAATCAGACTTGGATCAATAAAAAGCATCCCTAAATATTCCCTAAAACATTCTTAAACTTGACTAGAATACTTTGAGTTCAGTGTACACAGAAATGGGGATTTATAGTCAGTGAGAAGATGATGAAAAAGCTGAGAGGTTTTTATGAGCCCTGAGGCAACAAAATGCCAAGATATCAGTCAGGCCATTTGAAATAAAAGCCAGAAATCACTCTCAAAGAGGACTGTTGATTTTCTATGTTAATAATTGATATGGAACGTACAGACGTCTTAGCTGTAAACGTAACGGCCAAAAGCAGTGGAGCTGCACTAAAATATTCTGCATTGCTTTCCTTTAGAAAGTTGATTTTGCAGAATGACTGCTGATTCCGGCATTGCTGATTTCCTTCACGTGAGTGGTGGGAAGTTTTCCCACACGTTGCATTCTTTCTGGTTGATCTGTCATGTTCATGTGTGACACAGACACACATAACCATCTCCCCACCACCACCACCCTTTAAGCGTTTCGCGCAGAAATAAGCTACTAATGATGCGTTCCTGAAGCTGTCCCAGTCTGATTTGATCTTCACAGGGCAGTGGTGCGTAAGATAGAACACAGTGCTCTGGATGATCTTTGATGCTCTCCGGAGTGGCTTTATGGTTTTTCTGCCTGCTTCTGAAATGGATCATATTGCGTTTGCCTTTTCTGATCTTATGGGAGTCCCATCACTCCCATTTTCTTAATGCATCTGTAAGAAGGGGTAGACTGGAGGGAAAGGGAATACTGTTATCCACTAACTGCAAAACCTGCCTAACAAGCGTGGGATTTTTTTCCACAGCCTGTGAGTTTCCTGCATGTGCTTCTTGGAAAATTATAGATATTAAGGACCGGGGTCCTGCCATGGTCACCAAAGTGTTCTGAATGTGCAAGGGGTAAATATTATTGAATTAGAAGGCATCTGGGAATAAATTAACCATAGTGGGAATTCAGCTGCTAATTCTCCCTTGCACTGCAGATGCAGTGGCTTAAGAGGAACAATTCCATGTTTCTGCTAAACAGTCAAGAAAAGCGGAAGGAATGTAATGAGCCAGAAATAGATAAATGGCTGCTTTAATATGGCTTTGTGTCAGACTTCTGTTTAGTTTCTACCTAGAAGCTAAACTAGAAAAGACAAAGCTTCCTTTATAATTCCTTGATACCAAGTGTGTGTGCAGTGAAAAAAATGGAGCAGCTCCATCAAAGTGGGGAGCAGCACTGAATGAGGATTTGTCCCAAATTCTAAATGTCCATTGCTATGAGACTGTGCAATCTGTTACAAGAGCCAAAGGAACTTTTACAGGCATTTTGTTCGTCATATTCAGGATGGTTCTTTTTGTCCATCTAAAGTGTTGCCTCGAGGAAGAGTTATAGTCTCAATTATTCTTTCTGCACTGCTCCCATACCCATACTGGATCCTGAGGGAAGGGTTAGCGCTGATGATTAATCTTTCCCTGGTTTCTTCAAGCAAAAGTACCAAACCTGGAAACAAGGGGACAGTTTCCTTTTTTAGATGTCTCCGCCACTGTGTAGAATTTTTATTACTTTAGTTACAAGAATTAAGTCCATAGTGCAATTCTGGATTCTAGCAGTCTGGTTTTTTTAATTATAACAGACGGAATTTCTGTGTTGGTTCGGTCCGTTACTCGCTGAGATCCATCATTTTAATTAATCGTGTGGTGGTAGAGTTCAGCTTAATGTGTGCTGATAACTTTTGCAGTGATTATTGGTACTAGAACGACAAATATTCTACTTACCCACCCATGTTTGATTATTATCTGTAGGGATTACATCCCTCATTTGCATTCTCCTAGTTCATGTATCCACAGGGTGAGGTGAACGTTAAAAGGTTTGGATGGTATGTCCAAAAGATGAATATCTGCTGAACTGACTGTCATAGTTCATAATTCCTTCATCTCCCACATGGAGAGCACTCGATAGCCTATATACTGCTTAATTCCTAATATATAGTACCTGTGTGAAACCGTAGTTAATTGATTTGCTGCTTCTGTCTTGCGAGCGATTTGCATCTTGTGGAGTATATCCTTTTCTTTTAAAAACAGTCTGAGTTCTGTTTTATTCCCTGATTTCATTGTCCCACTTCAGCATTGCTCAGAAATATCAATCAAGTCTTCTTTTCGCAGGAAGCTGGCAATTAATTTGAATCTGTCTTCTCATTTAGACTTTAAGAAGCATCTGGAGGGAGCAAACAGAGCTCACATTCATTTCAGGGGCAACTATAGCTCAGAACCACCATCAGGCTATGCTGAGCGTTACCTGTATTCTTAAAGGCTCAGATCTTGTGACCCTTTGTTGTGCAAGTATCACTGCCTAAAAGAATAACTCTACAGTTTCCAAGCGTGTTGCACCCGTGGGCTGCAGAAAGAGATCCAGCGCTTTTACAATAACTCTTAGAAACACAAGCAGTACATCCTCTTGTAGTTGGAGTTACCATTTCTCACCCTGTGATACGGCTGATGCTGGAATTTTCGGCTTTGTCAGCTCTTGCTGAGGGCAGAACAATGAAGGCTGCTGGGTGATAGGATGGCGAGAGCTGGGTAACAGCATGTTACTGCAACCTTCCTTTTTGTAGAAGTATTTTGCTTTTCATGAACTCAGCAGTATGGCCACCAGTCTACAAATAGAACACTGGAAATGGTGCCAAAGCTTATGAATTTACACGGAAGTTAGCTTAGGTAAAAAATATAAATAAATGGAACCAAAGTGGGAAGTGATTGATTTGTCTCCAATTCTTATGGTGGCACAGGTGGCACTTTGACATTTGAGCCATCTATTTGCTTATGGTCTGGCAGAGTCTGGGGTCTCAGCAACTTGCTGTGGTGAAATATGGATGAGATGAAAATGCCCATGCTTTTTTTTTTTTTCTCTCTCCTCTCCCCAGAATCATAGAATTTTGGAGCTGGAGGGGATCTTAAAGCTCATCCAGTTCCACCCCCTGCTATGGGCAGGGACACCTCTAATGGGATCATCCAACCTGGCCTTGAACACCTCCAGGGTGAATGTGTTTAATAGACTAAGGTTGGTGTATATGCAAACATGGCACTTTGCTGAGTTTTTAAGTGAATTTTCTACAATGAACAAATTAACTCTTGAAGTTGTGACATAGACTCTTTGTGGCTGTGGCTTCTTTGGGTGTCAGCTTTGCTAAAATCTCTTTTGCTGCTTTCTGTAAATAAAGTAGTTGTTAACTCCCATCATCATTTACAACTTGAAAGGTATTTCTAGTAGAAAAGCTAAGGGTTTCTGAGTGCTCCCTTAAAAGTGACCCAGTCATTGCATGACCGGTTACACTGGGTCAGCTCCACAGTAACTTGAAATCCACTGGAAAGATCTCCCTGGTCTCAGGCAGGCTTTGGGATAAATTTTATCTGCAGTTATTTCAATCCAACTTGAGGCTTGTGGGATGTATAGCTTCATATGTAGGTTATTTGGGAGGATGGGGCCAATCTGATCTCTGGAGGACCCCGTAAAAGGTTAACAGTGCTGTGTGAGGGGTCTCCAATTCCTGACCCAGCACCACCAAACGAAAGCAGAAGTTGTACATCTATCGTGAGCTGAGCCTCTGGCACATCCAGCGTGCACCGCAAGGGCAAGCAATGCTGTGGAAATGCACCCAGGTATCTCACAGCAGCATTAAGCAATCGACAAAATTAACCTGGGTTCGCTTTCATTAGAAAATGTTACCTGATCAGGATGACTAATTTTAGAGTTGCAAATGTGCCTGCCAGCTGTGACAGCTGCCGATTCCTGACATATCAACTGGGTCGCAAAAGGCAGCCGAGTAGATGTTTCATTACAGAGTGAAATGAAATAAGCCATTGCCAAGTCCAAATTACCCTCGCTTTTAGTATTTACACTGGTCTAAGCTCCAGGACAAATTCATTGTACGGCATAAAAAAGAGTGAAAGCTTCAAATGTAAAGTTTGCTCCCTGCTTCGCATATTAAACTCTTAGTTTAAATTCTACCTTTTATACATGGCATATATTAAAATAAATGAAAACGCATTCGGTCTAATTCTCCTTTCAGTGAGACGGATTTCACAATTGTGTGATTCCAGAGCTTGCTGTAAAGGCTCCAATCGTGTAGAAGAAAAGAATAATCAAATTACAAAATATGTTGAAAACTGTACGAGAACCAGGCTAATGGCTCATAAGGATGACTGAACCAATTTAATAGCACAAAAAGTGTTGTTTGTATTTATTTGTTTATCAAAGCAGACGTTTTGGTAGACCTTACACGCTTTGGCCCCTCCCAGAAGTGTCCAGCAACTGTCTGCTCAGATCTTCCATAGGGAAAGCGTTTGCTACAATTACTGTGGTGAAATGCTGTGAGCTGTAAACGACACTGCAGCGAGGTCAGACACTCTCAAATAAAAGCACAGAAAAGAAGACATAAAACAAAAAGCTAAGCCTGTTCCAGCTGTAGGTGTATAGAATGGTGTGAGAGTTTCCTCTCTGTCCAGCAGATGTCAATGTGGTGATGAACTAAAGCACATGCAGCTGTTTTCTTTGGACTCTTCTCCAAACAAATGGTTGTGTTTGTCCATATGCAGCCTACGTTGATTTAACTGCAGTTAAATGTGCTTTATGACTTCTGTGATGTAGGATGTTGCTTGGGCTTTTGTGTTGCATTTCTCCTCAGCTCCTGCAAAGATGATGGTCTTTCTTTTTGCCCATGTGCAGAATAATTAATGCAGAATAATTAATGCAGACTATTGTGTCGATGCTCTTCTCCAGTGCCTGGCAGGTTTTCTCTCCAGACTTTCTGGAGGAACTCCCTGTTGTGCTCTTTGCTTTGTTACTGCTTTTTCAAATAGTGATTATTCCACTGACATTAATTATGCAAGAAATAGGAACAATGGACAGTGGTTAACACTTTGTAGGGGATACCTTGTCCTCTAAGTAGTTCTCTTTAGTATTTTACTGTCATGTTTGAGCACTCCATTGATTTTCTTTTAACTTCATCATATTGTTTATCTTTTTTTTTCTCTCTTCTGTACATGATGTTTGAGTTTTGCTGTATCGATTTCCCAACAAGAGATTTCAGTTTCAAAGTGTTAATGACTCAGACTATAAGTATTGGTACATACGTTCCTTTGTTTCATAAAATCATTCAATAATGACCAAGGAATAGAAAACCTTTCTGTTCTTCTCGCCTTTCATTTGGACACATTTGTCCAGAGCCCTGGTTTAGCGTGGAATTATTCCAACAAAGAAGATAGAAGGTGTCAAAGGATCGGTTAGGAAATCATTTAGTGTGTAAGATGCGTGAAGTTGAGGGCATGGGCGGCTTTCTTCTCCATGATGATTCATGAAAAGCTGTGGTGAGCTCATACCTTACATGATATCTCAAAGCTAGCCGACCACAGACACCCGGCGGGCACTGATAATTGTGTCCTACACACAGATTCAGGTGGATTTGGTAGCTGTGGCGATGACCCTCAGGTACTTTTCTCTACTGAACAGCTTTGCGTCGTTGATTCAAGTAAAGCCTATGTTTGGCTCGATCTTTGGGGAAAAAAAAAAAAAGTGGGAATTTATCATATCATAGAATCTGAGAGCTACAGTGCACTTTCTCCAACATTACCTGCTCCCATGTGTGTCAGCCCCGTGGCTGGATTCTCTGGGGAATAACTGCTTGTAAATAACAATGAAAGAAGTAGTAGATCTCCCTCTCGTTTTGGTTTCCCTTACTGCTGACCTTTTCGTTCAGAAGGTGGTGATGTGCACATTAAAGAACTTTTCCACTTCTGAATATTTCATATGAGTTTCTTGTTGTAAGATTGATTCTTGCCGCGGCTCTCTGCCATTATTTGTTGTCGAGATGAACATGCACACTGTGTTTTGGAAGGGTAAATACAAATATTTGCTCTTTTGTCTGTGTTGGAGGGCTCTGGCAGCAGCATGTCATGAACTCCCTTTTCTACTAGAATCAGAAGCCTGCAAGCAAAGAAATTTTGAGGTTGAAATTGCTATTCAATTCAATCCTCTTGGGAGCGTCTCACACCTCTATATGTAAGATTTGCATAAATTCTTACAGTCGTAGACCAACATTTGGCAAATTGCACGCACACAAGCAATAAGTTACCATAAGTTGACACAATATATTATAGAAGATACTCATACTAAGATAGGACTTTTGTTCTGGCTTATGTACACCAGAATCTGTGTACCCTGAGATTTTTGAAACCTATACAGTATAGTTGTGTTTTAGCATAATATCATCCTTTCATTACAATATGGTGGGTTTGCATAATAGTTTGTCTGATGCCAGCTGCCACAGGGGACTAAATCAGGAGAAAATTTATTACTTCTTATTATGAACACTAGGCTTGATTTTTATTATAGTCTAATAAATGCATTAGCCTGCAACTTTCTGTATTCAGTGTTGATTTAAAGTAATCTATAGTGAATTTTAGTTATTGAGTTTGTGATAACCTCTCTATTGTGGACTCCTTTGACTACTGACTGCAGAAATCTGAAAACATTGGGAAGAGGAGCTACTCTCAGCAGTCATCTCTCTTATTTCTTCCTTCAGCCTTTCTGATTTAATTTGGTTTGCTGTTTCTCTGGTGAGTTTGGAGAGTGTATTTGACTGGACTCACACCCGGTGGTGTCAAAGCATCAGTCGTGGGGCTGTTTGTATGTGTGTCACGGTTCAGCCCTAGCGTGGCTAGATCCACAGCTAATTGTGAGCAGTTGTGTCTCAATTCCTTTTCTCCTCACCTGAACAGGGGAAAGGGAAATGAGAGAGACCTGTGGAAACTAAAGCAGCTGTAATGAAACAAATAATAACGAAAATACTATTAATAAAAAATAATAAAATCATATGAAACCTCCCCCCTGCAGTGACTATTTCACCTCTGATGCTGCAGTGCAGGTGTGGGGAAAGGTCCTGGGCTGGATTCAGTGGCAGCAGGGAGCTGGACTCAGGAACTTGATTCAGGAACCCACAGATCTGGGATCAGGGTAAAAAAGCATATGAGGCTGGTATTGGATGCTGGCCATTAGAGAAGAGAGCTTGACCCTTGTGATGCCACAGTTTTATCCCGAGTATGATGTAAAAGGGACGGAATACTCTTTTGGTCAGTTTTGGGTCACCTGCCTTGTCCACTCCTGCCTGTATCTCCGATATATTTTGTTCTTCCTTTGAGACTTTCTGACATAATGGTTCAGAAATGTCATTTTTGAACTGGGGTTGCCCATCATTCTGTTAATGTCACTCAGTCACCAGCCAATGATCCAAAAAGTGTTTGTTCTAAATTTTCCAATATCCTGCTGAAGGCTTTCATAAACTGCTTCTCTAGTTTTTGTCCTGCCCATAGGGCGTGAGTGGAAGCAGTCTCCCGTGTTGACGGAAGAAGAGTTGAAGTCGGGAGAGAAGCACAGTGTAGCAGTGAGTCAGGCTGCCTGATGGTATAAACTGAGTCATTCTGAGGTACTTGAAGGGCTGTTCTTACCAGAAAAGAAGCCCTCTACACACCCCCAACTTGCAGAGCTCCAATGAGGCTATGATCGTTGGGGCTCACAATTTTTCCGATCAGGTTTCCAAGAGCATAATGTGCACTTCAGAAAACTCTTCAGCTAAAACTCACCTCCATTGTACCCAAAATAAAACCATAAGAAGAGGGAGAGATGGAGAGTCCAGGCAGGATGTTGCGTAGACCATGCGGGACCACAGGCAAAGCAGCTCCAGAGGTTGTCCAGGTAAACTTGCCCTCACCTTGCAGATAGGTTTTAACTTGCAGTGTTGCTGATTCATAGGGAAGTTGATTTGTCAACCAGGTTGTGTGGTTGTGAATACCATAAGTCATCTTCCTTTTTAAAGGAAAAAAAGTGATTTTTGTTTTTATCCGTGTTTTGGCATTGTTGGCTGCTCCGTCCTGGCTGTTGCCCCTCCAACAAATCTCTTTCCATGCCTGGTTTGGGATGTGGCGTCTGCTCACTGATCAACTGAGCCTGCGCAGCAATGCTCCCTTCAACTTGACGAGTAAAACAAAGCTGTACACCATGTCACCTCGTGCTGGAGAGAAGTTAT
The DNA here is from genome assembly GCA_033459285.1 of Clamator glandarius. Taxonomy (NCBI): domain Eukaryota; kingdom Metazoa; phylum Chordata; class Aves; order Cuculiformes; family Cuculidae; genus Clamator; species Clamator glandarius. The sequence continues at coordinate 2,253,879 of JAUNZM010000326.1, read as the reverse complement.
TTACTTGTTTGTCCTCTGTTAGTCCTCATCTGTTAACCGCAGATTATTTTTTTCCTATAGCTAAATGGAACCTCGGGGGCAATGCCCACTGGGATCGAGCTGCTGACTTAGATCAAGTTTTAGCTCCAAATATATGTACTGTCACTGCTTTTATATGGACTTGTAAATCTTTTCATGTAGAAACAGTGTGGAACTAAACGGTCTAAACTTTTCCTTTGATGTCAGTAAGAACTTCCCTGCTCGGTTGGATTGAACTATGATATTATACACCCACTGGAAAAAACCTTGATAATGGGTTGTTAGAAACTTTATAGGGATTTTTAAATTAAACTTTAACTGAGCATATTGATAAGGTGATGTAATGAGCTCTGCTTTAGGCTTGGGGAAATACATAAATATGTATTAATGATGGAATCAAGTGTATGTCATCTAGATATTCCCATTTGCGCGCAACAGGTTTTATAAATCAGCTATACACGTGATTTAAATCTTAAATAAGCTAAGGATGTCATAAAATTTTTCTATATATCCAGAATGCTGGAACCCTTGCTGAGGAAGTAGTATTAAGGACTTTTTATTCTTGGCTTATTGCAGTATTTCTTCTGAGTGGGGAATATGTTTTGAGCTGCCCTTGAATGTAGAAATGTTGTGCTTTCTGTAATAGAAAAGTGTTGAAACGTTCCTTATATAGACATCCATGAGGGAAAGAAAACCCCAAGCAACCAATCCTTTTGCAGGTGGAAACTATTCTGTGTATCCTACTGATGCCTCTCTTCTGTCTCTCACAAAACTGGAGTTTTAAAGATAATCACTGAGAAGTGTACAGGGAGAGCAGTTGTTCTTTCTGATAAGTGTTATAATCACCTCTCCGCATCAGATCCTTTTGTCTGGACAATTTGAAAGTCAGTTCCAGAATCTTTCTGTATTTAAGACACGTAGATTTTATATGACACCTTAATACTTTCACATATGTATAACCTGATGTTATGTATTGATCTTCATGATTTTGTGCTTATGATGAGCTCAGTCCTCCTTTTCTTTCCTTACTGTAATTGCTGGGTGGTACCAGGAATGCAGTCAGGTATAAATATGCTCGTTTCAAGGACACAACCGTCTTGTGTGATGCCACGTGTGTTAATTTAATTCCTAAACTAATGTAGCCTCATTGCAAAAATACATTAATTGAAGATTTTCCAAAACACTGATTTCACGCTAATATGGATTGATTAACACTTAAATGGAGGAAATTACAATTTTGCGCTTTAGGGCTCTGATATTTACACTGCATGACGTGCTATGTGGTTTATGCTGTCTCTAACAACTCAAGCCATTTTCTGTTCTAAAGATTTTTCTGCGTTCCCAAACAGCTGAATATGCTCTTTCTTATTAAGATCGACTCAGCTGTCAGCTTTTCATAGGGCAACAGCAAAGGGGAAGAGGGAGAAAAATAAGAACAATAACAACTTCTACTTGTGTAGCATGTTTCATCTCAGTCTCCAAAGCCAAACATCATTAGTGAGATAGGACTATCGGTTTCATTTCTGACCTGCATCCAGGCTACCTTATCTTGTGATCCTGCTCAAGATAATTAGCGACAGGAGAATTTGATGGGTGGCCAGGCAGAAGTTAAGTCCAATGTTGGCAGAAGCACCACTGAGTACTTTGCTTCTCCGATTCCCCTTCTCTTATGAGGAAACCGTGTCCTTTCCTGGAAATGTCCCCCTGAATTGGTCAAAATCAAGATTCTATGACATGTTTAGTCATTAAACATCCTGTAGATTATTTTCTGAGTGCCAGATGCCATCTCATTTTCTTCCATTTCAGCTTTTTATGGTCTTCCACAATTTAGATGAATACAGTAGCGTGTCCCTTCCAGGCCCTAATTAACATGTAGCTGTTTGGTTCTGTTGTGAGGCATTGAAAAGCCTCTGATCTCATCTTAAGATTATCAGCTGTAGTTCCCACATCTGTGATGCAGCAAAGCTTACTCAGGTAGCAGAATGTTTTGAAATCTTGTGCTCAATAGCTCGATACTTGCCAGCCCCGATTCTGCTCTTCTACCAAAATAAATCAAAATCTGTTCTGTCACAGCAGTTATGATGTTTCCCTCCTGATGGTTTCAGATCAGTTTATCTGACCCTGTGCTTCCAAAGTGGTGACGTTAATTTTTGCAGAGATAAACTGAAGCGCAGCCCCTTAACTGAATTGATGCTGGCAGATGTTCCAAGATAACGATAGTGTTTGAATACAGCACCGACATCTTCACCTCCTCTCCTCTGCCCTCAGAGGTGAAGGGAAGAAACACGACATGTGCTGATCAAACCTTTCCTCTGATGAGAGTCTAGCTAACGATATCCTCGTTATCAATGCAGTCTGTATTCAGCCAGTTTGTCGGAGTTCCACCTTGCTTTGATTTTACCCAGTGAAACGAGAAACGGAGGGTGTCCCCACGCAAAACCGAACTGGCTGGCATGCCAGACTTCGTGTGCCTCACAAATGGCTTGCAGTGGTTTAAGTCAACATTTCTTATGTATTTATAGAAGAAACCAAGACAAAAATAATAGGCAAGTAATTTTTCGGCTCTTTCCAGTCTGATTGTAATTCTTTTTCTTCTGCCTGCTGTCGAACAACAGCCTGGGGCTCTCCTGCAGCCTCTTATCCAGGGCTGAGGAGATACAGTTGATGTATCGAGTACCTTAGGAGACCTGAATAATCTCTAATCACAGAACTGTTTCAGACAATAGGGTTGTTCATACAAACAGCGTCACTATAGCTTACTTCAAGTTTGTATATTTTCTTCAGGGATACTGATCTTATCCCACAGCCATCATGGTACTAAATCTTATCTTCCTTGAGCTTTTAATTCTCTTCACCCTTCACCTCTTATGCTAATATGTAAACTCTATACGGTGAGAATAATGTCCGTATGGCTTACGTGCTCTGCTCCCTGGGGATTGTTGACCTCACTGTGATGTAGGTACAAAATACAAGTTTTGATTTGCATCAGTTTGAGTAAAATCTTTACCAAAAAAAATAAAAACAACTATCTTTGCCTGTGGGAAGAAGTTTAGTGATGGATTTCCTGAGGTTCTGTTACTAAATTTCTGCTCCTCTTTTATTTGAAGGGAATAAATATACCTAACTATTTTCCCAGTCTGTCACATTATTAAAATTATCTCTAAATACACTGAGACTTCAACAGATTTATCACTGTACTTTGGTGTGGCTTGTGCTGTGGGTGGAATACAAATACAGGGAATCTAAAAGAGAAATGGGGCTGCTCTGCAGTTCTGGAATATGAACATCTGTTTCTGCCCTTACATAGGAAAATAAAATGAGTTAAAGCAATGTGAGCTGGAAGGAAAGCGAGACGGTCATTCTTAGGTTAAAGAAAGGAGGAAAAAATATGCATGAAATCATTTTGCTCTCCCAAAAATGACAGGGAAGAACATTATGAGCCGGGTCTCATATTTCCCCAGTAACTAAATATTGCTTTGGCTTTATTGCTCAGTTGACTTACAGAGAATGGATTTGTGGTTAGTGGAAAGAGCTTTAAAACTGCAACTCGATTACTTTTTTTGTCTGACCAAAGAATTTTTGATTAAAAAATGTCTTGAAGCTTAATTCCATTTCTTAGAGTTCTTTCTTCAGTCAGAATTTTATAGACATTTTCTGAAAAAATGTAGAAATTCAAATAAATTCTACACTGCTGCTAGTTTTGCTCCTCTTTAGTCCCATATTTTTAAATGGAGCTTGAAGGCAAAACTAATTAATGAGAAGACATACAGAAAATAAGTTCAAAAGTGTAGGAATCCTGGTGTTGCCTCAAGCAGAGAGACTTGAATGCAAGGAGATAAATATAGACTGGTTTACCAAAAAAAAATAATTAGTTCTTAAATTCAGACCTTCCCCTCCACCCTCCTTTCTTTCAAGTCACCTTGTATATGATAAATCAATTGACCAAGATGGAGTTTTCCCAAGTGATTTATGATTTGAAATAGCCAAGTGCTTTCAGGCTCTCTCTTTTCATTCCCTCAAAAAAGTCTGAGCTTTAAAGTGGATCCTTCTGTCTCAGAGCAGAGGAAGAACGAACCCTCCTGATTTAAGAGCAAAGGAGATGCTCTGAATGCATCCTCAGTTGCTGTGGAAGACATTGGGGTGCATCTACCATTACAGGAACCTCGTCCTGATCAGCAAGAATGAAAATAAGGAAGAAAAAAGAATGTTTAGATGTTTACGATCCCGGGCCGTAGATGTGCCTTTGGAAATCTGCCCACGGCTCTCAAATTCCTGAACAACGGTGAGAACAATTGGAAGCTTTGAGAGAAACTTTGACAAAGTGGGTTTTCACTGAACATAAATCCAGTCGTCACCGAATGTTTCATCTTATCGGTCACAGTGTAAAGCATGAATTTTTTGCAAGTTGTACTGTGTCAATCTAGTTTGGAATAATGGGAACTGAAAGCAACCAGGAGCATTTCTCTGGGCTATGAATCATCACCTCTTAAAAAAGTGGGGAAAAAATCCCATCTTAATCTCTAATCATTGTTCCCATGCCAGCAAAACATTAAATATCACAACAGAAAAGAATATTTTATTTATTTTAGAGTGTGGTTGGAATAGTGTTTTTCCTATCACAACTGGTATAATGGTTACTTAAACTGACAGCGCTAAATATTGTGGTAAATCAGAAAACAAATCCTTTGCTGCTTGATAAATTAAATTGATCTAAAATAAGGACCGCATTCCAAAAATGTATCCAAACTATTAATATAAATTTGTCCTGAAACCAAAAATGCTTAAGCAGTAGGACAAATACTGTTTGCATCCACCACTAACTTCAGTGAAACCTATTTCCAGTAGCCATAAAGAAGAGCTTGATACAAATCTTTCCTTTCAAACATGTCTGACTGAATATTGGAAAAGATTGGTTGAGCTTTATTATTATTTATTATTGGTTGAGCTCTTGGTGGCTCCGTGTGCCTTTATAGTGAAAAACTCTGTTGCAGCTGCACCTCTCCTGGCTGTATCTGCGGAGTGACCGAAGCCACCAAGCAAGTCCAGGTCGTGCTGGTAGGCACCTAGTGGAGATTCCTCCAAATCGGGGTAAAATGTTTCATAGCAATGTGTCACACGAATCTTCTGCTAGTCTTAGACTGCGCTGGCTTAGCCACATTGTCCTCCACCCCAGCCTTCTAATGTGCTGGTTTAAAAAGAATTGACAGCGGAGAAGGATGCGGGAGGGCTCCTTGCATGGCTTGGCTGTCCAGTAGGCAGCCTAGACTGGGCTTTTCTGCCTCTAACTCCTGCAGCGGGCTGAGATTTCCCTGCAGATGAGGCAGCCCAAGCGAGTGTCTCTAGTGCAACACGAAAGGAAAGAGTGAAAGGAGAGTGGCAGAGCAGCACGCTGCAACGTCCTCTGGCTGTGGGAGTCAGGGCTTGCTTGGAAAAGCCCAGGACTGGGTGTAATGAACAAAAGGCTGTTTGAGCAGAGAGAACTCCAGGTGATGTACTTGAGCAATGAGTCTGGAGTCCCAGCTGCAGACCGGTGTGAGCTGTTCCTGCAGGGAAAGAATCAAATAGGAAAACAACACTGCGTAAAGTATGCTTTTGTCATGCAGAAACACTTTAGCTGTCTCAATAAAATTGCATTCGGTGTGCCAAGGGCATGAATAACTCCACATGCTGAAAAGCAAGCGCATAAGCTTGGATGATTATTAGTGTCAAGACAGCAGGGCTCCCCTAACTATTTACAATGGAGTTTTACAGAACAGGAGAGGAAGAAACGTCCATTACAAGAAAGTGGGTCAGATGCACAGTGAAAGAGAACAAAAAGAACAAGAATCAGAGCCCACGAGCTGCATCCCAACAGCTCTCAATCTGGGGACAGAATCTTTGTAAGCACAAATGTCACTTTTCTTACCCTCCACAAAAGTTGACAGACTTCCCACGTTGCTTTAAAGGAAGCTTCGCTTGGCCAGCAGCTTTGTTAAATACAGCACCATAAATGCTACAGACAGTTCTTCAGATTCCTAAAGCCTGATTTCTGTAAGTAGAAAAGTGCTTTCTCCTGTTAAGCAGGGCAGGTCTCTGACCTGGGATAATCCTTAATCCTGATGGTGACAGTTCCTTTCAACTGCCTGGGTCAGGCTTAAAATAGCATTTCCTTGAAGAAGAGAGTGTGGCAGATGAAAACAAGGCTGCTCCTTGCTTCATTGTGCCTAGTGAGCTTTTACTTTATTTAGTCTAAAACACAGAAACAGTCTCCTAGCCTAGAGCTACCTGCGTCTCCAGCATTGAACAGTGTAAAGAGTTGGCCCGTTGCTGTAAAAATAAACAGGGTGCATGTGTTTTGTGCTTCAGGCGATGTGTTATTCTGTATGTAGACCTAGAGCACTCAGGAGGTTTAGGCTTATTCCCTAGCCCAGTGAGGGAAAGAGCCAGGTAAGACAAAGGAAAAACAGAAATGACCCTGTAGGAAATACAGGTGAAGAACCACCCTTCCATCTGTCACAACATGGGTGGGTTGGGCAGCATTTAGGGTATTTTCTCATCTAACTTCCCACTGTGCTTGTCCAAGCCTTTCTTCTCTGGGTGGAGTTAACCATGTTTAATGGTTATAGGTTAGATTCTTTCTTGCTGCCTAAGCAGCCCTCAGCAAGCCAGCTCTTAGTCTCTTCATCCAACCTTTCTTCACCTGTAAACTACACAGATCATCGCGCTGCACCAGCCAGGGGTCGTGTGGTGACAGACACCTAAGCAAGTGATCCCAGAGCGTGGTTCAGTTGTTGCTCGGTCGTGAGCTGCCTGCGAGTCCCCCGTCACCTCCGGTTGTGATGTGACTGCAGAGTCAGTACAGGCTGAGGTTTCAGGCTGAGGTCTAGCTGAAAGCAGTTGGCTTGACACCTCCTCGCGTACAAGGATGCTTAAATTTTTAGTGGCTTGTCTCTCCGCCGAGCTATAGATCTTCATCCAACCACACGCCAAATATGCAGAGACTTTAAAAGACAGCTTAGTATTTCCCGTGTTCCCACATTTTCATTTTGTAATAGAAGAAAACTTATGATCCTATTAGGAAGTTGCTGTATGTTTGCAGTTTTTGGCTAGAAGTTATGGCTCTTTGATGGATGTGTTATGTACGCGCTGACTGATTAGATGTGACAGTAACGAAAATATATTCTCTAATACAGGCTTGGGATACCAGCCAAAGTAGTCGTGAATAAACCCAAGGAATGACAGAGGATGCGTGTGTAGGGATGTAAGGGTTACTGTACCCTGCAGCAGGGTCTGTAGTTCAAAGAACGTCAAGTTCAAAGAGTCAGTCCCACCAACAGGTTTTAGTGCACTCAGATCTACCACGGGTTGGTTTCTTTGGTCCTGCACCAGTGATGAAAACTCCCTCTTGGATTCTTCTAAAAAAAAGCACCTGATTACTGCCTGTTCTTTTGTTTTGAGTTTTTTAACCTACAAACGGCAGTAGCAATAGCAAGACATGAAATACTGGTGAGCCCCAGCTGCTGGTGCAGAGGTGAGGCTCCCCTGCTCAGCTGGTTCCAATTGCCCACAAGCTTCTCGTGGTATTAGAGGAGTTGTGTTGAAATGTCTTAGGATAAAAAGCAACTTTTTCTATTAAATCCTCTGTTTTCCTGGATCAAAGTCATTGCAGGATTGTTGCTGAAGCCCGTTTGCTAACCTTGAGTTCAGCACGCAAATCCAGCGAGACCTGTTCTGCCGTGGGGACTACAAGGGAAGCATGAACACTTTTTCTATCAGACTTCATGGCATTTCAATCTATATTTTTTCATACATGTATAGGACCTTCAATGGCAGTGTCGTAGGTTTTGTTTCGATAGATTGATATGCGCATATCTCCTGTCTCAGTGCAATGTAATTACTTCAGCCCATCACTAGTGAAGAACAAAGCTCAGTCCAGGCTCAGATGTAGCAGAAACAGGAGAAAAGTCATAAAGGGAAAGTTAGTGGCCCAGCCATCCCTTTGATATTTCTGCTGTAATAATCGCATCCTGCTCAGGAAATCATTGATGGTTTCCTTGTTGCTGCTCTTAGTGGGGCAAGATCCAGGTGAAGAATCCCCTCAAAGCACAGCTGCCTGGCAGGGCCCTTGCTAACCAGGGACAACCTGTGCTGTCTGTCCTGGTGCCACCTCAGAGTTCTCAGCACTGCTTGTTCAGCAGAGCAGCTCCATCAACATCACTGGCTTTGGGAGCAGTCATTCATTTTAAATTAATCGATGCTTGAGTGCTGACAATTAGTTTTGGGTGCAGCAAGCCAGTCAAAACACAGTTATAGAACAAAAGGTTACTGACAGGGTTATGCAATAATACTTTAAAATGCAGGGATTTGACTGATGATCTTCCTGGAGGTTTAGCTTTTTCTTTCGTTTTCATTTGAAGTGGCTTCTAAACCTGTTGCAAATATCACTTTATATAAATTTATTGGACCTCTTTACACTTCAGTGGACTAACCAGGATCTACGGACGCTAATGTATTTCTTGAATATAATGTAGTTCTTGAATATAGTAATATTAAGATTAGGGTTAAAGTCACAATCCCTAAAACTAATAGAGCAATACTATCTACCCTAATATTTCCAGAGATGAGTATATACAAATATCTGATTGCAAGCTTCAGTTTCAGGGCATGCGATTGGTTTGAAAATGCCTTTCCCTGGTTTCTCCTTCCAGCAAGGAGTGTGAAATCTTCTGTTTGGTTGTTAGATGGCTGTGGAGTCTCAGGGCTCTTCTCTTCGTTGTTGCTCCTGTTGGGTAATGATTGACGCAAATACAAAGTAAAATGCTGCGGTTCTGAGCCGGTAAATTCATACTCCTGCAATTGACTGTACTGAATACAGAGAAAGGGGGAAAATTGTTTCCTCGTATATTAAAGCTGACATTTGACTGGTCTGAGGCTGAAGGAGAGTAAAGAGGAAAGGTTATTGCTAACGATTCTTCTGCTGAGAAAATGTAACCTGGGGATTTGAAAGAACGTTTGATGCACATATTCCTTGTAATTTCCCTGCGCCGTGTTGCATCTTGTGCTGCAGACCAGACATTATCAAGGAGCTGTAAAAGTGATACTGTGAAGGTATATATTTGATGCATCTTAATGGCTTCCAGATTAAATTTTCTTAAATTACAAATAAATCATGTCTTTCTAGCTGAAAAGCATGCACAGCCAACAGAAGATCTGTATGCCCTGCTGGTTATCTCTCCAGGGCATCATCCTAAAGTGTGCAGCTGGGGACAGCTCTCCAGCATTCTCTTGGTGGGTCTGCCTTCCAGCAGAGCTTGCTTAGAGATGCCTGATGCGATGGTGAACACAAGCTTGTTCACTGTCAGCTGGGTTACAGGAGCAAACACATTTATTTCCTAGAGAAAGGACCTATGTGCTGATGAATCTCCATGTAAAGGGACAGCTGAGCTGGTTTTTGGGGAAACACTTAACATGCCTACGGAAACCCCCCGTCTCAGCTAGAGGACAAGGCTGGTGGGGGACTCGGAGGGTGTTCAGTTTCCACGCTCTGCAGGCTCTTAGCACTCTCTGTACAGCCTTGAGGACAGAGCTCAGGGACAGTGGGAAACCTTTGATGTTCCCCAAAGCTGGGAAAGACCATTACAGCTTCCACTGACTTTCAGGTGGGCTGTGCTGTCCTGTGCCAGACTGCAGGATTTTAACTGATTTAAAGCTGATTTGCTGTATGAAACTGTGTTTCTTCATCATAAGAACATTATGATGCCATCTGGGCAGGAGCCTAGAGGGACATGTAGGGCAATCGCAAATCTTACTACTGCCTAGAGCCAATGTTGGTCACTACCAGTTATCAACACGCCCCATTCCATCTGTCTCTGTGATGTCCTTTTTATTGCTGCCCCTGCTACACGCCTCGATGTTACCAGGGTTATCCTGTAGAGAAATTTGTAATGTCCTTATAAATGGGAAACAACACTTGAGCCCAGGCGCGCGGAGGGAAGCAAGGGTAGATCGCCTGTTGCTGCTGCGATTGTAGTAAGTCTTGTTTAAAAAGATTGAGAGGATGGTTTTAGTAATATAAACTGCTGAAATATAATGCTTAGAGTGGCAAGTGATCATTAAAATTAGAAAATATATTTATCCATTACAAGGGCACTGCGTTTAGTGTATTATATTTTTAGTCTCTCGGTAAGCCAGGCACACGCTGCCTTATATTCCCTGGCATTTTCATTATTTGAGTCTGGTAGTGGACATAAATATTGTTGCAGAATAACAAACCGAAACCCAAAGAAACAAACTTAATTTGCCTTTGAGTTTTAGGAACTCATATTTATGCGTATTTGAGGAGAATAATACCACGCTGTTGTACTGTAATTGAGTCATAACTTTCTGGGAGTCCAAACAACAAGCTGTTTGGCTGGGGGCAGGGTTTCAGCAGCAGCACGGGGCCACCCCAGAAGACCACAAAAAGGGGAACTTTGATGTACTTCAGACCATTCCAAGGGCAAGACAGAGGTTTAGGTATCAAAGCCTGCAGGACAGGAGCATTCATCAGAGGCTCTGTTAATAGATTTTTGCATGTAACGATGACCGTTTTCCCTGCTATCCCTTATTGTGGTGAACCTTACGTTTAAAGCACATGAACGACTCTGGTACCCAAATTCTCTAACGCCTGCAGTAGCCACAGGAGTAGAGATGAGGCACTGGGAGGCTGGTCTGACCCCAAAGTGTTGGGCTGCAGCCCTTGAAGATCTAAATCCAGTGGATGCGGTCGGGGGACTATTATATTTCTCGTGCTGTTTATCTTATTGCATCATCGGCAATGTCACTGGATGCACGAGAAAAAGAAATACGTGGAATAAAATTCAGATTGCCATTACATTCTTTAAAGTTTAATGCAATAGGAAGTGTAACCAACAAGAGCAAATTATAAAAATCATCCATCCCCGACTTTGATGGATGTTCCCCTTACAAACTCACCACATACTGTTTTATGAACTAGATTATTTGCCTAAGTCATCAGCATATGATTGATTAGAGAAGCCAAATGAGTACATAATCACTTCTGCATATCTTGCTTACTACAAATAAGAAAGTTTTGTACTCTGATTTATTAAAAGCTGATTAGATTAAAATAGATGGTGTAGTTGGGGCCCTGACAAATATTTCTTTTGTGTAGGAATATTGTGTGGTAAGACAGTGGTAGCCAGGCAGCTGAAGACTGGCTTCACATCTGCTGCAGCTTCCAGAGCTGTGCGGCTAAAACAAGCCACCAAAAAGCTGGGGCAGGAATTATTTACTGTATGAGCAACTGGGAGACAATAAGCAAACTCCATTTTTGTGTCTACTCCATGCCAACTGCTGATGACATCAGCAAAATAATTATTTTTCGAGAAGTAAGGAGAAGTACTTTCTTGCTGAGTTTTCTAATAAATGAGAGAGACGGGATTAGTAGGGTGGAAAAAAAAATCCTGACTGACAATTTTTCAGTGCTTTGAACTGACAGCAGTTTTTAATGTAGACATCCTTTTTGCAATATAAATTTCAAGTTTGATGAGTATATGCATTTAATTGATGTGTGGTAATATAGAGCCTAAATAAAATGTTTAAACTGAAATCTAGGAATGAAGCTGGGGGGCATTTGTTCCTCTGTCCCAAAGGGTATGAGGTGCACATTTGGTCCCCAAATGCTGAACGAGCATTGAATTGATAGGATATAACTTGTCCATTTTAAGGAAAAAAGTGTGGATATAGAGATTAAACACTATGAAAAATGAAACTATGTTGCAGAGTCATAGATTTTTAGAAAAATATGCTCCCAAGGTATCCAAAACTGATTCAACTTAATCTATAAGCAGACCTGAGTAAGGAGGTAAAATTGACTTGAACATTATATGAATATAAAGCATTTTGGGGGCAAGATGCTGTCCTTATCAAAGTCTTATAAACTACTCGGTTAACTTTCAAAGATCAACCTCTCTCCCTCTTCTCTCTCAAATTATGAGTGATGGGAAAACGAGTAAGAGAGAGCCCTTATTCTTCAGCTAGAGAGGAAAGATTGCCTTGCTTGTTATATTACTTAGCACGGCGATGGGCACAATGTAATGTAATAAGAGATGTGATTTCTCTTCCACCTCCTAGTGTGTGTGGGAATGAGTCACATATTCCCAAATTACACCCCAAGAACACAGTCATCTTCAAAATGAACTTGCCATTGGTAACTGATGCCTAGATATCTGCACTGCAGCAGAAAACCATCTCCTTGTAGCAGATCCATCTCGTTCGAATGAGTTGCAGCCATGGAAGTGAGCAGGATGTGAGCCAGCACAGAAATAGGACATGGAATATGTATTTCAGCTTATTTTTTTCTGATGGTGACCAAGACAGCATGTAAACAGTGTTAATGGCTGATATAAAGAGGGTCCCTAAACTGGATGAACGCATTTCTGCAATTAAATTAAAATCGCTTTGTTTTAAAGAAAAGGGATGATTTAACTTTAGCAGACCTTTTTCTGCATGGGGTGGTGGTGGGAGTCTTAGCAACATCAAGAAATTTGTAAACCTTTCTGATGAGACGTTATCAATCTGCTCTTTTCTGTGAGTCTGTTTTCAGCAAGAAGAGATACAGTAGTATATAGTGAGAAATTAAGTAGTGTTAATTGCATCAGCTTATTTGTTGGCTTTACATACAGAATGATTTCTGGGCGTGTAGTTAAACTTACAGGGACTGATGGCAATTTACTTAATGGGCTTAAAATTAAGCATGTGCTTTTGGTGATTGACAGACTGGTTAACGAATAGGACACTGCTGCAGTCTTTGCACAGGTCAGCAAAGGAAACAATACTTTTAAAGATGCTATGATGAGGGTGTGTTAAAACCCTATTTATCATCAGGAAATCATCAACTGACCTATTGTTTTAAAATAATTTTTAAGTTTGTTGGTCTTTTTAATGCGGAAGAAAAATACAGAGAGCTTTGTTTGGTGCAGCTCTGTAAAATGTCTACCCATTGTTCATTATAAAGAATTCAGACTTGTTTCATATAAAAGACAGGCTTATTAATGTCTCAATGCTGCAGATTGACACAACACATCATTAAAGCTCAGACACAGTCATTACCCTGTGCTACAGTGCTTGGGATTATTAATATTTTCAGTGCTATGAGGACACAGGAGATGTGCCACTGCCGCACGCGTTTCTAAGCCTCGTGATGGATTAAAAAATGGATGCCTGGATACAAAGCCTAATAATACTGTGCTGGCCTCTTTTAAAGCAGTCTTCTTTCAACATTCAGGGAGATTTTTCTAGTATTCCTCTGAGCATGTGCTAATTAAACCGATGGGAGGACTGAGAGCTAATTGATGGCAGATTGGGTCTCCAAAAGTGCGTTGCTAAAGGGAGGAATATTAGATTTGCTTTTGGAAACCGCAGTTCTGAGTTCTGACTCATGCAGGCTCTGGGCCATATACTGAACTGGAGCCTAATCCCCAGAGATTCAGTAGTGAGGCTGTCCGTATATTCCAAGATCATCTTGTGGTTCCCAGCAGATATATGGTAGAGCAGAAAGGACAAAACACGTGAAGTTATCTCTTCATCCTAGACCCTGAAATGCGGCGCAATGCACGTGGCCACTAGAGCATGCAGATCTTCCCTCTCCTGGGTGCAATGAGAATTATGCAACCGTATGTCCTAGACCAGACCTCAGAAATGGCTCTGGACTCTGCTGGAAGGGGCAGGTGCATCTGTGCTGGCGACAGATGCTGCTGGTTACTGGCTGTGCTGGTGTGCACAGAAGAGCCCCTCATGTCAGGACCATGCATACCCTCTGCCAGCTCGCCCAAGTACCCTTTCTGTTTGCAGTTTTGCTCAGAGACAGATGTCGTTAATAGGAACGTGCAGATTTTTATAACCAACTGACATGAGAACTCTAGTTCAGTGTTTGGCTCATTGAACTATTCTTTGGTGTTACAATGGTTTTATAATTATTATTGACTGAGTTGTCCTTTCCAATACTTAATCCCATTGTGTTTTGCTGACCAAGGCAGATGCGTTAGCCGTGCTCTTATCTCTGATGCTCCCTACAGATACCTCTTGAGTTTTCTGTTTTCTCTCCTAGCCTGCAGAATAATCTTTGCTTATGGAAGTTTCATGCAAAAAATGAATTATACTGTGGAATGGAGAGATAGGAAGTGACTGAATAGACCCTCTCTCTTCTGAGCTTTGCATGTTGTCTTTTCAAATAGTTCCTCTGGTACTAATGCATTTTAACAATTAAATTGGAGTTCATAGTTGGCATTGTTTATTCCCCCTACGAAGAGGCTTGCAGGGCTAAGTTCAAGGGTGGATAATTCCACCTAACTGCTGCAGTGGTGGTGAAGTCAGTGGACTCATTTTCTATAAGTTGAAAATACGCACCCTCCCATAATGGTAGAATACTTTTTTATTAGGAGTTGTTTGTGTTACAGCACAATAATTTCTCTTTGAATGGTGTTGACTTGCCATAGGACTGTGTCATACTTCCATTGTCACGGGAAATGACAAGCATGAACCAAAACCCCTTTCCAACAACTTCTTAGAGAGGATCTGCACCAAATGGACAGAGAGGCTAAATGGCTCCATAGAACTGGCAGCAGCTACTTCCCAGCTTTGTGAGGTAAAAACAAAGCATGTGAGAATGAGGAACAGTGGGATGAACCACATACTGCCCAGGTTGCCATCTACCTACAACACTGCTGTCTCGCTCCATGTGAAACCACCCAGCATCCTCAGAGAGTTGTTCTGCTCTGGCAGTTCATGCTGTCTGGAGCTCTGAAGGCCCTCGACCTAAGGACAGTTTTCCACAAAGCATGTTGTGTGAACTCAGAGATTCCCATTAGGCTTCTTGCTCTTTTACTTCTCTTTCTGCAAAATAATAAGTTCTTGCTTAATGGACCGTTTAGCCAGCGTTTCAGAGAAACGCAGAGTAGTTTAGGCATCTGGTGCCCATTGACTTTCCACCTTAGTTATTATATTGGTTAATCCAGATCATTTACATCAGCATTGCAAAAAAAATAATAAGCTCCCCAACTCAACGTGTTACGCTGCTGTCAGTGTTTATTGACTGGTTGACAACTTCAGAACTGTTATCTATCATGATTCCAACAGCTCAGCAGGTAGTAAACATTCTCTTTAGTATAACATATTGAACAAAATTTGTATGCAAGTCTATTAGCAAAGCTTGTAAACACTTGACTAAACTACGTGGCTCAATTAGCAAAGAATAATGGAGCAATAAGTAAAGTGTGTGCAATTTTATCAACTCTTTGCAGCTCGGTGAAATCTACAGCATTATCAGGAAAGCATAAAGAGCAATTGTCAATGTATCTCACTGAATATTTGCATATTGTCTTTGACTAAATCACAAGGGTATGTCAGAAAATAAAAAAAATTATTAACAGCATCATCACAAAATGCAGTGGAGTCAGGTGCTTATATTCATTAATTAGTAGACCTGCACTACTTGTTTAATTAAGAATGTAAAAATGTAACATCTGAAATATGCTATTAAATTAGTGAAATGGCAAGGTTGATCACTAATATAGAGTACACAAACAGCTCCTTCAAGAAACATATAGATACAGCATGACTTTTTAATTATGTAAATATGAGCACACTTAAAATATCGCCATGTAGTCAGCACATGAAATGGATCCTGCCGGGAACTTCTGCATTGGACCCACACTCGGTTTGGCCTGCGGTTCAGAGAAAGATCTGAGGACCAAGACTGTGGTTCAGCTTCATCCAGGGGTTGTCAGCTGTCCTTAGAGTTTCAGTTTCTTCCAGCATCTTCAGTTGCTTTCACACCTGATTGATTATACAGCCACATTTCTTCATTTGATCCATATGAAATGTGGCGGCAAAAATTTGTGGTATTTAAAGCTCTATTCCATCTTTGCTGATGAAGAATTGTTCTTTAAGGGGCTGTGCTGTAGTGTTAGAGGTCCGGTGTTCTCAGCAAACCGGGCTGTTGGAACGAAGCTTAGAGTTGTGCCAAGGCAACCAAAGGAGAAAGACACATGTCCACTATTCTCTTCCAGCTCAGTTTCCACTGCCAGACTTTCCTCTGTAGGTCAACAAATTCTTCCAGTACTAGTGGGAGAGCATGACAACAGCTTTTCTTGTGCTAGGTAGGTGGGCAAAAGGACAAAAAATTATTAATAGCACAGCTCTCATCCAACTCATCTCTTCTTTCCACTGCTCAGCAGACTGAGTCAGTCCTGACCTGGACAGAGGTGCTGCCAGGTACCGAGGGCTGGTGTCTGAGATGAATCAGGGCTATGCCAGACAGCGCCGCAGGAGGTACCACTCCTTTGGGCATCTGATA
Organism: Clamator glandarius; assembly: GCA_033459285.1. Lineage (NCBI taxonomy): Eukaryota > Metazoa > Chordata > Aves > Cuculiformes > Cuculidae > Clamator > Clamator glandarius. Next base: position 2,237,525 of record JAUNZM010000326.1, on the reverse strand, counting down.
ACTGTGGTTTGGTGTAGTATCTCTGCGTGTTCTGCATGGCAAACACATGTAGCCTGTCACAATTGCTGATGAACAAGCCCCCTCCTCTCACAATTGCTGATGAACTTACCTGTTGTCTCTAAGAAAAATTATATACAACCTCAGCTGCTCTTTGTTGATATTATCTGTGAAGACTTCTGAAGTAAGCACTGTATTTTTTTTCCTGGTGGTGAGAGATTAAAAAGAATACTTGGAATGCCTAAATCTTGTGTTCTTTGAAGAGATGTCTTCACGCCTTTGAAGTTTACAAGGGACTTAATGCAAAGCAATGTCTTCTTGCACAAAATCAGATTCTTTATTAGAACTTTAAATGTAGAGAAACTGTTAAAAGCTTTCATATAAAACCGTATCCCCTCGGGTTTGATACCTTTCCTTGAAAATATAATATTTTAAAAAAACCTATGTACTGACGAAGAACACATGACGTTCATCAATAGTCTCTCCTGGGGTGTATAAAGCCTCTAAAATTGATCTAACAGCTCCACAAGGTGATTATGGGTAGGGAGGTCGATATGGTATCTCGCAAACTAATCCTCAGCTGCGGAGGGTTAAGTTAAAGAGCTCACACTTCACACTCATTATGTATTCATTCACATGGACACGTTTTGGTCACAGTTGTTTTTTAAAGCATCATTCTTGTGCATATAGGAGAAATTATATCCAGTAAAGACAAGTGCAATAACGTTGAAACCATCACGAGTGTAGTCAGCAAAAGTGGCAACTATCCTATAAATACATAACATGTCAGCTTTAGGATGGTTCAGATATTTCTTCGTTCTGATTATTTGCTAATCCAAAACTTACATTAAAACCTTTCTATGACTTTTTAAGAAAAACACCTGGCAAAATGTAAAGGATTGCAATGGTTCTGTAGGTCAGGGTTCAGTTCTCATGATTTCGGATGACCTGGTTGACACCTTAAAAAACTCTGAAACTGCACCTTCAGCTGAAGTTATGACCCTACTAATTCAAATATACTTTCTTCTCCCATCTTTCTTGTCGACAGCAGATTGCTAGTTAGAATATGTGGAAGTGATTTGTCAAGGTATAAGCTAGTTGTGAGAAATGGAGAGAGTGCAATATTCAGGCTTCGCTCACTCCCCCTGCACTTACAGAGAAAGCCATTTTCAGTGGCCCCATCAATAAGGGAATCAGGAATGTTGCTTCCTTTACTCTAACGCAGGGGTGAATTTAAGTCCTAGCTGTTCATCAGTTGGACTGTCAGGTAATAAATTTTTCATATTTATCCAGCATGCTATATTCCTCTTCTGTTGAACTCTATAGCATATTCACATGCGTACATCTCAGTTATTAAGCTCTGGCTCAGCAAAATCAAGTCTGACTACACCCAGACAGTGCAAGGATCTGTCATCCTGCATTAGGTGACTGTATTTTTTATGATAAAGAGAACAAGATTCCTTATGGACACAGTAAACTGCAAGAGAGACCTCTAGAGCACTATGTATCTTCAGACTAGCCGGCTTTTTTCCATCATGAAGCCGTTAAGTGTGGCATTAACTCCAGCATATGAATGGGTTCTACAGATTATAGCCATAGGAGGCACTGAGAATGTGCCCCCTCTTACGCTGTTTGTAGAAATGCACTCCTGTTGTGACGATTTATGCTTTCATTACAGAACAATTCCCATAATAACAGGCATTGAATATGGATGCTTAATGTTCAGTACAGGGGGGGGAAAAACAGAACTACACTTTGAGTAATAAGTTTTGATTGAATGAATGGCTACTTTATAAACTTTCATTACAGTGATTTGGTCTGAGGGAAACAGCAGCTTGTCAGAATTTTACCAATGGAAAATTTAATCAACAGAAAACGAGGCGTTAGGAGAATGAAAAGGCTATTGACTCCATTCTGCTGGAGGCCCACAGCTTTTCCCCGCCTTTCTAATGCTTTGTCAGCTTGGGGTTTCAGGGCCTTGGCCCCTGTTTCCTTCGCTGCTGGTGGGATTGTTGTGGTAGCTGTGATGGGAGCTTTCACAGAGCCTGTAAACGCTCTCAAGATCTTCCCGAGCATATCATACAGGGTCGTGTTCAGTCATCTCCAAGCCATAGAGACCAGCACTCATAAGTGAACAGCACTGTCCTCCACGGGTCTTTGCTCAACCACCTATGTACATGCTGTTTTTTCCTCTTTTTATTCTGCTTGGTTTTTCTCTCTATTCGTATTTCATCTTAGGCTCAGTCATCGGTTCTAACTGTTTTTCTAGGAGTTTCTCCTTCTTTTCTCAGTGTTTCTTCTTGTTAAAAAGTCCCCTTTGAGATGAATTTTTTAACCACGACGTTAAAGTGTTTCGAAGGAATCCTTCCACATCTGACCCCGATCCTGAATTTTCATAGCAAGTTGCTGGTAGCTTATCTTTCATTTAAATTGCTAAATGACTTCTTTTCCTTTCAATTAATATGGCATTTTTTCCCCAATTATCCAGCAGTTTCAGTGGTTCTGTGCTTTAAAGTTGAACAGCAATAATTCCAGGCAGCACGCTGTGCTGAATTATTTGTACTGCACTCCTAATCAGACTATTAGTCTAAAAACTCAGAAGAAATGTACAGGTTATATATATAACCAAGGGTTGGAAGTTTAGGCTTAGAGTGCTTTTGATCTTAGAAACTATGGGTCCAAATACATTTTAACATTGGGTCATGCAGGTAAATTGACCATTTAAGAAACTGTTTGGAGCAATATCATAGATTCATAGAATCACCAGGTTGGAAGAGACCCACCGGATCATCGAGTCCAACCATTCCCACCAATCTCTGAACCATGCCCCTCAGCACCTCATCCACCCGCACCTTAAACACCTCCAGGGAAGGCAAGTCAACCACCTCCCTGGGCAGACCATTCCAATGCCTAATGACCCTTTCAGTGAAGAGTTTTTTCCTTATGTCGAGCCTGAACCTCCCCTGGTGGAGCTTGAGGCCATTCCCTCTTGTATCTGCAGCACAACTGGTTATCACAGCACGCTCCAAGCAACAGCTGTAGAACTACACCTATTACAGGGACCTTATGTGTATTGTCCAGATTCAGTGTGTTTTTTCAAATTACACGCTACCTGATAGCTTCTCCCATTTTTCACAGAAAGGGTCATTGGGCACTGGCAGAGGCTGCCCAGGGAGGTGGTTGATTCACCTTCCCTGGAGGTGTTTAAGGCACGGGTGGACGAGGTGCTGAGGGACATGGGTTAGTGTTTGATAGGAATGGTTGGACTCGATGATCTGGTGGGTCTCTTCCAACCTGGTGATTCTATGATTCTATGATTACTTGGCTCTGCTCTGTATATATCAATCAGTAATTATATGCAGTTCTCATTGCAGGAAAGCGACCCACTCAATGCATTATAAGTAAAAATCTCCAGTTTAGGTGGCACGTGTTTCCATCTTAGTGTACATCACCTAGAACGTATTGCTGTGACTTGTGACAATTCAGCACTTCCTATGTATTTCTGATGAGGCCTGTGTCATCCCAGGGTAAATATAACGTGACATGAGTGTCTCTTAGCTTGAATTCTGTTTGACTGCCTAGAATATTCCATAACGCAGAATCTTTCTTGTCTCTGGCAAGAAACCCTAAACAAGATGACATGCCAACCTGATGGCTGACTTCAAGAAAGCCTCGGCTTTGGATATCATTCTAAGCACAAAGTGCAGCTTCTCTGCTGGTAAAAGCTGAAGCCACTCAGATGAAGTAAAATATTTAAGATGCTCATTATGTCGTTGCTCACCTATTGGGTACGTGACCCTCTCAATCGCTGCCTTTCTTTATCTGCTTCTCTGATTCAACCAGCGGGTGTGACCTTGCACACTCGCAGTTGGAGTTGAGCTCTTCGTGCACCGGTTGCATACGTATCAGGGAATGATGCTGCACATTTGGTTTCAGCTGTGGAATTTACTAACTTATGTGGAAAAATAGTGCTGTGCTCTAGTCCTACAATTCTGTAAAGAAGTCACTTGTCTTATTGACTCCCACTTTTCATGGAAATTGCATATACAGCCTAAATCAAATAATATTTACTCTTCAGACTCAAAACGTGTAACCAGGCCAAATATAGACTAATCTACAGTTTGCTCCTTAACAGTTTTATCTGCTTGTAGATCTGAGAGAGACAGAAGCTGATTTTGCTTCTTGTCTGTTGATAAGTCCCTGTAAGCTTTCACTACCCTTTTGAGGGCATCATTGTGACACTGATGACAGAGGGATGTCTTCCAGTGGGATAGAGCAAATCCAGTTCCAATCTCTCCAAAGAGAACAGGAACTGAATGCACCACGATTCAGATGAATGTCTTAATCAGCATCCTCTAAGCCTTTCTTCTGTGACCCTGCTGCACCATTTCAAGCAAAATCCTGAAAGATCTCTTTTGCTTTTTATTTTGGAATAAAACTATATTTCCAGGTTCACATTGTTGACAAATCGTCTCTTATTTTCCAGCCAGCTCTCACAGTCACAGTACAAGCAGTGCTTTCCTGATCGATATGTTCATTTTCCAAAGCATCTTTGACATTCAGAACTACAAAACCAGGGCTAGGCTTTGACACTTCCCAAGACACCCCTCTCAAGTTAGGATTTAGGGGAGAGACCAGACAGTCTGTATGGTTATTGCTAAATTTAAATTAGGCATAAACAAAGGAATCGCATTTCCAAGTGTACCATGTTCAAAATTTTCACATTAACAAACTAAAGACATGTGAAAACAGGGGGAAGGTGCCAAGAAACACAAAAGACAAAGCTACATCTCTAGCACATACGTCTAGGCAGGCCACGGGGTATCTTTGACAGTCCGTGTGTAGTTTAACCTCCTCTGTGTTAGGTGATAAGTTCTCTGCTGCAATTGCAAGATACTGTTCCAGGTATACAGAAATGTTCTTCACAGAGACAGCTCCATTCATCCTGCTCTTCTGAAGGGCTGCAGTATAAATAAAATAGCTACAAGGACAAATAGAAGAGGAAGAAAAGTTGGGACTGTATCCCATATCCACTAGCACTATTAGGCTTCTCATGAGAGGTTTCACACTGATTTGTTTTTGAGAGTCTCTTCTTGTGCAGCGCTTGATAACGATGTGCTTGAGGACCCCTGTCACTTAGGACAAAGCTCTTTCAGTGGGAATGGCAGGAACCAGAAGGCTATTACTCATCTTTCCAAATAGCATTTCCAGCTTTTGAAACATAGGCTTTAAACCCATCCTTCAAACACTTGGAAAGAACTCCACTGGTCTTTGATGAGCACATCGTCAGGTGCTAGAAGGATTCTTATTGCAAAGTGGTTTTAGGGCCTTTTAAAAACCTAGAACCAGAAGGCTGCTATTGGTGTGACTGGAGCAGTCAAAGAGATCAACACAGCTAAAACAGGTGAATCCCCTCTACATGAGCTCGTTCCTAAATCCTCACCCTGCTTGGAAACACTCTATACTATGAAACACTGAGGAAGTATAATCCCTAAGCAGTGTTTGATCAAAACCCGTTTGTTTCACAGCATCCTTGTCGTGCTCTGTCAATGATTTTGTGACTCAGAGCGACTCTGTGTCCGTGTGGGCAGCAGCGGTGACAGCACCTTCCTTTCCCATCCTTGCGTGAGGTCTCACGGCTTCCAGATTATCATAAACCGTGTCAAAAGTGTTTCCATGGGAGAGAAAATCTCCATGCAGATGTCTCCTGAAACACACGCTTTGGCTTTTGCTAATAAACCCTTCCCTTTAAAACAAGCTTTCAGAAGGTTTAGTGGGTTAGCTTTCGACTTCTGCTTTTTCAAGGAGATGTCTTCCATCCTGGAAAGCACTGACTACTTTTTTGGATGGGTTTCTGTGTGTATCAGCAGCTCTTGCATACAGGACTTTGATAACCTATGCACTTCTCCTTTGAAAACATACACTTCATCTCTTTCTCACCTCTTACCTCAATTTCCTTTGTGACAGAATGACAGTAGGACAACTCTTTGCTCTTATCCTGGCCTTATCTCCTTTCAAAGGATATGGAGTTTTCCTCTTTTTCATTTTTTTTGTGTGCACAACCCATTCATTGGTCTTTGGTTTTGTGTGTGATGATTTATTGATAAATAGAACGTGTCCTGTTTCTCTATACAATCCTGATCCTCTGCCAAAACACCCCAAAGCTAAATAAAATTCCATACCACGAGAAACAAACCCAGAAGACAGGAGCAGACAGTAAGAATGGAGAATTTAATAATAATTATTACTATTATTTTCCAAAACGCTGACTATTGCCTTGTGTATTTTTATAAGGCTTTTCTAGGCCCAGTGTACTGGAACTTTGACCGTGAGATAAAGCACTAAATAATTTCTGTTTCAAATACAAATGGCTGAAGCTTCCTTTTCTCAATGTAGACAGATGAATATTTACAAAATATATACCTATTTATTTTTTTGCTTTTTAATTAAGGGATGACCAGTGTCATAAATTGTGCCTCGTCAGTCAGATTCAAATCTTAACAAAAAATTAAAAGCTTTTCACAGGAATAAAAATGGTGAAATATCCAAGCTTTCAAATGAGACCCTCTGTGCAAGCTCTGTAATAAACACACCTTCAACACATTCTGACCTCTTCATTTTTCATTGCAAAGATTAATAATAGGTAGCTTAGCAACGATGCTGTATTGTCAGCACATGTTAGAGTCTTGGCAGCATTCAAGGTCGATCTGCAATAAGCTTAGATTGAATGCCATTAGCTAGATGCCACTTCGCCTCTGGAGTTTATTGCTAAATTTTTATTCCAGGAGGGAAAGAAAATACTGTGCTGACACAGTTAATATTTGGGCTGCAGCAGAAAGGTCTGGATCACTTACCTGACTCGTGTACTGAAAAAAACCTCTAATAAATTTTATTTTAGCCATTTGAAAACTGATTCTATTGTCTCTTACTATTGAGGTAATCTCTGCATGGAGGAGTCATTAAATTGCATGCAGTTATGTCTGCAGTGGTTGTGGGTTTTGACTCGTGAGAACCAGGGTTCAACTAATGACTCTGAACCTGGAAAATCAGGTACATTTGATCATCTGTTGGCCTGCATCTTTGAGAAGCTGTCTCTTCTGAGAAAGCAAGATCCACAAAGTGATGTTAGCGCCTCACACAGGGATGATGTAGCTATATCCACAAATTTTAAACTCAGAAACCCTCTTCGGCTGTTGCCTAACCCAATTGTGCCAAAAGACCCATCAGAATAAAACCTGTTCAGGGCAATGATGGATTTTGCTAAACAAGAACAACAGTTGAACTCTAAGAACATTTCTTATATCTACAAAGTTGCTGAACACAAGAAAAAATCCCAGCCAGCTCGCTTTTATGGCTACACTTGAGATAGAATCAGTAAGTACATGGTTGGTGGGTGATCTTCCCCTTCCTGAGATCTGATTAAGACAACAGTAAATATTCACTGACGTTTGAGGGCAGAGGGATTTCACCTCAAAACTGATCAACTAAGTCTGAAACACTGTCAAAACTCTGGAAAGCAACGTGGATTGAACCTTTGAGTATTAAAGTGTCGCCAGTCACCAAGCTTTAAACCCTGCTGTGACCAATCATACCTGCAAAGCTACATAATTCTAGGATAGTTTTCAAAACACTGAATAACACAAGAGGAAGGGCTGGAAATTTCTTTCCGAAGCCTGAAGCTACAAAATGCTGTCACATTAAACATCTGTCTCTTAGCTGATCTCTGCTCAGCAATGATGTGAATTCAGTCATTTTCTATGAGTCTGGATAAGCTGCAATTGCACAATTTTTTATTTTTTTTTTGCGACAGAGCACTTAATATCGTGTATCTCTGATCCAGCATTTCCCTTTCCCCCTGTGCCTATGTTTTCATTTGGTTTCATGCACGAGGTACCACGTGTGGCTCAGTACTGGAAATTGCAGGTGTGGATGATGAGAACAGCAATCATACTTTATTCTGGAACAAGTTTTCAAGCTACTACATGGAAACATAAGTGACCTATAGGTCCCTTTAGATAACAAGTGTTATCTAACTTCCTTTAACTAACTCAGTTCCTTAGTTAATAGGTAGAATCTAAAAAATCATGAGGGAATCTGTGAGAATTTTCACATTTGCTAAACTACATTGTTTGATGTTCTTATGAAGAAAACAGAGAGTAGCAGAAATAGAATAGTTTGACATTGCGAAGGGAACAGAGATAGCCATGTATTCATTTGTAATTTCCGTGTTTCCAGTGCTGGGAATCATTTAATAGTGGAAAAAATGAAGATTAATGATAGTAAAAAAGTTAGAAAAATCAGATCAATAACACATTTAGCGTTCCTTCTACCACGCACTTAATAGCATGGCTGAATTTTTCTTTCCCTTGCACTCAGTAAAATGTTATTTCTTCTGCTTGTGATTAGAGAAAAATGCAATTATAAATCCAGATCTAGTGCATAATCTTCCAATAATGTCAACTTTTCCCACTGTTCCTGTATTGCAACCATCATCTAATTCATTTCTTATAGTCTATGGCATCACTCGTTAGGAGCATTCAGAAGTAAATCAACAGACCTGAGAAGAATTTATAATAATTATTCTTTAAAAAGACACAGAAAGTTAAGTTATTGAATCAGTTGTACTTCTTTTCTATAATTTCTATTCCAGAATTTTTATAAAATTAACACCTCTCTCTCTGTTTTCTCTCACATCTATGAATTTATACTGTGGGAACTATGTCCCAAGTGCATTTATCATAAATTGGCAATCTGAAATCATTATCACCAAAGGAAATCAAATCAAAGTTTATTCTAGTTACTCATGTTATATTTCATCTTGTGTATTCCCTCTAGGCTTGATTATGAGTTTGGAAGTCTCTTTCTTGAAAAGAAATAGCTTTGGCAATTTGACAGCTTTGGCTTTCCTGTTTTGGAGTCAGACGCGCAGCAGCAGTTCTTCACTTTTTATGTGGCGTTCGCTATATTATGTACAGGGGAAAAAAATCAAAATCAATCAACATGCAAACAACTGCTTGCTTTGCTGAGTCTTCATACACAGCAGTGCCTGCTCAGGAACGCGAGATAGAGGAGGACCTGGCTTCAGTCCCGTTTATCGATGCTTTGTGGCATGATCCTCATATCTAAAAAGGCCCATGAAATGTAAAATACTTAATTCATTGGTTCTACCCCAGGGGAAGAGAATCATGGAATGGTTTGGTTGGAAGGGACCTCCAAGCCCATCCTCTCCCACCCCTGCCATGGGCAGGAACACCTCCCACTGGATCAGGGGCTCCAAGCCCCATCCAGCCTCCCTTGAAGCCCTCCAGGGATGGGGATAACTTGAACTGAAATTTTGGTACAAGTCTAATAAAACGTTGAACAGTGCATTATAATTATAATAATAATAACAACAACACCACAACGAAAAACGCAGTAGTCTACGGAATCACTGATGGTGACAGAAGAGGAGCAATAAAAACTACAATAAATACGCCGTTAACTTCATAACCGTGTAAACTATTTGGCATTATTTGCGTGTTGCTTTTCCCAGTGTGTTGTGATAGCAATGGGAAACTAGCAGTGGTGCGTATTATGAAAATAACCCACTGCAGAACGAACATCTGCTTTCAATTAAACAGGTGTATGGGAAATTCAACATATTCATAAGCATAATTAAAGATTGTTATTACCAGGAAGTAGAGATACTTTAGGAATTATAGTAGAAAATGACTGCACTTTTTCTTTATAATATAAACTTATCTTGGTCGTTTAAGAAAAGTTACCAGTTGTCAAATTGTTAGAAGGACATTTATCATTTAAACAAAATTGGGGAGCGGAAATATTCTATCTTTAAAATGCACTTTATTATTTTGATGTTTTAATTATTGGCTTAAGGTCATTTGTATTTTCAGTGCTTTACTAGTGATACCATTGAAAGTTTCACTACCAGAAGGTGGTGAATTATGTCCTTTCTGAAACACTGAACCCAAGGTGTCAGAAGTTCAGCATCCATAAACGGAAACACCTGAAACTCAGATTCACATCAGCAAATGTCAGCCTTTTGCTCATGTGTCTCCCTAAAGGCATTTGACTGAAGAATTCCTCCATGAGACAGATATTGCCTAGGGATTACGGACTAAAATGTCAGAAGTGCCTGGAAAACTTATTGCTACTGAATCTGGTTTTGATGAGCCAACTTTAGATGAGCAAGGAGTCATCGTTCCCCAAATGAGTAAACTTGCAGGGTCCGTGGCATGAGCTGCAAGCTGGTATCACGGGAGCTGATATGATAGCACCTCTGTGGGGTCTTCTATCCAGTCTGGAGACCCAGATTCATCCAGAAGATAATATGTGTTGTTACTTCATAAAATTGTGGTAGTTTTTCTTGACTTGCCTATGCCTATTGGTACAATGGGGGGCGGGGGGGAGACATTGTTGATATGGTGTTGTTTCATCATTTTTCTCCTGTGTTGTGATTAGTTCAATTGGTCCCCTACTTTACCGCAGTGAGTAGGCAAGCCACTTGCATTCATTCCTCTGTGGTTTATGCCCCAGTCGTCATCTTCAGCTGCATAAATTGGTTCACTTGAAAACTGCTGATACAGGCCTGTCATGCTCTTTTCCTTAGCTTTATAAATGTTGTTTTCCAGGTGAAGGACGTTGTGCTAATGGACATTCTGTACATGCCTACATCGCTTCAGACTGTGTTGTCTGAGAGATGTGAAAAGTCAAAGTGAACTTTATACAGCTGAACACAAGCAGGGAGAAAGATAACAGCAGCATCTGAGCAGCTCTACAGGAAGAATGGAAAGTTAATGTAATCTTCATCACAGACCTGTCCCCAGGTCTCTGTGTTTATATCTTACTGAGGAATGAGCGGGGAAGGTGCTACCTTTAATTTTCAAATTAAATGAACCTTAATATTAGCTTCTCTAACTACTTCTGCAGTAGGGTCAGCTGCATGGTTCATGAGGCTGGGCTGTTGAAACGCTGTTGAAACTCAGAGTACTGGGCCAGGTAGCAGTTTAGTTGAGTAGTAAAAAATGAGTGCTAAGCTCTTATCCCTGGACATCACTGCAAGGAGAACTGCATTGCTCTATGGAATTCCTAAAGGTCTATACTTCATCTTGTTCTCCCTTCTTCCCCCAGTTTTCTACAACATCTCCATGTAGAATCTTTGTACGTGTATTTAAACTTCACTACTTCTTTTCTGTTGGGTGGTTTCACTTTCCTTCCCTCTTACCCGGCAGACCAGACTTTGGCCCATTGAGTTCAAGTAGAGGTGAAAATGAAGAGCGAGTGGTTGAAATACTGCGCTCGTTCACTCCATGTAACTCTGAGGTAATTACTAGAACAGGTTGAAAATTGAGTTTTCATCCCATGGGCATATCCTTTTAATTTAGAAACCATACCAAATGTGAAAGGGTTGAGGGATGAAGAGTTTAAATTTAATGAGACATTTTAGTTTCAGAGTCTCAAATTTTGTTTGACTTCAGGTACCTTGATGTGTTTGTTGGATATTAGAATGCTGCTGAGACAATGGAAAAGAAACGCTTTCATAACTTCCCATACAGAAGATTGAGGAGCCTGATGTTTAGATTTTTGTCAATCAACATCACTCAGCAGAACAAAGATATGTAGGAAAGCTTTCAACCAGTTCTGGTGTTTACCTGGAATATATATAGGTTAGATTGCATTTTCAGACAAACCCACAGCCCAAGTGACCCAACTGAGATACTGTACGTACCTCAGAGTTGCTTCAGACTCTGGCAAGCACAAGTCCCGACGACAGCTAGTCCAGTACATCCATTAACAGTTTCTTTTTCCAGTATCCTTTCACCACTATATACTGTCATCTTCAATGGACGTTCAAATTACTGGGTTCATACACTTTGCAATTACCTTTTCTTTTCAGTAATTAATTGCTATTTGCAGTAGTCAAATTTAGCTACTTTATTATAAAGCTTGAAATAACCCTAGGTATTTTGTCTGTTATTCTGATTTCTTTTCTTGAAGGCTTTGACTGAAGAACACTTCAGACTATTATCAGCTACTCAAAAGATCTGTGTTCCCTGTCACTGCCCCACAGAGAGCACAGGTTATTTAAGTTTGGACTTGTTGTTAGGAGTTACTGCTGAACGAAATTCAAGTCAAACTGGAAAGTGAATTGTATTCATTTTTAATATCCTAGAAAAGAACTGATCACATTGTAAATACATGAAGTATTATATGCTGAATCGAGTTTTTCCTCTCCCTATTGATCTGTAGCCAATTTCTAAGGAGCATTGAAGTAAAATAGAAAAAATAAGAGCTGTTAGGTCATTTGGAAATTTCTCTTGTCAGAGAGAGGCAGTTTTTGCATCTCTTGGCAGCAGCCTTTGGGCTCACCAGGAGACCCACCTGTTTTTATAGTATTCTGATGTAGAGAAGTGTCTGAAAACTTTTATATAATGCATGGGTGATCTTGTACTTGAGTGGAAGCAGGAAAATTTGACTCAGTATGAGTCTGATTCTGATTTCAGCTGTGGTTATGGACATTGTAGCTCCTATTTGTTTCAACACATTGGGGTTAAGTGCATGAGCTGTGTCCTTTTCAGATGGAAGTAATTGCAGGACCATTTAAATAAAGCCCTAATCAGGTGCCATAGAAATTCCTGATTAAGGTTTTTAAATACAAACTTGAAGTTAAAACCAGCAGGGCATAAGAAATTCCCAGAGTGATGAATACAAAATCATTAATCTGAACGACTTTTAATTTCTACTAGGAGTTTGTTAGTGGAGTAGTTAATTAAATTGTGGTCCTTCTTTTAGAAAAGTATCTACTGTGAATGTACACTCGTTTTTTGCTAATCAGAAATGTCAGGCAATAGTGCTTATAGAAATGTGTCATTTAATCTTTGAATATGGGATAAAAAATCTGATGATACATAACAATCACTAGAACACGACCCCAGCAAGAGCATCACTGTGAAAGTTCTAATGCAAGGCAAATCACACAATAATGAAAAACTGGATGTGGGGTGGGGGGCCAGAATTGAGCAGTGCTCTTCAGTCTCCTTCCGACTACACGTGGCTCTGTTTGCTGTGATGTGAAGCAGGGATAACAGAGACTCAGTGGAGTGATGCTGATGGAAAAGCAGAGTAAAAGGGTCAGAATCAGGACTGTTCCAAATCCATTTTATAAAGAAGCTGTCACATCAATCTACTAGTCTGGTTTTGGAGAGAGATGGGGTGCTGAGGGGCATTAGTAATTGATAGGAATGGTTGGATTTGATGATCCAGTGGGTCTTTTCCAACCTAGTGATTCTCTAATTCAATGAAAAGCATTTTGGACTGGGTCTCCTATATTTTCAGTGCAGGGGACGCTCAGGCGTAACTCAGCTGCAGGTTCATCGCTGCTAAGGAGAAAAACTCCTGATCATTCGAGTCAATGGAGTCAGATGTTTTGTAGAGGAGGCTACCTGTATAATCGTACTGGTGATGAGCAGGAGAGCTCCTAGGAACCCAAGTCCTCCTGGGAGAGAGAGCAGATAAGGAACAGCATTAACGTGGTAAAGCTGGGGTTCCAGGAACAAAATAGCCTTGCCTGACACATCATCTGGAGGAAATTCTCTGAAGCTTGTTAGTCAGCTAAAGAGATAAGGTGTTAATGATCTTTGGTGTTATAAATATGCATTGGAAAGTAGATTAAAAGCCTGTAAATGACGACATTAACTGCTTTGGAAAGCCTTCTCCTATGCTTGCCTTCTGCTACTCTTTTCAAGACTCTTCCATGCTTAATCTTGGGGTGAATTCTCTCCCAAATGAGTTTGGCTCCTGGAAGTCACCGTTGGGGCTCCTGTGACGTGTCTGCTGCTACAATTTCCATTCAGTAAGGCATGAGAAAGCTCAGCCCGTCCCAGGAGGTGCCCAACTACTCTTACAGAAGTGTCTCTGTAGCACAAATTAGGGGATTTCTTAGACTGTCCATGCAGCAAAGCTCAAACTTGTGGCTAAGAATTAAGATCCTTATATAGGAACTTTTACATATTCATTAATTTAAGGAAACAAGTTCTCTACAGCAAGGAAGCACAGGGTATGTGCAATGAATATCACGTTGCTTAAAAAAAAGGAAAACAACATAATATATTCTGCATACGATTGTCGTATCCCTAGTGCTTATTTTCCAATTAAGTGAAAAAACACAGAAAAATAGAGAATATATAAAAAGAGTATCTCTGCAGTCACATCCAGGATATTGGTAGAAGAAACTAACGATAATTTTTGTCTCACAAGGGCACTGTGAGAATTAACTCATATCTGCAAAACCGCTTTTAGTTCTGGGATGAAAGACCCTGCACACAAATATAACACATTTTAATATTTTGAACCAGTCTGGTAACATTTCTTTTGCTTTAATCCCATTCCTTTTGCCAGAATTACTGACACCAGAAGATGGAAATACCAATAACGGTGTTAAGACTGTGGTCTTTTGTTATATATGAAGGAAGTGACTGCTGCTTTTAACTAAAAATAACGTGTACTAGTGAAATGCACTGCTGCATCTTGACTTGCACCTGGATCATTGACAGTTGAGGGGTTTTCACTTCCAAAGGTTAAAGATTAACAGGGGTCTGTAGGCTCATGGCAGGACAGGCGACAGCAGTGGCTTGCAGTGGCAACTTCTCATCTACTCGATGATCTAAGAGGTCTTTTCCAACCTAGTGATTCTATGATCAGTATCAAAAATCACTTGCAAATCAAGGACTAGAAGTCCTGGCTTATACAGAGCTTGATGCACATGTGTAGGGTTTCTAGAGCCCACCAAGAAGCCATTTTTTTGTATTTTAAACAGAACAAAAAGAGCCTGTGACTTTTTTATTCATTCTGTGCTCCTTACAGAAGAGAGTGATTAACTTTATCGATTAATTAGCAAGCCAAAAGAGAAGGCGCACAGAAGGGAATGGAAATAGAGTGGGCAGATAAATTATTGTGTATATACAGCAAAGGAATCCTGAAAGCTCATTCCAGACTAAGCTTCAAGCTCAAAAAATTCTATTTAAGGATTTTGCTGGATTCTTTATTGAGCTGTAATTTACTGTTACGAATGCTTTAAGCAGCAGGAACTGCTGATGTTCATGCTTTGTTTCCAGATGAATGAACCATCCTACGTAGCCTGCGTAGTGGAGCTGTACACGCAGCACATCGGGTGTGTAGTGGGAGAGCCCGCTGAAAACCACAGCAGTTAGAGAGGAATATTTTAATGGGAAAAAGAAAGAAGGGGAGAGTTGGCAGTAAACTGTGTCAGAGGACCCATCTGTCTGATTTCAGACCTGTGGTCTGATTTCAAGGCTCAAGGGAAAATATTGTTTCTGGAGTGAGCAGGAAGCCTTTACTGAAAGTGGATACAACAGCCCCTGTCTGTGAGCACTGGTTGTCACTTATTTGACATGTTTCTATTAATCCTCAGTAACAAGTATCAATAAACCATTCTCTAGAGAAAAGTGAGTCTGAACTAGGCAGGAGCTGAAGAAATCTCTTTCAATGAGCCAGACTTGATGCCCTAGGATGAGGGAGACCTGACAAGAAAGTCAGTCATGGGACACAGCAAGGAGCTGGTGGTATCTGGGTGGGATTGATGTGACAGAAAAAGCCTCAGTACTGAGAGTTAGCTGGAGTCTGCAAGGGGAGGGAAATGATTCAATGGGTTTGTGCATGCTGGTGGATGCTCCAAATGCACAGGTATAAAAATGTCTTATATCAAGGCTCTGTGTTAAGGACTGGCCCAGGTTGCTCAGAGCAGGGGTGGCTGCCCCATCCCTGGAGGGGTTCAGGGCCAGGTTGGATGGGGCTGGGAGCCCCTGATCCATGGGAGGTGTCCCTGCCCCTGGCAGGGGTGGAACGGGATGAGCTTGGAGGTTTCTTCCAACCCAAACCACTCTATGATTCTATTAAATGACCATTTTTCCCTGACTTCTTAATGTAGTTTTCCTGGAGGAAGATAGGAGGTCTTTCTGATTAGTTTAACACTAGGCAAGTGCTTGAAATTGATTAAAACACTTTTTTTTGCTCTTTATGATACCTGATATACGACTTTTCACACAAAAGTCAGAATTTGACAAAAAAAGCAAAGACCAGTAACACTTCTGCTGGTCTCTCAAAACTGCACGCAGGATAAACAACTGCGTTAAGCAAACATGATTTTGAGGCCTAAATGTAGAAATGTTAACTTTCCAGGTGTGATATAAATGAGCTAATCTTCTACAGGGTCTCTTGATATGATGTGACAGTGCAGAATTTGTATCTCATCAGTGAGTGATATTTTGCATATGAAATTCACAAACACAATATGTTTTTGTCGTATCAAATTCAGTTAATTTTGCTTACCACCTCAAGGGAAATTCTGAGGTAATTTTGTCAACATGCTCTGTAATAAAGTGAATTTGGGGGCTCCCAGGCTCCGTAACTTTCTCAGAAGAAGAAATTACACTTCTTAGTTTCACTCTGAAGGTTGCTGGCGACTGTAAAACCCTATAAATACTTTAAACGGTAACATTTTAAAAGGTTAGAAATGAGCCATGAAGATGTTGGCTGCTCCTTCCACTCATTTCAGAAAAGTGAAAGAATAACAGGGAAGGGAAATGGGCGAGAGTGCTTGCACGCGAGCGAAACCTAGAGAAAGGTAATCCAGCTCAGAGCGAGGTGACTGAGTTTTAACAAAGAACGTGACTAAATCACCTTTGCCAGGGCTGGTGTTACAAGACATTGACAGCGTGTAGGTAGCACGTGTGTCTTGAACGGCTGGCTCGCTGCGGGGCATCCCCATTTGTATTGCGTTTATCGTGTCTGGCAGGTCCAAGGGTGAAATTCAGCAGCTGGTTTGGAAGAAACTGATGTCGTGGGAATGCCAGAGCATAAGACATGGCCTCTTGGACCACAAACAGGCTGTCATTGTGTTTCTTGCACGTGGCTACTTGTCCCAAAGCAAACTGTCTCTCCTTCTGGGAAGCCCATAGCTCATGGAGAGTCCCGTATCTTTCTCCATGGCCTGCAGTTCCCAGGCAGAATGGAATGTCACGGGGTTTTGCTAGTTTAGGAAGTTAGAAGCTCCTTGCTGATATGGGAGCCCAGCCAAAAGGAAGAGTTTGTCTGTACCTGCACTGAAAAAAATCAGTGTGAGACAGTATGGGAGGCACAGTGATGGAAAGGCTGACAGTCCAGATGTGTTAACGGTAGAAGAAGACATTGTGCACCGTGCCAAGGGACACAAAATCACCTCTAGCCTTTGCAGAGAATAATCTGCCCCTAGCTTAAGATATCACTCTGTTTAGATGGAGGCTGGATGGAGAAAATGTTAAGAACCAATGGTAACGCACGTAACACTCATTTTCAAATGACTGTAGAATGTTTTGGGTTGGAAGGCACCTTAAATCCCATCCAGTTCCACCCTCTGCCATGGGCAGGGACACCTCCCACTGGACCAGGCTGCTCAAAGCCTCATCCAACCTCATCTTAAACACCTCCAGGGGTGGAGCAACAACCGCTTCCCTGGGTTAACTGGACCAGAGCCTCCCCACCCTTACAGAAGAACATTTCTCCCTAAGATCTAATCAAAATCTCTCCTTTTAAAAGCACTACCCCTCATCCTATTCCTGCACTCCCTGATAGGGACACTGATAAATGATCTGAACGGTACCAAAATGCCATCTAAAATCAAAGCTCCGACGTCGTATAGGAGCCATAAATGGAATGTTACTGGCATTTCTATTCTCAAGGTACACGAGGACAGTGGAGACGCGGGGAGGTTGGCTCCACCCAGAGCTGTCCTGTAGCAAAAGGCCCTGACTGCTTCATGTTTTCTCTGGAAGTTTGGACTTTGTTTTCTTCAGCAGCGAGAAGCGCTATAAAAAATCCTAATAGACAGATGGGATGAGGTGAGGCCCAAGTATTTCCGTGTCGGTGTTACATAATCTCAGATAAATTGAAGTTTAATGATTTGTCGTCTTCAAGTTTCGTGAGCCACAAAGATAGCACTCTTAAGTGCTTAATCTCTTTGCTCCGTTGACTTTAATTAAACTCATCTGCAGCTTATGAGTTTTGGTGAGCTTATTACAAAAACCATGCAAACAAAACTGTGCTCGTGTGGCTGAATTACCCTAAGCTCCCCATTTTGGTGTTCTAGCTATTTTATGCGGCCTTGTGAACAAACCAATTAGAAGTAAATGTGAGGTAAAATATTGCAATGAAGATGTTACTCAACTTACGATTGACGGGAAGCAAAAGAAAAGCAGCTACATTCTGATTTTTGTCACAAATATCTCTTTGCACGGAAGTCCTGGTAGGCACGAAATGAGAAAGCGAGCGTCCTGTTCTCATTGTTATATTCTGGATCTCAGGCAAATCCTCTTTCCACAGTCTATCTATGATAAAATTATTGGAACTGGAATGGCATTTGAGGTTCCTGGGTAAAGAGGCAATAAAAATATTTTCTATTTGCTTACACTGAAAAGCATCACATACCGAACTGTCAGCTCTGAAAAACTGATGCTTCTGACTTCACAAATATTCAGCAGCCTAATAGAAATGTCAGACGCGCGGTTTTGATGAGGGAAAGGAAAAAGAAAAGAAAAAAAATCAGCCACACACCAAAATGTTCATTTATTTTCAGCAGACTTGATTCTCCCTCATGTAAGTGATGGATCCAAATACCAAGAAAAGTTTATGTAGAGTTTTTTTCTTCTTGATTTCTGTGATTTTTGATGAAGCACTATAGAATACTGGGGTTGAGGAGCAGCTCTTTTAACAACACTAGTTCTCCTTGCTGGAGAATCGGTGTCACTTGGATGGAGATGCCTTACAATCCAGTTATTCTTTACATGCAGGCTGAGAATTGCATTCTCATAGGAACTTGTTTACACGGATGCCTATTTTGGTCTTTGACCTAAACTTGTTCTTAAATCCAACGGACTTAACAGGAATTAAGTTAAAGCTTGCAAGTTTAGAAATCTCTGCCTGCTTAACTGTTCCTCATTTGATGAATAAAAAAAAATAGGAAAAAGCCATCCAACGGTAGTGGAATAATAGTCCTCGGTAGTCTGTAACTTTTGTTCTGGCAGGCTAAACGGGGCAATTTTTAATTACCATAATTCTTAAATTACTGTAATGGATCACAGGATCTTTGTGTGGTTGAATATCTAATTAGGCTTTTAAAATTGTTTCGGTGGAAACTTGTGAGCAGCCCTGCTGTCATTATTGTGTGGTTCTGAATAGCACTGAGATTTGCAGGAGACAATGACAGTGCTGCGCAGATTAGATATTCTCAAGCTACACTCATGCTATAAATGGCTGATCTGCTTGGCTTTTGTTTGCGAGCCTGGATTTCTAAATCGCAGCATTTTTGGTATCCCCTCCTCTGAACATCGACAGCTGCAGGGACACGAGTGTGCAAGGGAGTAATAAATACCCTCGTAGAGCTGAGGTTGCTTCTGACTCCCCACCCGAAAGAGGGTAATCGCTGTGCAGCCTCTGGAGTCATCCCCAGCCAGCTCTCCCATTACAGGTAAAGCAGCATAGCGTTCTTAAAAAATAGTATATATTACTCCTTGAAAGAACGTTCTAAGTTGAAAAATGGGTGCCTTGCACTTTGGGACTATTGAAAGGAAGAAAAGAAAATAGGAAAGTTGATTGAGGCAGGTTATATTGAACTGCCTGGAAACTCTGTGGAAGTAGCGCTTTTGAAAAAACAGCAGGGGTACAACAGATAAATAAATCAACAGCAGAATTTCCAGCAACTGTCAAATCAAAAACAGCAGTAAAAGAGAAATATACATTCAGTGTCAGCCTGAATACACACTTGTTAAATGCACCAAGGACAGACAGACAGTTCTGTGAAGCCATAACATAAGTGTTGTTTTTAAAAGATAATTGTTCCTGTTAATAGGAGCTGGTAGTTAATGCTCTATTCTGATGATTACAGCTACTTTAATCAAATGGATAAGGAAGGATCGCCATGAAAGCATTTTTCAGAAAAAAAAAACCCTGTTTTTTTTGATTTTGGTTTTGTTTGATGGAGTGACCCTACCAGCCTTTTTTCACGGAGTTTCCCATAATGGAGTCTGCCAGGAACTCAGACTGTCGAGAGGTGGCTGCGGCATTTAGGAAGGTGTCAATCAGATGGGGACCTCACCTGGCTGTGCTGATAGCTGAACACATTGCATTTCCCCACCACAAATACTTGTCCAAAGCCAACACTCGTGGGTTCTCTCAGTTCCGTCTGTCCAGCTCTGGTTCACACACACACAGTCCCGCTCCCAAAGCTGCTGTTTATTAGTAAGATTTTGGAAGACATGGATTACCTTGTAGATCCATACAAATCAAATGCGTACTGCAGGAACGACAATAAAACACGTAGAGGTTTAATGAAGGCTGAATTTCATGGAATTCTTGGATGTTTTGAGTTCGAAGGGATTTTAAAGATAATCCAGTTCCACCCCCTGGCATGGGCAGGGACACCTCGCGCTGGGTTAGGGGCTCCAAACCCCATCCAGACTTGAACCCCTCCAGGGACGGGGCAGCCTGGGCCAGGGCCTCCCCACCCTCACAGTAAACATTTTTTTTCATAATATCTGATGTAAATCTTCCCTCCTGCAGCTTAAAACTGGTGTCGTCCCCCCCCATCCTATCCCTCCACCCCCTGATTTTGGTAGAATTCTGACAGGCTATTTTCTAACACCGTGTGTGGGTAATGGACAGTGTCCATGACCGGTTTGTACCTGTAATTAGGTTTTTGAGCTTCCCAGGCTATTAAGTCTGTCAGGCTTCTAAAAAACTGGGTGTTCCCTGGGCTACAACAGGGACTCATGAGATAGGTTTGGGCAGCAGTGAAAGAATAACCGCTGGGGGTTTCAACCACTTCGCTTGCTAGTGAATTTGGAGCTGTATTTTATAAAAATTAAAGTCATTTTAGCCGGCTGAACTAATGATATTAGACCCCCTCTCTGTAGTTTTTCTACAGCGACTCTCACTTCTTCTGCAGGGCATCTCTTAATACACTGCCTGTAATTTCTGCAAATCCTGAGGCACTGCAGGAGCAGGCCACCTCACGGAATTATCTTCCCTGCTCCTCAAACGGGTTGCTTTGATAAGCGTGCTCCTGGCGTGCTTTTGAAACAGAAGCCAACAACTGCAGACTGCTGCTTCCTTCATGACACGGGGAATGTTTTAATCAGATTCTTTGAATGTACTACTTTGTTTTCTCATCTGGGATTACGTCTGATAAGGACAATGTAAAACTTGGTCTAACAGTTGCAGTGAAAATCTGTGCAGATTTGTGTTTCTCTGTATGAAAAAAAAAAAAAAAAAAAAAGCCAAATCAGGGGAAGCTGTGGTACCAAACGTGCATCATCAAAGTTCCCATCACTTATGTCTTTCTTTGCCTTTCTCTCATCCTTTAAGATACTGAAGCAGCACACTTCAAGGTTTCGACAAGAAAGAGACTTATATTCCTTTTTGTGCAAACCCACTTGATGCTTATGAACGCTGCTCATTCTAAAACCCCTTAAAGATCCTCTCCCAATGTGGCTCTGACAGAGGAAACCGGAATGTATTGCTCGGCAAGAAGGAAAAAAAAAAAGAAAAACCATCTTGCAAGTCTGTCACTTCAAAGAATACATTAAATTAACAGTAATTAACACATCCTTTTGAACAGGGTAAATGGATGAGATTCTTATCTCAGGGGAAAAAAGGTGCCCAAAAATCAAAATACCACAGCAGACTTAGGTACTTTTTCTGTACTTAAAAGCCAATAAGAAGGTTTATAGAGAAGGAGACAACGGGCAGATGAATAGTAAGGCACGACAGAGTGTTTCATCAGCATCACTCAAAATCACAGACTTCAGAAAATGCCTCCTTTTCAAAACATCGTTTCAGAATGAAACATCTTTTGCTTTCACATTTAGATATACAATAAATAGTAGAAAAAAATAAATGGAGATGTCATTTAGAAACGCAGAGGACTTACTTCCCTCTCGCAACCAAAATGTTTCAGCCTTATTGGTTTCTCTTGAAATGACATTTGTCAAAATTGATATATCCTGCAGAATTTGGTAGAAAGCTCCTTTGCTCCAGAAATAATTGGGGATATTTTGTTGCTATTGCCTGTTATAATCTTGATCTTTTAGGGTTTTATTGCCTCCCTAAGAAAAAACGATGGGACAATACTCTGATCACATTTGTGCTATGAAAAACAAGTGTAAAGGTACAAATGTCAGTGAGATTATTCTGGATTGCAAATTATCAACCTGAGGTCATGGTTTGTTTAACGATACTGAAGTTACTTACACTCTTCTTTTGGTGATTTTTGTTTTCTGTGACTAATCGTGCTTTCCATTAAAGCACGTGTCATGGGGAAAAGGTGGCGCTCTCTACATAGTCATAGCAATACATAAAGCAGCCTCTTACCAGATTTAAAGAAAATATCTGGTGGTGGTGGTGGAGTCTCCTTCCCTGAAGGTGCTGAAAAAGCATGTGGCCGTGGCACTTTGTGACATCGGCAGGCACGGTGGTGTTGGGCTGATGGTTGGACTGAATGAGCTTAGAGGTTTTTCCCAACTTTAACGATTCTATGATTTGTTAGCATGTATGGAATATGTGGCAGCTAATCCAGCGTAGTAGGCGTGTTGTGCATTGGAGCAGACCTCGTTGTACAGGACAAGCTGCCCTCCTCCCAGGCTTTCAGGTGCCTGAGCCTCTCTCTGCAGCAAGCCGTGTATTGTTAGGGGCCCTACACAATTTCATTTGCTACATTTTTGGTCCTTTGGTTCAACAATTAACTACCTATTTCTTTAGTTTTGTAACAGTCGCATCTAAAAATCCCCACTGAATTCAGCATCCTGATAACGTACAATACTGGATAATATGCTAGTAATTCCTGAGGGCCGCTGCCTGGAAGAACTTAGTAATTAAAGAGAACAGTTAGTGGAAAGAATGGAGCACACTGAAAGAAAACTGGGATTTGGGGCAGTGAAGAGGGGTCATGAATGACCGCCGATCATTGTACTGAGAATTTTAACTTCGATTTCTCTTCAGTCTTCTGTAGTCTTGCTAAAGTAGATACATTTTTTGAAGATCGTGAGCTGGTTTTCTCAGTGCTCTGACTACAAACTTTCTCAGCACGACAAATCATTGTACCTATTCAGGACCCACACAGGGGCCCAAGGGGCTGTAGTTTATTTGTTTGTGTGTTTCCTCCTGCAAATACATTTGACAGAAGGGCGTTAAGTGGCAGGAGTGAAATAGTAAATGTTCCCCTTTCAGATAAAGTCAGGGGAAATAAATCTGTATTTATGAATTTGGTTTTGTTTATGTTTTTAGCAAGGATAAATAGATTAATTTGTGCAAATCCAAGAAGCAGTAAATAAGAATGCAGGCAACCTTAAAAGGTCAGGCCGAGTATGATCCAAATAAGATTTTCTGCATCGTATCTACTTCCTCCCAAACTGGCAGGGTGAGCAGATATCGTAGTGCTGTTTGCTTAACTGTTTAGGTGAAAACATGGTTGGTTTGAGTAAAAATATTACTGTCCTAATGATGGCAGTGCAAGCTGGAATCTTTAGAATGTTTGTCCTCTGCACACGTAATAGCATAACCTCCTCTAAATATTTATGATTTCACTAATGGGTGGCAGAACGGTGATCCAAATGCTAACAACGTGCCTGCTGATATATTTCTGTTCCCAGAACAACAAACAGACCTGTCTTCTTTGCAATACTCGGCGGATGCTCTAGTTTTGGAACTAGCTCCAGCGACCAACGTAAATGTCAGTTAAAATTTTGATGGGTTTGGTTAAATCTTTCATTGTGTCCTTACTCCTTTGTGACTGGGTGGTGACTTCCACGTAACAGATCTTTAACGGTGGCCTTTGAAGATGGACATTGGCATTTCTGGTCCACGATTACACCTTTGGATAAAGAATGGCAAGTGCAGGTCCCGAATGACAGCCTTTATTTTCAATTGATAATATATTAACTGTTTTCATGTGTGGGTATGTCCATATTGATTTTTTGTTTCTTTTGGATTCGTTCTGTGTCTCCTCTCCTGCTCGTTGCTTTTCACTCCCGGCTTATTAGTTTGGCTGAAAGATAAAGTGGTGGAACGCTGCCAGCCTGGGAAATTATAAGGCTGCTTTTAGCTTCTCCCAGAGTACGCTCTGAAAAAGTTAGAGTAGGAAATAATGGCCTTCCATAAAGCTCACCTGAGAAAGCCTGCCACGTAAAAATGAATCCGCAGAATGAAATACTGGAAATGCCCAAGGAGAGGGATGCACAAAAGAGCTCAGGCAATGCTGTTGAGAGCCAGATATCACTGCTTAGTAGACAGAGGTGCAGGTCTTTTTTCTCGTCTTATCTTTTTATTAACTTTAACTTCAGAAAAGATGCAAAGAAAGAAAAATAAATGATTGATTCACTGCCTATGGGAAGCTGAAACCGAGTTCCTTTACTCTGTTTATGACCCTGTTCAGATCTTTAGGTGTAGCTGCACCATTTATTTAATTGCCTTACAGCGCAGCCTGTGGATTGAGTTCCATGTGTACCAGGTCCTCGTGGACCTCCCAGAGTTTGCAGAAACCAAGGGCTGACTCAGATCTTTGATAGGATTTTGTGTCATTTGGGAACCTTCTCAGCAGGAAGGCAAGAGCCAGCACAGATTTGCAAAGTCCTTTCACATAGTTATCAAAGAGAATATCCTGAGCGAGATTTCATGTTGGCTCTTGAATGAAAAACAAACAAAACACCATCAAAATAGTTTTCCTTCATGAACGACATGCAAATCCCAACCTTGTCAGGGTTCCTTCTCTCCTCAGTGCTGGGCCAGCTGTAGATGTGCATTTCAATCTGCGAGCAATCATATGATTTGTTCTCTTTTCTTATTCTTTCTGAAGATGCTCGTTAATGAACCTTCTCAAAAAGACACAGAGGATGATAAAAGGCCAGGGCACAGGGTGGAAAAGCAGTGCAGATTGGAAAAGACAGAGAGCTTATTTAATTCTTTCTTTTCCTGATCTCAACTCCCTCATGTTATCTTTAAAAGGCTGTTTAAAGCTTAGAGTTAAAACTTTTCTGCATTTAACTGCAATAATTAAAAGCAATGAAGGGAGCGTTCAGGTCCAAAGGGGAAAATTTCAAAACTCATTTCAGCCATTGCTGGTTGTGTGTTTGGGTGTGGATGGGATCGTGAGAACGGTTCACAGCAGCCTTTTTACCTTGATTCTTCTTTTTTAGACTGTTTTGCTTAAATTGCATTTGTTAAGATTTAAGGTCTTCAGCTTGAGCCTGTAGCTTGGATTCTAAATGGGCACTAATGAACCTCAGCAGCACTCAGCTGAGCTTTACTGGAGGAGGTATCTTGTGACTTTGACTGTTAAAGGAAAGATGCAGGTAGAAAGGAAGAATTGGGGAGGTGGGAAAAGCAGAGGGATTGGAAACGTTTTGCTTAGGTCCTTAGGAAACGGTACCGTACTTTGCATGCAGCTCACCGAGTGGATCACCACCCCAATGGGACGCTCAGGACTGACTGTTCCTAATGAGAACATAAACCCAGGAAGCCTGGTATCCTGCCTACATCAATGACTAATTCCAGCCATTTAAAAAGGACATAAAAAGACCTATAATGAATCTACGGATTCTGTAAGGGAAGGGAACTGCTGATGCGATATTCTAAATACCAAGATCTCACTCGGCATAATTCATGTTCATTCGCAGCCATACTTTTCAGAGTGGATTGTTGAAGGATCTTAAATGCAGATTGAGACTGTTACAGGTAAATGTCTTCAGGTTCTTCCAGAACAGATGAAGGTCACTGGTCTAATGGCTTCTGGTCATGCAGAAATTTTGATGTAGTAGTATCACAAGAGCTCTGTTTATCCCTGTATCATCCTAGACCTGAAGAAACTGGAAAAAGAGTAAAATACTTCTAGGCAGTGGCCACAGGGATATGACATACAACTGGAGCAGGGGTTAAACATGGGGCCAGCTGTGGGTTTGGGGAACAAGAAATAGGGGACCTCTGGTGACTGACTTGGTCAACTTCATGTTCAGAGCAGGGTCAACCAGAGCAGGTTGCTCAGGGTCTTCTCCAGCTGGGTTTTCAATTTCTTCAGAAATGGTGACTCTGCAACTTTGCTGGGAAACTGGATGTTGTTTTCTGGGTGTGTTCAGGCCTTAAACAAAAAGAAATAAATTAATCCTTGCTTTAATTCCTTGGAGAAAAATGACGTTAGAGCTGGCAAGCGTTTCTTTGAAGTACTTGCTTCTCTTGTTTGCTTTTTTTATGTGACACCTTGCTTAGTCATACTATTAAAAACATTTTATGAAAGAGCTGTAGGCAATTACTCAAATTTATAAAAAAATAAATCCAAAAAATAAATTGTAGGGCCCAACAGGTTACTTGAAGGAGGCTGTGCTACTAAGAAGGCTCCGAGAGCTGGCAGTTCTCAATGAATACATGGCATCACGTTACTTTTTAGTCGCTCTGTTCAAGTCTTAGGTTATTCCACAGCAATAAAACTGCAATTTAAAAATCATGCACTGATCTTTTCCACCAGTGCACGCAGTACAAATCTTCTTAACTAACAGCAGTTGAGCCAAGGCAGTTCTGTAGGCTTACCAGCCACTGAATCATCATTGTCAGTGTTTTTCGGGCACTCTCTCTTGTATACATTGCTGACGTTAGAGCCTTACTAAGCCTATGTCTTTGTTGGACCGTTAGCTTTCAGAGGTTGTTCCCTGTGCACAGTTTATCACATAAATCATCATTTATGAATAAACACAGCCCTCTCACCCAACCTGAGTGGTTTCTGCAAGGCTTGAACATTGCAGCACTCAAATCCAAGTGAGTTGTTTCAGTCACATTATTAAAGTTTCAGTAGGGATGCAGACAAGTTCTTTTAATTGCTGGTTTCCTTCCAGTGCCCTCTGCCTGTTCTCTTACCTGGTGCTCCACAGGTGGGTTTTTTTTTTCCCTAGGATTTTCTGGAGCTGTACGGTACGGTACTGAGCTCACTGATGCAAAAAGAAACAGTACCAGAACCCAGCAATTTTTATGGCCATGTCTTTTCCTCCAGGCTTGTCTGGTGCTCAGTTTGGAGCTACTTGTTCAGGGCAGGCTTCAGGTCAGATGCAGAAGGAGCAGCAGGTCTGAGGACCTCCCTGCCTGATAAGGGAAGTGGTGTCCTTTATCAGAGCTGCTGATGGCTCTGCACGGTGGCTTTGTACAGGCACGGTTTCTGCTGCTGGGCAGTAGGCAGTGGACTCAAAACGCTCTTTGACGGCTTTCCCTGTGTCTCTCACTCTTCATTCTGTGCATCTCCTGCAGACAAATTACTGATCCACAGCCTGGGTAAGAAAACCACAGCCCCTTTCCCTCTTCAAGTACCTTGATGTTTCTAATGGCAAGAGCTGGGGGGGTCGTTCCTTTCATACATGTGCACCGATCATAAATAATGACTCGTTAATTCCAGTGTCAAATCACATCAGCTAAAATGAAGTCAGTCTCCCAAGATGAAGATAAATGTAATCTGCAAAACAGAAGATTTCTTTGCTGCATCCCTACGCCAGTTACACTGTTTATGTATTTATACTGTGAAATACTTCAGGCAGGGATTACCTCTCCCTGCTGTGCTTCACTCAGCACCACGCATAACACTGTCTCTTTATGCAATAATTAATAATAAATCTTCTAGTAATCTGGTTACAACATAATCTTCAGACTGCTCCTTCCACTATGTGTGAGATAAAACAAACTAACAGATCATTTTGAGGCTCCTGAAGCAGTGTTAGCTCTTTTAGGCTTTTCAGTCACTTCAATATGGAAAGACTTAGCAGGAAATCTGGATTATATGACAGTATGTGTCTGTGTCTGCTTTTGCTGTTACACTGGAGCAACCTAGGAATGACTTTTCTGAAGTTGTGAGACTTCATATATAATCTTCTTAAGGCAGGAGTCTTCTCACGTAGCCGTGTATCATCACGCAGCCTGTGAAACGTAAATAAATGCTAATACTTAGCTCTTCATGGTTACTTCAAGCAGAGTATAGTTCTTGTAAACTGTTTAAACAGCACCTCATTAATCAGCAGTATTAGCCTTGTGCCAGTTTTAAGGGATGCATAAGCTCTTTCTGGACCTCCACGAAACGGCTGCTGTTAACTTCCACGCAGTGGCTGCTTGCCTGGGATAGATTTTTTGTGGGAGAAAGCAAATTTGTGTGCTTGGCTGGCTAGAAAGGGAAAACAGCATTTCTCAAGGTGTGTGTAACCAGCACTTAATTAGTATTAAACAGTCTTCTCATTCCTTCCTCGTGCGTGTGTGTGGAGAGACAGGGAGAGGAAAGGAGGCAAAACAAAACTGGCTGTATCGTTCTATAC
Organism: Clamator glandarius; assembly: GCA_033459285.1. Lineage (NCBI taxonomy): Eukaryota > Metazoa > Chordata > Aves > Cuculiformes > Cuculidae > Clamator > Clamator glandarius. Next base: position 2,209,149 of record JAUNZM010000326.1, on the reverse strand, counting down.
CCAGAACCCTGTTGTAAAACTGCTATGCTCATACGTATAGAGCTTGTAATTTAAGCAATTGTTATCACTGGAGTGAGGTTAGGAAAGGCGTATTTCCAAGGCACGGATTGCTGTTTGTATTTGCTGATTAATTCCAAATGAGGGCAGAAGCACTTAAAGGAATACTATAAAGGTACATTTTCTCTTTTAATTTAGAAACATAACATCTGAGAACCATTTATTAGCAAAACATCAACTCTATTTGCACATTTCTAAATAGAATATTAGAGCAACTGAATTTTAATTTCTATGTCTGTAATTTGTTAATATAATTACCGTGCAATACAGTTAGGTGCTTTCAGATCTTTCAGTGTTAATTAAAAAGCTAATAACTTGAAAAGCCATAAATTCTGAGGTAGAGGGGCTAGTGCTCCAGGCAGTTAATGCTTTATTTGTCATTTACTAAAGATCCTTTTGAGAGAAGGCTGGGCTTTATGCTGAGCATAGATAGCACTTTGTGAGCCAGGTCCTCCTGGCTACCTGGTGGATATTCCCACCGGGCACAAACAGTTCCATAGCACAAATCAGCATCCCCGCTGTCTGATCCAGCTCTACCCACCTATCCCTGGGTTGATAGCTGACACAACGTGAAGCAGAAGAACATATCCATCTAACCACTGAGGGGGGTTTGCAGCTTGCCATGAACTACGAGAAGTATAATTCATTCCTTATTCCTGCAAACTACTTCCATTCTGATAGGCTGTAATGTGAAACGCTTTCTTCTATGCAGCATTTACTTGAGTCCTGTGTTCAGTTCTGGGTCCCTCACCACAAGAAGGATGTTGAGGCTCTGGAGCGAGTCCAGAGAAGAGCAACAAAGCTGGTGAAGGGGCTGGAGAACAAATCTTATGAGGAGCGGCTGAGAGAGCTGGGGGTGTTCAGCCTGGAGAAGAGGAGGCTGAGGGGAGACCTCATTGCTCTCTACAACTACCTGAAGGGAGGTTGTGGAGAGGAGGGAGCTGGGCTCTTCTCCCAAGTGACAGGGGACAGGACGAGAGGGAATGGCCTCAAGCTCCACCAGGGGAGATTTAGGCTTGAGATTAGGAAAAAATTCTTCACGGAGAGGGTGGTTAGGCATTGGAACGGTCTGCCCAGGGAGGTGGTTGAGTCGCCGTCCCTGGAGGTGTTTAAGGTGAGGGTGGATGAGGTACTTAGGAGCATGATTTAGGGATTGGTGGGAATGGTTGGACTCGACAATCCAGTGGGTCTCTTCCAACCCTGTTATTCTGTGATTCTGTGATTCTGTTTACTTTTTGGTCAACAGAAATGGAAGAAAGATTTTACTTAAAGGTAGTGATCCTGTTTCTAAATTCAACTTATCTGGATAGAGCCTGGTTTTATTAGTAGAGTGCCCCATGGTCTATGCTGGTAGGGGAGAAAAATGCTTTGCATTAAATATCCTGTGTTCCGGTGCTGGTTGTTTCAAATGTTCCAGAATAAGACATCTATTTTCACAGAAAATGGATTTGCTCTTCAGTTATGTAAATGGAGCACAAACAAATGAGGCTGTGCTACCTTGCTGAAGGAAAAGCTGTGTTTCAAATCCTAATCAAACAGTGCCGTTACGCTAGATAACGTCCGCGGCCAGGTACACACGCTCAGCACAGAGCGGCTGCGATTGAAGCACTTTTAAACAAGGCAACAAGACAAACGTTGGAGCTGGGAAACAACGTTCCCTCTTCCCAAAGAAAATGCTTAATGCTTTACCTCAGCATTGTTTCAGCACACAGGCACTTACCTAACGGAAATCATTAATTCTGCCCGGCATTTTTGAAGAATAGCTTGATGATGAGCTTCCTAAAAGGCACTTGAAAGGCAGCGCTGCTTTCTGCAGGCAGTTCAAATTGTTTAATGTTTGTCAGGCTTGAATTGCATTGGAAGGATACGTTGTGAGTAATGGATTCTCCCGCTGTTTACACGTGGGCAAGGCTGCTCAGGCATTCCGTACTGCAGTTTATTGTGCTGCATTATGTATGAGGTGGTTTTGCAAGCACATGCATAAGCACAAAAGCAGGGAGGGAGGAAAAACACAAGAAAGCAGATTCATGTATTGTCCAATATAGCACTGTTAGGATTAATTTAGAAAACTTTTAAACTTTCATGTGTGCAAATATTTGGAATTGTAGCACTTAAATGAGTTATTTACTGCATGCTTAGCAGAGAACATAGTAGCTTTACCACGAAGCTGCTTCTCCTTCTGTTGGAATTAGCTTATAGCCACCACGCTGCTGTTACACCACAACAGCCTCTATTGAAAATGGAAAGGTCACACCCTGCAAAGAGCTGCGCTCTTTCATTTCTCATTGCTTTAAGGGGATTTAAGGTGCTAAGTCCATTTGTAAACCTGCTGTTCAAACGGTTAAGATGTAGGTGTGCAGTGAGCAAGAAATGCCAAATGGCTAAAAAGCACCCACCACGCTTTGATTTCCAACAGGCATTAGGGTTTGCTCTGCTTAGGGATTTATTGGTAAGTCCTGCTAAGCTACCCTCTAGGGAGTCGAATAACTGTGCTGTTCTGGCTGTGAGCACTAACAGGAGATGTTTTAACACCTCGCAGAGCTGGATTCTCCCAGGCTGACTGTACATTTCTGACTGAGTAGCACTTAGCTGGTGCAGTGGGGACTCCTTCAAGTTTCATTCCCTCGGCAATGTCAACGCAAGTGTAAAGGCTGATGAGACTCATTCCTCACCCAGGGGAGTCCACAGAGCTTACAGTCTGGCACTGCAGTCAGAGTAATCAGAATAAATTATCTTTTCAAGTGAGAAAAAGTGTCAGAATTTGGCTTTTTGGCTTTTTTTTCAGTGACCTGACAGTCACTGCTATCAAAGATACCAAAACTGCTTCTCCAAAGATACTTCCCTTATAGCACATGATGTATCCTAAATATCCAGAGTATTTTTAGAGGCTATTTTGATTTATCACCTAGCATACTGCATTATTACAGGATGGATTTACAATCCACTGCTTCACTTAAGACTGTTTTAATACTGAGCACATATACAGCCCTGTATAACAATTAAGTCTTGTGAAGAGCATGACAGATGCCAAAATGTGTTTCTATGATTTGCATAAGATGGGTAGAGACATGGAATACCTTTCCTGAGCTCACTGATTCCCTTTGACAGGTTAAGATTACATTAGAACTCAGGATATCACTTCTTTCTCACAGCTTTTGGTAACATTCTGGACCACACCGCTCTTCCTAAGAAAGAAGGAAAGTAAGGGTTTGACAGTTTTTTGTGCAAGCTCTATTTCAGATCTCTATAGGCTTCTCTGACTATTTTTCCTCACGTGTTACATCCTTAACTTGGATAAACGTAACTTGCCAAAAGCATTCCTAGACTCTACCTGGTGGGCTGGATCCCTTGCTTTATCCCTCCTGCAGGTTGGGATCTCCACTAATATACTTTTGAAAGGCTAGTCCGTGATAGAAATAGGATAATTCTAGCCAGTGTTAATATTGTACACAAGAGCGTGAGGATTGATAGTCCTTGTAATCTCTTATCTAAACATAGGAGGGCTGCATATGCTGTTCATAAAGCGCTGTAATCAATCATTAGAGTGGCAGACCCATAATTGGGAAGCAAGCTCCTACTTATGCCAAACGAGAGGATAACAGACTTCATCAGGGTTTTGAGAAAAATGTTCTCTGTCTTGGCTTTCAGACTTCAAAATCTAAAGTGAGACACTTAAAATCCATGTGTGAGTGCTTAGGTAGCGTGGCTTTCAGAACTGCAAATCATAGAATCATAAAATGCTTTGGGTTGAAAGGGACTTTTACAGGTCATTCAGTCAAACCCCCAAACTCCTTGCATTCTCCACCACTTGAAAGAGCATGAAGGTTATCCATCACTTTAGGGAGAAAAACCTAGAAATCTGGAGGTGCTGGAGTTTAATTGCAAGGAGGGTAGTTCAGAATTGTCGATCCTGGTAACCAATGAAAACCAGCTACGTCTGTGTGACTCTGAGAGTAGGATCAGATTTTAATTAACATTTGTTGAGTCCTTTGAAATGTTAAGGCTTAAAACAATTACGTGACTGCACAGGACCATAATTTTTTTAATGCAAGCCTTGTAATGGAGATCTTGGAGCATTTAAGAACAAGTCTGTTTACACACTCACTCAAACGAGGCTAGTCAGAAGGATTCAGTAATTAGAAAGAGTTTGTTAATAAAAGCTTCTCTATGTATTAAACAATAACAGAATGTTTCTAACAGTGAAATGAATTAGACCTATCGAAACAGTTGCCTGAATTAGCAGTATTTGCCCTCTGATTTTCAGATTAGTCACATTAATTTTAAATACTGCTTTCTGCCAGGAAGAGACTAGTAAATACTTAATAATAAAAATTGACTGTGCCTCATTAAAATATCGAGAAGACAATATCCTGCTTTAGGTTTGATATTTTTTTTTTGTTTTGTAACATATCGTAATCCACAACTTTCATTGAGTTTCCTGGAATTTATCTGCTTTAATGACACCAATAATTATTTTGCTTTGGTTTTTATTACTTCACAAGATGAATGAGGGTTGTTGCTATTGCTTGGAGAAGCGTAGTTTTGTTCTAATAGAAATTTATGGAGTTGGCAATGGTCCCACTTCTCTACAAGATATTACGCGAGTCCTTTCTGCCCCTCGGTATGGCAGGACCCATCTGTGCTTTCCTGCTTACACATCAGCCGTTATTTCCATTATCGAAGTCTGTGGTTGGTTTGGGAGTTTTTTTTGCGTTGAGCATAGTTGGGGACATTTTACAAACTGTGATCAGGATCTCGATCTTACAAGGAGTTCGTGGGTGGGCAGCTCTGCGCATCCACCCACCTCCCATGAAATGTCAAAGACAAACCGTTTGCCTCATCGCGTTTCATCGAATGCTGCGGGGTTTGGCAGAAAGGGCTGGTTGCCTGTATTAACGTTGCGGGTTGCGACCGCAGCTTTTTGCACGTAGGGCAGAGCTGGCTCTTGGCTTGATAGCAGTGGAAAAGCAGCAGAAGAAATGTGGTTTGTTTATTTATTTGCATCCTGCGATAGTAAAGCATCTTCTTTTAACAGACCGAGCATTATGTATTTGCCGCTGCACGTTGCATTTATTCTCTGGTCTTAGCCAATTGTGCAGTATGTGTTAGTTTATTTCTGTGTAGATAAACAAAAGCTTTAAAGACTCTAGAAAAAGACTGACCCCCTCCCCACTCTGGAGTCTCTGTCCTCTTCCTCTGCTCCCTTCCAGGCTCGTTAGGTCGCACCAGGCTCCTCTGCTTGCCTGGCACAGCTGCACAACCTGAAGATTGGTGTTTTAACTTCACAGAAGTGTTGGTAAATAGAGGCATCCAAGGTTCTCTTTATTGTTAAGTTTTGGTGAAATCGGACTTCCTCAATTCATCATTTTAAGTGATCAGTCAAAAGGCAAGACCAAATGGAGATAATGAACTATCTTCTAAATTAAGCTTATGAATTGGTTTGATCTGCTTCAAGCTTACGTCAGTTTACCACTGCTTCTGCAAGTATTTCTCTTAGGGCTATCAGAAGCATTTGAATATTTTTGTTAATGACAGTTCTCATCACTGAACTTCTGAATCTCCCTGCCAAAACAAGCCGAATATCTTATCTAAGCCAAGATGTTAGAAAGCTTTTCCTGTATCCAGAACTTTGAAATTCTCTGTTTAGGAATCCAGATGACAGAAGAGCATTAAGGAAATGGATTTAAGATATCATCAGCTGTTCCTGTTATCAAAATGGTATCAAATTCTCCCTTGTGTATGCAGATGTGCCTGCTGCACTACACTGCAATTCTATTTTCCATTCGTTTTCTATTAAGCCGGTTTTTTCTCAAGCGGGATTTCAAGGCATGCAAAGCCTTTTAAAAAAATTCAAAATTTATGTCCAAGTAATTCAAAACAACGTGTTGTTTTCTGCTTTTTTGTGTGGTCACTGCAGGACAAAAAGGCTCTCTGGAGTCTCTGTGCTTGTGTCACTGCTATAAATTCTCGTGTCACTGGCATTAGCTTAACACAACGTGACTGATCTAATTAGACACGATGTGTCACAGCGGCTGCACGCCAGCCTGGAAACTCAAATAGGGCTTTCCAGGTGATGGCAGCTTTGTATGTTCCTTCCACCCACAGCAGCTATTAAAAACACAAGTATTTCAAACCATGAAGCTGAACCCCTTCCACAGCCCCGAGGGGGCCACCTGGGCCAGACAGGGTGGCACCTCCACCCCAGAGCTGCAGTCGGGGCACAGGGGGCAACGTAGCTGGAACGTCTCAGCGCATCCAGTGAGAAGCCCGCATAGAGACCAAACGCAGTGATGAGCGCATCCACCCATCGCTGGTGATGGAGCTCCACGAAAACTCTTCCAGCATCCCTGTGGAGTGGCTCAAGAAAGGAGCCAAGCAGGTGGCTCTCCAGCTTATCTTTGCCCTCAACCCTCACCTGGCCCCAAAGAGCATGTCCATGGCTGTCAGCAAAAAGGGACCAGAGCCTGCTGAGTGAATGGCTAGTGAAGAAGCCATCTGAAGACAGCAGGGACCCCTTGGCTCCCTGGCCTGGCTCCAGGGGCTGTGGACCCAGGTGGACGCCGTCACTTGTGTAGGAGATAGAAAGGCTGCAAGAACAGGAGGAACGCTGACGACTGGAGGCGTGGGAGCAACAAGCCAGAGGCCACTGCTTCACTCCACCCCAGAACTGATGCGATGGCCGTGATCCAGAAGTGCCACAACCATCTGCACTGCGAGGCACTGCTGGCTGCCGCATCGTGCCGGTCCTATTGCATCTGTGTGCTTGGAAACGGCCACTGAACCCATTTGTATGCCAGGTTTTCCCTGATTGATTTGGCTGGGAGTAAGCGAGGAGCTGACATCTCCACTGCAGACACACAAACAAGGCTAGAGGGGGCTGATATTAATAAAAGCTTCTTGGCATTTAAGGAATATATGAGGGTATCAGGCCGTAGCAGAGCCCACTCTGTACAGGGCGAGCAAACTTGCCCAGGTCCTGAAGGACTCATTTATAGGGGAAAACTTTGCCTGCGTGATTGACACTGTCTCTTCAGGAATGAGATCCTGCAAGCACACCCTTAGCACCCTACCGCATGCAAACTGTGTGAAGGAGCTGGTGGTGAATGTAAATGCCCTTGGACAGACCTGTCGGGAGGCGTTCAGGTCACCACATCCACTGAAAGATGTGAAGTATCCCCTGATCTATTCAGAAGTGCCTCAAGACAGCTGAGTGACAGCTACCCTGGATTCAGGCCGACAAGGAAGTCTCTTCCCAGTTATTTACCTTCAGTGCTAGTAGGGGGAACACGGAAAAAGAGAGAAGTCGTCGATGAGAAAATTTTACTGAAGGAGCATCAGGAGTCTCTGCAATGATTGGAAGTATTATTAGAGGTGGCTAAGGAAATAGACTACAATGTAGATTTTTATGCTGCGCAATCTGAATCAGTTCTGGGTCAAAAAATTGGCATCCTGACCAAGATCCAACAGTCAAATTATTCCAGTCAGCGCGTTGCCAGGAGGAACAGGGCAGAGACCAGAGCTGGGCTAAGAGATTCTGTGCGCTGTGCCGGAGACCTCTGGACCCTGAAATCACTGCAAAATGAGAGCTGTTATGATGCCACTGTGTCAACTGCCCGACAACTTGAATGCTTAAAAAATCTTAAATAGTGTCTGCAGGGATAACCTGCTTGGGTTTTTTCTTGAAAATAGTGGGTTAGACATGTAGGAAAATAGTACAGTGTTGTTTCCAGGTATTTTTCTCTGTAGAAAGTAAAAATGTGCAGTTGTGAGGATCTAACTTGTAGGAAAAGATAAGGATTTGTAGAAAATGTGTCTTGCCTCCTCATCTGGGCAAGTTTCCTCCTCATGCCAGTAAAATACACATGCAGAGATATATGTTCATCCCTGGATGGGGTCTGCTCCAGGGTTGTGTCAAACTGCACCAAAATAAGAGTTGCATTCCCAGGGTAGGAGGCATTTTGAGTGATTTAAAAAGGTATTGGAGTGCAAAGCGCTGTCGTTTCTGAACATGATACTTTGAGGAAACGAGGGTTATTTTGTCATGGCATAAGCAGTGGCTTTTTCATAGCATCAGCTCACTTTTTTTCCCCTTTCTATCTTCCTTTCTTAACTATGTTCTCCTGAGACATTAAAAGAAGAGGTTACTAGAACCTGCCTTCATAAAAATTAGACCAGAGATCATGAAAACTGACTGATTGGTGGGGAGAAAACACTCATGCAAGGTTTGCAGAGGGAAGCAGGGGACTCAGTGCCCTGTATCAGAGGTCTGAGGAGAGGAAGTTTACTAGAGCAAAGAAAGAGGCATCAAAGGGGCAGCACAACTGCATCCAACAAAGCACCATCTGATGGTGCGTATCAGTGCGACGTCCTCAGGCGGGGATCATCAGCCCCACTCTGCTCTATCATCCCTGATGGGAAACCCGGCAGAAACTGCTCTTGGTAGAGAGGTTAAAGCACCAGGCACAGATCCGTGCTTATTATTCAATTTGGAAATTAATTAGTATAAAATAATAGGGATAACAAATAAGTGGGAAAAATTAAACGGTATAAATCATACCTAATTAACTGATACAATCTCCCTCTATTTCCTCATGCTGTCTAGGCGCTCTCTGGCTGTTGGTCCCGTCTACCAGTTTATGTGAATGAACATTTTAAACATCTGACCTGGAGTCTGATGAAACCAGCAGGTTGAGGGAAGTTCTAAGCTGAAAAAGGAAAGATGTAGATTAGATTGGAAGAAATCTTTTCCGATGAGGGTGGCAAGGCCCTAGCCCAGGTTGCCCAGAGCAGGGGTGGCTGCCCCATTCCTGGATGGGTTCAAGGGCAGATTGGATGGGGCTTGGAGCCCCTGATCCAGTGGGATGTGTCCCTGTCAGGGTGTGGAATTGGATGGGCTTTAATATCCCTTCAGACCCAAAGCATTCCACAATTCCATGAAACCAGCAGAAGAACTCCAACAACCTTTTAACCAAGCCAGAAATTTGTTTTCAGTGATGAAATTATGAGACACCAAACATTATTTAAATGCTGGTCATCTCCTAGTAATAATGTGTTGTGCTTTTCAGCTTCAGTGCACTTTACAAGCACTTATTTATTGGCATCCTGCTTGTGTTGGTATTCCAAAGTTTACCAGCTTGTAGTGTTCAGAGACACAATGAGACACGAGGTAATACTTGCCAGATTAAGATAAAAGTGTGTTATCTTCGGCGGGGATTTACTATGAAAGGCTTTTCTCCTTTCTGAAAAGAAACTTCTTTGAGGTTGCTTCTTCAGCATTTCTCGTGGATTCTTGGGTTTGAGGTGCTGGCCACAGTAGGGCAGCAGGTTGTGAAGCCCAGGTACCCACCATGTGGTGCAGTGTGTGCGAACACCCTGGCTCCACGGTCCTGGCTGGGACTACCTAGCAGGCTCCCTTGTAGCTGGGTGTAGGAAGTGTTTTCCACTCAAGGCATGTGCTAGACTCACTCTTTTGGCTGTCTGTGGTCTTTACTCCAGATCTGAGTTCCCGCTGTTCACATGCTGTGGTCGTGTGTTAGCTATAAATCATGAGCATGAACTGTTTTGGCAAAAAGGGCTATGAATTAATTGAGTTGGGCACAGCTCTAGAAACACAGTTTTAATGAGGTGGAACAACGTCATACCAGGGCGGGACGCTTTGCAGAGAGTAGGAAAATGAATTTTATCCTCTCTTTGTTTGTACTCACACATTCAGGAGGCTGTTTGCAGCTCACTCTGAAGGTGACTCGTGAGCACACCCTACTGCTTTCTAAAGCAGGTGCAAAAGAAATTAACTAAATTATCTTTTTTTCCATTTTGTGGTTACGTGAAGCATTGATTAACCTCTTTTCCTTCTTTGATGATCTTCATTTTCGTATTTTCCTTTACTTGCTAAACATAAATCCTGTGTATGAAGAGCATGTAGAGCCCTTTCTTCCATTACCTGGACTTTACCATGACTTCTGCTCGTAGCCACAGAATAACCCTTTGCATTTTGGTTTTGGACATGTAGGTTAAGTGTGTTTACGTGTGTCCACAGAGCTCAACCCATAAAGGTTCACAAAGTCAATGAAAATTCCTTCTAATCTTTACTGGGCAAGACCTGCCTTTGTAATGAAGCCCGAATCAGATAAGGGTGCTGGGTTTTAGGTTTGCATTTCTCTGGTAATTGTGAATGTTCAATTAAATAAAGAACCCTAATTAATTATAGTGAGGTCACCATTCACTTAGCCTGTTAAGCAACTGAAACACTTTTATGGGAGGCATTTTTGTTTACAACTGATTGTAGCCAAATGAACAAGAAAAGCAACCATAGGATAAATAGAACCTGGCTCATTTAGTCATTTAAAGCCTGATAATTAACCATAAATACTGTTATTCTGTTGTGCTGCAAGGATTTAAATCAATTTTCTTCCTACTGTGTCATTTCTAGGGGAGATTTCATTGCTAGCGAGATGTTACACCTAGGAGCTTTCCCCACCCCCTCCGTATTTATGTGCCTCTGCTGGACTTCAGGGTTCCAGAAGGAATGAACATTCATGCTGAGAACTTCCTAGAATCATAGAATTAGCTCTGTCAACAAGTGGTGGCAATTCCCATTGCAACTGTAGATAGACAGACATATATATGTTGGTCTATTTTTCCTGCTGCCTTTCTAATTCTGAGCTTGAAACAGCTTTGGCTGTAAAATATATTCCTATTTTCCACACTGCTCTGGTGTTTGCCGGTTCATCTTGTCAGAGGAGCACAGCGGGGACTCCAAGGTTTGATCCAGTCTCTGCTGAACTCCTTGTTAGGTTTCTTCATCACTTGTTCCAGCTCTTGCACCTTCTCCCTGTGCAGCCCTCAAAGGTTTGAATTCCCTCGGTCTGAAGAAACTGAATGCCTGTATGCTCCCCTCAACAGTCAGGACGTGTGTGTCACCTGAAAAAGAAAATGAAGCATTCGATGGCCTTGCCCTCTGCTCTCACATCCACTCTCCTCCTGCTCAAACCTCATTTCTAGCTGCGTCTCTCCATATCAGGCAGTCTGCAGCAACATCGTTGAGTTCATCTTACCTTCCAGAATTTCTGCCAGCATTACCAGTTCTCATGTCTTAAGAAAATATAGATTTTTCTCTTCTTTCTCTGGTGCCTTCTAGAATTATTTCGATGTCTGCATCCTGCTCTTTTGGGGGTTAATTAATCCACTAGACTTCTTGGTAGGTACAATCTAAATGCTTCTAAGCTGAAAGAATTATTTACGGAGAATTAATCTCATGAATTTTGGAACCAGAAGTAGGATGTTCAAAGGCTTGACTTTGGCAGTATAACTCTGCTTTAAACCTTTGTGGTCAGGCTGCTGCAAGGTAATCCCTTTCTTCAACACCCCTGACGACTGGGTGGTTTGTTGGCTATTTGAAGATGTCGTTATGTTTCTATGGAAATCCAGGGAAGTGATATAGAGGGCTGGCCCCAGATACCCACAGGTTGATGTGGTTTTAGCTCACGCGGGACAGGAGTTGGCTCCATCCTGCTGTGGGAAGGTGGAAGGAGAGAGCTGGTTGAAACGCAAGCACAAGGTCCGCTCCCCGTGTATGTTGTGCGATAAGAAACGAGTGAAGTTCCAGCCCAACAGGAGCCCCCAGCTTCCCAAACTGCAGCATCTGGAGTTTCCAGTTCAGTTCTGAGGTGTCAGTCAAAATGGGGGCTGCGATGAACGGATCCAAATAATCTGCACCCTGCAAAGACAATCTGGGAGAGCAAGACGCCTTCTGGTGCTGCCTCTGCAGCAGGCGGTGTGCAATTTGCTCGATTTAGCATCAAGCAAGCATGGCTGAATTTAGCCCTGTATTTTTGGCTTTGTTATTATCTGAGTGTTACAGCTCAGCCTGTTATCGTGAGGCAAACTCACAAGGTTTTATTCAGATTTTTCTCTGGTTTTCTGCTCAGACAAAGCCCAAGGCAACCGGGATTTTCCAGAGTAGAGAATGACTCTCGTCGCTAATAATAGCTTTAGTCAGCAACATGTGTTTAGTGATGCACATCAATATTTGCACTTTCACAGATGCAGGAGCATGCTTTATCTTGGAGCTATAAAAGTATGTGTTAAATGTACTTCAGTTTTGGAGTCTTCAGTACAGGAAGGATATGGATCTGTTAGAGTGAGTCCAGGGGAGGGCATGAAGGTGATCGGAGGGCTGGAGCAGCTCTGCTATGAGGACAGGATGAAAGAGTTGGGGTTGTTCAGCCTGGAGAAGAGAAGGCTCTGGGGAGACCTTAGAGCAGCTTCCAGTATCTGAAGGGGACTGCAGGAAAGCTGGGGAGGGGGTTTTTGTCAGGGAGGCCAGGGGTAGGATAGGGGCGATGCTTTTCAGCTGCAAGAGGGGAGATTTAGATGAGATCTTACGAAGAAATGTTTTGCTGTGAGGGTGGGGAGGCCCTGGCCCAGGTTGCCCAGAGCAGGGGTGGCTGCCCCGTCCCTGGAGGGGTTCAAGGCCAGGTTGGATGGGGCTTGGAGTCCCTGATCCATGGGAGGTGTCCCTGCCCATGGCAAGGGTGGAACCAGATGGGCTTGGTGGAACCAGGTGGGCTTGGAGGTCCCTTCTGATCAAAAACATTCTATGATTCTATGAAAAATACTGATTATTTTCATACCTACGCTTCCCAATCTCAGAGCCTGTGGCTGAAATTCCTCTGTGCTATCAAGCAACCTTATACTGCAAACCATAGTTTCCTACTCCTCGATGTAATCGTTCCAAGGAGAGGAGGATAAACGCATCACCCTCCCCTTTGAATTCTAAGCAGAAATGTTTCCATCGCTGATAGTTCCTCAATTAATCTTCCCACATCCCCTCTTCTCCCACTCATGGTAACTTTTGGGTAGTGATGCTATTCTTGCGTGACCAATTTGCATAAAACCATAGGAAAACATCTTTTTTTCATTTTGTTTAAACTGCCTTTTAAAATATTTTTTGTGTGTGTATGTAATTGGACAAATAAAAAGCACAAGGAGGTGTAGGATTCCTGTTTTAATAAGCATCACGTGTCAGTGAGCACTCTGGCTTTACAGTTTTGACTTAGCAGCTTTGCGCACTGGAGGTTGAAACTACCAATAACTGTAAATATAACCTGTTTTTATTGGCATAACAGTGACATCTATTGTTCGATACTATATACATCTGGGCCACTCTTAGCAACCGCCTACAGGTATTGAACTGATCTTTCTCAATTTCATAAGATGCAAGCGTTCGCAGTCAAATTATTGATTCAAAGAATTAAGTAATAACACGTGTAGTAATGCCACTGGACAGCTATGCAAAATTAAATCTAATTCGTTTTGTCACAGCCTAATTTACAGATCGGTGTGGACTGATGCACAGAGAGAGGCACCGTCTCTCTGAGAGGGTTGGGAGATGTTGCTTTTATGAAAATGTGCACCAGCCACGAGTCTGGCCGGGCTGCAGCGATGCTGGGGATGCTCAGGGGTTGGCAACACCGAGCAGCAGGTTCCTCCGGGAAAGCTGCCTTTGTACTGACCCCCGGTGAAGCTTCAGAGCATCTGCCCCTCTGCAATCCTCGCGTGGAGCCAAGGGAGCCCTGGCTGCTCGGCTGCAGGCACAGACAGAGTAGGCAAGAGGTGTGGGCAAGCAGTGAAAAACACCATTGCTCATTTACTTTTCACTGAGCATTTGCTGCAAGGCAGAACCACAAGCCAGCGCTGGGTCTCACCCAGGCTACTAAACCCTGGCTCGTACAGAACCCCAACAGCCCTGGCGTGCTGCGTACTTGCTCGGGGATTTTCAGACCAGCTCTTGCACTGGAGACAGAATTCCAAAGCATCAGGCTGGGGGCGTTAAAAATATGTTACTTTAAGTCATTTTTTTTTGGCCCTGTTGTGATTATCTCTTCTACATCTCTCTCCTTTTAATAGAAGATGCAGAATTGAAATAGGAAGGATTTTAATATAGCAGTAATGAAATACAGTGGCTATCTAGTGTGTCAGGCACTGTGGCTGATTAGACTTTCTGATTCGTGGGCTAGCACTCAAGGGAACAGCAACTGTCTCTTTTACTGCCTTGTCTGTGAAAACAGCAGAAGGCTATGTATGCTCATTACTATTTTATGTGATTCTGAACATTAGAGGAGAAGTGGAGAGAGCCGAGCTATGGAAAGATATGTTTAATAATTTTAATGAATAGCGTGTTTAATTCTTATATAAGCAAACTCAGGGTAAGCAATTGCTCACAGTAAAAACAGTTGATGCTGGTAAATGAAACAATATAACTCCCTTCTTTTTAAGCCTTAAGCTTTAATATAAGGATGCAGAAATGTCAGAAGTGTGGGTAAAGGGAACTCATTGCTTATAGCTCATGCTGTGAAGATAGCGCTGAAATATGCGCGAAACATTCAGCTTGCACTTAGAGTTCACTGGTGTACATAAATGCTCCTTCAACAGCCATAGCACATTCCTAAACTGAGGATATAAAGATCGGCTCTGTTGTGCAACGTGCCGGGCTTGTGATGTTTGAGAGAGAAACAAGAGTAAGCACTGTCTTGTCCTCCACGGATCTGTACATTGATGGACTTTTCCAATCTTCCATTCAACTGTGAAGGCTGTAGGATGCAATATTTGCATTAAAAATCTTGGATTAAAATCTACATCTCTAGCTTCCAATGCATTGTTCTCCAGAGCGATGTATACTTACATCTAATTTCCTACGTTGAAGCTTCTCTTTTCAGATGCTCTCCACATAGTAGCACCCAGCTGCAAAATAACAGCAGCTGTGTTTCTAGGGGCTTGTGTTGAACTTCTGTGCTTTCCAAAGAGAGAGAAAAATAATGTTATAGGAACAAGTAATGCAGATTTCATAAATAAACACTTTCTGGAGGTCTCACTGTTCCCTCAGTCAAGAGGGAAGAGGAGTGCTTGTAATGAGAGCTCTGAGTGTGTGCAGTGTGGTTGGGGCTGGAGATGCAGAGTTGCACCAAACCCCACTAGGCTAGATTTTCTGAAATCCAAGTGTTCACAAAAGAAGTGAAAGTTGTTGTCTGTCCCAAAAATTTACAATTTCATGGGAGAAGAATTATGGGAGAAGAATTAAGAGATCTAGAGGTGGCTATAAGGAGAGCTTGGGATGCTGTGGGGCACCAAAATGAGATGTGGGCGCCTCCATCCCAAGCTCACCCCCCACAGAATGCCTGAGTCTGTGTCTGAAACTATGTGAATATGATATTAGAGACAAGGGGCTGGAGAGAAAACTTAGAGTGATGAGCCCACTGGTCCCACAGGTGAGTCTGAAAGAGGGATGTGGTTTTTAATTGTGTCCTGGCACGTGGCAAAACTAATGGAAGCGATGGGGCTGAGAGCAGCTCTTGAGGAAAGCGTCGCTGAGTCGCCGCGCTTCCAGAGACCCAGAGCAGCCATAACAAATCCTGGCCTTTCCAACCTCAAGAGAGGAATTTCCACTTAATTTGCTTTTTATGGGCAAACCCCTGAGGTCTTTATTTGGTCTCTGCTCTGTGCTTGCTCGCGTGCCAAAGCAAGTCACTGTGACTGGAGTTAAGCCCAGACTCAGACCCCATCCTGGCAGAGGCACCACTGGTTTTGGTTGGAGTTTCTTCATCTCAGTTCAGAGGATATTTTGACCTCTGGTTCAGATGGGCACCCAACAGACATCCCACTGAGCACCTCCGCCCCCCTGGCATGGCCCGCTGAGCAGCGGAGGGACCAAGAGACTGTCCTCTCCCACTCCAGATGCCTGGGGAGAGGCAACCTGGGTTGCAGCAGGCTCAAAAGTAAAGCTGCAAGGCTTTTAGAAAGACCCAAGGGACCTGGGAGCGTCTGTCGCTGTGGAATTCAGAGGGTACCGTACTGTGAATTCTCCACACGTACCCTTGAAATCCCAGTCCTCTGCATTTATTTATTGGCTCTGAACTTGCATCCCTTTAAATTGCAAAAGCAGAGAGTGAGTGATAGTAGGTTCTGAAAATTCAGCGTTAGCAACATGCAGGCAGCCCCCAATCCGAGTGGAGGGCAGTAATTTATTATCCATTAGGTGATCTGTCAGTCAAAGAGGACTAACAGAGCAATAAACTTTGAAGTGATCTGTGGAGCTCTGCCCATACTACTAGCTGGCTATCAGAAAGGTCAGAGTGGCAAGATGAATGGTTTCCTCTCCTTCAGACGCTCTATCTTTCTGTCTGGTGACACATGCAACTCTCTCTCATCACGCGAGAGTGCCAGATATCTCCTGTGGATGAAGTCAACTCCAATCCAATTGCGTATTTTACTGTTGCAGAGGAAAGAATCCAAAGGCTTAATGTTTTACTGAAACATTTTCAAGCGAGGACGACAGCCACCCTTGCTCTGGAGGTGTTGAAAGCCAGCTACAGCCTTCAGTGCCAAACCCAACCTCCTTGCGAGGCTGGTGCCACAGCTCTGCAGGGCTCCCAAGGTGGTGGGCAGATGGTGAAGCTTCAGAGCAACTTTATTAGGGAAATCATTCTCCTGTGTTGCTCCACTGTAGTCAGCATGCCAAGGCCTAGATGTATGAACACTTACCTAAGGTTCAAGGGCTGCAGGCTCATTTCTTGTTGTTAAAGAGAAGTTTGAACCCTTCAGTTTCCCATCGTTGGTCTTGCACGTGATCCATCAACTTCCTCCGGGCGAGCCCTTGATCATCCTCTGGGAACAGCTGAAATTCAGGTTTCATTAGGCCAAATAGGAAGTCTGAGAGACTCACACACCTCGCAAAAGTGGAAAACCTAAGATTTTGGTCCACAAGTACTTCAAATGTTTCATCCCACGCTTGTTATAAGTAAAACAGGAATATTCCTGGAGGAAGCAAGCAATACGTGTTGTGCTAAGTTTCTCTAAAGCAGGTGCAGAAGCTTCCCCAGCGCGCTGCCCCAACACATTAGTGTTTCTATCAAGACTACCCTGAACCCTAGACAGACGGTCTCGCTCCTGGGTGGGCAAGCAACTGTATTTCTCCATCAGACTTTTAACTCATTTGAGAGCTGCTCTCCGAGCGCACTGCACAAAGCAGCCCGGAGCGCTCTTGTGATGGGGAATTAATCCACGCTCTGGTACACTCTCTGGCTCCATCCTTCCATCCTTGCTCCTTATTGCATTGACATTTTTTTACCACTGTCTGGCTTGCAGCTACAGGCATAAGTGTAACCAAACTTTCAAGCCCCTGGGAGGGAACTGGAAATGGTTCCAACCTGAGATTCCAGCCCTAAATACAGTTCTGGTATTCCCCATCCTTATTGTCATTGCAACCATGCACATGCTTATTTGTCATACTCTAATAAGCTATATGGGAACAGCAAGCTTGTTTGTCCTCTAAGGATAGATTAGAACAGCCAGTCTCCTCCTGGAATAAGTGGAAGTTGAATTATTTATTTTCTTTTCTTCATAAGAAGCTTATAGCACGCTGGATGAGAAGTCAGAAATAATTAAGAAAAATGCTGTGCATTCTGACAGAAGAAATACACGCAGACCAGCTGAAATGCCCATCACTGCTACTCCATCCACGCGTA
Organism: Clamator glandarius; assembly: GCA_033459285.1. Taxonomy (NCBI): domain Eukaryota; kingdom Metazoa; phylum Chordata; class Aves; order Cuculiformes; family Cuculidae; genus Clamator; species Clamator glandarius. The sequence goes on along the minus strand of JAUNZM010000326.1, from coordinate 2,191,570 downwards.
ACAGGTCACAGCTGGTCTAAGGCTGGTCTTGGGATGGGAGAGGAATATATTTTTAGAATCATCAAATTATTCAAGTTGGAAAAGGCCTCTAAGATCATTAAGTCCAACCATTAACATAATACCTAAAAAGCCTCCTAAATCGTGTCCAGAAGCACCACATCTACATGTTTTTTCAACACCTCCAGGGAAGGAGACTCCACCATTTCATTTTGGTGCTGCAGGATTCAGACTGGAAGGATGCAGTGAGTCGATGGAAGTCTGTCATTTTATCTGAAGCAGCCACTTACGTCCACATTCAATAACAGTGTGTAAGCTTCTGGGTGACGCTTTGTACTCGATGGCGTGGGAGTGTTTCACCAATCAGGCTGCTATTGATGTGTGTTTTAGAGAAGAGGATACCGAGGCACAGAGAAGGGATGACATTTTGGGGCTTGGAACCTGTTACCCCTTTAATTATGCTTTCAAATACGGGTCTTTATTTTTAAGATATGATTTCTGTTACTTGTCATGCAAGTAGAAAGTTCAGAAATACTCCTCCTGCTTAGAAATGCACCTTCTTTTTTCTCTGAAATACTGGTGCCTCCTACAGAGCAGAAATTCCACCTGTATGAGTTTGTTCATCGCTCATGCACCACAAGCTGGAATTCTGAGTAATGGAATTCTGACAATGGAAATCAGAGCTGGTTTATAAAGTATGAACTATCATCCTTTTTAAAAATAATGGACTCCCATTGCTTTGCTGGTATTGGATTGGTTTGACATTGCCCAAAGACATGGCTGGATGTGCCACCTTAGAAGAATTATACGTACAGAAAAGTCCTTTAATTATGATTCCGATCACACGTGGAATAGGATTTTCTGGAGCAGATTTAAAGAAAAAAGTACATTTCAAGCAATAAATCCTCAATAACCCCGACTGCTGGAATTCCATTTGGGAATAAATAGCCCGATATTCTCACTTCAGTTTAAGAAAGAAACACATTAGAGTAAAGATATTTTGAATGAAAAAGTAATCTCCTTTCCCATTGCAGCACAAGCCGAGTCCATCCCACGTAATCATACTTTTTACTACATACAGATCTGTGATTGCTGATAAAACCAGAATCTCTAGATTTTAAGCCCGTTGCTGCTCATGTTTAAGGGAAACTGCTAGTTTTCCTGAGGGACAGTAGAAAATATTAATCTCAACCTATTACCAAGCCTTTAGAGTTTAATTAATGGATGTGAAGTGCTTTGAGATCATCAGATGAAAGGTAGTTTGTAAGTGTAAATGTGATGATGGTTACCTTGGCTAACCTGCCCTAGAGATGGGTGGAGTTAAAAGCACGAGCTGCTGCCTTGGAAGGAGCAGAGCAGCGCTGTGTAGGTGGGATGTGACACCCCCGTCTCTGGGGATGCTGCACAGCGGGGACTTGTAACCGGGGGTTACGCGAAAGGTGCTGTTATTTGATGCTGTAGGCAGACTCCTATTAATCTCAGTAGGCAATCAGATTAAGCACCTATGCTTGCATTTCCATATTTTTAAGGTTAGAATTCAGCTTAGCAACAACTCAAACATCAGTGTGCTGTCAATGTTATTCTCATACTGAATCCAACCCACAGCACTGTACCAGCTGTTAGGAAAAAACTTAACTCTATCCCAGCTGAAACCAGGACATCTAGGAATAAAAAAGCAGAGTCTGCATATCTTAAATGGCATCATCTTGCAGCTGGGGCAAATTCTTCTGTTTTTTTCTCTTTCAGATACATCCTTCTGTATATATATTTGAGGCTCTGTAATTGGTCATTATTGAACTCCATCATCAACCTTCCTAAAATTCATTAGGTACTTCACAGGCGGTGTAACATTTTTTGACCTGGACATCCTTGAGCTGCTGGCTTTCACGAGCTCTTTTAAACCAGGTCAGCGAAACAGCCTCTCAGCTGAGAGGTTTTTCTTTGAAGCAGCCTCTCTAGAACAGCCTTGAGTTAACACAATGAAATGTATCTCAGAACATAATGTATAGCAGTATATGGGATATAAGATTCATTGACTTAGCTGGGTTTAAAAAACTAATCCTTGTTCCCTAAATCTTTGATGAAACATTATTTTAGCTTGAAATGTTATGTGACGTGCAGTAATTCTTCCTGGGGTATAAAATTTTATTTCTGCTTCAAGCCTGTTTTGGAATCCTTGGCACTTTCAGCTCACTGCAGACAACTGCCACAGTATGAAAAGCCCTTTGTGATATTGGAAAGCAAGGTGCCCCCCCAGTGCTGTGTGATGTGAACACTCATTTAATTATAGGAAGAAACAAGATATGATAATTTCAGATTTAAAACATTATCAGTGCCGGAGACACAGAGGTAAATTCTCTACTGAATCCAATATTCAGCAAAGAGAACTGAATGACAGGTTCAGAGGATTGTTCTCATCCCAGGTCACTTGGAAATCAAGGCACTGCATAGGTCAAAAGACCCGCTGAGAATGGGTTCAGCCTCCAGGAGATGGATCCACCAGCCTGGGGGGACACGGGGGTGCTCGGTAAACAATGTCATTGCTGCAGTCAGCGCACTGAACCCAGCAAATGCATCCACTGAATGGGAGCACTGGCAGCTGGACCCGCAAAAGAGAGTCTGAACATACTCAAGAACCCAAATGTACTTTACCTGAGCTAGTGCTGACAGTTTGATCCGCTAATCTGCTCACAGCAGATCATCTTTCCTCGCTCTGAAAATTCACACTCATTTTGTAAGGTTAAAAAAAAAAAAATCACAATTTCACAAGCTGGCTGTTTTGGGAATCTTTTTAAGCTAATATTGTTCTGAATGCAAGGTTGGAGATTCAGAGGCCTGTCTTTGGTTTTGTTTTATTTCCCATTTAATCGTTCAGCATCTTTTGATTTGCAGTCAGATCTCCTAAGCTCCAGTATAGGTATTATCCTTATTACTATTGCACATTCTTATTTAATTATTTCTAAACATCTGACCTGTTATAGATTAAAAGTCATGAATGAGGTTAATGTATAATTAATGAGCAAGGGTGTTCGTGATGACAGCTCAGAATAATGATGAATGAGCTGAACAAGAAATCTGACGAGCTGTCCAAGGTCAAATTGCTCATGGGAGTGTGAATGTTGCCTGACACAGCTTTATTTCCTTCTGATTTCCTATTTAAACAGATTTGTTGGTCTTGCAGAGCTGTTAAGCGATTTAAAAGGGTAAAGAAGATGTCCTCCAACCTTTAAATAAGGAATGCTCCTTCCTGTTATCCTTCTACGCCATCTGCCATGAAGTACCAGATCCAAAATTCATTCTCTCTTGAAAGATACCCGCTAAGTTCAGAGGAGAGTTGTCTGGGGGAAGGGAAGAAAGCAAAAGAACCCCCAAAACAAAAGCCAAACAACTCAAACCCACAATTATTAAAGTAAAAACCATTGATCCATTTCCATACAGCAAATATCCTATTTGCTGAAATAATTATTTGCAGACAGCAAACAACATTCCTGTCTGATTTTTGCAGAAATCCCAACTTCTCCGATACTGGTGAGGATCTCGCTGTTGTCTCCTGTGAACCTACAGCCCAAACCCATGTCGAACAGTATTTGCCTGGCGAGAGTGGTATAGAAATTGATGTACAGCCTGGCCCGTAGTTTTAATTCTTGTGGATCAGGTACTGTTCTGTGATCCAAGCCCCACAGCTGCAGGAACATGCCCTGTAATCTGTACAGGATGTTTTACCACCACAGCAATTAGTCCTGCCTTTTCTCCTTATTTAAAGGTGGATTTCTTCATCGATAGCCTTCCCTGGGAAACAAGTCATGATGGATGATGGATAGACAACGTGTTAGGATTGCTGGGAAAATCATTTGTGTCTGCTGCCTTCGGGTTTGTTCCTCTGGACGATGGTCCAAGCCCAGTAGGTACCGTGCAAATGGGCTATTTGTCTACTTGCCATGTTTCCCACAGTCTTAATTTACACTTGTCTCTGAGAGGAAGGAAAGGTTTTCTCTCTCTAATCATTTGCTATGTACGTTGCTGCTACTTAATTTATTTTCTTTGGTCACTATTGTCAAAGTTTGCAGAGCTCTCTCAATCATGCACTGAGTTAATTGAGCGCTGGTACACGCCCTGTCTGTCTGCTCAAAGGGCGCGTAGCTTTATGCAGTATAAGAGGAAATAAAACACTCCATGACTATTTTTTTCCCTAAAATAGTTAAAAAAGCAAAAATTTTAAGACTTTCATCTGACACTTGTCATTCCTACTGCAAACACTGCCTGTGCAAAGATGCCTATTTTGACCCTGCGACCAGAGCAAAGGGCAGACCATGAACCCGTTACACACACCAGGGTAGATGAAGAAGATGTAGAAGGGGGTTGTATGTGACTGGAGCGACCACTGGCCCATGGATGTTGGAGTAGCTGTGATCCTTTGGTCCATCCATGGTACCTTGGGGATGCAGAATATTGCTGGCCAGCAGAGATTCTGAAAACACTGAGACGTTTCAAGCCATTCAGGAACATAAACATGAACTTCCTCCAACATTAAAAATGGAAGGAAGATCCCAGAAGCTGTAGATATAAATCAAATGCTACTAAGATTGTGCTAATTTGCTTAAGAAAAACAATGTGTGTATCCCTAGGTTGCACGTGGGAGAAAGTAGAGGAGGAATATTGGTATCCCTTGATTTTTTTACATCAATTCCTTTTCCAAACAGTCAAGAGACCCTGGATCTTTTTGAGATGGAACGCATGCTCTGTGCTGTATGAGTTTATGATTGCATTTACAGATTAGTGAATCTCATGCTTGTCTTGTGTTTAGTGTTGTGTATCTGTTGCTAATATTCTAAATCGAGGTAGGATGTTTCAAGCTTAAGCAAACCCGCTGTATTTGTTTCAGCTCAGAACAAATACTTCATGGTGCAATTGAAAAAAAATCTCTGTATCAACCGACACTGGACAACTTAGTTGAGTCTCGTGTTGCTGAAGGCTTGCACGGCTCTGCCAGCCCTCACCTAGTCCCCCCTTGCACCCGCTATCCCAACAGCCTCGCAACCTCCATGCAAAGTCAGTCCTGAGCAATTTTTTTGTATCCATCTGATATGAAAAGTGCTGCATTTCTAATTCAGGTTCTGGGAGCTGACACTGTCTCTTCCAGCTCAGTGCCTGGCTTGTTAATCAGAGAAGTAATTAACAGGCTGGAGTGCAATACCAGCTGACGCTACCTGCAGAGTGAGCTGGGTGCCAGGGCTTGGAGCCACACAGGCAGGAGGGAAATGGGATTCTGTCCTCTTTTTTTCCAAAAAATGTGTGTCCAGTTGTGTGATAAAGCCGTGACTGCTACACACGCACCCCAAATAAGCCAAGCGAGCTTCTCCTTTAGACTCTAGCTCCCAATTTAATGATGAGGAGCAGCTAAAGTCACTTGGTCTGCTCATCCCAGGCAAGAAGAGACTGATGGGAGATCTCATTACAGTTCACTGCGTCCTCACAAGGGGAGGAGGATGAGCAGGCGCTGATCTCTTCTCTCTGGTGATCAATGATGGCAAGAAGACGTGCCAGGGGAGGTTTAGGTTGGACATTAGGATGATGCTCTTCCCTCAGAGGGTGGTGGAGCACTGGAACAGCTCCCCAGGGAAGCAGTCACTGCACCAAGGCAGACAATATTCCAGAAGCATTAGGCCAACACCCTCAGACACGCGGAGTGAATGTTGGGGTGTCCTATGCAAGAACAGGAGTTGGACTCCATGATCCTTGTGGGTCCCTTCCAACTCGGGTCATTCTATGAGGTTTTGAGGTCTATGCTAGGTCTTGTCCTTAAAGAAACATTTCCCAAATCCACTCCGTGATGGTTTTTATTTTTCTCTACCTAATGAACATTCCTGCCTGGTTTGTTTCACAGAAATATTTGGAAAGTTCCACTGTTTAGTATGGAAGAATCATTTTAAAGCTTTGGGGAGGTTTTTGTAGACTAGAACAGTCATTTCTGGGCCAGCTGTACTTGGCAGAGTCTGTTCAAGTCGAGGGATGCTGAGCTGGAGGGTAGGGCTTGGCACAGTGCTGTGGCAAAGCCCGTCTGCAACACCCTCCTTATTGTCCCTGTTCTGTTCTCTCACTAATTTCATCTATTAAACAAATAAATGAGTGATTGTGCCAGATGAGGGGTTTTTGTATGAGGGGATATTCTTTCAGCGTTGCTATCTTCTAGTGGCAGTTACGCAGTCGTACAGCTGTTGCCTGTAGGGGGGTTTGAAATAATATTTTTATTAGGTGTACAAATCACACCATAAAAAAAAAAGAAGAGACACAAGCGTCTGGTCAGAAGACAACAGAGAAATAAAGCTCAGGGTCCTGGGATACAGAATACCATGATAGACTCAGATTACAGTCTGTGCCTTTACATGATTGTAAAATTAAGCAAGTAAGGCTCCTGAGCTTTAAAAGAATTGTACGTGTGCTGAAGTATCCGCACCATGAGCAATTCAAGTAATTTGATCTTTGCTTTTCTGCTCAGATTCACAGTGCAGAATGGGGAGGAATTTGTGATGCCGAAAGCCAAGCAGAAGTGTTGTATTTGGGAGGATAAAAGCAGACCAGCATGAAAGCTTTGAGAAACCTAAACCTCCAACAGCCCCAAACTCAGGAGCTCTGCGTGCCACACTTAGCTAACACATTGACTCATACATTTGGATGAAAATCCTTCTGAACATATGGTCTGAAATGGGTCTGTCCTGTAAATTTCATGGAGTTGTTTTCTTTATGGCTTTACTCTCCTGCAGCCTAGTAAAACTGCCCGCTCCCTGTTTATTCTGGCTATTTAGCCTGGCAATTATGTAATGCTCGTGAAACAGAAGCAGCACATAATTTTTATGGTTGGTAATATCTCTCCTCAGCGAAAAGCTGGCCACTTAGAGGAGTTTTCTTATCCCAGACTGCTTTTTTTGGTGATGTCTTTTTGGCAAAACCAAACTGTTGCAGCCAGGAGGGACTCACTGCGTAACTGATAAGCTGCTCTCTGCTGGCTTACGAGCATTCCTAACTCCTACTGCTTCTCTTCCCTGTTTCCTCTTTCTTCTTCCTCTTGGGGGTGATGGAAGAGAAATGTCTAATTTTGGCTTACAAAGCTGCCAGTTTTCAGGATGGTTTTGTTGTGGCAGTTCTCATTTTCAAGAGGTGGTGGAGGAGACTGCATGGGGAGAGAATGAAGTTTGTTTCTGTTTAGCATTTAGGGAAGAAAGTTCATGGGTATTTTCTGTCCCCTGAATTACAGTTCAGATGTGCTTGTACCACGCAGATAGGATTCTAATATCGTGATATTTGTATTTAAAACCACGGGACATTAAAAGAAGGGTGTAAACCCGGGCTTGGGTCTCATTTGCATCTAAGCCCACAACAGTTCCATTGAAGCCAATGGATGAGCACTGGTTCAGAGGAGAAAGACAAAGGAAAATCAGGTGTCTTTTTGTTTAACTGCTATGAGAAAACATGTTGTATGTCTAAATGTTAAGAAAAATACAGATTGAGTGGAGAAGGCAGTTGAAAAATTCAGATGATTTGGTTGGCATATGGAAAATGGACAGGGATGAGGACTGTAACCTTTATTTGAATGACAACGGAGGTGACAGGGATAAATATTTATGGGAAAGTTGTGAATTATTTATACGTGTTCCAAGAAAGCAGAGTTTAATCGCATCCTTCCCCTGGACCTGTTACACTGTAAGCTGGGGTCACGTACAGGGTGATAACGGTATCTGATAGCGGAGGATTTGTGTTTGACATGAAGTGGTTGCAGTGGAGGGAGGGGAGCAGCCCCGTGTTTGGGTTTGTGTTCCAAGCGGATGCAACGGCCAAAAAAAGTGCACAGCTCTGAGTAAAGAACATTCAAGGCCCCCATAAATCATCGATCGATCATTATTGTGCTGCAATGGCAAATCAGGCTGGGTTTGTCTCTGCAGTTACAGGGCAACAGATGGCAAAAGATTTGCACAACCAGTCAAAATCCTTGGCAAGGCAAATTTTTTTGCGTCTGTAGCTGAAGAGTGAGTTGAGATACACTGGAATATTTATACCAAATGGGGACATTCCCACCCTCCAGTTTTTTTAATAATCCCTCTTCCTCTTCAGAGGTAAAACCTGACACATTTACCTTACCAGAGGGGCTATTGCACACCAGTTTCCATTCACGCTTGCACAGTGGTGGGGAAACCCACCAGCCTCCAGTTACCCAGGGAGCTGTTTCCAAAGGGGAATCGTGTAACAGGGAGGAATTACACCTGTGAGGTCAGCTCAGGAAAGCCGACAGGAGGACAGGCGTGTCGTGTTTGGCTGCACAAACCACCAGTCGCCTTCTCTTCCTTATTTACAGGCTTGGCAGCTCCCAGCTCTGGCGCTCGGAGCCCAGTAGGTGTGAGGGAAAGTTAGGATGCGTTCCTGAAAGCGGATCCACAGGGGGAATATTTACTCTAAATATAAACTAGTGTATATGCCTATTTCTCATCTTTAATTCATTCCTGTGTTATAGTCATACTTTACCCTACAACGACCGTAATTACGTTGCAGTTTGTTAAAATTACAACGCAATTTCAGTGCATTTTAATACATAATTATCTCTTAGTTAATAAAGCTGAACGGTTACGTGTTTAAAGTCCCTTTTACACCAAAGGAATAATTCTGAATACACGTGCTATTAAAATCCAGGTATTATAACCCAACTGTAGTGCTCCCGTGATCATTCTGCTGCCTTATCAGATAACCCTGAAGGAACTGAGTGGACCTAAAATGTCCCCTGTCTCTGAAACCCCTTTAGCCACCAATCCTAGCCTGAGCAAGGGCTCAAGCAAGGGCTGACGGCGGGGCTTGGAGGACCATCAGGTTTCAGGAGGTATCTCCAAGCAAGCTTTCATGTTTAGGGCTCCACCTGAGCCCTGTGATCACCTTGCGTCTGGGCCAAGGTTGAACAGACGTGGGGGACCTGCCTCCCAGTGAAAGACTTGGCCACAAAAATTGTAGAATACTTGTCCTTGGGTTTTTTGGTGGAAAAAAGCCTGGGCTGTTATTCCTCTGAGAGCCATCAAACCGAGCTTCGAGCTAGGGCTGTGTCGATGATTCATTTTCCTTTGATTTTTTCCTCCTGTCAGTAAGACACTGCACTTCAGGGGAGGGGCGAATCCAACCTGCAGATAAAACAGATCATATTTGTTCATTTCTCTACCAATTCGCCCTTAGAAAGAAGAAAGGCGAGCAGCCCAGCCTCACTCGAGATAGTGATTTTTCAACACTTTTGATAAATTTTTCACAGAGTTTCTCTCCAGGTTCTTCCATGATTCCTGCATGCAAAACAACATCTTTAACTTCACTTGATTGTGTGCTCTGTGCTGCTCTGTCAAACAAGCCAGCACAGGCATCTGCCTAAAGGATGCAAAGTCCTTAGTGACTTGGGCCTGGATTCAGCTGAATTTAAGAACCCAGCTCCCACTGAAGTTGGTGTAATCTGAGTATCTGGAAGATCTTTGGGAGTCTACATACGCATCAGAGTATGTCCCTGAGATGAAAGACTGAAGATGCTGCCTTGTAACGTGGTTATTTAGGAAGCAAAATTATGTTTTTAATACTGTTATTAATTCATTCTAAACTTGATGAGCCAGATGCAGAGAATTCCCTGGTTTCTGTCCCTCATTCTCACTGAGTCTCCTGGAGGGCAGACCGTGAGTGTTTGAACTTTTGTTGTACCTGGCCATTTTTCCCTATATCTGTGAGATTATGCTGTAGGCCTCATATTTTTAGCTATAGTGTATGTTGAGCCTTAATTTCCCTTTGCAGATAAACTGGAGGTGTGTGTAATTTGTACCAAAAACTGCTAAAATTTCCCCTCTCTCCTTTGCCTGGAACAGCTGTTGGCATTTGCTCAGCGTTACAGATTTCTACCTGATGCCTTCCACAGCTTTTCAGTATTTCTCAGCAGAACAAAGTTGGTTTTCCTTAATCATCTGTTTAGTTACAAACTATTTTGGGTTAGAAGGGACCTCAAAGCCCATCCAGTTCCACCCCTACCGTGGGCAGGGACATCTCCCACTGGATCAGGGGCTCCAAGCCCCATCCAACCTGGCCTGGAACCTCTGCAGGGATGGGGCAGCCACCACTGTTCAACTTACACCAGGGCCTCCCCACCCTCACCATGAAGAATTTCTTCCTAACATCTAATCTAAATCTTCCCCCTTGCTCCAATTTGAAGCCATTCCCTCTCATTCTGTCACTCCAGGCCCTTGTAAAAAGTCCCTTCCCAGCTTTCCTGGAGCCCCTTTGAGTCCTGGAAACTGCTCTAAGGAATCCCCGGAGCTTTCTCCGATCCAGGTTGAACAACCCCAGCTCTCACAGTGTGTCCTCATAGCAGAGGAGCTCCAGCCTTCAGGTCATCTTCATGATCCTACTGATACATAAGGTTTGGTGGGAGTTTTTTTTTCTAGTCGTTGCTGCCAGAAGCTGGAATAACTAGATGTTTTTCCAAAATGTTTCTCACATTCACATGTAATCATCTAGGTCTAATACGATCCAGCTCAATTTCCAGTGAAAATCTGCTCCTCACACTTCTCTTCTTGCATTTTTGTTACCAACTTGCTGTGTAAGGTGTTTCTCAGCAACCTGGTCCCTATTGCCCCTTTATTTGATAAAGATGCTGTTCTTGGCACGTTCATACAAACGAGTAGGAGAAAATAAAACCCTCAGAATGCAAAAGCATACTCAGCTGGACGATGTTTTTCCTGGTATTGTCATGAACTTCATAATGTGCAGCTGATTTCTCTAAGGATTTGTATTCCAGTTAATTTGAGATCTTGCCCAAATGTTCAGCGCGATAATTGAGTTTTTTGTTAGGGACAGGAATAAATGAAATGTACACAGCCGTTATCTAAATGAGCAGATATTGCATGACAACAACATTCCTGTGTGATAAAGTAATTTTAGATAGAAACTATTAAAACTGCATTCTTGTGCAATTGAGGAGATAGAGCTGCAAATAGTTCTGTTATAGGTTTGACTTCTCTAAATTTACATTAGTGTTTATATTAGTCTTTGATTTTTGCTTGGAGAAGGGGCACATCTTCTGTTTTCTGTTACTATTTTAACTTTAAAAAACTTCCTTCTTTCAATCAACTCATAATAAACGGGTCAGAAACTAGTCATCGGTTTTCTTAGGATGGAGTCACTTGAGTGAGAAAGATTAAAAAAGAATCCTCAAACCTCTTAGCTGCCATAAGTGAGTAACAAGATCAAATTAAACAGTGTCACACAGGGGGCCCAGGGGGATAAATTAAGGTCAGCAAACTTGTGAATAATTGATTTAAAGAGGGCACAGAGGGATGCAGCCGGCGCAACTTTCCCAAAACAATGAAAGCTTTGGGTGCTGGGAGGTGGATGTTTTGTTGCTTTTCAAAAGCTTCTTTGATGGGGCTTCCTTTTAGGAAACAAGCAGATGCTGAGAGGCAAGTGATTTCTGGTGCTTTCTTAATGACTGTGTTTAATTTTCTTGGTAAGTGCTTGAAATTTGAAACTGGGAGGGAAAGGGAGAAGAAAGGGAGGTAGATGAGCAAGATCAATGACTTTTAATTTTCTCTGATGTGTCTTTGGATAAAAATTCAATCTCCTGCAGCCGAATCTGTTGAAACAGGAATTGAGACTGCTATTCTTTATCTTGTGAGACTTTATTTACTAGAAGAGTAGAGAATCTATTTTTACTTATTATGGCGAAGCTTCTATTTTTAACCATATTTCTTAAATACTTAGGATAGACTCATCCCTTCCTTTATCCCTCGCTCCTCAATGATTTGAGTCCATTGACTGAGTTCAGCCCAGGCAGCGGGAAGGGTAGGGCTGCCTCAGGGCAATTAATTGCTCTGGGTTTCACAGGAGGAGGTGGCTGGGTAGAAGTTGCTCTAAGCACTCTTTTGAAAGGGAGATGGAAAGCTCAGGTCCCTTTCTAATATGAAATAACCGGCACAGAGGTGTTAGGAAGGCTTACAATGCAGGGACAACCTCCAGTTGGAGCTGGCACCTTATCAGACCACAGGACAGCCATCCACAAGGTGCAGGTCCTGAGCACTCCAGCCTCTTTAATAATTCTGCTGCTCGCAGAGCCGCCTGTTTGTTCTGTAGCTATAGATGTGCGAGTACTTCATGTTTTCACAGCTTTGCAGCAAGGCTCCTTGCTGTCCCTTTCTGGCAGCCTCGTTCAGTGCAGGTTGCTAACAAAAATTCAAAGCAGGATTCGAAAGGAGGATGTTGACACAGATGAAGCGTCCGACTGTGACGGTGAGATAGAGGGAGGCTGGTTTAGCTGATTCAAAGAGGAGAGACTGCATCAGGGCTGAGGGTGGCCTCTCCGTCGCTTCAAAAGAGTCTCATGAGCCTTTGCCAGTGTTTCCCACGACAGAAAATATGGTAGGAGTAATCATGAGCTGGGAAGGGGATCACAGAGCCTCAGAACCTTTGTAGGTGAACTGATCTAGAGTCTCTGGGGCTTTTGGTCTGCCAAAGCAGAATTTGGGGTTGCTCAGGGGTTCCTGACAGGGATGACTTTGCTTTTGGCAGTCCCAGCACGAGGAGAAAGGCAAAGGGTTGTGGCGATGCTGCTGTGTCGCTTGCTGCAGGAGCACGAGGTTAGCAAGCCCTGGGCACTACTGCCCTCCTCGAGTGCACAGAAGTTGCAGGGGCTGAATCCCTCCCACCAGAGCTAGAGAAAACGCTGTAAAACATTGTCCAGTTATTCTTCAAGTCAAAAAGAGATTAATGTTATGAATAAGTAAAATTCTGCAAGATGAGCACCTGGGAAGGAATAAATTAAGTGCCTACCCTAAGGGGTAACGCTTATCAGTTTTGAGACTGAAATGCTCTCTATGTTTTAAAGGCCACGATGTTTTGAACAACACTTAAACTAAATTTCTCCTTTATAATATGAGATGGTGAATCCCATCTTCCTCACAAATTAAGTCCATGACCTGAAATCTGTGAAGTAGTTGGGTTTGGAGTTGGGTCTTGTTAGGTCAATAACCAAATAATATCTTCTTATCCTTTTTCCATCCATGTTTCAGAATAATTATGCTTATAAGCACAAATATTAATTTCTGCTCTAGATGTATGGAGTCCCTAGGTGTGAATAACAATATCTGATTGCAGAAAGTAGAATATTCATTAAATCCTTTCAGATAATCTTTAGATGGGTGTATTGAGATTCAGATGTATTTTCGCAGGAGGGTTTTCTGCAGTGCTGCAAATTTTCCTTCAAAGTTTCTTTTCAGCCAGGAGGGTATCACAATGTCTGCATGAGGGGACTGAAATGGAAAAAGTCTTTATGCAGCCAAAAAAAGACTTCATATTAATGTACCATGGCAGACAGCTTTGATAGAGTTAATTCTACCTCCTTAACAACTTGATTAGTATCTTAAGATCCATGTTTTTCAACATCACTACAAGCTGAACAACACTGACTAATGATAAACCAGTACCTTTCTAAAAAATGATGTAAGGTGGAGTTTTCCTTATTTCTTTGTTCTTGCACCCTAAATTCCCAGAAACTTTGGATGCTGTGGAAAAAAAGCAAAGTGAAACGTGGATGTAACTGTGTCCACATATTTGCTGCTTAGCAATACGTTAACATATTTTTTTTTTCTTTTTAGGAGAGCTGCTTGAAATAATAGGGAATAAAATCGGAGGAATCTCCAGGAGGCAGCCTATGCCATGTCTTCCCCTGGGCCAGGATCAGCTAGAAATGTGTTACTGCTAACTGATGTTTATCTTGGCCCTATAATGCTGTGACCTGGCTATAGACTGGAGAGGGCAGATTTGGAATAGACATAAGGAGGAATTTCTTCACTAGGAGAGTGGTGGGAGCTGGCCCAGGCTGCCCAGAGCAGGGGTGGCTGCCCCATCCCTGGAGGGGTTCAAAACCAGGTGGGATGGGGCTTGGAGCCCCTGAGCCAGTGGGAAGTGGATCCAGGAGGTTGGAACTAGATATCTTCGAGCTCCTTTCCTACCCAAACTATTCTATGATTTTCCTTTGTATTTCTTGAAATATGCTGCTTTCTCATTTGCGAATGAGAAATGTATGAACATAATTAAGAGACTCTGTGTGTGTTTTGTCTCTCTTCCTCAAGCTCAGCTTCCCGCATAGTAGGAGCTTAGATGAATCATACAAATTGAGACACTTTATAACCTCTGTTTTCAACCTTCTAAGGAACTTGTCTGAAGATCAGCAGGAACCTCCCCAAACTAAACTCCCATTATATTCATCTTGGAGTAGGTGAGTGGGTTCCCCCTCCGAAGAGTCAGAATGTGTTGGGACTCAGTGAATACAAACCAGACAGGGCAGTGCATCGCGGCCGTCCCAGCCTCTTTGCAGAGATGCAAGAGCCCGTACCACTCACTGTCTGCAGTCATCCCCAAATTTGTTACAGCTGATGTATTTTTAACCAAGATTCATTGATACATCGTTTATCGCCTTATCCTGCTGGGAGAAATATGAAAGAAAAACCAGATTCGTGTGTTTTATGTAACCCAGAAAAAGACTGATTTAAGACACAGTGAACTCAGTGCAGGCGATCTCAAGGAGAACATCTATTCGCCTAACTTGTTTGGGTTTTTATTCCCCCTCCACCCTGAATAAGCTAAGAGCAGTTACCTGATCTCAAATTGAGATGCATCGTGAGCGCCAAGCTGGTTATTCATTTTGACTAGTAGATTCTGTTTATTTTTTTTTTTTCCCGTTCACAAAAAGCTTTGATTTTTTTTTTTTCCATCAGTCTTTTTGCTCAAATTCATCTCTGCGTTGTGTGCTCTTTTTGCTGTTTGCTGCTGCCTACCTGTGTGTGGTAGCATCCAACTGGTTCCTTGAGTCAGGTGATATTGTATCTGATTTCTGACTCCAAACTTTTTTAACAAGGGAATAACAAGGAGTTAGTAGTGAATGAGCAAACACTCTTGATCCCCCAGGAATATCTTTTGTTTGCATGAGAATATATTCATGCAGGAACAGCCACTCCCCAACCATTTGTGCAAACAAAAACACGTTCCTTGAATATTGATGAGCGACAAGGGGCACAAACGTGGTTGAACCAAACAGCTGCTCAGAATTCATACAGCTGATTTGTAAACACCGTTCTGCAGTGGCTCTAGGTTCTGCTGTCAAACAGGAGCACAAATGAGCTGAAATGTTGACAGTCATAACAGCAGAAATTGAAACCAGCAGAAATTAAAAAAAAAAAATATTCGGGGTCGAGTCACCATCCTGGGAGGTGTTTAAGGGACAGGTGGATGACTTGCTGAGAGACATGGTTTAATATTTGATAGGAATGTTTGGACTTGATGATCCAGTGGGTCTTTTCCAACCTGGTGATTCTACGATTCTACATTTACATACTTGTTAAATCTTACCGTGTATAAACAATGGTAATGAGCCTAAATCAACTTCTTTTTGTCTTTGGTGATGACTAACATCACCCCTTTCATTGGTAACACCTTTTCTCAGACTAGTTTTGCTGTCTCATCTCTTGAAATATTTCCTTCCTTCGTTATCTTGGTTTCATTCTGCAGTCTTGAATACTGGAATAAATTAGTCGCTTGAAAAAATGGTCCTGTATTAAATATTCTGCTTGATTTCTTAATCCTTTTTTCTCCATGGGTGTCAATTCTTTCCAGCAGTGAGCAGAATAATGCCCTAGGACTGGATGTGGAGCAAAGTTTTTTTTTTTTTTAGGCTATGCTGTTTGGTTTGTCTCTTGTTCAGCAGCCTGGGATGATGCTGTTCTGTTCAGAAACGCCAGCATTTCAGCTTGCAAGAAGTAGAATGCGGCTTTTTATCGATGGGCAAAGCTTTCTAGGTTGGTGAAGAAAATGGCAAGGGAAAAAAAGTCTTTGCAAGTTGTGATGAATAAAAAGGGAGACAAGTTTGGAAGAACAGCCTGGAAACTGTCTTGTATTTGTTTTTTAAACTGCTGGCTTCCTGCGTGTTTATCAAGGGCAATACTATAACGAATCTCTAATATCTGTCACTTCAACAAACCGTTTATTGATTTAGCTTTGTGTATCTGCCCTGTGAGAGTCCTTTAATGGGCACTGACAGACAAATGTAGCTGCTATCAACCTCATGACACTGTTCAGTGAGAGTCCCATACAGATGCTGACGGGCCTGGGTGATTCTAACTTGGAGTGGAAGCTGCCACTTATGTCTAGGAGAGTTGCAGAAGCTCTTTCTTTTCATTCTTTAAATCTGCATCTAATCACACTGCTGATGTTTGTTTGTTTCATTGGCTTTTTTTTTTTTTTGTATAAAAGCGCAAATTAGAAATGTTTTCTGGGATTTCTGAAGCTGCAAGTGAAACGCTCTTTGAGGTCTAAATTAAATTCATTACCTTAAATTGAGCAGATTTCAGTTGTTCCAGTGTTTTACAAACAACAGTGAAATTTATTGTCATTACCTGTGGGATGTGGCACGATTTGATAGGTCTGATGCTGACCTAAAAGTGGGAAGGCTTGTGTTTTAAGTCACTTTGCAACCATCACGCTGTGTTAGTTTGTGCAAACTGAAGTTTCCACATGTGCAGGAATAGCGAAAACGAGCTGCAATTAATTTGCATGGGTTTATATGGAGCTGAATTAATCACTCTTTTCCCCTGTTTTCTAAAATAAGTGAAAGACAAGGCACTGCTTACATCTTACTTGCCATCCTCCCACACACACTTTGAATCAAGTGCCCCGCGTTAGGCAGGATCGTGATCTGGCTCCGTGGAGACCATCCACCTCCTGGTGACCACTCCACATTTTCTGGTGTTGCTCGGTTACACTGATACCACTAATACACGATCTGAAAACTTAAAGATCACTACAAAGTAATAGGGAGAACTTGGATCTGCTCAGGCTGTTTACCACGTTAAGTAAGCGTTCTTGGGAATTATTCAGATGAAGGTGGGATGGATTTGGGAGAAAGTGCGTATTTGCATAATGCAGCAAATTGCTGGGCTGTTGTGCACCAATGAACGTGGATGACGGATTCATTTAAGATGTTTACAACCCTCCATCCGTTCTACCCTCTGGTTATAATAAATAACTGTGAATGTAGTTTAAATAGAGGAAGGTGATCGCTACAGCTCGTGGGCATTAGCCACTACCAGCGAGATACATTTTTAGCATACTCTGTTTATATTGAAATTGGATGTTTGCCATGGAAACCTAGGTGTTACAATACACTGTCTCTTCCTGAAGTGCAGGGAAGCTCTGCTATGTAAATCGTGGATATACCATATAGTGCTTTTTTTTTTTCTGAAATTGTCTGTTCCAAGTATGATTTCTTCATATTTCTGCTTCATTTGGGGAGGATTGCTCTGACCGCTCCGTTTGTGTGGAGCATGGGAACTCCCAGCCATGAAATATTAGCTTCTTTTCCCTCCCAATTCTGGACTCTTCCATGAAGGAAAAGTCGGAAAAATATTTTGGAGGAAGCAGTTGTGCTTCTTTTTGGCAGAAAAGAATAGGCTGGGTTTTTTTTGCTTTTTGTTTGATTCTTCCATCAGATGATGTGTAACTCATGTAAAAATACCAATCAATCAAATTCTTCTATTTGAAAAAGTCTCCTTACAGTCTCCATGCTCTCTTATTTTAGGGGAGGGAAAAAAAAATCTACCTAATGTCAAGTAATTTTACAAATTGGGCTTCTGCTTTTGACAGACCTGAACATTTTGGTACAATTTGATTCTGTTTTCAGAGGAGTTCTGCTCGCTATTGTATCCAAAAGCCACTCATGACTAACTGGAGAATTGCTGCTTTTCTTGAGATCAGGTACGGTGTGCGGATTCCAGCAGCCTCATCCTGGAAAAAAAAAAAAATAAATAAAAAAAAGTAGTTTGCTGCATTGTTTGACAAAGTTGCAGCTTATTCTCTCACCAAAGGGTTTCATCTAAAACTGAGAGCGCGTTGTGCAGCCTGAGGCAGCGTTGGACATCGCTGCCGCTTGAGCTGAGCTGAGCAAGGAGGGATGAATGAGTTCCAGCGTTATATGACGTGGAGCTTTATGCAGCTGAAACCACTGGATACAGGTATGAGTTTCTGAAGAGTTTGTAGCTCGAAGCAGCTGCTGCACACGCACTAGAATACTAACTCCAACTGCAGAATGTGTCAAAAATGTCTTAGCAGTGAGAGGCTTGGACATTTTGTGTTTTGAACATTAGAACATAAAACCCTACCGATCCTATCATTCTCTTTCATCCCCTTCTACCTTATGTATCGGAAAATTAAATTACTGGGGGGGCCGGTTTTTTTACAGAATAGAAACTATAGTAGCACTTTTTTCTTCTTTCTCTTTCCCTCACTAACCTCCCTCTCTTCTCATTTCTTGGCTGTTAGTGTCTGAGAGCGCCAGGCTTCTGGAAGATGCCCTGGAGGGTCTTACATTCTGATGTCCTGTGGATATTCTGTAGCTTGACAGACTCTTCTCGGGGCTGTTTAATGGACTCCCATGCTGGGATTCCATCCCCTCCTGCACCCACATGACTCTTCTTGAGAAAGAGCCGGCTGTGCTTTGCCACAGGATTTTCTGTACTTAACAGTGTGCAAGAAACCTCCTTTGTCAGAGGTGGAAGGGGGTACCTTAACTCGGACCCTTTGAGATCACAGCAACCAAGCTACGCGTAAAGGCATCATCTCAACATCTAGCTTAAGATTATTATATCCACTCCTATCCCTGCTGGTTCAGCTTTCATGTATCTGTTTTGAAATATTTTCTTTTAAAAAGCATCTCAGTAAATGAAGGGGGAAACAGGGCTCACCGCAGCCAAAGTAGATGAATAAATTAAAGCAATAACTCTTACAGAAAGCAGTTTAATAACCAGTGTGGTAGGCATTGCTAATGTTAAACCCGTTTTGAGGTCTGTTATGTAGTTAAACTGGGATTTCGCATCAAAAAAAATGTTATTTACATTTGCACATACTATCCCAGCCTTTGTTAACAGCACCAGAAGATTAGATGTAAATGATCTGAGACCAGCAATATAAACGCAATAATATGAAGACAGTTCTCACGGAGGCTATTACAGGACTGAGGGGGAAGCATTCAAATTCCTAACCATGTTCCTGTCATCCAAGGCATATTTCCAGATGCCAGAACAATCTCAGGTAGCAGAAGTGAAGCTCATTTGCTCACGCTCCCCACTTGCAGAACTTTCCTAACAAGATTCTCAAATTTTCATTTTTACAATGAAATTTAGATGGAACGATGCAAAGCCCTTCTTGATATCTCCTCCCTTGATGCTTCTACTTCTCTGGCATGAGGTGGTTTAACGGTGACATCCGCATCTTGTGCAAACTCTGGGCTGTTCTGATTCTGCCTGGGGGAAGATAATTCCTGGAAGTATTGGAATTTTATAATGTAAGGAGGCTGCCACGTTGCTTTTCCCTTTCAAGTCTTGGAATTGTATTGGCTAAGATGGACAGGTTGGATTTCTGGTCTATTCTGTACCTTTAGGCCAGTCATGGGATGAGGTATTTGATTTTAGGGATCTATATTTAAGCATTTAAGTAAGGAAGTCAGTCCTTACTAGCAGTGTAGGCACAGTGTGAATCCTACGTGGAGGCATGAACCTCTTGCTGGCTTTAGAGGGAACGTATGTTTTCGTTATAGCTCATTAGCAGCTGAAAGGGAAGAGCCTGCTTTCCTGAGGTAATTGTACAAGCAGGTACACTATTTCTTTTTCAAAGCATTAGAGAAATATCAATTTATTCTCACAAAGGACTGCAAGGATGAGTGGGGCTTTGGGTTGTATTTTGACATGAATTCTCTCTTATTTCTGGTTCTAGTTAGTAGCTTTCCCTTTGCCTACCATGAAAAGCTCAAATAATAATACTGCTGCTTGGAGTTAGACTTACTCTATTCTCTTTTTCCTGATCAGCTGCCACCTCCTAGAAAACCAAGGATTAGTTTCCATTATTAAAACAAGCATGATTTTCTGCAGTGTTTCTGATTTTTAAGGCATACTGGAATCTTTAACCACTTTTGAACCACATACCAGATTTTTCATTCATGACCATTCTCAAGCAGAAAGTAGTACGAGCCTGATCTTTCTTTCAATGGGAACAATAGAGAATGAAGGATTATTCTGCTAAAGATAATTTAATTAATAGAGATCATTTGCAAGTGAGAATCAACTTTACATTCAGGAAGGAAAATTAAAATGAAAAAACTAGAGTAGCGGCTTTTAAAAAAAAACCGCTAAGCAACCTAAAGAGCTAGTCAAGACCCTTATAATCTGGTTTTTAGAAGGTGATGAAGCCTTTCTGGGCTTCACTGAGAGCCATGGATCCCTAGTGCTTCTGACAGTCTTTTAGCTTTTAAGACACTGACAGGTGTTTTTTGGCTTCATCAGGTTAAAATGAAAAAAAATCAGAAGGAATTTGCTTCTCACTGATAAGCAGTGGATAATTTGCATTGTTTTCCCTTGAGCTGCATTTGAAAAATCCTAGTCCCTGTGTTTTAGCCTAGCTTTAAACACCTAAAGTCACCTGTTATGCTGGCTGTTTGCTTCATGTAAGGTAAAATCTGATATTTGAAACACCTAAATAAATTGAATTATCTGTGAATTTGTGGGATTTTTAGACTATGGTTTTGAGGTTTTTTAAATGCACTTTAATTATCATTGTAACCTCCCATTTTGAGGCTAGTTTGGTTTATAGCCCCGCTCTATCCATCTATTTTTTTTTAGAAACAGAAGATACAGCGTAGTTCTCAATAAACACCTTGATGTGGAAATCTGAAATGAGGGTTACTTGCATACTTTATGAGGCCTTTGAATAACATCAGATGAATAGCCCAGTGATTGATTCTTATCACAATCCACATAGTAAAGAGTTTTGGAGTGCTCTAGAATTCACGTGGCCTTTCACAAGAGCTACGTGTGTATCTGTTCCCTGATATGTTCATAAAATCAGACCTCGGGAGCAGAGCAAGCTTGAATACAAAGGAGCAAACCACAGAAAAAAGTGACTGTTTGGGTCAAACTCAATCAATATTATACCAGCATCAATCTGGCCTCACAAAAGAGGGTGGTGAAATAGAGGATTTTGTCCAAAATTTATTGGAAGCGCATCTCAAGCCAAATCACGCTTCACAGGTCCATATCCAAAATTCAAATGCTGTGTCACCAAATGCAGCATCTGTGCCATCTTCATGATTCAGTTCCCTAAAAAACAGGCTACTGATGAGGATGGATGCCCATTACAATAAAGCTCCTTCTTATTATACTGTTCCTTTTACCCTAAGCAGTGCAACCTCGCCTTATTAGTGGAAATGAGTTGGGAAGTGGGGATCACTGATCCCCAGTGATTTGAGAGAAAAATAAGTGATAGGCTTGGTGTTTTCAACGGGTCATAAAAATGCTTGGTTCCCAGGCTTGGACATTAGATTTGTTCTGGTCTTTTGAAAGTGACAGTCTCGGTGCATTTATTCTTCTTCATTTCCCATTTGTCAAAATGAAAGAATTTCCATCTCTCAGTTGGCAAGAGTGGTGATGAGCTCAACCAGATAAATGCGTGTGGACATTCTAATTTACTGGACTTTAACTATAGAACGCAGCTGTAATGTTTTAATAGTTAACATAAAACATAATGGTCACTCAGCTATTTTCGGAAAGCAATACATTGCAGAAGGGTCGCCCGTTTGATTAAATCGGAACATGTTTTGAGCATCAATTTGCAGTGGCTGCTACTGGCTGAAGAGCACAGCAGCTGGTATGAAGTGTTTTACCAATATCCTTCCATGGCTGCTACAAAAGCACTTGCAGACACTAAACCCTTTGCTAGCTCAGCAAAGACGTCAAAACCATCACTGGTCAAATACCCAGGAATTCCTGTTGAAATTCTATGGAATGATTTCCCAGAAATGGAGCAGCTGGGTAATTAGAGACACTGTTACTTAACAAGACGACCTATTCTGCAACTGGTGGATGTAGCCTTGTGCGTCCATCTCAAATCAGGTTTAGATCCGACTCGGCAAACCACTAACAATTAAAAGGACTCCAAGTCAGCCTTTGTGCCGGGTGGTTTTATAGGTGGGGTGGTTCACACTAGCGTGTAGGAGGTGCAAGCACAAAAGGGGACCTGCTGAAAAGTCTCCTTGATAAGACTAGATTTGAAATGAGACCTGGAATAAGGGGAATAGGTTCCCCTAACATGAACCATCCACCAGGCAGATGTCTGTTCTCAGTTGCTGCCTTATGTCCCTTTTATATTTGACACCTTGAAGGAGAGATTAATCTGATTTATTTTCAGTGTTATGTAAGGATGAGATAAATCTTGACCTAGAAATGCTTTTGTCTTTTCTTTGACAGGATGGAATTGGTGACTATTTCAGGTGTTGCCATCTAACTTTAATCATTTATTTATATTTGAAGAATATGAAAGAGTATGGGGAAATTTCAGTTTCTAAAGCATAGGTCAACATTTTTTTTATTATTATTCATATGTGGACATCAAATGATGTCATGAGAGAAACATCATTCCTGGCTCTCTTCTTCCTTTGATTTCCTGTGACCATGAGTTACACTGAAGGGTCCGTCAGGTCAGGGACCCTGGGACTGGACTCTTACTCGAACAAAATCCCTGAAAAGAGTTCGCCTGGCTCTGGAGAAGAGAGTATCACTTGGCTGTACAAGCAGAGAAAGAAATCATAACTTATCTGGAATGTTGACACTCAGTTAATGATGTTTCTCCTGCGCACTGTTGCCTCTGCGTGGCAGCTCCAGTAAGTAGAGAGATGATTAAACCCCTCTGATGGCGTCACATATAGATGTCTGATTCCTGCCACTTGTATCTCCTGTCACTGTTCGGTCCCTGTGCGATTTCTTAGAGGAAACTTCTCTAACAGAAATAGCAACAGCACCTCAGGGCTGCTCTGGTGCCGTTGCGTCGCGGGGCTGCGTTGCGGCTGCTCCGGATGGAGCGGAGCAAGTCTGGCTGCATCAATTCCTAGTTCTGTGTTAAGGAAGGAATTCGGGGTCCAGAGATGGAGCTGGCAGATAATCAGTTCTGCATTCGCCTCAGTGTGTTTCCTGCAGAAAAAAAAGGCTTATTTTCTGCTCTGTTCACTCTTCATATAGCTGATACTTTTCAGAACTTTCCTTACGTGTGTATGCACATTAGTATCTTTGATTATCCATATATAGTGGAAAAGTGGGATGCCTGGTGACATCTGGTGATTCCTATCCTATCCTATCCTATCCTATCCTATCCTATCCTATCCTATCCTATCCTATCCTATCCTATCCTATCCTATCCTATCCTATCCTATCCTATCCTATCCTATCCTATCCTATCCTATCCTATCCTATCCTATCCTATCCTATCCTATCCTATCCTATCCTATCCTATCCTATCCTATCCCATCCCATCCCATCCCATCCCATCCCATCCCATCCCATCCCATCCCATCCCATCCCATCCCATCCCATCCCATCCCATCCCATCCCATCCCATCCCATCCCATCCCATCCCATCCCATCCCATCCCATCCCATCCCATCCCATCCCATCCCATCCCATCCCATCCCATCCCATCCCATCCCATCCCATCCCATCCCATCCCATCCCATCCCATCCCATCCTTCTTCATTCTAAATCTCAGTAAGTCTTATTTTTTTTTTGCTTCTTCAGTTGCAGTGTTTATCAGCTTCAGCTAAATGATAGCAATATATCAGAGAAAGAAATCCTGCTAGTCATATTGATCCTCCACTTCTTCCCCTACCACTCCTGGGGGATGATGACAAAATTGGGTATCTCACAAGACGTTTACATACCAAAATTAAAATGAAATCGGAATCAATCTTTTTTTTCTTCTAAAAATCAGATTTTGAATCTTCTCGAGCCGTATTATTTTTTCACTAAAACAGTCTAGATGGGAGGGAGTTGAAAGGAAACACATACATGCAAAGGATCTCAATCAAGGACAGTCGTTTTAAGAGCAACAGGCATTCACTGTAGATGTTTTTGAAACAATTGAGAAAAATGGTAGAATTGCTCTGTTAATCCCTAGCTGGTGGCACAACCCCTGCCCATCATGAGAGCAAAGCAGGCTGTGCTGTGACCCACCAGCATTTCAGGGAATTAGCAGAAAGATAGTAAGAGAGACGGTGTCAGAGTTTAGTGACCTGAAAGAACCAGAATCCAGTTTTCCTCTCATGCTTACATAAGTAAGTGAATGGCTTTCTCTGAAATCTCAAATTTCCTGGAAGCAGAAGTCCTTCCTTTGAAAGACTAGAGTGTCCTGGGAACTAAAAGAGAGCCCATCGGTATGGTATGCAGATTTATTTTTTTTAGCAGCTCCTCTATAACTGCACTTTGCTTGTTGCAGACAAAAGGAAAAGACAGTAAAAGAAATCAGTTGTTGCTTTGACTACTCCTCACCAAGCCTCTCCCACCCTGCCATGAAATGGGCTTGAAAGCCAGGACAGAAAAAAAATTCCTGTTACTTCATATCTTATTCTCTTTGTATCTTTTGGTTGAAATGTTTTAAATGTTTCTCTGGCTCCTCTCAAGAAAGAGGACTAGAAAGTTAAGGACAAGTGGATATCATTGACCATTTTTTCCCTGAGGTAAGGCAATATTCTCATGTTTCACGTCCTCAGGTCAAAGAGTTTGAGAAAGAAGGACCAAATATCACCCCCTTGGGATAGTCACGAGCTGCCACGTCTTTCAATAATTAGAGTTGCAGCCCTTCTTTTCACAGTATGTTGTTAATATACATGGAGGTGTTTAAGGTGTTTAAGGTGAGAGTGGATGAGGTACTTAGGGGCACGGTTTAGAGACTGGTGGAAATGGTTGGACTCGATGATCTGGTGCGTCTCTTCCAACCTGGTGATTCTATGATAATGTACACAGTATGCATCGGTTGTTTATCAAGGAAAGAAGACTATTTCCTGGATTGTCTTCAAAGTTCGATGCATCCGGGTACTGTTTTATAAATAATAGATTTTTCTAGATTTTGGGGTTTTTTTTCTTTTTTTTGTCAGAGGGAAGACCAGTACTTTAACTTGTCGACATCAATGTAAAGTACAGTAGCCTTTAATAGACAAAGGATTGTGATTCCTACCAACTTACATCTGTAAGCATAGGACTTCTCTGACACCTCACAGCCTCTTTGCTTTATGGACTTGACACATACATGGAGAAGTAAGGCAGAATCAACTGCAACAGCTCTCAGAAAGCTTTATACTAAGAATGAAAAAGTTCTCTTTCAGAGGCATTCCTCCCGAACATAACACGTTGCTTTCTGAATAGAGACTTACAGCAAAGCTCCAACATACAAGCACACTTACAGTTGCTTAAGGTGCAAGTGCTATACTTATGCCTAGTCACTGCAGTTTTTATAGAGAATAATTCAATTTCCTTAAAAAAAATGGAAAAATTAAACAAACTGAGCGTATTCCTCAGTATTTTCATTTCCAGTATTACTCACGTATCCCACACCAGCATTTTTTTCCTTAGGCTCTTTATAAAACTATGATTGTGTTGTGTTCCTCTATCAAACTGAAGCCTATAATCTGCAATGTGAATTGGCTGGTTGCCGCGTGCAGCAGATGGACTCGAGGCTGCCTCTGCCAAGGAGCGAGCATGGGCACCCAGCTCTGCGCATGTGGCATCCATCTCCTAACCAGAATGTCAAAACAGCTGTCTGTGAAGGACTTTCACATCTGTACTAACGAGATCTGCCAGAAGTCCTTTCCTTTGGAGCATGCTTTCTATCTGAATAGTTTGAACAGTTTTTACGTGCCCAAATCTGAAGCAACGGTCTCCAAGCTCTGTGTGGTTTACACTGGTTTATAGCAGAATAATCCTGTGGGAAGGGGAGGGTTTGTGTCTGATGCACATCCACCCACCTGTGTGGTGCTAAAGAAGCAAGAGGAGGAGTCAGATCTGTTTTGGTAACTATTCTAGAGTGGTTTCAGAAGTTCCTAGCTCTGTCAAATAGTACAGGCATGTGAAAAGCTGTTTAGCTGAGCGGGGAGTATCAGAGGATCATAGAATAACCAGGTTGGAAAGGACCCACCGGGTCATCGAGTCCAACTATTCCTATCAAACACTAAACCACGTCCCTCGGTGCCTCGTCCACCCGTCCCTTGAACCCCTCCAGGGAAGGCGACTCAACTCCCTCCCTGGACAGCCCCTTCCACTGCCCAATGACCCTTTCTGTGAAAATTTTTTTCCTGATGTCGAGCCTAAATCTCCCCTGGCGGAGCTTGAGGCCATTCCCTCTCGTCCTGTCCCCTGTCCCTTGGGAGCAGAGCCCAGCTCCCTCCTCTCCACAACCTCCCCTCAGGTACTTGTAGAGAGCAATGAGGTCTCCCCTCAAGGAGGAGCTGGTGCAGCTGTAGCTTGTGCAAAAGGCGGGTGCTTTATCAGCAAGGAGCAGGGTCTGGGAGGGAGAAAGCAGAGTCCTCCTGTCCAGTGACGCTTCTGTGCCTGCTGGGAAGCAGCTCCTTCAGTCACATTCCCTACAGTCTAATATAACCTAGTGTGCTTCCCTGCTTGGCCTTCGTCATCACCCATGGTTTGGTTTTAACAATTGCCCCCAAATTATTCTTTCATTGGGCTTCTCTCTTAATGAATAAACGGAAGTTGAAAAACTAATTCTAAAAAGTATATTTATGTCTCCATTTTATTAATCTAACTCTAGCTGTCTGACCTTTTGTTTCCCGTTACAGATAATCAATTAAATTTTCTCAGACACCAGGAAGCAGCTGTAAT
Source organism: Clamator glandarius (assembly GCA_033459285.1). Taxonomy (NCBI): domain Eukaryota; kingdom Metazoa; phylum Chordata; class Aves; order Cuculiformes; family Cuculidae; genus Clamator; species Clamator glandarius. The sequence continues at coordinate 2,164,823 of JAUNZM010000326.1, read as the reverse complement.
AAAGGTGTAGCACTTGCCCTTTGGAAAAGATAAGAAACCAGCAGTTTCTCTTTGTAGCGGCATCTTACTACTGAAGTCAAAAATGTTTTCCTTCTCCAAATGGAAGTTGAAATAATTACTCTATTCTAGATATTTTTTTTCCTTGTTTTTCTTGTGCTTTTACTCTCAAAGGCCAAATAACACTTAGAATGATGGATGTTCTGCTTCCTCTTCCTTTCCCTAAAATACATGGGAACAATGTCTACTAGAGATTTCTGAGATGACCAAAAACATATTTGCCTGATCAGTTTTGCAGTTATTTTAAATGGCCCTTCTTGGGATATGTAGCAGATTATCGGATCATAAGCTTTCCTTTCTCTCTGATGGTACTCAATACTGTAGACTGGGAAAAGGGGGATTAACAGTTTGTGGTAAAGTTCAAATGACTGTTGAGAGCTATGGGATCATGTTCTGTGGCTTAGTTAATCCTTCAGGAACAGCGTGGAATCTTAAGCACTTTTCCAGTAGAAGTTAGACATCCTCATAGCGCATCTTCACGTTTAAGAGATGTTAGTTATCATTAGGGTCCAGAGAGATAAGGATGGCTGGCTTGATACTGTCTGTTTCTACTCTTCTCTTGCCTCATAGTCTTGAGTATCGCTTTTCATTCCTCCTTTTCTCCTGTTTTCTGTCTCAAGAAATCTCCCATCCTGGCTTTGACTTTAGGCAGGTGTAGGGTGACCATTAATTTGACTTTCATTAACGTGAGGGCTAGCTAAATGCACTAAAGCTACATCAATACGTTGAAGCTAATACAAACTACTTGCAGAAGAACAAAGTAACCTGAGGGTGCTATTAATTTTAGATTAAGAATGCATCAAGGAATGAAAGCTAATCCATTAAACCAGAATTGTTTTGCTATGATTCTAATGTAAATCAATGTCAGAAAAGCAGAGATGTTAGCAGCAACTAAGCAGTTTCACCAAGATCAAGCCGAGGCTTGAGAAACGTCCTCCTTATTCTTGTGGGTTTGTAATTGTTTTTCTTATTTCTCATACAAAATTAATCAGTAACACTGGAAGTAATTCAGCTCTAGACTGAAAAATAACTCCTCTTGAGACTCCTCTGATGTCTATGTACAACTTGTAGGAAAACACTGATAGAGGTAATTACGTACAAGGAGCAAACACTGAAGAAAGTAGTTACAAAACAGGAATTCTTTTATTTTCTTTCCTGAAAGTTCTTTCAGCTATTGGCACTTTACACAACAGCAGGTCAAAACTACAGGGAGGAGTATGACTTTTAAGTCAGAAATATCCTTTAAATTATTGAGGTTGATCATGCAGTGCTTTTAACTGTTAGAGTGCATCAGATACAAAGAGCTGTCCCCGTGTGCCTCTGCCGTTGTCTTTGAAGGTAAGAGACAGTCACCTGCAACGGGATTCTGTAACCACAGACCCCCAGCCTTCACAAGAACACCTCCTGCTTCCTCCTTTTGGGGGGAGAGACGTGTTCTTGAGGAAGTCCTTATTTTGAATGATTTTTCTTCCATTTTATCAGGGTATTTCTAGTAGTTTCCCTTCCATTCCAATGCTACAGCGTATGCAGGCATAGCTGGGATGAGGCTGCAAACAGCCAGTGCCTTTGACTGGGCACAAAGGAAGCGGTTTCCTTGGCAACCACAACCCCAGAAAGGTCCCAAAGCACCACTTCCACCTGCCTGAGATTTCTTTTTAATTTAGGAGTTTGCACATCAGCTTTGCGTGGAGAATTGGGTTCTGTCTTAGGGCTTTATTCATAACATGAGTTGCTTACAGGAATAACGTAATTTTTGCATACGAATTTATACTTTAGGCTGACTGGCTTCCCAGAAAGTCTGCTGAATTCTGTAGTGAGAGCGGATGCTGCAGCAGCACCCGGCGGGATTCAGGAGGGACAGACAACGCTTAAGCTACAAAAGCTAGAGAAGAGTAGTAGTTTGCAACCTCTGTATTAGAAATTATGAGATGATGAGATCAGGGAAACTGCCCAATTTGAGTACATCTTTGGATTTTACCAGATTTGTTGACTTTTAAGATGAAACAGCCAAATAGCGGGTCCCTGCATAAGGAAATACTAAAATGGATCGTGGGCTTTTGCTGCTAAGGTCACGGGGGCTTTCATAAAGGAAGGCTCGCTCCTGCTTCTGAGGTCACTCAGAGCAACTCCTGGAAGTTTTTAGATGGTTGATGTGAAGTTGCTGTGAAATTAGCAGAGCTGAGCGCCCCTCAGCCCCTATAGGCTAAGGCGCCCCAGGGCTCCCCATGGTGTTTGTGAGTGGAGGAAGATAAAAACAACCCCTGCTGCTGGTTACTGGGGTGGCTGAAGCTCGGCGAGTGCCATCGTGAACCAGGTCCCATGCAGGGCTGGCCCTGGGAGACACTGAAGGATGTTCCTGCAGCCTCCTTGCCCCCAAAATTAGCAGAGACACAAGCTAAAAGATACTACAAATGCTGTAGCCAAAGGCACATGGTTAGTCTCTCGGGAGACTGACCCTTAGCATCAATTTTATTTCAAGATGCAAACGCAGTCAAAAGCCCAAACGTGTTTGCTCAGCTCTTGGCTTCCAAATAGCATGAAAAATAGCCACATGTGAAAGGAATTGCGCTTGTGTTGCCCACCCAGCTTACTGTGGAAAGGTGGGACTGTCTCTTTAGGAATTAACAGCTGTGCCACACAGGTGACATCAATTGCCCCCAGCCCAGGCACTGCCCAGCGGGAGGAGATTGCAGCAATAAGGAGCTGGGTGTGTGACCTGAGGGAGAAGAGGTGAAGGAGGCAACCTTTGAACAGAAGTGAAGGTAGAGCATCAGCTGCATGGGCAAATAAAACTCTCTCCGTGGTTACAAGCTAGACCTGGAGGCCAAAGGTGAAGCCTGAAGTCAATGTGCCTTAGTAAGACAGATGCTTCTCAAAGGTATGTGGTTCTTTTTCCATGTTGTGTTTTTAGCTTAGTTTTGCAAGACCATCCTTCCAGGGAAGTTTCCCTCAGCTTTGACCGGTGATGCCTGTTTCTGCTGTGAAGTTTTGGGGGTTTCTGTGCATAGTGGTGTTTCTCCCATTATTACGGGGACTAAAGCTTACCAGAGCATCTCTAGAGTGAGAGACACCATTGTTTTATCCTCCTTTTGGTGTGAGGCTCCTTCTTCAGCTTGTTACACTTTCCTAAATGTCTCTGCTTCTGTGATTTGGCTGCCCCAAGACTGTTCTCCTGGGAAGATTGTGTGTCACCTTCAGATTTATCTATGCTGAATTTCATAACCAGTGATGGGTTTTGTTGTTGTTGGTCATTTGAGGATGTGGCATATGGACATTCAGATCCTAAGTTAAGGGATTTTTGGTCACTGCTGCAACACAGGGAAATAAAAACAGTAATTGCGTTCTCCTGCTTTGCCAAAATTGTGTTTATGTTATAAATCTCCACCTAATGTTTCCCTCTTCATGAACTGCACCTGGAGAGGGGTTGTTTGTGCTATTTAGCTTTATGCAGTGCAGTCAAAGCAGACAGGTGGCCCCTCCAGCAGCTCTGGCGAGTGCCTCGGAGGCAAAGGTGCTAACTGAAGCAGCTGAAGGTGATAACTAAAACTAAGCAGTGTGACTGTCCCTCTTCCACCCAGGCTCTCAGTAGCCCATTAATATTTCTTGCACTTGAGCGATGAGGCTCAGTGCAGCTCTGTGCTTAACAGGGAGAAAGAAAAATTCTTCAGAGCTGCAGCAGCTGTTTCGATCCCTTTTTGACAGAGCTCCTTTACTCTGATACTCTTGTCTCCCTGGCAGAGATGGATCCTGCTAGCATGGAGGTATGTGCTGTGCTGTGTTGTCAAGGGACATTGTGACCTTGGTTGTGTTGTTATTATCTCAATAATTAATATGTCACTTACTTGGTAACGCTTCCCAATATAACTGGTTTTGCCGTGAATGAAATAGTCAACTCCCAAAGCAGGTTTCCTTTGCCTCCAGTTGTAAGTGTGGGTGGAGGTGAGAAGTTTCTAGTCTTTTCCAAGCCTGTGCTCAGCGATTCTAATACACAGTGGAAATGCTCTGTCAATAGAGAAAAACTAATGAAAAGGAAGAAGTTTTCAGGTGTAGCAGCAGTCAGAGCTCTATAAGCTTTCTGAAGCGCTAGCTTGATTAGCCTTCTCCTTTCTCGTCACCTACATTTATTCATTTTATATAATGCTTCAGTGAAACTCATGAGTCCTCAAGCTAAATACTGGCATATGTGATCTCCATGTATTAACGTCTCCCTCTGGTTTACACTTCACTGAAATACTGCAAGCCTGCTGGGTTGTTGGGTTATATGTATGTGAGAGAATAAATCGAAGAAAAACTGTGTGACAGCAATGTAATGAGGGAGCAGGCAATGATCAGCCTAATGGGAGGGTCAAAGCCATAGGACAATAAATAAAGGGGAGATGGAAGTGTCCCCATCAGCTAATATGTGCACATACAGTTATCTCTTTACCAGCTGAGCCCCTGCAGAGGGTGAGAAGGGCCCGTGTGCCATTGCTCCCTTTGCCAAGGGTGAGCGTAATCAGTTTGAGCTCCCACTGCTCTGTTTCGCTGGCAGGCAAGTCCCAGACTTCTCTCTCTCACTCTCATTTATCCTTGCTAGAAATGCAGGGAACCTGGTTTTGTCTGAACTTGCTTCTCATGCCCTGCTGCAAATCCTGCTTGCAACCTTCAGTAAACTGCTTGGGCTGCGATGTCCCTTTATGGAGATCTGAGGTCCTCTGAAGGTTGAATAAATAGGAGAATCTCAGTGTCAAGTGTGGTAGGATGTGTTAGAGATGACATAGAAAAATACTGAAATTTTATGGAAATAGATGAATTACGTGGCAAGAAATGCAGGCATACTCCCCAGGTCTGTACCAGAGAGCAATTTTCCCTTCCTCCTGCATTCAGGTTACACAGGAGAGCTTTTTGTGGCCAGACTGCCACCCAATATTTTTGCTTCTTCTGTTTGGTCCATTTGGATGCCCATTTCTAATTAACTTAATGATGCCAGGTAATCTACTCTGGCCCAGGCAAGCATAGCACACAACTGGGGAGAACAGAATCTGATTATGGTTGGACTCGATGATCTGGTGGGTCTCTTCCAACCTGGTGATTCTGTGGTGGTGTCCTTCGTGTGCTTTCAGTCCTAGAGTGGCTGTGGGCGCTTTTAGCTGCCACGTTTTCTTGCTTGGGGAACCTGGTTAGCATAGACCATCCTTAAGGTTTTCTAATTTATATATGAAGGGGCCATACCACATTGCAGGATATTTAGAATTAAAACCTTCAAAGAAAGCCACTAGATGAACGGCGTTGCATCTCAATGTCACGGGGACTGTCTTCATGATGCAAATGTGAAAATGATTTGGCAGGATTGGTGTTAGAGGAACGAGCATGATTTTATTTTGAGTCTATGTCTGAGCTTTAACCATAGTAGTGCTGCTCCTCTCTATGAAGAGTGTGTGAAGTCTCATGAAACCGTGGTTCATATCACATACTGATGCCCCACTTGTGAGTGCCGTGCAGCAGAAAGGCAGGACAAGCGTGCTTTTAAACCACAAAGAAGAATGTTGGTGAAATACATAAAGCTTTTGGAAACAAATCTGTTACGTGTAAGTCAAAGCCGTTAAATCAATACTCTGTCCCTCTGTTTAGTATTTTCTATGTATTGTTTACCAATACAGATATAAACGTGATTTTAATCCAACAGATTCATGAACATTGTGTGACAACCCAGAAGATCTGTATATTATAAAAAGATAATCAAGAGATCAATAAGATTGCCTGAAGCACTTGTCTTGCATTAGTATTGAATTTTATTTTTTGCACCAGTCAGTGTTTTCCAAAGTGATAATTTTCCAATAAAGCAGAGTTACATTATAACGAGTTGCCACGTCACTGCTTTTTGTGGGTAAGGAAGAAGGAAATTCTGGTCCGATTTTGCCTCCCAATTAGTAGAAAACTTGATCTGAGTCCAGAGCTTATTCATATGAGGCCAGCCAGGCTGTCTGAATGGGGAAAGTAAACATCTCAAATGACGTTGGGTCCATCCCATGCTTCTGGCGGCCTCGGTCTCCCCGGCCTCTGCTGTGCTGAGGGAGAGCTGCACCATATGGTGGGGAGAAGCTGTGGAGAAGAGGTGTCGGCCGATGACCAAGAATTACTTTTTAATTCTGGCTCTAGACAAGGGATGACAGAGGGGAAGGTGTAATCTTTTACCCCGGCTTCATTTTTACACATTCTCCAATTTGGATCTCTTTTATTTTCCATCCCTAAGAAGCACCAAGGAGGTGGAGGACAGCTCCGTCCGTTGCCGATGGTTTGAGTTCATTAGAAAATGCACATGCTGTAACCTGTAGCGATTTGTCCGTGCAGGGACATCACCTGAGATGTTGCAGAGTCGATAGAAATCAGACCGGTGTTGACTTTGACTCTGTTTTTAACACCTATACCTAATTTAAATAAATGCCAGATGGGGCAGAGGCAGATTGTCTTGGTAATCACGTTATCCCCTGTTGCACCGTGCGGCACTGGGGCTCCAGCAAAGATACGCACAGCAGCATCCAACAGCTGGGAAGCTTCGATCGCAAAGAGAGGTGAAGCAATATGAGCCAGTGTAGGAGCAGAGCGAGAAATGCCTGTGCCCAGGATCTTGGTACAGCCTGGAGAAGCTTTGGAACACGGAGGAATAATCAAAATTCAAGAAATACGCTTGTAAAAATAAATGATTGGGTAAAAGTTACGCTTAAGTATGAGTTTTAAAGTACTTTTGCAAACAGTACAAGAAGTGGCTGGGAGCTTCTGATGCCTTTATTTTATAGCAGTAGAAATGGAAAAAAGGAGCCCAACATAAATTGAGAAAGGACATTTAATTAGTAAAAATCTAACTAGTAGCAAATCAGGCCAACTAATGTATTTCAGTTTTCTTACTTGGAGACATCAACTATCATAGAAATTTCATTAAACATGATAAGTTTAATTATTTTGTCCTTAGTGAAGAGTGCTAATTAACTTGGCTATGACAAATATGCGTCTGAATATAATTTAAAAATCCCTACAGGTCCTAATTATTCTTAAAGACAGAGGTGTAGACCTTGTTATAATAATCCTTTTTAAAGTAAAGATTTCTTCAAGGGTACCAGTGATTTCAAAGATGTGTGTGGGGGGTTTTTTTCTGAAAAAATGGAGGCAATTTTTGATCAAAATCTGAGGTGAAATTATGAGGGCTCTGAAAATAACCTTGGAGTGTGCGTCTTGTTCCTAGCCCCGGATTCTGTTGATGAATGGCAGCCAAATGAGAATCTGCAAAGAGGGATTGGTTAACTGCTAACCATTGTAGCAACTTTGAATATGTAATCAGTTTGTGTGCAAGAATAGCCTTCCTTACACTGGAAGGTAGAAAGGAAGGATATAAGGCAACCCCCCTTTGCGTACATCAGGCCTTAATTTGGGGCCATTGTCTTGTAATCACAATGGAATGAAGATGATCCTCCAAAATCACGTTAAAATCCTGCATGCGTGCCATTTAGTGACTTGCAGCTCACGATCTTGCTGGCTATTGGCTAGATCCGTGCCTCTCTTGAAGACTCAGTCATGACAGAGCAGAAAATAAGGGCTTTTGCTGTAAACTTCTTATTTTTAACCATCTCTTTGGTTTTCCTGCCTCAAACTTCTAGTAGCGCAAGCCTCTTTGCATCCAAATAAATGGACTAATGATGCCGTTGGGCTATCTGTTCTTGTTTCCTTTCTTGGCTTCTTGACAAGCGTAATTAGAAACTAAAGTAGATGCAGTTCCTTGATGTAAGAATTAAGTTAGTGTGTGCTAATTAAAAACTGAATCAGTACAGGTGTGCAAAGGTGTTTCATAGATTTGCTTCATTTTTTAATTATTCAGATCTCTTTGTGTCAGGATATGTTACTTTCTAATCCTTGACCCTGTCAGTTAATGAAACAAAAGCCTGCCTGTCTTCTAATTAACAAAATAATTTCCCTTGTGGATACAGACGTTCCTTTAAATCTAAGATAAACATCAGTGCAATTAAAGTGTAGTTCAAGTTTCTGGAATACCAAAATGCCACAGTATTAAGTGTTTAAGGAGTGGTTACTCAATCATTCAAATGCTTTTTTTGTAGTAAAAAAGGGGTCTTTTGCATAAATTTTAGTGTCAATACTAAAAATAGTAGTTCAGCCACATTGTGGCCAGGAAATACTCTCTGTCCTCAAAATGAGATAATTATAAGATGAAAAATAGGAGACGGGTCTGACTTTTTTTGTCAATGATGAACCACTAGAGCCTTTTAAAGTTGCAATAATACAAGGGACATGGAAAGCAAAAAGGATAGAAGTGCCTCGACTTACAATGGTAATGAGTATGAGAGTTTGCTAGAGTAGCTGTAAATCAAATGTACTGTAGCTATAAAAAGCCCATAAGACGTTTGGATGTGATCCTGGACTGCTTCTGCAATACAGAAGCTCTGCATACAAATGAGAAGCCATCCATATTGTGGTATGGGGAGGACTGTATTACTGAAATGAGAAAGACGATAATAGGAAGTTGGTTTTGGAAAACTACTGAAGCTGAGCTTCATCGTGTCAGTGCCAATAGAGGACAATTACATTTGGGACAACATCAGTATTGGTTAAATAGAGGAAATGCAATAAGGAAGGAGTGTGTGATCATTAGGAATATAAATTAAATTAAATTCAGCAGATTAGAAGACTGTATATTTTAACTTCATTTTAGCCTGATTTCCCCCCTCTCATTATTTATTTCACTAGATGCTTTATTACTTTTATTCTATTTTTTCTTTTTCATGATCTGGCTAATGCTTATGACACCTTCATCCTGCATACTGAGCTTAATAGTACTCCTTAAACAAAGAAAGCTCTTGGAGTAGGCATTCAAAAATCAATGTACTGTATATAACACAGGGCTGAAAATGCAGGAAGATGGACAGTGCTGAGACTGAATAGATTGCTACAAGCTCACCTGAAAACAAGTTGTTTTGGGAAAAAATATTCCTGTAGATTAAGGCAATAGTCTGGGACTTGGAGGACCTGCATGTGCGCTTATATTTGGTTGTGTTTTACCCTGATCTGATTTTAAAAGTTGCGTAGAAGTATAAATTCCCACTATCCACCTAGAAACCCATACGACCTTAGCTGATTATTTTTTCAACGCATACAGATAACTGAAACAGCCATCAAAATCATTGAAATTGAATGTTCGCTTCGTAGATTAGTATGTCGAAAAGTAATTGCTGGAATGTGTTCTTGTTATATCAGGTAATGCGAGTCTAATTTGATTTAACTATTCAGCCTCCCTTTTCCTGAAATGCTGACTTTTGAATCTTTTTAACTTCTCACATTTGGAAAATGCCAATAGACAAAAGCTTGCACTTTAGAGGGGAACATGTGAAAATATCAGCTATAATATGCAGGTGATAAATCTGTCAGGCTCTTTAACAGCTTTATTGATTTTTGTCTGGTGATATTTCTGTCAGGAAGAGACATCTAATCCAACTTAAAATGGTGTTACATATAGCCCGAGCAAAAATAATCAGAGACTCCTTATCTGCGATAAGTATATTTATGTACTTTGCTCTACGGCTCGGGTGCTGTTCTCTTCATTATGTTGGAGTGCTGAAATACCACTCTGTTCCCCAGAGGCTGAATGAATGTTATCAGAATGTTTATTTGCTCTTTCCATTTACGGGGTACCCTTTGTGATTAATGGGGGGCACATGCATTAGCCCCCCCACAAATCACTAATTCCCAGATGAGTGGAACATCCCAGAACTAACATCAGAGGGCCAGGTCCCTCTCGTACGCTGATTTTACAGACGTTCCCATTGATTTCCTTGCATGTGGTGGAGACAAGAAAGCTGAGATTTAGCCATTATGAGTGTGCCCAGAAGCATCCTAGGGTTTAGTAAACTCCCCAAATTGTCATGAGCTTTCAAGAGTTTTCTTCCAGCTTTCTCTGACTTTCTAATATCGCTCGGCGATCGCAGAGATGCAGGGAACAACGGAGCTGACTGCCTGTGGGGTAGTGTGATCATAGAATCACTAGGTTGGAAGAGACCTACCGGATCGTCGAGTCCAACCATTCCCACCAATCCCTAAATCATGCCCCTAGGTACCTCCTCTACCCTCACCTTAATCACCTCCAGGGACGGTGACTCAACCACCTCCCTGGCAGACCGTTCCAATGCCTAACCACCCTCTCCGTGAAGAATTGTTTCCTTATCTCAAGCCTAAATCTCCCCTGGTGGAGCTTGAGGCCATTCCCTCTCGTCCTGTCCCCTGTCGCTTGGGAGAAGAGCCCAGCTCCCTCCTCTCCAAGACCTCCCTTCAGGTAGTTGTAGAGAGTAATAAGGTCAGGATCTCCTGGAACTCCAGGAGTTGATTTCTGGTAACCAATATAACAGTGATATCATATATCTCCCACACTCTTTTGCTCATTATTAGGAAAGGATCTGATTGGCTTAACAATCAAGCAAGTTCTAACTTGGTTTTATTGTATCTGACATTTGCTTTCTTCCATCTGGGTATTCTTTAACAGAAAATATAGGCTTATCTTTTTCTTTCAGATTCCACTGATATTATTTACTACTTGAAATAATGTTAGTCTCCTGGGCCTCCTTATTTTCGTTCTAGAGCTAGTTGGCACGGACAGATACCTGTGACAACTTAACAGACACATGAAAATAAATTGAAATGGGAACTTCGCCATTTGTTGGTAACACAGAGTCACTCTTACGCAGTTAAAAAAAGAAAAAGAAAGCGCTCATCTATGAGAGTTCCTAAAACGCAGTATTATTAAAAACTGTTGAAGCTTTGTGGAGCTGGATACACGCAGAGGGACCACAGCCAGCGTGCTGGCTTGCTCAGAGGAGCTGCTCCGAGGGTCTGATGTGGTCAGGACAGCGCCTGCTGCATCCTGGTGTCTTAGAAATGCACTGAAGGCTCAGTCTTGAGGAATCAGTATGTGAGAAAGAATAATTAGAGTAATTAAGGCAGTGGTCATAGAGCTACTTTGAAGGAAATTTGAAGACGGACGTTGCATGGCCACTCTAAATATTAATAAATAACTAGGGGAGAATCTTTCTAGTGCTTGTGTGTGAACTCTATCACTGAGAGGCTGTGTAGGTGTTAGGTTTGCAGTGGGGATTGTAAAGAGGAGAAACCAAATTGGTATTAGGAATATCAGATTACTGTATAACCTGCAGAAGCTGAAATGTTGTGAGCAAGTACAAGTAATGAGCCCAGTTCCTGAAGAAAATGGCAAGTGTGCAATAAAGAGGGAAATCTAGAATCTCGGGAGGGAAAATTGAGAAAGAAGGGAGGGAAAGGTAGTGCTTATCCTAAATAATAAGCCGTTTAGGGGGGAAAAAACCGTAGAATCGTTCTTCAGAAAGACTTGTTACTTGTAGGAATGGTATAAAAGTACAAAAATACACAATGAGCAAATATCCACTCCAAAAAATGTTAATCTGCTATTTGAATGTCCTTTTCTGCAGTGAGCTGAATATTAATATAAAACAGTATGTAAATCTGGGGGAAGCACGAGTAAAGGGAATGGTGCAATGTGTTTATTTGGTTTATTTGAAGCCTCCTAATGACAGTGGATGGTTCTCCTCAAGATTCTGTTGGTAAAGCAAAGGAAATGCCAAGATTATTTTGTATAAGTGACTTGCAGCTTTCGATTCACGACTCTTATCCTTCTCTCTAATGTGTGCAGGACACAGTGAGCTGCTCATCACATAAACCTTTGATAGCAAGGCTGAGGGCATTTCGGAGGCAGACGCTTTCAGTCAAAACTTACTGTGCTTTACATAAAACCCCTGGGTGAACTTCCAGACATCACATTAAATGTTTATCAAAGATGATCTGCCACTGCAGTACCTGTGTGGTCCCTGGCACTGTAGAAGTGGCTCCTGTTGTGTTTCATCTTTGCAAGCCTGTGAAGAAGGGAAACGTTATCAGCTCTTTTTTTATTGATGAAGGGCCCGTGACATCCCTTGAGCTTCCCTGAAATGCTCAGTCTCCAATTGAATCTGATTATCACAATGCCCAGCAGTGCAACGCTTAACGTAAGGCTCGGCTCCAGACTCTTTGACACCCGATTCCTCTCAGCAGGATGGAGGGAGGTTGTCCCTTGGGAAGAACTTTCCACGTTGGGGTGGAACCGTGTGTTCAGTTCTGGGCCCCTCACCACAAGAGGGATGTTGAGGCTCTGGAGCGAGTCCAGAGAAGAGCAACAAAGCTGGTGAAGGGGCTGGAGAACAAATCTTATGAGGAGCGGCTGAGAGAGCTGGGGGTGTTCAGCCTGGAGAAGAGGAGGCTGAGGGGAGAGCTCATTGCTCTCTACAACTACCTGAAGGGAGGTTGTGGAGAGGAGGGAGCTGGGCTCTTCTCCCAAGTGACAGGGGACAGGATGAGAGGGAATGGCCTCAAGCTCCGCCAGGGGAGATTCAGGCTTGAGATTAGGAAAAAATTCTTCATGGAAAGGGTCGTTAGGCATTGGAACAGTCTGCCCAGGGAGGTGGTTGAGTCACCTTCCCTGGAGGGGTTTAAGGTGAGGGTGGATGAGGGGCTTAGGGGCATGGGTTAGAGATTGGTGGGAATGGTTGGAGTCAACGATCCGGTGGGTCTCTTCCAACCTGATTGTTCTGTGATTCTGTGAACCGCTGAGCAGTGTGCCCCAAATCTGACCCAGATGTGGAATGCAAATATACTGCCAATAGCTGAGAAAGATAGAGGGTTTTTGAGAGGAAAGGAACCTCCATTTCAGCCAATACCTGGGTAAATACCCAATTTCAAGCCAAATAACGTGAAGTGAGGTTGAGGATGTGTGCTAGCCGGTTGCAGACCTGCGGATGTTTTTGCTGAAAAACAGAGCCCTCTTCTGTTAGCTGGCACTAGTACAGGAGATTGTATCTTCCCTGGGCATCATCAATTAGATGGAAACATATTCACAAACAGTGAGAAGTCATCCATCACCAGGCAATGATGTGCATATACCCTAATGCGTGGCAGTAGTTCTATTATTTATCCATTAGGCTCCTCGAAGAATCTAACCCTTTTCCTCAGTATTCAAAGCCAATATTTTTGGTGTTACTGTTTGTTTTGCAGAAAGCTCAAACCGTGCCTATCCCTTTTATAAATCTGAATTGTTAATGTGAACATTTGAGCTCATTATAACTCTGAAATGTTTCCTTTGTTACCAGTAACTGACAAACCTACGCACACTGCTCGAAAAACAGTAAGTGCTATTTCTAGGATTGTATTTTGTTCACTGCTGTGCACAACAATATGCTCTTGCCTTCGCTAATGAAGTTTTTCTTTAATGAACACAATTAGAGCTAGGCAAACAATGCAAAAATATTTTCCATGAATATTCATCCAAAGTCTGGAATGAATTCCCTTCGGTTATGTTTGCACCCATTCATTTTCCTTTTTTAGTGAAATTTGCCAAGATTCAATCTTTGCTTAAGTAATGAGGGGGGTAATTAAGTTTCAGCTCAAGGGTTACCCCTCTAACGTTGTCTAACTTGTTATTTCCTGTGAGTGCTGGCATTTCTGCAAGAACATCTGGGCAGTGAAGCAGGATTAGACAAGAAATGTGAGTCTGGCCTCTGTAACAAGTTTGGAGGTGAGACCCAGGCAAGATAGAGCCAAAAGAAGGAGTTTCTGAAGCGGAAAAGAGGGTGGAAGAGGTAGATACAGCTGGGTACTCCAAATGGGAGGACGTAGCTGCTGAGGATGGGGCTTCTGCGGAGGTGGTGGGGTTTTCTGTTGGGTTTGGAGGGGTTTTTTGTCCTTTTAGAGCCATTGCAAGAACTTTAGGTACTGTCGCTGCTGAACACAACCCCAGCCACTGCACATGCGCACACAGTGCATTGAGCAGCAGAACTTCGGATAACAGTGTTTAAAGAGCAAAATGAAATAAAATATCAAACTTCTGGCAAATGTCCCTGAATAATTCCAGACATCGAAGAAAGCTGAGGGGTTAATGATCTGGTTTCAGATGTTTTCCTGAAGAGAAAAGCAGCAGCAATTAAATTAATTATAAACTCTTTGCCAAATTCTAATGACACTTAGCAGCGTGGAAGAGCACAGAGCCTCTGCTGAGGATCACAAGTGGGTTGTGGAACCTTTCATGCGTGCGCTGCTGGTGCAGACATCTCCTCTGGGGGCATCCAAAGTCTCAGATTGTGTTGAGGCTGCTTGTGGTCCATGTGAAGCCTCCGATCAGTCTGCAGTGAGTGACGATCTGTCTGCACCAGGGAAGAGGCAACTGCAATAGCTGATGGTAGCGCTCAGATTCAAAAGGAATCTCCAACTCAGGCATATGTATTCCAGAAATTTTAGGACTGCTTCTTTTCTCTCTTCTCATTCCCCTCCCCAAAGCACAAATGGCAGGTTCAATGTTAAATTTCCATGGAATTTCAGTTGAGAAATGGGTTTTGAATTCTTCCTTCGTAAATCCTGCAAAACCTTTCTGTTCTTAAAGTTTATCCTAGGCTGCTCAGAGCCTTCCTGATCAGGAGGAGATGAAGCTCCCTTCAGGCTTGTATCGTAGAAGTTCAGTGGTTAAATTGGAAAAGGGACAGATAATACCAAGGTTAGGAACAGAGGCATCCTGGCCAATTTCTCTAGCCTGTTGCATGAAGACAAAAAAAACCCCAAACCCAGAACTATCAAACATTTTCAAGGCAAATGGTCACTGATGGATGCCCAAACCAATTCCATTTTGGAGCTTGAGGGTCTGGCACAGGGAACAATAGTGAGAGATAAATGTGAAGACCTCACCATAAATACAGAGAGCTGTTATCTTCAGGGCTTTAGGAATTAAAGTTTAAATCCAACCAGCTGATGTATAAGCCAGGTGTGTAAAAGCAGATTAGTATGTATTTCATATAGAGATCTCCCACAAGGTCATTTCAAGACATAAACCATTTGTGGTTTTCGTTCCTACGTGGTTTCTTCCAGTCTTCAATTTCAGAGAGGCACTGTCAATAACACGTGCTTTCCAAGGGTCTTTTCCAAATGCTTTTCCAGGATCTGGGATGAATACTTAGACTCAGTATTTGACATCAAGTGAATCTAATTCTATCTTCTTCATCTTTTCTCCCTTTCTGTTCCCATTTAAGGATTTTTGTACCAGTCAGCCTTTCACCTCACATCAGCTCGTTGTCAAAGGGCTGATATTGAAGCCTGTTGTTGAGGCAGTTCAGTAATAAACAGTTGGAAAACCAGAAGTGGTTGGCAGAATGCACTTGACCAGAAAGGGTTTTCCTTGAGATTTTATTTAAAATAAAAGCTCCAGCAAACCCCTTGCTAGATCAGCGGCTGCTCTGAATTATGTTCTAGGAAAAATGACTTTTTCAAGAGTCCTTGTTGCCATAATGGAAAATCTTTTAAGACAGGCACATATAGACCATCTTTCATGAGGGAAATACGTATTTGACTTCAGCAAACTCCAAGCGTTTCTGATGAGTTAATTAAAAGGACAGGATTGTGGGTGCACTACTAACACTCTGCTCCAACAGAGAACCTAACATGAAGTGTGACCACCGTTATCCAGAAGATACAGTTGTGTGTTGCCGTGCTTTGCTGTAGCACAGTCTGAGGCTGACGATGACAAGCGCTATTGAAAAGCTCCTCTTTCCCCTTTCCAGCAAAGAGAATTTAGAGTGTCGCTTCTATGAATTAGCATTTCTGCCTTCTTTTGTCACTGATGCATCGTGCTGGCTGGTTTGTTTTGAAAGGAAAAATAATCAACCAGCCTGGTGTGTTGACGGCTCTTCCACAAATTATCAACAACCAGTTTCCTGTCTTTGACATACGGCACCAAAATATGCAAGGCATAAGTAACTAATTACTGCTTTTTTTTTTTTTTTAAACCATGGTAGCATGTATACTTATAAATCATTGTTTGTGTATTTCTCTTTGTAATCAATGAGCATCCTTCGTTATAGGTGTTAATAAAGCCCTGGGCTTATTGTTGGAGCGATATGAAAGATGAATAACGTTCAAATACAGAAGGATAATAATGCACTACTGTGCTCTCAAACCAACAGCTAAATATCGCATCCGAAAGGCCAGCTAAATCCTTGGGCTTAGATTATTTCTTCCCTTCACGCAGAAGGACTTGTAACAACGGGAAGGTCAGAAGGTGTATTCCTTGCACACCTCCAGGAGGTAGATAATACACTGACCCGACTGATATCAACCATTCTCGGGTGTTTCTTGGCAGCTCATGGGCTTTGTGCATATGTTATTAATGCAGGTTTAGGATTTGGGGGGGTTTGAGCTGAATGAATCAATTTGCACTTTCATGCAAATCAAATCGACTTTACACGATTTGGAAGCAGCTAGTTGAGCCGTAGCCTTTTTAGAGCTGTTCTCAGTTGAGCAAAGAGTGGTTGCAACTCTTGTCACATAGGAGACATCCTCTGTCCCTTGGTGCCCCCTTCTGTCCTCTTCCTTCCTACTCGAGATCTATTGCTGGAATCCAACATTTATGAAAGATGTAGTGTGGAGAGAGAGATGGTGTGAATTTACTCACCGCTCAGCATCTTCTCCTTTATGTCTTCTAACAGTGCTCTGAATTTACCAACTTTTGTATTTCACATAATCTGAATTTCAATGCTGCTTAGTTGTGTTGAGCCTCAATAACTCTTTGAATTAAGTTATTTTAATGCCATGAATTCTTTTCTTAATAAGTCTCATCACTTTTTATTTTTACTCTCCACTTATCTGCCCTGTCCTGTTAATGGCTAAGAAAGCAACTAAATACAGAGACCTGTAAAATGATGACCAGTTTGCAGCAACAGGTGATTTCTTTTTTTTTCTGCAACACAAAAAGTAGTGATTTCTATAGTTCTTTCCAGAGCTGGGTGAATACTCTTCTTTTTATTTTTAATTGGATTTTAAACTCAATTATCCTTCTTTATTTCTTCTCACTCTGTTTTGTACTTTCCCTGTCTAATGTTTTTAGTAAATGAATGCATTGGCCAACCACACATTTCTTGTGCTTTGTAGAGTATCTGACCTTCTATTTCTTACAGCAGCTGAAGATTTATTCCAAGTGACACCTTTCTCAGGCACCCATCCTTCATTCTTTTTCTTTTATTTTTCCCTAGACTAACTTCATTTCACACTAAGGCATGATTTTAAAGATAAGTGTCTGAAGCAGTAAGCCTTAAGTGAGTTTTAAAAATGAGCAAGTTTGTGGTTTCATTTTTTAATTCACACTCGAGCATCTGTGCTGGGTGCCGCACTGCTGCTAGACTGGAATTAACAGTGTGTCCTCCTGTACTTAAATATTTAAACGCTTTTAAATATGTTTAGATGGCTTTTCTAAAAGTAAGAAACGTAATTTTTTCCAAGTCTGATCTTTTAGGAGTTGGAAGCACGTAGTCGAGGATGGTAACTTGTCAGCCTAGTCAAAACAGTACTCATTTTAATTTCTGGCTAAAAGCTGGAACCAAAGCCAGGTATTAATTGATGAATAGTTCCAGTAAGAAGCCATGCTGGGAAGTCTGTGAGCTGCCCCTGGATGATGCACAAAACACAACTTGGCTGCAGACAGTTCCCCTTCCTTCCCAACCTCCTTCTGACAGGTTCATGCAGTTATTAGCACATATTTCTCTAAATTCTGTTAGCTCACCCCCACGTACTGTTCTTTATTAATCTTTGTAGGTCTGCGAATATATATCAGGGTTGGCAGGGATGCAATGAAGGCACCCTAATTAGCCATTAGTGTTCGCACATTTTATTTGTTTGTAGTTTTACCTCGAGTGTCAAAAACCTCAGGCAAGGTTCTTCAGGATGAAGTAGTTCTGAGCATTCACTAAGGGTCATACTTCCCTATTCTGCCCCCAGAATGAAACTTCTTTCAGACTCTCTAATTAACACGCACATTTACTGGAAGGATTTTTTCATAAAATTCATATTAAGTCACTGGAAGATGCTGCAAACAACTCAAGCAGTCTGCCAACAAAAAAAGCATTTTTCTTCCAGCTAATTATTTTTTAATGATACTATTAGTAACTGGAACTCGCTGCACACAGCGTACTCCAGATGAAGATCTCTGCAAGTTGTACACAATAGTGATGTGATGCCTCATAACACGTTTAAGACTAGGGTGAGTGGGTGTCTTTTCTAGCCACTTCCTACACGAATGGTTGATAGGAATGGTTGGACTAGATGATCCGGTGGGTCTCTTCCAACCTGGTGATTCTGTGAATCACACTCAGGCTAATGCACTGCTCCCAACTTGGACTCCATCGGAGCCACGAGGTTGAGGTTGTAGGTCGTGTGGCTCCACGCCCTGATCACTGTTTGCTGGTTTATCTCACCATCTGGTCTTGTTTTCCCCCAAGGTGGTGTTCCTCATGGTCTCCCAAGGACCTTGATCCACCAGTTTAGTCCTGCGCCCTTCACCTGTGGGAGAAGTGGCTGTGTGAGACCTCCCTGCTCTAGCACCAGCCACTCAGACCATGATTAAGCAGCTGCAGACAGGGAAGGAAATCTTTGCATGTAGCCTGCGAATGATTAATATATACTGCTTCACCCAGAAACAAACAAGAAGCAAACGAATCACGATTTTTCAAATTGTTAAGCTGCTGAAAGAATAAAATGCAACATAAGCAATGTAATGTGCTTTCAAACTGCCCACTGCTGGAAGCTGCAGCACATCAAGTTACTAAACTATTGTCCCTTCCATGTAAAATAAGCTGTTATTTTGTTCCCATCCAAGGCTTGGAATTTAAGTTTGTACTTTCTTAGCAATATTTTGTTTAGACAGGCAAAGATGTATTCTTCACTGCCATTTTTAAGAGATTCTCAGTGTGTGAATCAATGCATGAAAGAACCAATGTCCTCTCACTGTCCTCTGTAGAGATGCTTCAACTACTCAGATTTTGTTTTATCCTCAAGTCATGGGCAGATACTCGCATATACACAGAGGGAAATATGTAGGCTTTGGGATTTTGGTTTTGTGCTTGCTGGAAAATCAGGTTCAGTAGTAATTAATTCAAAAAATGAAATCAATCCATTGTAAAGCTATGGCTGCAGTAGGTTATTTTCCTTGTTGGTTCATTTGTTTTGTACATCTTTGCTCTTGAAAGATAAGCTATAGGGGGAGGATTTCTGAGGTATATCATTCTGCTTAGCTGTAATACATTTTACCTCTGATATTAAACAAAAAAAAAAAAAAAATCAAACAAAAAGAACCTTGAGCAACATGAGACATCTGTAAGCATTTTCTGTGTTGTACAATTTGAGTTCTTCCTAATGTACCTGGAGTTTTTACATTTGTCCTTACCGTTTCCGTGATGTCAGTTAATTATACTGTTAGGTTTAGATTCAGAACCATGTGAGCAGAAGCTTTTTGTGCCAAGTGGGGGCATCGGCACATAGGCTGGAAGCCAGGGAAGTGAAGCAAGGCAAGTTAACTTATATTTGGTAAAGCCAGGTTTTTAGTTCATTATTGCCAGGCAGCTTCCCCAGCGTTAGTTGGGTGTTAATTGTTCCATGTTTTTAAAGCTAGAAAATCCTGACGGGAGCATCTGTGATAAAATTGGACTGAAAATGTCAACTCTCTTGAAATTAAACAACCTGTCTTTTCAAGCCTTTTTGTTCTTGAAGATGTAATTTTGCTCTGTTACACCAAGTCCAGTACTCGTTAGTTCATATGGAATTACACTTGGAAGTGAAGGACAGGTTTGACCTCATGGCTATCATTATTCTTTGCTCTGCAATTACCAACACAGATCAGCTTAGGAAAAAAAACACGTACCTATTTTAATTTTCATTAGCAGCTAAACCATCCCATGTTTCTAATGGGAGCAATGCCCAGTAAGTGTGCTTCTTGCCTCTCTCTCCTGTTGTCTTTTTAATGTCACTTGAATGCTATAGACACCTCAGTAGGTAACCAGAATATCCTTAATTAGAAAATCTACTTAATTGGGACATCTAGGGAACTGAATTAAGCCTGGTGGTATTTAATTATATTGCTTAAAGAAGGTTCAGTTTCCCTTACCTACACTTCCATCAGCAGTGAGCTTCGGAAACTCTTCCCCTACTCAAAATACTGCTTAGCTGGGACAAACGCTCTTTATCGCAGTGGGTGAATGCTGCTCTTTGGCAGCTCTACAGGCTGACTGAAGAAAACCTGAGGAGCTTCTTCAGTGGGGTCCAAAAAGGGTCCTAAGCAGCACTTGGCCAAGGGAGAATCTTTTGCAGAGAGCCAGAGCATTGCATGGACTGCAGTAACCCCGGGGTTTAGCCTCTGGTACCAAAACCCCAGCAGCATTAGAACCACTTTATCGCATAAGCTAACTTTTTGGGTTTTAATGCAGTTCCTCGCCAACTAAAGCTGTGTGGAGCATATCATAGTCCTGCTTGATCTGAGTTTTAAACTGGATCAGAAGGTATATATCTCCTTGAGACATAAACTTGTATTCAAATCCATGCCTCGGCATTTTTCAAGGTTGTTGATTATGTCACGGTACGATAGTGCGCTATTCGAATGGGAAGCAAGGGGGAGGGAAAGGCTTAGATGTATCGCTTCTGGCACTAAAGCCACACGTGTGACAGTGAAAAATGAGAATTCAGGCATTGGTGCCGCTGCTAGAATTAATTTGTGGTTCAGTGTGAACTCTTGATGTGTGATGACCATGTATTTATGTTAAATACGTGCCATTGTAGTACAACAGTCCTGCAGTTAACTAGGCCCATTTTCAAATGAAAGCATCAGACTTGCAAATCAAGCAGTTTGTTGTTAATTGCTGCATTTTAATGTCTCTTCTAATAAAAGATATTGTCTCTCTTTGCATAATTCAAGACCTGAAGTGGTGAACTAGAATGCCTGGAATATCTGCCAGCATTATGACTTGGTTTTAAGGATGTGATGCTAAAATAGCTGAAATTGGAGAAATCCAAGCTCCCCTCAAATTATTATACACAGGAATATTACTGGTGGAAATGTTATTTCTTCAATGAGATGTACATATTTCAAACAAACTTTCTTTGAATAAGTCTTGTGCCATCCCAAATTACTTAATCACCCAGCATGCCTCCGGAAAAACACCAACCAACTTTATTAATAGTGTCTAGTATCTTACAATATTTAATTAATTCTCATTCTCTTAGTGTTTAACAGCAAGCTGTTTGGTCATTTTTGGCTAAAACACCAAAGTTCTAAAAAGTTAGTGTTTTCAAAATCAAATACCAACGGCTTGGTGTTTCTGGTGTCATTATTTGCGCTGGAGCTCCTGTTGCTTTTCCTCTCCCCAATGAGAAAGAGCTGTGTTATATAAAAAAAATAATGCAGCAGCCTACAGCAGGTGCATATGAATTAGAAGGCAGAAAAGATTGGTTACATGCAAAAGTGAAGCCAATTAACCTGTTTCATTTTTCTCCTGCAGAGTAACTCAGAAAAGTTAAGTATTGTTGCAAATGTTCAATTAAGAGTTACTTCTCTGTTTTAACAGTCACTTTTGGTACTTGGCTGGTTTAATTATCAACATATCTGGCATTGTAAAGGCCAGCATGAATAATTTAACCAACTTAATGTCTCTATTTCAGCTTTCCTGTTGCAACACTCTTATTCTTAATGACTGCAGGAGGTCAGGGTTTTTTACTGCTTCATCAGCCACACAG
Source organism: Clamator glandarius (assembly GCA_033459285.1). NCBI lineage: Eukaryota > Metazoa > Chordata > Aves > Cuculiformes > Cuculidae > Clamator > Clamator glandarius. The sequence goes on along the minus strand of JAUNZM010000326.1, from coordinate 2,143,133 downwards.
ATAATACCCTTCATTTTGAAGATGTCCAGCAACACTAAGTGTTAAGTCTCGTGTTCTGACCTATGACAGCATCAGCCCTGCAGCTGCGGAGACGTGCAAAGGTAGATATATACAGACTTCATAGCTGGCAACTCCTAAGCCGCCCACAGGAGCTTCCAGAGTTAGAATCATAGAATCATAGAATAACCAAGTTGGAAGAGACCCACCGGATCATCAAGTCCAACCATTCCTATCAAACACTAATCCATGTCCCTTAGTTGATGCAGCTTCCCCACGTAGGACTCAAAACGTTCTCTAGCAACGTTCACGTAAGCGTTACCCGTGAATTGGAACCTCCTTGCCACCTCGCCCTCACGCATACATCTTCTGTAAATCTGTTCTTGGCTTTCCATGTGGTTTTGTGGGTAATTGATAGAAGCAGCCTAAACTAGTATAAACTCAATTTAAACTGACACAGAGCTAGCCAAAGAGCAGGTTGCGCTGAAATGAATTAGATTTCTAGCTGACTTAAAACTTGCACAACTGCTGAGCATAAACGAAGCTGCAAGTCAAACTTGGGCCTGTGCCATTTCTTTACAAGCAGCTACCTGCGAGCACAGCCTGCCCGTGGCAAGACATTTTGGTTGATTTTTCATGGAAATTGTCCCTTTGAGAGTAAGGGCTGTCTCTTCGTGAGGTTTGAGAAGCAGCTTGAAGTACGTTTGATAGCAGGGAAATAAAGTATCCTGTCAGCCAGATTGGTCCATCCCATCATCATAGACATGGTGTGGATTTTTGGGGTTGTCTTAGGAGTTGGACTTGATGATCCTTGTGGGCCCTTGCCAACTCGGGTCATTCTGTGATCAGTCTTTAACGAGAAACCTCCACTTCTTGTAATATTTGAATGAAACTCTTCATGAAGCTCAGTGCTTTGTGCTTTTCAAGGTTATTCCAAGCAGCCTATCTTTTAATCCCTTCATTGTGGTTTTCAAAATCAGCATTTAATGCCAGTTTCAGACATGAGCAATTGCAGCGGTTTCTTTGGACGTCGTCGTTTTAGGAGCCTGCTGAGGCAAAATCCTAGACCAAAGCAGGAATGAAGGGGTTGGGAGACGGGGAACTGCAGGGTTCAAACCTCAGCCCAGGCTCCCTGTGTGCTAGGGCAGCTTCTGCCGCTGCGGTAAAGCTTCCTGGCAATCAAAGAGCAGAAAAGCAGAATGGATTTGACTAATTGCATCCTTGCTTATGCACAAGTGCTGCATAATAGATATTTACAAATCGGGCTGCTTTTCAGACATCAACACAATTTTATGCTTGGAAGATGGAGTTCTGCTAATTTCATTTTGCATTCCAAAATGAGAATGAGTAAAATGAAATGAGGTTTGGTGCTGATTCTGTGCAAATCTTTCCACTGTAGATTGCTATGAACAAAAGAAGTTTATGCATCCCCATCCGTACTGCATTTGTGGGTAAGATCTGAAAGAGCTTTTATACATTGGAGTTTGTAATGCTGAGGAAAACATACTTCTGGTGCTTTAACTCAAAGCAGAGCACTGAAAGGGTTTTGGTCATGGAAAGTTTTACCACTGCTGATTTGGGCCTTGTTAGCTGGGGAGCCAAAACCATAAAATCTTTAGTTTTAGGCTTGGGTCTGTGAGGTATTTACTCTGTTCCTTTGGAAGTGTGTCTGAGAATAAAAATATAGTTTTGAGATATGCAATATTCTGGACTGGGTTGGGAGGGCAGAGCAAAAGACTGACTTGCAAAACATTAATTTTTCTAAAAAGAGTTCTAATTTCACTTGATATGTCAAAATAGGACATTTAATGACTATTTCGGAGTTCAAAGGAGTGATAAAAAGAGGAAGGATTTCTGTTTCCTGGAGTATTTCACATATTGTTTTAAAAGGAAGGAATTCAGTCTGGAAAATCCCATTACTTTCTTGGTTTTCTTATCTGTACTTTGGGCTGGGAATGACGCATCTCACCTTCAGAAAGAATTGGATATCCTGACCACAGGTAGCACAGTGTACATGGTATTGCTTGACTTTATTTTGTTTTTATACACAAGGGTATTAGAAAAGAGCAGCTCTTAAATTAAGCCCTCAAGGCTACCTTTTTTATTATTATTTTTAAACTATTTTTAAAAAAAACTACAAGATCCACTACCCTGCAGCAAGAACATAAAAGCACTAGGAAGCAGTTGAGTTAATAGATGGTCAGGACTGTTCCTTTTCTCTTTACATCTGGTCTTAGTGATGTGCAGGACTGAGCTGCGATTCCCAGGGTCGGGGTAGCTGAAAGCTGTTTGGAGTTGGAGGGAGAGGAAGATGCAAACAGAGGGGGCTTGTTGCCCGCTGGAAAATGCAGCGTGCGCCTCCCAGAGTGGATTTCAAGACCTCCACACCCCTTCCAGCTCATCCACCCAGGCTTGGCTGCCCTCCTCGTCCACACAGCCCTTCCCTCCCTCTTGGTTTGGTTGCTGCCTTAATTTGGCTGTTGAGTTGGTTTGTGGTTTTTTTTTTTTTTTTTTTTTGATAGAGAGGACCGAATCCTAGAGGACCTAACTAACAAAAGAACCCCCAACAAAACAAATCATCAACAAAACCTGACATATCGATCTTAACTCTTCGCTTCAATCTCCACTGCAGCTGCTTTGGTGAACCTGGCGACTTGTCATTCTTGTTTACTTTCTCAGTACGCTCAAGCAATGAGGTTTAATTTGCACGAGTGGCTGTCAAAAGCACTTTGGCAGCTCTGTTATAGACATCCTATTGTAGAATACAGGACAGGGACATTTTCTGAGACAGGAACACCATCTCCTCTCTTCTCTGTTCACGATCAGGTTCTTTCTCCTTCCTTCTTGGCTCCGTCCCAACTCGTCAGATTTCAGTGACCTCATATCACACAATTTTTGCTCAGGAAATAACTGCTATTGAAGGCATAAGCTGCTTCGGATTGCCCTTTCCCCTGTTACAGCATGTGAATAACTCCCCTAGAACAGAAGCAGCTCATAAGCTGCAGCAGCAGAATGGGGTCCCAGAGTTTAAACCAGTGACTCAATGCATTGTTATTTAAAAGGATTTTCTGTAGAAGGAAAAATGTTTCAAAAGTTTAATACTTTGTAGAGATAAACTGTTCCTTTTACAGTCATTGTTGTCTTGTTCTGATACATCATCTCCGAAGAAATAATTCAAAACACTTTTATGCCCGTTTCTGCTGCCTGTGAGTGAAATATTTAAAGCGGGCTGCGTGCTCTAATTCTGAATTCAGAGCAGAGACTTTTTTGTGAGGTCAAGGCTCATATCTGACCTTTTTTCCCCCAGCTATTTTTGTCTTCTGTGCATTTTTTTTTTCTCAGATTATCCTGTATGTTATAGGAGGTCAGAGCAAACACGAAGTATCCTTTTGAGAGGAACAGAGACAATCAGCAAGGAATGATTTAAAGTACCAACAGTGGTTCTGTGGGAAACTTGCAGCTGCATGGTGTTTCTGTTCCTCTTTTCCTACTCAGAGACGGTGCTGGTTGTGTTAGGAGCCCAGCAGCTCTGCTCCCTAAGATGTTGTGTTTAAAATAACAAAACCTAAAGTGTTCCAAATGGGAACTGAAGCAAAGAATCTCCTATCGCTGTAAGATGAAATAAAAAAATTCTGTGTCCATAGCCGTACTGTAGAAGAAATTGCTAAAAAGAGCTACCTGAAACAAAAGAGAAACAGCTTGCGGAGAAGAGACTAAATTAAAGCATTTGAATCTTATCTAAATGCTCTTATTTATGTCCTGAAGTTCCCTTGAAACATTCTCCTGCAGGGGAAGTGCATTTCTAACAAAACAACTGAGAAGAACATTACATTTTCAGTCCAGAAAGGATTTAAAATGCATACATAGAGATTGACGGAGACATATACAGGTCACAATCTTGTTGCTGTAGCACAGAATTCAGCTGCAGATTTCCTCAGTTTAAAGGGAAAACCCCTTTCCTCAGAGCTGATCCCCAAGTCTGTGCATTGCGGATGCCTTACACGTTCTCCTACAGCTGCTGGCCTTGGCTCCGAGCTGGTTGTGCCCCCTCGGTGCATCCCTGAACCTGAAAAATACTGGGAAACACCAAGTTCATTAACTTCATTATTGCTGTCTTCTGTACCCATCTGGGCCACAATCTTGGATCTTGACAAGAAATCATTTTTCTGAGTGTCAAATGATCAAACTGTTAATGCCGCAAACGTGGCTGCGTACCAGAAACTGGCTGGAATTCTGAGTCTCACCTTGAGGCCAAATGAATGGGAGAGAGTTTAGGTTTTCTCAGCGAATGGTCACGGCCAGCTGTTGAGATTAACGGTTTGCAGGCAAATGAGCAACTTTCCAGAGAGTTAAAAGTAGTAGGGGATGGGATCAGACCGAGCCTGAGAAGTAAAACCTTTATTGAGGATGTACATCTTAAAATGCTCAGCACCTAAGGTCTTGCTTAAGGCTGGGCAAGTTTCCAGTGGATAATGGATGCTTTGTCTTCATTTTTTCCAAGGCAGCGACTCCTGGCAACCGCAGAAAAAGGAAAACATCACTGCATTTTCAAACTGTGTTTTTGCAGATTTGAAAAGTGAGAGCTTTTACATTTGATTGGGACTTAAGAACCACAGATGATGGTTTATCTGGCCTTTTTACACTAGAAGTTTCCACACGCATTAAGCTTGGAAGGCTGCAGAGTTTCACTTTATAAGCTAAATCACATTTAAATTGTGGGGGCATATAATAGCCCATGAAAATGCTAATGCTATTTTTCTGCCGTTTAAATGCCAGCCAGCAAAAACTGAGCCAGAGACTTGTAGATCCCCACTGAGCAGCCCAGTCTCTTTTTCTTGCTCTTGGCAAAACACAGTTTTCTTACTAATTTGCTAAGAAGAAAATCGCCTTAGGGCATAAAGCCCCAAACTGAGGACTTGAACTCATTCACGGGAACAGTGCCACTTTAATTGCACATACCCTATAGTTAACAAACATTGGTATCCGCAATCTTTTAGGGTTTCCTCAATGAAAATTAATCCTCTTTTGCAATAGAAAACCGTACGGGACTAGAAGATAATTGCAGAACGCCCCATAGCTTCACATAAGGGTGAATATAAATGGATCAGGCTTACAGAAGACTTGGAGCTGCTTGTTTGGGGCTGCAAAACTAAAACTCATTGGGATGCACCCAACCATGTCAGCTGGAAGTTTTGCCACACAAACTTCTGCATGGTTTTTGTTTTTTTTTTTTTTTTTTATTCCCCCGTAAGGGTATGACTTCCCTGTCAAGCACAGAATACAAGTAGAAACCTCAATATTAGATACAGCAGGAGGTAACTTAAATGTTTAATGTGCCCTTTGCATTTGTATCAGTCACCTGTCGGCAGCTGCAGGCAGCATTCAGGGAGAGATCGGCCGTGGTGTGGCAGGGTTTGATCGGCTCTGGGGGTGTGTTTGTGGTCCGTGAATGTGATTTGAACAAGTAGGATATCGCAAAACCAAATCGTTGAAGAACCAGTCTGGTTTCCCTTTCTATTCCCAAATAGATAACTTTTTTTTTAATCATAAGTTTAAAAAAAATGGTGGTAAAACTCTTTTTGCTATTTTTTAGGTTGGTTTTGATTAATTTTTTTATTTTCAAGGTACGCTCAAAGAATGTGCCTAAACTAGCCAAACAAAAGCTTAAGGAATTAAAAGGTAGGAGGCTCATAATCATGCTGTTTTAAGATTCCTATGATCCAAATTCCAAAGGGGTCTATTTTTGAGGCTCCTGTGGGAGACCGATACAGCACTGATGATTCAGGTCAATGTTTCTGTTGTATATTTGAAAGCAGCGCATATATATATATATATATAACATGTTCTAGTATTTGGTCTGTTGCATATATGGCTCAGCTGGATTATGTGATATAACTCTCACTTGATGCATGGCTCCGCTAGAACTCATATTAGATACTAATCTGTGCTGAGATCAGGTTAATAATGCATACAACTTTTTCTGTGAGTCATTTCTAAAAGTAACTCAGGCTGTTAAAAGGGTCAGCCTACCTTCCTCTCTTGAGCAGATTTTCTCTGAAATAATGAGCTGACACCATTTGAGATTTGTTCCAAAACCAGCCTCTGCTATTATGTGCTTGTGTCCAGCACCACGATGGGGGTAAGGACATCACCAAAGTGTGGTTTGCTTCAACGCCTGCTTAATTTAAAGGAGGGAACTGCACTGAGAGAGTGGGGAGGAGGCGAGTGTGCTGTACAAAGGCAATAGATTTAGTGGCTATTGCTGTTACTAAATCCTTATTGCACGGGTCCAGGTGCTGCCCTAACGTGGCTGCATTAGCAACTGAACACGGAGGTGGTTGAAGATACAAATGGGTGCTCTGTGTGACCTGTGGGACAACCCCTGTGCTCTGGAGTTTCAGATGTACAGTGCAATAACCCCCAAATCTCCCATAAGCGTTTGAGGGAGATGGTGTTACCTGTTTTCCTCCTAGCAACTCGGGCACGGCTCTGAAATATCTTCTGCTTTTCTGCTTCCCCAGTGCAGCAGGACAAGGAAAGATTGTTTTCCACTCATTACACTGGATCTGTCACGTTTTCCATCACAGTGTCCTGTTCCTGGCACAACAGGGCTAATGAGAACAGCTGATGCCAATTAAACCCTCATGTGTAATCAATGTAATGGGGAATGTGGGTCAGAATCACCTCTGTTGTCATTTCCATCATGTTAAATTGTGAGCCTGGCATCTTGTGCGCCTCCCTCTGATGCTGATTCTGAGCATTAAGGATGGGACCTCCTCAAGCAGCTGTTTGGTAATTCTGTCTGGGAAGCGCTCTCCTTGCAAGCAATATCACACTCTGCTCAGCTTGTTAAATACATAGTGAGGGATTTACAGGCTCAGGCTGGAAGAGGTTGGTAGCGCAGAGCTCTCTCATGCAAAAAGAAGATTGTGCCCTCAGGAATTAAGAACCTTTCTGGATTTCTGTGGTACAAAAGGGTGCTGGGTGTGCATTTCCCCACAGGGTACAGTGGCTGCCAGACAGCATCCATAGCAGAGTGAAGCATCCTTCATTAAGCAGAAAGAGGGGGGATTTAGATGAGATCTTAAAAAGAAATCGCTTCGTGTGAAGGTGGCGAGGCACTGAGCCATGCTGTCCAGAGCAGTGGCGGCTAACTCATCCTTGGAGATGTTCAAGGCCAGGTTGGATGAGGCTTTGAGCCCTTGATCCAGTGGGGGGTGGATCTGGATGGGCTTTGAGGTCCCTTCCAGCCCAAACCATTCTGAACAAGATTTAACTGTTGAATCCTCTAGGTATAGACAATTGCTGTGTCAATTACTATGGTCTTGCACTGCCCGTATGCCAAACTGACCCAAGCAGTGGTCACGCATCTGAAAAACAGATCCTCCTTGATCTTGGCTAGGTTTGCTGTTGAGAGGTTGTATCTAGTAGCTTCTCTTTGCTCAAAAAAAAACCCCCATGGAGGTGAACCCCAGGTTGCTTGCGAGCACCCACTCTTGCCCTCGTATTTGGGAACTTTCTGGGGGAGTGGAGCTGGTCAGTAAGAATGAATCATACAAATCCAGTTCATCCTCTAACTCTTTTTATTATCCAAGCAATATTACAGCACCAGGGTGCTGGGCAGGCTGTTGAATTGAATTGGATCTTACCCTTTTGCTGTTCTCACCACAGTAATCAAGCCTCAAGTGAGTTTGTGCATTTGCCAATACATGTGCTGCAAGAAAACCTATCTAACAGTGTTAAGAGAAATACTCCTTTTCGTTACCACGTACAATTTTTCTTGGTTGCCAGCCCGTTTTTTCTGGAACTTGAAAATAAGTCTGTCAGAAACCACCAGCGTGAGCGCTGCTGCTATATCCTGCTTTACCTCTAGATCTTTCCTTGAATATTAACTGAGGAATAAGTTGTTTAGTAAAGTTGGCAATGTAAACACATCCTTTATTTCCCTGTGAAGCCTTGAAAGAAAAAATACGAGGCAGTAAGAATTAATAGGAAGGCAGTATCGTATGTACTAATTCCACTTCACTTATAACTCTTTTATTGAAAAAGCAGTGAGCTTTTTATTTTGTGACAAGGCCTCAGACTTTGCAGAGTAATTGGTACAAACTAGACTGATTGGATAAGCTTGATTTAAATAGGATTTCACTTGAGGAGGTAGGAATGTTACACTGTGCAGAATCTAGTGTTTAAGAGCTTTGGGAGAAGTATGAAGCTGAAGGTGAAAAATTTCCATAAGGGAGTGAAGGAGCACAGGGCAATGCCAAGTTTTCTTTACATCTAAGGAGAATTTAAAACAGAAAGGCACAAAAGAACAAAACCCCTCTCTTCATCCTTTTTCTTTGTCTCCCATTTCCACAGTTGTGACTTTCCAGGTACCTTGGCTGCTCTGAGAATTTTTGAGCCTTAGCTTACTCTGAAATTCAACCCCAGATTGAATCTGTGTCATTGCTTATCGGAAGAGAAGAAAAAATGCATAAACATTAACCATGGCCGTAGGAAATGCCACTTGGGAATGACGTTTAAGAATTAATCTTTCAACAAGTAAGTGGCGCTCATTCTCAGGGACGTACAGGTAACCCTCCTGCAATCTCTCTGCCCAGTAAGCAATGTCTCTGCTTAATGTCTCTGCTTAATCATCTCTCACTTCTATATTTGAGCTTCCCGTGCCGCCCCCACAGTAACAGATCGAGTTCTTCCCTAAAGGTGTATGTGCAGTGGATTGAACAGACGATGCACCAAACACTCCCCTTGGCTGCTCAAGGTGGAGGTACCAGAGGGCTGTTTAAACCATGGAATGATTTTCCTCCTTTGCTTTGTGTGTTTCTTCCTTCTCTTTGGCTGGGGGCAGGAGGGGAGTTGAGGTTGGTTTGGTTCCCCCAAAACCAAACTGGCTGGTGCTGAGATAGGAGAAAGGGTGAGGAGCAGAAGGGCAAAGGAGGGAAAGAGGAAAGCAGCAGCTTAAGAACTGAATCGACTTGCATGGAGAAGAGTGTAGCTGCACTTTTAACATATGTTTAACTACATGATCCACTGTGGTGTAAAGATACCTGAGCTGGCTCTGAATGAACTGCCTTCCTCATTTCAAAAGTCCCAGATGCAGTATAGCTCCATTAACATGGCAATACACCCAAACTAATGAGTTTGGGTAAAGCTGATGTTGCTATATTGCCTCCCCTTCTGGTGCTAGCTCATTTCCAGCCAGCTCAGATGTCTCCTAAGTGCTGTTTTGCGTGATACAGATAAACCCTAAATAGCCTAGGCAGAGCAAGCATGGAGTCCAGTAAGATGCAGAAGAATCTCTGTTTCCCGAGCCATCCCTCTGATCTCCAGAGCAAGCCCATTAATCTCTAATACGGTATTTTGTGCAGCCGTTGAGCTGCTTGCTGTCTTGCCAAACCTTTTGGAGGATACTGATCTGAGCAGAAGGGAAAGATCTCGGATAGGAAACTGTGAAACTGAAAGGAGAAATTTACCTCATTGCAGTATCTGTTTATTTTAGATGGAGGTTTTTCTTTTCCTTTCTTTCCTTCCCCACCCACCTCCACTCTGCACTCACCAGATGCTGAGAGCATTGATTGTCGTTCCTTAACTAACTCGAATGCCTCAGGTACTCAGTGTTTCTCTAAGCTGTAAATCTGGGAAGCCCCTTTGGAAGTAGCAGCTACAATATGCTAACAATGACTGCATCACACAATACACTGAAATGAAAAGGAGATCATTTCCTTGATCTTACTTCAGAAGACAAGCATGTCTCTTGGCAAAACTCATTTGGATGTTGCTGCCTGTAATTAAAGACTGTATCATCATGCATACAGGGCATGGTTGAGAGAAGGTCTCTGGGAGGCTGAATTAAAGTTATACAGACAACCTTAATTTTGGCATTTCCTAGCCTTCAAATGCTTGACCTGCAACCTTAATAATGTTTCCTTTTACGAAACTATTTGCAAGCGGTTTCCCAGGGGAATTGATTTTCTTGGTTAACCTTGAGCTGCCATCAAGTACCATCTAAATCTTGGTCACATTAAACATCGGTATGGCTGGACTCGCTTGGATTACTTACAAATTACCAGCCATCCCATGACTGGACCCGTGATAATCTGAGATAGGCACTTAGCCACTGGGTTTGACAGTGAATATCAGAGGACAAGAATCTTAGTTTCTGTTATTTAGTGCTGGTTTACTCAAAGGCTGTGTACCATCTTTTTTTTTATTCCTGTAATTTTTGGATCATGAAAGAGAACATTATTCCAAGAGTGTTGAAGGACCTGGAGTTACCAGCTTCTTCCATTACAATACGCTACTCCTCTCAAATCCAGATTCATCTATCCCGTTGTATCTGGCTTCACGCTTTAAATCTCGATCTGACCTGTTTATGATATTAGTGCAATCAGCCTCCTTCCTTCTTGGACTAATTAATTAGGATAGTCCTAATGAGTTTCTCCTGGGAGCACAAAAATAGCTTAAGGTAGGTAGAAACATAGGGAAAAGTGATTTAAGATCAAGACATTCTTCTGCACTCTGATCATCATCTCGTGTTCACCTATTTACAACGTGTATAGCGAATCTACAGGTAGTATGGCCCAATAGCTCTATGTTAGCTCCTGTGTTTTCCCAGGAGCGATATACAGGAGTTAAAGGTGAAAATATGCCTGCAACACGGTCTCTCTACAGCCGTAAATCAGAGGTATTTGTCTGTACTGTGTAGATCCCATTTCCCATTATCTGGTGGTTGATGTGTGCGCTCCTGTCTTGATGTCTCATGGTGACACTGTTAATATCACACCAATGACTTCTAGATAAATGTGGGAAGGCAGAGTGGCTGCGAGTGAAATACTGTGATGGAAATGCATTCAGTAGCTTCTTTGCTGCGTTATTTAATCTAAATTCCTGCATGGAGGTTTCATTATTTCCCAGGGGTTAATCAGTGCAGGGGGAGGGAAAGGGGGAAGGATTGAGCTGCAGTGGGGGCAGCATGCAGAGGGGTCCAGGAGGTGTAGGGCTCCTTAAATAACTGATGTCTAGAGCTTCACCTAATTTTTCAGTTAGGGCTTTTGAGACACCAACAGAAAATGGGTTTGCAGGCAAAGATCATCCTCTTCTCTTAATAGCTCAGTATAAGGTAAAGTAACATCTACGTCATTCCCTTTTATCATGTGTAATCAATGTTATACTTAATGCAGTGTGACTTTTCAAGTGATTAAGGACCTGGTGGGGACATTAACAATGTAAAACTTTATTTGCATTTACACTAATGATTTTATAATGAGAATTTTATTATATTAATGAAGACCGCTGAGAGAAGAAGGGAAAAACAAAGCTGAAACTCCTCTAATGTCTTTCTTTAATAGAGTACCCTCTGCTAACACTTTGTTGACATAGGTGCTCATTTGCATAAAGGAAAATATGGGCATTCGGAACTATTAATTATTGAATGCTCAATGTACTTTGTGGTAATTACTGTATTAATTGAGTTATTTCAGGAGGGGGCTTATGGAAAATTATTTATTTATACAACAGTTTAGAGGAGAGAGAAGTTTTCTACAAGCTGTGTTTGTATCACCATGGTACCATTGCTCGATAACAAAATAAGGGACAAAAATACTTGTTGAGAGCAGCTTAACTTTAGGCTGATGTACCCAGAAGTACCATGAATTGCTATCCCTGCTCCGCTTTGTTTCTGTGAGTTACAAACTTTTAACTGGAACACAAATGTTGCGGAGGGAGAGCTGCTGGCTCTTAAATCCAGGCCTTCGCAGGACTCTTGAGAAATGGAACCCACCCTGGATGTCGTTCCTGAAAATCAACATTGGCTGCTTGTTACCACTTGTGGCTGTTGACTGAATGAGAAATTTAAAAGCAAATAAAAACAAAACAAAACCCAAAAACCCCCAAACCAGCTTAATTATTGGAACTGGAGCACACCTCTCTAGAAGCAATTTTTGTCTGATACTAGGCAACATAATAGTGTAAGACATTAAGAAGTAGCTCCACTCAAGCCCTTTGATTTTTGCAGTGCAACTCTGAGGCCGCCGTCGTGTAAATACTTACACCAATAGTTTGCTATATTTCCACACTTATTTCCCAAAACTCTTCTCAAAAGTAAGAGATCAGAAAATGCCATCTTGTTGCTGTGCCAAGTACAACCCTGGAATGAAAAATGAAGATGTGTTTGTAAAACAGAGAAGCCCACTGAGAATGTAATAATAGATTTGATTGATTAAGGAAAAAATATTACAAAAACTATCCATATTTCTTTCATTCTGTCTATTTAATGGCTTCGCCTAAGCTCTCTTCCTTTGATTTCTGCCCACCTCCCTGGTGGACCAGCACAGTTACTACCAGCAAGCTGGTTTTCTGTAGTTCCTGCAAATGATTGGTTATAGCAATTAGGTTTCTTGGCAGACAGCCCTAGAAGTCAGCTTGCTGTCAAGAGATTTAATTTCGTTGCATCTTAGCCTAACACACATGATGTGACCTGTATTAATTAGGAATGCTATGAACAGAGTTTGTGGAATTAAGGATGCAGTCAGGCGTTGTGGAACCATAAGGCTCTACAAAGAATTAGAGGTTTGTAGCCGGAATGTCTTGACAGAAACAGGTAAAAATAAGAGGTGAGGTCTGCCAGAACCACCCCTTCTGGAACTGCCACTGCCCAACAGTGAAAATCTTGGATGATGCTGCTGGGAAAGAAGGAGGCGAGTGACTTTGGGTGGAATTTGTGGGGATGGACTCGTGGCTGACTGGGATTTGCAGTGGCAGAAAGCAGGAGTTGGAAGAGAGAGAGAGAACGAGCTCAAAGTCTGAATTCTTTTGAGGTCTTTTCCTAACAGCATAAATCTCGATTAAAGCACAGTGGACTCTGAAAACCGTAGCCCAGCTCCATCTATGACATACATGATTTATGGCTCTGAATCAAGTATTCTCTAGGTATATCTTCCAAGGACTACTAGAGGGAAGACAAAGATAAGAATTGAATTCAGAGGTATTTTTATCAGGCTTTAGAAGATGAGAGAGACCCTCGCAACCCAACTGAATCTAAAGAAAGTAATTTTGTTGGCTTCAGTGGATTAGAATTCTCAGGTTTTGAGCTTTTTATAGCTTTGCACGTATTAAACAATGATTTTAGGCAATGTATGCTCAGAAGAGGTTATTTACAGGATAGAATCACTAAATGAATGGAATGCTGTGAAAGGTTCTGTTGCATTCAGTCTTTTCTGTTTAGAGTGAAGGCTGGTTTTTAACACAGTGAATATTATAATACAGCTGCAGGAAATAATTCATAATTCCCTAAAACTGGGTTAAGTCGTCTGTTTCAAGCTACAAACGTCACTAGTTGTGAACTTGGAGCACCCTCCCTTTGTGTTGCACTGGTTCTTCAGCCACCCACCTCATTACAAAAATTTTATATAGGAATCTTCCTGCACAAGTTACGCAAAACAGGTCACAATCCAAAACTTTAACTTTGCAGTTTAGTCAAAGTAAATATTTATGGATCTGGAAAATATATGTTGTCATTTTCCCTCTACAGCTCTGTATAAACAGAGCATTTAAGTGGAAATGCAAATGTTCTTTCTTCTGTATGTCTGTGAACACCTGAAAGATATATAATAGCAAAGTACATTTTTTTCAAAGGATTTCTTGAAATCAGTTTAAACTTCTCTAAAGATTCTGGCAGGAGGCAGCTGAAAAGAAATGAAAAAGAGTCATGCCAAGGAAATTACATTACTGTCATTGTTAATTTGCTTTAAATAACTGTGAAAAGAAGTAGTCTATCCTCTGTTAAAATTTCCCATTGGCTTACAACCAAGTGGTGAATATTATATTTTATAGATTCTGACATGAAGCCCATGTTAAATATTTATCTTTTGAACAGCTCTGTTTACAGCTAAAACCTTCTCCCAACTTAAACTTTAGCAATAATGCGATACATTCCTGTTCTGAAGTTGTCTCAGGCGAAACTACATCAGCAGGTCAAGTTTTATGAAGTTCTTCAGATCTCTCAGATTATTTGCTCTCAAGGAGGCCCATACATTTAAAGATCAAGGTAGAAATGTCTGTAGCAGGCTAGGTTCACCCTTGCTTATAAATTTGTTGGAGCCGTGTGGACTTTACCATAGAACGCCAGTCAGTACTGACAGCGTTGTATATCAGCTTCACTGCTGAGTTTTGAATGAACAGAAGAAATCCAGGTCTTATTGATGTCTTGTGAATTTGCCGGTTTTCAAAGCCTTTCTGCAGACCTCCCCGCTGCCGCTGCCGTTGCGTTGATCAGGCTGAGACTTCAAAGCCCCCAGCTAACCGTGGGTGGAGGGCAGGTCACCACCAAAGTGATCAAACCACATGGCTCTGCTTCTGGCGAAGAGATAATTGAGTCAATATATTGAGCTTGTTTTTCTTTTCCTTAATCATTCCTGGTTTCTAAGCTGCAGAATACGTGTGAGTATCAAGGAGGAACAACCAGAATGCTCTGCAGAGCTTTGCCAAATAAAAGAGATGCTTTCCCTCTTGTGCCGTGTAAAGGAAGCATTGAAAAGTGTCTCCTGTCGTATAAAGGAGCCTTTAAGTTTATTGTGTCTATGATTGTGGTTCAGGGAACGTGCTTGAGCAGGTGTAAATTTTGGTGGAGAGTCAGCTGGGCCTCATAAAGATGCCACTAGGAAGCCTGCAACTCTTGAGTACTAAACTTGTTAGTGTTATAACACCAGGGGAAGGTATAAATCTGTTTTAGGTGCCGCATCTATCCCGTACGTATGTGAGTTCGTTTGATGCCAGATACCGCTGTTACAGTGCCAGCTGTAATGAAATCAGGAAAGATTAAGCAGGGTAATATTTTATTTAAACAGAGTATCCCTGACAACCAAGTTCAAAGGAAGGGATGGAGTAGAGCCCGATGAGGCTTGGAAGGTGGGGTGGGATGCAGCCTGCTCAGGGTGGCAGGGGGAAGGGACGGTTTAATCAGAGCATCAGTTGTGGCAGAGAGCGCTGTAGGAAGACAGGCTAAAGCCCTTTGAGATGCCAGGTCTCTGTGCTTCAAGAGGCATTTGCCATCCAAATGTGGACTGCAATTGCCAGTCCTCAGAAACAGCTGGGGACGAGATCATAGAATCACCAGGTTGGAAGAGACCTGCCGGATCATCAGGTCCAACCATTCCCATCAAACACTAACCCATGTCTCTCAGCACCTCGTCCACCCGTCCCTTAAACCCCTCCAGGGAAGGTGAATCAACTCCCTCCCTGGGCAGCCTCTGCCACTGCCCAGTGACCCTTTCTGTGAAAATTTTTTTCCTAATGTCCAGCCTGAACCTCCCCCGGTGGAGCTTGAGGCCATTCCCTCTCGTCCTGTCCCCTGTCACTTGGGAGAAGAGCCCAGCACCCTCCTCTCCACAACCTCCTTTCAGGGAGTTGCAGAGAGCAATGAGGTCTCCCCTCAGCCTCCTCTTCTCCAGGCTGAACACCCCCAGCTCTCTCAGCTGCTCCTCTTGTTCTCCAGCCCCTTCCCCAGCTTCGTTGCTCTTCTCTGGACTCGCCCCAGAGCCTCAACGTCCTTCTTGTGGTGATCTAAAGTCTTCACCTGCAACAACGAAATCAAAATGACTTTTCAAATTAGTTTTCAAATTTTGGGGTTTGCATCCAAAGGCGCTTTTCCCAGTTGCGAACGTTTTAGGCGAAATAGCTGCATGATTTCTTTTGCATATTTTTTGTTGTTCAAGTGGCTCATCCTGCTGAAGCTGCCAGGTGATTCATAGCATGTACCAATGAGCTACTCTGAAAGGCAAGCCCTTACTTTGCTCCAGGTTTTTCATCTCTGCTGCTAGTGAAACAAATTGATCGATAGCAATTAGTCTTATTAATGGCACAAATGCTCGCCTTACACTGAATAGATTCTGCAGGCTTTGTCTGGTTGAATTTATTTCTGTCTTCCTAGGTTAATCAAATATTTCAAAGCAAAGGGATTGGAGAATACTAAATTCTTTGAGTCTATCAGTATTCTGAGCAGCTGTTTCTAACTATCCAGATTCACTCGAGCTGATGTACATATATTGCAGGAGATATTTATTGCCCAAGTAGTTGTGGTTTTGTTTTGTTGTTTTTTTTTTTTTTTAATAAATGCCATCTTCTTGCAATTAATAAAGCTCTTAGTGGATGCTTTCTGCAGGAAGTGCTGTCCTTCACTGAAATACCAAAGTCAAGTTCAACACGTTAGGAAGATATGGAAGAAAATACAGCCTGATGCTTGAAATTGCACTAAGAAATTATTTCTTTTGTATACTTTTAATTCAGGTATTTCTGCATTTCGACTCAGTAACTATAAATGGATCTTTCCAAATATATGATTTTCTTGGATCTTGAAAATACTGGTTTGCAGTGTGTTTAAATTGCAGAAGTACATCAAAGTGTATTTCAAAATAAGCAGTTTATTCTAGAAATTCTGAGAAATAAATTGCATGTCCCAGATAACAGCATGTGAAACTGTTCCCTTGCTAACATGTCAGAAATATGACATTTTAAGGGTTGTAGAGGTGGAATCTAAATAAAAGTCGCTTTTGATTAGAGATACATTTGCTGTGGTGGTGCGGGTGGTTCTGTAGAGGAAAAGCTGCACCTGTTTGGTTCAGCGGAGAGTTTGGAAGACAGGATTTCATACCCCTGATAAGCTGCAAGGTTTGGGGGAAGCTTTTCCTGACTGAGAAGTGGCATTTCTGCTCTTGATGGTCAGCTTCCTAAAATCCAGCAATACCACATAAGATTATTCAGATTATCCTTCGCAACCTCGTTGCTTTAGCCCATGCTCTGCTCCAGCCTGGTTTTACCAAAGCTGTAACCTGAAAAACGCGGTTGTGATTTAAAAGTCCATCCTGGGCTTCTCCCTCTCAGTTGTGCCCCCACCTTGCCCTGAAAACATCCCTGCAGCACGTTATTACGTGGGGGAAAAAATCCATCCGGGAAGGCTGGAGAGGAGCTCGAGGTTTGCTTCCCATTTGTCAGGCAGAGGTGGGAAACTCCATTCTTTACTTTTAATAAGCAAAAGTTAAGTAAGAAAATAATTTTATTAATCTCAGTAAGGTTGCTTTGTTTTAACAAGCAATAAAAATTATAAATAATTAAATAGCTAGGGAAGCCATGTGCGAGTGGGTTATTAATGCAGGCCTAGGGCACGTCGTAAGTCATGATGTTGAAGGCAAATTGACTTTAATAAAAAGGCCTGAGTTAATTACTTAGTCATTCCAGGCCTTTTTGTTTTTCTTCCTATGCTAATATCAACTTTTTTTCTTTTTAAATTTTGCTTCACATGAGCAAACACGTATATTTTGGGATTAAAAAAAAAAAAAAAGTGAAAATCTTCAGTATAGATTTTAATTTAATTAAATTTACTGAGATTGGGTCGGTTATAGTCCCCAGCCACAGCACGTGGCTTCTCAGCTCCGTGTACGGAATTTCAGGGTTGTGGAGCGCCGGCTCCCCCAGTTCAGTCCTTGATTGTGACAAAAATCTTGTGGAGGGTACGTCACTCAGAGCCGCTTTGGGCAAAGCGCGACAGGAGATTCTGCACGAGCTGTACAATCAGAAGCTGTCCAAGCTTTAGCAGGTGTAAGACTACGTGGGGAGGTTGTGGAGCTGAGGGAAGGTTACCTGATGCAGGTACCTGTTACTCCAGTCAGAAGTTTCCCGAGGGGGATGGAATGAGCAGGGCCCGAACCAAGCTAAACAGTCTCTTACAGAAATATTAAAAAAAGAAGGATTAGTTGTAGCTAAAGTAACAAATAAGACTTTTTCTGTCCTAATAAGTCAGCTACAGAGTTGTGGTGCATTCACAGTTGGAACCCGAGGGGGATGGAATGAGCAGGGCCCGAACCAAGCTAAACAGTCTCTTACAGAAATATTAAAACAAGAAGGATTAGTTGTAGCTAAAGTAGCAAATAAGACTCTTTCTGTCCTAATAAGTCAGCTACAGAGTTGTGGTGCATTCACAGTTGGAACCTTTCCTTCCTCCCTGGGGATGGAAGCCTGTAACATCAGGATTGCTTTCCTTTAGCCGACTCCAGAAAGGAGAAACCATGGAATACTCTTCAAGCTAAAATACGGGTCTAGTTCAAAACTAGTAGGAGGCAAGATCTCTTCCCAGCTGCATCTGAGGGCAAGTCACAGATAGCACAGAGGAGAAAAATAATTTATCTGTCACCAAGACAGACTGAAACTCAATGAAGCAGCTCAGAGAGAGCTAGAGCAGCGGATAATTATCCTGGAGCAAAGATATAAATGTAGGAATGATGGGAAAAGTTACCATGAACTGTGATACCAGTGAAGAATTAAAGTATTTAAGCAAGATGAGATGACAGGCGGTGCGTATCTGGAGAAGTATAGCACGCCTCGGGTAATGCTCTGAAGTGTCTTGACAGCAGGTTCACATTTAGATTCTCCCAGGTCTTACACCTTTATCTATCAATCTCAAGTGACTTTAATCACCAAAAAAAGCCTTGCCCACAGTATCCTGTGAAGGAGATTTAGTGGTTTGAACAGAAAATCTGCCACTCAGAACCTCCTGTGCTCTGCTTCTGTCACCAGCCTAAAATAGAATGTACCTTTACACATCAAAAACGGATACCATGGTGTGAAGCTGTTAGTGCCAGTATATTTTTGTTTAAGATGCTGCATAATAGCCCAATGTTTGTCACACTTGCACAATAAGACCATGTATCTTGACCAAAAGCAAGGAGCGGGTTACCCCAAGTTGAGAATTACGTGTATGTCAGAGCTGCACTACAGTTTCTAAGTGCAAAATCGAGGAGGAGAAAAGGAGATGGTATTTCTCTTGACTTGGCTCTCCTATTCGGTGGCTAATTTCTGGTGACTGTAGATTCATGTAGGTAAAAAGGTTTCTTCAGTATGTCTACTATGTTGCTGGCACCGGGCAACACAGGTAAAAACCATCTCTGCCCATGGATGGTGTCGAGTCATACGTGAAATCATAGTCCTGCAGTCAGAACTCTGCTTTAAACCCCATATTGACATTAAATAGCGAGATGCTTAAGCCAGGGTCTAGGCAGAAGTTAAGTAAAGCGTACGTGTGGCTTTTAGCTGGACATCAATTCATAGTTCTCGAAGGCAAAGAACAATATTCTGGGGAAAACTTGCATGATTTCATGAGTTTGACATTTTTCATGCAACAACATTCAAAACGCAGCAACGAGTTGTGGTTTTGTAGCCTGATCTCAGTGGGGGGAAGCTGTTAGATCTGCTTTAACAGGAAAAAAAATTACTAATAACAAAGTGGCACGTGGCTTCTCTGAGTTCCCTCTGTTTTATTGACGTCGTCACAGCCTGATAAACACTTGATAACAGACAAATTGGTGAGTGAATTGGACAGATAGAGAGCCTCTTAATGATATCCTACAATGCTTTCAAAACCCTCCCTACTTTACTATAATGAAATCATCAATGGAGATACATTTTGCAATGCATGTGTATCTAAAAGGGAGTAAACTGGTCTATCTCATTTTTCTAAGTTTCTAGGAAATCTCATATGTGTATTTTACAGCTGTTTTGACAGCCAGTGCATAAACATACAGATTAAATACAGCTATCGGCTAAGAATACCTCCAGACATTGTTGTTTTCATTTAAGATTGCTGATGATATACAGAATAATCGCAGGAATATATTTACTGAAAATAATGTGGGTTGCTATGGCATATTATAATATTAACAGCATAAATTCCCTTACTGGAGAAGGGACTGCATTATGCAAAAAAACCTTTAGACAAGTGGGAAAAGCTGTCGCTATGTTTGCCAGTGAAAATGCTTCACCAAAGAGGTGTTGCACTCAGATGCTTGGTTTCATGTATAGAGGGAAATCCAGGGCAGTGCCGCCTCTAGAACTGAGCCCAGGGTGGTTTGTGCTTGTTGCCATCCATTGTCACTTTCCAAATATTAGTGAAAGCCTTTACCTCATGAACTACTTCTTGTCGTGGCAAGAATGCTTGGGAACGCTCATATGCATTACTTATCTGTTACTAATAAACCAGCCTATCCTACTACAGTAGAGTCTGGTTAATAGCACAGGTGTAAACTATTGCACTTTAAAAATGTGTGAATGTATTTCATGCTGAAAAGGTTTTCACTGGAGCTGAGGTTCCAAGGAGTGCCGTCATGGCACAGCCGAAAACAGCTTTGTGCCACGCGCAGCAAGGGGAACTCAGCTGGGGAATAACTAAGAAGTACAAACATTTTTTCATCTTTTGAAGTGCAGGGAAGCAAATTGTTTGAGAAGGCTTTGGTAAGAGGAAAATAAAAAAAAAGTTGTGTGGGAGCTAGAGAACCTGCATATGTTGTGATCAGAAATTGTTTTAAATGTTGGCACATAAGGGCATAAATTAGTGTAGAACACTCGGGAGACCTAAGGGTATTGTTCTGCCTGCAAAACATTGTTAGCATTAACTTCTTGTAAGAAGTACAGCTGTTATGTCAGTTGTAAGGAATGTCAGTTGTAACAAAATGCCAAGTGTGGTCGTGCTGTGCCCTAAATGACTGAGAGATTCCATAGAAGTTATGCTAAATAATTCTTTAATGTCCTGACAGCTTATTCTATAACTTGTACCACACGGCAATGCAAAGATGCCATCCATAAAGTTTCGATACCAGCAAATGCACCTGTACACAAGGGGGGCAAAAAAATAGAGCTGGTTGGATGCCATTAAGAACGTGTATCTTGCTTTCAGAAGTTATTTAAGAGGAGAAATCACTCTGGTTTGTAGCGCTGCCTGGCTGTGGGCACGTGGAGATGTTCCTCTGAAGGTAGCAGGGCTGCGATTTGCAGCGCGTTGGTCGTTGTGCAGCAAATCTTCCTGTGTGGGGTCTTCCCTGTGCTTTGTCTTATTCCTCCTTGAGGGAAGTTGCTCTCTCCTGTTCATTTGCACTGATAGGGATCGAGAAGTTGCAGCAGTGTCAGAGAGTAGCTACCGTGTTCTATGCTCCCTCATGCACGTGGGTCACTTAAAGGAGTGTGGACTCATGAAGCAGTCCCTTCTAAACATTTCCTCCCCTCCACAGAAAATATTTTCATTTCCATCTTTTTCATGTTTATTCCTGTGCTATTTATAACAACTTGTTTGGCAGTCACAGTGCTTTATTAATCATAATTACTCTGAAATGTGCGTCGTTGCCCTTTACGTGGGCTGTATAACACACGCATCACCAACGTATTGAGCTGCTTCTGCGGGGAGGTTGCACCAGGGATGAATCTCGTGTGCTCTATGCAAACCAGAGAGCACAACGTTCCAACTGCTTTTTGTTCCCATTGATCTCATTCCCAGCGTGATGGGCTGGATTTGAAGCATAGCCATTAATATTACCCACCAGACACAACACGAAGAATAAGAAATCCACTGGTGTTGTTTTGGGGTTTTTTTAATTACCATATAGTATTAACGATTTATTTAAAGAGAAATGTGTGAACATCCCCTTTTAATTCTGGGAGAGAAATACATGGCTGTGCCTTAATTAATTTTACTTTTCAGAGCATTTAATATTCTATGAATGCTATTCTATGCTTCCTTCAGATGAAAATACCCGTGTACAAGAGTGGTTTTCAAAGTCAAAGAACATTCCTTGCTCCTAAACAGAATACATGACATTATTTAGATTTCATGTATGGCTTTAGAAATGTCAGGTGTGCAGGGAGAGGCCAGCAAAACCTTCGTGCATCCCTTGCATCTGCCCTGCCACACCACCTCCTCCTCCAGCCGTATCGTCATCTCCCTGCCCAAGCTCCTTTCGGCCTCCCTGCAGACCTTACACTCTTCACCTTCTTAATATAAGCTCCTTGGAGCCAAGAAATAGAAAGTGATCATTACAGCCACATTTTACTTATAGCTATGTGTTTGAATTTGTTACTGCAGAAAATTATTCTTGCTTTTATATTGATTAAATTAAAAATATTGAAATCCACAAAAGGCTTGGGGGCAAAAAGAAATCGCTAAAGAGTTGTAGAAGAATGCACGTCAAGGGAGGAAGAGGATGGGTCAACAAGGCTTGATTTTTTTTTTGTTTGTTTTTAAAGGAAAGTATGTAAGACCACCTAGGAGGTGCATAGGGTGAACTGGTCAATAACTATGACAAGGCAAGATGTGGAAGAGTCTCTTGATTCAAGGTAGCCTGGTGTCCAAGGTTATCCCCCATCCCGCAGGCTCAGACCACCAGCATTGTTCCCTGGAACATCCGACTATGGCCAGGAAGAGCACGCAACACTATGTGGCCCTTTTTGTAAGAGTTGATGCCGCAGTTTCTGGAGCTGCACCTCAGAATTTTCCTCTTCGTGTGTACCCAGCAGTTGGTCAATGCATGCGTAAAATCATCATCTGCAGTGTGATTTTTAGATCTTAAGCATCTCACTGTAATTACTGTACGAGCTTAATACAGAGTGATTTTTTTTCTATTTTAGAAAAAGAAGAGAACTATGGGATGCCTTTGAGGGCACCATTATAATAGTATGAGGTTGATATTAAATGCACAAACATCTTAAGCAACTGAAAGCTTTAATTCTTCAGTTGGATAGCACAATCTGTTATCCTAAATTAAATTTCCAAAGGAGTATTTTTTTCAGATATTACATACTTCATAGCTGACAGGGACACTATCTAATTAGCTATTTATATGCAAGGCATACCAGGGGATAATTAGAAACATGGATTATGCAAAGGCAATCAGACTGACAGAGGGCAAAGGCAGCTAACATATTAAATCAAATTTGTGTATATGCTTATACAGTTTATCATGTGTCGTTTGGGTTGTATTACATTAATACTTCATATAATGTGTTGTTGCACATATTACTGTAATCCACTAATTTGTAAATTAAACATGTGGTCTCCTAAAGCCGGTATCTGTTGGATGGATGAATCAGTTAGGCCTGCAGGAAAAGGTTTAATTATGTTACATATGTATTCCGCCCCTCGGTAAATGCCTGGCACAGCTCTAATTGCATTTTTCTGTGTTCAGATACTGGCTTTATGGGTAACTGCTGTCCTTAGCGCATCTTACCCCGTTCAGTATTGCCAAAGGAATGGTGAACGCACTCAAAATTTGTGGGTAGCTGTGTAACTTGTGCAACTAATGGGAGAGGTAGGTTCCTAAATCAACTGCTCTAAATCTGGAGCGAGTCCAGAGAAGAGCAAAGGGGCTGGAGAACAAATCTTATGAGGAGCGGCTGGGAGAGCTGGGGTTGTTTATCCTGGAGAAGAGGAGGCTGAGGGGAGACCTCATTGCTCTCTACAACTACCTAAAAGGAGGTTGTGGAGAGGAGGGAGCTGGGCTCTTCTCCCAAGGGACAGGGGACAGGACGAGAGGGAATGGCCTCAAGCTCCACCAGGGGAGGTTCAGGCTGGATATTAGGAAAAAAATTTTCACAGAAAGAGTCATTGGGCACTGGCAGAGGCTGCCCAGGGAGGAGGTTGATTCACCTTCCCTGGAGGGGTTTAAGGCACAGGTGGATAAGGCGCTGAGGGACATGGGTTAGTGTTTGATGGGAATGGTTGGACTTGATGATCCAGTGGGTCTTTTCCAACTTGGTTATTCTATGATTCTATGAATCGCTCCGTGAAAGTGGTTAATTCTTTACCATTGACTGTATGTAAAGGTCTCGGTCGGCCAGGTGGTGTCCACGTGAGGGACAGATTGAACACCGTTCTCAGGTGAGCAAAGAGATAAGTCATCTGCACATTGTGAACATGCTGGTCAAACAAAAGTTATAAATGAAGGAGGGTTCAGGATGTGTCAGGCCTGTGGTGAATGTGCAGCCCCTATGCCAAACAAGATGAGTATTTCTAAACTTTTAAAAATAATTTAATGGTTTCACGAGCAAGTTTAATGGTTTCAACAGCAGAACCAGGCAAGAGTGATGAAACCTAGGTGATAACCTTACTTGTAGTGGAGATTTACTATGAGGATAAAAGAATAAATCTATCCTGCTTTTACCACCATTTATTCAGCATTCAGAAGAAATTGGCACTTTTTTTTTGGTGATGAAAGTGTTTTTGGTGGAGTCAATTGTTTTAAGGTCTAATCATAGGGAAATCATAAAACAAAAGCAAAGGGTGCATGAAAGCAGGAGATATGACTAACTGTGTGTACAGCACCCGTGAGTTTTGTGGCCTTTTATCTGGGAGGAAAGAAGAGTCTGTATTGTTTTCTGTCCTGAATGACATTTAAGGTAAACAATGAATGGAAATGCGTTTGAGGTTGATTCAGATCCATTTGTTCAGAGGAATTGCTGTTCTTCCCCTTCATTTTCTTCTGATAAAGCGTGGGGTTATTAGCACTGGCTCTTGGGTAGCCATCAGCAGCTTGTTTCTCAGAAAGAGCTGACGTGAGCGCATCGGAGGTGGCTGACGTTGAAATCGCATTTGAAAAGCTACTCAAATAAGATTTCTTCCTCCTTAGTCTGGGTAACGCTAATCTATAGTGACTCTACAGAGCTGTTTGTGAATTGGGCAGGGGACAGCTGGGGCTCTTCTTTAGCTTTCAATTCCTCTGATAGTCTGTACAGTGACACTAGAGCTTTCCCCCAGCCGATTCCTCGTGGGAATAGGTGGTATGCTGGCATTATGTGCTTCCAAAACATTACAGGCTCTCCTTTCACTCTTGCTGTAGCCCTGACGTCAATAATTCTACTGGCAGATGAACCTTGGCATAACTGAATGGAGAATTTACCTCCTGGACTTTTGTATTTTTAATATTTATTCATTGGTCTGTAATGAGAGAGTATTTGTCATCTTAACTGGCTTTATGGATGAGAATCAATGGATCATTAGTTTTAATTGCAATATATCAATGTCATACTAGCACAATTTAGATCTAAAGAAATTAATGTTGGTGATATACTGTATAGTCATCACTAAATTGTTCATGATAGCTATAAATATCAAAACCTGCTTTTTTTACATTACTTACAGATTGATTTATCCAATACAGTCTAATGAAACAGGCAGCATATTAAACGTGAATGCCAATTAACATTGGATGAGGTACAAAGTTTCTGGCCCACCTAGCTCTGAGAGAAGAATTTCTAATGTAGCAGGTAACATATGGATCATGTGGTGTGGATAAAGGATTGGACTGGGAATCAGGAACCTGAGTTTTGTTCCTGCTACTGATACTCTATAGTAGGTTATCTCTTCTGATATCACTTGTATCTCAGCATTTTTGTTTGTCAAGTTGCTTTCTTCTTTGTGAAATCACTTGATATAAATGAGAAAAGCTGCTATATAATAGGTATTGTTAATAATTGTGTGTTTCATTTCATATCAAGCATGTTTTACTGGATCAAGCCTAGAGTATTCAACAACATCCAGAGTAAAGCCTTAGACATCAAGCTACCAGACTGTCTGTAACAATTATCCTTAGCTTATATATCCAGAAATTAAACTGTTTTGACCAATTTCACTGCTGCAGATGACAGTACAAGCAAATGTAAAGATAAATAGAGTAAGTTTGCAGACACTGACAGACAGATAAACCAAAACAGATGAAGGGTACAGGAAGTCATTTATATTACTGACTTACAGATGGGTGTCAATTATTTAATTAATGACAAAAAATTAAAGCGAGATTTACAGCTTGCATGAATGAATGAAATTAAATAGTGCTTTTCTGTTTTAAGAAAGTGTTTCTGAAGTCCCTTCAGCTCTCACTTGCTACACCACTTGCAATGGCACCGGAGTTTTTTCCTTATTCCACAACAAAATGTAGGATTCACAGCAAAGATTTCTTGAGAAGGACACCCATGTGAAACATCCCTCTGAAAAAATATCAAATTAGGCATAGAATTTGCTTAGACTGGGAGGTTGCTTTCAAACTGGAGCTACTAACGGAGAATTGAGGTTGTTTGAGAGTTTGCCTGTGTTTGTTACAGGACCAGGGTCTCGCTTCATAAACACGCTGGAATAATTTATTTGACTGTCGTTTTCTATCACTTGCTTAGCTTAAAAAAGATGGGAAAATAACTAAGGTCTGCCTGTACTTGCGAAACAGAGCTTCAATATTTGCAGTGGGGCATGAGATACTATCAGTGAGCTGCAGGAGGGATTTTCAGAGTTTTACCGCAATTTGCCCCAAATCCCCGTTTAATGAGACTAGGGCTGAAACTTAAATTGTTAAACCACGGACAAGCAAAAAAGAATCAGCTGGCCAGTGACAATATGCAAACAGGCTGTCCTTGGATAGTGATGTTTCCTTGTAGAAGACTGTTAAAATCAACAAGAACTCTACATGTACAGCAGCAGTTCTAGAACATCTGGAGGACCAAGTGACAATGCTTTTTGCCTTAATTTCTGTGGCTGAAGAAAATGGTCACTTAGAAAGCTTTGATTTACTCCAAAGTAACATGGCATTCTAGTCTAAGCATAGCTTCTTTTTAATGAGATCCATTGTTAATTTACTTGCCTCTGAATCTTGTTGCTCATAGTTTTCTACTCTTGAAGGCTAATTAATTTTAATATGCTCTGTAAGAATAGTTCTATCTCCTTCATTAATGAAATCTTCACTTGGATGGCTCAGAAGGTCCAAATGACTTTGGCAACTGCAGCTATGGAACAAGGCATTAGTGTAGTCCACGATTATTTCCCGTCATAAGAGTTGAGGGCAATGAATGCAAAGTTTTTTTGAAAGAGTAACTCAACCCATCAAGGATGGGGAATCAATGCAACATGGATTCCGCCTGATAAATACTCACAATGAATACTTTTTTGTTTTCTTTCAGTATATGAAGATCTCTGAGACATCTCCAGCCTTGCTTTCCAAAGGTTCACAAGAGAACCAGGCAGAACGACCTTGAAAAATAGCGGTGTATCAATAGTTTGTGGGACCACTTGCCCCTTGCCCCGCTGGCTGAGAAATTCGATACAGGATCCTGATCCAGGACTGGCTCCAAGCCTGCTGAAGCTGGAAATGAGTCTCACTCTGAACTTCATGGTGCTTGGGACCAGCACTCGTATGGCGATGCTGTTACTACTGCCTGTCCTCCAGACCAAATCAGGAAAAAGAGTTAAGAATGTGACACTCATTCTTGTTATGTGCGTTGTTACTTCACTTCTATATACAAAACAACCTCTCTGGTGTGTTACATTCATCATGTTTAGATGTACTTTGTTATGGTCAATAACCTATTACTTTAGATATCTGATTATTGAGAGCAAAGAGCGTTGGCATTTCTCTTTGGCAAATGGCATTTCCTGCTGTTTCTTTCCTTTTCTGCTTAGGTGAAATATTACAGTCTCATAGATAGCAAATTAAACATCAAATATAATTTGGCATCTGAACCATGAAGTCTATTTCTGTCCTAAGAGCAAACCTGACAGATGCCTTCATGTACTGGCTGTATTGAAAGCTCTACAAGATGATAAATCACTACTTAGTATGCCATCACAAGTGGTTCCTCATAACTTCTTCATGAAAGTTTAGGATTTATAAGTGTTCTAGAAAGAAACATCTTTTATACAGCTGGTAAAGTCAAGTCCTGGAGCTTCTTCAAGTCTTTTATTTTTTCCTTTTCCCATAATCATATAACCATGAATCTTATTTACGTTAAAGCATGAAGTGCTTGGTTCCTAAGGTGTTTGGTCACAACATTACCATGTGAAACACTTCTAATTCCTTTTAAAAAACAGAGAGCCAGTAAAACAAGGTACTATAGGAGTTGATAACTTGTTTAAGAGGAATCCTCTCCCTGAATCTTATTATATGAGAAGAGTAGAGCCTAACCAGGGTTGTGTTTCAATCACAAAACACATCTCAACATTTTTCCTTTTACCAACATGGCTTCATAAGGCTGTCAGTGACACAGCTTGAGGTGCAGCATCATATCCTTGTGTCCACGTGCAGAAACACCTTAAAATGCAAAAAAAAACAACAACAAAAAAAGTTATTAAATTGTTAAGGGAAAATAAAAACCAAAATACCCATAAACTGAAACCTTGGTGTCATAACAACACTGATAAAACGTAACAGATGTTTCTAACAAAAGTGGTGTCCTTCTCAAGGAAGATCTACATTAGGATATCATTGACATAATGGTTGGAAATCAAGCACATGACCATCTGGTAAATAACTTGCTTACAAATATATGCCCTGTAGCAACAAACCAGGGCTTAAAATAATGTCTGTCCACGCAGAAAAATGTCAGTGAGTGTCTGAATCAATAGTGACATTTAGAATTGCCATAAACTACACAGCCAACCAAAGTCATCGTATCTCAGTAGATCATAACAGACTTTAGTCATAGCAGACTTGGTAATGTGCAGAAATCCTGAGCTATCTAAGTCGATGGCAGAAATGATTTTTCTTTAGCTAGTGTTTATTTTGTCATTGTTTTCTCAGCCTCCTTAAGTACATGTCAGCATTGACCATTAGAGAGATAAAAGAGCTTGAGTAGATCAGTATCTGGCTGGGATGTTGTCTTCAGTCTTTCAAAAAAGAGAGATTAAATTTGTATGCTGGGTCATTCATGCAGTAAATACGATGAAGGAGGAAAGCAGGAAGTTTTATATAAAATAAATAGTATTTTCAGAACAGAAACATGGAAGTTAATGTATTGGATCAGTGCAGTGTCTATGTAGTCCATCGCTGTCACAGATGGGATTTAAACCACAGCCTTTAGAGGCAACCTAAACAAAGGGCAATTGTAGTCTAAGGAACTCTAGGGAGGGATTTTCTCCCAGCTTCAAAGATGGGAAAAGCTCTAGAAATTTTCCCTAGAGCACAGGAATTTGTGTACCTTCTAAAGCATTTAAGAGCTGAGGGTTAGGGTTGTTTTGCATTCATGATTACAGCCATAGATATTATTGATATTCTTGCAAACGTCTAATCTCTCTGTAAATCCTTGTGAGCTTCCAGGCTCACAGGTGAATCAAGAAATCCCAAAGCCTTGACTGTTCATTTTTGCCATCGGTTTTGAGAACGATATCTAGTGCTGCTGGAAAGAGGAATGGGGTCTCGTTAGCTTTGTTCACCCTCTGCAAAATGGGAGCAGAAGCACAGTTATCGTAACAGTGTTTGTGAGAATATCCATGTCCTTGATAGATCAGCCACATCAGCTGCTGAGGTATGGATCCACCCAGAGGCAGAAGGAAGCAAATTGTCATTCCTGAATTTATGTACCAGTTCAGCGGCAGCACTAGGAGCACAGCCCTGCTCACCCGGGCTGATAATCTGCCCATTAGACCCAAGTCTCTGCCAGCCACTGCTAAGTGATAAACATGACAAAGTATATAACTTATCAAGTAGTGTGCAGTACAGCACCGTATTTGTGCTTCTTTAATCTCTGATTTTTATATTGTGAATGAAATTAACAGAGGAGGAGTAACTGTAATGCAGTTGTCTATGCTGATAGATTGTTAAAATTCAAAATGTAATGGCTAAACGAACATAACTAGAGAGACTCAAATGAGTACCTTTTATTTATTCGTGTGCTTTCTGGCTGCCAAAAGGTGGTTGCTATACTGAATTCCATAAAACACATGCAGATTGATATTTCCTGGCAACATGTTTACATAAAAGGAAGTTAAGACGAAAAAGTTTCCCAGGAAAACACTCTGTGCCCAAGACATTCATGTTCGTTTTAACTCATTCACTGGTGACTGAATGGGTTACTCCAGCCTTGCTCCCAGTAACTGATTGATAACTCTCCTTCTTCTTGTGAGGAAGTAACACGAGAAGCTGTGTAAAATGGAAGAAGCTTTTGAAATGTGAAACTGGCGTGAGATTTGAAGACTGCTGCAGGTATTCAACCATCTTTGTATCTCCAAGAAGTGAAGGTTGCTAAGTGACCAGCACTACTTGTCTAATATTGCATCAACCAAACTGTTTATATCTGCCTCTTTCCGCTGCTGAGGCGAGTTGGGTGTTGCACGAGCAGATCCTGAATATGCTGATGTCTGCTAGTCACGATGCACGCAAGTGCAGCCAAAACTCTGCTTTGCACGTAACTTCAGCCAATAGCTTCCCCATAGATTCTCCTGGAGGACGCTGAGAAATTCATGGCAAGCCTAGCTGGCTCTCATTATGCTAAACAGCCCTTCAACAAACACCTGAAGGCAAGCAAATAGCTCAGCGTGTGATGTCAGTGTGGAGGCTAGAAAGTTCTGCATTTCCTTAATAGATGGTCTGGGAAGCAGTATGATAAGATATTGGCTCTAACCAGCACAAGCTGCTTCCTAAAGAAACATTGATAGAGAAAATTCCAACCTATTCACAATCAACTCCATCCGTATCATACAGAGTGAGGAATATGACTACAATAGAACTTTATAGCTATATTCCCAGCGTCACTGTAGGCTTTATAGGAACGCTTTACATTGGCAGTCAACTGCAGTAGCTAAATAAAGAAGGAATGAGGATGCAACCCTGCTCCTAGCTGTGCCATGTACAAATGACCTTGTGCTCTGCACTGGAAGTACGAATGCAACAATGCCTGCATTGCTAAGTGCTTTGAGAAGTCTTGTAAAAAAACCAGAGCATTAATACTCCAATCCGGTAACATACAAGCAGAGTTTTGTTTTATAAAACAGTAATAGAGGAGAATTATGTGCATATATTTTGATGAGGTGATGAGATGTGGCTTCTTCTCACTAAAATATTCATAGCTAGGGGTACCTTTCCCTTGAAGTGACTATAAAAGCTGATGTAATGGAGTTTGAGATTTACTGTCTTCCTGAATAGTTTTGTACGAGGCTTTTCTTTCTCCATTTGCAGCTCACCGGGGGACTGTTCTTAAACTTCAGGCGCAGGTATTTGCAATACAAACCAGGTCCCTGGTTATTCACAGGTGATGGTATAAGGGTGGAGATGTGTGAAAGATCTTGTAGCAGTTGACTTCAGGAGAGAACTGGGGTTGGGGCGAGCTGGGGATTCTGGAGAGGGATAAAGATTGGGTTGAATTTAGAACTGGAGTTCAAGGCTGCCCCTGGAGGAAGCAGATATTTTTACTGACCCTGAGCTGGAATCAGCTTAGCTGTCAGCTAGGAGATGTGGACTCCGAATGAGCTAAAAATGAAGCAGAGCACTGGATCCAGGTCGTTGTGCAAAGGGTTGGGTGGTGCTGACTTCCAGTCTTTCAGCTGAGATTGTGCGCTACGTGTTCTTAGCCTACGTGAGACCTATTACGAGACTATTTTATGATTGCACTCATCAGTTTTGTCTAAACTGTCACTTATTAATCTACCAGGTCCATAGCTCCTACCTCTCTTTATTATTATCTTTTTCTTCCTTTAATATATTTAAGTAGGGGTCATGTTCTTGGAAGTGTATCCATGGCTCTGTTCTTGGCTTTGACCAGCTGTCTCCGCACACGTTCTTTTCCTTTAATATTTCTTCTAGTGTTTTGCTTCTGGTGTGTTTATTATTTAGCGGACTGCTTACCATTCAGCTGAAGTACCTACAAAGAGCCTTGCTTATGGGAATATTTTGTAATAAAATAAAATATACGGCACAAGGAGGTCTTTTGACGAGAGTATAAGACAAGAGTGGTGGTTTTATAATATCTAATTATGAAAAACAGTAGAAGAAAAATTATACCAACAACCACATCTCAGACCCCAATAGATGACTGAGTCATACTTGCTCTCTCTACGCTCTGAAACCCAAACAGTGGCTGTTTTTTACATTCCCCACAGCAGTGCAGGGTCCAGCCCCTCTCCAGCATTAGAACATCCGAGCAGGGTGGGTGGCACATGGCGGAGAGCGCAGTGTGATGAATCAAGAGAGCAAATCACAAGGCTGCTTCTTTACCCTCCAGTTAATAAGCAAATAGGCCAACATTTCTTCCAAAGGCACATTCATTATAATTCTAATTAGTAATATGTATAAAATTGATTTGCATACCTAAAGGAAGAAAAACTCCCTCTGAGAAATGCTAGAATTACCGGCTTAGGAAAAATAAAAGATGATTCTCTGCAGCAAATCTCATTTTTTTTCTGCTGCAATTAGCTGGGGTTTTTTTTCACTTGTTTGTTCTAAGCCTTTAAATGTCTCTTCAAGTATCAAGTGGCTGACTCTGTACTTGGAATCAAAATACACCTGATTTCAAATCAAGAGTTTTAAGGTTCTCCTAAGATCCACCAAGTTGTTCTGATGATGCAAATCTTTGAGCTGATGTTGTGCCAAGATAAACTGACAAAAAGCAAACCAATACCCTTATTTTTGTATTTCTCTACACTATGAAGCATACAAGGACAGCAAATCTGTCATTTTGTGTGTCTGTGAAGTATCGAACACCTTTTCATGAAAATAATGCATAGTTGGAGTATTTGTTAAAATTATGTTGAAGAAAAAAAATCCCTGGCATTCACATAATGTCTTGCATGAGCAAGTGCTTTACAGACGTTAATTAGAGTTGATTCGAATCAGTAAAACAATATTGAGACAGGTCTATTAAACAGCCCAGAGTGAATAATTATAATATTGTACATACCAGTGTTTCAGATTGCATTGTAGGAACGATGTGCATGATACACAGCTATTAATAATGTTTACTGGACTGAGCAATGCTCCGAGTTCCAGTTCTTTGTAATTAAAACCAGAAAATAAGAGTGTTATTGTAACTGTGGCTGCTTGATGTCTGTTTGACATCTGTTGTAACAAGTCATATTTGTAATTCTACATGTATCTTGTGTTTTAAAGCAAATGTGTGGCAGAAATGTGGCTAATCTAATTGTAACTGACTCAAAATTCAGCGGGAGAACTGCCGATTCAAGCAGTAGCTTTGGAAAAATTGCTTGAGGATGATCTTTCCCTTCTGAGCTTTTGGGGGTAGTAGCAGTCTTTCATCTGTGTTTGAGAGCCTTGGAAAGTGGAGTCCTGCTCTGTGGCTCGCGCCCTGTGGAGCTATTTTCATAGGAATATGCTATTTAGAGGTATGACTTCATTCAAATTATTTGTATATTAAATTTTATACTGAATTTGGAGCTGCTTTTAAACCTTTATTCAAGCCTCACAGTTGAAATGCTGCACAACAGCATACATCAAAATTCCTGGTGATGAAATCTTTCCGAAGCATAGCAGACCTTGGATAAGATGTTGTGCTGTCAGAGGGAAAACAATAATTTATCCCGTAGTAGTGCCAGCAAAGCGAGCTTGATTTAGGAATGAATACGTGTGTGTGTGTGTATGTCTAGATACATATGTGTGCGTATAATAATCCTTCAAATGTAAGTGCAAACAGTCTATTGTTCGTGTTCTACCATGAAAAATGCTAATCCTTGGTCTAATAGTTTCATGTACAACCATTGCTTCACCCACTGATCACATATAGCTTATAATTTTAACCTAATACTCGGGATCTGAAAATTCAGGCGCATAATTTCCATTGGTTCTTACCAAAACTTGCACTCGTGGTTGTGAGGAATGCAGACAGTTGTCTTCATCCCCATTGCTGGCACAGGAGATCATTTTCTAGCATTACTAGGTTATTTGATTGTTTTATTCAGGCATATCACTAAAAGTTAATTTTATCAGATAATATCTATGAGAAGACTGAGTACTCCTTTTCACACAAACAGCCCCCATCCCAAGCCACCTGCAGCACATCCGTGCTTATTTGTCATAGTGATGCTAACACCAGGAAGCAGCCAGTGACTGAGCCATCCATCAGTTGGACACATGACGTATTTATCATTATTATGAAAATGTGGATTGATGGCCAGTGAATACATTTCTGAGCTATCAAGTCTTCCGCTGTTCATATCTTTGTGAAAGGGAAGCAACCGGGTTGTTTTCCAGGTGACCATCGCTGTGGCCTGAGGTCTGAAGTGGCAGAGAAAGTGATGAGGTAGAGTAGACACTGGTTACAAGTCCAGGATGCATCTCCTGTCCTCTATAGGGGGAGGAAGAAAGAAGAATTAGCTTAAATTAGAATTATAGAATAACCAGGTTGGAAGAGACCCACCAAATCATCGAGTCCAACCATTCCTATCAAACACTAAACCGTGTCCCTAATTCTGAGTGCCTTGTTGTATCTAGTCTTGCAGGAACGGCTTTTATTTTTATTAGCAAGTTTACTAAAAAACGAACCCACAAAATATGAGTTTTGTCCTTCCATAGGCAGAGGCAGCACCGCCACAGTCTGCACAGCAATCTGATTTAGCAAAGCTGCTTGGGAAGTACCGCTGTGCGCTTGCAAGCTTATCGTGCGCTATCCACTCTTTTCTCTTAGTTTTTTATTAATTTGGGGACAAGAGTATGAGTATTTCTGAAACTGTAATTTTCTTTCCTATGCATGCCTACATAAAATACATATTGTGATGAGAATAAAGCTAAGAGGCTGGGGACTATCTAAGACCACAGGAACAGGAATCTGTAAACAAGCTCATCCAATATATTGTCAACAGGAGACATATATTTATGGTGAAATGGCTTTCAGAGTAGAAACTATTGGGTCTTCTGTTTTGATCTGTTCTCTGGCAGAGGAATGATTTAAAGTGAACCTCAACTCACATTTCAAATAATAGATGACAGGAGCTCATCCATTTCAATATAATTCACTGCAGTGCATATGTATGGGGGAGATTTTAAAAGAAAATCAGGGAGTTCTATTCCCAAATGAGCCACTAGATTTTTAAATTTGGTATTTCCTCCTCCCTTTCCTTCTATTAAGTTTATTGGCTTCCCTGAGTAGAAGACCGTACTTTTGTGTTAGATATTGCTCTTTGTCTCACAGCAGTACCAGTGCAGGGTACTTTGTTTGGTATCTGTTCTTTGATAGCTTAATTTTGTTGTTGTTTTTGTTTTTTCCAGTATTAGTTTCCTACTAACTTTCAATTCACCTTCCTGAAAAGCTGTAGGTGCTCAGAGCTCTCTCCTTCTCCATGTCTTAAATACATGAACTCTAATTCCCTGCGATATCATAAATTAAATTAATTTATTTTCAGGTTTATCTTTTGTAGATTTCGAGGTTAGGTCTTTGGTGGGGTGGGGAATGTTCTTATTGATCTATTTGATTTAAATCCTGGATATTTACATTCTTTATCAAAAATACTCCTTTAAGTGTTCGAGAATGGCAGATCAGAGGTTGAGAGTAGCTGGATGCTTCCAGGGAAGCCAAACCAAGGGTGCTGGGTGCGCACACAGCCCAGCCCTCTGCTTGGGAGTAGAGTCTGAAGATGTATATATTTGCTGGTGGCAGATGTCCAGGATGAAATGCCAGATAGGGCAGAGGATGGCTGCCTCTCTTGAAGTGAATCAGAGGTGGTTCATAGGCTTTCACCCTAGTTTTTAATGGATGAGGTCCCCATCTGTTATTTCAATGATGCTTCAGCACGATTTGGAGATGACATACCAGGTCCTTTAATGCATATGCTGCATGTAAACTGAAGCAGATGCTAGCATAAAATGTGTCAGAGTTGCTCTAGGAGAAAAATCAGTCTTCTGTGGTTCCAGGCAGTTTTCCTACATGAACAGAATGTTTTGTTTTTGGAGATAACTACTCTTTGACATGAATGACATATATGTTTTCTTTTTGAAGGAAACAAAGTGCATAGTCAGTGTTTTACTCTCCAGTGAGCTACAAACTTAAGGTGGTTGTTGGCTGATGAAAGCAAAAAAGAAATTATTGTAAAATTCAGAAGGTCGGGGCATTTTGGCACAGTAGAATTGAATGATATTGCTGTCATAGATTGCTGCACATTAGAGTTGGCTGGAAAAGCTTTCATCAAGACATTCATAAAACCAAAAGACATCAGAGTAAACAGCAATCTGGGACCTGGCAGTGAGTGAATCCTGGGGCAAGCAGGATGAGCGCTCCAAGCCAGCCCAAGTGACAGTCCTCTCTTCATAGCCATTTGTTTACTACCTGTTCTTCTTCTTAATTCTGATTTCATTCAATTAATTCCCCTGCTCTTGGGAAAAGTCAAATTTAATAATGCTAACCTGTATAGAAAAGTATATGCATATTCATGAAAGCCCATGAATTATTGGCAAAATTGAATTGAGCCAGTACTGATCATGGCAAAAGGCAATTAAATGTACTTGCCTTGTGCAAAAAATCAACCTCAAGTGATTTTTATTTTGTCCCGATCACATATAACTTGGAATACATTGCAATGAAAGACACAGCAAGGAAGGATGTTGATTGAGGAGCCCATAGTTCCTGTCTATGAGTTCATGGAGGTAGCGTATCTAAACATCCTGGAAATATTAGAGGTTTCCACAGGATCTTTGAGGTTAAAACTTAAATTCAGAAATCCCAGAAAGTTTGCAAAGCATTCAACTTATCTAATTCTAGTGAAAGTGTCTTCTGCCTCTTTTTGTCATTCTGAGGAACCGACTCACTGTCTGCAGGGAACGTTTCCTTGACTGTCACAAGCTTTTCAAAATGTGATGGGTAAAAATTCTTGACACAACAGGGTCCTGTCATAAAATACAGATTAATCAAAATTTAAGTTTTTTCCAGGGATATATACTCTTCTTCCAAATTATAGGTAGAAAAATGTGTAAGTTGGTAGATTCAACTTTGTCTTTGCATTTCGCCTCATTCCACTAAGACTTTTATGTGTCATCCCTTTCTATTATCCTTTCAGTGAAAAGCTCCTATGCTCTCAGGACTGAATCACTGAGAATTTCTGCTCAGATTCTTCACAGAATCGTAGAATCAAAGGATGGTTTGGGTTGGAAGGGACCTTAAATATCATCCAGTTCCACCCTCTTCAATGAGCAGGAACACCTCTCACTGGATCAGGGGCTCCAAGCCCCATCCAACCTGGCCTTGAACCCCTCCAGGGATGGGGCAGCCAAGACTTCTCTGGGCATCCTGAGCCAGGGCCTCCCCACCCTCATGGTGAAGAATTTCTTCCTAATAAACTTGCTATCTTAGGTTCAAATGCAGCAAAGGTCAGTAGCTGACAGACATTGCTAGATTTTCAGTTGCAGAATATCTGAATAACACAGGTATTGTTAAACAGAATGGAGAATTAGGAGAAGGGCAAGAGCTACAGGAAGAAGAGGAGGTGAGTGCTGATGTTGGCTTGAGCCTGCCTTGCCGGAGAGGATTTCCATCACATAGAGGTCCCACACAGTGACTGAGGCTGTGACAGGGGCCTTTTTTGCCAGTAAACTGATTATCGGGATCAGAACTCTGTGATATTTGTTTTGGTCGTGGTCTTCGTAAAGGGAATACTGGAGGATCCAAATCTCGGGGGTTGTTAAGCTGCTGCTTTTCAATCGTGCTAAATTCAAATAAAATGGTTCTTTTTTCAGCCCTGTGCAATCAGGACTCAGTGTAGCAGCTTTCTAATCTGCTGAAGATGAAACAAGCACTTCAGATTATTCAGATACAATAGAGACTCTGATTGTTTAATACACCGATAAGAATGTGGTTAAAAAATAAATTATCTACTAGCTGCTGGGATTGCTTGAAATTCCATTAAACACTAATGAAAGAAGGCATCACATACAAATTAATAAACACCCTACGCACTAACCTAGAAAATACCAGCCTAAAGCCTTTGTTGCTAAACTGATTAAAATGAGAAACATATTTCATATGAAATCGCTTAGCATATTTTAGTGTATTAATTGAGGCATAATGAAAATGGAACATACAGCATAGAAACAGAAGAATGCACATTACAAAGGAGACTACAGTGCTGCAAAACAGTCATAGGCAAATGCAGCCCTAGTTTCGTGCATATGAGCAGTTCCGTAGCAGTAGAAAGAGCACAGCAAAAAGATGAATGTATTCAGATTTTAGTATATTTTTGATTAGTGAAATCAAAAAGAGGGATTTTCTTTTTCAGTGAATTATCACATGTGTTATAGCATCGTGAATTCTTTATGCACATGAAAAATCACCCAGTCCTGCATCTCCCATTGGTCCTGAGGTAGGTTTAGAAGATAACTTGCACTGGGGTGAGGGGGAGGTTGAAGGGAAACAATGTTGGATTTAAAAGACAAGTCTCATGTATTATACCTTACTTAGATAAGCATAAATTAGAGAAGAAAGAGAGAGACTGGTGCAGTAAAGAAAAAGGAAGATGCTTGTGCATCTGTCCAAGGCATTATGTGTGTTCAATACTTTGCCATTCACTGAAAAGGGGTTGCCATAACAACCATCATACCTTGTGGTAACGAGAGATGACAGAGATATAACACATCTCCTAAAGAAACTCAGCGCCAGCTTGTTGCACAACGCTAAAAAAATCATTCTGTGCATGAGGAGGGCTGGCCTAGGTGGTGTCATCTGAATCCTCCTGCGGAGAGGAGTCCTGGGTGCAGGGATCTGCCCCTCTGTGACAAAGAGTGAGGCTGGTGGTGCCCGCATTCATGTCTCTTGCAGGAGTATGTTTGGGGAAAAGGGATAAGCTGGCAGGCAGGGAAGGGTTATCTTCTCCCATCTGGAGCAAATCAGACTACGGCTCCAAAATAAGCAGCTGTGCTTCTGTGAAATCTGTGGTGTTGGAAAGATCTTGGTCAGTCTGACCCAGCTAAAGAGCTGCAAGAAAGGGGAAGGGAGACCCCCGGAGCTGCTCAGAGTCAGAGCTCCCTCCCAAACTCTCCTAGCGCCGGGGCCCTTCCATGTATCTTCTTCAATTCAGTTTGGTTTGGCCATCGCAGCCTTTGCTGCAGAGCGCTCCCTGCCTCCCCTTGATCCCCTGCACAAAACCCTATTCAGGCAAGAGCCTTCCGTGAGATTTCCCATGTGTGTGCAATGATCTTAAGCACAGGTTGGGTCGCAGCAGCATTTCGAAGGGGCCTTTGGCATTCACGTGTCTATTCATCGGACGTCTGCCACCTGAAAAGAGCCCTTTGTGCTCGTTCAGTGAGAGGTACGTGCAGAGATAGAGGATGGCTTTCTGTGGTCGTGCCCTACAAGTGTAAGTGTCATCAGAGCATGATACAGAGCACGTGGAGGCAGAGTGAAATCCCTCCGTGCCTCCAGTTGTCATTATCTGGGGTGACAATCTCCTGGCACAGCCGGTGAGCCGTCTGGGGCGACCGCTCAGGCACCCAACGTACTGTGAATCGTACCTGTTCATCTGCACTATGTATTTGCGATCTGTGCAGAAAAAAACGTGCCCTGGGTACTGGCAATTTTGAGTTTAGCCCTTCCAAATTA
The DNA here is from genome assembly GCA_033459285.1 of Clamator glandarius. Lineage (NCBI taxonomy): Eukaryota > Metazoa > Chordata > Aves > Cuculiformes > Cuculidae > Clamator > Clamator glandarius. The sequence continues at coordinate 2,104,043 of JAUNZM010000326.1, read as the reverse complement.
GTATTTAAGGCCAGCAACCCAACTAAAACCAACAGTGGGGTGGTTTTGTGTGTGTGTATATGTGCTTTCCTTTATTTTGATTCAGTTCCTAGGTTTTGGAGTAGTGTTTAGGAACAATTTGAAAGAAATTATAAGTATTTTTTAAACAAAAGGCAATGGTCTCTGTTGTCTGCTCAATGATAGCAAGAGAGATGTTCAAAGTCAATTGTTACCATGAGGCAATAAAATCACAATCTTCATCTCAGCCAGGGCCAGATCCAAAGCGTCTTTAAACCAGTAGGAATCTGGGAATTGATTTCACTGGACTTCACAGTGAACTAAATAGCCGTTCCTCTTTGTCTTGTAATTCTTTTTGACCATTGTTTCAAAGTTCATGTTTAAATAAGTTCTTCCTCATATGAGAAATAGTTTCCCAAATGCTGCAAAATAAATGGTATAAAATATGCCTGTTGCTAACCGTATGAATCAAACTCGCACCAGCGAGGTGTGACACAAAGCACACGGGCTTCTTTCATTGAAATCAGTAGGAGCAGGAACAGCACATTATTCATTTTTGATGGAAAGAGGGGAGGAATAAATGCTTCACAATAAAAAATAAAGCGGTAGGCATTGATAACCTGCATTCCAAACAGCAAGTGCATACTTGAAAGAGTCTAAAAGCTGGATTTTCTGCTGGCATTCATGGAGCTTATTTTATTTTCCTGGGAATGGAAGATGGTCATTTTTGGTGAAGCTAGAAGTCCTGGCTAAATAAGAGTCTTCACTTTAGATTTTGCTGTTTTAGTTGCAGTAAATTATTTATATTAGTAAGTGTGTTTAGACACAAACAAAGGATTTCTGCATCTTTAGTTACATATTGCCATCAAACCGATTGCAGAGTAACTCTTCTGGCAAGTGTAACGTCTGCTGTCCTGGTTACCACACGCCAAGCTCTCCATACGTTAAATAAAAAATTCCAACACTTCTGTTTTGAAAGATATTATGAATGTCATACATTTCGCTAAGAAAACTTTTCATTTATGGGTAAGAGAAAGTAAAAATATTATTGAAATATTTAAGGAAAATCACAGTATACATTAAAATTGAATCTTCTCGATTACAGCAGAGGGCTTTGAGTAGTATGGGAACTGAAACTGTAGCAGAATACTGTCTGTGGTGACCAAACCTCATTATTACCGATGTCTATTTAAATAATAGTGTTTTATTTGGGTTAACCGAATCTGCGGAAAATAAAGACTTTTCCATTAGGACTGGTTTGTGTCAGGGTAAAGGCCGTTTCTGAGTACAGACACATTGATTTAGAGAAATGAAAAATTGTTTCCTAGTTTGGCACCTTCACCCAGTTCTGTAGGGACAGTTTCTTCACGAAGGCTGTTACAGCTCTGGTTATAATCTCTGTATCAGTCCTAAAGTTTCTGTGGCTCTGTTCTTGCTTTGATGAAGCCAGAAGCATAGAAATGCCATGAGACCACGACTTAGGCGGTATACAAAGCTTTATTTGAAATGTCGCCTGTATTGCAGCCTTTGTTTCAGATTGTGCTGGAAAACTGAATCTTGAGCCAAGCCTGAACCTCTTATTGAGGCGTCATTATTATCAAAAGCAGCGCTAAGTAAGGACGCAAAGATTTGGTTGGTAGAGATACGTTGGTTTGCTTGCCAGACCTATCGCAATAAAACCCCCCCGGTGTGGAACTGGTGAACTGAGTCTATAACAACCAACGTTGCAGGGCTTTCTGAAACAAACAGTAATACATTTTTCTTAGAACTTTCTCATTAGCTTTTTAAAGCCTCTGCTGGCTTTGTGGGCTTATTGCAGTGAGCTTGAAATGATGTATGAAATAAGAAAGGGAAGGCGGGTTGTACTCCACAGTCGCTGCTCTGTGGTGTTGGGTGATGTTATACTGAGCTCATAAAAAACCAGGACAGGTCTGAGCTTTATGAAAAAGAGAAAGAAAACTTCCCTGCAAACATCTTACTGGTACTTCTTCACACAGCAAAACTGGCCACGATTAGCAATTGTCCTAATGCTGTGTCTTTGCTCTGTTTTTCCTGCTCCTTTCAGATGGTACCTTCTGCAAAGATGGGTTTGTCTAAGCTCATACTTACCCAGGAGGTTACATCTGTACTGAACTGATAGCCTGTAGGGTAAAAATTAAGTTATGGCTCTGCCAGTGGCCTCTAGCGTGACTTTGCCCAAGTTATTTAGGGCAAGAGTGAAACATTGCTTAGCAGGAATAGCCTTGTTCCAAGACTGCCTTTTGGTTTTTATCCAGGGACTTACCAAGCACAAGCTCTGCTGGAGCTCATTATTTAGTTCTTAGTTGATCTGCTTATTCTTTTTTTTTTGACTTTTATTGCTCTTCTGTCCATTTCCTACACATAAAGGAGAGTAAGAGGACAGCTTTTCTTCCACTGATCGTTCTTCTCTGATGAGCTGAACCTTTGAGACACAATGTATGGGTTTTTTCCAGCTCTTAACACCGTTACTCCCACATTTTGCTTTGCACAGTAATACAAATAGTAATGCCAGCTCTATATGGCAAGTAGAACCTGCACGGAAGCGTGGATCTTTTTAAATGTCATTCTGAACATAAGTAGATACAACGTATGATGGGGGAGCTTTCATTTGTCTGTTAATAGAAGCTCTGTTCAATAGAACTGATCAACAGATTTGATGAGGTTTGGCAATCTAGCTTGGCTGCTGTTTTCTGAGATCTGTAGAGAATTGTTGTTCTTTTTAATCTCTCTCTGGCAATACCACCATCTTTCCGTTTGTACCTGGCCTTTATTGCTGAACTTGCAGCTGTCCTCCAGAAGCTTTCCTGTGGATCCAAAGTAACTTAGGGATGTGATCCAAGGGCCTGGAAAGCCAGAAAGAAGGGTTTTTTCCTAGCTAGTAGGCTTTGGAGTAAGCCTCTGGTGGCTAATTTAGTCAGATGCTTGTTGAGAGGTGCTTCATACCCAGAACACATTACACTGTTGCACTATTTTCTGCCCTCAGGCTGCCTATTAATTTTTAGAAAGAGTTTTAAGTTGCTGGTTATTGGCCTATAAAGCTTTTAGAGGCTTGGGAGCTGTCTGAGCCTCCCTCTATGTGAATCTGCTGGACTGGTGATCGGCGATGAGGCGTGAGGACGGGTGGTGTTTTCCAGGCAGGATACTCAGGATTGAAATTCTCTCTGGAGAGTTCACATATCAGGACTCCAGCTGGGGCAAAATAGTCTGAGATTTTTGAATTCAGATATTCCACTAATATATTTTTAGCTATTGAAAACAGAAGTGACGTGGAGTAATGAAAGGTGTTTCCCGAGCTCTGAGAAGGATGCTCAGTGCAGGCAGCATTAGAGAGCTCTCTTTCCCTGCTCCCCCTTTCATCTTGGCTTTCTGCCTGAAGCACATGGCTCAGTAAGCTGTCACAGAGACAGCAGCCCTTTTATTTTGCAAAGCAATGCACAGTTGTTGGTTTCAATTTGATATTTGTTTTGCTTTGGTGCTTTCCTCCAATATTTCTGCTCTGCCATTGTTGGAAGCTTCTTTTCTGCAAGGGCTGCAGCGTGTCTTAACATTTTGGCCTTGGCTGTGGCTTGTGTGTACGGTGATTGATTGTGTTCGTTACGACGGTTGACTGTTGTTTGTTTCACTACCAATAGATACGTTAGCAAATCAGATAAGTGAAGACCAGCAGATTCGCTGTGGTAATTACTGTAGGTTCAGACAGAGCATGTAGCGCTGGATCCTCACCATAATGAATCCCTGTTGATATGAAACAGGAGATTCATTATATATTAGGTGCTGAAATCTTTCCACAGCCAAATGGGAAGAATCGCAAAAGAAAACACCCCATTCTTTAGGGCATAATGTGTAGCACTTCAGATAATGAGGACGTAGTTAGTGCATGGCACCAGCTTTCAGCTGAAATGCTTTTTTTTTGTGGATCCAGGGTTATCAAAGCGTCTCAGAAAATTGCATCCATTTTGATGAAATCTTCTTATTGGAAAACATACCAGCAGCGAAATTTATTTCCCCCAGCACAAAATCTTTGGACAGTGTTTCTTACACCTTCCAATTTTGAAATGTCCTCCTCTTTTACTTAAAACACAGTTAAGTCCTTGAAATCAAACTAAAATGCTTTCCAGACACCTTCAATGTTCTTCCCTGTCTCTCCCATGCTCTGAGATTCAGGTTTTTTCCCCCAGGCCTGACTCAGCATCCCTCGTGCCTGTTTTTTCATCTCAAGCTGTTCCTTTCCACTGGCTGCCTTGTCCTCTCCTGCTGATGTGGAAAGAGCAATTGCAGGGGAAGCGCTGCTGACGCCAGCAGACTCAGAAAACATCTTTACCGAACCAACAGCGTTGGACTCACCTGTGCTAACCCAGCACGCTCACAGCCTTAGGTTAACCAAATGGGATCAAGGGGGTTGTTATGTACTTTAAAGACAGCAGAGGGCACATCCCTGCCAAGAGACTGACCCCCTCTTATCAGTGGCAAAGCCCTTTTCTCAAACATGAAGGCTACTAGTTAGTTAGTTATAGTATGGACAAAATCTTGATATTCCCTCCCGCTCCCTGAAAACAACTGAATCATTTTGTGGAACCTCCAAATGTTTAAATCTTGGCCTCAGATCATGTTCTGTTGAATAGAGATGCACTTTCTTAGAGACAAGATTTTGTTAGGCTCTGGTTGTACAGACTAGAGGAAAAAAGAAAGGAGGGACGTGCAATCAGAAACAAAATGACCCTGATACTGAGGTTTCTAAAGCAGGTGAATATCTGTGGAAATACCAAGCTGAATGTGGCAATTTAACTAGAAGAAGAAGAAAAAGCCAAGAAGTCTCTGTGTCACAAACGGGCTGGCCCTTCAAATCTAAGGTGAACCTCCCAACTTTTTCTCCCTTCGGTCTCTCATCTGTAATAACTGAAAGCTCTAGGAAAGAATTAGGACCCTTTCCAGGGGATATGAGGGATCTGGGATCCCCCTGTCTTGCACTGCGAGGATTAGAGCACCTTTTATTAATAGATATGATGAATAAACTTCTAGTACAGTGAAAAGCTCTTGTAACAACCAAATATTGCCAGCTCATAGCTTGTGGTTCTATATTGTTGCAAGCAGTTGGATTCTCAAAGACTTTTTATACCCCAAAAGGAAACAAGCAGCAAGTTGCTACAAGATATAGTTTGAAGAAGCATAAGACATTTGTCAGGATTTTAATTAAATAACAGTTGCTCGGTACCAGCCAAACCTACCCCCCAGTCACTCTTTAACTAGTAGTGCAGGGGGTGTTTATACCTGCAGTAGGTGATGTAGCTGTCTGCTCCTGCATCGTTTTAGCAATTCCTAATGTACCTGATAAAGATTTGTAATGGCACTGGTGCTTTAAAAAGCTGTTCTGGAAACTATGCAACAAGATTTTGCAGCCCTACATGTTATGTGTGCCGCGGGAAGTTTTTAAACCCAGCAGGCAGGAGGGAAAGTACCTTAAAATAAGTTATTTTAACACCAAAGAGGCTCTTGGAAGCTATTTGTGATCATTATCCAGCTATCTTATCTCAAGCATCAATTTCTTCAATGAGGTGCAAGGAACACAGGCACAAGATGAATCTTAGTTACCTTCAAAGGGCTGGGAAAGTTTCACAAAGAGGATTAAATGTAAGACAAATGAGAAAGCCCAGTGGGAAGAGATTTACAAGCATTCAGTACCCACATCAGAGGTGATAGGTGAAGTGGTAGAAGTTATTTTGCCTTAATTGAGACTCCCTGATGCCACTGCTGACTCGTTTAGATCACTCACCCTCTCATACTCCTCCTGTAGGAGTGATTCCGAGGGACTGCAGGTTGGCACGATGGGTATATTGGAAAGCCAGAATGAAAGAGATATTAGACTTATGCTATAACTATAAAGACAGTCAACTTTAATGCAGTAACACCTTATTGGTGGCATTAATTGAGCCCCAGGCATGCAAGTGACATCGGTTTTGTCTTAAAAGAGTTGATGAAGTGCGTGGCGTGAGCCAGTAAGTTAAAATGAATGAGTTTTAATGAGCCCAAAATGATTGCTTGTATCCACACGTGTGTGGAGTGCGAGCACATAAATCAGAGTTGTCGTTCTGGATTTCTTTCAGTTACAAATCAAATCAGGATGTCCTGAAACAGAGGCAAGAGCTATGCTGGGGTGCAAGGCAGGGCAGGAAGATTAAAGAGAATCAGTTGAAGGAGGATCTGTGCAATAATTTAGGAAAACCAGCAGTTGTCTGGTAACAAGGTCTTAAACTTGAAGTTAAGTGGGTCTATCACGCTCCTGGGGTTTATTTGGAATCGGTAGATGGACACGGTGGATAAAGTTTCAATTATAATTTTTGTGGGTCACCATGACAAACTGAAGCTGCTGAATATCTGTGTGTAGAGACTGTGCTTAAGTTACAGGTTTTATACAAGGAAGAGTCTTATCTCTTTTCATGCTTTGCTTAGTTTTACTTAATATTTATCTAAACAGGTTTTCAGAGTGAACTAATAGTCATATTAATAGAAACTTAAAAACTTTACTGTTTAAGTTCAGCTTCAACAATTTAAACACATAAACAAACAGGAGGATTTTGTTAAAAGCCCATCTCCTTCCTTTGTTTAGTGGCTTAACACGGGTAAAACACTAGTTACGACTGCGAAGGAGCTACACCCACACATTCAGCAGCAGAAAAGATTGATTTGGAGAACGAGTTGCCAAGAAAAGCAATTGCATAGCAGGTCACCTATCGCTGTAAGTTTGCCAGGGGAATGTGGTTGATCTCTCGTTCATAGTGACACTGCAGCTGGAATGACAAGGCTGTAACTGGAGAGTCCCCGTGTGTGGAGTGGCCTCCAAATTAGCAGGATGAAGTTCTTCATTTGTGTGTGTGCGGCTGGGTGACAGTTGAGCCAGAAAGGGCACAGCAAGACCTCTCTGGACCTCTGTCTTAAGACATCTTTTCCTTTCTCTGATTTTCTGTTTGTCTAGCTGTGGGTTTGAGCTCTGCAGGACGATGCTACTACAATTATCTTCAGTTCTGGCTTGCCAGAAAGAAGCTTTGAAGAAATAGCCCTGTATTATAAAAAGATGATAACCTTAAACTGTAGCACATGGCATAATTCCTGCAGCAATTTCAAAATAATGTATCATCAAATGCCATGCCGTGTCCCTCATAATGGTCATTAGCAATTATGTCTCATTGGATCACAGAAAACAGTGAATTTGGTACTAATAGAGCAGAACAAAGTCTTTTCTGGCTTATGAGCCTTGTCCTTTAATCTCTGCTACTGGAGGCTGTGGTTTAGCACTGGCAGGGAACCTTCTTCCACTGTAGCTGTGTTTGCTTTTAGTTGTAAGAAGACAGCAGTTCCAGAGAAAATTCTGCCGCCATTAGTCATGCAAATGTGATAATTTACACAGGACAAGCACATTCTCTTTCGAGGCCAGCAGTCCTCTGCCTTGTTTTCAAAGTGCTTGTAAGATCCAGACAGCAAAAGCTCTGGTGTGCGGCCGCTTGTAACCATGGACAAGTCTAGCAGAGCTTTGCTGCTGCAGGGACGAACCGCTCTGCTGTGGAGTAGAGGGAGAGGTGCCAAACAGGCTTGGGATTTTTCTCGAGCAATGATTCTGTGCTTGCCTTGGCAAGAACTAGCCTGGCGAACAGATGTGTTCATCGTATCAGCACTCCTTTAATGCCAACTCATGGAATTCTTCTGCAGATGCCAAGAAAATAAAGATGAACTGTTGGTTGGCGCATTCAGGTAGGAGCCAGCAGACTCTCTTCTGCGCTGCAGAGACATTGTTAGGGAGGGTTAAAGGAAATTCTGAGAATGGCTCAGAAATGGGAACAGGCAGGAGAGCGAAGCATCGGCACGGAGTGGTCCTTTCTTAGGAAATGCTGTACGTGACAGAAAGGGCAGTGAGAGGGATGGTCAAGATAAGACACCAGAAAACCAAATTCCCACACCTGTGCTCATCGTGTTGTAACCATGAGGAAAAAAAGAAGCTCTTATTTGTGTTAAAGTCCTACCGTTCATTTGATTAATAAGAGCTCCACAAAGCAACACAATCTAAATATCAACCCAGAGAGGGGGAAATGGTTCTTTTTATTTTTAATCATCCAGTGATCTCGCCAGACGCTGGCATGAATTGCCCTTGTCTCAGTTTTCAAAGCTAGACTTGTAAATGGACCAAATCAAAGTTTTAAGGTTTGTGGGTGCTGTTAATTGTACACTTTGTAATCACTGTCTGCGTGACAAGTTTGATCTGTTGAGTGATGAGGCTCTGATTTTGTATACATGCTCTGCCTACGGGCCTGGGCTCTAATGATGTTTAATTATCATAAATAGGGAAAATAAACGCTACTACTCCTGTAGTCACAGTTTGTTACCACCAAACTCTAACTGCTTGATATTGGATATCAATCTTGCTGCATGGGAGTTTGTCTCCTCATGAAACGAGCGTTGTTTAAGTTAAATGGATGATCCATTAAACACAGACGTTGTCCTTTGGGTCAGTTAAATCTCAAAGAACAGTGGTCACCTGGGCTGGCCAGTGATTTCTCTGGAGAATGAAGGCTGAAGTTGGGATGAAGACTCCTTCTTTTTAATTTGTTTGGACTTTCTAAGAATTTTGTCTTATATTGAACTCCTGTGAAGTTAGAAGTTTTGTAGAGCTAGTGATCTCTCTACTATTTGAAACAGTAGCATGAACAGCTTTTAGCCACATTGTTTATGGTGAAGTTGGTTTCCTATTTGCTGAGGTTTAAGAGGACATCTATACCCCATAGAGCATTCTGTTTGGAAACCCAGCACGCCCAAAACGACTTCTAATTTTAGAACTGGTAACGTGCCCTCAAAGCAGAAGTAATTGGTTGCCATGTATCTTTAATGTAATACAATACACATTATGTTCTTCAAAGAGCTCCTCAGTCTGCTTTCTAGCAATGTTGCTGCTGTGTTTTTCTATAGCTTTTTTCTTTCTTTGTGTTACTTCTAATGATCTCGTGTAAAGTTGGACATTTTACTTTACCTCGAATATAAATTATTTTAAAATGGTTATAATTCTGAATAGGAGTCGTGCTGAGCCCCATAAAGTATCTTTTCTTTCCACTAAACCCCAGTCTGCAGCTATTCTTTGGTAGAGTCTGAGCTTCATGGAGGTAAAAGATAGATGTGAAATTCTGTCAAATGACTTAAAAAATGAAAAAACCCCAATCCGTCATTAGCACTACTCTCATATCTTTACAAATTCACAACACTGTTGTGTTGTGACCTTTCTCATCTTGTTAGCTTGTTTCCCCAAAGTGTTCCAACCTTAATGCATTTGCTAAAATGTTTTCTCTAAATTGTCAAACTACTGCTGCACTTGATTCTGTCTTTAACGCAGCTCTACATCAGCTAGCATCTTTTTTTAATAGCATCATTACAGCGTGTGACTACGTCTTCAGGTTTTTTACTAAAACTCTGTCATTTGCTATTTTCTTTCAGCACAGTATCATTATTATATTGTTCCTCGTTAAGATCCTGTGCTACTTCTAAAAGAACTTTCTTTTTCTCTCCTTTATTTTTATGGAAGTGGCTCGTACATGTCACCTTCTTCTTTCAGCAAACCACAGCTGCATTCACATCAGCCTTTTTCCTTTTCTGAAACAGAGCAAGCTGGGCAATTGTTACTTATTTTTCATTTCTTGGTTCCTTCTCATTAAAAATCAAATAAGTCAACAAAAATCCAAATCTGTTTTGAGCATCAGTCTGGAGAAAAGGAGACTGAGAGGGAGACCTTATCACTCTCTACATCTGCCTAAAGGGGGGTTGTAGTGAGGTGGGGGTTGGTCCCCAGTAGCCAGTGACAGGAAAGGGGGAAACGGCCTCAGAATGTGCTGGGGGAGATTTAGGTTGGATATGAGAAGGCATTTCTTGAGTCACCATTCCTGGAGGGGCTTAAAAGACAAGTAGATGTTGTACTTGTGAACATGGTCTGGTTGTGGGCTTTGCAGAGCTGGAGCAATGGTTGGATTCCATGATCTTAAAGGTCTTTTCCAACTGAAACCATTCTATGATTAATTCTGGTTTTGTTTGCGTTGGTTTTACTGCAGTGTCATTCAGCTGCTGTTGGCAGAGTTATTTCTGCTTCGTACGAATGTAAATTCATAATCAGAACCACACTTTGAGGCCTCAAACCAGCTAAGTGTTTAATTCTCCATAACAGGTTTATGCAAATAGTCTCCTGGTTGGCTGGTTGTTTTTGTTAATGAAGACGATGCAGCTCCCTGCGTTAACTGGCAGCTCTTTCTTGTAGGGTAGCTTCAAACCGCGTTGTTAGGGGATCTCGGCTGAAACAAAAAGGCTGCGTTCAGCAGGCATCGACACAATAGCTGCAAACTGTGGTACCTTGTTAGTTGTCATGAAGCTGATGAGTTCTGCCAAAACTGAGAAGAAAGAGATGGAATGAGACTCTCTTATTGAAGCAAGTGATTGCTGAGTAAGAGGAGACCATTGTCAGAGGGGCAGCATGGGAGAGGTTTTAGAAACTCAGGACGTTCCTCAGATGAAGTCAAGGGAAACCTTGAAAGATTTTGAAGAAAAAGTGGAGGTACAAAAACATTTCATGTACTTTGTATTTACTGTATCATCTTTTATTCAACCCTTGTTCAGCGTGGTGTTTATTTTGGACAAAGTCGTTCAGGATTCTTGGGTCTGAGTAGCGTTTTGGAGCCATTTTCATCAGAACCTTCACAAGTTCTCAAGGAGAAGGTCCCTATTACAAGGCAGAAAATTGCATTACAGCGCTTAGCGTGAATTTAGCTAATATTGAAGGCTGAGCCCTTGAAGCACCTGTTACTCCACTGGCTGGTGTGGTTACTGGTATAATATTATTCCTCAGTCAAGGCTTGTTTCTATTATTTGCTAACTTCATTCAGTGTTCTTTTAAATCCACCATGAGATGAGCTAAAAGAATATTATAAACACGCACCTTAAACTGTTGCTGTAATTAAGTCCTAGAACCCAGCCGGATAAACTATTCATGCAAAGCACAGATGCTCTAGTTTCAAAGTAATTTTTAAGGATAACTATTTCCTTCTCTGAATCCTGCAGCAACGGCTAAAGAAAGGATTGCAAACATGAACAGCACACGATTCTCATTTTAAAAATGGTTAGATGTGGGTTGCCATACATGTTGGATTTTTTTATAGAAGTCGCTTACATATTTAAAACTGACTTTCCAACTCATAATAAGCTGCCCTAGGTGACCATGAACTAAATTATTCAGTGCAAAAATTAACAAATAAGGGAGGTCTTTGATGGCACTGTCAGAAGATCAGCATTTGTTACCACTAAACCCTCCCAAGCTCCACAAGCTGCAGATAAAAGCACGGGAACAGCTGCAGCCTTCTGGGAACGAGCAAGGAAGGAGCCGCATCAAAATGCTTCTGTGGGTGACAGGTTCTGGAACCTAAAGAGAATGTGGTATTTGGGGGACTTTGTGGCATCTAGTTATTATTTAAATATTTGGATAAGAAACTAAAGCCTGAGAGTGAGCCACAAATTAGCAATTCTGGTCATGGTTGTATCCTCCTTTTCTCTTCTCTATTGAATTTTTGTATAAATTAGAAGAGGTTTTGATCCAAGCTACACTTATTATTCATCTGCTTCTCACAGGCTTCTCTTTTTAGTGAGGTACTCTTGGGCTTCAAGTTAAATGTGCAAAATAACAGGGCCCTGCTGTTTTATTGGAAAGTCTAAAACTTGCAATTCATGCCCAAATTAGTAGAGCCTACTGAAACGCTATGAAGTTGTAGAGTATGGGAGTGGTTTTCCCTCTTATGTTGCGTTTCTCCTTGATGATCGAGTGCCGCGAAGGTGCTGTGAAGCCTTGGAGGAGGGAGGGATTGTTCAGGGGGCAACTTCTATATCCAGCAAGGGACTGGGTTGTCTGGTGCAGGTACCACTCCCCACGGGAGGCTGCTGGGATGGGGTGACAGTAGGTAAGTGGCTTCTGAGAAATACGGGGTTTGGAGGGATCTCTGAGGACTTAAAGAATTTTAGAGTATGGTTTGAAAATGCTTTAAAAATTCGTTTATGCTACCAGGACCAAAGTGAAACACTGGATTAATTTCCTTGGTTCTTCAAATATTCTGATCAACTTTTTGTCAGAAAACGTTAGTAAATGACGTTCGTATTTGCGTGTTTTCTGAATTCCTGAAGAGCTACAACAGAAGCTTTAACAATGTTGGCAGCATGAAGCTAAGACTAAAACTAATACCTTATGACATGAATATGTATAAAGATATTAAATTCAGTCCTGCTAGGGATTTTTTTGTGCTTTCTTGAACACTACGGTGTTGAGGAATAAAGAATTTCTTGCAGCAACTTTTCAGTTTATATTTAATTGACTTTCTGTAAAATCATCTGCGTTTTCATATTTTTTCCCTTAAAAAGCAATATACACATTTTCTGCATTTTTCTAATAATACAATAAACAGTATGTGTAAAATGAACAAATATAAAAATGAGACAGATAGTGGCATCTAATCTTAGAAATGAGCTTCTTCCAATTTGCTTATTCATTTTGTTTCTTCTCTAGCCGGTCTAGTTCTTCAAGTCACTTTGTTTAAAATTTAGCAGAGGGTGGAAACAGGTGATAATGTGAGCATAATAGTTTCCTACTTGCTTGTTAAATAACAGGCAAATTAAATTATTAATGGAAAGTTAAATAATAAAGGAATTTATTCCTGCTTGGGCCAATCAGGCTGCAACAGAAATAAAGGCTACCTTTCTGTGCAAAAGGGATAAAACTGAAGCAATTTCAGTACCAAAGATGAATAAATAAATGATGATTCCATTGGAAATCCTAGTGGCATTGCTCAGGTGTGCACATAAGTGATCCCACACCTGAGCTGTCCACCTGCATGCACTCAGCAGAACAGCTACACGAGTGCTTAGAATCATAGAATAACCAGGTGGGAAGAGACCCACCGGATCATCGAGTCCAACCATTTAGGCAGCCTGGCCAGACAAACACAAGTTCCCCACTCAGTACATTCATCACCTTTAGTCTCAAACGATCCTTTTGTCTCTTGAACAAGTCTTGTAACTAAATAGAAGTCTGGAAAAGCTTTAGTTCAAACTCCAAACATCAGCATAGGGAGAATTTGGCTGGAATAACAACAGACATCGCTTCTGAATTCATGAAACCTTCCCTTAGTGAAATTGGTTCCAACTTCCTCAAAGTCACAGACTGTAGTTATTTACTGATTGGAAAGGCTGCTGCCCTCAGGAAGTTTTTATTTTCATGATCAGTTCCAAGGAGCTTTCAGCCTTTTTGCTTCTGCTCTTATGCTGGAAACAGTGAGCTGGTGAGAGCCTCAAGGCATTCCTGCTCCTGGCCAGCCCTGCAGAGCTTCACCTTCCCCAGCAGCATCACAGAACAGCAAAAATTAGGGGCAGAATTTTAAGGAAAAGCAACAGCTCACTCCTGTTTAGGAGAAAACAGCCCTTTCTGTAGCTCTGTATGAGGTACCAGTACAGAAGGGCAAAAGTGACCCTCAACAACAAAGCTTCAGCTCCACCTGCAGTGAAGCTCAAGCTACTTTTCTACCAGGAGCTTCCCTGTGCTCCCTTCCAAGTGCTTTTTCTTCCCTAAGTCACATGCATGTTAATTCTCCCACTGCCTTCCTTTGACTTTCTCCCAGCCCAAAACCAGAACATCTAGTATCTTATTCAAATGGTGAGTGAGAATATGAATATTGCATCAGGTGCCTACAAAATAAGTAAAAAAGAATCTGTATGCACACAGAGAGCTCACAGGGACTGGTTTAGTGATGCTGCAGGAGCTTCATAAGCATCTGTTACAGAAAGAGGAGGGGAAAGGAGGCAGGAATGGGTAGGGGTGAAGACTTCACGTGGGATCAGCAGTAGAGGGAAGCAGTTCACTGAGATAGTACTGCAGACCCAAGTAAAAACCTCGGTGATAATAAAAAAGGAGTTTTCCTACTGTGAAAGAATTTTTTTCCATCTAATCTATGAGCATCTTCCTGTTTGCTGTGGAAAACGTCTCTTACTGAGATGTTAATCAAAGGAGATTTTGCTAAAACTGAGCCTTCTGAAGTGCTTACTTTTGTTGTGTATTCTGCTTTATTAGCTAAGCAAAAACAAACAGAGGAAGCATGTCACCCTGCAGGGTCATATATATATTACATTATAAAAAGGTTTATTATTAAGGGGTTAGAAACCTTTTGCTTCTGATTGTCAGTTATTTGGAAACTATATGTAGTACCTCTAGAAATAAAGGGGATGATTATGTTTTATAGGCAAGAAGGGATTAATAAAACTCATAATGCTCAAAGAAACAGCTGTTTCTCTGTTCTACAGTGCTTCTAAGCCCTCATCTAATGCTGAGTGAGTCAGCTGGGAGACGCCACTGGTGTTAAAAAAGAATTAAATGGAAAAGTAGTGGTTATTATTTGAAAACAATTATTCTCTAATTGTGCTTTGAGGGGGGAAAATGAAGGAAGAAAACTGCTGTTAAAATAATTTATAATTGGAACAAAGTATAGAGTAGGAAGAAAACATCTTTTAAAATAAAGACTTCCTAATCCATAAGCAGAGATGAAGTGACAGCGATAATGGTTTTATTACTCTGTTTTGAAAAGGCTGCGTTATTCACAAGTGGCGTTGATGCCAGCAAGTGGAGTCGGGCTTCCTCCTGGAGCTGCGGGCAGGGTGGCGATGCGGCATGGAACAGGGTTGGGAAACTCCAGCTGCCTTCCCAGCTCTGCTGTTCCTCTGCTCCGTAACCTTGGAGCAAGGCACTGCACCTCCTCAAGTCTCCTCCTCACCTGTTTACTCTTCACACTGTTGTTTTTGTATGGGTGGGAGGATTGAGAATTTAAAACAGAGACTGTTTTGATGCATACATACATGATATATTTTCATATTACATATTCTCATATATTCTCATGAGACCTGACCTGGAGGACCGTGTCCAGTTCTGGAATCCCCAACATGAGAAGAGTATGGAACTGTTGGAATGGGTCTAGAGGAAGGCAAGAAGACGATAAGAGGCTGGAGCAGCTCTGCTATGAGGACAGGCTGAGAGAGCTGGGGTTGTTCAGCCTGGAGAAGAGAAGGCTCTGAGGAGACCTTGTAGTGGCCTTCTAGTGACTGAAGGTGGCTACAGAAAAGCTGCAGAGGGACTTGTTATGAGGGCGTTGAGTGATAGGATGAGGGGGAATGGATTGATATTGGAAGGGGGAAGATTTAGATTAAGATTAGAAATTTCTTTTGATGAGGGTGGTGAGGCCCAGGTTGCCCAGAGAAGTCGTGGCTGCCCCATCCCAGGCCAGGTTGGATGGAGCTTTGAGCCCCTGATCCAGTGGGAGGTGTCCCTGCTCATGGTGAAGATGGAACTGGATGGGCTCTGAGGTCCCTTCCAACCCAAACCATTCAATGATTCTATGATAATATGTAGCTTCAACTTCAGTTGTTGAATATGGGAGAAAATAATTATTAGCATTTCTATGGCTTTTTTTTTTCTTTCTTTTTTTTCCCGTTGCCTAGGACATTGCTGTAATTTTGCTGTCTGACTGACAGAGGGAGAAAAGAGAGTTTGTATCTCTGTTATGCGCTTTCCATTAGGAGTGTGTATGTTTAATAGCTGTGGCTTGCAGTGACCTTAAGCCACATGATGTAATCCTTATTCAATTTTTAATAAAGGCAGAATTCCCATCAAGTTTGAGGGTTGTCAATGTGAAAGAGATGTTAAGATTTACTCCATTAGATTATAAAATATTCTGCCCTGCTGCCTTATGTTCTTTCAATAATGTATTTTAATGGCATCTCTGGAAATGCAGGAATACTCTTTGACAAACTGATAAATTAATGGACTTTTCTCTTAGGCTTTAAAAAGAACCGTAAAGATCCTATAAATTCCTCTAGATTTACAAATGGTGCCTTCAGAACCTGCGCGCAGCCTTCCTAATGTGTGTGTGCAGCGTTAGTTGCTTTTACTCTTTTTCCTTTTGTTTAGTTTCATGTAATTTCCCTTTTCCATGCGACCCAAACAGCCGAATGTAAAGTGTGGACACAGGCGAATCAGTCTGTATTCCTAAGTTTTGTAGGGACTGGGCATTCAGCAACTCGCATGTTACTCTTATAAGAAGTAAAAGGGAGACAGAGCCCAATAAAGACTCTAACAGCAAATTCATCAACAGCCTGAGAGCCAGAAAAAGCGCTGGTAAAGAAATGCCTGCTTCCTTCTTTCCATTTTCCGACTTCCTCTCTTTTTACTTGCCTGTAAAAACCTGCCAGGAACTCCATTCTCTTCATGGATGAAGAACCTGACACGTTTTGTGTAATTGCAGATGGTACTGAATGTGTGGTAAGGTTAAAAGGCAGAGGTATATTCAGAAAGACACTGCATTTCCCTCTTTCCTCCGGTGGTAACTGTCTCCATCTATTTATCCCTGTTTTCTAGACGGTGCTGCAACATGGCACGCTTCTTAAAGTTCACTCCCAGGGAGGCTGAAATAAATGAAGAAGACCTTCTTGAGGCCGAAGAAAATAATTTATCAGTCCTTAGGGCTGAAGTGTGTAAATTTGGAAGGCCTTCATGGGGCAAAATAAAATAAATTAAACCCAAAAAGGTGCTGTTTCAGGGACAGAGATTTATCATTTGGGGCTGTGTGAGGGCTATACTGGTATTCTGAAGTTTCATAAATGAGGCTTTCTGTTTATTTGCTGTAAAACCCATTAGGCTCAAAAAAGACCGAGCCCACTCTGAATTTCAAAGAACCTGCTGCTTCTCTCTCTCCATCTTGCTCCTGGAATAAATTACTGTCCCCTCTTTCGGTGCAATTAGGCTGCTGTGCTGCTTCCTTTGCAGGATATTTTGCACAGCAAAAGTAAATTGTGCTATTCCAGCTCCGAGTCTGCGTGGAAGGCAGATATTCTGATTTATCATTCACTCTCTCCAGCACACTATAGGAACGTACTGGGACATATGACTCAAATTCTCCTGTGTCACCAGAGAAACGTAGACTTTATTTAATTTTGGGGCAGTCAGAAAGGGGTCCTTGTCAGCCCGATGCACGTGATTTGTCCTGGAGCAGAATTTGCTGGAAACCAATCCTTGTAGCAGGCAGTTCGTGTGCTCCTGAGCTGGGCAGGCTGGCAGCAGACAAAGCAGAGATCTGGTGGGGTGCAGAGGACTTTGGGTCTAACCTTTCCTGTTCTTCTTTGAAGCACAGTATGGAGTCAGGGGGCTGGAGGGATTATGCAGACCACAGAGATTTTTGTGTTATCTCTGTTCTGTAGCTTATAGTTCCCTGACAATAGATGTGCTGCTTCTAGCAGAGAGCTTTATTGGCTGACTTGGGAGCATTCGTTGCTGATGTCCTTCCCATGGTTAGATAGGAGAGGATTTTCTCTAGAATTTTCTGTTTTCCTAAAGAAAATTTTAATTTCTATATTGTTTAGCTTGTAGATAGAAGCATTTCAGCATTGCTGACTTTTGCCTCTCTTTTTAACCTATTTTTGGGGAAAGGAAAAAAAAAAATCTGTCCCCATCCATCTGCCAAACTCCAGAAAATTCTGTAATGCACAGGATGTTCCTCCTGGTGCGAAGGAGAGAGAGGTCGCCAGGCTCGTGCTGGGTTTGCAAAGTGTCCCCGGTTCCTTCGTGTTCACCCTGGGAAGCTGCGTTCCCTCCTGTCTGATGTACGGAGGAGCTCCAGCTCCGAGAGGTTGGCCTAACCACACACCTATTTCTAACAGTTGTTCCAAAGGAGAGGTGAAACCTGGTTATAAGGTACAACCTCCGGATCAAACAGTTGAGCATTTACTTTATTTGACCTTCCAGAGCGTGAGTTGTGTTGAATCAGCTCTGCGAGGCACAGCAGCCCGAAGAACATGCCTGGAGGGAAGTCAGAACTCTGGTTTGCAATTTTGCCTCTGGCTGACAGATGTAAAAAGTGTTAACTAATGAAGTGTTCTAAATGGGTAAATAAAAAAGAAGAAGGAAATAAAACCAACTAGAAAGCTATGGAAAGCTGCCCATCAAGCACAGAGTGAATTAAAGCTTTCTACCTGCAAAATTCTGTTTCTTTTCGTACTTTGGCGTTGAGTCTCTGGTCAGCATATAAACCAGCCCGTGTGTCCAGAGCAGGAGGCAGCAAAATCCTCATTAAGTCCCTCACGCTCATGTTGTTTTTCTTCTGCCATAAGGACACGCGGACGCTTGCTATCAATACCTGCCAGTGCAGAATTTAAGATGCTTTATTATTAATTTTGCCTTTGCTAACCTAGAGATTGTGTCTAATATAAATGCTAAAAATTAGAGAAGAAAACCATATCCATGGGATGATCCCCAGCTGGTGTTCCGTAGGCTGAATCTGTAATTCAAATGGTGTGTCCCCAACAAGAGGGGAGCTTTCTGCACCAGGGCGAGACCTCCACCACAACCTACTTTTCTCCCTCACATAGCTTCAGGGACCAGAGCCAAAACACCTGCTGAGTTTGTTTTCAGTTACTGGATGATGCCACTCATCTGCTCATCTTTGAGTAGCCAGCAGAGACTCGGTGAGCCTTGTGCCTTCAGATCTGAGTATCCGCAGTGATGGCCCTTTCCACCTGAGAAGGTTATCACCCCAGCTACCCATCACCTCCCCGCTGCAGGAGACAACGACCTCTCCTGGGTCAGTGGGTCACCTGTTCACCTTAGGGTTGTTCATGACTCAACAGATGCTTCCTAAACCATCCTGTCAAAGCGAGCTTGCTGGCGCAGATGTATTATTTAAGCTTCTTCAGTCACCAGAGCAACTGAGCTGGCAGTTTGGAGAGAGAATGGCTAGGGTCTCACCTTTTGAGCCTACACAACCACAGCCAGAAGGGCTGTGAACCAGCCCTGAAGACCCTGAGCAGGAAAAACTTTTCTCCGTCCCCTCCCTAGCATCTAATGGGAAGTGCCAGAAATATCGGAGATGACCTGAAACAGTTGCAGTAAGTTATGCCGCAGTTTGGGGCGATGTGGACTTTGTTTGCTGAGCTCTGACACTGTGTTTGGTGTGGGGTGAGAAATAAAGAAATGTCCCCGTGACAAAAGTGCGCATGCAGGTGACAGAGGCCTGGGAAGACTCAGGGAGGTTCTGCCTTGGTGCTGAAAAGTTTGGAGGAAATAGAAAATGCTAGAAAAGTGTCGATTTTCCTCACAATAACATCCAGAAAAAATTGTGTCTCTGTAGCGATGAATAATTAAGCGAAGCTGTCTCCTCTGAAAAATGTCACTTTCTTGCCTGAAGGAATTTTCTATTATTTTTCAGGTAATATCAATTAGATTCAGCTTGAGTGATGAAATGTTATGTAGTGGAGATGTCTGTATTTCCTACTGCAGCGATACACCAGAGTTTGGTTTCTTCAAACGTGATATAAATTGACCTTTGGGGCAATTCAGGAACACTGATGATGAGCTGGTTTTTTGTGAGCTATCACCATGAGAAAACATGTTTATAGCCAAAGAAATGCTGCAGCTTAACAATGGGATTGTGCTGTATTTCGCATATATACACAGAGCAATAACGGGTTTATTTCCACCTGAATATTGCATGTAGCTACAGAAAGGTAAGTAGTCTCCACACGGCCCTTCCTCTGCTCGTTTGCAGATAGCAGGAGTACAGCTGGAGTTTGAACTCTGTAGCACTGATAAACTATGCAGAAAGCATCGGGAGCGCGGCTGGTGCAGCCCTTTAACCAGCCTGAGCCATTACTGCACCTGGTTTTGCTCCTGGAGAACTCAGAGTTTCTGAAAAAAATATTGTGCTTATGAAGACCCACGACGTGCTGCTTGAAACAGCTGCTGTGTCCGTTTCTGATTTGGCTGAAACAAGAAAATAAGTTTCCAGTTTCTTGTTTCCTGACTCTATGTTCATCCTGGGATAGGAAAGTCAAGCTGAATTTTTCCCACTTTGCAGACTGTTGCTGCTAGTAATAATTAATTATATGAATGAGCCTATTTCTGCAAATCAGAAAAGAGTTTAGTTAACTTTCCAGCAGCTTTACTGCCCTGAGGACTTGTTCGATATGGAACAGAACTACCCAAAACCTGTTGCTTTGAGGGAACTTCTTATTTTTTTAAAGCTGGTTTTGAGCAAAATTTTCTGGTGGATGAGACATTTCGCCTGGTTCTATTTCTGAAAACATTTACAGTATAAGATAGAGATCCGTAAAAGCCATGAATTCCTCATTCAACTTATGGAATATAGCTGAACTGAAGGGAAGTGATTCTGTAACAGCATTTGACTCATTAAAAAGTGATGACGACTGCAGCCAGTTGAAGCTTGGGTCCGGTGATTTGCTTTGACTGTGCAGATTCCCACTGGAATCAGTGTCAGCGCAGCTTGGCACAATCCACTTCAAGGACGCGAGGTTTTGGATTGCCAGAAAAAAAAGCAAGGGATGTCTCAGCAATAGAATTAATAATAGTCCAGATGAAATTTGGCCAGAGCAGCAGCCTGTTCCTGTTGCGAAGTGCCCAGAGCTTTCCGCTACATCTCCTTAAGGTAACAACACCTATTTAAACGTTCAGCGCTACCTTTCAGAATTCAGCAATAACGCTTCCATCTGAAACTCCACAAATACTGCCTAGGTGATTTAAAAACCAGTGATTTTCTCTGCCTTGCAAACTCTTGCTGATGCCGAGTTCCTCCTGCCCACACGGGTGATTTATATGCATTGGCACACACAGATATGTAGAAAAGGAACTCTTTTTTCAAATGGAAAATAAGATTAAAGACATTCTTTCTGGTTTTCCAACACAATCATTAAACAGAAGCTAAGGCTCAGGAAAAAGTCTTTCCTAGATTTTCTTCCATGGATCATGCCATCCCGCTTGTCAGATCTGCATGCAGATTTAAGAATTGGGACAATTGTAGTCAGACCCTGTGTTTTTACTGTTCTAAGGTGTTAAGTGTTTTTTGCTGTATTTCTCTGCCTGAAAAAAACTTGTGCAAACATCTTCCTCTGCTGCTGTTTGTGCTTTCCCCCAGCCTTGTGTTTATGATAAAAAAGTATTTAGCCAGAAATTGCAAAAATTCATTTAGAATTCATCTGCTCTCCAAAAAAGCAGATGTACATTTAGCTATACAGTTATGCACTAGTAACCTATGGGGCAAAATGCACTTTTGCCTTGTAAGACAAGATTCCTGCTGTCATTCCTGCCTCTTTCCCTTTCTGTGTTCAATACTTTCCGGGGATGCACGTCGTAAAACCTACAGAAGATCAAATCTCTCCTGGATTTGGTTTTATTATATAAAGGCAGCGCATTCAAATAATTTGTGTCATGCTGCTACCCAGCACTCGCTTGGCATAATCTGCTCCAGAAGACATTAACAAAAGCACAAGTATGACATCTATTGACAGCAGAAACCTCCAGCCCAGCTGGCAGGAGGAGCAAGCAGCCTGTCTGCCTGCAGCTCGCTGCAGCGGGAGCAGTGGAGGGGCTGGAAGTGCGAGCTCTGCTGCAGGGCTAATCCCAGAATGATATCAGAGCAGAGGTTTTCAGCAAAAGGCTAATGCTGTTTTCGAGCTGCATGTGGTTTTGGGCTTCAGTTTAACTTACGTCTTACACAAATTTCTAGAAGAATTCTCCACTAGGGGCTATAAGGTACTAATGCTGTCTCAAAAAATCCTTGAGCTAAAGACCGCAGGAGTGCAGCTTCATGCTTCTGGTGTCCATATGCTCTTCCCTAGGCATCTGCTATTGGCTAATGATTAATACATCGGTCCCTGCAGGTCAGTGCTTATCAGCGTGTCTCAGCTCTAGAAATACCATGGTTATGCATGTTGGACCAACCCAAGGAGCCGTAACTGCTGTAATGGACCATCTGCAGTTTTGCTGTGTGCTGGCTGCTAGCAGAGCGAGGATATAGCGCAAGACAGACCTTGCTTCTCACCTGGTACGGGTGGTCTTGTGTTTAAGCTGAGCTGGAGGACTCTTACAGCACTTTGGAGTTCGACTCTGTCCAGCTGACGTAGCTGATGTGGCTACAGGAGGCCAGTTAGAAGTGTCAAGGACCTTTATTCCTGTACAGTTCACAGAGAATTTTTGGAATCACCTTTTGCTGTTCCCCTGAGCCTTGTTGCCCCTTTTCTAGTAGGACCCATGTTTTCTGGCAGTTGTCTTAATTTCTGACAAATCCAAAACAGGTATTTCCACTTGAGGTAGCTAAGAGTTCCCTGATAGAGCCTTTATAACAGGCAGAGGTGGTGCTCTCCTCATAGTGATCGCAAGCACCAGGCTTGGATTTAAAGGCAGTTTTCTATACATCACCCAAGTTCAAGCTTTGCAGTTCCTCTTCCACCATCGACAGCCCTAAGCAGCCCTCGCTCATGGCCTGATGTCCCTTCCAGACAACAACAACGTGAGTTTCCACAGGGAAAAGTTTTCATTGAAAGTGTTAAAGGGCTATAAATAGTCAACTGGGAATTGATGACCAAAGGCCACTTA
This sequence comes from Clamator glandarius, assembly GCA_033459285.1. Taxonomy (NCBI): domain Eukaryota; kingdom Metazoa; phylum Chordata; class Aves; order Cuculiformes; family Cuculidae; genus Clamator; species Clamator glandarius. The sequence continues at coordinate 2,081,542 of JAUNZM010000326.1, read as the reverse complement.
CTTATCCCTGGCACATCTTATGGACCTCTAAAAGGACTCATTAGCCTTTAATGATTTAAATATTCCTGAAAGTAAATCACCTTTTGAACTGTGTTCTGATCTGGGTTTTCTGATGCGTGATTCCATTGACTTTGGGAGGTGTCACTCATGCTTTGTGTTGATAGCAGAAAGATTGCAATCAAACTTATTATCTTCAACACAACCTATTTTTACTGAATGTTGGAAGCGATTCTTAAGATGGAATCTCATTTTTTTTAGTGGAGAGAGCTTTAAGATGACTCCAGATAGATTTTCAGTCTCATTCTCCATTACATTCCTCGCATGAGAGGAGTTTGCATCCGAGCTTAAACTTTGAATCTTAACTAAATTAAACTATTATCAAAAAATATTGTATTTCACTTAAAAATTAAAAATTTCACCCCACAGCAGAACCCAGCTAGCATTGCTGCCCTTTACCAACTCATGTGCAGGAGTTGTTCCTTTTCAAATCCAACACGTATCAGAAAGAACAGGAAGGACGCAACGCAGAGTCAAAGGTACCAACAAAATGTCTTCTGTTCTCTCTTTTACTGCTATTTCACTGATTTTTAAGAAACAGAATATACTCCCTGAGTAAATTAACACACGATGAAAATTTATGTGAGAGAACGTGGATAAAATATGTGTGATTTCTAAATTTGCCAGGTTTCTGAGCCCCATATGTTTAGTACCAAAATAAAATTACAACACGGGGGAAATTGGAGGATAGATCCAGGACATAGGGGGAAATATATGGCTATTAGTCAGTAATTTTGTTTTGCTAACTGTGAGACAAGAAGGCTTTCTGTACACTAAATAATGATCGTATTTGGAGCAATAAATCTGAGCATCCTTGTGCTGTCTCCTGCTGCTGAATAAATCTGTTGGTCTGTTACAGACTAACGGTTCTGTTGATGATTTTAAGGCTGTTTCCCAGAAAACCAGCCTCTTTGCCCTTAGCTCCACTGAGATCCTTGACGAAGCACGGAGCCCAAACAACAGGAGCGGGGTTCGGCTGCCAGGGTGGTTCTGCTTAACGTGTCCTCCGTGTCCTCTGTCCTCCTTGGCTTGGGAGATTCATCTTCCTTAAGCTCCCGGCGCTACAGCTGAGCAGGTACCGTGAGCTCCTGCTTGTCAGTGTAGCACTAGTTAGACATTCCCTTCTCTCACATGAGGGAACTCGGAGCAATCGCACTCATTAACCGCTTACATTAAAGCCTTGACAAAAGCCGGGTTGGAGTGGGAAAACTCATTTACACCTGCTGTAAGGGGATCGTTAGGTAGCTGAATGATTACAAGAAATGTAAGGCCACAGCACAGCAGCGAAGGAACTGCAGGCTGGCAGGAGGATTCCTCCAAATCTAGGAGCCGTTAACTCTTTGCTGTATCCACAAAGGAGGGGGATATTTTTCTGTGTTTATTGTTGGGGTTTTGGCTTCTTTTTTTTTTACCATTTTGTTCTTCCTAGCAACTATTGTAATACACAACTGTGTGAGTTAAAGGAACGGCACAGAATCTGTGCAGGCACAACAGTGAATAATTGCGGAATAATCTTGCACTCCCTTTGCAAGCTGCTTCTTTGCATTCTAAAGTGAGACTCTTCACAAAAGGAATTCACGAACGAAGCACAACCATGTGTTATTCCTTCAGGAGAGAGCAGTGGCTATGGCTGGGCTACCAGTCTCAGGTAGGCAGTGTAGGAAATGTCAGACCTTATATTAAAATAACACGTTTTAAAGAGGCGACTGCACACGCCATCTGCCAGTAAAACATTTGTTCAGGGGGTTCAGTTGCGGTTTTCACAGAGAAAATCTGCTCAGATTGCTCATAGATAGGTAAATAGGATTCCCCAGCTGTTGTTTTGGCAAATGAAAGATTGGTGGCATTTGGTTAATTTGTAGTTGGATGTAACCTGTGGGAAGGTGATGTGGTGACAGCACAGCAGAGATCAGGATGAGTCTCTCCAGGTTTGACTATCACGGCAGGAACCTGTAACCTTCCAATACTTCTTTCATAAGATTGCTCCTCAGTCGACAAACACCTGAAATATTGTGTATTATATAGTTGGGCATAAGTATACATCGTGTTTGTCGGGACAGCCTCATTCACAACGCGAATGCCCTCATCTTTAGGCTATTAAAAGCACCTGCCCATATTTTAAAACACAAGGCCAGTCCATTCCTGAATTTTTAGAGGAGAGGTTGTAGATGTGGATCCCGAGGGAAATGGCAAGCTCTCAGCTGGAGGTACCAGAATCCAAGGAAAGGTGCAGGACTTTGCTCCATCACTCATCTTTGACTTCTTATTACATAGCTTCCTTCTGAGCATGTTAGGGTGGTACATGGTGAATTTGGGTACCCACCTACATTTGCTGACCAGGACAGTCATCCATGATCTTCAAGGTCAAATATATAAATATACACACATATATATATAAGCAAATGGAAGTACACAGATACTCTGGTGAACAGTCTTGTGTCTCAGCCCTTGAATTCTTGGTTATTTTACTTTTACAGTCAAACTTTTAAACCCAGTTGAAAGTGAAGGCCATGAATTTAAACCAGCCAAAAGAACAAGGGGGGAAGGTTTAAACCATCCAAGGTCAGATTGGATGGGGCTATGACCAACGTGATCTGGTTGAAGATGTCCCTGTTCACTGCAGGGGGTTGAACTGGATGACCTGTAAAGGTCCCTTCCAGCCCAAAGCATTCTGTGATTCTATGAATAGTTTTAATAAAAATGAACCATTTGAAAACATGCCAAAAATACACTCTATTGTCTGGAATTCATTTGCTAAGATTTTACCATAATTAGAGCTTGAATGTTCATTAATTATCCTGAGTTTATTGAGAGTCAGGTAATGGCTGCTTTTCACAATTACTCATGAAGGTTTGTAATTAAAGAGCCCTTGTCCTTGTCGGTCAGACACCATTCAAGTGACTTTCCTTGGGTTGAGAATCCCCTGTTTGGTTTTGCTTCCCTAGCCCTCCTGGCTGTGCTGCTCAGAGCTGTTGAAATTTGCTGTGGCAGAGTTTGAGGGGAGACTGATTCTGGCTTTTTTTTTTCTGTTCATGGAATTTCTACCTTGTTTTGAGATCTTTATTATGCAAGTTTTTCATAAATGTTGCTCTAGAACTAGCATGTTATGGGAGAACAAGCCTTGAAAGGTATTTTTATTCTTAAATTCCTTATATTTAGAATTTATTATATTTTATAAAAATTCTACCTGTTCTACGGATTTTGGAAAACTCAATAGTGCTGCATAAGAACAGGAAACTCGGCTGGAAAACAGTTAAAACTTTACTCGTGATGACATAGTTATCCCTAATAGAAGAAATTTGGAAGGATTAATCTGAGGAAGTTGTTATGAATTTCTGCTCCCATGATCTTACTTGTGTCTTTCTCTGCAGCCTCCAGATGCTGTGGGAAATAGTACATCGGACCATATTTTTTCACTCCCATGACTGTTCCTTCTTTTCTGAAGTTACTGGCTCAAAATGTAAATTGATATTTTTGAACTGAAGACACGTCTGACGTCTGCCTCAAGCCCGCTTACTGATTTTCAGCGTGATTTTTATGATCTTACTGAAGGTGAACACTTCACTGTTAACTGTTGGAGAGCGAGGCACACGCTTGGGTTCGATACGCAGGTTCTCCGTGGCCAGCAGAGACAGGCAGGTGGCTCCAAAAGAGCTGGTGAAATTCTTTTTCTTTCCAGAGCACTGGGAAGAACAGAGAAAATGAAAAAGAATCCAGGGCACCATCCCTGTTGTTGAATTAACTCTGATATGCCACTGATACACGGTGCTCTTTTCTTAAGTTCACGCCCTGCTAATTCTCTAACAATATAATTTTCTCTACCTATAGTACTTTAAATAAGACATTACTGGCTATCCTACCAATCGCTCCCTGGCTGGAACTCCTTAAGTACATATTTGCGTTGTTCTTATTGTAATATGCTCTAAAGGAGAAGCTGCGGTTCAATGTGTCTGATAACCTTCAGTCAAGAAGTCATAGATAAGAATCTCTCAATGCTATGAAAGTGGATTAAATATCATAATCATTCCAGGTTTTTTGATTAAGTTATTCTTAAAATAACAGGCTACTTAGGCTCAAACTTAACAGACCCAGAGGATCAGGACAGTGCTGAGGCGTGAACAGGGTTGCTGAGGATGATACAATTCAATTATTTTAAGGAAACTTAACCGTAAATGAGCAAAATGGTAATGTCATAATGTTCTCTGCAGCAGGGAACAATTGGTTGCAGGAGACTTCACTTAATCTCCAGTAGTGTTGCTGGTCGTTCTGCATTGATCCCGTGTTATCACATCCCCATCCAAGTGTAGATCTTCCTGAATTTACATTTCTTCTGGTTGGGACCAAGCATCCTGTGGAGAATGATGCTATTAATCATAGCAAAGGTGGCCAGATCTACCTGTATCTTGTTATCCCAAAGCTACTGTGGAGTAGTGTGTTTTGATGTTGTTTTATCTATATTTGTATGGTATTTGGAATGGTATGCTGGACAAATTAGGGTTGATAATACTATTTGAGTAAAAAGTTGGTAGGTTTGTACTATTAAGGTGATGGTTAAAACTTTCAACCATCTAATATTCTTTTATTTTTCATTTGTCTTTGGGGATCCAAACAGAGTCTCAAAATACGAAGGGGAGACGATGAGTAAGCCTAAGAATGGTCCCATGATAGTACCAGATCGGTTTGACAAACCCCAGAGCTGCTTATATCATTTGGACAGGTGTCGTCTGAACGTTTGAATGCTTTTCTGAGACAACTCCCTCAGGCAGACGAATGAGATTCAGCCACTACTACCACCGAGTCTGACTTGCTGTCATTCTGCTAGAAGCAATGGGGAAGTCCACTAGAAATAACAGCCACAGCGTAACAGGACCAGGGGTAGATTATCAAGGAGTTATTGCTGGCACTTTCTATTCTCTCTTGGCCCACACAGCTATTTATTATTCACTTTCCTCTGTGTCTGGATTTATCTGATGACTGACATTCCAATACAAATTGAAATTTAAGCTTTAGATATATGTACGTAGCTGCTTCTCCGGGCTGAGGCGGTGTGAGTTAATGGTTAGTCCCTCAATGTCAAACAGAAGAGGAGCCAGACTGTGAGGGAAGAAAGTGGTATTATATTTGGCAGATGTTCTCAGTCTTCACAGCAAAGACATGACACTTACAGTAAGTAGAATTTCCCACAAATTAATGAAATGTTCTGCAAACTTGCCTGTCTGTCCTTTTAAGTCCTTGAGGTTTTTACACTCTGAAAATGATAACAAGCACTGGAAAGTTGGAGGCCGGTTAATGTTGTCACAGGAGAATAATATGAGGTGAATTCTGTCTAAATGAGCACCTGATATAAACGACTTACAACGATAAGACTAAGAAATCCACACGCGCTCTCCGCTGCGCTGCTCTCCAGTGGTAATGTTTATATGCAGATAGCCACGCGAGTGAATACCTTATGAATAACTGAAAGTCAGAGAGAAACCCAAATCCTTCTGTATAAAGATAAAACAAATTACCAGATGCCTTTTAGGATGAAGTCCTTTGAATACATTGTGCTTGAGGGTCAAAGGGGGAGCTCAGCATTTTGCAACTGTTCTAGAAACGCATGCAGAGTGACCTTCCCGTTTCCCGCTCTCATATTGAATTTTTTGTTTCGTATGACATGGAAGGGGATTTGTTACAACTTTAAAGTCAAAAGAATAATATTTAACCTGCTGTGCCATCCCCATCCACGATCCTAATGAGCGTGAAACAAACCTGCTTGTCCTCATTGTGGCTATGGAAATCAGAGATTCTAGGGCAGCTGTTGGGTGTTCTCTTGGCTTACAGAGGAAAGAAAGAAAAGTACTTGGTCCCATGGATCAGATACTGAATTTAATAAAGACCTTTCCTACGGTCCTGCAAAAGACACAGGGCTGAGTCTACCGAGGGGGAATCAAGAGAACACTGAGTTTAAATTGCTTCATTGCTTTGGTAGAGAATATATTCTCAGCTTTCATGGTTCTGTTTAGTTACTGGAGCAGCATGGACAGTTTTGCTTTAAACTTTCTGTTGCAAAGTTAAGCACACAGAAATGCACCAGATTTAAGTTTCTCTGTGCAGCTTGAGTTGTGCCCACTGGTTAGTCCCTCCTCTTCTCTGGATGAATAGAGATGCTGGAGGGGGAGAGGCTGGTTTTGTATCATTCAGGTAAAAGTTGAAAGTGGGAAAAATTAAGGTTTTCTCACAAATTTCCTTGTCTTTTTTACGTGCTTTTCAAACCCAACAGTTGTACTGCATCAGTGAATCAAAATTCTCCTGCTATGCCCTCGCCACAAGTTAGTGTTTAGGTGAAAATGTCCTTGTCATGAAAGCATCATTCTGCTTGGCCCCGTCTTAACGAGCGGTCGGAGAGCAGTGCTGAGACATGCTAGCTCTGAGTGGAGCCAGCGCTCCAGCCGTACCTGTTGCACAGACCAGTTAATTATTTGAGCCGCTTCTCCCATCTGCTCTCATCTGGATTCCCCTTAGTTCAGTAAAATCCTAGCAGCACAGCCACTACATGCTCTCCCTGTGGGCTCCAGAGCTGGGGACCACGTTTACCTTTTGATCTCCACCAAAGAAACATTTATCTAAATTTAAAATTAATTAATATCACGCAGCTAAATCTGAGCCCTGTGGATTAAATTAAAGTTTATCCAATAAGAGCAGAAAGTCTGATCCTCTGAATATAAATGACTGCATCATCTGCATTGCGATTTAATTGAGAAAACTGTACCGAAAAGGCAAATTAAATACCAAGAACACAACAGATTTTCCACAGCAAAACACCGTGGGAAGTGGAAAACCATCTGTACAGAGAAGAACAGAATGATGTTTTTGCATCATGTCAGCCAGATAATATTTTCTCTTTCATGCATTATCTATGTTAAACATTTTGATAAGACAGATAAATTAATGTACTATTGCCTATCACCTGACATTAGTTAAGATGATGAAAAGATTATTGCAAACTCAAAATGACACATGAATTTTAAATGCCTTCAAATTTACATTATTTCTCTAATCTTCTCTGTTCTGAGGCAGACAAAAGTGCAGATTGTTCGAAGTGCTATTTAGAATCCATATCAAACTTTTAGTCTGTAAAAATAATTCTGGAGCTGTGGGTTTGCACAACTCCGAACTTTCACACCACTTGCCTTCTAATTAATGTACCAATATAGTTTCATTAGGGCTTCCAGTAAAATTAACCCCAATGTTAATAAATATATTTAAAATGATGTCTCATAGCATATGTTTCAAAACCTCAGCAACGCTGCCATCTGGTTTTGCCTGGAGTCCGAAATAGCCACCGTCAAGTGATGCTGTCAGAGCCCTGGAGCACCCATGTGCCTTTAAACCAACAGTCAAGATCAAACCAAGATTTCCAATGCCGTATCGACTAATGTCATTGTCTTATTATTTCAAACAAAAGCAGCATTTTGGGTGTTTGTTCTGCTTCCAGGTTCTCAGGTAGTTCAAAACGCCGGCACTAAAGACGCTGCTCCTCATACCTGAGGATTTCAAAGGTTAAAAAGCAACAGAGGCAGCAGGGATGCAATATCAACTGAGATGCAGGAGCTCAACAGGTTCTGAGCACGTTGCTAGAGTTTAAGAACATTTTTTCTAAAACCATGGAGTATTAAGTGGTTTTCATTCCAACAGTGGCTACATCTTTGGAATTGATGCTCCTGGCTGGAGCGCCTCTGCTATAAAGCGAGGCTGAGAGAGGTGCAGTTGTTCAACCTGGAGAAGAGAAAGCTCCAGGGAGACCTTAGAGCGTCTTCCAGTACCTGAAGGGGGCTAAAAGAAAGCTGGGGAGGGACTTTTGACAAGGGCATGGACTGAGAGGACAAGGTGGAATGGCTTTAAATTGGATGGGGGAAGATTTAGTTAGATATTAGGAAGAAATTCCTCACGATGAGATTGGTGAGGCCCTGGCCCAGGTTGCCCAGAGCAGGGGTGGCTGCCCCATCCCTGGAGGGGTTCAAGGTCCGGTTGGATGGGGCTCGGAGCCCCTGATCCAAGGGAGGTGTCCCTGCCCGTGGCAGGGGTGGAACAGGATGGGCTTTGAGGTCCCTTCCAACCCAAACTGTTCTATGATTCTATGAAGATTTACTGGGCTCTGTTTAAAAGGATCCGTACAGGATGCTGCTGTTTTTAAACACCCCTTAATTTCTGTGTAACGCAGTATAATACACACTGCACAGGGATACTGGCTAGTGAAAATGGCTCTGCTTCTCTATGCTGTCAGCATGCCTCTGGAGTCCACAAAGACTCTGCAGAGTTTAAAATAATGAACTGAGGTATCCACACAATTATTTATTTTCAAATTGGTGAAGTGCCATTTTCTTCTCAGTTCAGGAAATTAACCTCCCTGAAAGTCAGCTTGCTCTACACAAAATTAATAAAGCAGAGCATGCTGGCAATAACTTGCACGTGTTTATTTATGTGTGATGTCTCCAACTAGAAGGCTAAGATGAAAAATTGACTCAAAAGGCTGCACTCCGAGGGGATTTACTCCTGGGTTGGGCCCATTTCATGTTGTTTAAACTCAGAATTGATGGAACATGAATCTCCTCTGGAGCCTATAAAAATTAAGCTCTTTTATTATCACCTTTTCTTTTTTATCCCATGGCACGCCTAACATTTTCTTTTAGAAAATAAGGTGAAGGGATTGGCTGTGCGGTTCTGAAGGAGAAGCAAGGAGAATAAGATGATGAGGGTTGCAAGAGAGACTGTTGGTACCGAGCCCAAGAGATAATTTTCTCCATGTCTTGTCACTGAACCTTTATGTGGCCTAAGCTGAAGCTGTATTCATGTTAAATGCTAGTGAAATCTTGTCCTCGCATAACTGCATGAACTGCTAATCCGAGCTTTGCGAGACACCTCGAGAGTGTGTAGCACCGCAGCCTCTAACGAAAACTCCCACAGGGCAGGTCTCACCTGGAAGTCAAGCCACAACCTGCAGAGCTTGATGAAAACAAGTGGTGCAACAGGGCTGAGCTTCTCCAAAATTAGCTCTCTTTATCAACCTGATTTAAATTTGATGTGAAGATGGAAGGCGATAGAATAATTCCCCTGGAACACTTTTCTGCTTTGCTGTGTTTACCCTCACCCTGTTTTTCTCCTCAGAGAACACACGTTAACAACAATCCCAGTTTGTATGTACAACAGGTCTGTTGTTCCTGTTTCTTCACTGACAGCTTTTCATTGTTGGCACCGTTCATAATATAGGATGTAACAAAAGCGTAGCTTCAAATTTGCATTTGAAGATGGCAAATCCCCACGGTCTTGACACGCTGCTGCTGGGTGCTGCGTGCACAGAGCCATCTGGGGTGCTCGACTGCAGCGCGGTGCTGCCCAGGCTGCGCTAGGAAATGTTCTCAAAGGAGCTATGGGGACATCAGGGGGTGGAAAAATTTCAGAGTGAACATAGACAGCATTTCATAAACCTTCAGGGTGCCACCCTCTTCTACCAGTGGTTTCTGTAATTACACTGAGGACTTTTATCCACAATAATCCCAGCTGACCACTCTCTCAAAATGAATTCAGTTCATCCAAAATTACCACCCTGTCATAGTTCCTAAATGTAATAAAACTGTAGGGATTTCATAACCTCCGGGAGATGGAGTACTGCGTGTACCAAGTCTGAGCCATTTTGGCTTTGAAATGTGTCCTTTTGAAAGCCTAATAGATGCTGCTGTAATCATGTCAGAAAATATAGTTTCTGTGCAACAGAAAGAGCTCCTGCTTTGCCTGTAGCTGTGTAGATGGAGACATTCAGAGACAAAATTCACATATGAATCGGGAACCGAATATGTGTCCACCTCTCCAGCTCAGATTGCTGTGGCTGGCTTCAAGTTTAGTGTGTCTGGAAAGCACTCAACAGCTCATCTCTCCTCTTCTTTGCTGGGGTGTATTGTCAGGTTTGTCTGTTTGTTGGCAGGAGGTTTATTCTTTTACTATCAGTCAACCCAAGAAGTGCCACAGGTGTCAGGTTGTGTCGCTGGATTTGCCAGAGTGTTTATAGCCAGGATTTAGAGGGTGAGGAGCAAAGCTGGTGGCAGTTAATGTGCGACTGAGCTGCCAGAGCAGAAATGAGCTTGGAAGATCCATGCATGTTTTCTCTCTGGCTGTTGGGTGACTGCAAGCCTCTGACCAATTCTGTTCTTTCATTTGAGGAAACATCCAGTAGCCTTTTGTTCTGTTTCATCAAACTGGAGTTGCATAAACGTTACTTTTAACAACTCTTCTCTGCCTGGAAGTTTTTGGGGTTTTGCCAAAGGTGCCCAGAAGAGCCTTAGCAAATGTTAGTATGTCATTATGCGACATAATGCAGGGAACAATCTTTGTTTCATCTGATGTCATACAACCGAGATAGAAAAGAGCCTCTTCTCTCCCTTTTCTGAAGTAGACGATGGGCACAGGGGGAGTGAGAGTAGCGTAAGGCTACGAAAATGCCAAAAACCCAGTACAGAGAAGTCTGAGACCAAAGCCTTGGCAGGAGATCTCATACTTAACTAAGGCTAAAAAGTCTGTGAACACCTAATCATTGACTGGTGGTGTTTTCTGGTCCTGCCTGAAAACAGTATATGCAAAGAACGCTTGCATATATCAGGATTTTCATTTAATTAGTTTTACTCCAGAAATCCAGACTAGCTTTTGGGCAGAGGCTTTGAATTCTTTTTGAACTGAATCCATGTGATTGCCAGGAAAGGCAGTTCAGTTTCATTCTCCTTGAAGTCAACAGAACTACTAACTTCAAAAGTAGAGGCAGGCCCCAAATTAACAGAAGTCATGCGGCTCATTTGCTACATCCCGGACTGAAATTACCATTGTTAATGTGCTTTCATTGAGGGCCTGGACCACCGTTATTGCTTAGTTTCCAGGGTTCAGTCCGGTTAGGAGGATAACTTAACACCAATTATTTGATAGCAAATGAAATGGAAGTCGGATTTTCAAAAATCATGACTAATTTCTGACACAGTTTTCAACTCTTCCCTTATTAGAAATACTGTCTTTCATGTAGTTTCTTTTATAATGATTTAATGTACAGAGAAATTTAATGTATTCTCTTTGATAGCCTCCTTGCAAGCCGCAGTCAGAGCGCCCTCAGAAGCGAACTTAGACGTCAGTCTTTAAAATTCCTTCAAGTCTTTAATACTGTCAAGGTGTTAAAGATACACTTCTTGATTTGATACAGATAATGCATCACTGAATTGTGAGCTCTATGGGGTGCTTTTTATTTACTGTTTTCAAAGAGAAGAGATTCCTGTTCTGGCAATTAGATACTGGTCTTCTGATTTCAAGCATTATGAAGCCTGGAGGCCAAGAATCCAAGATGTAAAGGAATTACAAATTTTTTTTGTTTGTTAAGAGAAGGAAAGTGTATGCAAAATTAGACTGAAATCAGATGGGACGCCCTCATCCGTAGGGGTGGTAGGGAAATCCCTGCAAATTTAGCCTGTGTCCGGATACCACTCTGTTAAGAAGCACATTTCAGTCCTGTGAAAGATGCAAAGATTTCAGAGTACGGAGGATGCTGAAGAAGGTGCTGCTTCTCACTTGCTTTTCTTAATGTGGCACCTTTCAGAGCCACCCTGACCTCCTGCAGCTTCACAGGGAGTTGAATCGTGACTGGTCTGGTCTCGCAGTATTTCTGAGCCTAACAAATAAGCTTCTTCAAAAGCCCGTATTGTTAGTGGATTAAAGGAACAAATTCAGCATCATATCTATAATTCTCTTAGTGACAGCAAATGAAGAAGTTCTGGCCAACATAACCCTTGCCTTGCAAGCCTTTTCAATAGTATTGATTGCCTGTTTTCCCCTGAAAACTAAGCAACTATTGGATGAAAAGCAAGTGGATTTGTGTCATAGGTAGTCAAAACACAGATCACATAGTTCACTGTACAGCTCACTGAAATTCTGGATACTCTCACGTGCCAGATTCTCTCATATTTTAAAAGAGAATTACAATGGACTCTTCTTCTGTTTCACTGGTTTCCCCAATTTGATTTCCCTCCTTTGGTCTCCTAGCCTAGCTATGGGTAAACCTTTTCATTGTACCGGCCGTGATTCTCCTCCGTTCTGTTCCCAGGAGTGTGGGATGAGATTCATTTATCCTAACATTTGCACATAAAAATGAGATGTCTGCTTTTTAGAGAGCCAGAGCAGACCAGGCTCTTTTTATAGTCAGTGGAGAGAAATAGATACGTAAAACTTTGCACAGCCTCGCTGTGTCCAGTGGTGCGCTTGAGACTGTAATGTAGACATTCAAGAAGATTTAATTGCCAATCCTGGAATTTGGCCAGGGTGAGGAATTGATGGCCATGCTAACATTAGATGTGCTGTCGAGCATTAAAGATAACATGATTATGGCTTTCCTTTCTCGCTCAGCTGTTCCTTTTGTAGGAGCTGCCTTCCCCAGGCAGATGTCACAGGGCACACGGCTTCAGAGAGAGTGTTGCCTCCTGGAAAACTACCAGACAGCTCCCAGAGGCAGGAGCTTGAGCTGGAATGTGTTCTCCAGTAGCACAGGCCAACTAGGAGGTAAGTTAAACTGCCTGTTTTATCAAATACACCAATGTAGAGCTTCATGTTGCTCTACTTTCCTTGCAGCAGACTTGGGTATGAACCTTCCTGCTTCGTTTTCCGTGTCAATGAGTAAAACAAGGGTGAGGGAAAAGCATCCAAGAAAGACTTCTGGTCGAAAATCTCAGTGGGGACAGTGGAAACCCAAATCCAGATTTGGCAGCTGTTCCTGGTTTGTGTGTCCAGATATGGGATGAATAATCCCTCAGGACAAGCGGATAGCATCTGATCATTCCATGTATAGGAGGCCTTAGAAATGCTTCTGTCATTCAAATTCTCACAAAGGAAATATAATTTGTGGTTATTCGTGCACTGCATAGACAGATGGAAGCACAGCAGGTAGATAAATACTGACATTCTCTTCTATGAATACCTTCAAAGGAAAGGTCAAAGGTAAGACAGTGACTAAAGTGAATGTAGATTAGGCAGAACATCTGTTAAAGGGGGATAGTGGGGAAAATATTCATTGCTTTTCAGATAGAAGTTCTGCCTAAAAAATGTTAATAGACATCTGCTTAATTAAAAATTCTTTGCCATCCTTAGCATTAGTCTTTCGATAAAATATAAAAGAAGGAGTACAATTAACCCCAAGGGATAATTCTCTACTGCTTCCATAATATAATACCAGAACTTGCTTGGACTAGAAATATTAGAGGGTGGCTTGGCAAGTATCTAGAGCACAAGACGTGGGGATGAAAGGTGCTCTGGGCAATGTCACCTCCTTCCTTATTGTCCTATTAGTAAAATGACAGAACAGAATAAACTCCTGACTCAGGGCAGATCTGGCTCTTGGCAATTGCCTCAGAATGATGCTCCCAGCAGGGCATTGCAGCAGGACAGACCTGAGTGTATTTATTTCATACCAAACATAAAATCAGAGACATGAAATATGCACAGCATTCATCCCTCCTACAACTGCCCCGACCTCAGTGAGCTTCAGAGCAGTAGAGAATACAGGCTATTTTCCATCAATTTATAGGAATAGAAAATCCCACTAAGGAAACTGAGTGTGCACATCAATACAATAGAGCACTGCCCCTCTTGAGCTCTTCATTGATACTGTAGTTCTCAGGATTGATTAAATACGGTCAAAATAATCATTTCGCTTTCATCGCTTTGATGTTCCATTTTTCACTGGTCTCAGCTATTGATTCAGCAGGTTCCCTGTTCTGTGCTTTTATTGGATCAACTGTTCATAATGGGTGAGTAAGCAGACGTCCACGCAATTTAAAGGTAGTGGGAATAGGCATGAAAGGCACTTGAAAATCAATAGGACAGAGGTATAAAACAGCTGTTTGTGCCATGGAAATTCTTCCCACGGATCTTCCCTATATCCAGATCAGTTTGCTGTCATCAGAGGCCAGTGCTACGAGAGCTAACGCCATCTGACTCAAAAATGATCCATGGTGATTGGGCATTCAAATTAAAATTCTGTACAACAATGAAAAGTGTATAAAATCCTTATAACATGCACCTCCTCAAGCTAGTTCTTATGCTGAACAAGCGAGTCCAGATACTGGTCTTCTAACAAACTGACAAGACTGAAAGGTGCGCCCAAACGAACTTTCAGGTAAATTGATTTACCAGGATGTTATTTGCGTATGATGTTACACGTTTATTTTGAATGTGTCGAACAGCGTTTAAAATCTTGAGGGAGTCTGGCAAGGCCTAAGCCCCCCATCTCACTTCCATACTCAGTTTGCAAGGCGAACAGCATCCCTTATAGGTCGATGTCTTCACACACAGCTAATGCAGGCATTATTTATGTTGCTGATAACCAGCCTCAGGTATGATCAGAGCTACACAATCCTTTCCCTCCTGACCTTTTGGCCAGAAAAATCCCATTTGATATCAGTCAGAAAATGCTGATATTATACTGACATACGCTAATGAGGTGCCTGTCAATCTAGAGGAACCTTTCCATCATGCCCTGTACCACTGCAGCTGTCTGAAGTTCAGCAGTGGTAAAGAGTTTCTTGGCTATAAATAGGGAGGTGATTATTCTGTGATACCAATGTGCTGCGTTTTCCCCCCTGCTCCTTTTTCTAGGCTCGTCATGACTCTTGTACATTGACAGTTAAACAGAAGGATTTTCCATGCATACGTGAGTGTTTGAGCACATCCACACCCCCAGAAAGAAGCATCATTTTTAGCTTGGTTCTGAACTGTGGCCATTGCTTTCAGTGATCTGTTTATTGGGACCTTCATGATGCTGTCAATGTAGAGTTATATCCTATTTTCATTATATTTCTAGCCTTGTAGCTAATACTTCTCCATGTGCTTACTCCCTTTGAGGGGCTGGGGGAAGACGTATTTAGATTTCACTCTATCGTGCAACTGGCCACTTCCAGCTGGCATGTAAAAGCCCCTTATCCAACAGCCGGGGATGATGAATGTGGGTGGGAAGCTTGTCTGCTGGTGCAGATTGCCTCCAAGGAGGAGGGAGGCACTTTTCATGAAGCCTCGCGAAAAAAAAGTATTGACAGCACTGTATCAATAACATCCTGCTGCTTTTGAGAGCAGCCGATGGTTCCCCGGGGTTAAGTTGCTGCTGTACCTTCCTATCTGCTGTTACTTTCAGAAACGTTCCTATTCTTTCCCCATATATATATAATATTTTCCAAATTAAAGAGTTCTCTTTAAATTAATATCTCATATCAAGGACCTGATATCACTAAAGAAAAAGCTTTGTTCTTAAACATTTCTCGTACCTGAAAGGATCCTTGCTTGAAGACTTTCCATCAATTGCCTTCCCTTTTAAAGGACTTGGTTTTGCTGGAGGTGAGTCCAGCTTCAAATTCTCTGGGTTCCCGTCCCAGGCAGGGTCCTTGCCTTCAAAGGGCTGTGCTTGCTACTGGTGAAGGAGTTTAATGCAGTGAGAAGTGCTAAAATAGGGCTTTAAAATGTGATGCTGATCCCAGAGAAGTTATTTCTATTTTTAATCAATGCTTCTCTCAGCTAGGCAAGTCTTAAGAAAATCTGTTTCCAGACTGTGCTAAAGAAGGGACTCAGCATGGTATTTTTTTTCATTCTCTTTCTCTCTAAATAACTGATTCAAAACCCATGAAACATCTCCATTTGCTGTATCGTGTATACAAATATTTAACACTAGCCATATGTTTCTGTGTTTTCCTGGAGCCTAAGATAATTCCTTATATCATCTTTCCTTTTCAACTTCTACATTAAAGTGCCTTTTTGGCAGCCTAAATAGCTCAGTGTTTACTGAGATTTGTTTCATGAGAGAGACTTTATATCTATGTATATTTGCTATTTATGTTTCTGAGCTCATTAGAAAACAGTATTGTGTGTATTTTGATGACTTGTAGAGTTGAGTATTTTCTGCATAGTCCAAAAATTATCTGATAGAGCCAAGCGTGCTGAGACAACTAGATACGTCTCGGTAACTTCAACCCAGGAGTACAAAAGGAT
This sequence comes from Clamator glandarius, assembly GCA_033459285.1. NCBI lineage: Eukaryota > Metazoa > Chordata > Aves > Cuculiformes > Cuculidae > Clamator > Clamator glandarius. Next base: position 2,065,450 of record JAUNZM010000326.1, on the reverse strand, counting down.
GAGCATTAAAAATTAAGGGAAGTTAGAGAGAGTTGTTAGGTTCTGTAAGAACAAAAAATGGCAGAGGAACAGCTCACTCGATGAAAAGACAGGCTCGTTTTATAGTTGTTATAAAAGTTGTGAGTAAAGAACCCCTCAGGGTGAATGCTAGACAATAACCGTTGTGTAATGAGTGGGGTCAGGGCCTCACCTTTTAACAATTACCTGCAAAGAGCAAAGCCTTCTTGTATTGAATAACAATCATAAATTTGGCCAGTCGTGAGCCGCGCTGGCAAGTTGCCGGGAGCTGTAGGGGCTGAACCTGTTTTACATAAACACTTGGCATTCAGAGATGAAGGCGCCCACGGAAAGGTGAACAGCCTTGTTTTGATGCGACTTTAAAGCTGTATTTCCAGGTGCCAAAGAGATGAAATGGAGAAAAAAAGGATCCAGGCAAATAAACCTCGAAGGGGAGCGTAAAACAAATATGAATAGAAGATGGGTAGAAACTGCTCAAAAAGCTGTAACTTCATTCTTATAATCATTATATGTCTCGCATCCTGACACACTGTAACACCCATCCAGGTCTAAGGAAGGATTCCGTACAGGCGCTGGGTTTGGATCCGTAAATCAGATTTGGAACCATTTCAGTATCTTTATCTTTTAAAACTACTCATTAATTGAATAGAAAGTCCTCTGATTTTCTGAGATCCATGGGACACATCAGCAGCTTGAAATGAGTTGCAAGCTTGCATGTGGAAAGAAGACCCTTCTTCGAAGATATCAAACTTATCTACAACCTCATTGGCATTATCAGCTCAGGGGAGAATCCAAATTCTAAATGCTGGAGCACCTTGCAATATTTTCTCTCAGGCAATTACATTAGGATGCAGAATAGAAACCTTAATGATATCAATATTTAATTCTTATAACTAGCTTCTAAACAGTATAGAAATGTTGGCATAATTAATTTTCAGCCACTATCTTTTTTCTTCCCCTTTCTAATTAGTAGAGTATAGATGAGATGCTACTGCATACTTGATAAAAACTGTGGTTTTAATTGTGTATATATGATTATTCTTATATAGTTACATCAAATGAATTAAGTGTCATTGCCTTCTTTAACACAGCTCAAGGGCTAGAGAGGATATAGCAATAATTTTGTGCTGGAAACAGAGTCATAGTAATGCTTGTTGCTCTTCATGCGAAGACATCAAAGACATTTGCAGAGCTGCATGGATTATTCTGCTTCCATATATGGGAAACTGGAGGCTCAGAAAGATTCGAATTCACATTTTTTAATCAGGAGATCATTCAATCGCGAGATCAAACTAAGTAAGCAGTGTTAAAATCCTCAGCCTAAAAGATTTGCACATATAGGCATCGAGTGTAGACCTCTGAACCATGCCTTATCCCATATAAATTAAAACGTGTCTTATTCATCAGTCATGTAGGTTGCCCAGGCAGATAATATAAGCGAGAGCTTTGCCCTCTGAGGGAGCTCCTTGCCCAGCCAGGCCTTCCCCACTCTCCAGGGCTGGAAGAGCGACGAACCCATTAACCTGAATTGGAAAAGCAGTATTGACTACAACAGGTAGGTATTGATCAAAATTTACTAAGGAAAAAATATTTGAAGAATTAGAAAACATAAAAATCTGTCTTTCCGAGTGAAGGATATCAGAATCCAGACCAGATTTTTTTTTTTAATGTAGCTTGGAACGTAAAAATAACAATTTCTTAATTCATCCACCAAGTTGAAAAATCAATTATTGCACTCCTCAGCTCTAGCGAACTGTTTGTTCCTTAATGTAATGACAATCGTCTTCCAAGCAAATTAAGTCCAGCACTACAGAAAATAAAATATTCATTAGAGAAGTTATTAGAAAAATAGATCAAATTATATTGAGGCAGTTTATTTGCTGTGTTCCTACAAGGTGCTTGTAATACTGTGTTGCCTCGACTTTGAGTAACGTCACCAAGATAGTCTTTTGCTGTTCTAGGATGGAATGTTTCCCTTCCACTTCCTAGAAAATCCCACACTGAAGGGTAAAACCAATGACATTTAACCTGAATGACCTTGTTTCTGTTGAGTGCAAGGATTTAAGTGGAATGGGATGTAGCTGCTGTGTTTTCAGAAAGAAGGTCTGAAGGTCTGTGTCATAACAGGCGTGAAGAGAGGACTGAAAGTTGGATTTTAGTCCTACAGTGTATTCTGACCGAAAAGCAACACACGCATTCCCTGAATCCTGAATGCATATATTTGTGAAGGAGGGAGGAATTCCTTAATACAGCAGGAAATGTCATCGAATGTCTTGCTTTTCCATTCTGCGTGGGCTTCTGGCTGGTTTAGGTGGGTTTTCCCCAGCTGGGGAAAAGAACCCAGCAATCCTCAGTACAGCAGCAAGTGGTATGTCCCACCCTGCCAGAGCCAGCAGCTGGCGTGGAGAACTTCAGGCTCTTAAACTTTAATTCACACCTAACATCCCAAAGGTATCAGTGGAAAGTCAGGCTCCTGAGTACAGCCTAGGTCCCTGCATCCACTTTGGGAACTCTGGATCTCATCCAGACATGAAAACATCCTAGGATGTGTCCCCCTTTTTCTCTGAAGGTGTGATTCACTTAAAACCTACATGGAAATCAATCCAGACCATCTGGAAGTCAAAGTCACAGTGAATCTTGATAATATAACCTCTTCTGCTCAACGTCAACTTCCTATGCAGAGCACGGCTGCCCTGACTTTCCTAGGCAATTTTCACTCATGCAAATAATCCTTTAGATTAATGTTAAAGCAGTGGCATGGAGCCGATTCTTGAACGCCAAACTGGGTTCATTTGACAGAAGTTAAAAAATAATTATAATTATTCTCTGTGATCTCTCTAAACCGCAGGGAGAGAAAGGGGGGAAGCAATTACCTTGTGTGTGTTTCTGTGTGTTTGTGTGTGTTCATATATTATGACTTTTTCTTCTTTCTTTGCACCTGGGAATCTGTAATGCAGCTGACACTGATTTAGGGGTTTTTAAGCATTGGAACTAATCTCTGCTTTCCTGGGAATTTTAAGATATACATTACCCTCGTGTTCACTGACCTAGCCAGCTACTGATAAGGTAAAAATACTTCCTTTATTATTTGGAGCAATAAGGGGCAGCATCTGAATAAGTATTAATTACTGCAGACAAGCTTAGCTCCTGTGATGAATGTAAACATTGTCTTTGAATATGAACTTGCGTTTATCACAGTGCACAAGGTAATATGGACCTGACCTGAGAATAAATATTTTTAAATTAATTAATGACCTTGCAGATACACAGAGCAATCAGCCAAGTTTTCATTTTTTGTAAGGAGTATTTTAAGTGTGTACCAGTTCAGCAGCAGATCCCAGTGCAACCTGTTTGATTGCTTCTGAAAAGAAGAAAAAGGTCCTAATTTGGGCTTTAGATAAACAAAACAGGTGGAGGAAATTCTTTCTGGAGAGGAGACAGCCTTTGATGTTAATGAAGCAGGCAACATCATTCTGTGTTTTGCAAGCTGGGACGTAACTACAACCTCTCTCTGTGCAGCGTGGTTTTAACAAGAGGGTTATCCACTTCTGTCCCCACCAACAATAACCACCTTCTCTTATAAGTCCCTTTTAATTGTGCTGAAGAGGTGTGGAAGGGGTGGTAGCTCAACACTCCAGTTCAAGGAAGCATCCCCATTAAGGTTCTTGAATGCATGCTAAAGTTAAAACACAGATATAAAATGCTTTTCAGAGTGGTTTATAGTACACAGGAACTGTTTTCCTGCCTCAGGATTTTAATTAGGAAATGATAGTGAGCATCTGTGCTTGCTGGCTAGTGTAGCAGGCTGAGGAGAGAGTAGAAAAGCATCACACAATAACCAGAGATGCAGTTTGGTTTCTGTTTATTCAAAAGGCTGGAGATTCCATCCTTCAAAGATGTGTCTCTCTGATGTCTTCTTCCTTTTATTTATAAAAAAAATATATGGAAAATGAGTAAGATGCATTTGATCAAAAATCTTTGTCTTTAAGACTGGTTTAAACAAGTATCTGTAGAAAGGCGGGCGCTGCTGGGGGTCACTGACTTTAATTATAAGGCACAGCAAAGCCTGATTTGTGGGTCCGTAGGGTGGTAGGGCCAAACAGCTCGTTCCACAACAGATGGAAACAGGTCTGGCGTATGTGAAAGCCAAACTGTTGTTTCCCAGTTTAGTTTAAGAAGAGCCTTCAATATTTTAAGAGCAGGGCAGAGGTTTAAGCACTTACAGTCCTGGAGTGATGCTGGTGCTAAATCTCTGCACCCTTTTGGGGCACCCCATGTGGGCTCAGTTGGAGCCGTAGAACATTCTGCCTCCCCGAGGGGTCTTGCTGTGGGAGATATTGTGCGGTACGGTTGAAATTGTAAAAATGGGGAGATAAGGACCCAAAATTTTTCTGCCATAGTCCCCTTAAGATCACAGCCAAGGGACCCGTATGTTTCCCCATGTTTTGCTGTTATTCTAGTCCTTACATTTTAAAACTGGTAGCAGTGACACCCGTGATACCCTTTTTGTCTCTTGTATCTGAGGTTGCATCCATAGAGAGCAAAATGTTTTTGTGCATTTCTGCTTGAACTCATGTGGCAAGTTTCTTCACATAATTGATAGACACGGATGTTGCCAAGATTGGTTGAACAGGAATGGTAAGTGACATCAATGAAATTCAGATAGATCTTTCCACAGCTCTTAGCCCGTTAACAAGGATAAGCTCTGTTAGCAGGGAGGTGAAAAGAGGTGTAATTCATGCCTTATGTCAAAGGAGATTTATCGCCTCCAGAATTTCGAAAGAAGCCATTTCACTGCTTACAGAGAGTACAGTGAGTTTTAGCTCTCCCTAAAAGAAATTAAAATCAAAGAGCCAGAGATCTCCAAAAGAAACAGTACAATATTTTCTTACAGACAACAAAGGCACTAGTCTGTGCCTCTGCTCATCAAAGAAGCACAATGAAGAGTCATTCTTCTTTCTTCCCTCTTGTCAATAAGAGGAGGAAAAAGTTCAATTAGAGTGGCATTATGGAAGTCAGCAAAATACAAATGTTAATTATACTCTCCTCAGCACCCCTTCCCTCCCTCATCTCCCGTGTTGAATTGCTTCTTGTCAGTGCTCAGGCTTTAAACAATGTTATTTGTGCTCATGGAGTTCTCAACAGCATCTTCACCGTCAGCACCCACAGCTTCAGGAGCAAGGCAAGGAGAAAAGACGGAGGAAATTCTCCTCTCTATTTCTTTTATTTCATTTTGGTTTTTGAGCTTAGACATGCATCTCTAGAAACAAAGCCAAAGACTGGGCACAAGGTCCATGTTCTTTCATCATTAGTATGATTTCATGTACATAATACGGTGACACTTGCAGAGCTCAGTCAGGTTCTCACCATCATTTATAGCATTAAATGGCAACCCATGCCCTAGAGTTTCCAAGACTAAATGCTGCATGAAGTTTAAATGTATTTTCTTTACCATTCTGGCAGCTACCTTTTCAGGTACTGTTTGCTGTTACTTTCCTTTATGCACCTGCTAACAGTTTTCAACTGACCAGATTATATATGACCTTACCATTTTCTCTCTCCTCCTGTCTAATATGAAGCATTTGGCCTTTTGCTCTGGACTGTTTCTTGCCTTCATTGCCTTCTTCCATTAATCTATTTCAGTACTGCCTTTTCCTCCTTTAAGCGCAACATTCTGTGATTTTCACTTTCTTGAGCAATGGACTAAACCCTTGTTTTTCCAAATTGGTTTTTGTAATGCTGTGACTTTTCAGGATTTTTTAGGGAACTCTCAGACTAAAAATATAGAATTGGAGGAGATCAAGAGCGAGTTCCAGCCACCTCTATGTGAGACAGGGGGTGAGGACACACTTGAAAGAGCTGTTGCAGTAACAACCGCAACCTGCAGCCTAATTGTCTCTTTGGAGGCAAAATTGATCCTGAAGGGTTCTTCTTGTACTGACTCTGGTAGTAAATATAACAGCAGGTCTGGGGTTTAATTTAGCTGATTCTCTTGTCTCCTCAAGCAAATTTTTAGCTTCTTTATCAGCTGTGTTTTCATCACTTAATTGGCTCTTCTCGCTAGTGCCAGTGCCCTATCCTCTCTTGAAAGCTTCTTTAAGGTTGTTTGGTTTCAGCAGGAAACCTGAGCATAACCTTGACCGTGAAGCTGCCTATTTATGTATGGGTTGGCTTTGCCTCTGGTTCTAGTCCTTCTCGGTGGCAGGAGGCTTTCTGAGCAGGCTTTGCCTAGGCAGAAGCCCACGGTGGGTTGATCTCTACTCCATGAGGCCTCAAGGCAGCATAAGAAGCAGAGCGTGAGCAAAGCCTGGGGAAATCAGGTAAGTTGCAGATGCCCTAAGTACAGGATTGCAGAGAGGCTTAAAACTTCCTTCTTTGCTCCTTCCTTATCACCTTCCCCAAAGGCAGTAACAGAAATTGGAATCAAGATTAACAACTTTAAAGGGCACGCTTAGTGAATATGCCAGCTTGTGTAATGAAATGAAAGTTACTTTTAAGGAGATCATCAAAGCAACTTCTCAAAGCCCTGGAAAAACAAATTAGTTGACTGACCAAGTTACCCACTGGGCAGGCAAGGAGGGAGCTGCAGCTCCACAAGTTTAAGGTTGGTTTATCTCTTTGGCAGCTTCTCCTGCAACGCTTGGATTATTGACCAAAGCTTTCACCTTTTCCTTCCCCTTGTGCTGGCTACAAGTTGAAGGCATTTAAACCTCTCTAGGTTTCAATACTTTCCATGTTTTCTTTAATACTTGATCTGATCCAGGTTTGTCAGTGCTGGATGTAGCCAATCTGCCAGGCTTTCCTCTTGTTTCATGAGCAATTGTGCTGTGTCCTTCTCAGCCTGTACACCCTGGAGTCTGTATGGTCAGAGAAGAGCAGGCTTAGAAGAGGAATAGCTTCCACTTTGACATATTTAAGGGGATTAGTTTGTAGATAAGTGATAAAACTTGAAAATCAATCAGAATATCAGGTAGATAGAGCCCCAGAAAAGAGATCAAATGAATAAACTGAAGTAAGTCCAAACTTAGGCACGTTCTGTAATTAGCATTCTATGTTAATTGTTCAATGAAGTAGGTATAGGATGCCTTACACGGGAAAAATAGACTGAATAATAGAATTAATAGCAAAAAGCTAGTACTGGATTTGCATTTCTGTATTTGAGTCTTTCCTTTTATACTTCCTAAGAAGCTACTTGACTGGCAGCACAGAAAAGTCTGTTCTAGAGAGTTCAAAGCTCTTGTCATTGCGTGTATCTGCAGTGCCTTAACAGCAAATATCCAGAGCGGTACTAGGCAGGGCGGGGGGCTTTCCTCTTTCAGGAGCTCTTCCAAGACTGATAACAAAAGAGGATAATTAAGGCTGAAGTCTGCTGGCTGCTGCTGTAGCCCAGCCCTGTGTGTCCCATAGTGCCCTACGTGACAAAACTGTACATCACTGCAGGAATTGCAATAATAAGGGGTGAGACACAAGATCACCTCGAAGGACGAAAGAGGTCTGGAAACAAACAAGCAAAGACTGGAAGGTTTAGAAGCCCCTTGAGTAAACGAATCGTCTTTTCTGAAGTGTGATTAGCAATCAAAACAAGACAACCTGAGCAGAGAATTGTCCCTAACCAAATGGACTGTCACATCGTTTACCTTGCTTCTTGCTGGCAGCAGGTTCTCTGTCAGAGAAGGCACCTAAAGAGACAAGAGAAGGGAGAGAACTGAAATGACAACTGAAATGATGCTTTTTGTATTGCCATTGTCCCTGAATTTTGAAAGGCCAACTTCAAAATATTATGACTCCCAAAATGTCATAATTACAGTATCTCGGCTCGTACTTGTCTTCACTCTGTGCCTCAGACCATATGTTTAATCTCTTTAATGTACTATAATTACGCCTTCTGTGTGGATCAATTATCTCAGAATAGGGAAACAAATTACCATCGTTATCTGAAATTATTCTTTATATTTTCTTTTATCCTTTTTTGTTTTCTGGGTTTCTTTACTAGTGACACAAACGTAGTTCACATTCGTGCTCCTTTTTTGTTCTTTGCTTGAATATATATTTGGCAGTAAATCATCTATCAAGGAAGGAATTGTCCTTCCCTTTGCTGCTATTCCCTAGTTCTCCTTGTTGGGCAACTCATTACTTTCTGCATATTCAAACAGGTTTATTAAAAGCAGAGCTCCCAAACAAGACCAAGGATTGGGAGTAGATAGATTCTTTGTAATTTCTCAGGTTCTTCACTAAAGTACTTCAAATTAACATACCCTGTATCCACAAGGATCACACGAGTATCTGCAGGAGTTGAGTTTATTGTGGCAGTAATTCACAGGTCAAAGCTCACTTCATCTGCACTGATGTGACAGCTAATGGTTCCTATTACACGAGTGATCCATGAATTATAGAGTAACTCGTTACCGTTCCACTGCAACCATAAATAAATCTAATTAAATTAGCGCTTTGAAAAAAACACATCAAGCTGCAGTCGTAGGCAGACTACAATTCACTAAAGCAGAGAAAATTCGGCTGCAGTCTGCGATTTGAGCAACCTGATCCAGTGGGAGGTGTCCCTGCCCGTGGCAGCGGCGTAGGAACTGGATGATCTTCAAGGTCCCTTCCAACCCAAACTATGATTTGATCGTTGGAGAAAAGTTACTATAACACCATGTCAGTCCTTCTGTACTCAGCAATCCCTAAAGGAAAATTGGGTCTTAAACCTTACTCTCGGTAGCCCTTTTCACCTAAATTATTAACTTTGATACCTGGATCAATTCATCTGAATAAGATAAAGTAGATTATATATGTTGCTTGGAATGCTGTGAGAAAGTGATTTCTCGTGTGACACTGGTGTATTATCTATTCAGGTCTCAGCTGGAATCTGTGAATGAAGCCAACATATCCAAGCCTTGCAAAATTCTAAGTTAGGATACTCTTTAAGGTGATGGCTTTGCTGTAGGGCTCCTGTTTCATTTCTCCTGAATTGGCTGAGCCTACTTCCAAAATGCTGCACTGACAATCAAGTTTCACACAACAGGAATTTCTACCAAGAAAGGTCTATAGTGGTAACTCCGCTGTAAAACAAATCATATCTTCCTGCCCACTTCTCTCCATTTTATGAGGTACCTTTCCCCTTCTTATTACTTTTTCTCCCATTTCTCACTGTCTCTGCTGCACACCAAGGCAATAAAATACTGAGGGGCATAAGGAAAAGGCAAGTGCTTAATTCAGAATTGCATCCAAACACAGCTCCTGCTTGAAAACAGTTACTTCTATCACGTGAATTTGAAATTAAAATGCTGAAGTGATGGAGAAATGGGGTGTGGAAATACTTAATTTGACAGCAAATTACATTTATGGCCTGAGAAAATGATGTCTTTTAAAAATGAGTGCCCATGTTCAATGCATGCCTGTTTTAAATATCCAGGTGTGAAAAATTAAAAAAAAATCTGCTTTGTTGGGAACATTTCAAGGACTGCTGATGCCAACGAACGGCAGCACAAAGCCAGGTGGGTAGCGGTAGGCTTTCCTCAACCGCCTAACAGATTGACTCAAAACTCCTGTAAATCCAGAATCCGACGCAAAGATTAAAGCTCTGCTTTCTTGTGCGGCACTTTATTAGCAAGTGTCACTGGGCATGTTTTCAAAACTCAAGCAAACTGTGAGATTTAGGGAAATTATTACCAGCACTTCTTTTCTTGATGTTCCTCTGCTGATCTGCACTCCTCTCAGTGACTCACAGGAGAATCTGATATGTGAAATGACAACAGAGTTAACGACGCGCACGCTGCCTGGGTTTAGGTTGTAAAACAGGCACCAAAGGCTGTAGCAACGTGTGAGCTCTTTGCTTCCAAAAGTTAACTTCCCACAATATTGGCCTGATCTGCAGCAGAACCTGTGGGGTCCCAGCAGAGCCAGGACCAGAGTGCAGAGGGGGCTACACAGGATTAAAGAGGCAGGGGTTTATTTTTTATAAAGCTTGCAATGTCTGGACTAGAATGTTCTTCAGTGGATTATTTGATAGGCAGAATCCTCATAGATCAATGATCAGCGTGACACCCCATTGTGCAGTTCCTCAGCGCTTGGCTATGCCCACAGGGGCACCGCTGGTTTGCAGGAGGGAGCAGAAATGATGGGAGCCTGTCTCCTACGTGCTTCGTGGAACAACTGTAACTGGTTTTTAATTTGGTACCTGGTAGGCTCAGGAACTCCAGTGTCCGGCTCCCGCCTCAGTGGTGATTCACCAAAAGGAATTTGCTGGCATCAGCTTTTAAGGAACACAGACTGCTTCATAGCTCCAGAATTAGGGCTGATTGGTGATATCTTTAAAAGGCATTCGCTGCCCAAGGGTAGTTTCCAGCTTTAAAATGACCATCGTATATTAGGGTCACGGAGAGCAATCACATTAGAGGAGTAGGAGGGAAAGAAGCCAGGGAAAAGCAGTATAAATTAATCTGATAAATCTTTCTGTAATGAACTCCTGTTGCTTCAGGGATGAATCCAGGTGAAGGCACTGATGTTTACAGAAGTTTTCACTAATAACCACCAAAAAATAGTTATTAATAATTGTATGTGTTCATATGTATGTGAGGTGCCTTTGTTTCCTAGTGCTTGGTAATAAGGACTGCCAGCCTTTCCAAGGAGGCTGGGGGTTAAGTGTTTGTCTTGAAGAAGGTTCCTGAGAGTACTTGTCTAATAAACACTCTGTGCTGGAGGGGAGAACAAGCGATATACGTTGCGGTACAGCAATATAATGCATCAGTTAAAAGCAAACAACACCCAAAACAGTGGATTGCCAGGGCAGGTCTGCATCTGCCAAACAATATTTCTGTGTCAGCTTTCCAAATGAAGCACAGCCAAATATAGGAGCACAATAATTCATCGTGAAGGAAGGAAGCTATTCCAAGGGGGATGAAACAACAGCAGTGACCCTAGATTACGGGTCTGATTCTCAGTCTTTTGCCTTGTGCAGTAATTTGCCTCAGTCCTGCAAACCGTGTAAGTTGCTAATGAGTCAGAATAGTCTCATTCCTCTCTGCCTAAGTGCAGAGTTGGGACAAGTGGTCAAGAAAGAGCCGAACTTAGTGCTTGTTTGGCTAACAGTGATGCTGTCATCAGTGGAGCCAGCAGAAGCGATGGGAATATCTTCCCTACGCCTGCAGGTTTAGTGCCTTTGCTCAGCGGGTGATGCAGCACTGGCACCATTCGAGTGACATAAGGAGTACCTGAGGCATTTTACACCACAGGAGATAAACTTGTCTAAGGCAAAATAGGGCAGGTGTAAAGGGTGACTTCTGCAGTCTGCTTTCCTGCATTGCTGGATCCAGCGTCAGCAAATTTAGATGAAGCAGGAGAGGCATTGGCCAAACGCAGCTCATTTTAGTCACCCTGCCAAAGCCAGATGTCTCCATTCACTTCTTAACAAAGAAACGCCCTGTCATGCCAAACAACTAAAATAAGATTCATCAGCAAGATGAAATTCAACTTATTACATGCCTGAGTACCCATTAGAAGAGGAGAAGGTGATACACGATTGCTGCTCGCAGAGTGTGGTTAGTGAGGAAGAATTGCTGGTACTTCAATAGTGGGTAATAATAGCAAACATCTGCTTCATCTGCCCTTTCACAGACATGCAGGATACATCCTCTGATGTCCACACTCAGAACTAGGTCGTTCTTCTCATCAGGCTCCTTTGCACCATCTGGATTGCTGAGAAATTATTTTACAAGGGAAAAAAAAAAATGCAGGGAGGTTGGGAAAGATTATTATTCAACAACGAAAGTGGTCATGATGTTTCCCTTAAGTTTAGATTTCTCAGAACAACACATACAACTATGAGGCACCAAACATAGGTTTTAACAGCAACAGGAACTAGTGTTTTTAGGACCTGGCAGTGAGTAGAGGTCCTCAAAGAGGCCTTAAAGTTCAGTGCTTTCTGCAGAGAAAACATACAATTCCTCCTGATGTCCTTTCCAAGGGGATGTCCTAGGAGATGCTACAGCAGGACTGAAGAGGTACCTGGTTCCTTCTGTGCTACTGTAGAGAACAGGGGGCCAAGTAGGGGCCAAACGTGACTGCAGAGGGCTGGTTGCTTCCCTTGATTCATCCCCCGAATGCTGCATTCAGTACGGAAACCAATGTGGTTGCCGTGTCCTCAGTATCTTGTACAACTGGCAGGTTCTTTCGTCAAGGATTGCGACTCTGTCCTTCCACTCGATAAGCTTTTTTTTTTGAAAACAAAGTCCATTTGCCCTCCAGTTTTCACTTTGGTTTACTCTGTTTTCCTATACTTACTCCTGTCTTCACCATTAACAAAACTGAGGACTGCAGGATGTGAATTTTAACAGAGTCAACAATTTAACCTGCAGTCACCAAGGGAGGCTGCGTTTCTCTGTACATCTTTTAGTGCTTGCACTCCACGCAGATCAGGAGCCGTTCGTGGGGCGCGGGCTCTCCCCTGTTCCCCTGGGGCACTAGCTCACTGACAGCAGCGTTGCAATTAAAGAATGCTAAAAAACCATACCCCTGGGCTGCCGACCTGCCAGAGAGCATCAGCCTCCTGCGTGTGGAAAAGGCAACCGCAAGCTGCTTAGCCAAACCCACAGAAAGTGGCAGAGTGTTCTGTCGCTTCAGATCTTTACAGTTATTTCACGTGGGGGTGAGCAAGGTTGGGAGAAAGAGTAACAAGCTGCCAGTTTCTTTCCGTGCCTCCGAAGGCAAAACTGCATTTCCAGACTAAGAAGTAGCCTCTGTGCTCTTCACAATAGCAGAATGGGATCTCTCCTGCTTCCACTCATCAAGGGCTACACCAGCAAATCCCAGCCTAGCCCCTGGGAATCTGTCCCGTTGTATTTAATTGAAATCCAAAATGGCATGAAAGGGCTGATAAATTTTGTTCCGCATCTGAGAAGAGCAGGAGGAGAGCAGAAGGGATGATCCATAAATCTGCTAGTAAGGTATTAACCGCTCTGGCGGAGTGTTCTTAGGAGCTATCCACAAGTATGTTGTGGCATTTACCCCCACCAGGGCGTGGAGCAGGGCACCACAGGGCAGGACCCTGCGCTCCGACTCCTTATGGAACCGTGGGCCACTCACTACGGTGCTTCTGTCCTATAAAGATTATTCCCACCCTGGACAGGAGGCAACTGCTGCTGTAAATCTAAATGCAGCCATTTCACAGTGATGCTGGGACTCTTCTCATGGTTGTAAAGTGATCCAGGACACTTAAAGGTGCTACGGCAGCTGTGATGTATTTTTACACATATTTTGCCTTGCAAGGCAGTAAGCTAGTCCTAAATAAATGGGGGAAACCTGAGCAGAATTAGAAATCACATTAGAAATGGTACAAAACTTGGGCTAAACCCATGAGATGTCTCAAGCTGGAATCACCCTGAAGGGGAGGGGATGTGTCATATGGCCACTAAAGGAATGTCAGCTTAAAGATGTGTATATGGTTAAATATCTTAAGTGTTTTTCTAGATAAGGGTTTTCTTTGGGATCATAGTGCTTGTATTGAGATCTCCGTTGTTTGTCACACCCGCTGCGATTCTGTAATCTTCTATGGAGCCTTTGCAAGGTCTTAGCGAAAACAGAAATGTCCCGTGTGAGTTCATGCAGCACGTCCTGCAATCCAGAGCAGAGATTTTCAATTTTCCTTTTTTTTCTTAACTTTATTTCTTCTTTCCTGTCTGCATCCCTGCTGTTTAGCAAGAAATGGCAGCTAGTCACTTGCATAAAATTAAACCTACTTTTACTTATCAGTCGCTGAAATGCAAAGGTATTCTTAGCTGTCTTAGGAAATGCACCTAAGATATTAGGTAAACACTACAAATTAGATGTAAATGGAATCAGAGAAACAGCTGTCACCTCTCTTGCTAGGTGATTAATTTTTTTCTGAGTCAACAATTACATTTCAGCACATTACGCCCATCAGCTTCTCTAAATACTGACTGGAGTGACTGCCCCTCCTGCTTGCTGACAGGACGAGGAGGGTAGCAGCTCCTTGGCAATGAATTTCCATTAATCTTAGAGCTGTTTAGCATACTCTCACCTTACAAGACTTAGCACCCCTCTCCCCCGCATCTTCTCCAGTCGGATTCTCCCTGCCGCACGCAGAAGTCACGATGCGTTGAAACAAGCGTGGGCAGCGATTTACTGACCCTGAATTGCCCAGAAGAGCTCTCTCCAGACCCCTACACCTTCTCACAGCTTGGTGGGCTCTGCCAGGCATTTCTAAGCCTCCGCTGGCCTCTGGTGGTGCTTCATTCCCAACCCTTCTGTTGGCTACTGGTTGTGCCACCTGCACACGGGGTTTCATCATGACCTGGCTTGAGCCTGGAAGATGTTGTGTTGGTCCCAGGCACGTGGGTGTCTTTCTCTGATAAGAAATGCTGCCTCAATGGAGTTGCTTACCTCTTCCCACTCACCAGCCCCTTCCACTGAGACTCCCAGCTTTGCAGTCCAGCATGTGGAAAGCTTGAATTTGTCTCCACTTCTTCTCCGAATCTTACCTCAAACAGTGGTGTCCAAGCCGTTGGTTTGAAGGAGCTGCATGTACACAGATGCCAGCACGTCCAGTCTTCCTGGTTACCATTCATGTCAGTGGGGATGGAAGGATTTTTACTCGGGCTGTAATTATTGGATTAGCGTGGATGTCAGCAGTAGAATTTAGATGCAATTTAATGGGTTCATTTTGTGCCTCCCAAAGGGGTCGACAGGGCTGCTGGGCGGCTCGGTGGCTGGTACTCAGCTAAGAGCTCTGCAGCAGGAGCTCACTGGAGGATGGATTGTGCTTACGATGTTGCCAGCATGTAGCTTGCAGAACGCTTTAGGGCATTAGTGGGAAAAGATGCTTGTGAATAGAAAATATGAAACAGGCTTTGTTTTTAATAAACCTGATTACTTTAAGGGAATGAATAATAATTGTTGTAATGTGACTGAGTTTGTCGTATTTACTGAACTGATTTCATGTGAACCGTCCTATCCCTCGACAGCACGAGGAGACCAGCTACTGATTTTATAAAATCAGTATTTCTGTGATATTCAAATTGCTGTATCAGTATTCTTACAGATGGTGCAGTATATAATAAAAATGAATAATTCTCAGACAGCTATTTATTCAACAAACCTAAGCCCAAATTCCACAGAGACTTAGGTGTACACTTAACATTTCCCAGGGGAGTAATCCTATTGGATTCGATGTCAATATTTGCATGAGCGAACGTTAACATGTTTAGGGCTTTCTCCTTTTCTGATATCTTATCTATTTACATAATACTACAACCTGGAATTAATTAGAAGATTGATTCTTTGAAAATGGTCTTTTATTTCCTCCTTTGAGCTGACTGTGACAAGATGAGCTGTGATTTGGGTTGGTTGGCTACGATGCCTTCACTGTGATCTTGCTGATTTGTATCAAGATAAACAAACACTTTTAACAAAGATGAGGGGTTGGTTTGTTGTTGGTTGTAGTTTGTTTTTTTTAAAATCTCACACAGAAAGGAAGGAAAGCCGTTAATTTGTTTTTGTTGAACAAAAGATAAGGTGATCTTCTCCCATTCTTCACTCTCCTAGCGCACTGACTCTGCACTGGAGACTCTATAGGTTCTCTATTCTGCCTTAAGATTTTATTATAGAATTTATCCATAGCAGTAATGAAACTTTGATACTGTTTGTCTTTCTCTGAAATTCCTTTTCTCGAGGAGTGAGATACACAGCAGGATGAGTAGTGGAGGCTGGTTTAAGGGTACAGCAACCAGTGCATTAGGTTACTCAAAGCCTCATCCGAAACGTTAGAAGTTTTTTAAAAGTAGGAACAGTAAAGCTGGCTTAGATCAGGGATGAAGATGCACCTCAGTTGAGGTCTGCGTGGGATCTGGATTCCCAGCTTTGCCTGCTCCGACTCAAACCCAAGTCAAATCATCAAAGTGTGTGGTGTGAGGCCCCTGTTCACAGTCATTAATGTACCTGGACTTAATTCACAGTGCGGAGAGGATCCTGCACCTCCGAGCCTGCCAGACCAAGAGCCTAATTTAGCTTCACATTTATCATCCGGGAGGGCCTATCTTTCTTTATTAACTTTGTGCAGAAGCCGTGGGAGCTTAACCTCACCAGGCTGGCAGTAGCCCCTGTGAATCTCCACAATCTCTGCATTGCCGCAGCTGATGATTTTTTTTTTTTTTTTTGGCTGCGTCTTGCTACAGCACAGTCGCTGTTTGTAATGGAAATAATGCCCTTGGGAACCACAACAAGTTCTTGCACGACTTAATATCAAGTATGTAATGGGGATACACAACCACAGCCCATGAACCCAAGAAAGGAAAAGAAAAGTAGCCGTGCTACTATGACTGTGCTATTTACTCTTCTGCATTGTTGTTTGGAGGTGAATATGAAAGATTTTTATCATGCCCTTCAGCAAATATTATTCTCGTCAATATTTACAAGTGTATCAACTATGGATTAGCAGTGTTCATTCTCTCTGGAATGATATTTTCTGTTCACATTGGAGAACCTTCAAAAATAAGACCTTTAACCTTTGCAAGCAGCTTTCTCTACCCTTTTGACCCACCATGAAAGAAAAAAGTACACCTGAGGTTTGATTAAATCTGTGTGTTGGGAACTCAGGGGCAGCCAAAATACCATGCGGCTGCTAGAGCAAATCAACCTTTGGTGTAAATCTGCATTTCTGGAAAAGGCCTGTTAGCAGAATCTGGCCATGGAAGTCTTGAACCATCCCACAGAAGCTGTATCTCCCCTGTAAAATTATATTCCCTTAGACTGTACAATGGAATTGTGTTGGGTATCCGACCCACCTCATGATATGATGGTCCCCAGTGCTGTGACCCGTGTGCACTAAGGAATGAGGTCTGTCTGAAGGATGCACGATATTCTTAAAGCCAGCCTCCAAAATTAACGCTGTCCTGAAAACAAGAAGGAAAACATCCAGAAGCCCCAGCATTAAATACGGATCAGTGTCTCTAGTTTTCTTATTTGCACTCTCAATGCTGCATACAAAATATATCTTGTTATTTAACCAACGCTAACACCAGTGTTAACAGCAAAACATTGCTCAGGAAAGCGTTTGTGTGGCTGCGTGCGCGAGCTTTGGTCCAACCTGTACAGATGTTGAGATAGTTTAGGAGAAATAACAGTAATTTCCCTCATGGTTCCGTTCCCGTGGTTTATTTCTACAAGTTATGCCATAAGCTTCTTCAGGGGGATCCAAAGAGCAAGATTTATAAAGGGAATAGATAATTCCATTGCAAAAAAAGACAAAACTAGCATTGCGCACGTTATGTTAAGGGTAAGCAAATCTCATGCTTCAGGGCACAAAATGATTTCCTATTGGGCTCAGGAAAGATGTTTTTCTCCATGTAAAGCATTGTATGGTTGGCTAGACATATTACTAAGGGCTTTATTTATTCTTTTGCTGCCCTCTGAAGCATCAGTTTAGAAAGCTTCGGTTTAGGTTATGCTAGAGGCAGGATGCCAGGCTTTGTTACAGTTTTCCTTAGCATCAAGAGCGTGAACTATAAACTCACTGCTCCAGTGGACCTGAGATGCCTGCAGATGCACAATGGAGTTCCAAAACAGGACTCTCCAGCCAGATAATGCCACCCCTTGGTGCTTCCATGCAAGGATGGAGCTGCCACTTCCTTGTACTCAGGAAGAAAGATGTAGGCTCCATCCAACCTATTTCCCTATTATAATACTACTGCTTTTATCTCCTGCTTCTAGTGTCCAAGCCGTCACTGTAGATACATAAGATTCCCAAGATGTGTTTTCAGGGGAGTGATTTTCAAGCACGGCACGGTGCCTGCGTGCTAGGCACACACAGATACCCCAAACCAGCTCCCATAGATGGAGCATCTTGGATCAGCCTTTCAGCCGAGAGCCAGGGGGATCCTGCTGGCTCCTTGCAGGGCAGGTGCTGGTAGGTGCTACCCCAGAACACCTACATGCTAACTGGATTCACCCTCTGCCCATCCTTCCGTGCCGGCAGTAATTCAGCTTGTGACTTCAGCACAAAGATGGGCAGACATAAAAGCAACTTTGAAAGTTTCCACAAGAACTGCCTTTGTATTTGATGCCTGGAGTCGGTTTCCTTTAAGGAAATGGAAATAGAAATAACTCTAACAGCCTTGGCAGTTTTTCACTTCTAAGTGGAGAGCCTCCATTGTTTGGTAGAAACGGAAAGAATCCAAATTTGTGAATGCAGGCAAAGCCACAGGAAATTCACTAGCAGGAAAGGGAAAGCTTTTCGTTGAAACATTCCCGTATACAGCCTGAGCTCAAATTCAGTTCTTGTGTCAGTCGTGCTTGTTTCGTAGATGACACCTCTTCTCTCTGTGCCTATATTTTGAATCTATAAAATGAGGGTGACGACACCACCTTTGCCCAGTTTAGGACGCAATCTGCTATGGCCTGGGGCAGTTGCTTAACACAATAGCTACTATAAATAGCCACGGTGCTTTCCAGATAGAAAGGAGCTTGTTAAGAATAAGGCTTAAACACTTTTTCCCATGTAAAATGCCTCTGGTTTTGTTGTTTGTCATTTCCTCTACTCTCTAGCCTGACTGTTGTGTTTTTGAACCCTCAGACAGTTCCAGCAACCACCTGACTGGGTACAGCTCTTTATAAGATCTGAAATAATCTGCTGGGGAAGGGAGGTCTGTCAGTAGATCACCAGCATTTTGTTTGGGTGACGGATGAGGAGTCTGATGGCTCGTGTCGCAGGGTCTGTCGTGGTGAGCTGTAATTGCAGCGTTTAAGATAAAAACACTTTTCACGAGGGGCCTGGGGTCATCCACTAGCGCAATCTTGCTGCCACCGTTCTGTGACTCAGCCAAGTCCATCTCTTCTCTGCACCAGTTCTGCAAACGAGGTCGCTCCGACTGGACTAGGGAACGCAGCTCTTGTAGGCACGGCTGAGTTACTTCAGCTGAGAAACAGAGTTTACGGCAATTCAAAATTCACTGCTAGTTTTCTTAGTCTGTGTAGGAACCAGGATGGTGATGGGACATCAGTCCGTCCTGAAACCCACGCTGACACATTTTAATGAAGACTGGTTAGGTTAAATCAAGCTCATGCACATCTGGATGTTCACCCCTTACAGCCTGATGTGAAAGTTTTTGTTCTCCACTTCTCCCTTACCACTGCAGAGGTCTTCCTAGCACCATGTAGACATATTTGGCTTGTGTAGGGATCAGGAGGAGAGTCTGTTTGTTCTGGACACCTGGCAGAGGAGGAGAGGATGTCTTTTGGCACGAGGATGCTGCAAGCTGATGAGATGATGTTTCCTCATGCAGATGATGTCTGGGGGATTTAATACTGTCTGATTCCAAATGTTTGCCTTGTAGTTATCCCCATGTTCCACTTGCTGCACAGCAGAACTGGGACTATCTGGAACTGGAAAGAATTTGGCTTGGTAATGGGAAATAGAGCTGCCTGTGAGAGGATTTGCATGGTGCAAAGGGAGGTGGCCATGAAGTAAGATCAAGAGCTGCTCTATTCTGAGGCTGCTCGTGGCTGGAAGAGATGCCTTGTTTGAAGGTGAAATGAAGTGGGTTACTTTTTTATTTGAAATACATGTATATTCTGCTTGAGGCACTTTTGCTATCATAAAACTACATATCTTTTTTGTAGAGAAGGTAGATAGCTATAATTTCCTGAAATTTAAAACCTCTAAAGAGCAGCAGATTGCAATTTTGGGGGCACCTTGTCCTTAACAGATACAAATATTGCATCTCCATTGAGAACTGCTTTTCAAATTAAAAATTCAACCCTTAATCTTTCAATCAAACAGCACTAAATAAAAACAGCATTTAACTTTTATTGTCACTCTTTCTTGAAACAGAAGTTAAAAAGGAGAAACTACATTGCTGGAGACTTCCCCAGAAATTCCACGTTACTTAGTCAAAGCCTTTTGATGTTGTAACATGAATTGCAAATAGCTGGGCTTAAAAGTAATTAAAGGATTCCTACAACACTTCAACCAAGGACCCCCAACAACCTGCACAAATGTTACTTTAAGACGCGCTGCTAAGTAGGAAATTGGGGGAATAGGAGACAAGGTCGTCCTTGGAGGAGCTGTGTTATCACTTGTGGTGCAGCCGAGGCCCCGTGTTCCACTGAGATTGGGACATCCTAGAGCACAGCATGATAGGAAGAGGACTTCATCAGAGGACCTTGCAGTCCACATTGATGGAGTTAGTTCAGTATATAAGAAAAATAAACTCTGAGATGAAATCATTGGGTCAGAAACAACTCCCGTGTTTTTCTTCTGCCAAATTTTGATGATAGAGGATTCTTGCAGGAGATGTCAAACCAAATTTGTGCTTGACTTCATTTTGCAAACATATGGAGAATGCTCGGTGTATGATAGGAGCTGTCTGGAAAATGCTATTCCAGGAGGATTAGGAGGCGATGAGCAGTCATGCCAGGTGGCACGTTTGGAGGACATTTGCTCCCTGCTAATGCGGTTTCGCTTGAGGATCTTGTCCCAGGCAGAACAAGTGGCTGCTGGGAGGACAGACGGGTTTGCAGCCCAGCACTGGGCTCTGTGACAGTGCAGAAAGCTTTGTTTCTTGATAGTTTTTTCATGGTTCCACCCAGTTAAAATAACAGTGAACAAAGCAAGTGGTTCTGAAATGCTTATCACAGGGTGAGGATTGTAGGAAGCAGTACAGGCAGATTTTTATCTGCAAAGGAAAAGCTGCGACAAGCTGGGTGTGACTGATGCAGGGCAGAGACCTGCCTTCCAGTCAAAGACGGTGCGAGTTCTCCAAACCCATATGCGCCGCCACAACAGGCAGCATTCAAATCTCCTTTCTTTTTTTTTTTATATTTAAAAGTGGCTCCACAGGTGAGTTATAAAACTTGCCATTTGAAGTCAGCCTGGCCCCAGCAGAGAGAGGACTTCAGGAAAGGTCAGACGTGGTCACGCTCTCCAAACCTCTTTTCTCTCCAAACCTCACTGCATTTCTGCAGTCTGAGTCCAGAGCCCTTACCCTGGGCTCTTCTCCAGGCTCCTGGGGCAGGACTGGTCTCAGCAGGGCCATGGCTTCTGACTTCCTCCTCTACCAAGTGTATTTATCAACTTCTCCTTTAACATGATTTTAAAAAGCTAAGACCCTCCAGGGAAGCAGCTGTTTAGTTCTTCCCGCTGAAGGAACCTTTTCTTCTAGCTTGTAAGTACCCAGTGTAAGAGCTGTTCCTTGTTAGCATTGAGGGCTTAAATTAGTGAGGTCTGGGTCCTTCTGAGACTCACACATCATCAAAAGCGTTAC
Organism: Clamator glandarius; assembly: GCA_033459285.1. Taxonomy (NCBI): domain Eukaryota; kingdom Metazoa; phylum Chordata; class Aves; order Cuculiformes; family Cuculidae; genus Clamator; species Clamator glandarius. Next base: position 2,044,160 of record JAUNZM010000326.1, on the reverse strand, counting down.
TTTTGTGCTCTAATTTTTCCTTCTTCGGTATCAGCACCAAGAAGAGGAGTCATAACAGTAATAGGCTCTGTGGCAAGACAAATATTGCATCTTTAAGTTTGTTGTTTGCAAGGAGAATCAAGTTGAGGTTTGATTTCAGGAATGGAAAAGTTGGTTTGTCTGAAGATTTATGAAACAAAACACCAAAAAGAAAAATTGGATGGTTCCTTTTGCTCGTTTCTCCCTGCCATCTCATCCAGTTCATTCTTACGGTTATGATCTCCCTTCAAAGTGCTCTGTTTTCCCCACCGGTGTCTGCAGAAGGTCCCAGTGCTGCTCACGAGAGCCCTGGGGGGAGCGTGGGGAATGTTCCCCCTGCCTCCCCTCCGTGCCAGCAGCTGCCAAGCAAACTCCCCACAAAGAGTTTTTACAAAATGGGGAGGAATTCTTTGTCAGTAACAATGAATTGTAGAAAAACAGACCTCAAAATAATCTTTTATCTGAGCTCCCTCTTACTCTGCTGGTTTGGGGCAGAGAAACCAGAGCTTGAATGTTCTGGCTTGAGGCAGAGAAATTTATTATATCTGCCGTGTACTGTGAGTGCAATTTTCTGAGAGTCTGCTGTGAGCTGGAAACAGCTCCATCTTGGTTTTGCTCCAAATGTATTGAGAGAAACCCACTGTGCTTTGTCACTGTACTTACTTCTGCATCTCACCATCTAAAAATAATTTAAGCTGAAAGGATATGAATTTTGTTTGTGCACAGGAAAAAAAAAAAAAGCATAATGGTTTCAACTACTGCGATTTCGGGGAAACAAAGATGACAATAACTTACAAAGTCAGTTTGCCTATGTTATCTATGGATTTAAGAAATGTTTAAAGCAATGAAATTTAGTGCCATTTTTTTTTCCCATTGCTCACACCTAAACAAGGGAAGTCAAAGGCAAGTATAAATCAGTGCAGAAGTGAACCAAAGCAAGTAGTTTCAGGAAATAGAGGAGACTGCCAGTTGTCTCAAAGAGAAAATAGCTTTACATCGAAATCCAGTAACAGAAGTTGGTGTGAGTCATGGTGGAAAGCTTGTAGTTTTGTTTTAAGCCTCTATTTGTTTTCTTTCCTCACAACTACAGCAACTTTTTAGGAAGTAATATATACTGTAGATGAAGCTTGCTGAGCTGGAGAGCAGAGTATTTCCCTGGTGCCTTGGAAAAACTATGGAACAAATTGGACTGGGTATGACAAGCTGCAGAGTGTTATTTCAGTTGCTGTAGATAACCGAGTCTCTCCTTGTAGGCATTTAGCACCACTAGGTCATGTTTTAAGAGTCAGATCCTGCTGGTGGCTAAAGAAGCACAAGTGTGGAGGATCAAGAGTGGAGGCTCAGCACTGACCAGAGAAACTCAGGGGTTATTGCAGTGTCGCTTGGAGCAGGAGCTGCCCCTCAGGGCTCTCACGTGAGCTAAGTTAAAACGTCTTTGGCTCTTCAAGGCTGTGTGAATTATCAACTATTTAGCACAGATGAACAGGTGTCACAGCAATAGTGGCAAATAGCCAGAGCATCTGTTGTCCTGGACCAGAAAAGTTTGTTGGTTAAATGATACTCTCATGGTTTAATTTCATATTTGCCGCTTTTGCTTTACATGCATTATGAAACGTGCAGCTTTCGCAGTACTTGTCTGTGCCCTAGAAAAAGGGGGTGGTGGTGCTGGGAAAGGAGAGATTCTAATGACTTTGAGCTAGGGGTGATATTAAAGACGTCTGGGCTCTTCTCCTGCTGCTGGCTTTGATTTCTGGTGTGACCTTGAGCAAGTAATTCTGCACGCTGGTCTGAGCAAGCCTATGGGGATGCAGCAAGTCGGCTCTGCGAGGGGAATGGGGCTGATGAGCCTTGGTTTTCTGGATCTGAGCAGTGCCTTGACATAGCCCTCTGCAGTGGGTAAAGCTGCTTGTAGCAGCTATTAGACACAAGCACATATTCCCTAAAACTGTTTTCCCCACGCTCCATTGCACACCGCAGACACGTCCTTAATCTCTGTGCAGCTCAATCCCAGGTTATTCTGCTCGTCATCTGGTTTGCTATGGGGGGAAGTAAAAAGGGAGTTAAGTGTCGCACAGACGAGGGTGAGGGGGGGTGGCAGAAACACGCGATGAGATGTGCCGGAGAACAACTCCCTGCCTCTCCGTTCAAACCGCGTTCTGAAGGCATAAGGCTCAGGGACCATATTGGAAGCAAGACAGGACATAGGTAAGCAGTACTTGGAAAATGAATTAAAATAATTCACAGAAAGCCCCTTGGCCATGTTTATAATCATACCATTGGTCTGTTATAGCAGCGACAGTGTTTAAAAGGCAACACATGTTTACTCGTGCTTAATAGTTGCCTCCAGCAATTTGCATCTGCTGATGCAAACGTGGATAAACTTGTCTCGCAAATACTGGTGACAGAACCAGGCATCAACAACTTCTCTAGCGCCTAAACACGTGCAAGATTTTATGAATCGAGAACAATCTATGCCATTTCCAAACACAGACTGCAGTACAAGTGTAGCCAAATTTTTTCTTTATTGCACCTTGAAGTACTATTTCATTAGTGGAGGAACGAACAAATTTGCTTTTTATCTCTTCCTTTACCTTGAATTAAATGGGGTACTTTTAAATTATGGACCTGAAATTACGAACGCCTTGGGCATGTGCAGTTTCTCCTTAAATGTGCTAATGCTGAATTATGTAACGTGTATTATTTCAGGTGATTAATACATCAAATCTGTCTGCATTCATTTAGTACCCCCTTAACAATGTGAATGTATGTGATCCGGGAGAAGATTTATATATTTTAAATATAACAATGAGATGGCAAAATGTCTTAGCTCTCTCACATACGTGGGTGTCTCTCAGAACAATTAAGGTCAAATAGAAGTCACTGCCACATCTCTCACCATATAACAGTTGAGTGCAAAATTAAATATTTACTACCAGAACCTACCATAGAAGTTCACTCTGTGTGCTGCATTCAGACTGTTTGCTCAGCTCTCAAATTTGCTATAAGGGTGGGCTGTTGTTTGAAGGTTTTTTTTATCCACTGAACTGTGAGAACTTCAGTTCATAGTTAAAAGGATACTTGTTCTTTAATTAATTGGAATTTTTGTGATCATACGTATTAGGCTAAAACCAGCTTCTAATTTAAAATTCAAAGAAGGCCGTAATAATATAAAAAATGCAGTCCTGCTTCATCTGTAAATGATAAAGAGAGCTCACGTGTAAGCAAAATACTACCTCCTTCATGTACACGACCACAGGCACAGCTGAATCCACTATCTGATTTTCCTGAACTACCCCCAGCTGTGAGGTTCTGGTTTTGTACGAGACCGTGAAGAATGTGGCCCACAGGCATTAAAACACATGCAAGTGTTGGGACAGCCCTGTGCATCGCATCACATCTGCAAACAAACGCTTGTTGAGGAAAGTAGAGGAGCCTGCATGGACGATGTAGATGTTCTACAGTTTTACACGACGCTTGGATGCTAACGCCAGAAGTAAGGGGAGCGGCAAAACAGGAACAAGTTTTGCAAAGGTTTATACTTTTCTTGCCTTTATTAACTGCTGCTGTTGAAACTTTTAACAGCCACTCTGGAAGTTGGGCAGACAACAGGGAAAAGCAGCAAAGGATCATAATCTTCTGAAGGACGCCATAAAGATGAAACTAAAACTCCCACTGAATTACCTTTCTCGTATACGCACACATTATAACAGAATTATTAATTCTCATGATTCACCAAAATGACAGTTTCTTGCCCAGCGTAATTTAATGGGACGGTTGTTCTCTGCCAAGGGCTGCCACCTAAAACACTGAATTTATGAGCTGGCTCAGAAACTGAAACGCTGTAAGTTCCCATTTTCAAAAAAACAAAGATCCTTGAATAATCTAGGCTGGTTCCCTCACATTTGGGAGCAGTGGTGGAGAGGTAAAACAAGTTGCATAGAATAGACCCACAGAAATGTTTCTGATGTGAATATCCTTCTAATAACCAGTACAGCCCTCACTACAATATCGAGGCATCAGGGAACTGTATTATTTTTTCATTTCTGTCTATAAGAATTTAATCAAAAAGCCACTGGCATTTATTTCTTTCCTCTGAAGGACTTCCACCAGGTGCTGTTCGTCCAGCTTTATCTCCAGAAGGTCTGTCACAGTGTTATAAAAGACTGATGAGAAGAGGGAATTTTCCTACTAAAATGAGAATAAATCATCATTTTTCATTCTATAAGACCTGCCCATATAAATGGGATACTGCTAAAAATACAAAGAAAAATTGCTTCACGTTACTGCTTTAGTCACCAAGTCCAAGTTGCCTCTGGAAGTTGCAGGTTGAGGCCCATCCTCCAGGTGCTTTCTTGGGCCAAGTTGGCTCGCTCAGCTCGCCAGAGAACAAAGTCATTCCAGTTTTGCATTTGCAGGATTCTAATGGCTGGTAATGGAATAAGCTGCAAAACGGCTGGGGTTGTAAAAGCCAAACTTAGCTTCTATTTTAGCAAAGACTGAAGTCGTTATCACAAACGTTTGCTGCCCATTTTGGAGCAGCCAAGAAGAGTAAAGGGCTGGACCAACAGCCCTTGGGAACCTTCATCCCTGGGGTTTGAGTAGGGGCAGGGGCGCTCGAGGGTTAACTTATGGAATTTTGCAGCAACACTCCCATAATAGAAGAGAAATGGATTTAGTGTCTCAAGAGGCTCCATCTGTCTCTGGGACTGGTTGCTCCAGGGGCTGAGCTAAAGGCGACGTCTTGCTCTTGATTCCAGCCCCGGTGCAGAGTTGGAGAGATCCTGAGTACAGGATTCCTGCCCAGGCTGTCAGAGATGTTGCAGCAACAACACAAGCTGTTGAGATCTCAGTATAACGAATTTGTCGGTGTAATGGCCACACCATAAAACAAGAACAGACTCAAACAGGATTCTCCCCAGTGGAGAAAGGTCTTGGATTTAGCTGAGATGATCATCTGGTTGACAAGGAGCTCCTTTAAAGTAGGTTAATTTCTGTTAGATCATTGATACCAGCACAGAGCTGTGCAGGGGAAATCTGGGCAATTATCTTTTTCAAGAAGCAGAGCCATTTCTTACACCTTTTGAATTGCTTGTGGTCTCTTCATATTACCTCCATGGCCCCTACTGCTGTGGATGTATAAGCACTCCATACAGAGTTCTTACACAGAAAGAGCACAGTGTCGATCCACGATCTGAGAATGAGGCTGTTGTTTTTTCTAGTAATGTCTTAGTTTTTATTTTGCAGTAAATATACGTCCTAGAAATTGATTCCATTTCAAAACATACGTACAGCCAACATAAAATCCAATTGTGCTAACACCCCATCTATTACAGAATCAAAGAATCACCAGGTTGGAAGAGACCCGCCGGATCACCGAGTCCAACCATTCCCATCAATCACTAACCCACGTCCCTTAGCACCTCGTCCACCCGTCCCTTAAACCCCTCCAGGGAAGGTGACTCAACCCCTCCCTGGGCAGCCTCTGCCAGGGACCAATGACCCTTTCTGTGAAAAATTTTTTCCTAATGTCCAGCCTAAATCTCCCCTGCAGAGCTTGAGGCCATTCCCTCTCGTCCTGTCCCCTGTCACTTGGGGACATAATAAATCCTTTACGCTATGTATTACATTCAGAATTGTATGTAGGACTTCACTGAACTCAAAGTTTAGTGAAATCATTAACCATGAAAGGAAGGAAAAAGGAATGAGAGGCATGGGTCGTCCTTCCCACCTGCTACATGCTGGTCAGTCTGGTTCTTCCCCTTTGGGGGAATGGTCCGTGCAACCTGACTTCATAAGAATATGTGGCACAAGTACAAAATATTGACATAAAAATACTTCTCATCAGCAGTATTGTATCTAAGAGGGACTGAATTCATTGTGATTTATGCCTGTGTTGCATTATAGCTTGCCGTGCCATATGGACGCTGCTGTGGGTATGAGTAGACGGAGGCTGCAATATGAGAAACCTGTGCCTGAACATGTTTTTTACATTAAGTGGAAGGCCAAAACAAGGTATGTCCTGATGTTAAATACCAGCTTTCTTATTCTACAGTAGCAAAAACTTAGCTTTGCAGTGTCCTCCAGCTGAATCTGACACACAGGGTGATACCCGTTCCGTCAGTAGGATGCAGTACATGGGATCCTCCCTTGTTCTTCAAAGAATTATAGGCTACATGCCTGGTAAAACCCCACTGAGGGACCACAGGGTCCAGGATCTTGCCTGAAGCTCCTTTGCTGCATTGCTGTTGCTGAGCCATAGCACAAAAATTGACATAGGATGATCTTCCTATAATTATCTTATGCAGGAGACTTAGGGGAAGGTTACACTGATGTGCTGACCTAATGTAGAGTCAAGAGACAAATGACATGGGCACTGGCTCATATCATCATCGTTACCTTAAAATAATTGAACTAGAATGTTCCCTTCCCCGTCTTCTACCTGCTTATGCAGCAAAAGTCTTAGGGAGACAGAGGAATTCCTTGGATCATGCAGTAAAGTGGACTCTGGTGGACTCAGTGGTGGTGGCTCAAGCAAGCAGGCGAGGCTGCCCAGCTGGATAGCGCGGAGGTGGATAAACTCCCTCCTCTCTGAGCAAAGAGCTAATTTGCCGCAAGTGTGCTGAGAAGCACAAGAGTATAAAGCTGCTTTTGTCAGCTTTATGTTGTCTCACATAAAGTCTTTTGTTCCTGGAACGTTACATAAGGCAGTCGGGGGAATGGATTTATAGCTGCCCAAAAGCTACTCTACCCAGGGAATAGCCATACCCAAGAAATTTTATGTTCAATCAAAGAAATGAATACTACTTGCCATAGCAACCTTGGCACCGGTGATAGTTCTCAGGTAGAGAATGTTTCTTCAAAGGAAGAAACATGCTTTAAAGTATTTTTATGTACCCACATGTCAGCTTCAGTCCGACAAACTGGTTTGTAGAGACCTTTGAAGTCTGTGAACATCAGGCTTGGTCTCTTGGCCTGCATCTCGTATTCCAGGCAGCGGAGTCGTGGGCACGACGCCTCAGCCTGTCTCGCCCTAGCACCCCGTGTATTTCGGGGAGAGTCAATCAGCAGCAGCTACAAGGTGGGCAGAGAACTGGCCCCATGCTGCAGGTGGGACACAGACGTGAAGCCACGTGCTGCCTCTCGGAGTGAGGTGCTCTCCTCTTGAGAACTCAAAAAGTACCAGTATAAATTCAGAGCGGCACCAGGACACCTCTGTAGGCTCTCTGCTCTCTCTGAAAGCACAGAATTATGTTATAGCATAGTATGTCCAGATGCAGTAATGAAGAAATATATCTTCCAGAATTTTGTCCTCGTTCCTGCATACTGAAGTTTAAGTATTCTGTTCATGCTGCTTCAAGGACAATATTAACATGCAGCTTATTTCACTACAGAGCTGCCTGCAAGTGTTTTCAGGTGTGCACAGTTATAAGGAGCTCCAGTTTAAAAGCGTATGGTTTTCAGGTCTTTATTTGTTTTGGTTCGTGTCCCCCTCCCCAGGCAAACTGACAATATTTCGTATTTGAATTTCTCCCATTCTTTTTGTTGGAGGTATGAACTGTGGAAAGCTGGGGGTATGAATCTCAGAGTGATCCCTTTTGATGTAAAACCTCATTCCTCCCTCCAGTGATCTTCCAGGCAGCTGCTGTCCGAAATGCTCAAAGAGGTGCCTCTGGAATAGGTAACGAGAGCTGCTCGCTGTGCTGGTTACACTCTCGGTGCGTGGCTGTTGGTGGGAGTCACCCCAGACGTGCTGGGAAATGGGGAAAATGAGGGAGAGTCATTTTTCTGCCATCTGCTCTCTGCCTAGCTGTACACGTTTGGTGGTATCTCAGTGATGTTGGTGTCTATGCCCTACACACAGGTGGCACCAGAAAAGCAATAGTGGAGAATCCTTGGCATTGCAAAAATAGGAAAGGGGCTGATAGGATCTCCCTGATAGAGGTCAAAGTCACCTCGAGTGGGACTTCTGGCATCTGACTCCTCTTTCTCATGCTCCTCCAACCTCTCCATCCCTGAAAAGCTATTCCACCTGCACACCTCTTTCAAGGGGCTAAGTGGCACTTGCTTCTCTTGTAAAGCCATTTGGGATCTTCTTTTGAAGGATCTGGGTATTATTCTGTGAAGTTACTGAGGGTCAGCTATATTTTTAGATACTTGTACGTGTCAGGTCCTGTCTTCCTTGGTGAGCACTCAGAGGCAAATCTGACACAGAATCACAGAATAACCAGGTTGGAAGAGACCCATCGGATCATTGAGTCCAACCATTCCTATCAAACACTAAACCATGTGCTTCCCTCAGACACTTAGCAGAGTATCACAGTGAGCTCAGTCCCTACAGCATCAGCAACGCGTGTCGTTGTCTGTAAGCACAGGGCGTCACCTCTGGCCTCTGGAGCTCTTGTGTTCCTGGAATGGAAAGAGACGGGGGGTGGTGGCGGCCACAGCAGCTACTGACACTGCTGGGGTCGTCTCTTTTTCTCTGCTTGACTTCAATGAGGGAGCAAAAGCACTTTGGGCTGAAGCACAGACCAGTCCCAGGTGGCAGGAAGGTTCCTGCTTTCCTTAGAAATGATGATGAAATCTAGAGGGGCAACACTGATGGCTTTTAACACAGGAGGGACTCAAGGACTGACTGCCATGACTTGCTGCATAGACAAGACGTTGCCATAAAGAGTTACAGCTCTCTTATTTCATTATTCTTCCCTTTAATGTGAAGCCTTTCTTCTTTGCTTCTAGTCGTTGCAAATCATTATTAATATTTATAACCCGCTTTGTTGTTTTCTGATAGAGAGACCGAATTCCAGTGCAGCCGTCACCCGCAACTGCCTTCCAGTTGTGCTTCCATAATTAGTGTTACCGTGCTATTCCCTAGACCTGCCCGATACCATGGCAACGTTATTTAATTGCAGAGTCAACTGGCCCACTCTTGAAGAGAACTACGGAGCGATGTAGTGTGGCTCAGCTCCTGTGTTTATTCTGGTCTCAGCGCTATCAGGGGTAATTTCATGTTTTAGTCGAAATCTGTAATAATTATAATTTCAAATTATTAAGCAAAAAGTACTGGAAAAAAAAGAAAATAAGAATAATTAACTTCTCATCAGTGTCAGGGCTAAAACCCAGGCTTTCAAACAGTAAATAGCATAAGTGGGTTGTAATTCATTGTGCCTTAAGAGCTGTCACAGGGGGAACACGTTTCTAAAGAACCATACAAACAAGAGGCTTTGAGACTCCATAAATTTAATGGAAAGGTCCCATTAGTTTCCACAGGAGAAAGAAAATGATGGTGTGTCAGAATATTACTAAATAAAATTAAGCGGGGTTAGAACATCACCTGTACTGCTGACGTTGGCTGGAGGGAAGCAGTTTTGCTGATGCAAAAGAGAATTTTTTTTAGTAGCAACAGCCTTGAACCTAGTGAGTTTTCCTCTTCTTCTGGCAGAAGAGATGCCACAACGATTATTGTAACATTATTTATCCTTTCTGGGGCTACGAAGTTGTTGAAGCAACTATTTTATAGGTTGCTGTTTCCGAGTCAGTCACCCCAATTAGCTATAATTATGCACACATGGAAACAAAGCAGACACTCAGCCTAAGACAAAGTCAGCCAGGGGAATTTCAGCCCAAATGGTTTAAGTCTGGAAAAGTCACTAACAGCAGCAAACGAGGTCTTGCAATGAAAAATGTCAGGCCAGCTCTCCCATAGCTACTGCTACCTGGCCTGCCTCAGATGGGCATTTTACGCAACCAAATAAAGAGAGAGACATTCTTTTCCTTTTTGCTCCTATTAACTGCCGTGCTGTTGCAGACACGGAATGTGCTTTGACAGGAAGAGGTTTTTTTCCACTCTGCTCTAAATCTTCTGAAACATCATTGACTGGGGAGGGGGGGGAAAAGGAGAAAACTCTTTCCCCAGAGTTTGTGGCATATTTGATGGGTTATTCTCCTTTCTTCATGCCTTTCTCAGTACCATCTTGTATTCAGACAATGTCGGCTCTTCTGCTTCTCCTCATCTTCTGCCCAGAATGCGGTGTTATTTCAGACAGACTGGGAGTTCTTCTAATTAAAGGAGCTGTTTCATCGATGCTCGCATCCAGTTGGCTCCCAGATAATTTGGTTAGAGAGATTGGAATCGCAGGGAAATGCTGAGTTTATTCCCACTCTTCATTGTTGATTGTCCCAACTCTCTCTTCCATAATATTTTAATCTGACCCTGATTCGACTCAGTATAATTCAACAGGAACATACGCAGCACCTTGTTCTGCAGTTCCCCATATGGCACAGCGAGGGGAGGAAAGCTGGTGGCAATTGCAGATCCAATTATAGCCAAACAAGGTTGCTCCATTATTGCATTCGAAGCCATAATTAAATTTGTTAACTGTGAAGAGGTGCCAAACCTGCCATTTCTTTGGAATGGGACATCTGTTTAGTGCTAATGCTTACATGGAAACATCAAAACTTCCGTCAGATTCTGTTGTTTCATTTTTTCATTTAAAAAAAAAATATCTTCTGGTTAGTAGCTCCTTGGTTTCAGTTTAACATTTCTTGAAGTGCTTCTAAACTGAGGGTTGCAAAACTCTGGCTACCGTGCAAGCCAGATGCCGTCTGGAATTGTAGAGGTACAGGAAGGCAGCGCTGTCCCAGAGCTGGTGGACCCCAAGGGTTTGTGTGTGCACGTTGAGCAGCTAAACGGCTCCTCTACAGCCACCCGTGTGCATCACGAGCACGTTACTGACAGGAGTTCATGGAGTTTAGCGTGGGACTTCTGCCCTGTCCTGGTTCAAGAGGCAGCATTACAAACTCACCTGTGTTGGCAGGTTTCATCCAAACCAAGAGTTTTCCTTTTGCCTCTGCAAAAGGCTGCACAAAGCTTCTGAGCACTCAAATGAAAAATACTTTATTTTAGGTATACTAGCCCTGACATAGATTGCTCTGAAAGCTGGCTGCATGAACTTATTCTTCTCTTTACATTTAGACATCTGTGTAGAAAGAGTCTTGGAGTTTGGTACGTAATTCAGCTAAATTATTGGTGGGATGACACGCCAAGGCCAGTGCTTCCCTCTCTTCGTTTCAAAATTCTGGGCTTTTCTTTTACTTGTCAAAGCACTAGAACTCCTCCACTAAAGAAAAAGACTTGTACAAATAGAGTTGGATATGAGCTTCTGTACAAGGACACCTTCCGTACCAGTGAAGTGCTGCTGATGCTCTCCGAGCTCAGAAGGGCATTTTCAGGGGAGCCGCGTGTCTCTGCCAGGCGAGCTGCTGTTTCTTGAAGGACACTGAGCAGTTCTTGATGTTGAGATCATATTTAGTTTTAAACAGTATGACTTTTCCTGATTGCCACCAGCTAGAATACCTGTAGTGACCACAAACCCACTTTTCTCAGGCTCTTTGCAGAGCCTCCATCAGTTGGATTTGTACTGCCTAGCTCCTCACTTTAGATATCCCATACCTACTCTTCTATATCCTTTCTGAAAGACTTTATTGGTCTTTATGTGGATTAATAAGACTCTAATCAAACACAGTAAAGTATTTATGGCAAATTCATTTACGGAATATCACAGGAATAAAAGTAGTGGTACAATAGTGCTGTTTATGGTACAGTGCTTTGCAGCTCAATAAGTTCTTCTTATGGCTCGGCCGGCTGTGAGAACAGGAGCTGATGTCTCCATCTGTTACTTTTTAGGGAGCTCCTTTCACTCCCGTGTGCTTCAAATGATGTGCACACAGCCCTGAGTGTCACGCGTGGAGACACGAAGCAACATTTTCAAGTTCATAGTGCCTTATGTAACAGCAGGCAGGGCACTGAGGTCACTGGACTTGGATGAAAAAGGCTGCAAGGGATTTTAATTTTTTAAATGACCCTGCAGAGAAGATAACACGCATGGACATTAATGTCTTGTCCATAAGTTTGAGCTTTTCTGCTCACCAGACAGTTGTGATTTGAGTGTTTGCATTATGGAACCTCACAGTCTGTGCCAGTGCCAGGACCTAGTGCACTGTCAATGCTTCTGGGCTCTGTTTTATAGCACAGATTTATGATGTAGATTAGCTTTTGAGGCTTCCTTTTATCTCTGATGGCTTTAATTTCATCGTGGGACGGCCAGGGGTTTGTAAATCCCCTTGCTGAAGGGAGTTGAGCTTCTGGGGATATTTCTAGCTGATGTGACTTTTACGCGATTTCCTGCACCTGCAGGGAAGTAGCTCGGCTACCTGAAGGATCCTTTCCTGTCACTAAGATAAATGCTTCCGTATTGAATCTATAATTTTCCAATTTCATATAATGAATCACTGCTACCAGCTTGGCATAAAACAATACAAAAATAAGCAAGAGGATAAAAGTATAAAATGACAAACCAAATAGCAGTTTCCCATACCCAATTTCTTTTATTTCCATGACACTGGGGGGGGGGGAGGGGGGGATGTTTCAACGTAGATTAATATGTGATTAGAAATATTTTAGAACTTTGAAATTCTAAGATTTGATGAGCACAAGGAAGTAAATAAAGGAGGTTTGAAACATGCCCAACTTACAACCCAATCAAGCCTTGGTGCATGGTTCTAGCTGGAGAGAGATGAGATACTTAAAATCTGATATTTTATCCTTTAGATCACTCATTCTAATGGATCTATTCCGCTGGTGTCAACTAGGTGAAAGCAGCAGAGGATTATGCACCATCTTAGTTAACTTGGTGTTAAATTATGGAAAGGTTTTTTGACAAACCCATTCAAGTTTGTAATCAAGCTCACGGTGGCTGTCGTTCTGCAGCCTTGCAAGTCCCTTGGATGATATATGTGAGCGCCCAGACCGGCCCTCATGTTTCAGCTGTTGTGCAGCTTCAAAAAAAAAAAAAATAAGGTCAGTCCAGGCAGTGAAATGTCTCATTGCAGGGAAATTATTATGTGGAAAGAAAGGTTGCAAATATGCCAGTTTCTTACTGGACCCCCTTGCTGATATTATTCGTTTTTACAAGTCATTTCTAGTAGATCCTCAGGGGCACTAAGGCATTAACCTACAAAATTAGTGTGCCTCGTGCTTCACAGAGGAGTTTTCAAAAGTTCACCAGAGCAGTCAGTGAGGCTGGTTCCTCAGGTGTCCATCTGGGGCAGAGGCTCATTGAGCATCGATGGGATTTGAGTTCCTAAATCGCTCTTACAGTTCTTAAAATTTTGCCTGGGGTCCTGTCCCATGGCAGGACGCAGCCGTGAGCAAAGGAACCTTAAATTCCAACAGCTGCCTTCTCATCCTTTTTTTCCCCTTCTTTTTCAAAGATACTGGCCTTAAAGCATTATCTGAGACAGCAGATTAAAAGGAACTGTTCACAATAGAAAGTCTAGGAGGAGGAAATTCCCTGAAACAAGCTGTTCTGGGAGGAAGCCAGGCAGTGCTTTAACAAGGCAGCAGGGGTAATTAATTGCAGGTGCATAATGAGCAACCCAGCACTATGTCAGGGAGAACAACTGTCCTGAGTCTTGTGGTTGTTAGAGATATAATTTTTAAAATAATATTTAGGTCTCAGTCTTTTGGCTTTTTGATGCCACTCACCTCCCACAAAGCCGACCCTGCGCTACGATCGCCTCTCTCGTTACCTGTTGCAGGTTCCAAACTAGAGCCAAACTCCAAGTCACAAATTCCTAGCAATGAAACTTGTTTCAGCTGCTCACAGTACTACAGAATTTTCAGTTAAAAATAAAAGAAAAATGCCTAAAGAGTGGAGCAAGAACATCACACTTTGACCAGATCATCAGCTGGTATAAAAAGACAGAGACCGTGGCTGTGGGTCATTAAAAAAATAATCAGAAGCTAGAGTGGAATTGCAGCCAAAAGTCTTTCAAGTAATCATGCAAGCCTTAAAGAGTGAAACATGATAATCATTTCTGAAATGCCAAAGACCTTTCCCTTTAATTTGCTGATGACTTTGTGTATATAGGGTTTTGAGATAGTTGCTGAGGTCACGTCAACGTTCATGAATAAAGAAGTTTTCAATGCAGTGGTAAGAGGTGTGCAGATCCCATCAGCATCATTGCTGTCATCTCTGAACAGCAAATGGATACACGGTCACACTTCAGCAGATGCCTTCATCAAGGTTTTTGCTTGTTTTCATTTCATACACAAGGAATAGAAGTACCTTGATTTAGTACAGAGCACCGCAGGAGGAACAGAGAAACACCTTTTGTGCTTTTATATGTTCTGGGCTCTGAGAGCTATTGGAGAATTTTATTGAGACTTTGCAAAAATGGATTATCTGTGCTTTTTGTTCTGTTGCCTGACTTTAGGAAAAAAAATCCTCCAAAAACCAGTATCACATTATACCAAGTCAGGTGGCATTAGTGTAAAATTGATGTTATGAGTAATATCAAGAATATCAATAATATCAAGAATCAATTTTTTTGCTTCTGAATAGAGATCCACTGAATGTTGCCTCATAAACCTACCTGCCTATCTCTTAGGGCCGAATTTACCATACAGACACAGCTCCACTTTTAAGTGCTCACCACCATCACCTGCAGCCGGAATTTCAAGTTTTATTACTGGCACGGATCTCTGGATCTAAGAAGGACCTCACCGTATTTATCTAATTTCAGCTGGTCCCCATTTCTTTAAACAACAGTGAAGTATCTTGTGGTGTGTTCTCTGGGTTTACTGGCATTTCCAGGACACTAAACTAAGGCCTGAGTCTCACAGGCTCAGTCCTGTCTGCTGAAATGGGAAGACGACACAAATTTTCTCATGCAGGTGAGCATCTCGAGATGGAGCATCGATTGCACGTTGCTCCCCTGCTGTCTCTGTCTACAGGAGAGTTTAGCATTCGTGGTGTCACTCAAAGTGAACTTTTACTGCCCACAACAACCTATTTCTGTAGCAAAGGTCAGATTTGTTATCTATCAGGATGTAGCAGCACAGTGGAATAATGAGTTGCCACAATGAACTGGCCTTTTTACCTTCTGAATGGGCTTCTAAATCAAGCAGAGGGAGCATTGACTGAAAATCATTGGGTCTGTCTACTCGAAAGGTCATAGTCTGAAATACTGCAAGATAATTTCACCCTGGTTTATATAGCAAATCAGTCCCTAGTCCAAAACCCACCGCCTACACCAGTTGTTCTCCTGCCTTCTTGGGATCTGAGGTAGTAATGGGGAAAAAAGAAAAACTCTTTCTGTACTACTATCTACTGTCTGTCACAGACTTAAATTAGTGAAGGAAAGATAGCAAACCATAATAGTTTCGCTATTTTTTTTTTTTTAAATTTATGTTTTGTTCTGTTTTGTGCCAAAAGCCACCATAGCTTGG
This sequence comes from Clamator glandarius, assembly GCA_033459285.1. Lineage (NCBI taxonomy): Eukaryota > Metazoa > Chordata > Aves > Cuculiformes > Cuculidae > Clamator > Clamator glandarius. The sequence continues at coordinate 2,028,853 of JAUNZM010000326.1, read as the reverse complement.
ATGACTCTCTTAGAGAAAGCACATGCTTCCCTAACATCCAAGTAGATCTGTCTTCCTTGGCCAACCGCAGAGCTTGCCGCAGCCCGTGCGAGGGCTGTGCATCCTTCCAGGACTTGCTCTTGCAAGCAGCTTGCTTTGTCTTGCTCAATAATAAGACCTAAAAATTTCACAGGAGTGAATTTGTCCACGCGACACAAACCTTTCTCTGGTGCAAGGCGATTTCCCCTCTTTGGTGCAGGAGGCAGAGCTTTTTTTGTTTGCTGGTTTGAGGCTCCAAAGCACTGAGCGCAAATGACTACCAGAGACATTTCCATCTTTCCTATCAAAACCCACCAGGCGTCGATTAATTGCTCTGTTCTTCACTGAATACAGAGCAGTGGGTAAAAAACAACACATAACCAAAAACCCCACGCGCCCATGAAAATAAACCCGTGCGTCTCTCACACAGCGCTCTCCGGAGGCAGGATGAAAGGAAAAGGAGTAAACTGCGTCTGACAGATGTTAATGAGCCACAGAGACTCATGTTAATGAAGCACTGGAAAGTGGCCAGTCTATTGTTAGAACATTATGAGCCAAACAGAAAAAGGGAAGGGCACAAAGAATTCTCTCTCTTCTGAAAACTATCCTTCTCTAAGAATGTTTGAGAGAGTTTTGTATGATTTTCCAAGGCTTCTTTATGGATACCTGAGCAGAAACCCTTACCTCCTGGGAAGCAGAAGAGCTCTGAGGACAGCACCACCCAGATCTTGTTAAATCCTCCTAGAGCTACTCAGGGAGCACTTTCAAAAGGTCAGTAAGCACCACAAATTCCAAATGGCAGTTTGTTAATTCGGTTCAAAGAAAAAAGCGGCTGGATTTTCTGTTCTCCCGCTGCAAATGCTACTTGAACAGTTTAGAGTGATGCTGCAGAGCAGTTCTTCCCAGAGACACCCAAAAGCCCTCCCACCTTTCTCAGAAAGGTCTCAGCTGGGATACAGGCTGTTGTTTGGAGCAGTACAACACTGCCTGGCTGCTTCAAAGTAGATTTTGTGTTGCATGCAGCCCCCTTTTAACTGCCATCGCCCAGGGACATTATGATATTTAAACATATTACATCTGAAACAATATGAGGGCAAGTAAAATGTTAAGCCAAATGTAATAAAGAGATTAAAAATGTGCACAAGGTAAAATGCTCACTTCACGTATTAAAACAAACCAAAACCAAAAGAGTTGAGATAACTTGTGGACCAGCCACCTCGAGATTTATTCCACATTATTATATTAACTTCTGGATTTAAATTTGGCTTTTGTTCCAAGTAGACTCCGTAAGGAATTGTGGCTAATTTTCAACATCTTTAAAAGTGTACACTGAGCCCTCCCAAAAGAGTAATTTCATTAATTGCTTAGTACTGCTGCTGCTTGGACCTATAATCCTTTTTTTTTAAATTACAAAGAGTATTCAAGCCTAGACATCTTCCCTACATGAAGCACCGTAAAAGATTACCCTCTATGGTTCTGCTGCTGCTGTTGACTCAGTAGTCCTCTGCAAATTTCAGGATATTTCTGGAAAGAGATCTTTTTATAATAATATTAATGTACACATGATCCCTACAAGCCTTTACTTTAATCTTGGTTAAATAGCTGGGTTATTAAGTACTAATTCCTGTGCTGCAAAAACATCATCATCATCCCATGAGACAAACCAGGAACTGGTTTAAGGCACTGGCATTTTAAAGCTAATTTAAGGAGGATTTATCACAATTAGAAAAAGAGATAATGAGGGATATATGCAAATTGTCTGGCTATTAGCGATCCACATTCTAGCACCGTCATGAAGCTGAAGTGTAGGTTAGAAGGGCAAACTCCTGCTGTGAGCAAACACTGATGACTGCCACAGCACGGGATACACATCTCCAACACCACTTTTCCAAAGGATCAGCATGAGAGCAGCCGTGAGTAGTATTTAGCAGCCCGAGACAACTGAAATGTTATTGAAAAGAAGAAGAGAATTTCTATAGCTTAAGGCAATCTTATTAACCCTGCCTTCCACTCTGGTTCATCTACAGAAGAAATACCTAGGACAAATTATATCAATTGCACTTGTGATATCTGCAACAAAAGGTTTCTGAAAAGGTGAAGCCTGGCTTAAGTCTTCATGATTAAGAAGTTGTTGAAGTACCGTCTCTGCATCTCTCGCTAGAGCTGCCCATCTCTCTCTATCGAACAGTGTAGGTGCCAAGTCCAACGCCATTAATACTCTTCAAGCTCCAATTTCAGGCCTGCCTTCTAAAAGTTCTGCTTTCTAGTCCCCTTCTTAGTGATTATATAGGCTTTTTTCATGTCCACGCTAAGACTGGGTTTTCCCTGTAAAGCTAAAAGCGTGTTGTGTATCTGGATGGATCAATGGGTGAACAGAAGGAAAAAAGAAAAGGAAACAAGCAAGCAAGGCACAGAGGCAAAACAGAAGGAGGTTTGAGCTCTCTCCAGAAGTGGCATTAGTATTATGTGAGAATGGCAGCTACGCTTGGCAAGAGCTGAGCCGAGCTGAAATCCGGATCAATGGCAGAGGAAAAAAAAGAAAATTGTGCCATGGAAAGCAAGCTATCTGATGGATGTGAGAGAGGTGGGTATTTGAGAAGGTTAATCCTAATAGAGAAGGAAATAAAACATATGAAAGGAATAGCATGTGAGCCAGTTTCCAGGAAAAAAAAAACCCAACAACATCTTTACCAGGCATTCTGCTCAGCAGTAAGCAAGAAATAATGGGCAGGCACTGACCAGGATTTGGCTGACGAGATCTTCTCTGCAGCAATGCAAACCATGATGCTTACAGAAAAGAAATTAGTAGAAGAATTGGCTGCTCCAGATTTTACTGCTTGTAGCTACTTGTAGCTGATGGTGAAACCTTGCAGAAGACCTCTTCAGAGTCCGTGTGAAATGGCTTTAAGGTCTAATTAAAACCCTGCAGATTAGCTAAAGATATGCAAAAATCTGTAACCTTGGTGCCAGTATTAGCAACGGCTTTTGTGCAGTGTTATATTTTGCTGTGTGTTTTTCTTGGGATCACGGAGAGGAAATACTAGGATCTTTAAAATACATTCACCCAAACTGGGAATATTTTATCCATTGCTTCCATGCGGCAAATTAAATTTCAGGGCAATCTGAATTAGATTTTGGAGTAAGTAAAAGGATCAGCCTGAGGGTTCGTAGCCCCATCAGTATTGGAGCTTGTGTTCTAATATGAAATTAATTCAGCACATTCTGTTTTACGTGGATAATTTGCTTAGACTGAAGGCTAAAGCCTCAATAAGTCATTTAAAACATCTTCAAAAAATTGAGATGTAGTAATGTCTCAGCTTACCTCACTCACAAGGTTTTGTGCCAATACCTTTCAGTAGAATCACCTCACTCCTTTTTAAGCCCTGCACTATGCAGAGCCTGTACTGATTTGATTGTTTTAATATAAATTGTTTGTTGAGCCTGATAAGCAGGGCAGCAAGAAACACTCTGTGTCTTTGTAGCTTCCAAGCGTGCTCACTACTATAAAAACCAGGTTGATGCAAACTTCAGCTGCTGAGGTAGACCTTTAGCAGGAACCCCCCAGAGGGAGCGTTGTGCGTAGAAGAAAAGCAGAGTTGATTGTAACAAGGAGGTCTGAAATTAAATGCCATGTTTCTGGCCTTTGTTACAAAATCAGGAGATGGTTCCTTTCCATCTTGAATTCCCCATGTGCGTCTGGTCTTATCCTTCCCCTGTCAGTCAGCTGCTTGAATATGTTATTTTATTTCCAGTCATCTAGAAACTCTTCAGGCGGGTTGTGGTTGTGTTTGTAGGGTATTGTAAGTTAAGTATAAGTTCTGTATGTGTTCAAATATATTTAAATTTTGAAACAGTTTTATCTTCCATTGCCCTTTTGGTTCTTCTGCAGAACTAAAGCCAGTGGTAAACCAGAAGCAGTATTTATCTTCTCATGTCAAGGGGAAAACAAGCGTCTGCCCCTGTGCTTCATCTTCAAGGCTGGAACTGGGAGAGCTCCTACTTTGTTGAGGGCAGTTTAAAATTGTCACTCTAAGTGGATTTTTGCCAATCTGGCCTCTTAAGTCCATCTCTGCTCCCCTGCAGCCTCTTGCAACTTCATCTCCTGTCCTGTTGTCTCTCTTAGGCATCCTCGTACCTGTTTCCTCTCCCTTAGACATTTCCAGCACTACACTAAATTACATGACTAACATCTCACAGGCGTGGTTTGTTTATTCAGTAAGCACCAGGAGATGGGAGTCAGAAGATCACTCACTGTGCCACGGGGAAAATGTGGTACCATGAATACAGTCTTTAAGTTCGTGGGATTTTCACCTCCCGTCTTCCTGCTCTCACAGCTCTGTAACCGTGTAAGGAATATTAAGAAAAATAGGTAACCAGTATAGTGCAAACATTCTAAAGGAAACACGCAGTTACTGAAGTCTGAACTTGGTCTTGACGTAAACCACCCACCAGGTGAGCAAACCCAGTTGCCCTAAGTAAAAGTTAATATACTATAGATGTTGCTTTGAACAACACTAACAAGGCTAAAAACCATGTCCACTACCACAAATGTTTTCTGCTTTTTGGCTATTTCAGTTGTTTCTTCATCAAATTAGCTCTCTTGAGTCAAGACAAAGATGCAGATGTCTTGGGTATGTTTGGCATCAGCGGTCTCTGACCTGCTCTGCTCCGTGTACGCAGACCTGCAGAACTCTGCATGAAGATGCCAATTCAGGTCCCAAAAGCAACACGTAAGCCGCATCTGCGCATCATTTGGCCGACGCTGCAGGCTTACTACTCAGCGTGGGCTGTAAACGGAGCAAGGCTTTCTCCAGTACCAAAGCCAAGCTGGCCCTGGGCATGTATAGATCTCCACACTGACTGATTTTTAGACTCCTTGTTTTCCAGGAGTTGAGTTTGATACTGAACTGGAGCATTTTGATGTCTCTCATGGAACAGAGTCACTTTGAAATGTTACTTTTAACTCTGGATTTTTTCTTTTCATAAATACAAGGTTTTCTAAAAGGAACTTCATTTTGTTAGAAAAGTGTTGAGCATTTGATAACTTTGGATTGGTTCTTATCTCCTAAAATCCACGGCCTAAAGTTGTCCTTACTTCCATAACACCTTAAAGTCATTAGCAAGGTCTGAAAGCAGTGGGAAAATGCTGCATTGGAGTTCATATGCTTACTTTCTGTTAAAATAAAAGACAAGCTAATTTAACCAAAAATGAAAATAAATGGGACCAAATTCACAGCTGTAGAGAGTGGCAGCAGGTTTGTGCCCAAGCCCTTTGAGTGCGACGTTGCTGCTCTGCTGGAAGAGGGGCTGCTACTTGTGGCTGGAGATAGGCGAGACTCCGGAGTGGGTATGACCCTGAGAGGAAAGAGCAAGGACAGCCAAAAGGTCTTGCTGGGATTCTGAGAAAGAGTGAGGTTATCGTCACGTGCACTGTCATTGCTCGCACACCTAAATCACGTGGGGATGATTTCTTTCCCTACTGTTTGCTAATCAGATGGGTTCAATCTGTAATATATATTAAATATGCAAGAAATATCCGGAATTTCTGTCACTGCGTACTGGCCTGCTGTGCACAGCAAGTAAATCTTCCATTAGATTTGGCTGCCAGCAGGAGTCTGGGAAAGGACGTGTCACTGTAGCTGTGCACTTATTTTTGCATAACAGATTCATGCCTTCCTGGAATAGACCTGCTAGTCAGCAGCAGCATCTGGTGCCATCAGAAAGTTCTAAACAAATACAGTATTAGATCAATCTGTTCATCCTCGAAGAATTTTAGTTCCTTTTGCTGTTACTATTTATGGGACAGTTGTTTTTTTACCACATACAGCTTGCAGATACAGATAAAGAAGCAGAACAAATTAGCTATTTTGTTCACTTAAGAATCTTAAGTTGCTGGATCATTTAAACACATGCCTAAACTCATTGGGTTTTAATAAGATTCAGCCACATGCTTGAGGTAAGTAGGTACTTAATGCCTTTGGAAAAAAATGGATATTTAAGGAAGCACCTAATGATACCTGATCCAATGGGAGGTGTCCCTGCCCATGGTTGGGGCTTGGAACTGGATGATCTTTAAGGTCCCTTCCAACCCAAACTATTCTATGATTCTATGATACAAGAATACCTTTTTTTCTGTATTTAAGAGTCTTCAGTTCAATGCACAAGCATGGTGTTAAACTTCTGACATCAATCTCATTAGTTCACTTGCACTTTACAGAGATGGCAGTTATGGTTGTCTGTGTTTTTGTGTATTTTCTAGAAGTAGGGATCGTCCAGTCTCCTGTCCCAGCCCAGTGCCTGACCCATTTTCTCCCGCAGGCATTGGGGGGGTGTCTGCAAAACCATAACTCTCCCAGTTCCACGCTGAGCTGCTCTAAAAGGTGATTGTTTTCCTCAGTGTATGATACCACAGCTATTTTGGAACTCAAATTTCATGGCCAGTGATCACCTTTCATGAATAAAACCTCATGACACTGGTCCAGCCTGTCTTTGCCAGCCTGGCTCCACTCTATAAAGCTGTAACGCGGTGCAGTACAGTGGGTTAACGACTGCGTGAGTGAAACTACTGTTACCTTCCCAGCCGAAGGTTATCGGCTCTGACAGCGTTTGCTGATGTCCAGTGAACCATAAGCCATATACTAAGAGTACTTATCACTTTGCTGTCTTCTTGCCGAGGCAGTTCATGAGCAGTTTGTGAAGAAAAAAACGTGAGCAGGGCTGAGGAGGACACATGAAGTTTGGAAGGAAAAGGAAGAAGTATTAGGTGCCACTAACTCATCACAATAGGCCATGAAATAGGCCATAAAGAGATGAAACAGTAAGTGAGGCAGCGTAGTGGAAATAACTACAGCACCGTCCATGTCAGTCTGGTACACACTTTTCTCTCTCTCCCAAACCTGCTTGATTTGAAAGTAATCATTGACGTTTGCGCTCAGTTAGAACACCTCTTGCCAAGAAATCACTGTATAGTTTCGCAAATGTTATTGAAGTCTCATACAGTGAAGTTATCTCATTTTTCCAGATGAGTAAATTACAAAAGAGAGATGTGAGTGATTTGTTTTTCTTTCTGTTTTACCCTGAGCTCACAGTGAGCCGGCTTTAAAGCCAGAAGTGGGAACCCAAGAGTCCCGGCTCCTTCATCCTGGTTTTATAACCTGCACTGTACTATCTCTGATCTAACAGAGTCCTGGAAATTCATGTGCATTAAATTTCACTTCTCATGATGAGTCAGATGTGTCTCTGCTTGGTGCTAGCCCCTGTGCATTAAAAGAGAGGGAGGAGGTGCTGCTCAATAGCTAATAGTTGCTGGGCTCTTCTCTCAGGTTACAGGGGACAGAACGAGAGGGAATGGCCTCAAGCTCCACCAGGGGAGGTTCAGGCTGGACATCAGGAAAAAAATGTCACATAAAGTGGCATTGGTCACTGGCAGAGGCTGCCCAGGGAGGGGGTTGAGTCACCTTCCCTGGAGGTGCTTAAAGGACGGGTGGATGAGGTGCTGAGGGACATGGTTTAGTGTTTGATAGGAATGGTTGGACTCGATGATCCGGTGGGTCTTTTCCAACCTGGTGATTCTATGATTCTATGATTCTATGATAATGTTCTGCCAGACAGCCTTAGCTTGATGTCAGCAGTGAAGAGAAATATTTGGAAAACCGTTGGTGATACAATATGAAAAGCTCTTCAACATTTTGGTATCAGAAGCGGTGTGGCCAGCGGGAGCAGGGATTCTGCGGAATGTATATTTACAATCAGTTATGGAAAGAACTGGAAAAAAATACAGGGGAATAAAGATTGACTCAGCCGATCACTAAATATTAAATATTAACCACGTTCATAAGAAGGAGGGAAATTACAGAAGGGCTTGTCCAAAGTGACTGACTGAATCAAGAAGTTAAACGCCGTTGGGCAAAGCCAACTCTGCACCAGCAAAGGTCATTACTGCCTCCTCAGAGGGTTTGGCTCTTTCACTTTGCAGTTGAGCTGGGTTTTTTTAAATAGTTTCCGTATGCAGACTTTCAGGCCTTGGTCTGTGTTAAACTGAGAGGCTTTGAAACCACTTCCCTCTAACAATTGTTAATGGATACTAGCGTGTGTCAGGATGTTACTTGTAGCTCTTCGGCTGTGTGATATTGTGTGTGAAGGCCACACCAGCCACACAATGGGTGAAGATCAGAGGTTTAATTACCCATACTTCACTGGGCTTGCCTTTATGCCTCAGAAATAAAAAGACTGAAAGAAGAGCAAAGCAAAGATTTTTTTTTTTTTCTCTCTCTACATCTATGCCATTGCACCTATTACCGTTGCGTTTCTCTTTCTGGTTGCGGCAGTAAAATTCATTTCCTTTATTATAACTGTATTCCATCAGCACAGAATTTACCAAAAATCTAGAACTGATGTGAAACAGTGAGAAACTAGTGGTCGCTTTCCTATGCATAAGCAAAGGTACATGTATATCCAGAAGTGTGTTGACAATATTGCACAATATTGCATATTTTCTGCAACTGATTTGAGCTGAAGCCTAACTGCAGCTCAAGTACCCTGTTCACTGGATGGTAGTGCACTGCTAACTAAATCAAAGCCAACAGTAAGCATTATTTGAAGTTTATTACCATTCAAGTGAGACCAGTTAAAAAGTGAGCACCAATTTAGAGCCAGTGACCTTGAGCTGAGTGTTGTATTATCAGGTGCAGCTGAATACGGATTTGGCTCAGCTGAGGGGTAGGCACAATCTCACAATAAAGAAATTGTAAGTAACAAGCTACTGCATGAGAGGCTCCATCTGCCTTGCTTTCAGCCAATGCTCCCCACAAAATCAGAAAATTGATGGTAAATGCACAACATCGTATCGTCCATGAGCGGTTAGAGAATTCCAAATTGAAAGGGGCTGAGGTTATTCTTGCGGAGGAGACGAAACACTAACCATATTTTGGTGCGTTTTGTGTCTAGCAATGGAAAACATAATATATCTGGGATGTCAGGGATGATATTGCTTTTCATTAACCTTAAATAATGTTATGAGACTTTGCTCCACTATTGTGTAGGCACATGTGCTGCCAATTGCCGCACATTTATAGAAAGATACAGAAATAAGACATTATTGGAAATTTCTCAAAAACCTTGCTAGGAGAAACCTGTTAAGAGCTTATAGCAGGTGTTGATTTTATGTTTTAAAAATTCAATAGAGTCCTGTTAATCTGCCCTCTGGTAATCCACAGGATAGTGATTGAGCCAGACACTTAGCTGGTGTAATGTAGTGAAGCTCTTCAGAAAGCAACAGTTTGGCTACTACTCTAAGATATAAGAGGCTTAGGCTCAATTCCCTAATTTACTACAGATCTCTTGTGCAACCTTGGGCAAATTCTTTATTTTGAGATGAAAAAGAGGGTTTACAGGCATCGAACAGAGTTCAAATCCTGTTGATGCTCAGACTTCCTACATGATGTGTAAGGAGAGCAAGGCTTATTAAATGGAATGTAAAATAAAAAAACACAGTTGCCAGACACTAAGGAGGCACCCTCAGCATCCTCACATTGTTTCTATATAGCTGTAGGAACCCAGTTCTGTGAAAGAAGGCAGAATCCTGCATCTGCCCAATGAGAAACCTCTTGTACCGCTTCCATCAGCAGCAGAACACCTAGTTTCTTGCTGCTTTTGGAGAGAGGTGTGAATTAAGGGCCAAGCTACTCAGTTCAGTCATGACAAAAGCCTTTGTGGGCAGGCATGGAAGCAAAATATTCTAGTCTCTGGTCAGGCCACTGCTGAGAGCAAGTTTCAAGCATCAGATCTCTGGAACTAGCCATCAAAAGGGAGTCTTCGGAGAAATTAATGACTCTAACAGTTAATCTATTGTTGCTTCATGACCTCAATATGGAATTGGAAGGTAAACGCATTGAGGAGTATAAAGTGTTCCGTTACTGGAGCAATGGGGACTGTATAAGTAGCTGAAATTAATAGATGCTGTCATTTATAATTGCTGAGAGTTTGAGCACCAGAGTGCAATACAAGTGAGTTTGGTGGGAAGGTCTGAGCTCTTCAGAGTTAATAGCTTGATCCCTGATCCATACAAGTAGCAAGCTGTCTGGGGCCCATTGTATGGAGATGAGCCAGACTACAAAGGTCTAAGACTGCAGAACAGGCACCTTCATAGCAGCCAAGCAAATACAGGATGTAGACACTCTGGAAGCAAACAGTCAAGTGAGGAGTGATGTAGCTTTGTGTTTCAGTTCATGATGGAAGAAATCTTTATTGTGTACACAGTTCCAGGAATCAGTGGGTGGGAAACATTTACAGAACAATTCTGTTATAAGAAAGGGTGGAGAAGGGGGTCTGGTAAAAATTTTAAAGGCCAAAAGAAAATGAGAAACAAGCAGGAGAAAATCTTAAACGAGATGAGAAATGTATGGCAGGACTTGGTGAAATTAGAGAAGTGGCTTGGGGCTAGTTCTGCAAAATTCCCACAGGAGAGGTATCTAAGGAAGATGAGTGTGTGAGCAAGCACGTAGTACATCAGGAAACAAGTTTCATGCTTCCCATCTGCAGGACGCTGCCTTGTCAAACGCATCTTACCATGAACTGTAAATTTATTTTCTTGCTGTTGCTCTTTATGTTGATGGCACTTCCTCTGGTCTCGTCTTCTCCCCCTCTTCACATTTGACCAAGAGCAGGTATTGATATCCACTTTAACCATTGAGGAACATTTTCTGATGCTAAATCTCACTGTGAGCAAAGTGTAGCAATTTATAGTCAAGTTACTTATTGCTGGATCTCAACAGCTCCTTGAAGTAGGGCTGCCAAAAGAGAGTGATTTGTCAAGGGTGTCAGCAGGAGCCCAGCATTGTCCTTAGTGATGAGAACAACCTGCACTGAACTATTGATAACACCCAGAATTAGGCTTTGTGTAGAACAAAGCATGTATGGAAAAGCTCCTGCCATCTTAAACCAGTTCTTTTTCCAAAGTAGCAGAAAAGGCTGGAACAGGTACCGCTCTGCAGCTGGCATATTTTCCTTATTCATTGTGTGGGGGCTGTTAGACTCCACAAAGTCCCTACCAAAATCAGTGTGAACTCTGCTAGGCATTCCCTGTCTGTAATGGGGGTTGTTCATGCAGGGAACTCATGCCCAAACTGGTGATCCTGAGCAGGAATTGGCACCATCCAGCACGTGTAATGAGTTGTTCCTTTTACCTCTCCCTATGACCTCTAATAGCTGCTTCTATAGGCTGCAAACCCCTGTGTCCCTTCTCCTCCCCACCAGGACCGTTGCTCAGGGGTTAGCCAGAACAAACACAGACTGTGACGGAGCAGGAACCAAGTGCAGGTTTCCTGGATCCTCGGCTGCTTTCACAAACACTGCTTTCATGCTGAAATTCAGCAGTGGTTTGCAGAAAGCATCAGTGCAAAGCCAAGGATTATGATTCTTTGAGAGGGCAAAAGTATAGCTCAGCTCTGAATTTCATGCATCTTCTCAAGCAGAGCCGTGCGTACAGTTTAGCAGTCTTTCTGCTCTCCAGAGCCGAAGTGGGGAGTGTACATAAATGAATGGCATTGCAAGGAAAAATGAGTGTCCTGAATTAGTAGGAAGGATGGAAGAACTTTTGCTCATTTTCAGAACTAACCACATCAGTAAGCAGCTCATGGTGGGAAAAGCAACTCTTGGAGGCTCAAGAATTTTACCCTGTTGCATCCCAGTGCAGGGGATGCAACTTCTGCAATTTCACTCCTTACCGAAATTAATGACAGTGACCCCAGGCTCCATGGCAAGTTGCTGTATAACCTGTTCTGTTTATATACATGCTGCAAAACCCAGTGAACTGCAATGCAAACTAAGAGTCTGAACTCCATGAGAAATGTGTGTGTGATTCCCCTGCTCTGCAGTACTCGAGGCTTAGCAGGACGCAGCACTGACAATGCCATAAATCTCCATTTCCACCATGCGTATTAATCTGTTAGCACCAGCTGTGCAGAAACCCCACAGGTCAGACCACGTGCTCTGGTCAGCAGGCATGAACCATGCAGGAGAGGACTGGAGGTGAAAGAAATCCAAATACTTTCTTCCTTCAAAGGGGACTCAGTCCGAACACAGGCAGACTTTCTTTCTGTGTTCAGATTAGGGAATCAAATGAATGTTTGGCAACAGGGAAAGATATTCTTCAATTTCATTGAGTTACTGCATTAAAACCTGCATTTATTTGTTTCTTCTATGAACTGGCAGATACAAGATAATTAACCTGAAAGAGGGGAAGATCGGGATGAGATATTACGGAGAGATATTTTCCTGTGTGAGTGGTGAGGCCCTGGCCCAGGTTGCCCTGGAGGGGTTCAAGGCCAGGTTGGATGGGGCTTGGAGCCCCGGATCCAGTGGGAGGTGTCCCTGCACATGCAGGGGGTTAGAACCTGATGGGCTTTCAGGTCCTTTCCAACCCAAACCATCCTATGATTCTAAACTATGATTCTCCAATTAAAGCAGAAATACCTTCTGAGTTGCCAGGATATGTTTTTCTCTGCAGTACACAGCAGGATGTTCAGATGACACCTGATATACATTATTACAAGTTTAGTTTAATTTAGTTTTCACATTATTGAAGTCCATGACAGAAATCTTACCTATCTCACTCCTAGTAGCAATAGAGATTTCTTTGCCTTCAATGAACAAGCTTAGAAACTTCTGTGATGTTAATTGGTGCACTTTTTAAAATGAAAAAAAATACTTGACAAGTGATGAGGTTTTCAGACAGCTGTTCTCATCTATAGGTGTCCTGATAGGTGATATGACAACAAATATTTTGTCTGCTGCTTTAAAACAAAGCAAAAAAACCAGTCCCCAAATCCTTACATATCAGGTATGTGGTATAAGAATCCTTTCAAAAGCTGCAGGAATCAACCTGCACCAACTTGAATCAAGCTGGTATTTTCAGTACCAGGAACAATCTCGATTATTTGGACACCACTGCAATTATCAGTGTAGAGAGCAATCCTGGAAAACACTAAAATCCTCAATCTTCGCACATGAGCAGCAGGTATGGCCTTTAGCAAGAAGGTAGTTTTCCTCCTAGGGATGCTCCCACTGCCACCTGAAGTGCAAAACAGCTCTAGGCGAGAGCTTAGTTCAGCACAGTTTCTTCTCATTTTCTTAGTATTTGGAGAATGGTGACAGCAAACCCAGTATCCTTTAAAAATACACTTTTAAAGAAAATAGTTTGCAGGCATTGTGTCCTGATTACATGATGTTGGCAATGTTTTATTGCCCTCCAATAGATGTACTGGCTGCTACTGGAGCAAATATCCCAAAGCTTGGTAGAGACATCATAGGCTGGTAGCTCCGTGTCACCCACAGAGCCCTGGTTCAAATCCAAACCTTCTCCAACTAATGTAATGCCATGCTGCTCACATGGCTATCTCCTGTCCTAATTAACCAGGAGTCTCAGCTGAGCTCTCTGCTGGATTTTAATTACAGAGTTATTAATTCATGGGGAAAAAATTGACAGATGTTTCAGGTTGGTTGTAGCAAATTAAAAGGCAGGTGCTTGGCAGAAAAACTCAGAAATGATTAAACAAATGGACGTTGAACTGTTTTACAGTGAGCAGTGCACACAGTACCAGCCAGTGTATCGTAGCGCAGGGTGACTTCTCAGCTTTAAGCCAACAATAGCAACCGATTTTGCTCTGTCTAGTTTTTAAAGGTAAAGATACCTATAAATCTGTGTTCTTAATTTGGTTTATAGTTTTTGCTGGGTTCATTTCATTCCTCTTTCCTCTAAAAAGAAAATTCTCAGGACATTATGTGAAAAGCCAAATACCGTTAGCTATTGTTTAGAGAATGCAGAACCAGATATGTTGACAATTTCAGAGGATCCCCTACAAAATAAACTTATTTAAATAATGTCTAGCATAAAGAGATGTTTAGTCAATTCATATATTCTTCATTGTCATCTTAAATGCAAAACTCACTCATTTGCCATTTTCCTTTGCAGATGAGGTTAGAAAAGTTCCCAACTTCTCATACAGTAGTTTGCCGTCAATCAGAATTACTGAGTTCATACCTTATTTTCCATTTTGAGCTTGCTCTTTAGGCAGCAGTATATATATATATACACGTAGCAGTCTCATCCCAGTCATGGGAAAACTATGTACAATTCCTGTAATTTAAGATTCAGGGAGGTTTCTTATTTGTAAGTTTTCCTGTGAGATTCTAGCAGAGGATTCTGTCCTCCAGTGGGTAAAGTATATTTAATAATTGATCTCATACAGGAAAGTTGAGTCAAGAATCACAATATTCTGTAGTATAATGATGATTTCTTTGTTTCTTTATAAATCTGGAATCCACTGCAGGAAAATAATGCCCCTGGAGTGAGGCTGGAGGAACTGGAGGATGCAGCTTTGTTTCTGAGAAGGTCAACTTGAGAAAAGGCTTCAGTAAGTGTCCCAAATGCACCATGCAATATCAATCTCTAACCATGATCCAGGGAAAAAGGAAGATTGTTTCCTGGAAGTAAAGGGAGGAGAGGCAAGAAAGCACACACAGAGTTTGTTTTCTTAAATTTCGAATGACAATACAACATTCAAATCCTGATGAGCTGCGTCTGAACCCCACGGTCTATGAGAAACTTCAGTAGAGCTGGTTGGGCATTGCCTTTGCCATAAAGCATCCCTCACATGAAGAGCGAAGCGATTCCTTGGGCAGGATTGCCCTCTGCAGACCACAGCCACTGCCAGCTGCTGCGCAGCGGCATCGTTCCCTTTATAAATAAATAAATAAACCGCTAATTACTTAAATAGGTATTTGGGGACAGCTCTTTATTCTCAGTGAGAACGGGTCCCAAACATTAATTTAATGTGCCCAAATAGCTCCCGATTAAGTTTGCCGTTATCTGAAGGCGATGAGCTAAAGGAGATGATGCAGAAGGGATTTGATTTAGCCCTCTAGCTGTTTGTTCAAGTTGAGCTACCAGCACAGGCCATAACCAGCATCTGGTCTAATGAGCTGCAGTGAGAGTCCTGCTGATTGTATCTTTGTTGCACCGGATAACAAGGAAGAATCACACTAAAATAGACCTCTGGTGAAGACTGTGAGGGTAAATACAGCTCTTGGGAGACACAGGAGGGAATACTTTGCAACCTCTCACCTAATCTCTGCTGAATAATGATCTTTTAACGATCTCTTGCTTGTAAACTAAACCAAAATCATCTCTATAGTTTATAATTTTCATATAAAAATAACAGCAGGTACAAGGCAATGTCATAGATCATTTATGAATATGACAGCTGTTTATGTATTTCACTCAATGTGATATGTATATGACTCCTTGAAAATAAAACCAAAGATGAAATAAGGTAAAGGTGTGATTTTTAAAAAACTACATCAATGATATACAGCTCTGATTTTTAAACCAGCAAAACCAGACTGAAAAAAAATCTTTGCACAGCTATAGCAACTAGGGATGTGATTTTATATGTGCAATTGACAGAGCAGCATCAACAAAATCTCTAATAAAAATAAAATTACATTGACAAGCCTGCTCATTTGAGTATAACATGTTAGCTAAAGAGGCTTTCGTAAACTATGCCCCTAAACACTTCTTTTGGAACAGTTTGAAAAGAGAAATTGTTGAGCCTCTTATTTCTTTCTTTTAATAACATATTACGTGTGCTTGCAAAAGATGGAAAACGTCCCTTAACAGTGATAATCAAGTATAATATCTGCAATAATAGTAAAATTGCAAGGAGTGCAGTAGGGCTCCCTGGGACTCTGATCATCAGCTCACAAACACCAAGGGCACAGCTCAGAGAAGGATGAAGAGTCAGGCAGGCTGGTTCCAAGCAGAACCTGAAGCCCACTAGGGTTCAGAGATCCAGAGCAGCACCTGATTTCAATGAGTAACAGTAATTGGTAAATTCCAATGAAAAAAAGTCTTCATCAGAATTTCTTCCCCTGAGCAGCTGAATAAAATATGCTCTCTGAAACAAGATCTGACTCACATCGCAGGTTTAAATAGATCCTTAGTTTAGTTTCAGTGTTAAAGTAAATGAAACAAACACATAAGTTTAGAGGATGTCTTTCAAAATTCCACAACCAAGAATAAATAAAGTCCTGTTTTGACAGATGATGCCTGGCTTATAACTAAATGCCAAGACTAACTGAAGTGTGGAAAATTGAGACGTGTCCATCAGCAACAATGTCACACGTAACCTCTCCAGGCTGCATGAGGAACTTCACCCACTTACTACAGAAAGCCTAAGAAAAAGACTCAGCTCCAGTACTCATTGTACATGATCAGCCTGCCCAAAAGTTCTTGTAATAACTTGCTTTTTGTAGAGATAGCTGCAGGCGCACACAAAAGTACGTTCTTCTCCAGACTTTCTGTTAAAGCCATCCAGTAGATGGGGCCACACAGTCACACAAAATGCAAACCAAAGTAAAACGACTTTATCCTAGGAAGAACTCCCATAATGAGTGCAAATACATTTTTGTTAATTCATGAAAATCTCATGTCAGGCAAGTAATTTATTCAGTTATATCATATTCTGACTGTATTATTGATTAAGCTGCACCCAAGTGGTTGTTAATACGATTCTGTATTTGTTTGAGACTGAAATAATTACAACTCAGTCAACAAAATTTACAGCTGAAGTTTTAATTTTCATGCCTGCCACATTCATTGTAGGTCTGAGATACAGTCAGGCTTGTGATGAAGTGACACAATAGAAGCCACCAACAGTAACTGCAGCAAGAAAGTCCCACATGTGGAAATGTGTATGAGGTGAGAGGAACATGTTAGTGGTTCCTTTGCAATGTGAAGGATGACTCTAATAACGTAACTTTCATGCACTGCTTTATTCCCTCTGCTTCTTTGAGATCTGTGCATCTGTTTCTGTTAAACCTGTGACACAGAACATATGGGTTTGAGAAAACACGTATGAGCATTGCAGGAGCGGTGGTTGTCCCCGTCATTTCATTGCGGTAGATGCTAGATTTTGAGATGTATCTGCACACAGCGTGCAGTAACAGAAGTTGCATTTGCAGTCTTTCAAAATAAATTACTTGTATGTAATTAATTTAACACAAAAAATTGCATCAGGTATCAGTTTACAAGTTGATATTCTGTTTTTTATGCATTTGAAAAGCCTGGTGCCATCAGGCAGGTGCCCCTCGGGGGGTTCCACCCAGGACCTCCTCAGCTCTGCTTTAGGAAGCACAAGTTTCACATGGTTACAGCTATGAAGTCCACATAGGAGATACTGAGGGAACGCAAAGCTTGCCACGAGTCCCATCACGTGTTACACACTGGCCAAGGAGCAGGGAAAGGAGGACATGCAGGTAAGACAATCGTAGAGTCATGGAATAGGTCGGGTTGGAAGGGACCCCAAAGCCCATCCAGTTCCATCCCTGCCGTGGGCAGGGACACCTCCCATGGATCAGGGGCTCCAAGCCCCATCCAACCTGGCCTTGAACCCCTCCAGGGATGGGGCAGCCACCCCTACTCTGGGCAAAGGAACAGCTTGTCAGAGTGTGAAACAGCCCCTACGCCATCCAGCGTGGGAGTCACCTGGGAGTGCGGAGTCCCGGGCTGTGGTGTGGGGTGCGAGGGGTCCAGGGCTGTGGTGTGGGGTGCGAGGGGTCCCGGGCTGTGGTGTGGGGTGTGAGGGGTCCAGGGCTGTGGTGTGGGGTGTGAGGGGTCCAGGGCTGTGGTGTGGGGTGCGAGGGGTCCAGGGCTGTGGTGTGGGGTGCGAGGGCTCAGGCCAGCAGTGCAGGATGCAAAGGGTCAGGATGGCGGGTCAGGATATGAGGGGTTTGGGATAACAGGGCAGGGTGTGAGGGGTCAGGACAGCAGTGTGGGATGCTAGGGCTCAGGACAGCGTTGCGGGGTGCCAGGACATTGGTGTGGGATTCGAGGGTTCAGGACAGGTTTGAGGGATGCCAGGACAGTAGCGACGTGGGATTTGAGGGCTCAGGACAACTCTTTGGGGTGCCAGAACAGCTTTGCAGGGTACTAGGACAGCATTGTGGGATGCCAGGACAGTGGTGTGGGATTTGAGGGGTCAGGACTGCTCTGCGGGGTCCCAGGGCAGCAGTGCAGGGTACTAGGACAGCGTTGTGGGGTACCAGGAGAGTGGTGCGGGATTTGAGGGGTCAGGACAGCTTTGTGGGGTTCCAGGGCAGTGGTGCAGGGTACTAGGACAGCATTGTGGGGTACCAGGAGAGCGGTGCGAGATTTGAGGGGTGAGGACTGCTCTGCGGGGTCCCAGGGCAGCGGTGCAGGGTACTAGGACAGCGTTGTGGGGTACCAGGAGGGTGGTGCGGGATTTGAGGGGTGAGGACTGCTCTGCGGGGTCCCAGGGCAGCGGTGCAGGGTACTAGGACAGCGTTGTGGGGTACCAGGAGGGCGGTGCGGGATTTGAGGGGTGAGGACTGCTCTGCGGGGTCCCAGGGCAGCGGTGGCTCCGCCCCGGGCCGGGGGCGGGCGGGGAGCGGCGGGGCGGGCCGGGCCGGGGCTGCCCCGCAGAGGGCGCGGGACCCGTCGGCAGCGGCCATGGCGTTCGGGAGGGCGGCGAAGGATCCCTTGGGCACGGCCGTGGGCGGCCTGGTGGGTGAGTGAGGGCGGGCGGCGCGGGACGGAGCCCCCCGAGGGGCCCGGGCTGAGCGCGGCTCCCCCTGTGCTTGCAGAGCGGGCGACGGCCGGGGCGCTGCAGGAGGAGTGGGGGCAGTTCCTGCACATCTGCGACGTGATCAACGCCACCGAGGACGGGTGAGGCACGGGCTCCTTCCCTGAGGGGAGAAGGGAGCCAGACCCCCTTCTGCCGTGGGGAGCGAGCCTGCTTCTCTCCTCTGGGCCGGGGGAAGAAGCCCATTTGTCCCACAGGGAGTGGGAACCAGCTCCCTATTCCCGTGAGGAGCGGGAGCGAGCCGCTTTCGTCTAGGGAAGAAGAACCGGACCCCTTCTCTTGTGGGGAACAAGCCCCTTTCTTCTAGGGAAAAAGGGAGCCAGCCCCCTTCTCCTTTGGGGAATGGGGACGAGCCCCTTGCCTCTATGGGAAAAGAGAACCAGAGCCCTTCTCATAGGGGATAAAAACAAAAACCAGCTCCCTTCTCCTAAGGGAGAAAGGGAACCAGCCTCGTCTCCGGCAGGGAATGGTAAGGAAAAGGACCCTTTCTCCCATAGGAAATGGGGAGGGACCAACCCCCTTGTCCTGTGGGGAATGGGACCCAGCTCCCTTGTCCTAAAGAAAAAGGGAGCCAGCCCCCTTCTCCTTTGGGGAACGGGAAGGTACGAGCCCCCTTCTCCTTTAGGGAATGGGAACAGCCGGCGTTGCTTGAGGGCAGTGCAGAATTGGGCAGGTGGACAATGTGTAAAGTTCCCCGAAACCAAATACCAGCAGGAAGCAAGTATCTTTGGTTCCTAGGGAAGTTTCGCTTGTTTTACTGCCTTTTACTCAGCTGTCAGGACTTGTAGGGATTGGACTTGGGGCCCTTTCCCACAGACAGGTGCCAGAGAAGGGAGACCGTGTACATCTCTCACCTGAGTCTGACTGATTCCATATAACCCGCACTGTGTGTCGCCCCTGTGACATTGTTCCCCACTAGGCATTCGATCAGCCAGCCTTCATTGCAGCAGGACTGAAGCGCTGGTTGGGATTCTCTCCTGTGGGATCCATCATATCAGCAGCTGTAGTCGGGGCTCCCAGGATGAGGTGGCCTCTTGCACCGAATGGCCACGTTCTGCTTTGCTTAGCCACTTGCTGGTTTGTGCTTCCTTGTTCCCACCTGTAAAAGGAGGAGAAGGAAATTCGTTCCCATATGAGATCTGCTTCAGCATTCCATTGCAAGAAATCAGTGCTAGCTGTGATATATTTTAGCACAGGCTGGAGAACTTTCTCTGGGAGAGTGAGATGTGTGTTTATTTCTACACAAGCAGCTTTTTACGTATCACCTTTTCCTTCCTTTCATTTTTTTTTGGTCCCACGCACTCACTTGTGGCTCTTAGAACTTGGAAGGTCAATAACAACTCCCTTTCTAGTTGTCGCCAAAAACAAGGGCACGCTTTGACCCTCAGCATTAGGTTATACACAGAACTTCAATGCAACAGAGTTTTTCAATGAACTATTTCCTTTTGTGCACAGCTTATGCTTCCAGAGGGACCCCTTATAACTTCCTCCTAGGCAACTACTACTAGTCCCAGCCTGTAAGAGGATACTAGGAACAACAGAACTGCTGTATCTAATTAGGCAGATGGTTATTTTAATGCAATATCCAACTCTTGACCAGAGCATTTCCAGATGCTTCATTGAAAGAAGCAGTGAGCAGGAGTGAAGAGAAGCAGTAGAACTTTCTGCACGGGAAGGGTTTCCTCTCTGCTCTCATGCTCCATCCATCACTTGATGCATTATTGGTATCACTGTGTATGACAGAAGATTAAGAACAATAGAGAAATCTTTTCCTATTTTTCTGATGAAGTGCAACAACATTTCAAACTGAAAAATGTGGTGATGTTAAATACCCATTTAATTTCATTGGCTTTGAAATATTTTCAAAAAAGATTTATTTGTTTTTCTTATTGTAACATTGTGTTTGTGCCTATTGCTCCATCTTGGACTCCAGAGAAATCCTAAAGAGACTTTAGGACATCGTGTTTTTGTTGATCATGAGCCCTAATAATTGTACACTATAGATAGCCCATGTTAATCAGGCAAAATTGTTTCCTGCATACGATAAGCTTGATACCATCTTCAGCCCTTTTCCTCCTCCATAGATGGCTAAAAGATATGGAGTGTATATATAGAAATCAAAATGATGGGGCTAGAAATGCCCCTATCGCTGGGGTGGAATGAGTTGTCCATACATACATGGTAATTACTCAGATGAGTTAAAAGCATCCTGCAATTTTAAGATTGGAAGTCAGCCAAGGCACCCCTGCTCCTGACAGCACTATCAGGAGAATGTTTTGTAATTGCATCACACATGAAAAATAGGTACCAGTCAGCTCTTGGTACAGCTGGCAGTTGTTATTCCCTTGCATAGCAATAAAAGCTGGGTAAGTAAATCTATTGTACAACAGTGAAATAATACAGTTTTGGAGGCGACTTTGCAGAGGAGAATAACTTTATTTCTCAGCACAGGTCTCTGGAGTAATGCAGAGTCTGCAGTAACAAACCTGATTCACGGCTTTGTTGCTCTAGCTCAATGCTGAAGTGATTTTGCTGAAATCAGTGGGGCAATCGCTCTAGTTTTATGTGGGTGTAAATACAGGGATGGATTTGCTTCTGTATCTCAGGCTGGTATTTTTGGGTCTTGGATGAAGTTGCAAACTAGGAAAACAGTCTAATGTCACTGGTAACTTTTTCTACTTAATTTCTTGTCACAGGCCTAAAGATGCAGTTAAAGCGCTAAAGAAAAAGCTTTCAAAAAACTGTAATCACAAGGAGATCAGGCTTACCCTATCTGTAAGTACGGCTATGTTTATATTAATTAGACACTAAGAAGGAAAACATTTTAAATGATAAGGTGGCATGTAAATTATCACTGACACAACTCTCCGGGATGTTTTCTTTGTTGTTTGTGTGTTCAGCACTGCCTCAATGCAGATCTGATGTTCTACTGGCATTCCATGGAGTCTTGGGTTGCAGAAATACTTAAATTCAGTGTTTTGGGTTTGTTTTTCTTGAAACCAGTTGTACATAAAAGTAGTGTGGTTCTTGTTTACTCCAGTGACTGCCCTGCCTGTTTGTGAAAGATGCAGAAGTTCGGATGTTACGTAAAAACTACATTTGACCGTTTTGTTACTCACCTTGTGGTACTGATCTTAGTTAAACTAAGCATGGTTTGCAGCGTGGGGGAGTGTGCGATGCCTGTGTGGTAGAGGTAAGTGTTATCCTGTATAAATGAGGAACTGGAATGAAAGGGTAACGATGGTGAGGTCAGCAAGGGCGCAAGACACAGGGTGAGCCATGTAAGATCCAGATGTGACCAAAGCTTGGAGTGGCTGGGAATATCCTCAGTTGAGATAACCTGGCCTCCAGAATCTGAATGTTTCTGGACTATCCCAAAGGCTGGTGAAGCAGTGTGATTTCAGTGAATTTAAGATTTACTGGAGTCTGTTAACGCCGGTCTCTGTTCTCTACTGCTCTGAGAATGCAGGCAGTAGCAGGAAGTTCCTAACACACTCTTAAGTCCAGAGTTCACCTGAATTACTCTTGACTAACAAGAGTGCAGCGGTGAGCAGAATCATACCTTTTGTATTTTAAGCTGTTGGGGATTTGTGTCTTCCATTATTTGTCTAGGGGTATTTTCTTCAGCATTTCCTTTTTTGGGGCTGTAGGGGCTTGTCTGCATTGCAGAGTACCATTACTCATGGGTTTGGTATTTGTTGTGCAAAATCATTATCCATAGCAATGTGTGCCGATAAGTGGTTCAGGAAGATGGGTGATTGATAGTGTTGAATTGTAGGTCTCTTAGCAATTGCTCAAGTGTCTCCTGATGAGTTAGAGATGCGGATAAATGTGTTAAGCGTACTGATGTATACCTTCAGCTCATTCCATTTCCGCACTCCTTTCCTGGCTTCCTCCTCCACTGTCTCATGAGTCACCTTTGTGTGTTCTGTGTGTTTGCATAACAGAAATGCTCGTTTTCCGCTGTAATTGCAATCCCTGTATCAGGTCTGCTCTCTTTCTCCTACAGCCCTTGTGCACCTTAGTCCTTTTCTGAATATCTGATGCAGTTAACTGGAGTTATGATAACGTGGTGCTTAAAGTTAGGAGCCTTGCTTCGTTTGCTTACCCTGCAGATATACCCAAGGTGACATTATAGCTTAGCTCTTAAGGACGTAAAAGTGGGAGAAGGATCTTGTTTCAGGTGTATCCGAGGAAGAACTTTGTCACATTGGCCTGGAAGCTCATTGGATTTGCTCGCAGATGGAGTGCATACCAGGCTTCAGCTTTTTTTTTGTAGTTCGACAGGTTCTCGCAGTCTCTTTCCCATTCTCTCTCTCTCTATCTGTTATCACCCACTCTCACGTACGCATGTAACCGTGCCTGCTAGGCAGTCACATCCTTTTGGCCCAGCTCCTCTTTATTGACTGCAGGTTTCTTCTCCCAGAGTTCCTTAATCTTGTTTTGTTTTTAAACTAACATTTCTCTCTTCCTGGTTTTGTTCTTACACTGTCATTGAGACGTGTTAAATCTCAACAGTGTTGTCTACCTTCTGGCTCGCGGATGTGTATTTCTTTACTTGGAGGAAGAAGGGTGAGTGCCAACTCTCTGTTTTGTTGGCTGTGGCTTGGTTTCATGTACTCTGATATAACGAAGTTCCTTGGTGCTTGTGGAGTCACGTGTGGATCAAGGTGTGTGCATGCCAGGCTGTGAGGTTTCTTCATGTAGTGTCTTTGATAAAGCCAAGAGATCAGGCTTGGCATTGGCGATTTCACAATCGGAGTGAAGGGGTTTAGAACTTTTGGGCAGGAATCCAACAGAGCGTGTATGTGTTATTTGACTCCTCATTACCAACAGACTTTGGATACAGAAACTCTGTTTATGTGGGGTACACCAAGCCACCTGTGCGATTGTGTCCATAGATCTGCCTTGGTTTTATAAAGCATTTGCTGCTGTGCTCCAGTTCTGATGCCTCTAATGTCTTTGGAACAGCACAGGAGGGAAGTCACTTATTGAATGTGCCCCCCTTTCTGTACCTGCGTCCACACACGTACTCTTACAGACAAAGCAGTGGGAAGAAATTAAGGATGGAATTATTGTTTAATTTCTGCATTACATAGGAAAGTTTTTTTTAAAGGAAGTCATTGGTTAAATTTAAATTTTGGAGTTTGGTTGGTTGGTTTGGGGTTTTCTTTTTGCCTTAGGCATTTTTCTGGATTTCCTCTGAATACTCTGTAAGTTTTAAGATGTTGAGATGCCTTTTGTCATTTTAGTTTTGGGTCGCTGTCATGAGAACCAGAGGGCTTTGACTGCAATTTGCCCTCCTCGGTGTGGATCTCTTCTCAGCGGGATGTCTGGTATCGGGTAGCCTGGAGTGTAGCAGCCCTGTCAATTCCACCAGTTCTCATGTCCTGCCTGTCATTTAGAGGAAGTTTAATGGTTTGGTTGAAGTTAATTTGCTAGTTCTGTTATTAAAACATGTTTCTATTATGATTCCATTGTGCTGTGTGGAACAGTGGTTGATTTGGCCACCTTGGATCTATTCATTCCAATGGAACTGGTTGGGAAAGTGATGTCCCATTTGCAAGGGTAAATAACCATATTGAAATGCTAATGAAAGGTGTTATTAGCATGGAAGTGGCTTGTTCATGAATGGTCTGGTTAAAGATAATTGAGTCAAATTCTTCTTTTTCTTACACCAGCTTAGTCTCACTCTAAGTGAGTGGGCTGAACTGGTGTAATTGAGTGGAGGATCTAGTCCATTAGCTCAGCACTTTTATTCAGAGGGTAAATACTCAGTCCCTTAAGCAGGGAATTAATAATAGGGACTCCTCTACCAAATTTCCCATGCACTGAGTTGAAACTGTTTTACAGAGACCATCTTTGAAGTACTGCACAGGCAAATGGCTTGGTTTATTAGCATATGTTTCATGTACTCTTTCAAATGAAAAATAATGAATCAAGCCAAGATTTTTTTTGTAATTATCTCTCAGTTTTTGCACAGCAGTCTGCCAGTGTCTCTTTGTTCTGCCCTGTTTTCATTTCAGCAATATATTTTCTTCTGGTCTTAAACCTCTTCTCCCATAAGTTCCCGATCACAGTGGGAGAAAAATCCCCAAGTCCTGAGGCTAGGAATTTGAGTTACTAAAATGATTTCAACTTAGTCAAATATTGTCTGCTCTGAATAGTAAAGTATATTTAATCGACTTTTATCAAGGTTACAATAGCATTCTTTAAAACCTGTGTATCCCTTTGGGAATATATCCTGCCTGTTGCACAAGTCAGGAAAGTTTTGTCTCAAAACCCGTGAAATCTTGCAAACTTTCATTAGTTTCATGTTTCAATCTCCCCTCTTAAAACATGATGATATGATTGAAGAGCAAAGAGCACAAGAGGGATAGTTTTCCTCTCCATGGGGCATCGTAGTTCTGTGGTCAGTCTCCAGATCTGAGCCAGGCAAGAGGCATTCTGTTCCTGATTCTGCACCTGATCTCACTGACCCCACTTTCCGATTGTTTTGGTCCAATTCCAGATGGCTGGGATGTAGTGACAGCTTTTGTTATCTCTTCTGTAAAATGGGAATTGTCATCAGCCCCCTCCAGGTGTACACGGGAGAGGTGTTATGTTGTTATCGTGTACTGCTCTACTTGATAGGGCACACATGATGCTTCCAGGGATCCCGCTCTGAGCATTCCAAGCAGAGTTTTTTGGAAGTAGTCTTCTTTTGTGAAGATGAGTCTGACAATTGGAACAATTCAGCTATTCTATTTTAAATCAATGTGACCTTTAAAACATGGGGAGGAATTGTACTCAAGAGTTGTTGAATTTGTTCTATTCTATTTTTTCATTAGTCTCTCTCACTTACAGGGCCGATTAGAAGGGAGGCATTTAGTAATTTTATTTTCTTCCCTTGTAGAGCTCTTCAGAATCTGTCAGACCAGGGTACCTATGTGCTAGGCAGTAAATTAATTCCATTACTGAATCTGTACAAAGCAGTTTTTAAGCTGTGGACAGATTTCATGCTGTTAAAATACCGTATGTTCAGTAACAGTTATGACATGGAAACTAGTGTGACCATACTTCCCTGTTAAAAATAGTTTAGCTCTGGCTAACACATCTCATTTTGTATTGCGTAGGTATAGCGGTGCACGCAGGGAGCTGCTGTTTCCCTGCAGGAGCCTCATCAGACATTCTAGTGAGATAGCTGGCAATGATCTGTTCATACCCACTCGTACTCTTCCCCATAACAACTCGGAACAAATTAAACACAAGGAAACAAAAGCAGTCAAGTTGTTTTTTTCTCTTCCTTGTATCTGTGTAACAGAAGCTTTTCTTGTGTGCAGCTGCTTGACATGTGTATAGAGAACTGTGGCCCGAGATTCCAGTCTTTGGTTGTGAAGAAAGATTTCTGTAAAGACAAGCTGGTGAAACTACTGAATCCAAGATACAACCTGCCGATTGACATGCAGGAGAAAATCTTGACCTTCATCATGGTAAGTCTGGCATAAACAGTAAGTGTTTGTGTCTCCGCTGTATGGTAAGCATTAAATAATGCAGTCGATTTCTGTAGTGTAACAAACGCATGGAAACCCCTTCGTAGGGCAGACTTTATTCTTACTGCTCCTGCTTTGTGCAGAAGTAGCACAGACTGGAAAACAAAGGGTGAGAACTGGAAAACTCTCAGCCTCTATATTTTGTATTTCCCTCCCAGCATGTGTTTGTGATCCTTGTGTGGTTGCACTCGGCAAGCAGGATGAGAAATGGAGTTGGATGGAGGGACTGGCCTGCCTCTAGGACCACGTGTTTTAGAAGCACATCTGACCCACTGACTGTCCATTTTGGTGACCGTTATTGTCCCTGTTGTTTCCAACCTAGACATGGGCCCGAGGTTTCCAAGGAATGGTGGATGTGAGTGAAGTAAAAGAAGTTTACCTGGAGTTGCTGAAGAAAGGAGTGGAGTTTCCATCTTCTGACCCTGGCAGAGCGGGGCCCAAGGTGGGGATGCACAAGAAGCTTCTTTAGCCATTGTAAATCAGAAGCAGGAGGTGTTAATTGGATGAGCTCTGTAGGCAAAGCAGATGTGTTTGGTTTGGCTATTTTTATTTAAATGCTCCAGGGCAGAATATGACCAACCCACCTAAACATGTGATTGGGAATCAGTTTCAATTTTAATAGCCAAGATAACAGCAAAGATACCTGACCTATATAATAGTTTATTTGTTTTATTTAAAACCACAGAAAAGGAAGCATCTCTCTCTTGAGTCTTTCCAAGTGTGTGAAGGATTTGGGCATGCTATTTACCTCAAATGAATGAGAGCAGAGTGCTCCAAACTTGTCAGCTTCGTAAACCCTCAACTAAAATGAGTAACATTTTCATGAAAACACATACTGTTCAGAAAATGAGCATTATCTATCTTTAATATTAAACCAAGAGATGTAGAGATCTATAAGAAAATATTATTGTCTATATATCACTTCATCTGTTTGCACAGCCTGTACGCAATAAATGTTATTTAGGCGTTTGTCACAGGTATCATTGTGTAACATTGAGTATGGCTTGAACATTGGACTTAAACTGAAAAGACAGCATGTTGTTTAAGGCCGTTCTTTCCAGAATTGTTTTTTCTTCAGGCCACACTTTTCCAGGACTTTTGGCTGTTAGATGGCATTTTCACAACAGTTTTGGGAAGCTTGAAAGCCATCCATCACTGAGTTTGAGTTGATGATTGAATAGTGGGATACACAGAAGCTCATGTATTTAAAGGTTGTTTGAACAAGCTGTGTGGAGAATGCTCTCAATAGACATTTTTTTTCTCGCTAAGTACAGTAGAGACGATTCTGTTTACTGCATGTATCTGCCAATTAAAACCAATTGCAAACCTTCTGTTGATCTCGGCACCAAGAGACCTGAACACAATTTTTAGCTTGATCTCTAGAAAGTAAAAGACTTAAGTGTGTAGTCTTGTGCAGGCTGGGTTTTGGATTTGCATCAAATGTCAGTTCAATGCGATGCAGGAGCAGCTTTCTGCAGATGAAGTGTTCCGGCCCTTTGACCCAGAAGGTCATTGTAGTTTATCTTCTGTAGAGATCCAGGCAGTGGCACTGTGGGAAGGACTGTTGGCTGTTAGATGGCTTAAGAGCTCAAGGAGATAGCCTGTTCTTACCCATTCCTGCTTCATCCTGGGCTGGAATTTACTTGCAAACCCATCTATAATGTACCTGAACTCCAGGCCTCATTTCATTACAAAATAACCATTAGATTTATTCATGTAAACAGGCCTTGCTCAACAACTTCCCTGGGAGCACTGATAATGAGAAAGTTAATGCCCAGTTGTCTGATCTGATAAAGGTGTTTTGTAGCTCTCTCATCTGGATGTCTGCTTCAGTTCTTTTGTTAAACCCAAGCTCTGTTCTTTTGTCTTTCCACAGACTTCATCTCAGCCTTCTACAAAGTCATCACCATCTTCTGCTAATCCTACAAAACGTTCTTTACTGCCCCTTCCCCTAGGCCCAATGTTACTATTGACTCCTGAGCAGGTGAGGTAGTGCAGGTTTGGAGGGGGTTGGATCCTCTTGAAACATACTGGTAGTGTGTGATTGCAGCCACCCAGGGACCAGTTCACGTGGAGTAGTTCTGCGTTCATGAGTTTAGGTTCAGTCTCCTGAAGATGTTTTATGTAGTGGAGTGCCAGAGCAAGGAAGGCAGAAGCGAGTTCAGTAAATGCCAGGCTGAACCCCAGCCAGAAAGTGGAATCATTTACTTAAGCATGAGAATATCGAAAGATCTCTTACAATGTTGTTATGCAAATTGATAAAAGTTACTTCAAAGATAAGTGAGAAAGCCAAACTTACTTTTGCATAAGACTTGTGTGAAGAGATTATTCTAAAAAGCAGAAGGAAAGAGGCAGTTCACCTCCATTCCTGCTTGGCATGTAGGTACCTAAAAAGAGTAACAGTAACATTAGTGAGAGGATTAACTGTAGGGAAAATGAGTATTATTACAAGACTCACATCTTCATTTGATGATATAAATAAAAGCTGAGCTAATTCCATTCATTTTCATGGCATGTCACCAGAGTAAAATAATGCTAATTAGGTCCGTATTATGCCTAGTGGGGAAGAAAGTACATATTAGAGGTAAGAAATATTCTGCTCACTGTTCACCTACACGATATCCTGTCGTGTTGAACTCAACAGATCGGAAAACTGTACAGTGAACTGGATATGGCGAAAATGAATGTGAGAGTCATGTCGTCAATATTAAAAGAAAATGTTCCTGGCTCAGAAAATCCAGATGATATGAATCTTTTGCAGGTATGTGATAATTCATTGGTAGGGGTTATTGGTTTGGTTTGGTCAAAGTTGATTTTTATCCCTTCTTTTAACATCTGGATTTGGATTGCCAAATGGAATCCAAAAACAAGTTTCTATCTCTGGTTTTGTCAGCTTTTGCTTGTCTCCTTTACCTTCTCCTGACATCTAGATACTCAGGAAGGGACAATACAGCTTGCAATGCAAATTTATGGTCTAGGGAATTCCAAGGGCAAAGGAATTTCATAATGGCGCATTCTCTGTTAAGCACGTTCTGTCAAACAGCCTGGAGAACATTCCAGTTGAACGCAGTTGCCTTGTGGGAAAACAGATGATGACACAGTCTCTCTCATCCATCCTGGAGTTTTCTGTGCTCTCTTCATTATTACCAGTACCTTAAAGGCAAGCTGAAGGCCAGTGAAGAGTATGAAGCGTTGGTTTTATGTGCATGGCCTCAAAGATCAAGAGCTTGCTGTGCTATAGATGAGTCCACGTGCTCTTAAAGTTCAGCCTGAAGGAATTGTATTGGAATAGTCCAGTTTAGATTTGACAGTGAGCATGCAGACATTCTTCTTTCTGTGATGTCATTTTCTTCTACTTGCTCATGCTATATTTTCTATTTTAGGCATTAAAAGTGCAGTGTTACTTTAGCATTTCAATAATGACCTAGGCCAGTGGACATTTATGTGTTTCATATTGTCTGCAGGAATTTATAAAGCTTTTATCCCATCTTTCTGTTTCTAAACTTAGTTCCAAACCTCTATGACGAGGAAGCAATTTTGGTAATTTGTCAGCATTAGATGTGTTGGAGAGCTGATGTAATTTTTGTGAGGCTCCAGTGTGCTGCTTTTGCCCAGTGCCAGGAACCTTCATTGGGTGTTGTTGACTTGTCTTCAAGCTGTCTGTTTATGGACTGGTTCTCAGCTGGAGGTGACGTATGGAGAGAGAGCAGCAGTTTGCTACTGTCTCTCATCTTTAATGACAGGCAGCACTGCTCATCTGGGGAAATCAGACCGGAGACACACACAAGCTCTCAATGGCTTTTGCTCCTCAGGAAATCCCTCACATCTCCAACCTTGTCTCCTTTGCAGAGATTTATGGAGTTATAAGTCCAGTGAAGCAAGGATCTGAGCAGAGTAGGTTTTAAACACAGGGAGTGCAAAGAGCTGTTGCAATAGGTTGCAGAGGGTGTGCTTTGCCTGCACTAAAGGACGGAGTATAGGTTGTTCCAGCAGTGGACACCACAAGCTAATTAATCTGTGGCTATTCCACTCTAATACTTCCGTAGTGGTGCTGCCACCAGGGAGGTTCCAAGATGCAAACTGCCCTTAATGATTTAAGCAACCAGTGGAAGATACCCAGGTAGGAGAACACACTGGTTTAATATACTGGGTCACCTCTGTCTAATCTGTGACAAGGAAAGTGTCTTTGGTTGTGAAACAGGAAAAATATCTGTCTTTTCCTGTCTCCTGCTCTGGTCCCTCTGCATGTGGGTGCACAGATGAGGTTGCCCACAGTAAGCCAGCGGATTCTTCCTGACACTCCCAGTAATAAAATTGTTGGCAAAAGTTTGAAGGCAGGGTGTGGAGTTCCCATTTGTGGGAGAGGACTTAAAATCTCATTCCTCCAATGTTAGTGTCACTGTTGTTCTTTCTGTTCTTTTCTCCTGTGCACGGAGTGGTGTGAAGTATGGAGAAAATGTATAGTGTTCCCTTTTGTTTGTAGCTCTACCTGGATTGCTTGGATTAGGCTTTTGTTGCCAGGGTTAAAGTCCTTTATTAAAAGAGCTGCTGGTTTAGGTTTTGAGTGTGTTGGAGACATGAATTTCGGTCGTTCTGGTTACCTGGAGTCTCTCAATAAAGCTTTATCGATGCAACATATTTTCAGCTCTGCAGCTTCATTAGAGGCTCAGCTCCTCCCGTTCTCCACCCTGTTTTGGACAAGGCTCCAGATAACAGATCTCGCTTGAAACACTGCACTCACCAGTAGCTGTAGTTAAAAGAATAGCTAAAGCTTATTGTCAGCCAAGACAGTAACAAGTTTTCATACTGGATAGGGAATAGATGTACTTGATGGACATGCAGGAATTCGGGTCCAGGTCATCACTGGTAAGGATTAGCAGGCATTCATTGGAATCATTGATGATTGTTTCACTAGCTGGTTGCCCATCATTGTCAAACTCCAGTTTTCAAAACACAAAGAGTCCATGTATCGTTGTGGGTAGGAGGGAAGCCTGGCAAATATATGCTTTAAATGAGTTTCCCAATTTTCTTCTGGATTGAATATTGATCTTTGCAAAGGAGCTGGTCTGTCTGCACAATGGGGCCATCAGAAATACCCATTTTTAAAATGCAGATCATGTTGTAAAGTGTGGAGGCGGAGAGGTTTTAAATTTAATTACAGACATTAAATTGAGTACATTTTTGTGTGGTTTATCCTGAGCTAAGAAGATGCAGTTCTGGCATGTACAGCACTCAGTAATCCTTATGCAGATTTGGCAGAGGGGCGTAAAACTTCTTTTTGCATAAATAAAATCATTTATTTACTTGATGTATATGTTTTATGAGGAAAAATCAGATCACTTTGAAAATAATACTGGAGCAATTTCTGAATAGCAGTGTGCAAATAAAGTAATTTTCCTCCTTGGTTTTTTTTTTTCCTGAAGCGGAGCCAACCAGCATTTGCAAATGCACGGTGGGGGGGAGGGAAATGTTGGCTGAGTTGAAGTTCCTGTTGCTAAAGAATTAGTTTCTTTGAACATGCAAAATGTGCAGTGGAGAGGAATATAAATCAACTGTCTTCCATTGAACTGGCGGTAATGCAAAATTCTGGTTCTCCTACCAGCTGATTCCTCTAGGTTTGTGTTACTGTCTCAAAAAGCGCATGAATTAAGTGCATCCAAACTTCCTCAATTAGAGGAAGAGTTAGAGCTAAAGACTTGTATCACAGAGTGCTTCTGTCCTTTCGACTACTGGTGTCTTTTCTTAAGCAGAGATTGAACAGGATCACATCCATTACATCCATGTGAAGTCTCCTGCTGAGTTTAATCAGCTTCAGACAGGATCAAATCACTTTTTCTCCGGAGGGGTCTTTGTTATTTTGCAATTTGTAATTTGGACTGTAGAGACAGATATATCCTTAGAAATAAAGGTGGGTCAAGAGGTAGGGATTTGGGTAAGAGTGCCAGCTGTGATGATAGGAGTTGTCAACTTGCCTCGTAGAGATCAAAGACAGGAAAATCATGCTATTTGCAATGTTTGGTATGCATGTGGTTTGTATAAATTAAGGAATGCTACCCATGAGTCTGCAGTGCTCAAAGTGTCTTATCATTCTTTGCTAGAACTGACAGTTACGTGTTGTTTTTTCCTTCTCCTCCCTCGGGCAGAAACTGTATAAGACCTGTCGGATGATGCAGGAGAGGATCATGGAATTGTTGGTGACAGTGGAGAATGAAGATGTGATAATCGAGTTAATACAAGTAAATGAAGATCTGAATAATGTCCTCCTGGGACATGAAAGGTAAGTACAGGGTCTGTCTCCTCACCTTGGGGATCCTACCTGAACAAGCACACTTAATGGACGCGTGATGTTGGTCCTCCTTAAATCCAGAAAAGAAACATGACTGCAAAAGTAGAAAATGATGTATTTGCCCTCCCCTAAACACTTCAGAAGTGGTTCATAAAGGTGGTTAGCAAGCCATTATATTGGGATGGAACAAGTTAACAGCATAGACAGGGAAATCAGATGGAGGCATGTAAAAATCACTTTGGAATTTGACATTCCTTTTTGTTAGCGCACAGTGAATTTGTCATCAGTCTGCTACAAACCCTTTGGTACTTGGTGATGGTCTTTGTCTCTGTTCAGCATTTATGCTTCCAGGAAAGAATACTTGTTCTCCTTTCTAAACACCTTTGACAGCTTTACTGCAGAAATTGGCCGTGGAAAGCTTTCTGCCTCATTCATGCCCGAGTCGCATGCTTCTTTCACCTGGATTGAAACGTTCTGTTCTACTTGTGCAGGAAATGTTTCTTTCTTTCACACGTGGAAGCACTGCAAGTGCCTACGTTGACCCCTGTGTATTTGTCTTATTGCATCATTGGCAGCGTGACTAGGTGCTAGCAAAAAGGAAATGAATTTTACACTCAAAATTCCAGTATTATCCCCCCAGATACCACAGTCTATAGTCATGGAGAGTCTCATGGTTTAACAGGAACGAGACTCCTATGTTTGGTAGTTTGTTTCCTCTATGGATAAGAAATGTTCTAGGAATTACTATGCATTGAGTGCAATGGTTCATGTTTAAATTTAGCAGATTTAGAGTTTAATCATCTTTTCTTTTTAAACCTTTTCTGAACGCTGCACTGATAATTTCACTAATTCATCTAAGTGTCATGGCACCAACTTTGGGCCTAATCTTGACGATGTTTAGTTTTCATTTATCCTTAAACCTTATGCCTACAGCACATTTTGCAGTAACTGCCTTGAAAGAATTGTGTGCTTACCTCTTGCTTTAGAAAGTTTTTCATTTTAGTAAAGCAAACTGAAAAGCTTCTGTAAATCCACTCCAGTCAGATGCGGGCTTACATCTGTTCCGACTGATGGCTACTGGCAAAGGCAAGAACCTCAGAATACTGGCCTGTGGGTGTAATTCAGCGCATTTCTTACGAAAGATTCACCTGGTGATTGAGGGAGCAGTGAATTGGCCATTGTGAAACTGGATGGAAAACTGCTGCGGCTTTAGTACTATGTTATGGTTTACGTGCATTGAGCCTTCCTGGGTGCAGACGCGTTGAACGTTTGCGTTGATAAGTATGAAAATGTACTTGGTTAATGTTTGTTGCAGAAAATTTCTTCTTTGGAACTCCCTCTGAGCAGTGTGATATGTAAAGTGATTTTAACTGGCTGCATCTGTTTCATAGTGTGGGTGTTGTTTGAGGACAAGTCACACTGCATTCTCCCTTTCTGATTATTAAGGTAGAGTCCAAATTAAATTTGGAGCACCCGCCATTGTGCAATAAACTGGCCTCATGTATGTGACAGTGCCTCCCTCTAGTGGCTCTCACAAGTGATTCGGTGATTCCTCTATTTTGGATAAATCGTTATGTTCTGCACTTGGAAAAGTTGGGTTTTTTTATCTTCTGTTCCTCCCTGTAGATGCACTTCAGGTATTCGGGTAACGCTGAACAGTTGTGTAGGAAGTCCCCTGTCTGTACAACTTAGAGCTTGTAGTCCTGAAACAGATGGACCTTATGGATGCTGCCTCTCGCTGGACTGGATCCCCTCAGGACCCAGTGCAGCACTCCTGTGACTCCCAGCGCATAAATATTTCTGTGGAGGGGTTTTTTGTTTCCTTTTTTTAAGACGTTAAGTCCAATGCCTGAGCTAACGAGGGAGCCGCATCTCAGAACAGGCGTGGGGTTTGTCCTGAGGTGCTGTGGGGGAATGTGGGGACCTATGAGGATGGAAGCTTCCTGGGACTCAGCTGGGAGAGCGTTCTGCTTGGAAGGAGCCAGACTTAGCATAGCACATGTTATAGTTACATGTCTGGCGTGACCAGAGGCAAACTCCATTGTCAGCTGTGCCTGGGCTTTGTGTTGGAAGAACTTTGTTTGTGTGAGCCCAAACCCAAGCCAGTTGGTGGAGGTGATGGAAGGTCCACAGCCCTGGAGAAAAGCAAGTTAGATTTTTAGTGGCGAGACAATCGCCCTAGAGAAAAGCACCTGTAGTGCTTGTTTGGCACCTCCACAGTCTTTTGTTAACCAGACTTTGCTTATAATTGGTTTCATAGTCTTAGGAATGACATAACCATAATGTCAGAATGAACGTTTAACTCTGCAACTTCCCAGGTTCTCAAGAAACAGAGTTCGGTTTTTGGAGAATCAGAGAATAGAACGTGAACGCTCAGAGGTGAGTGATAATGGAGAAACTCATGGACTGCAGGCCTGTAAACACTTCTTTTTCTGTACATTGTGAGAAATACACTTCTGGTATAGGCAGAATTGTAGTCTGTGGTTGGGAGGCACAGGGCACAGCAGGCTGATGCTGCTCCTGTCAATTTTCCTCAAGTATCACTTGCAGAATTTCATGCAAATTCCTTTAACTAAAGTAGCAAATAATGGCAAATCTAGGATGAAGGCTTGGTCAGGAAAAATGAGAGACATCTATGCAAATGCTGCTTTATTACCTCTCCAGCTAAGCACCATTATCTGCCGTGTACAAAATGAGGAACCATAATGTTTCTTTTCATTTGTTCTCTGTTGAGCATTAGTAGACTAAAATACTATTGCAGTCTCAGAATTCACTATTACTGATGGTTTTTTCTGAATTGTGAGTAATGGCTTGTAGCAAATCTTTAATGACCGTGCTTTATTGATTGATAATTATGTTTGTTAATTATATTGCCCAAAGTAGTTTTGCACGTTTCAGCTTCTGCTAAGCCATAATTGTGTAGTCTTCTAGGACTCAATATGAAAATGACTGCGTTGTGAATGCTGAAATACAGCTGACAATTACTAAAAAAAGGTAGAAGACAATCTTGTTTTCCTTGAAAAGCCACTATTACTGTGTTCTGGTTATGTAGGTGGATGGTTTTGCTTGATGGATGCACTGTTGGGCTAGTTATTAGTCCATATGTTGCAGTTTCTGCATTTTATTATGAAAGAGTCTCCAAGGTTAAAGTGCATCATCTTTTCTGGTTTTTTCAGTCTGGTGTGACCAAGTCCCTGTGATTCAAGCCTGTAGGTTTATTAAGACCTTTCTTCAGCTATGCTTTTAATTCTAACACATTCATAGGAGGAACAAAGGGAAGCCTTTTCTGTATCCTAGGAAATATTCTTGTGGTTTTGAAGTTTTCCTATCCAGACAAAGACTGAAAAATATCAGTCTCCTAAGCATGTGTCAGAACACAGTAACACAAATAAGTAGCATGAAAAGAATTGTACAGGATCAATTAGAAGATCGATATCAAACTTGAATGAGATCATGATTAGAATTGAGTTCGTTTTATATCCTACTTCAGAATTGTTTTCCTTAATTTTTTGAAATCGCAACCTTGCTGAAACTGATCTTTGTGTTAAGCATTTTTTGTTTTATTAGCTGTCTTTCAAACAAAAAAAAAAAAGCCATAAATCCTGGTCTTCTGTCATTCTTGCCAGTTTTTAATATTGTGTTTTTAAAAGTTTATATTCTGTGAAAATAGTAACTTGTTTAAAACTACAAGTGCCTTTAAAAAATAAACAAACAAAGCCACAAATGGAAAAATAAACAACTTTATTCTTTTCTACCTGTGAAGCTGTACAGGAAACAGCCGTCTGCTCCCTCAAGCGACCTGCTCGACCTCTCCATAGACTCTCCCTCTCCCGTGTCCGCAGTGGTGCAGACGGACTCTGCAGCGACTCCTGCCGGACTTAGTAAGTGATGAATGCACCTTTCCCTCAAGCAAACCAGCAAGAGTTTAGTGGGGGGAATCAAGAAGTTCCTTGTAAGAAAGAAAAGAAGATACTCCTTAACTTTAAGGATGTTCTTTAAGTCTCCCTAAAGGGAAAACTGACGTGTGTATGTAGGAAAATAATGTAAGGTAGTAGGTTCCCTGTAATTTGTTGACAGTGGAAGCAATAATCTTTTTCTCCCATTACTGAAATTTGAATAGTAGAATATGCTCTGTTTGCTGTTACAGTGAAGGCTGTGAGACGCTGTGGTGGTTGCCTGTTCTGTAGAACTGGAGAAAGAAAGAAACAGATTTTTACCTCTTTTTTACCTCTTACCCTCTTGATTTCCTAAGTTTTCTCAGGAGGCACTTGGTGTTACAGTTTGCTTGGAGAAGGGTACTAGGTTCCTCTAACTTTCAAAGTCTGTCATAGAGGAGCGAGTGGAGCTCCTGACCCTGAATTACTGTTTGCAGAAGCTCCTCCTTTCTCCACTCCATAGGCTCCATATGCTGAAGTTGAAGATGTGAGTGTCTCCCCAGGAAGAAATGCCTATAATACCATTTCACAGAATCACAGAATAACCAGGTTGGAAAAGACCCACTGGATCGTCGAGTCCAACCATTCCCACCAATCCCTAAATCATGCCCCTAAGTACCTCATCCACCCTCACCTTAAACACCTCCAGGGACGGTGACTCAGCCACCTCCCTGGGCAGCCTGTTCCAATGCCTAACCACCCTCTCCGTGAAGAATTTTTTCCTAATCTCAAGCCTAAATCTCCCCTGGCGGACCTTGAGGCCAGCTTCAGTCTTTTAGAAATAGCGACAGGAGTTTAAAATGGTATCTACCGTGTGTAGCACTACTGGTGTTTTTCTGACATTTTAAGGAGACCGATATATTGCATCTAAAGCCTTCTCAGAGTTATTAGAATTTTGCCTTTCTTGCAATAAACAGCAGTTTGTTTCAGATTCTTTATGTGCTTTCCAAACAAAACTTTACCCATTCAATGCTCATTTTACGAGTTACTAACGTTCGCTTAATAATGTTGAAATGATCGTTAATTATCATTTTAAATTTCAGATTGCACATCTGCCTGCCCTGGAGATAAAAACAGGTGTCATCCATCAATTTATCCACAGCTGGATTTAGCAGCTACTGCAAAAGCTCAGCAATTCCCGTGAGTAATCCCGTGTCAAGAAATGGTAACAGATAACAGAAGTCAGAGGTGCTAGTGCTCTGTAATTCATCTAATGAGTTCACAGAAATGTACAGTTCTGATAATTACTGTCAGTGTATTACTCTCTCCTAGATTTGCAACTGCAGCACAAAACAACGGTGCGAGCAACCCAGCTGGACATTCCTATAGCAATGTGAGTAACGCTCGTGTTGAGAATGATTGGGTTTTAGCTGGCACTTGTCAAAATGAGAACCATTTGGATTTATCTCGAATCCTATCTAGGTGGGATACAGACATCTATCCTGTGGGCCTCCACCATGTATTAGGGAACACTTTGTATTTAGTCACCAGGCCAGCTTTGCTCTTTTCGTACACAGATGCTACTAGAAAAGCATCTTGGGTTCAGCACAATCTCAGGGGAGTTTGCAGAAAGCAGTCGCTGTGTTATTTGTGTTTATGCTGTCGCTGTGTGAAGCAATCTGAGGTCTCCTCCTGCTGCCTTTATGTTACTGTGGTGCATTTTCTGTCTCGTATAAGGTATCCACACAGGCCCCGAAAAAACAACCAACCAAAACAACCAACCAAACACTTAAAACAACCTACACTTACCATGTAGGACAAGTGGCACATGCTGCCCTCAAAACATCCACGATAGAAGGAATGCAAAGAATATCAGGGGGCTTTGAGGTAAAGCTACTAATCTGAATGCTCGTCTGGGGTAAGCAGTATGGAATGGAAAATGAGAAGCAGCCCTCAAACACACACGCGCGTATGCCTTGTGCAGTAAAACCAAATCTTTTTGTGAATGCCACAGTCCGCGTGTAGCGTAACGACTTACACAGAAGTAAGTTCCACAAATGTGCTGTATATAAAAGGTGCTTAACTTTGCATGGAGAATGGAGATTAATTAGGCTGATAACTGTTGACCTTAGAATTTACCTGCTGTAGTCTGACAGTCTAAAGGTGAGTCAGCAGTTCGGTAAGTGAACTCAAACCAGTTCTCATAGAACAATCTGTTAATACATTGTTTTGTTTGACTTCCTTAGCTGGCGACTCTTTTGAGCCCAGTGCCTCTGAATCCCGTGCAGACTGGACACACTGCGTCACTAAATGGGCTCCCACAGGCAGGTAATTGATGCTCTGCAGACCCCCAGCTTCCCTGGAGGTGCTTTTTTCTTGTTGGAACTTAAGGGGTTTACGTAATGGCTATTAAAGACTAGGATCCCCAAGAAACATTGCCAAAAACTCCTGTTGCTCATGACTTCCTTAGATGCATCTGTCCTTTTGGCGTTTAAAGCCGCTAGATATGAGGGAGATAATCTGCTACTTTCAGGAAGATACATAAAATAAGTATGAGTACAGCATGCATTTCAGTCACGTTTCGATCTGGATTTATCTGCCTCTCTTTATTCTTCAGCTGCATCAAAGAACAAGTCACAGTCACCTCATTACTATGAGATAATGGAATTTGATCCCTTGGCTCCCACTGAGTAAGTAACTTTTAAAATAGATTAATATACAGTTTTATTAGGTGCCAAAGACTTCTGACATGGCTTTTCCTGAGTAGGAAACAGCCTGTGCTATTCAGGCTGCGTTAGCTGAGCGACCGGATCACTGATGGAAATCAGAGTGGCTGTTTTGTGCGTTTTCTTCCAATATTTTTGGCGTAAGCGATTAAGGAATAAACTATAGTGTGTTCACTGAACAGCAGCTGTAGAAATGGTGGGCGAATGCTGTGTCAAAAGCAATCTGCTGAAGGCACAATTCTGCTTTCTACCAGTAAATTGCAAAACACTTCAGCCATCAATGCAAAATTTATTTCCCAGGAACCACTAGATTCTGAGGCAGAAAAATCTCAACAAAGCTTCATTTATTATATTTTATTTTAACTAGTGCAGTAATTGCCTGCCACGTGGTGTGCTGCCCCTTGCGTTTTGCAGTCCTGTTCCCAGACTTCTATTAAAAGTGACCCTGTCCCGAGGCATCCCAGTAACTGTGTGATCCCAGTCTCACCATGGGATTAGCTCTTCGTTTCCATGGAAACCTGAGCATCCTGCAGCTGGTGCTGCTCCGTTAGGCAAACCCTGTGAACTCCTGGCAGTTCCTGCTCGGGCCGGGTTTGGTTGGTGTGTTTTGTCAAAACGAAACTACTGTGATGTGGTAGTCGCCTCGTTCCTCTTCTTCCAGAGCTGTTTATGAAGACATCGATGATGTGCTGAAGGAAAAAGTGAAAAAGAGCACAGAATGCTGAAGGTTGAGGTGAAGTCTTCTACTGAACATGCATTATTCTCTGATGCTGGCACTGTGCGGTGCTTCGGTAACGCACCAGTGAATAACAGAACAGGTTCTGTATTTTGATACAACAAACAAACAGGATTGGAACACTAGGCTGTGTGGAAGTTGGAGTTACTTGGATCTACACCTTGTTCTAAACACTGAGGACTTTAAAATACAATTTCCAAATTCACCTGCATATGAAATAACACTGACACAAGTAAACAGAAAGGACTCCTGTAACTATAGAAGCAAGCTGTTCGTCCAGGTTAACTATTCCTTTGTGTGGCTTTGCC
Organism: Clamator glandarius; assembly: GCA_033459285.1. Classification (NCBI taxonomy): domain Eukaryota; kingdom Metazoa; phylum Chordata; class Aves; order Cuculiformes; family Cuculidae; genus Clamator; species Clamator glandarius. Next base: position 1,988,713 of record JAUNZM010000326.1, on the reverse strand, counting down.
ATTTGTGCAGCAAACATGGAAAATTTTGTTCACAGAAGAATCCAGTTCTATTTTGGCCCCATTGCTGTAGAAATTGAGGGGGTTTTGATGCGTAGGACCTTTCTGGCACTGGGCCTCTCGATAGCTCTCTGAAGACAGGCAGCGTTACTTTCCTGCATTCATATTCTGAACACAGATTTTGTTTTCCTCCTAAAAGGCCACAATATAGTTGTTTTTGTCTTGGGAAGAACCTGAGCTGAGACATGAGGTGCTGTCACCCTTGGTTAACAGAACACAAAACTCCCTGCTTGTTCTGTTGTTGTTGTTGCTTTTATTTACTCGGTACATATTGGAGAGGGATCAATCATTTATTCCAATGTCCCTGCCCTGCAGAGATTGCTGTTCTGGTGAAGGAATAAACAATCATCTACAATGCAGATGAGCAATATTTATCCACTTATGTTAGTCATTTATCCCTGCTAACAACAGTTTCATCTTTTAATAATTAAAGTGCCTTATCTATTTAAACGCTGAATGTAAAACGTGCACTTTAACAAGTATAGTTCTCTGAATTTATAACTGACATAATTTATAATCGACCTAAAACATGACATATAGTTCACGTTCATAGCCGATAAGCTATTTCTTGTGAAATACTGCATTTTAAATGTTCGTTATATTAATTGTTTAAGGGATAAGAAGTTCTCAGTCTGCTATGCAATTTTTGTAGCGTAAAATTCCAAATAAAAGCAAACACTGAGAAGTTAACTCCCAGCTTGTGTCGTAGTTTGAATGTGCTCAGTACCTGTGCAAATGGGGACTTTCTAAGCCAGGGGAAACCCCCCGTTTCTGGAACTGGCACTGGCCAGGGGGACAGGCTGTTTCTTCAGAAGCCTGTGGCCAGAATAAAGCAGCAGCAGGAGAACTGCCCTAACCAGTTCAACTTTCAGAAAGCCCATAGACTAAAGACAGCCCGGGTAAGCTTTTTTCTAGCCTGTATTCAAAGATTTGTCATGTTTTATTTCTCAATTATAACTGGAATGACAAAACCTACTGTGACCTTCATACCGGTGCAGGTCACTTGTGTGGGCTCCATGTGTTCTGCTGGATAAAATGCACTAGAGATCACAGAATGAAAAGTTTTAAACTTTAATAAATACATAGTGAAGACCCAACAAGAATGTCATCCAGAATCTATTTAAACAACACCAATAATTGGTACAATGATGCATTTTAAGGGTAGCATCCATTTGATTTTCAAAAACAGCACTTTTTCAATTATTGTACACAAGCATAATTGAGACCAAGGTAAGCGGAAGTTGTTTCTGATTCACCATCACCTCCTTAGGGTCCCAGCCACCCAAAATCAGTCCTACTTTATAACACCTCATTGCTGAAAAGGGTAGAAAGAACTGGCCTAGCAGATGAGATGAATTCCTCTCTGAAACAAGCAGGTCACTTGAACTTGCTCTGCAACTCAGTCCTCATTTGCAAAGCTGTGATAAAGTGTTATTATCCCTACCCCACAGATAATGAGAAGTTATGTACATACAGCCTTACGTGTTCCAGTGGTAAACAGTATCAAGGAGCACCCGATACGCTGAGGGGCTGCTGGGCAGGCTTTGTCGGACTTTAACCTCAGCAGGAGGCCGATTCCTTTTTCCTGATTTTGAGTAGACTCCCCTGCTATTAACTTAGCCTACAATTTAGAGCGTTTGTTTATGTACCGCCGAGCTTGTCTCCGTGCAGAGGTGCCCAGCGCACAGTGGAGTTAAGAGCAGTCAGTGGCAGTGAAGCTATTTTTATTTGAACACAACATGGAAATCTGAAGACAATATTTCTAAAGGGAAGCCATGCCACAGATTCAACGTGCTTACATTTCAATTAGTGCTCCTCATTGAAATGATAACAGTTTTAGAGCAGTCTGCTCTTACAAATGAACTACTGATTCAGTAATAATTCAAGAGGGTGCATCATCTTCTGAATCATCAAACGCTCACGTGCCACAGAGAGGTTACACAGCAACACAGTTTAATAACTTTAGTTTTGACAGCTCACAAACTCATCACCTGGTTTTATCTTCCTTATAAAGTAACTGACGTGGAAGTTATTCTTCAGAGTTAGCACAGCAATGCAATTTTAGACACTTAATAAAAGGAAAAAAAATCCAAAATAAAAGCCAGAAAAAACCCAAATCAGTGATTTGTTCCTCTGCCTTTAAATAAACATCTCAATTTACAGTATTCAGATAACATGTATTACATTATAAAAAGATGGCTTGAGAAAAACCCCTCTCTCTCAGGAACACTGTGTTCCCTTCTACTGTCTGATGAGAAAACACTATCCCTAAGAAATAATGTTCTTTTAAGGTTTGGGGTTTTTTTTAAAAAAAGAGTTGCATTCTTTCCTACCAGCACATGCCTGTGGTGGTTTAATAATATAGTTTTGTATTGCACATACTCTTACAGCGTCTCCTTCCAATGAAATATGATTTCAAAGCTGGTGGTCAGATAGCAGAAGTCAAATTGTGTGGAGATTGCTCATTACTGATAGCCAGGAAGTGGTAACTTCAGTCCTTCCTTCGCTTCAAAGAAGGTGTAAGAGAGGGTGATCAAATCCACTTTGGCCATTTTAGGGTCCTCAGCGAATTCTGGATCAATGTAGAAAAAGACGGGCATGTCCACTTCCTCTTGAGGGTTTAGCCGCTGCTCTTCAAAACAAAAGCACTGCATGGAGTAGGAAAAAAAATGCTATTAGAAAACAATAGCTCCATGTGTTAAAATCAGGTCCATCCCCTGTACGTCCCTGAAATCCTAGGAAGGATCAACCATACAAGCAACAGGACAGCAATTCAGTTCCTCTTGTGTTACAGGCAAAACAAAATAACTTTTAATGAAATGTCCAAATGTGCAAATCAACCAGGCCAGCTCCCATCGAGACCACCTGCCTCACAGGCAGCTGTACTGAACATCACATATCTGGGAGCCACACGAACTGGACACAAACTGCACCCATACGAAGACAGTGTGGGTGAACAGATGGTTGGATTCGATGATCCAAGAGGTCTTTTCCAGCCTCGTGATTCTATGATTCTATTACTGGATGCGCTGCCACTGCAAAAAGTCAAGGTATTTTCTTAAAATGTTGGCGCACAACGAATGGTATCCAGGATTAGAATAAGTTAATTTACAGATAAACATTCCCATTCCCACACAGGAAAACGTAATCTTTGCTTTGCTCACACTCACTTGTATTTTATTGAAATATTGTCCTGCTTCAAAGGGGATCACGTTGTAGGTAGAGATTCCAATGACAGGTTTGTCAGTAGGGTTTTTTGCTTTATAAAAGGCCAGTGCAGTCTCTCCTGGTACCACCTGTGTAAAGTAATCACACAGTGATTTACTTTTTAATCCACTGCAGCCCTCCACCCCTCAAGCAGCACTCTTAGATTTTATTAGTCTTTAGCGAGAATTAGCTAGTTTTCTCTTTTGCTGTTTCAAATTGGTTATTTCGCTATTTCACAAGCATTTTGTTTATATACTATTCACCCCTACTGAAAACCCAAAGCATCAGTAATGTTGAATGTGTGCATTTTTAATCTTAACCAGTTGCACGACTTGTTAGAGTGAGTCCAAAGGAAGGTGGTCTGAGGGCTGGAGCACCTCCCATAGGAGGGCAGGCTGAAAGGGTTGGAGCTGTTCAACCTGGAGAAGAGAAGGCTCTGGGGAGAACTAGGAGCAGCTTCCAGCACTGAAAGGGGCTCCAGGAAAGCTGGGGAGGGGCTCTTGGTCAGGGAGTGCAGGGATGGGATGAGGGGAGACTGAGATGAGATCTTAGGAAGAAATGTTTTCCTGTGAGAGTGAGGAGGCCCTGGCCCAGGTTGCCCAGAGCAGTGGTGGCTGCCCCATCCCTGGAGGTGCTGAAGGCCACGTTGGATGGAGCTTGGAGCAACCTGATCCAGTGGGAGGTGTCCCCACCCATCGCAGAGGGGTAAAACTGGATGGGCTTTAAGATCCCTCCCAACTCAAACCATTCCATGACTCTGTGCTGTCCCTTGCTGCAGATTTTAAGCAGCCCTGTGGGGGGGGCGGGGGGGGACTCGGCAACTCTCACTCACATAGATCTCGCTCTGCTGGGGCCTGAAGTGCCACTGGATGCTGGAGTGCACGTCTGCGTTGAATGTCACCCTGATGACCCGGTCCCGCACTGGCTCCATGCACTCGATCCGCTCTGCGCTGCCGCCCGTGCCCGTCGTCCCACCCAGCCCCGTGGTCTGCAGCGAGGAACAAGTGGTCAAGGCGATACAAGAAGTTTCATCTAAGTAACTGCATTTTTGAAAGTTAGACAGAATGTCCCTCTGACAGGGTGTTTTCTTTCAAACACTGTTTTTCCACGCGCTGTTCGTTCTTTGCAGGTGACATCTTGTGTTCAGTATGATCTGTGCTAAATAGATGCATCTTTCTGTTTGCAGTCTCTCCCTGTCTCAAATGCAAGGTCAGAGAGCTGACTCCAGAGCTCCAAATAACCACTAGATGGGACTGTTGTGAATTTCGTAACATTAAAACGAGCCCTTGGAGAGTAACAGAACATGCATAAGGTTTCTGGGCAGATTTACACACATGCTAGTGAGAAATACATTCTGTTCTAGCCCGTGTCCCGCTGCACAATTGATGGGGAACCCTCCTGCGTGCTACTAGGACGGGTAAAGGATGCTCCCTTTCTAAAATTCCAAATCCAGTCTCAGAGAGCTGACGTGCCGCACTCTGGGTCCCCGTCGGGGCCGCCCCGTACCTGGCAGTAGAGCCGGTAGAGCGGCACGGCGGCGTAGGACAGGCCCACCATGCCCACGGCGGCCGCCGCGATATAGGCCAGCGCCGACCGGTTGCGGCGGCGCCACAGCTCCTCCTGCCCGCGCGTGTAGGGGTTGGAGCTCCGCAGCCCGCGGGCCCCGGCCGCTCCCCACAGCCCGCACCGGAGGGCCGGGGCCGCGGCCCTCAGCGCCGGCCCGGGCCCTCGCGGCAGCCATAGCGCGGCGCGGTACCACCCGCACGGCAGCATCGCGCCGCGCCAACTCTCGCGAGATTTGGGGTGGGAGAGGCGGGATGGGGCGAGCGCAATTCTCGCGAGATTCAGCGGCGGGGCTGGGTGGGGAGCGCGTGCTTCTCGCGAGACGCGAGGGCGGGGAAGGGAGGAGCGGCGCGCGCTTCTCGCGAGATTTGGCGGCGGGGCGGGGTCATAGAAAGGGGCGTGCTCGAGGGCGGGTCACGTGGGTGTCTGCGGGCGAAGGGGCGGGGTGGGGGCGTGGTTAGTGGGCGTGGTCTATAGGGGACGTGCCCGGGGCGGGGTCACGTGGGGCGGGGCGTCGGGCACCTCTCCCGCCGGCGGGAGCGTGAGGTAACGGGGCGGCCCTCGGGGAAGCGGGGGGCCTTGGTCCTCACTCTATTTCCTCTCCGTTTCCTCTCGGTGCTCGCTCTCCCCTGGCACAAACGGGCTGAGAGAGGTGGGATTGTTCAGCCGGGCTCCGAGGAGACCTTAGAGCCGCTGCCAGTGCTGAAAGGGGCTCCGGGAAAGCTGGGGAGGGACTGTTCGCAAAGTCTGGTAGTGGTAGGAGCAGGGGCAATGGGTATAAACTGGAGAGAGGCAGATTTAGGCTAGACATAAGGAAGAATTTCTTCACTGTGAGGGTGGGGAGGCCCTGGAACAGGTTGCCCAGAGCAGGGGTGGCTGCTCCATCCCTGGAGAGGGGTTCCAGGCCAGGTTGGATGGGGCTTGGGGCCCCAGATCCAGGGAAGGTGTCCCTGCCCGTGGCAGGGGGGTGGAACTGGATGATCTTTAAGGTCCCTTCCAACCCAAACTGTTCTGTGATTCTGTGAAACATTGCTACGATGCCCAGTCTCAGTTTGTCAGCAGCCACAGCTGCAGGGCAGGCATTCGTGGTGTGGTTTCTCTTCGCTTGGCTGCTCCCAGCGCTGTGGGAAACTTTGCTGTGTTGTGTTTGCTGCTGTGTGGTGGTGCTGCTCTTACCCTAAGCCAGCTCCAGTCCCGTGGCCGTAATACAGCTTCATTGCCCAGTTACATTTACCATTTAGATGTGTTGAGAGAATGCTAAAGCTCAGTATGAAGCATTATCATTATGTCTCAAAGCAATATTGACAGATTTCAAAGGGATGTTTCAAAAGGAGACCTTAGAGCAGCTTCCAAGCACTGAAAGGGGCTCCGGGAAAGCTGGGGAGGAGCTCTTAATTAGGGAGTGCAGGGAGAGGATGAGGGGGGAACGGTTTCCGGCTGAAACATGCAAGATTTAGATGAGATCTTGTGAAGAAATGTTCTCCTGTGAGGGTGGGGAGGCCCTGGCCCAGGTTGCCCCGAGCAGGGGTGGCTGCCCCATCCCTGGAGGGGTTCAAGGCCAGGTAGAATGGGGCTTGGAGCCCCTGATCCAGTGGGAGGTGTCCCTGCCCATGGCAGGGGTAGGACTGGTTGGGCTTTGAGGTCCCATCCAACCCAAACCGTTCCATGATTCTGTATTGTGATGATTTGAAGCAACACTGTGATGTTTCCTCTCAGCCGTAGAGCTGAGAACCTTTACTGCAGGAAAAAGAATTGTAATATTCTGAAGTAAATGTAACATTTTTTCTATGCAGTGGTATAATGATATAAGCATACAAGAACATGTCGATGCTGTTTTGCGGAGGCTTCCCCTGTGCCTAGGTGGGCTGCTGTACTCTAGCCCAGGTTGGTAGCGTGTCACTGGTATCCCTGGGGCCCGTTGCCATCCTTTGCCTGGTGAGCTCTCTGTTCCCTTGTGTCCAAGGAGGATTTGGCTGTGCAGCTTAGGAGATTTGCTACTGATACAAACAACTCTTCTTGCAGTAGTGCCTCTGCAGTAATTTCTCAAATGCTGGTAGCTCAGCACTTCTAGGATTTTTTTCCTTGTTAAACTGACGTAGGCACTAATAAAAATACAGTGTGAATTACTGTTTATTTCCTGCAGTTGTAGTGTGTAAACCAAATTTGTGTGCATTCTGGCCTATGTCTTCCCTGCTTCAGTTGAGAATTCCATAGGCACTGGGTACTAGACAGCCAGTTTCAGAAGCATGAGAAAACAAGATTCACAAAACACTTTATTATGTTCTGAACAACTTAACCTCCCCAAGTGACCTTCACTGGAAAAAAAACCAAGATTGTTTATGGCTTTAGCAGTTACATTACTTTATCCTGAAATTGTAATGTCAGTTACTTCATTTTTGAGATTATTTCAGTTACAGGAGGTTCAGGTTTACCCTAATTCCTACCTTATAAACTAAGAGTAAATTAAGATGTCAGATGTTTGGTACAATATACGGTGAAGTTGAGTTGTTAACTACTTAACTGTTTTCAGCAATGACCTGTATCTGGTTTATCATCCAAGTTCTCTATTCCCACCTAGTCAGTAGCAAATAAGAATTGTTGTCAGTGTCTGAAAATAAACAGAGGCATGTGAATTGTAAACAGTGATTTCTCCTTTTTTTTACAGCAAGTGTTATCCTGGTTACGTGGCAGTGCTTCATGTGTCAGAATTCTTCATTGTGAACTTACTAAAACAGTGCACCTAAGAAGATGTCCTGTACAGATTCCCTAACAAATACTGATAAAACGTAAGTATGCTTTTCCCCCCACAGTTCCTGAGTCGTAATATGAAAATTCTTACAGTCACACTGCTAGGATCTTGTTTTGATGAAGTCCTAAGGAAAAATAACTTTGATATTGAAACGATCTGAAGCAACATCTTAGTAGAGATCATACCAACAGCATTGAATTTACACTTAAAGGGGAGAAATGGCTCTTAAGCGTGTCATTAAGTTAATCAGCACTTGGTTTGGACTGGGTCTGTAGAGGTACAAGTAGAAATTCCTTAATGCTTCTGCAGCTATGAAAAAAGTATTTGTAAGACGTATAGCAAATGACTTCCTTGTACATCCAGGGTAACTACAGTAACACAAGACGCTGTATGGTGTTACGTATTATAATGCATTGTGTAATGGATACTCTGTGTATGGGCCTTTATGCTTTGTATGTAGTGCTTCAGAACAATTCTGTTTTTTATCAATGCCGTGGGATATATAATGATAATTATATTAATTCTATAAAATGTAATGTTGTCCACTTCAGAGTTAAAAGTTGATTCAGTTTCTAAATGGCAAACATGGGTTCAGTCGTGATAGAGCATCGTAATCCAGACCCTTCCCAAATGGCTAAGTTACCATGCCGACGCTGTCATCACAACCATAATTGAAACCAGGCACAGAGAGCTCTCGCTGGACTATCATGTTTGCTGTAATTGTGCAATAGGATCGAACAAAAATTATTCAAAAGTATTTTAGCATAGTTTTTGAATTATGTCACTTTATAAATAACGTGATTTTTCAAAAAAGGACAAATCCACAAAACATTAAGAAAATTAACCTCCTTTTTACGGGGACCCAAGGAAGCAAGCACTCTACTTGTCCGATGGAAATCCAGGGTGTGTGATACCAGGACACATTATGGCTTGCGACACTCCGGTGGAAGGTATATTATATGAATAGTTGCCAGATCCCTGTATTACAAAGGCAATTTTTCACATAGGAGATGAAGATGAAAGGTACGTGTAACTGCATTTCAGTTACATGATGATGGAAGGCTATGGTTTTCTGTACTTATTTATTAATTTTTTTCCTGTGAGACAGTATCAGTGCACAATGCTTTAAGAATGTACTTGGTTATATGTTAATTGAGGGTTACCTACACTTTAAATAATACCTTTCTTCTCTACACAAGGAGTTAGCTTCAAACCATTCATGTTTATCCACAATTACAGTGTTGCTCAAGACTTTTTTTCATGTTTACCAATTGCCATATAATGACATATGTTGTCTTTTAATCTCTATAACCTAATCAGCAAAATGTATTTTGAATAATTAGTGGGTTTGGATAGACCAGAGTAAGTGTGTGTTCATGCTGTGTGGTAACAGTGTTCTCTTGGCTGTGGTCCTTGGTATCTTAACGAACTTTTACCACTTGGGGTTAGGGAACCCAAAAGGCTACAGGTGCACAATGGACTTGCATAGGATTTTTGTATTGGACATTTGTTTTATTGATAACAAAAAGATCTCGTGAATCTTGCTTCCGAAGATTCTGCAGATCTTTTTGTCATCTGCTGAATTATCCTATAATCCATCTCAGTTGCTGAAGCATTACAAAGCTTCCTTAGAGAGGGGTGAGTCATAATTAATAACGTTGCCAGAATGGAAGAGTTCACTAGCTGTTTGAAAAGGAATTTTAGTTGGTTTGGTGCATGAAGTAGCAAACAACGTTTCTTCAAAATTTAGTTTTACTTACTGATATCAAGTGTTATGGGGGTTTATGTTGTTTACCGTATTCCTGGATCTTTCCAGAAGTAATTTGTGTTTCCCAGAGTACATCCTTGACAGGCAGTGAACTTGCCAGAGAACCAACACTTCACCATTTTTGAATAGGAGACCTTTAGAAACACTAAAGGCAGCACAGCAGCAGCCATTTAAGATCAAAAGGGAGAGAAGCCTTGGGGATGAGTTTTGACAATGCATACTGTGAAGAGGGGATGGAGGAGCAACTGTTTGAACAAGTGATGTATTCCTGAAAATTACTCTAATAAAAAGAGGTGGGAGCAATAAGAAGCTTAATGCTACTTTGTATCTGCTTAAATTATTGAGAAGCTTGTTATTCCTGGTTTAATAAAATTCTTTTTTTGCTTTCTAATGATGGAAATGTGTAGCCTTGAGTCATACTTTTAATCAGGGGTATGTGGAGTGTGTGTGTTTCTACTGCAGCAGATGTGACATTGGAAACAAGCCATCTAGATCTGAGTGATCTATTGTGACAAATGCTCCTGATGCTGGTACCACAAATGGCATTCCACTGGTGTTAAGAACAGTGACAATTTTGTTGGAGAAAGATTTGCTCCAGTCAAGGTTACAAAGATAAAATACAAATAGCCTAATTGATGCAATGGTTAAAACGCCAGTAGCTTCTCTTCCATGAGATGGTAACAGGCCAGGGGAGCTCTTTGCGTTTCTGGAGTCGGGATGGCTGCTTTATGTTCCTATTTCCACCCCTGGTGTGCTCCTTCACCTGCTGTGGGTCCCTTTACCCTCCTGCCCCTCTCACCTGTGGATTGCAGGGCTGTAGGCTGCAGGTGCTGACCTCTCTATATTTGCACACTGTACTGCACGCTGCCTGTAAGCAAAAAGGCCCTTTCCCCAGCACAACTACACGCTAATGAAACCATAGTCACTACAGCTTTAAAAAAAAAAAAAGGTGCCTGGGATAAGCATATGGATTCCTGGCGTAGCCGCGCTGTCCTGCTGTGCAGCTCTAGACCTGACAGATGCTGTCTCCTCACAGGGTGGCTCCCTACTAGAGAGGATTCACCTTTCTACTGACACAAAGCCCTCGATGACACAGGGTATTTATTTTTTTATTTTAGATTGTAATCTTTTAGAAAGAGGGAATAATAGGAGTGCATCTTCTGATGCAAGCTGAGAAGAAAATAGTGGTTAACCAAGCTGATGTCAGACACTCTGAACTTCTGAAAACACACGTCTCTGCAGGACCAAGCCTTGTATTAGGAGAGTCTTAATGCTGGACACAGTAGTATAGCTTTTACTTTTTCAACTAGGTTGTTCTCAGTGTAGATTCACCACGTTTATTTGCTTTCACAGTACACTAGATGTGTCAACTTCCATTTCTACAGCAAATATGTAATCCAAGTTTTGCAGTAGCTTTTGACATTGTATAGTGAAAGACTAAAAACCAAGTTAAAGCATGACACAAGTCAGTACCGTGACTGAGAAAGTAAAGTAATAGCATAATGGATTTGTTTCATTAACACTTCCAGTCTGTCTGCTTTGTTGACTTTCCCTTTTGCGTGTGGATGTCCATAATCCAGCCTACTAGGAAGGTGCTTTAGAAAGGTCACAAGTTATTGCTTTTGACCTTGTTTGGCTGTAAATAAATTACTGGGAGAACATGAGAAAATACATTTATTTTATTTAAATTATCTGCCTTCAGCTCTTAGCTTCAGATGGCATAATCACAGGTGTAGTAAGTGCAAGTAGGTTTTCTTCTCTTTTGCATTTATCAGTCTGTAAAGTCGCTCTGAATTGCCATTTCAAACAGAGGAAAAGTAAACATTACCTTGGTAGGTGAATTAGTCCATGTGACGCAGAGGGTTTCAGAGAAGATTAAGTAGGCAGAGACACTCGTCTGGAGCTCTGTCTGTTTGGTTTGGTTTTAGTTAGGAGCACAAATTGTCCTGCACGTAGGCTTTATCTGACTGAACGGGAATCCGCTGGTGTCTTTCGGTTGCTTTGTCCTTGTCTCTGCTGCTGCGCTGAAGGATGTCCCTGCTCTCACCAGGAGATGAAGATGAACCCGAGCGTTTTGATGGTCTTTCTCTCCTATATTGGTAGGCTTAAGCATTGGGTCCTGGCATCATTTTTCTAGTCTGTAATTAGAAAAAGTACAGTAAAGATAATTTGAAGGTTGAAGGCATTTTCAGCTGCTTTTTATAAGCAGACAGAGTTTACCATTTAGATTTTTAAGTGTCAAGTAGTATCTGTTTTGTGAGGGAAGGGTATTATTCTTCCATTGATAAATCTAGATAAATATTTTATTTGTGCACGTGAATGACTAAGAACCTCTCAGCTCTATGGATCGCAAAAATATCTGGAGCTCTATGTTCTGATCAGTCTCTAGGAGATCGAAAACGGAAAGTTGTTGAACTTCCTTGTGTGTGCTGCTAAAAATTAATAGAAGAAAAGTATAGAATCTCCCTTTTAATTGCCTTTACATCTACAGAAAATTATACGCGGTTTGCCTATTAGCATTCTAGGACATCATCTGGAGTGTTGAATTTACTATGTGTTAGTACACATTTTATATAGTCTTGCTTGTTTGTTTCAGCTGTTGCCTCACATCTTTTCAGCTCTATGTGCTAAAAGTTTGCATGCAAGTGTGTTTGCCTGACTTCTCAAGGAATGAGCAGCGACAGCTGATTATTTTATATTTTTCTACAAAGAATAGTGAATATGTTTTTGTTAAATAGGCATGGAAGCCTATTCTCTTTCTGTTGAGCTGTTGAGATCTGTTGAGCATATTTCTAATACTTTGAGGGAAGTATTCTAACATTTCATGAGTATTATAAATAATGATAACATGAAAGAAATTATGAATAGGTGCTAAATTCAAGTCTATAGGTGCTACTATTAACACCCTGTTTATTTTATAAGAACTATGGCAAGTAGCTTGACTTGATCCTTCTCTAAGTTACGTGGGAAAAACACTAACACCGAAAGTCAGCAAGCAACACTAACACCTATTAAGTAAGACTTGATCATATCTCATGATGATTTTATATGGTACTGTATAAATAAGTTCTCCCATTTCTGTGAACTCTGAATTTAGACTTAAAATCCAAGGTTTGATCTTTTGGGACTTCACCAAAGTAAACTTCTGTGTGAGGTTGAACTGCTATTTGTTCCTGGTTTTTATAAAGAGCTGCTATGTGAAAACTGCTATGAGTGTGGCAGAGCAAGAAACAGAACAACAGTAGCAAAAGGCAAGACAGGAGAAATAGAATAATTGACTGCTTATTTGAAAGATCGCTGTCCCTCGTTTAAGTTTTCAAAGACAGGTACAACTCAGGACAGACCTGTAACAAACATGTCTTCCAGCTTCAAGCCAGTTTAAATTCACAGGATAATTGAAGTGATGTAGGCAGAAATGCAAAATACTCTGCTCTTGTGGTATAGAAGTAATTTATCAAATAATTTTATTACAGAAATGGCAGATTTAAGGACTTATTCTTCCTTTCAGACTGTGATTAGGTAGAAGCAGTTTGGTTCCCTTGTAGCCTCACAAAGTGTGCCTTGCTCTGCCAGCATCACTTCTTTTTAGCTTTAACTACAAGAAAGTCTGTAGTGAAAATGAGACAGTTTTTGAAGCAGAAGCTTCCTGTTTGGTTCCAGCGTTGAATTATTAGGTCTGGGCTTAGGGTCAGCCTTTCTGAAGCAAAGCATAATGTTGCAAATACTTGGAAATCTGAGGTTGTGGAACAAAGTGTTGCTTATTCATTGATAAAAAACTCATCCAGTTTCCTTACACAAAACTGAGTGAACTAGAAGTGTTCTGCAGGAGCTGGATCTCTTGCCTGGTGCTAGAATTTGGGAACACTTGGACTCTTGGATTTGTCTTCCCTCTGCCGCAGCTCCTCTTAAGGGCACGTACTCCGGCTTTTGCAGAAATACCCAGTTTCAGGCATAGACCTCAGGCCGTGCGCTGGATTTGGTTGTGTGGGAGGATTTGGGTCACTATGTCCTCCACTTTGATCTTCTTTTCGCCTCTGCTAATGCATTCTAGTTGTTCCTTTTCACTTTAACATCAGGCTCTAGAGAACGCGACTCACCGTCTAATGCAGAACAACGTATAGGTCAAAGCAGAAAAACCTAAGTGGTGCCTCTGCATTTTCCAGAAGGGATCTGGTGACCCGTCTCCAAAAATCATACACTAGGAAGGCAAAGGAGCATACAACTTGATTATTTTTTATAATAATTCATCTTAATGAAAGTAAAAAATGATAAAGTGTAGATAGTCTAAATTTATAGGAATTCTTAGCGCTCTATTCTCAAAGCAGTGGGATGGTCATGTTTCTGAAATAACAGTAAATGTAGGTTTCAGGACTATAATTTTACTTTGTCTTCCATAATTCTTCGCCACCATCAACTGCCTCCAGAATTTTCATCTGCCTTTAGACAGTTTCAGGTATTATCCTGCTATTTTGTCGTGGGGTGAGAGGATACAGGGGAGCGGGCAACAGAGAACAGAGGCGATGCTAAGTGAAGAAATGGGGGACTGTAGGGAAAAGATTATGTTCATAAATAGTTGTTAGTAGAGAAAACAGGGTTTGGTTTGTATGAGAGTTAAAAGCATAGTCACTGTAATTTTTTCTGTATTAACATAGCTTTACATACATTCTTTTAATTAGGCTTTTAATGACTTGTATTTTATTCCTTAGGACTATCATGGGCCCTCATGGAATCAATCGAGCTGTTCACCGCATTTCTTTTTCTGATTGTCAAAATGGATTAGGTAATGAGATTTCACATTCTGTTATTCAAAGTAAACTAAATCTAAAAGCACCTGGTGAGCTTCTCTAGTTCACATCGTGCTCAGTAAAAGTTTAATTTATCTGGCTTTTACGGATTTGCCTGTAAATCCATTTAGCAGAGTAGGTGGAGTAACCAGTTTCTTGCGTGTTTCTTTTGTTTGTTCTGCAGGAGTTAAAATTATTGGAGGCTATCGGGCACAAACAGCGGAAGATTATGGGATTTTCATCAAGAGAATTCTACCTGGAGGAGTGGCTGCTGTAGATAGTACGCAATTTTAATTTTTTGTTGTTGTTGCAAACATGCTGCATACAAAAAGCTGTCAAAAGAAGTCTTTTCTGGTTTACATTTTTATATTTTCAAATAGCATGGTTTAGTCAGGATTCGTGATGCTGGGGCTTACTTGAAGGCAAAGAAATTCAACTTGGACCCTTCAATGGGAAAAGATTTTAATACTTCTATTTTTTGAAAATGTGTTCAAATCAAGCTATGGCTGGTGTGAAAGTACTTAGTCTGTTAGCATTGCTAAATAAGTGTTGAGATGCTGAGTGTCTTCTAATTTGTTAGGAATAAGAGTGATGTTTCCTTTACAGAACCAGGTAGATTACTAGATAAAGTTTGCAATAATAAAGTTACAGAATATACTTCTTTCCTAGGTCTAGATATGAGTTTCTCTGACATTGTTTCTGGTTTTGTGCAGAAAGATCATATTATAATAACCTAAATCTACTTCAGAAGTCATAGTTCCTAAACTTGAGGTTTGCAGAAGGTTAAAAATAGAATAGGTTCTAAAAAAATATTTTAGATGTCTTTATTAATGTATAAAGTATTAATATATTTGTACATGGTAACTTAGATGTATGTTAAGAGCAAAATTCAGGTGAGGGTTAATTCTACAAATGTGAAATACGAATTCCAGTCCCACAAATATTTGCGCTGTGTGTAAATAATACAAGTAGCTAAATAACACTTATTTTTAGTGGCTGTTCTGTGGTTAATGAGACTGATTGATAGTTACTATTCTCATCACAATAGCCTAGCTTAATTAGGATCAGAACCCAGTCTTCTGAAAGTCACAAGGTTGTTTATTGCATTAGGGCACATAAAATTGAAAGAAAAAGCCCTGTTTGATCACCATGATATGAATCATTCACCATTTTCCTGTTGATTCATGCATTACTGTTGATTTCATTACCAGGCCGTTTGCTCACTGGTGACCTAATTTTGGATGTCAACGGAGAAAACTTAATTGGAGTAACCAATGAAAGGTATGTTCATACTGAGTACTAAATGTTTATTAGAGCTTGGAATATTAAACATGGGTTTTTATTGACCATTGATTAAAAGAACGTAACTTCACTGAGGTTCTGGGAGTTTAACAGGCAGTTAATTTATCCTGTAAATCTAATTATGATAAAGTGACAGGACTCGTGAAAACAGCATGAAAACGTATTAATCTGTTAAAATATCTTTCTAACTTTCTGTTGGCTCAGTGACTATGAATGTAAGTGATGCAGATAATGAGTATTATTCTAATGGGACAATGAAGAAGAAATTGTTCAGGAAAACCTGTAGAATATGTTTGATGATTTCTGTACCCGGATGACCAGAGATCAAGGCAGCTTAACGCTGGAGATGTAGGTTTAAAATTCAAAGCGAAATCACAGCGTATGTTGCTGAGGGAAACCCTGAGCTGTGAAGCATACCTGAGCAGGAGTTTTGCTATGTGTGCGTTGTTAATCCTAAAGGAGGTCCAGGAAGGCAGTGGGATGGACCAAGGAGAAATGGAAACTAAAAGGGAGGGAAAGGGAAGGCAATTTCAGTTTATTCCCATCAGCAGGCATGGACTCACCACAGCCTGTCTGTCGCTCCATTCTCTTGTGCTTCATTTAGGAGCATGATTTAGGGATTGGTGGGAATGGTTGGACTCGATGATCCAGTGGGTCTCTTCCAACCTGGTTATTCTGTGATCCTGTGATTCTGTGATTTGGAGAAGCATTTTCACTGTCTCTGGCAGTCAGAATAATTAACTGTGTTAAGAAGTTATTCATTTCCCTGCTCTTTCAGCATCACTCACGATGCACTCCGTGCCAGCACCCTAGTATATTTATTTAGTTGGTTTCCCCCCTTCTAGGGCTGTTGACATCTTGCGAACAGCATCGGCGTCGAATCACATGTCCCTGCTGGTTGCCAGAGATGAAGAAGCAAAGTAAGACAAAAAGAGAACATTGGTTTAACCTCAGAAATGATAAAAAACCAACACAATAGCTAAGACGGAGTGGGCAAGTTGGCATGTATTTTTTTTATCAGATTAGTTTTAATCAAAATTTGCACCACGTGTCACATTTTCCTGTGTAGTATTTGATACCAGTTCATTCCAAGAGCATTTACATCAATTCAAGTAGCAAGCTTAGGCAAATATCAGTTTAATGAAGAGGATTGAGATGATGTGTTACCAGCTAATACCATTAGAAATTATTTGCTGCGATAATTTTTTTTAATACTTCTCACATTTTATAATAATAAAAAAATGTGGAAATCGTTAGACCTCTGGTACCACAGAACTGTGCAATTAAAAAGCTGGTCTTGCCTTCTGAAAAAAAAGGCAGATTTAGTTATTGTTCCCCTCAGAAGTTTGGTTTTCAGTCTTTAATGAGCTTTGAATTAGTTTGAGTAAGTAGATTAAGCTGTTCACTGCAGCAGGTAGTCCAAAATACATTGATTATAAGGACATTTACGTTAAATATTGCTTTATCCTTACTGTCTAAAGTTAAGAATCTAAACCAATATTGGCAGAGGACCATTGCAAATGCTGGGATCTAGGTCTGTGTCTCCTTTAGACTGAAATCTCTGGAGGCAATAGCTGTTAGATAACTATATTTGATAATCATTGCAAGACAATCTGCTGTGATTTGCCTTTCCTGGATGTTCCACTTACAGAGTAATCTCCCCATAAAGTAGTTTTCTCTAAATTCCTTTAGCCTTTTGTCCGAGTTAAGCTTCCTATTTCTGCTCCTTTTTTTTTTTGTATTTCACAGACATATAAATCGCTCTGCAGCCTCTGATCTCTCCTTTTTTCAGACTGGCTAGATAAATGTGAGGTCTGCTCTTAATCTGCTTTTATCTAAAGCATACTGACCTAGTTCTCTAAACTCCTTGAATAATTAAAATCCATCAGTCCTCTTCCCGTTCTGCTGGAATGCCCAGTGGCCTGGGCAGCATTTGCCCACTGCATCCAGTCCCTCATTCTGACAGCTGTGAATTAATTTCTTGTGACTCTGCATTCCTTTGCTGAAAGATAATTTGCTTTATACACATCTGAGTTCATGTGTGTTCCCTGGGTCTGGCATCAATTCAATAAATGTTGTTATTGGAATTACTTGGGAATTACATTCCCTCAACATCATTTAATTTGTTCGTTCTTTCTAATTCTGTAGTCTTAATTTGCTGACGCTTCTGGTTTACATTATTCTAGATTACTTATTTTTTAATCTGTTATCACTGAAGTAATCATAGCTCAGATTATAAACCCTCTATTAAATTGGGATGCATTCAGTGTTAGATTAATTGAGAGGGTTAGTTTCCTTTTTAGTGCATGTAATATAGAATGTACATCCATGCCACTTTTTTGCCAGTTTGTTACAGTATGATTGGTTTCTGCAGTAAACTTCTGCTTATATTTTTTTAATAATTTTTTTTCAACAGTAAACCTGACCAAAAATTGCCCTTTATGTCATCTGCTGAGGCTTCTTAAAAAAATTTTATCATTAAAGAGATAGCACAGCCCAAGCACATGCAGTATTTAATACATGATGATGCCTACCACGACAGAAATAGACTGCAAATTTCTGAGAAACCTAAACAGAAGTTAAGAATTTGTATCTGGTTTTCTTCTACTCAAATAATTAATAAATATTTCTAGTATCCTCCTTTTGGAGCCACCACAGCTTTGTATACCAGTTCTGGGTTCTTGCTCAGTGTGGTTGAACTCAAAGGATTCTTCAAAAATATGAGTATGCAATAGATATATATTTTTTTTTTTCTTACTAATATAACTAACTCATTCTGGACTGAAGTAATAACTGTTGCTTATCATCTGTAGTTGACTTGAATTACACGTTTTTACAGTTTTGAAAGGTAAAGAGAAGTAAGAATTAAGCTTTCTGACCAGTAGTCCGTTTTGTTCAATCTATTGCTGTCCTTATCCTTCTGTAGCACATCATCATCTTCTTGCCTCTTCTGAACGCTGGACAGGGCTTTCCTCTTCCGAAGGCTGAGGTTGAGCATCCTTCTCTGAGGAAGGGCTGCTCTTCAGCGGGAGCAAGTTCCAAAGGCTGCATTTAAACTAATGCCAAATCCTAATGGAGGGGAATCTTTTTATTGCTACAGGAAAGAATTTCTTGACCTGATGGATAAGTATGGCTCTCACAGTGACACCAGCTCCGCAAGAAGTTCTCCAACACAGCTCTTAGCCGGTGAGAGATCGCTGCCCAGCCTGATGTGATCCTGTAGGACAATAGCTGCACTTCAGTGGAACAGAAGTGACTGAAAGTCAGGCAAAACGCTAACATTGACTTAGACTTTAACATCTAGTTTGTAGTCTAAAGGTGTAAGTTGAGGAGTTTGTGTGTCAGCTTCACTAAGTCTTACCATAAATATCCTGCCACTTCCTTGCAGCAGTTTTAACTGAAGAATGTTTGATATTTGTAGACAAAATGTACCATAAGATTTCAAAGTACTAATAAACATTTCTATGATGTAGAAGAATACAAATTCTAGTCTTCGTGGAATTGTTGCCTGATTGGGATGCCTTTATATAGCATTAGTAATTATTCTTTAGGGATAAGAATAGTTAAGATTTGTGGTTTGCGCTCGGTTTGAAAAAAGTCATCACTTGCTAAATTTTAAAGAATTATTCCTGCAACCCTGGTTAACTTGTGATTCTAGGCTGTGTAGGCTTAATATTTCTTATTTCTTATCATTGTGTGATTGCTTATAACATGTCTGTTCTCTGACATGAAATAGTTTTGCTGAACTTACCTCAGTTGACATTTTGTGCTCTTTTTAATTTATTTTTCTTTTCATTTCTTTTTTCAAGCCAAATCCATAGACAGCCCATCCTCTGGGTCATCCTCAAGGTCACAGAGTCCTCAGTTGCATCCAAAGGATAATATCACCACCATCAGCAGAAACAATTCTGCCCTGGCACCATCCCCAAAGCTTACAAAGTAATTTCTGAAACTGACTGCAACTCTCTTGCGTGTTTAGCTTCTTTTATTTTTTTAAACCTGTAGCTTATAACACTGCTGATATTGCAAACTTTCCGTTTTTAGAAGTTATTTTTCTCATATATTTATGGCTTACATGGTAGAAGCAGAATGATCAGGTTGAATTAAATCGCAGTGTCTCATAACGAATTAAAACTTCTGGTTTATTTGTACCTTGGTACTCCCATAAGCCTTGGGTGCATGTAGTAGAGAGGAGCTTTTAGCCTTGTAAAATAATGTATCAGTTCTCTTTAGAATTGCCAGAAGTAACACCTGATGTTACTGATTTTTGTAGTAAGGAGGTAGTGTAATGTTTGAACACTGAGATTGAATGTCCACTATTTCTCATTATTGCTGTAATACATATTTGTGAAATCAACCCGTTTGTGATATCAGTTGAGTCTTTATTATCTAGTTCTGTGAAGTGATTCTACACCTCTCTCTCTCTTTGCAGGGACAGCGCGTTTCAGATTATCTCTGTATGCAAAGGAGCAAGCCTAGGTTTGAATGTTGTAGGAGGAATTGACAGAAATGAAGGGCCTTTGGTATATATTCAAGAAATTATCCCTGGTGGTGATTGTGATAAGGTAAAGACTTTTTTTCCTTCCCTCCTCCTTTAGTCAGCTGGGTTTTTTCCTTCATTTAGTACCTGCTTCAGCATTTTATATAAACAGTTACACCTAAAATACAAAATCTGTTTGTGTTTCTCCTTGCTTTCTCTTTAGATGGAATTATCTCATTGCACCATAGCATGATTACATGGTAATGAAAATTATTCATGAGTTCATTTGAGGTAAATGAGGTTCTTATTCCTCGATTTACATATGAGAATGTAAGAAATTAACTTCTTTAAGGGCTTACATGATGCAAGGTAAATCAGTAAGGATGGGCAGAGCTATAGAGTGCAGCTCTTTTTCTTGGACATTCAGAAAATCATTTTTCTGTTAGGCTTAATTTAGGTTAGTCCTCACAGCTGGAGAGCATTATGTAGGCAAATTAGAAAAGAAAATATTCTGATAGTGCAGACTATTAATAAAATGTATGAATCAGTACTGATTATTGTTTTCATTTATGACAAATGCTTGTCAGGTTTAAAATGTAAATAACTGAAGAATTGTCTGGTTCAAGTACACGAAACTGTTTATCCAAGACTCTCCTTTTGCATCCTGAGTTCTTATGGTTATTTTGACGTGTAAAGAATTACTTTTTGCCTCTTGTTAAGCAAGAGGATATGAATTAATTTCACAAGCAATGAGTTTTGCCCCAAAACAATCTATTCGCAACTGAATTTTTGTAGAAAAAAAAGTTAATTCCCAGGATGGAAGGAAAAAAATGCAGAATGGTCATCATTCTTTTGGTTTCTCCTGTTTCGTTGTGGATTCTAAAGCATCTTCCTCATTGTAAACATTTAAGCCTGTCACACTTATAATCGACAGAGTGAGACTGAGACATTAATTTGAAGTAGGTTCTAATATTAGCAAGAATAGAGGTAATTTTCCAGTCTTGGTTATCCTGTTTGAGAAACCCAAGTAGTCAGCGTGTGTTAAACTGCTGCCACGTGAGGGCAGCATTGAAATGGATTTCTTTTAATAGTTGGATGCAGGTAAAATAGAAAATCTACAGCTTCTTTCTTTGCTCAAAACCAAAACCCTAAGAGACAAAACACATAGTAAAGTGCTATCTGTGCTTGAAATAACACCGCTGAAATTGTTACGTGGATATTAAATAGGTAAAATATGGTCTTAAACAGGTACTGTACTTATTTCTTGTGTATCTTCTGTATATATATTTTGTCTCACACAGACAGATTGATTCTGTGATTAATTGCTTGAGAGCTAAAGAA
This sequence comes from Clamator glandarius, assembly GCA_033459285.1. Classification (NCBI taxonomy): domain Eukaryota; kingdom Metazoa; phylum Chordata; class Aves; order Cuculiformes; family Cuculidae; genus Clamator; species Clamator glandarius. The sequence continues at coordinate 1,967,462 of JAUNZM010000326.1, read as the reverse complement.
CACAGCTATGTTGTGTAATTTCATGCGTATTACATGAGACAAATGCCATCACTAACTCTACAACATTGTAGGATTACGTGAATTTTTAGTTAAATTGTTGAGAGCTCTCTTCAAATGTGAGTAGAGAAAGCTTTAGCTTGGTGAGAAATCTAGCCTAGCATGTTTTAAGTCTTGTCTTACGATCTCTGAGACAGAAATGGGATATGTTCCTGTGCTGGGAGTAAGTTTGCAATGAATATTTCAACAGGAGCAGAAAGCTGACAATATTATTTCTATCGTGAGTTTGACTGCTGAACTCCTAATGAACTAATCTGGTTTTCTCATTAAGATTATTGTGGCGAGTAAATGCCTGAAGAGTCCTATGTGTAGCCAAGAATGTTCGGTTTTGAAATACAAATTAATCCAGCTTGCAGCTGAATTAATTAGTAAAGAAGCTTCATGTAATCAGATAGGTTGGTGTTTCTTGCTGGAAAAATTGCTGTCAGTAGTTTCGTTTGGTTTTTTTTAACATAAATATGTGTCTGAGTGCAAATTTCTTCTTTGCACAATATCCAAGATCCATTTTGTCTGATTTAACTTTGATAATGGCTGCTCTCATGTCCTTTAAATGATCATTTGATCTGCCGTTCATTTCTTGAAGATTCTTAGGCCAAATGTGTCTTAACAGATCCAGAGGAACGTGTTAAGATGCTGTGATTCTGCAGTTTTTCCTATAGCGTTAGCAAATATAAAATTATGGATTTGTTTTTTTATTTGTTATGTTAGGATGGACGATTGAAGCCTGGAGATCAACTTGTATCCATAAACAAAGAGTCAATGATTGGTGTCTCCTATGAAGAGGCAAAAACTATAATCAACAGAACAAAGATGAGGTATCTGTTATTGTCAAAGAGCTGACCCCTAACCCTCCAAAATAGTTAATTATTAAATATTTATGATCAGATTAATGTGAAATATCCTGTCCTCTGTATTTAGAGGAAATGCAAGGGATGATATTTTTTTAAAAATTTTCGGTTACATTATTTCACCAAAGAAGACTCAAATGCAGCTTTTAAACCAGTAAAATTATACTTTAATTCCTTTCAAAAGGGAAAAAAACAAACCCAAAATGAAATTATGAAAGAAAATTGCACACAATGTTTAGGAAAATGTAATTTTTGCAAGAACCATCTTACAAAGAGATAGGTATATGATGTGTTGAAACTTTTTAATTTTTAATTTTAGATGTGAAGGTTTTTGGGAAATAGCTTTTATAAGACAAAAAAATACCCCCAGTTATTCAGAGAATCTGCAACGTCCTTCCAGCCTCTTAACGTCTTCTGCAGAATATGGAGAGCACCAGGCTGCAATCCTTAGTTCTCTTGCACCTCCTAATGGGAAGCTTGTTCCAACGTTCAGTCCAAATGCTGTGAGTATACTCACTACTCCTCTTAGAATAAAGTGAGCAAGTGGTTGTTTTTCCGGATTTTATTGGAATTTCAATATAGGGTTGTTTTAATTCAGTTTCCGTTCTAGTAAGAAAACAACTGGCTCTTTTTCCCACACAGTACTAATTCTTTCAAATATCAAGATTTTTCCAGAAAACATGGTGTGTAACAGTAGAGAAAACCGTAGGGGTGAGATGAATAAGAGTATTATTTGTTTGTGTTAAGAAAACAAATCAAATAAAATATGCATTAACTGTGTTGTTAAATACAAAGTTCTCCTTGCTGTTTCTCTAGACAGTAAAGTGGCAGAATTTGGGTCTATGTAGTTACATATTCCAGAGATAAAGTGCTCTGCTTACTGCGTGTGTGAGTGAACTGCAGTCTCACCAGTTACGAAGTTACACTTCCTCCATGATGATGAGGTTTTTGCTGTCCAGCCGCTCTCTCTCCTGGTCTTCCTTCATCACCCTCATTTTTACATTAATATGTATTTCCAGTTTGTCTTCTGATCTGCTTTAAAAATGGTATTTCATGACTTCTGATTTTCTTTCATAGGTGGAAATTGGAGTCAAGATGGGAGAACAAGCTCCATTTACTTCTGCAGACAGCAGTCCGACCGATGTGTCTGCCTCTGGTAAGTGCTGATTTAATTCCCTACCACCCTTTTTTTCTTCAATAACTGTCGTACAGAAAATATTATGTAATGAGACTTGATAGTCTTTAAAGAAAGGAATATTGCACTATTATTGTGATACTAAATAAAGGCCTGAGCTCAATGGATTGTTTAGTAACTTCTGTCAAATATAGCTTACTTTGCCTTTAACAAATAGCTGAAGCCAAACAAAAACGAGTGATCACAACATTTGCTATACAGCAGGAATGATAATAGACTCAGTAGAAACCAGATAATGAAGGTTCACATATAGATGAAGATCAGGTTGCCATAGAAACCCTGCTTTCTTCATTTGATGAAATGTGGATGTATACTGCTTTTCCTTTTTTTTCTGTAAAATAAAAGGCAGCATATTGGGAGGACAGAAAGAACATGTGGAGCTTTTTAAACAGTTTTTCAGTTAATAACGTAGAATGCATGTATTTGTTTTTGAGGGTCATGACATTCAAACACTGACAATGGTCACTTTGATCATATCTCTAAATGTGTATTTTGAAAACAACACTAAGGAGAAATATACAATTTGGTCAGAAGCAACTCTGAACTGTACAGTTGTAATAATTACTTTGGGAAACAAATAAGCATTGTATTTGGAAACAGTGAAAATGCAATAGTCTTATGTAATGAGAGTCTCAGCTGACACATTAACAGAACATATTCCATTCTGTATTTCTGTATGGAGACCTGAATTCTATTCCTTTCCTTCAGGCATAACCTGTACTGCTAAAGCTGGTCTCTAATATACTGAGAAGAGGAAGGACAAACATACAGGATGTGATTCAGTCTAGATGTCACTTCACTGACATCATTTAAATTGTACTTGCATTTATTATGGCCCATATTAGGTGGCCTCATTTTAAATCCAACCGTCTCCGTGTTGCAAACCAGGCTGGTTGGCTTCCCTCCTTGCAGGGTGAGCTGTGACTGAGTGTGAACTGCTGGAACAGGAAAGGGTGTAGGAGTGAATGCACCAGGAGTTTAGCAATCACAGTTTTTTTCATACTGATCATGAAAAACACCACAATTTAATCAGAGGAACAAGACGAAGGTTGTTTATTAAAGTATTCAGAGTATGAGACTCTTGGTTAATATAAAGCAATACACAGGTGCTTCGCTTTTGCTTAAAGAGACCAAGAAGGCCACAGGCTCTTACATATCTGAATAATGTAGTTGGTAGAGTGGGAAGCAGAAACACTTGCAGCTCGAGTTTGTGCAGCTCCTTGTCATGTCTCATTTTAGCCTTGTTTACCAGCACATCCTTGGTCAAAGCTGCCGCTCCTCTCATCCTGCCCTCTTGTTCAAGGACAACCTTTCAAGGATAATCTTGAAAATTTAAAGTAGCTCTAATATTTTTTTCAAAGACTGTAAGAAAAATCAGCATCAGCTTGAGAAACTCTTCCACCAACTCATCCGTGAGGCTTTTTCATTCGGAGTTGAGAGGACGTGTGCCAATTCAGCTGAGGTTCTAGCCCGCTGTCTTCAGAATTTAATATAGTGTGTGAGAGGTGTTAGTGTCAAAGATTTTCAAGATGTTTTGGTTTATGCTTTTGGCATATAAAGAGAATGTAAATGACTTGGAGCTTGGAAACAGATACAGTGTGAAAAAAGAATTCCGTGTGCTTCCTTCTGTTCCTTTAGAGAGAACCTCAGACTGCAAGGTCCTTTAGTTTTCAAATGCTGGTTTTGGTTTCAGTACCTCTTTAGCCCATCAAAGAAGTAATGAATTAAGACCTATATTATGTTTATATATAATGAACACAAACAAATATTCCATTTTCTTCTGCAAAAAACCCAAGTAAATTAATATGTTCTGTTTGCATTCATGTAAAATGCAAAGAAATTGGTAGTTAACTGCCCCTGTTGCACACTCTGTGATAAAAGGCTCCTGAAGGCTGCCGCTTGTCTTGTATCCAAGGTGTCTGAAACATGGGAGAGCCGTGACTGCTTTCCTCAAGTTCTATTAAAACGAAGTACAAACACCAAAAAATAAAGCAATTATTCTTGAATCTTGCAGTCGGGCTGCTGAGCACTGTTAGCTGCTTTTCCTTTCCTCAGCTTAACCATTTGCATATGCTGGGAATAAAGTGGATGCACCATCATTTATTAATGCATCAGCTAAAATTATGCAAACGTGTCGTATTTCTGAGTATAAGGACTGCAGAGGAGGGGGTAGTGAACGATGGCTTAATGGATGGTAGCTCCTGGGAAAGAGTTCCTCCTCAGAAACAGCACTGAGGAGTCTGCTGCAACTGGGGGTCAGCTGCCTCCACACAGCCCTTAGCTGGCAACAGGTCATCCCATCAACTTTCACAGTTTTCTAGAGCACCAGCGTGCTTTGGGGAAGTGTTGGTTATGCTAAGGGTGTGTCTTGAAGGTCCTTCTCAGAATTCATAAGTGTGTTTCCCCTTCAGTTTCCAGAGTAACTGTGTTATCTCTGAGAGAAGAGAAAATACCACGAGTATAAGCCATATGCTTGATGAATCGCTCAAAGTTATTCCTGGTTTCTTTCTGCTAATTCGCTACTTGTCACTTTATGATGTGGGAAAAAAAAGTTTTAAGTGATTGATACCCATAGTTTTTGTTTATTACAATTATGTTCTTAGAAAAAGAAGTCAGTCTAAATATTAACATTTAATTGTGGCAAGGGGTATTTAGCCCATCATTCATTGATGAGGAGAGCTTCAGAACAAATTTTTCAAAGCAGGAGTTACAGCTTTCTTACAACACGGTTACAGTTATGTCGTTGTTTAATTTTAATTATTTCTTCCTAGTTATTGCCTCCAGACAGAATGATGATTACGAGCCTCAAGGAAGGAACTCTACTATCCGTCTCAGAGCAGAAAAGCTGGAGAGGGTAAATGCTTATAATCTTTGGAGTGCTCCTTTCTTCTCCTTCACGATGCATGTCAAACATCAGGAGCTTATTTCTAGGTTGACAAATATTAAGATGTAAATTATACACCAGATTTCCTATTTGGATAGTTCGTTCAGGTTACAGGCTGATATTTCATTTTATATATTGGGCAAATTACCGGTTTTGTTAATCTAATTACTGATTAACTCTTTGGGGAATCTGAACACCCCTCATGATTTTTAAGGCAGTTATTAAGGACTAAGGGGTTTACTTATTACACTCATCTGTATTCAAGGTTAAATAATATCTGAACATCTCTCCATTAGAAGGAAAAGTCACAGAGTGTCTCTGGAACAAAAGTGTTGTCAGTGAGAATGTACTATGATACAAAGCCTCTTTGAAGTATAGCTCTTTAATTACTCCCCCATGTCCCTGCAGTCATTATCCCTAGTCCTTTCTTTTTTTTTTTCTGCAAAATAAGTTTTCTCCTTCCAGGCGTTGAATTATCTTGGGATCCAGCCCACAGATGAACAGGAGCAAGCCCTGAGGCAGCAACTTCAGAAAGATTCTAAAGGAACAGTGTCTTTTGGAGGTAATAATTTGTTAATTACCATGGAAAATAATGACATGTAGGGATATAGAAATGAGAGATAATAACCATTAATACTTTTTCTGTCAGTCTTGGGTTACTTCTACAAATAAAATTATACTTTGAGGCAAGAACCTTATCTACTGTGTAAAAATAAGCTTCGAATTCTGAAAGTAAGTAATTGGAAAGCAAATCACAGATTTATCTAATTAAGAGCAGCCTTGAGAACGTTTTGATTTTCTGCTCACAGATTCCTACATTTTTTCTGTGACAATAAGACACTGTAATTGTTCCAAAAATTACCAATGTTATTGATGTGTTCAAGTGACTTCTTGAGGCAACTAACCGATTGTTTAAGTTGTTTAGTTTATGAGAAGTGAGAACGTTTCAAGTATTGCATATGGAAGGATATTTGCATGGACACCATCATGATTCTTCTCCTTGCTAAACCACATTCTGATGGGAATGAGTTGCTTGTGTTGGTTATGGCAATTTTGGGAGGTGACACTATCAATTAAGGATATTTCTCATACGCTTCGTCAAATGTTTCTGTCAGGGAGATGTCTGGCAAAATTGTGGATGAGTTGTATTTCCTTTAGAAAACTTTTGGAGTGCAGACACTGCATTGATAAAGGACAACCACCCAGTGTGGTGTCAGTCATCATGTTGCATCTAGTGACACTGATGCTAAACTGAACTCGTAGACGACAGCAACAACATCTAAACTTTGTTTTAGATTTCGTTGAAGCTTCAAGGAATCTGTTCTCTCTACAAGCGAATGCACCAGATGGCAGCCAAAAAACTGCAGCGTTTGGGGTCAATGAAATCGCCAGCTTACTGGATTCCCAGGTAGAGGGTGTGCCTGTCTAGTGTTTAACCGTTGGAAGGTTATTGGAGAGCTTGTTTTATGTAAGATCGCTCCAAATATTGGACAGATGTTTAGAACAGCTCCGTATCACGGTGTTCTTTAAGATAACCTACTTTCTCCGAATTTTTTAAAGCAACCTACTTTGCAGAAAGCAATTTATGTAATGATGTTGTGATTTGTGGTAAGTATGGACAACAGTGATTTACTGGGGTTTCTTAAAGGCGTACATATTGCTGCTGCCTGTGCAAGTGATAAACAATTATCGGCCCCAGTGATTTGAACTCCTGCTACAATGAAAATCACTGTGTTCTAGAGATGAAAGAGCATTTAAAATATTGAAGAAGATAGGGGCTATGGATGTTGTATTCTCGGTACTTTAAAAATATTTTTATTAAACCTGTTTAACAGGAAAAGTAACTGTTCCTTCAGAAGATCAGTTAGTCAGAATTTTCTTGAGCATTTTTAGTATTTTCAGAGCTTCAGATGATTTTAAAATTAAGATTACCCTCTCATTTTCTTAACAAGACCCTTGAAGATAAGGTATTGAGGATTATGAAAGATGCAGTTAGCAATATATTCTAACCTCACCTGTTTAAATACACACAGTTTGTAACCTGTGATTCTTTGGACCGTGACGTGGAGAGACTTAAGAAAGAAAGAGCTGAAGCTTTAAAAGAAATCACTAAATTAAAGGTAACTTAGTTTTATTTGCTTTAAATGATTAAAGAGAATAATATCATTTTGAGAGTATATAGTAGTATACTGTTTTTCCTTTGAATTTTATGTGCAGTATTTGATGAATAAATAAAAAGGCAGAGAAAACCTACAGGCTTCTGGTGTGAGTAGGTGAGTGCAGGGATGGTCAAATGTACAGTGTTGAAAACTGATGTAAATATTAGGTTGCACAGCAATCTTTTAAAACCACAAAAATATCTTTATTCTGCTCGTTAACAAGAGACTAAAGTGTGTGTTTTACTGGTATCACAGAAATGTGCAGTAAGTAATGCTTAGGTGCTCAAGACACAATCATTATCAATAAACTCTCTGGAAAACTAGCTTTTCGGGATTTAAAATGTGGGGTTTTCACAGGTTTTATAAAAGCTGTTGGTTATTTATTATTTCTACCAGAACTTTTTTCAATATGTGTTTCTGATTATACAACATCATCCACAGGTATATGTTGTGGCCTAGAAACATGGCAGTTGTACAGAAGGCAGTCAGTACATTGATAGAACATAAGTATTGCTACCAGTCATTTTTAATTGGGCATTACGAATAAAAACTATTTTTCTTCCAGACCTAATCATTAATTATTCCTTTTTTTTAACAGGAAAAATTGTCTGAATCTGAGAATTTACAGAAACAGTTAACAGAGGAGCTACAAATAGTCAAGCAAGTACGCTGAATTTTCTTAAAAATATAATTATTCTCTTTTTAAGATGTTTTTTGTGGAAAGGAGAAGGAAGCACTCATATAGACTATACTTTCACACTGATTAAAACACAAAGTGGTTCTTTTGTTACTACAAAGCTATTGATTAGAATTGGAGAAAATTGATCCTTAGATTTTTAGAACAGTAATACCTTTCTGCTGTTGGAAGTAGGTAGATCCCATAAGACAAGCTGGATCAGATAAGTTGGATGTAATGCAGTAGTACCTTTCTGGTCTTAAGTGTTCTTGAAGTGATTTTGCTGTATGCCTAATTTACCATCCCAAAGTGAACTACTTTATGTGTCAGCCAGTGTTTTAAGTATGAAAAAACAGACATGCTTGACAATTCTACTCGGCATTTCCCAGGAAAAGTATGCTGGTAAGTGTGTTGTGAGCAATGTCTAGGTTTTGTCTCCGTATCTACCCATAACTATGAGAGGAGCAATCAAAATTTCTTATGAAATTTAGCCTTCTTGTATCTCTTAAAGGAAATTTCCGATTATATCCAAGTCTCATGTCATTTAAAGCCTGGATTCAAACCTGAATAACTTTCCTGTTGCCTGCTTCTACTGAACATCACCCTGTCAGCTCTTCTCTTAGGAGCTGGCTGCCTTTCTTCTCTCCTATACTGCTACACATATTCCTTGTCGGTTTCTCATGGCTCTCTGTTCCATCAGATGTCATGTGTGAAAATGCAACGTGTAGTGTAAAAACCTTTCAGTGTACTGGTTTTGCTCCTACGTGTAGATTTGGGCACCTTCATTATTACCTTTTATTCCTGGAATACTAGAGAACTGCTTGAAACCTGTTTTCCATTAATAATGTGATGTTGCCAGCTGTCACTGTGGGACAGAGGGAAATAAATTGGATGCTTGTTTGGATAAAATTTAACTGGAAGCATGTTCCAGTAGTGCACCTCGTGTTTCGATTCACTTCTGGGTGAGCAGTCTGTTGCTCCAGGCTGGAGCAGATGCACAATCTATCAGTCTAGACTCAAGCTGGTACAAAGTACAACCCCAAAATGCAAACAGCAGGGACATCAGCTCTGCAACATCGAGGGTTTCAATTGACATTCCTGCTCTTGTTGGGAAGGCAGACTTGGACAAGGATGGACAATACGGTTGTGAGTGACAGCAATGCCCAGTTTCTACCAGATGAGGTCCTTGCACTTTTATTTTTCTTTAAAGCGTGTGGTGCTGCAGGTCGGCTTTGCAGCACAAACCTCCAGGGGATACTCGGATTTTCTAGTAAGCGTTTTAAGTAACTGCTGTTGAAAATGTTCCATATAGTGAAATGAAAGAGAAATAATAGATTAAATGTAATTACAGCACTGTGGGACCCATTTTAGGAGATACAAGCAGGCTTTTAATGGAGGCTCTAGTTCTGTTTATGCTTGGTGCATTTTCAAGTGTTTTACATATGTTTCTCTAGTTCAGAACAAATGTTTATGCTGAGATTCACGGTGATATGAAGTTTACAAAAATAGTCTACAAACAGTACAAGTTGCCATTTAATGTATGATGATGTATTCCTGCTTGAGCTAAAGTTAGTGAAATGGGTTAATGAGTACATTACCGAGCCCTAATGGCCTGGTCAAAACAACCTTACTATGTGCTCGGTCTTCAATGTTCAAAAATGTATAAACATCTTTTTTAAATCAATACTTTTCTGAAAAAAAGCCCCGGGTTTTTAAAGGGGGATATAGGCTACCATTCATATATGGGAGTATCTTTTGTGGTATTTCTATGGTCTACTAATTGTGAATTACAGATTACAGCGTAATTAGGACAGGCATACAAATATTCTGGTTAATGAACATGTTTTGTTAGCACTGACTCATTAAGCAGCACTTGAATCACTAGCTAACAGGATAAACAAACTCTTAAGATTAGAAATATTGCTACATTTGAAAACAGATAGTAATTATTTTTCTAATATTGGTCTATGACATTTAAAATGTATTAATTGATATATTCTTACTTTGAGATTGTGATACAGCTCTGCCTGTGGGTCCTCCTTGAAATCATATGGAAGCTGAAATTGGCACAAAACATAGAAAGGCCCTTTTGAGTACCTGAAGTCTTGTCAACACCGTGAATGTGAAATCCGTAGTTGTGTCTTCTGACCTCCTGGATGAGTTTAACTGTATCGTGTGCTGCCTGAAGGTCCTGGGTCAGACCAACTTCAATGAGTTCTTCTTCCCTAGAGCTTCTCTTAGGCAGTTGTTGTCAGCTGAAGCACCTCAGCTTCATCCGAAATGTTATAAAGACAGGATGGTGTTTATGGTGTCCCATACTCCTGGTTTTGTATGTTATAGGGCTAAGATTTGCTCTTCTGTGCTTATGTTTTCTAAGGGGAAAAAGAGGTGCTTTGAAGACTAGGACTCAAACAGCTGCTATTTTGGAAGCAGTATATAATTTATTTCACCCTGCCTGAAAGAAGTATTGCGTTTATTGTTATTTCATGAGCTTTTTTATTTTAATAAATAGTAAAGAGACTGAAAGTTCTTGTAAAGGATGTTTTCAGTGTACAATTTTTGTAAAATTAATGAATAAACATACTTTAGTTGTAACTACAATTTTTCATGTAATTTAAAGGAACGCCTTTGTTCCAGTGTTTGTGGAGGCTGGAATATGATTTGGATAAAACCTTCTCCTAACACTTTAATTCATCCAAGGAAGAAGTAGAACCTGGCTTTGAAAGGAACCTGTGCCTTGAAACTGCTTCTGTAAGGATTCGGTTTCTCTCCTCCGGCCTGCAGTTTCTTATTTGCTGCAGTGACTTCCTACTGGATCAGGACAAACAGTCCCATCAGCCATTTCTGTAGATGAAATATTAGCAGCTGTAGGTTTAATTTCTGTGGCATCTTCTTTCGTACAAGCAACTGAACCCACCCTGTTCCGCAGTGCCACCCTTAGCATCCGTAGAACAGGAAAACCTGATGGTGAAGTTTCCTTCATGCCTCCTCACTGTGGCAAACAGCTCTGGTGGCTCAGAAACTTCTGCTAATTCAGTTGGAGTGTGGATAATCGTTTCATTGTAATGTAAGAATCCATTGTTCGTTAATTATTCCTTTAGGTCCTTCACTCTTGAAACTGGTCATTCTTAGTCTGCTTTTACGGCGGAATTAATATTCAACAATTGGGTTTCTGAAGAAATGAGGGAGGAGGAAGGACAATTCTGGATTATAAGAGATTAAACCTTTATCTCAAGGAGGTCTTATTTCAAAATGAAAGACTCCCTTTTCATTATAGCAAATGTTCCATTACTTCTCAGATGTCAGTTTCTTTAAATAATTCCTGTGTGCGCATTTTTAAGATGCCACCCTTTGCTAAGGCCTCTGTGTTCATTTGTATTAGTCAAACTTAACATCAGAGCACCTTCTTACTTTTGTCTCCAAGAGTTTTTCCCACCTCCAGCCTGTTACTGAAGGATGAAGTTGCTGCTGAAGGCTACAAAGTTACTTTTCCCACAGATTAATAAAAAGCTAAAGGAAAAGGCAGTTTACTGGTTTTGGTGTTGGTGAGCCTGTATAACTACATTTTTGACAGCAGTTTGTTTGGTTTTTTTGTTGTGTTAACTCATCTGTTGTCCAGACCTTTAGTTTGACTTCCAAAATTTACAAATCCAAGTTAACTTGAATTAATATTCAGTAGTGAAATGAACTGAGCAATATCCTTCTCAAAATCAGATTTTGACAACTGTTAGGGATTACTTCAGCTGAATTAAAAGCATACAGTTTCTAATTTCCTGTTTTTCATACATTATTTATATATAAATTTTATGTAACACTCTTCCGTGGTAGTACAAGATAATGATATAACAGCAGGAACTAGGCAGAAGAGTAAAAGGCACTTCTATTGAGCACAGTGTGGACCGAATGCTTCCATTAGAAGTTTATCTCTATGACGTGTAATCTCTAAATTGAATGTGAATTCAGGCAGTTAATAATAACGTAACGTAATGTAACGTAACGTAACGTCAGAGAATCCTAGAATGGTTGGAATTAGAAGGAGCCTTAAGGCCCATCCAGTTCCAACTCCCCCTGCCATGGGCAGGGACACCTCAGTGCTTTCTTAGTATGGAAGCGATAGGGAAGATTTACGCTATCAGATGCATTTCTATAAAGCCTTTCATGCAATTAGATTGACAGTAATAATATAATTCCTTATTTAATTTATGGGTAAAATTTTCTCTCTCTGTAAATACCTGTCCTTTGCACATTATACGCTTGAAAACTAGCAATGCAGCCATCTAACTGTAAAGTATTGAAGAGTAGCACTGATGCCAACTGCAGAATTTCTGAGCTCAATCTCTCCTTCTTTGTTAGTGGGAGCTGTAACTTCTCAATTAAATTCTGTCATCTACAGGAAGCCAAAGCAGCTGTAGAAGAGACAAGAGCCCTGCGAAGCAGGATTCATCTTGCAGAAGCCGCACAAAGGCAGGCTCGTGGGATGGAGATGGACTATGAAGAAGTAATTTGCCTATTAGAAGCTGAAATTGTAGAGCTGAAGGCTCAGCTCACTGATCATTCTGGCCAAAATAAAGTAAGCAAAGCAGGCGCCGGTCGTAGTTACCATGGTTTCCTTGCTGTTGTCATGTATCTTGTTTTCATGTTCTTTTCATCTGCTTTTCTAAAGTAGGTCACTGTTTGTCTTGTATTATTCAATAACTGGAATGATGCGTGGTGAAGAGGGTAATGTGAAGTGTGTGAGTCTTCCTTTATCCAGATATCTCTGGGCTGGAAGCGTATGTGGGTTATAGGTCACAATGGTGCATCTCAACTCTTAAAGCCTGGAATGGTTTCTGCGCTGCAGATATATTGTCTGTAGAGGCTATACATCTGTTTGTACGCTTTTGTATTGAGGTAAAAGTGACCTTCATGTTTATGTTTCTGTTAGGCAAGTGATAACAATATAAATCCCTACGCTGTTCTTAAGTAAATTTAGGTTTAATCAAGACAATTATTTAAATGCTGCTAACAGTATCCTGCAAAGAAAATGTATTATTTTTCTTAATTGAACATCATGTTTTAAAACCATTTCATCTCCAGTGAGGCATTTCGAAACACAGTAAGGGATGTAATTGCAGATCCGTTCTCTACACACAGTGCAAGCAGGTTACATTTGTGTGGTTGCCTTGTTTTCCCTCCTAAAAAATGGATGTGCATATGAATTAACGAAGAAAACCTACAGAAATGTTGCCTTATTTCATCATGAAAGTTAATTCAAAATTACAAGGTATTAAAAAGTAAACCCCAGCTATGGTGTACAAGCTTGCAAGGAAGTAAAGTATCAAGTCCACATGGCTTGGAAGAAGGCATTCTTCCCATCTCATTGTGAGTGTGTGTGATGAGGGCAGTCACACCCTAGAAGTTCTCCTTTCTGAACATATGGGTGTGACGCTCCATCATCTAGGTCAGGAATTTTTTTAAGCACTGCTTGTTTTCTTCAATTTGAATAAATACCAAATTTTAAGGCATTCAGAGTGTGTGGATTGCTTTCTTAAAGCTTTGTTTCTGAAGTGCTCGCTTGAATGCCTGAAATTCTGAGCGAGCACTTGAGTATCTGAGTTGAGACTTGATTTTCTGCATTTCTTATCCAAAAGAAGCAGTATCGAGTAGGTACCCGCCCTGGCGTATAACATCCGTTTAGTGTAAAAGAGAAGAGTCTCTTCAGGGGCTTGCCAGCTCCTTCCCTGGTACCAGACAATGAGGTTACCAAATAAATATGTTTTAGTCAACAGAGTCTCTGGCATTCAGAGTGATTGTGATTCCACTGCTTTGTGCAGTGTGCACCAACAACTGCTTGTGCTGGTTTGCTTCAAATAGAGACAACCGGCGGGGTTTGGTTTCAAAGCCTTAAAATCTCTTTCCCAGGATAACATCCAAGACCTGAGAAAGAGAGTTACTGTGCTTGATTGCCAGCTGCGGAAGTCCGAATCGGCTAGGAAAACCTTTGAAGTGGCCACTGAAAAATTGCTACAATTTGTAGAGGTAACTTTGCCTTTCATTTCTAGCACTGCTTTGTCTGGAAAAGTTTTGCGTTGGTGTTTCTGAGGAACAAACGTTGTAAACTGACTATAGACTAGTTTGCAGAGATCCTCCCATTACTAGAAACAAAGATAGTGTATAAATGTACAGATCCACGTAGGAATTTTCTTAATGTTTATGTTTTGCCATGCACTAAAGAAATAAAATGGACCAGGTAATTTTTTCACCTGATATTTCACAAACTCATATCAATTTCTGTGAAATTCACCAGAGGAAAAAGGCAGATAAAAGTAAAGCCTGATTATATTTCTAAATGTTACGAAACTCAAAAAGTGATTTTATATTTATTTCATTTAAAGGAGTTATAATATTTTGGTTTTTACTTTACACCTCTAGCTGGGAGTCTTTAATTACAAATCAAATCCCCCACACCCAAACAGAACGTCAAAATCTATAGTATTAACTTTCTGACTGTTGATTTATAAACTGTTAATTCTTGACTGTCTCCAACAGGTTGTGCATGAAACACTTTCCGATAACTCTCCTTCCTCAACTGTTTTAAGGTAATGAAACAGCATAGTTATTAATATTGTAAGGACAATATTAATATTTTAAAACTCTACTATTGTTTCGAAGTCTCCAAAACCTGCCTTGTAGATGGATTTCCTATACTTTTTGCTGTAAGTTTCCAAGTGTCATTTTATTGGAGGAGAGGGAATGGCATAAATTATAAATTAGGTTTTCAGGAAACAGCTTCATTAAAAATCTCAGAATTAAATTAAAACAGTTAGTAATTACATAGCTATGATTGTCTGAGTGTTTCCATAAAGTAATTATAATGTGCTAAGGATTAGTTAAAATTGCAAGGAACCTTAACAGTGGGTTATAATTTTATTATCATTTTTTAGGTTTGCCCAGACAAGCCTTTGCATCATCATTACCCAGTAGTGTATAAATAAACTGGTAATGTGTATATCCATTTAAGATATACACAAGAGTGATGTTTCACATACTATAATGTTCATAGAATTTATTCAGTAAATAGATTGAAGTATAAAACACAAAGTTGAGGAGACAAGCTGACTCACTAACACTATGGAAGATAAAAATTGGGGCCTTTAAAGCTAATATGGAAATTACTCCCCTCCTTAAAGCTAATATGGAAATTACTGCTAAGAGAGTCCCTTTCCTGACAGCCCCTGAGTTCTTGACACTGGATTTAGAGATGTGGATGTTGTTTAATTTGCACTTTCCCAGTCCCCTTGTTGTACAGACAGAACTGCTTCAGAGGCAAACGCAGCGATTTAGTAGTATGAATCTTTTTTTGTTCATACAACGTAACCAAAACCAATCTAGAAACACAAGTTTGCTGTTGTAAAAATAACCATTTCTGTTACAATCCCACAAATAAATGCTATTTTTTTTGTTCTCTTAGTGACAGAAGAACAACATTGTCTACTAAAGCACTTCTTGCGCGCTTGGGAAGAATCGGACCTACTGCCACAGCAGCTCTTGCAGCGGAAGCCAGAGACCTTGCCAAGTCTGTTCGTGCCATTCTGGAAGTCGATTGTGAGTGAGCACGTGTGTCTTTGTGTTTGTGTCTCCATGTATACAAACACGTCAATACTGCCTCTCTTCCATCAGATGTTGTGGCTTTTATCAGTGTCAAATGGGTGTAATGATAGGAACCTTATTTAAGTAAATTGGGTATATTTTGTAGTTCACTGAAGGTTGTGGGATATATAATAGTGAGACTTTTAGAGAAAATATACGGAGTAAATGAACCGCAAGTTAAACAGATCTTCGTAACAAACAGTGTTTTGAATTGTAATGAGGTCACGGAGTATTTTTGGATCATAAATGTCCTTCCAGGAAAATTCAGCGGCTATTTCCTAATGTTATTTATAATAGCGTGAATATTGTTCTGTTAATTGCCAGTTGAAAATTTCTTCTGTTTATATTAAGCCAAGGAGAGGGGTTTTGTTCCTCTTCTACTATATTTTTAACTAGCCTTTAATAAGAATATGGTGGTTTAATAAATCAAGAAAATATTTATTCTTTTGAGTTTCAACTTGGGGGTACGTCAGCATTTCTGAAAAGATGTAATAATTCAGAAATACACAGTGTATTCCATCCCATTCTGCAAGGGTTGACTGGACAAGTGATGAGTTCTATGTCAGCTGAAATTAGTCGCCTGCTACAGATGCAGTAAAGCCAGTGGGTGATAGTGGTGACTGCAGAATCAGTCCCTCATGGCACTGGAGGAGAGTGCAGGTTCTGCGTCAGCTCAGCATGGACCTTCATCAAATTCGAATTAGAATAGAAAGTTATACCAGAGTGCATTTTTTCCTGGAAAACTTAAAGCAGAAAATTAATGCAAAAATGAGGAATATGAAGATTTCCAGAATCATGTAAAACCAGCAGAATTTCCTGACTGTAACGCTCTGTGTTCATGGTGGAATGCTTACAAAATGTTATTCTGCTGAATTTACATGAACATGTATCAAAGTGTCCTAATGGGGATTTTATTGCTGTAGGGAGTGAATGTAACCTGCAGGTTCATTTGGAGATGCGTGTATGTCCTCAGGTTATTAACAGAATTCTGCTCCCATTGGTAAAAACTAGGATAGTAGCAAGCAGTTACTGTAATAAACCACATGCAGTTGGAAATCTAAGAAACAATTGTGGTTTATTATGCAGTTCCCAGTTCAGACTGTTGAAATGATTGTATATTTCGATCATGTTTACCTGTATTTGAGCAGACGTGCCAGTTCTAATCCAGCTTAGATGGCTTGATTTGCAAAAATAAACTAGAAATGGCCTGACTCCTTTACAGGAAATTTTGGAATGCTGGTGAATTATGGTAGGTAATAATCATAATATCAAAGATTTTAATATCCTTTTCAGCTTGTTTGGAATTAATAGAAAGGGACTGAATGAATATATCTGTTGAGGAAATGTTTCAAGATAAGGAAAATGTTTTATTTGGCATTATTTATGCAACACTTATTTGTTACATCACTCTGTTGAGAAGAAAGCAAAATCAGAAGGTAAAAAAAAAAGTTGTCCAGAAGTGTCCAGAATATTTGAATTAGAGTTACTGGTGGAAGTGAAAAGAAAAACAGTGGCCAGGAGAGGAGATAATTGATTTTCCGCCAGTGGCAACAGTGGAGTTCTGTCACATTGAGTTGTTTCTGTCACAGTGCACAGGAAATCACACAAGGAAAACTTTTGGTTCTAAATGCAGCTGAATTCTAACGTGTGGCTGTGTCAAACATAATAGGTAGGATACATGTTGGAAAGATCTGAGCCACAGCAGGGATCCATTTTGTGGACCTAAGAGTTAAAAATAGCTCAGTGAAGAAGGATTTAAAGATTGAACGTCATCCTTCTGAGTTCATTCTGATTTGGAGAGTATTACAGATAGATTTGGGCTCTGACGAGCTTGTGTATGAGATTAAAGCTTTAAACCTTACTCGCTTTCTCTCTCTCAAAAAAAAAAAAAGGTAGTTAAGGCAGAGAAACTATTTAATAGCATTCTGTCTGCAGTCCGCTGTGCCAGATGCTCACAAAATGTTTCCCATGGGATCTTGCAGATGGGCTGTCATAAAAAAGGGTCTCTCATGTATGTACCACTTCATGAACTCTGTGCCTCAAAGCAAAAAGTATAATAGACATTGAACTGTGGACTGAAGCTTTTCCTTATTTCGTTAAAAGATGTCTACAGCGTAATAATTTGATAATGAATTTAATAATCTGTTAATGAATTGTTAGAGAATTGCAGTTAATACATTCGAGAGTGCTCAGTGGATAGAAAAGTATAGTTGGGAATTCATCCTGACCTATTTTACCTTCTAAACAGTATTTCTCTTTCATTATTTGCTTCATTTTGTATAGCATGAAGTAAAAGTGCCCTAACGAATTAATTCATTTATGGTACAAATTAAACAAAGTCTAGGTGCAAAGAAAAGGTTGTGGAGTGTTCTTCCAAAGGGAAACTGCTTCCTTCGTTAAAGATCATCCTTGACAACCAGGTCAAAATGACATAAATACGACTTAGCCACACAAACCGTCTTCTTCCTCTGTAACAGCGTGACATTTTGCCTGAGGGAGGTGGTTTAGAGAAGTTTAGTGTATTCCTGAAAATCTCCAAGCACATATTGCTTTGTGCTAATGCTGCAGATCAGTTCTCAGCTTTGTAGGCTGAATGACAGCTCTGTGAAGTCAGGTTGGCGAGTCTTCAAGTGAGGACTCTGCTTGAAGGGAAAAAAACACAAGTTGTTTTCCAGTGCCTGCTACTATAGGATCCTCAAGATCCATAAATGCAAATAAGAAGGTAATAAACAGAATAATCAAGTTCATCCCTTGAAAGATTCATCCTTCAACTTCTTGAAAGACTGTAAGCTATTTTTAGAAGCTAGGTCTTGTGAGGCCTTTCTGCTTTGTACAATACAAGCATCTCCTGAAGACATGAAATTGCTCTCATCATACAAAGGGTAATAATGCCTCAGTGGAAGAACTGCAGCGTTTAGAAGTAGTTGCTGCCTGCACTTTGTAGACCATATGGTGCAAATCATGCTAAAAAGTATTGGGAAAGCGTTTTCTTCTTTTCTGTTACAAAATTAGAAAAGAAATACACTTGGTACTGGTAATGGCCAAAATCTGATTAACCCCAGAACACACTTATCTCCTCAGAGAATAGCAGGCAGGCAGCGTTTTGAAATGTGCCCTGGCATAATGCAGCATTCAAGTATTTTGACTGCTAATTTCCTCACTCTGCCTCTGAAATTTCTATGCAAAATTATATCTTGTTGATATAATCCAAGTCGTCAGAATCCATTAAGTGCTATGATGCCCCGTTCTCTGCTCAGCAGGAACTCAAGCAGTTCAGCTTGAACCACTTTCTCCTGTCGTGTTCCCTTAATCTGTGGTCAGCCTGCGATCTGACGCCTGGCAGGAATGCTCAGGTTCACTGCAACGATCTCCAAATAATAATAATAAAACAGCTTCCAAAAGTCCCACTTACTGTGCTGATACTGGTCTTGCTAGTCCCAGTAGTCACTGTACATTTGATGATGAAGATCCTTCAGGCAGAAGTTTAGTTGTCTGGTTTTTCTATTCATTTTCTTGTATGCTCACTACCCATAACAAGAAGGCGATGGTCACTGCTGGTGCTCAGCACCTATTTCTGCTTATTCTCTGTGTAGATAAGTTGCTCTTGATTTTTTGGACCGCAAATCTCAGGTATTAAAAGCTAAAATACTCAGTCTCCATTTCTTCAGTTCATTTTCTTTTCCATGTTCAGCAAAGCGTTAGTTGTCCTTTCCCATTCTCCTAACAGTGTGGGTGGAACAAAAATGTAAGGGAGAGTAGCTTTGCTCCTTTGCAAATAACAATTTTTCTATTTTGAGAAGAACTAATATCATTAAATAGTTATATTCCTTTATTTATTTCTTGCAGCCCTGGTGTGTTTGTTTATTGCAACAAAATTAATACCATATACATTGTTACTGGTTTGCTTTTGAAATTAAAGATACAGCAGTACTGTAATTTTGTACAGATAATTGGCTGTAGATCACCAGGAGGGTTTTGAAGAAGTTGTTATGTAAGTGTGGACTGTTCACCCCCCTCTGCCTTAATAATAGAATGGTTTAGGCTGGAAGGGACCTCACAATTTTGCTTGCCTGGTAAATAAGAATGAAGAGGTGTAATTTTGACTGTGTTCTTAGAACTATATTTCCAAAAAGAAAAAAAAGGTTTTCAATGCCATTTTAGAGAAATGTCTGTTTATAAATGGGTTTCAATCCTGAATTACCCTGCAACTCCCCCTACTTGGGCTAATCCCACATTTGTTTGAATGCAAGCGAGGAATGGCGTTGTTTTCACCTAACTCCTCTCACTTGTGGATATTATTACAGGGCATAGAAATTAGACCCCACTCGTTTAATTTGATGTTTGAGAATTAGAACATAACAGTAATTCTGCACTAACAGAGAAGCTCGATAAAAGGTGACACTAATAAGGATGGAATCATTTTATAGGCTGGTCAAATTTTTTAAAAAATCTATTTTTAAGTATCAATAATGAACAAGTTGCTAGGTAATTTATTGGTGATGGACATGTTATTCCCAGTGTTTCACACCAAGGCAAAAGATAATTCAATGTCTAAACCTGTATTTTAGACATTTCTTTAATGTGACCCAGATTTCAGAACTCTGTTGTTGCTGCTAGAAGAGCAATTTACCCTCTCCATTCACTTACCTTTAATGAGAAAAGATGAGTCAGCTTTTGCACAGGCACTGTCTGTACTGAATATCAAATCAAAACATTTTAATAATGACAAACAAGTGATATTGTTTTACCTTAACATGCAGATGAGTTAACAAGATTAGTGCTGTCTCGTTAGGTTAATTTCCAACATCTCTGAAGGAAGGCTTTGTTAGAGAGAAAACCTTTAAAAGCCTCTGGACTCATTTAGCTCATGCTGCGACCCCACTATGAAAAAATTGATTGACTTTGTGCATCTCCCCATACAAGTTGTACTTGCTCCTGGTAGCTATGGAGACTGAAGCCAAAACAATCAACAATTTTACTTGACAGTAAATACTCCTTAAACTGTCCCTCTATTATTTTCTGTTGACAGAATGCTTAGAATTTTGGTATATTAAGCTGTGGTTATAACCATAGAATGGTTTGGGTTAGAAGGGACCTCAAAGCCCATCTGGTTCCACCCTTGCCATGGGCAGGGACACCTGAGGTACGAAATGTGTGCAAGTCTCATACCAGATCACTTGCCTCGTGCCGTAACAGTTTATATCGCTAACTGGGAGCTGAGGATGAAGCTTTCGCCTTGTGTTAGTGAATGCTCTAGGTTTTATGTTTGAATCCTTTTCATTTAAGGGTGCCTCGGGCACGTGGGGGATTTTTCTTTTCCTTTCAGACTTATAACAAAACCAGAAAGGGTCTGAGTTTCTAAGAATTTGACATTATTTTTAATGTATGCTGGCTTTAAAGTCGTGTCTTCCTGTAAATAAACCCCTTCTTTTATTTATGTGTAGCTACAGTGGTTGTTGTAATGGCTAAAAGGGTGTCTTCTGATAATGAATTTTTACAATTCTTGCTTCAGAAGGCAAAAGCGTTACTTTGGTCTGTGCCTGCTGTGAGCTGAGATCCGAGAGAGTAGTTCTGTGTCTCTCAGTCGCAGGCGGTTCATGCCGGCCCCCTGTGCAGTTTAATTTCATCATCAGTGCAAAGTAAGATATTGCTTAGCAAGAAAGGCGTATCATGTAATACAATTGCTTTTTAAATCTCAGACAATTTCTGATTAATTCTAATTTTAGGCAGTCATTTTAATTCGTTACCAGCGAAGGCTTTCTAATTAAACTTATATTTAACAATCACATGCGTCAGTGAGCACTGGGAGATGACAGTGATGGAAGTGGGTGGATAGCACAATAGATGGTGACAAAAGAAGTTGATCCAGTAAGGAAGGGAGGAGACAGATGGATTCCGGAACAGGGAGTAATCAGGGGAGCAAGAGAGTAGGGAAACTGTGGAACGAAAGAAATAGTTTCAAGTTGGACCATACAGTGAAGTATTCCAGATATTAATTACCTGGTCCTGGTGGTGAGTGCCCTGTGTGCAGACGCTGGCATTTCTGGGATAAGAATGTGTTACTACAGATTCTTTTTAATCAGCTGGAAGAGGGCTGTGCCAATTCAGAACAAGAATGTTCTCAAGAGAGTACTTGCTTCTATGAATTTAACTTTTCTTTTAGCCTATGTGGCATTTGTGTAGAATTCCCCAGTTACGGGCAATTTCTCTGATTTTTATAATAAATAATGAGGTTCTTGTCTTCTCTTCAGCAGTTTGAGATTTGTAGGTGTAAACAAAATTAATTTCAAATTAACTTACACAAATATTCCTCAAAAATTACCTTGTAAACTGCGGAGTAGTCAATCAGAAATGGAAATAATAGCATCCAGATACATTGTTCATGCATTGCTGTTTCTGCTGCAACCATACTGCTTCCAATTAACTGTACCAAATCATTCACAGACAAGTATTGGAAGAAAAACAGTTATAACAGTTTGTAATTTCAGAATTACCATAAAGATCATAAAGTTGATCATATAATCCTTCAGCACCAGAAGCAAACTGTTTCGTAACTCTCATTCCGAATTGTAACTTGATATGATTTAATTGTCTTAATATGAGATTAATGAGTTTGTGACATACATAGGTCAGTGTCTTATGATTAATACGAAATGGGAAAACACAAGCTCATCTTTCACCGTGCCCTGAATATCCAAAGTAAGAAAAATATTTCTCCAGAAGCGTGGTTTCTAGGAACAAGATTGAAGGGAGAGGAGGCAATCTGCCAGCAGTGCTAAATTAGCGTGAATTTCAGTTGCTAGTATTTCCCAGATGTCTCCACTTGAAAACTACTTATTCCATCTTTGTTTTATTAAATTACCAAGAGCAAAAGAAAAAGAACAATTTCTTTAAAATGAAATTTGATACGTGAAAGAAAGGAATGGAATGTCCCCTTAGCAGGGTATTATTCATAAAACGAAACACATTTGGTTGTGGGAAGAGCGCTCAAAAGGGTCAGAAGAATAAAGTGGCACACAAGCAAATGTCAGAAGAGCGTGCTCACTTCTGAAAGATGGGTTTTTTTGAACCCACGTTTTTAGACTTAATTAACAAACAAGCAATAAAATACAGTATATATATTGACAGCCTCAAAGAAGAAGGGCCCTCTTGCACCTGCACCCCACTGAACACACTTGACAAACAAGGCTGGATGTTGCTCCGCAAGCTGTTGCTTTAGCTGTGCCAAATTGCATAACTTGCAGAGGAGCTCCTCTGCCAGTCTCATATGAGACCTCTAGGCTCGTATCTGGGATGTTCCCCTATTCCAGTAGCACCCAGAAGTCCAGGACCAGATAACTTAGAGCCAGCAAGTCAGATCTGCAGCTTTCCATCCTCTCTGCACTGCCCATGTAACTCAAAGAGCCAAAGCTCTTGAGGATCTTAACTAAGGAATTTTGTGTTACTATTGAGGCCACGTGAGGAAGGTTTAAGAGATGATAACAGTTGAACTGGTGGATGTTGAAGAGAGATCAGAATTCAAAACCTTATTTATCAAGTGACGGAGAACACGGTTTATAATGTCCTTTAGTAAATCTGGTGTATTTTAACAGCTAATTCCTAGTTCTGCAAAAACTTCCTGACTTTGGGGAATTCATAGTATTAAATATAAATAAATCATTAGGAGGTGGATAAAGGGTAGTTCTGAGCTAGGTCATGCTCTATTACTTTAAATATACACATAACTGGAAAAGTCAACCTAAGTAAAAGGATATGTAAAAAGGGCATCCTTATTTCTGTTGTTGGTCAAAGAATGTGTTCATAGTGATACTGAATACTTATCCTTTGTGGCTTTTCAATTCCAGGCAGATATTACATCACTTAAGCTTGATCCTTCCTATGGCAGGGGGTCGGAACTGGATGATCTTCGAGATCCCTTCCAACCCAAACCATTCTGTGGTTTTATCCTATGATATTAATTCCAGACAAGGTGGCTTAATGGTACAGCCGCAAGACTGTTTAGCCCTGACAAGGAAGGTGCTGTAGCCAGACGTCCCTTGCGTGGTGGAGGACAGAGCTGTGAACGCTGCTCGAAAGACGTTTGTGCTTCAGAAGAGAGTTTGGAGGGTGAGATTGCCACCTCTGGTAGGCTGCTATCCCTCAGCAGCCCTTTCAAACTCAGCAGTAATGTTTGTGAGACTGCGTACAGTGGAAGAAGGGTTTTAAAGTCTGGCCTTCAGGCAGAACTAGAGCACTTAAAGGATGTACTTACCCCTAGGTATCTGAACAGTCCCGCTTTGGCCAAACCTAGATCAAATCCTAGTGAACAGTAATTTTTTGAACAATTCTTACTATAATCTGTAAATCTCGCAATTTCTTTTGAGTAATTTTACCAGAAAATAAGCAAAACGTTTTGGACTGCAGGAGATAGATACTAGGGGAATAACTGTCAGGTTGGAGTCAACTGAATATTCATGTGATATCTGTTCTTATTCGCTTCGTCTGCTGATCTCTACACATTCCTTTTCCTTTAGTATTTTTAAGTAACATATTGGGGAAGACCCCACCTACTATGTTCCTGTCCAGTTTCTAGGTTTGATACTACCCAGTAAATTGAGACTTTTACCTGATTTCTGTATTTTCCCCCTTCTTCCCTTAGGGACGTGCTTTAACTGATCATGTAACGTGCAGCTCTTCCTTCAGGAAGGCTGTACTTAAGCATGAGGGACAAGTTATGTATTCTATCTTGGAAACAAGGGGCAAAAATCTTCAACATCCATCACTTTCATACAAGTTTGCATTAATAATTCGGGCTGGTGCTTATCTTTCTACTCTGCAGCCAAGCAAGTATCAATGCTGATGAATTTCTTTGTCCTGGTAACCTAAGTGATAAAGATCAACGAGATCCACATTTTATCAAGTATGAGGAAAATTTTGTTTGCCCTAGGGTTTCATTTCCGTTCTGGTTTATATAACGTTAACTTTCCAGTAGTGGTTATCACAGCAGGCATCTCGCAGCCGGGGAGGCAGGCAGTCACCAGGGATACTGCCGTGCTGCTCGGTGGCCGAATGCAACAGCAAGGGGTCTGTTGGGTTCTGGGTTTGTTTTGCATTGAATTATAGAAATTTCCTTTGCATTAACCCTAATTAAATGCACATACTCAGAACAAAATAATGGTGGGTTATACTGTGTTTTGGCTAACATGCAGTCTCTCAGGAGACCATTTATTCTGTTTGGGTAAAGGATGCTTTGGACTGTACCCATTTCTTCTGCAGGCAGTTACTTTCACAGTTTTACCTTTTCTTTACCTTGCAAAAGATAAATAATCACAAATGTCTGACTAGCAAGAAGCCCTGCATTTTCTGATGAGAAGAAATTCAGCACTCTAAATCTGTAAGTTTTTAGGATGTTCTGTGCAGAGAACTGCAGCCAAGATATATTATTGATGAAGTTTCATCAAAGACTGTCAGTTCACAGCAGAAGTGATAAATATGTAGGAAATCTAAGGCTGCTGGAGTTTACATAGGCTAAATCCTGTGTCTTTCAGGCTGCATTTCTGACTGTTTGAGCTCCTTTACCTCCCGTTTACTCCAGGTAAGAGCTCAGCAGCCTTGCAAAGCAAGTCCTAGGACAAGCAACAAATCTGACCCTGGAGGGTGTGAAAAAACAAAGCGCTAGGAAGTAGATCAACTTATGAATGATTCATGGAGAAAGTGAGCTTGAAGGAAGTGAAGATGATGTCTAGGGAAACGAGATGCAAAACATGAGAGCCTGCTGGCTACCACGGGAAATGCCAAGGAATAGAAATACAAATCTAACAGTGAAGGAAAGGAGTACAGGGAATAACAGTGAAAAACTAGTGGGGAAAGAGGAAAAATGTAGAAAATCAAGGCATTAAAAAAGCCTACAGATGTAGGTGGAACTTTGAAGCATATGAGGAGTGGAGAGGATACACAATCCAAACTCTGAAGCTGTAAAAACGGAGTAAAACAGACCTGAGCAGACATAGAGGGGGTTTTGGTCACTTCACAAAGGTGTAAGTTACATTAAAAAGTTAAACGAGAATTCATAGAATAATAGAATAGTTTAGGTTGGAAGGGACCTCCAAGCCCGCCCAGTTCCACCCCCTGCATGGATCAGGGGCTCCAAGCCCCATCCAACCTGGCCTTGAATCCCTCCAGGGCTGGGGCAGCAACGACTACACTCTAATTTGACCAGACTGTCAGCTTCTAGAGAAGAAATGCGAGTAATAAAAGTCTCATCAAGTGGTTTATAGCTTTGTAGCACAGCAAATATTTATTAAACTGTATCGCTTATGTTATTATCTGTTATTAAAATAGCAAGAATTCATCTATAATCTTTTTCATGACATGGTTTGCAATGACAGCAGTTTTGAAATGTGTTCTTAGTGTCACCTAAGCTTTGAGAGACAACTTATTTCTTTGTTTGGTCTCAGGCCTGCCTTACGGATGGGAAGAAGCTTACACAGCAGATGGAATCAAGTACTTCATCAAGTGAGTAGTCCGGGGGAGAAAGGGCAGAGTTGAAGTAACAGCACATAAAACTAAACCCGTCTTTTAATCTAGAATTAATGGGAAAAAAATTAGTAAAATAACAAAAACTGTCATAATAAATGTCATGAAGATAATGCTCTGGTTTCACCTAAATCAGAAGTGAGCAGTTCTTATGCAGTCCCACAAAAGAATTACAGGAAAATGTCTGCTGTGGTTTTTTTAGAAGATATTGCAAACAAATTAATCTTTCAGAATTCCTCAGAGGCTGGAGGGAAGGTGACAATGATAAGACATTACAATAACTTAGAGGCTAAAGCATAAAGAAAACCTCTACAAAAGCTGTAAGAGCAGTCATCATTTGCGGGTGCAGTCATCTAGGGGGGACGAACCACAAAGCACTAAACTTGGGCCCTTGGTATTTGCTTTTTTTTTTTTTTTCCCCTTAACTATAAGATTTCCTTAAACTGCAGTGCAAATTCATTATTTACCAAAAAAAATCAAGAAAAGATCGTAGTATTTTTTAACCAAATCCAAAGCACAATTTCTATCCTGCTACATCCAGCATTTGTTGTATCCTGTAGGAAAGATTTTGTTTTTCAATTGTATTCTCTGATTCTGGAGGGAAAATGCATGAAAAAGAAGTAGCTTGTGTTGTCAGAAGCTTTTGGAAGTATCTGGACAATATGCTGCTGTTTTTTCCAGAATATAGTGAAAAGTAATTCATATATTAATTATTATATTCATATATTCGATTCATATAATAATGTTTTATTCTTATGCCTCTGGGAGATTGAAACAGTTAGTGGAAAACATAATTCTCCTCCATTCCATATATCTCATGATTCATTGTTTAATTAATAGCTAGTTATTCTAGTTGCTGAAATTTGCATATTAATTCCTGTAGGTGCCAGGAAGACACTGTTTGCGGGTGGACTTCCACAGTCCCTTAAAAGCAGGAAGGGGAGCAAATAAATCTCTGCAGTGAGATAAAGATTACTTTTATCCCAAACTTGTGTACAAGTCATGTAACTAGCATTGAAGTTTCTGTATCAGCCTGCCAAAAAAAGCAGGGAGGTTTTCTTTTCCTTTTTTCCAAACGCACTGCTCCGCTCTCCCTGTCTCTCCCCATGGTGCCTCCAGCGAGATGGATTAAAGCAGAGATGATTTTTGTGCAGAGGTTTCCAAACACCCCCTATATGATCCTGCATTCCAGCTCTAATCAAAGGGCGGCTTTTCTTCGCCGGCAGCTGCACGTTACTACAGGGGATTCAGACCAAAACCAATTGTAGAAAAATAACTTAGGAAATGAAAGTGAATTAAAGGCAAACTCATAGCAATGGAAATCACTACAAAGGGAACTATTGAAACAGAGCCCTGTTCCCTTGTCGAGGTGATACAGGACAGCAGGAAAGTGAAGGTGGATGCAGGATTGTGTTCTGGGTCAAACACTTGCAGTCCTCCAGGTTTATACCTGCATAATTGGAAACTCAGCTTGAAGATAGTATTATCTGGCAATAAAATAAAATTTAGCAGAAGAACAGAAGAAGTCTTGTATTCTTGGAGCATTTTCCTTCTCTTTTTAGTTCTGGTTTTGTTACTGTGCTTCTCTTACAAGTCCTTGTCTTGATGACTCAGCAGCAAGCTAGATTTGCTGAATATGCACAAAAAACCTCTTTGAAGTTCTTCATCGGGTGCTGAACTGTTGCAGATGTGACAGGAAGATGCGTATTAGCAGCAGAAGCTCGGCTAGAGGAGGTAGTAGAAACAGAATTTGCAGAAAGCATCAGCTGCTTCGAGTTAAGCAGTTCACATGAAAATGCTTTTTCAGGAGTTTTTGCATAGCTGATCTTTGATTGTTCGTGACTCAGGAATGTTCTTCCCTCTTCTTAATGTGCTCCTACCATTACAAATTATTGTGCTCCGGGTTGCTGTTGTTATTACCTTCTGTAATCTGTCTATAACGTTCTGAATTTCAGTCTTTGTGGCAAGCAAGGAGAAGGTATCCCTTCAAATTGCAGAGAAGGGTATGAAATCACCCTTCATCACCACTGTCTAATAATTTCTGTTCTGAATGGAGCCACCACACTGACGTGGTGCTAAGAGCTCCTAATGCAGTTTTTTAGAATGGAATAAACTGAGCATTGCGATAAGACATCATGGTAATTAATATTCGTTATAACTATTTCCTTACTCTGCTTTCATGACTGTTTCCAAACGCCTTTGCAGAGCGTAAGCCAAGCTTTTTGCATGCTTGAAAATTCCTTCCTTTTACTGCACTTTCTCATGTGTGTGAGGTCACTCTGAGAAAATTAACTGCTTCGAGCGAGGAGCAGGGGTTGCATAAGTCTTACATTTCTAACATTGAATGGGAGAGATTGCAAGGTAAAAAGTCTGCCCAACACTGAAAATATCCTTTTCTAGGAGGAACTGGGCTTGAGGTGCATCTTACCAGCTGATCCTTTTCAGTAGGATTTAATCTAATTGTTTAAATGGGGATTAGCAGAGTAGTTGGTGCTTTACAGCCCAGGTACTAATGCTGTAACCTCCTTGTTCTCTCTGGCTGTGAGTTGCAGTCCTTTCATTCTTTGATGTTTAGACCAGCCAAAGCCACGAAGGACGTGAGAGTATTTCAAACTAGCCCACTTTCATGTATACAGATAGAAAAACATGTTAGAACTCTCAATGCGTGGCCACAATCACTCGTCTCACTACATGTGAATCGCCGCTTTTCTTATTACGCAGTGAGGCTGCATAGAAGCTGCAGTGGCTCTGCTTAAATCCCCAGCGGTTTTACAAGATGCTAAGGACAACCAAATACTATTTTAATTAGTAGTTGCCTTCAGTTCCAATGCGCTTTATTAGGCCATCAAGTAGCAGGGTCCGTAAATCTATACGTTATAAATCTAACGCAGTAAACATCCTGGAATGGAATCTTAATAGCACATAAGCTTGAGAGAGCTTACTGTGAAATTGCCATAAATATCTCTGAAGGGGGTGTAGCAATATGAAATGCATGAGAAATCAGGGTTTAAAAGAAGCAAACCAGCTGGCTTGTGTTACACACTGAAGTGAAACCCACTTATGCGAATAAGTGACAGGAATAAAACGTTTACATGGCTCTATCCCTCAGGGGCTGAACAGCTCTCTGCACCCACCAGGGAAAGCTGCCTTCTCCATGAGTACACAACCCTAAGCCAATTTTTGAAATCACTTCTTTTATTCAGGAAATTCTTGGTAAATTCTATTCAATCAACCAGATTGCCAAGATCAGTCGCAAAGTACTGGCAAACGTGAAGAAACTGCCTTTTAGGCTCCTGGAGGGTCATAAACTCGCACGATTCTGCACTAGGCATTAAGGTCACGTGTATATTCTAATATACTGACATTCTACCAGAGCACCTTCACTGCCTACTTCGTCACACGGTGCTTCCATGGGAAACTTCTGTTTTTTAGACAAACTGCTGAAAAATAACCCTAAAACAAATATTACAATTTCCTCTTTGGTCCAAGATAGAAAACATCACAGGCCCTAATACAGCAAAATATTAAAATGTTTGGGAACTTTTACTTCTTTTTCAGGAGAATTTAATTTAAGATAAATGTTCTTGAGGAAAATAACAGTTAATGTGGAATACTGGGGCTTAGTCCTATTAAAAAGCTAGAAAAACAGTGTTTGCAGGGGCAAATTTCACAGCTGGTCCTTACAAAGTGTATACATATGCCAGCAGTGGGTGGGAGTGGGAGGGAGAATAGCAAGGCCCTACCTAATTTTAGGTGCCGGTCTCATGATACAGAGCTGCCATATGTTAAAGGTGAACACAGTGGGAGGATGGAAGAGATTAACTGTAATGGGCTTTCGAGGGAAAAATTAGGGTCCCAGCTATGCTTTTTTATACAGTTCCTGTGTGATTCTAAACCACCAGTGTAAACCCATTAATTTATTAACACATATGTAACCTCCCTGGGAGCGCAGAGTTATGCGTAGATTCTTTCTCCTATTTAAAAATCAAACCCAGAAGTTACCAATTCACAAAATCTGCTCAATGACAGAACACGCTGTGTTTGCAGGGCTGTGACAGCCACAAGGACTTCAATGCCAGAGCAGACAACAAAAGTGAAATTTTATTCTAATAGTGGTTCCAATGCCTAGGAAACTCATTCCATGTTACACCTGAACTAATCCTCGGAAAAAACGGCCATGTGACTAGCTTTAAAAGTGAACAAGATGGTCTTTCTCCTTCCATCCTAATCCATTTCCCATCCTAATGCTTCTCAGTTGGCTGGAAGCGCACACATACACATTGGATGTAGCTGATCCTTAATGAAGGTTCATTGGCCCCTTTGTGTTTCTGAGATTTGTAGATAAAATGTCTATTTGGGACAGGAATTTCTTTTAGAAAATCAGTAACTGAATTCCTTATAACAGAAGACCAGCCTTAATTATCTAATAAGTAACATTAATTGATATCTAACTTTTTCAGCTTATTATATGGGGTCTTCAATATAGTGGTCCTCCAAGTCAAGGCAGACAATGGAAAAATCAGAAAAGATCCAGTGGAAGGTCACTGGAAGAGAGACAGGCTAAGATGAAAACTGACTATTTTCTAAGCTTTAGGAATGATTCATTGCCAGATACTGGGGGTTTAAGGAATTCAGTTTCTCTGATTTTCACTGAAATAAGTTTGCATGACTATAAGGAAAATAACCTCTGATGTAAAACTAGGAAACTTGGCACTGGATTTTATGATAACATGAGCTTGTAGTACAAGAATGTTAAGACCTTAAGCTGCTTTTGGTTGGGCATTTTTTTTTCCTGAGAGGCTGCTTGTTTTTTAATATCAAGAACCAAAATGGAGAAACATTCTTTCAACTTCTCCCAGTGCTGCCCAGTGCCCAGGTTCTGGCCTATTGTAAAAGAGGCAGCTCTTAAAATTTCTTTTGTGAGAAAACACACGAAGCTGAAATTATTTTTTATTCTAGACCTATAAACTCCATTGCAGTCCATGTGTTGACCTCTGTTACCTCTGCTGGGTAATTCACACTGATGTGATCAAAGCTGTAACTCTCGCCTGTCTGGTTTACTTCTATGAGCAGGACTGGAAATGTGAATATTCAGATTCATGTTGAATTTCCCTTGCGTCTGGGCAGGATTTGGCAGATAGAATAAGCTGTGTGCATGGCTGTGCACCTTTGGCTCTCTTGCAGCCTCCCTGGGGTTTGGGAGAGACATCAAGCAGAGCAACACAGCCTTGTGAAGTTGTTTCAGCGTGTGTTTAGTGGCCTAAGCCATCGCTGAGGCTTTAGTTTTGGTACACGTGTAGTTTAAACACAAACCTTGAGCATGCTCCAGGTTGTGGTGGAAAAAAACTGATGTGATCTTGGCCTAGGTCTGCAGCATCTATCTTATCAAGGGATCGGGCCTGGGACGATAAGACAGACTGATAGGAAGTGAGCAAACTCGTTGCACAATTCTTCTCGAAGCTAACACTGCTGATCTTTGTGTCCTGATGCCTTTGCAAATAAACCCCACCAGACTTCTTTTGATGTTCACTTGGAGACACATGATTATGAGTAACCACGTATATAAACCAACACTTTTAGAGTAATAGTTGTCTAATACTGGGGTGAGAGAGATTTCAGGTAGTGCTTGAAAACTGAAAAGTTTACATGTCCTGTCTTTCAAACCTTTGGGCTTATTCAGCCTTGGCTCAGATCCCACTGTCATATCTGTTTTCAGTTTATATTGGGCTATTTGTATATTGGTTGCAGTTTTTAATGACATAGCCCACTATTTGGCTTTATAAATCTTTCTGGTGGTAGCTGCCTTCTGAAATTGCACATGGATTTGTCTTAGTAGATAAGGGTGTAATCAGTTTAATCAAGGAATAAATAGCGGGACTGTCTTCTGGGGTTTCACTTTATATCCCTCAGTCTTTAATTAATACTCAAGCAAGATCTGCAATCCCCGAGGGAAATACAAGAAACATTTATGTTGCCTTAGGCCATAGTTCCATGAGGTGATGAGTGCTGTCAATCCATTACGGCCAATAAAAGTTAAGGTCACTGCCATCTTCCAGGATCACCCAGTGTCTCCTGAGGTATTATTATAGGCTGTACATTCCTTTTGAAATGATGCCTTGAAAGAGCTTCCAGTCTTAAACCCCTTTTAACAGAAAGGGGAAATTAAAACCAGAAGGTTTAATTTCAAATAATCTGGTTTTGATAAATGCAATACAAACCCCCTTCCCAAACTGCCTATGGGTTCCATGTCTGGAAACCATCTTCCCTAGATTCTCTCAGGATTGATAGATTATATGTGCATTGACTTCACCCAGTTGTGTTACTTGTTTCTAATTGCTTATCCACAAAATTAAAATGTTTTACAGAATAAGTTATTCCTTGGAGATCCTCCTCGCCTTTGTGCTTCTAAACAGCAAGAGTTTTTAGTTGCTTGGCTTGGTGTCCCCTTAGAGCATTTCACATCTGCTTTCCAACCACTGGGATTTTCACAAGAGATCCCAAACACAATGGATATCGTGGGTTTGCAAGCGTGTGCTAGCTCTGAGAGCTTATTGCATGATCAACGTTGGCGATGAGGAAATATTAATAACAAGTTTAAATTCATAAAGGACAACAGCAAAGTGTTAAAAGCACTGGCTGTTGAAAGCTGAGAAATAGTTCTGCTCCGAAAAATCATGCAATCCCACATAAAATTAGGAATGCATTTATAAAACGTGCCAGCACCAGTAACCAGGCATCCTGTTCAATCTGCTCGTGTGGATTGTAAAGTGATTGTAAAGGTAACTCTGTCTCACCCGACCAAGACACGATCTTCAAAGTGCCTGGTGCAAACTAGGACTACTCCTTTTTTGTGCAGGATCTATTTTTGATGGTGTATTTTCTTCTGTAATGTTTCAGAAGGTGCGTAAGAAACGTCGATCATGGCCCCAGAGACCTGCATTAGCAAGTTAGAGAAGGATGAGTAAAATAGAGATGAAAGTGCCGGGCGCCTTCTCAAAGGTACAAGATTTAGGACAGTGGATCTTAAAGAGAAAAAAGCAAAGCAAAAGCCTATTCCAAGCACAAGGGGAACAGAAAGGCCCAATGACAAAAGACAAAGGCAGTAATTAAAACAGATTTTGCGAAGCTGTATAGAGTCCAGCAATGAGCCCCACAGATTCTGTGCGACAGCAAACAGGGAAGATGATATAACATCTAGATGAAGGATTGAGTTTCAGGATCTTCATTCAGTGGCACTGTTCTTCATTTTCCTGTTGCTCTGGCCCTCATTAGCCTCCAAACCACCACTGCATGGGGCTACGTGCTCATGTGTCACAAAAGAATGCAGCCCCCCGCCAGAGCCAGTCACCTAGCAGATGGCATCTCC
This sequence comes from Clamator glandarius, assembly GCA_033459285.1. Classification (NCBI taxonomy): domain Eukaryota; kingdom Metazoa; phylum Chordata; class Aves; order Cuculiformes; family Cuculidae; genus Clamator; species Clamator glandarius. The sequence continues at coordinate 1,934,133 of JAUNZM010000326.1, read as the reverse complement.
TCCTTTCCTAGTAACTCCAGAACTTCCCACTGGGATATGCATGTAAGTCTAAAATCTAGAAGAACCTAATAGGACTATATTTCTGGGTAGTATAGAGCACATCCCCTTCCAACCCATTGCAGCTACATCTAGTAGCGCTCTTGCTGCATTTTTTAATGATTATTTCACTAACAACAGTGAAAGTACTAACAGTTAAAGATTTCAGGATGTGCAGCTCCCTGTGTCTCAGCCCTGCAGTTGTCAGCGATGCTGCACTGCGACAATGGCTCTGTGAAAACTGGGGATTGTGCTCAGCTCAGCAAAAGCTCCGGCAAGCACCAGGACTCTTTAACGGAGCATCCTTGCATTTTCAAGGGCTGGTAGAGTTTAGGAAATGAAAGGTTAAAGGTTTAGCAAAATTACTACTGTGGATTAAATGGATTTAGGTTGTTGCGTTTGTTAATTTAGGGAGGAAAAATAGCTACCTTGGGGTTTATGTTATTTCATCAGAGCAGAGTTCTGCTTCCACTTTCGTCATCTTCAGTACTGCTCAGTTTGGTAGAGCAGCACAGGGTTCATGTGGGGCCAGAATTTGTCTCTCCAAGTTTAGATACAGCTCAGTTCTATTTGCTCCCTAAGGAGTAATGGTCATTATGAGAGTTTGGCTGATTAATTGTGGAAGGCTGCATCTTGTCTCCCGAGCAGATCTCAAACAAATGGACCCTGCACAAGATTGTTCCCTTTAAAGCTGAGTAACCCTGGTGCACTGGAAAAAATGAAGCCGGGTGTTGTGAATGTCATCCTGTGTCAAAAGGGGGGAAAGAACAACTTCAGAAAATACCGCATGAGTGCTCTGTAGCTCAGCATCCCACGCAGTGAGCTACAGCAGTTGCCTGGTCTGCATGACCCTTCCTAGACGCATAGAATGCTTTGGGTTGGGAGGCACCTTTTCAGGTCATCCAGTCCAGCCCTGCTGTGGGAGCAGGGACGTCTTTAACCAGATCAGGTTGCTCAGAGCAACATCCAACCTGACCTGGAATGTTTCGAGGGATGGGGCGCCCACCACCTCCCTGAGCCACCTGGACCAGTATTTCACCTCCCTCAGAGTAAACAATTTCTTCCTTATATCCAGTCCAAACCTACCTTCCCTTAGTTTAAAACTATGATAAAATCTAACAAAGGCGCGGACGGTTTTTCCATTAGTTTTTATTTGACTTTTTCTTTTAATTGTTACTTTCTTAAAACATTGTCTGAAGTTCTCATTTTAAAAGAAATAATTTTCCATGAAAGATGGAAGAGCTATGAGGAGGGTAATTATAATAGTATTTTAGATCATTCACTGCCATTTCTTTGCCAAAAAAATCCTTGTGTTCTCAACGTTTCGTTTTTCCAAGCTCTAGCATTTTTTCCTGACATTAACTAACGTTTAAAACACTGAATAAGCTCCTGACATATTTCCAGATCAAATTTTTCTGTTTTCTAACAATAAATGTGGCTGCCCTCCAACAGCGATGACTTGTTTGAAAACCTAAAAATCTTTATATATTGTTAATTGCTCTGAAAACGTGAAATTAATCTTTTGAACAAGAACATTTGCAAATGGAAAACATTTTTACATTTCAAACTGGTAACGCTGGCTTTCCAAATATGCCGTTAATGTTCAAACCAGTTTCATCAATTAAGGAAAACCCAGATGTAATTCCAAATTCCCTCTCGCTTTTATTGCTGGCCCTAACACACAAATCGGAGGGGATGTATTTCTAATGCAAGAATGTTCTGCAAACCAGTAAATCTGGGATTATCTCTTCGGACTGATTATGTCAAAGCTCTTTAGCCACAGCACTTTTGGAGGGCTAAAAATAAATTGCCGGGCTTGGGGAGGTAGTTATACGTTTGTTCTGTACCTAAATCATCTGTACGTATTGTGTGGGTCTGGCTACAATGTAAGATGTGGTATCTGGACTTCATGGTCATTTATAAGAGTTCTTCTAGTAAGGATTTTGGCAAAGGGTTTAAAACAAACTGTCCTACTAGAAGCATTCGTGGGATTAAATCTAGATCAAGTTTAAAATAACTGAGTTCAAACCGGAAGCAGATTGGCATTAGAGCAAAATTTGGCCCCGTATATTTTGAAAATGGATGAGAACTAGTTCTTTTCTTTCTTACCAGTGATTAAACAGTGTTATGCTACTGAATACAGAAAATTGTAATCTTGCTTGCAGTGCCACGGTTCTGCACTATTAAAGGTCAGGAGAATATTTGCATTTATTTGTAGAAGAATATTTGAGTCCTTACAGCAGTGAGCAGAAAGATGGGCATCTGCTCTCATCTGCCTCCTGGTCCTAAAGTAAGTAGGAGATAAAGCTTCTGAAGGATAAACACTCAACAAAGAATTTTTTAATTGGTTACATCAAAGACCTGCGAATGCTTTTCCACATAACTCTTCCACTGTTGTGAAGGTTCTCCCATTTCACACGGCTGATCTGCGCGCTCCGGAGAAAACAAAGCTCTGGATTTAGGGACGCAACCGAGGCCACATGAGGAAATCAAATGGGAAAAAATAACAGTTACAAATATTTTTTTTTCCTTATTTAAATGCAGTGATGGATTGCTGAGAAATGGGTTGATAAAAGCAGGCAATATAAACAAAATAGTTCTGCTGGCAATAAATCTTGCATTGGCAGAGCTGGAATGGATGGAATCCCATTCATTTGGCTCCCATGATTCCAGAGGTATTGGAAGGAGTTCTGTGTCACTGTGCAGATAAATGAATCACATGCTGGGATGTTAATTTAAAGGGATCTCTTCAGTCTTAAACCATAAAGCCTAATTTTTTAATTGAAATAACAACTATGGCATGTTCTGACTGTAGAAAACATTGCAGAAAAAATCAGCAAAGACATTTTCTGCAGTATATTTACAAATATAAATATATTCATGATATAAATATGAATACGTATATTTCCCTGTGTTGTGGAATAATGGGAATGGTGTTCTTGATTAGGCAGTTTTCCTCCTAAAATGGATTTTTACTCACAGATTTCTCATAAAACATCATATAAGGACTCTCTTCATATTCTTCATGTTGGCTATTGTCTGTCTGACTGTCTAAAGGCAAACATTGGGAACTCTGGGAAAGGTGCTCTTTTTCCCTGGAAAAAATGGTACATCCGCATCCTTAGAATGAAACAATTACTGTACTTGTGAATGGTTGGCATCTGCTGTATTTGCTGTAGCTCCTAGTTTTCAGTTTTAACTGCTATGAAGTTGATCTCTGCAGCTCCAGTGAAGGGATGCGTATGTTTGTAATATCCTCATAACAGAGGCCATCCAGTGTGGCTCTGACCAAAACAAGCCCTTGTGCATTGCTCTTAAACATGCCTGGAGCATTGGGGTTTGTTGTTTTTCCCTGGATAAGAACTGAGAATATGGCCTTTCTCTTCCACATTCTGTTTTTCTTGCTTGGTCTTCACTCAGGTGTTGTTTCAGCTGAAGTAGTGGCTAAATTCAAAGATTACCAGTTCAGGGAGAGGTTAATCTAGTTAATGCAGCTCAAGATGTGATTTATGTTAGCATCATGGTTACCTCTTGGTGAGCAGTATTGTTGTCCTCATCACATCCAATATAGAAAAATGGACTGAAGTGGTTCTTGCTTTTTGATGATGGTCATTATAGTCTTTAACTTCTCCCCACCACCACATTTCCCATGAAGACCTTCACCTTCCCTGGAGGTGTTTAAAGCACGGGTGGATGAGGTGCTAAGGGGCATGGGTTAGTGTTTGATAGGAATGGTTGGACTCGATGATCCGGTGGGTCTCTTCCAACCTGGTTATTGTATGATTCTATGATTCTGAGCTTAGTATACTCAAATAAAAGGTGTGAACACGAGGTAAGATCATAGCACGATGATGTTGACTGGACAAGTGATCTTTCATACTCGTAACTCAGTGTAATGGAACATTGACTCATGTTCCTACTTTAAGATATCGATTTCTGTAATCGGATATTCAAGAGAGCATTCTTGAAGACAGAAAGCCAATGTCACTTTTCACTTAAAAGATAAATCTAGAGATGTTCAATCATTGAACTTCATTTAATTAAACCAGTGCACCTGAAAGGCATGAGCTTTACGTACACTGGATGTTAGAAGTTGTGAGAAGAGCTGTTTTATAGTGTATATTATACACAGAATATTTTTCAGCTAGTTCTTTTAATGAACTTATATTACAAAATTCATCTTTACACTGACTTGACTATAAAAACTGTGAATTTATTAGCAAGATTTTTTTTTAACTGAAAAGAAGCTATTTCCTTTACCAAGAACACATTATCCCAGAAGGGAGAAGAGGCTGTGTCTTGCCCACACACAGTATGGCTGGCATGCAGCTACCAGCCATAAGGTGTTCACTGTTCTCACCACAAACAGCAAGCCCGTTCCTTTTATCTGCCCTTGCTGAGCCTTGATCATGTTCTTTCTATCCATATAGAAGCTCAACAAACACTATAAAACATCTTAGACTGCATTTCAAATGTAGGGTTTAAGCCTTAAAAAGTGGTATTGACTTGACTTCCTTTTATTCCGTGTTTAAAGGCCATGGAAGCATGTCCACAATTTGGTGTAGAGGCGATAGAAAGACCATCCCTTTTTAGATCAGCTTTTCTCTGCAAGAACGTTAGCTCACATTCTGAAAAACTAAGCTGGTTTCTATGATGTGATTTCACCTTTGGTCAACTTTCTCTTGACCTCTGTGCTTCAAGGCTTTAAGTGGGATGATGGCAACATTAATACCTTGCTAGCTTGGAGTTCTGTAAGACTTCGGTAGTCTGGGCTGTGCACCATTGCTGGGTTAATTGTCTAGAGCTGTATTAATTACCAGGAAATGCTACCAGTCTGTATCAGGAGTCTCTTAAAAAAACATTTTCTCTAACGTATTGTGAGACTTTCAGCCCAGGTTCCCGCACCCAGAAGAGCCCACATTTTGTTTGTAAAATCCCATAGTTAGCAAGAAAAAGAGAATTCTGTATTTGGAAATTTTGTAATTATAATTACAACTCCAGGCTTCGTCTGGTATTTCTTGTTTTCAGATTGGTGAACCTCTTTTGGGTTGCTAATACCATTTCTTTTTTCTTTCTAGCCACGTGACACAGACAACGTCATGGATCCATCCTGTGACAAGCGCACTAAGCTTGCTTTCCTCTGAGGATGATGACGATGGAATAAGAGAGGTTCCCGGGTCCAAAAGCTGAGGACGTCTGTTGGCAGGAAGTAGTTTAGTTTCAGTGCATTAGTGAGAAGATGCACCCTTTCCAACCTACGTACCCTCTACTGTCATGGTACCTGATGGCATTTCTGCCCATCGAGTCAGGGGAAGTTCTGCCAGTCTTTTAGGTAGATTTATCGATGCTACAAAAAGGGCAGGCATGGCAGAAGTCTCCCTTCAGTCCTTAATCTGTCCCGGTTTGGTGTGCAGGGATCAGCCTTATCTCAGGGCCCAATCCAGTCTTCTCCTGACTTCTGCTGGCATAACTGCACTGACCTGAAGTGAAATGTTCACAGCTTTGACCAGCGTGGGAGTTAAGATCTGGCCCTTGGTTGCAATGTTGCATGGTAAATCCTAGGTAAGGATTGACCGAGAGATGCAAGGTGAGCTTTCTCCTTCTTTGAACCAATGCCAGTGGGTGTATTATCAATACCTTTTCTTTAACTACTGAAAACTTTGATTTTTATTAGAAAGTTACTATGATAAGTTTTGCTAATAGAAATTCAGCTATTTATTACAAGTATTGGAGCCTTTTAAACACTAAGATTGGTGGTTTGGCTTTAGAAAAATAAGTTTTTGAAAAGTTGTCATGTAAAAAGAAACAGTTTTGGTAGAGGATGCCATATTCTGTCAACAATATGAGGCAAGAATGAAAATCATTCTACTTTTGTACTCTGCTAAACCGATACATATATGCCTCAGATACTTCAGGGGAAACTGTGAAGTTTCAAGTACAATGAAACCTGTGAAACCACCTCCAGGAGTCATCTCCTCAAAGTTGGTCTTTAAGTAGAACAAAATCATTTTGTACACATTGGTGATGATTTAAAGAGGATAAAGAGAATGACAGGGGATTACTGCAAGCTAATGAACAGGGTTCACTGTACCTCAGTACCGCAGGATATTTTAAATCTCACGGTTCACAGCACAACGTATCATGTCAGCGACGTCAGATATATGATTATATGCTAGGTTTTTCTGGAGACTCTTTATATATGTGACTACGTGTAAAATACATATGGTAGGTGTTGACTAGTGAATGAAGGACCTGAGACTTCACAGAAGCACTGATGAATTTGTTAAAGAAAAACCCTCTGACCTTCAGTCCAAGGAGGAGAATCAGATAGTAACAGTGCAAGGAAGGCATATCTGCAGTAAATGCCGTCTGTATTCTTCCAAGCCACACACATAAGGATTTGAGAACCTCCCTGGAAAGGTTCAGTCACACCTTGGTAGTCCAGCTCACATCTATTGGCTGATACAAAGGATGAGGCTGTGCAATCCCATTTTTGAGGTCTCTCTGCATCAGGTGTGGCATTGGATTTAAACGTCTTTGTGCTCTAAGAAATGGCTATAAAGACCAAACTTAGTTGCAGTTGTGGTGCCACACTCTGTCCTCGGCATTACAGGGCTGTGCCGAGCCAGGCACGCTGCAGCCATTGATCCTTTGGAATCAAAAATAATAGAACTTTGTTTAAAATCCAAGTCAAGTCTCTGCTTTGAAAAGCAGTGCAGCAATATCTGCTGCCTGGGAGCTGTAGAGCACATCACAAAATATTTTTCTGGAGAAGCAAAGTGCAGTTCACAAAAGGCTTTGCTGGACATAGATATCAGGATATATTGAATAAATAGGAAAAAAAATGGTTTGTACTTTTAACTAGGTGAGAACCAAATTATCCATGGATGTACCAACGTGGTATGGGTTGGGAGGAAGAGCTTGCTCAGCAGACCCACAATAACTTACATTTCTAAGAAACCTTCTCATAGCAATAACACACCAATGCTTCAGCCACGTTTTGCTCCAGTGGCTCCTGCATGCTTCACAGCATCCTTTGTGTTCCCCAAGAACACAACTGAAGGGGCAGAGCATGTCCTTCACTTTCAGGGTTGGGCACTGTAGAAGCATTTTTATTTAAGTCCCTTTTCTGAAAAAGGCACAGGCGGACCCACAGAAGATGTATCATGTTCTGAATTCCTGTGATATTTGCTGTAGCAATCCTTTGGAGGCTTTGTGACAGGCACTTTCAGGTCATACTTCCATGCTACCTAGACAGCATATGGATTCCAGTTTTCCAGTTCTGTTCAAGAGGTTTGAATCTCCACTTGACCCTCGCAGTCTTGATTTATTCTGTCAGTAGCTTTGTGACAGCTTGCTGAGTTGGAGAAGAGAAGCTATTTAGGGACAGAGGCAGTGGCCCAGGCAGGCTGCACGAGCAGAGACTTTGCAAAGAGCAATTTCAAGCTGTCCTTCTGTTCGATCGCTTGGATGAGGACAGCTATGTGCATCCCGCTCACCCTCCCGGGGCGGGGGGGTGATGATCCCTGGCGCGGTGCAGCGATGCCCAACCTGCTGTGCACGAGGTGAGGAGAAACCGAGAACGTGCTGGCAACCTGCCTGCTCCCCTTACCGCCTCCACCCACAGAGGAGAACATTGCAGAACCCTGGAGCCTTGCTCCCCCCCCTCTTATAAATTTGCCTAGAAATTAAAGACATTAGAAATAGATCTCTGCTTCTATCTATCTGCTTCTCCGGTGAGCGTTACCTCTTCAGATAATCCGCTAGTTCAAATTCTCCATTATTCAGACTACATTTTCATACCTACAATCTCCAAATGTTCCCATCTATTTTTGTATGCTGGCATTCATGTTTCCTAGGTTATTTCTCTCCATCTCCCCTTGCCTCTTCCCTTCTCTGAAATAGTTTGTGAAATTATCTCAATTAAGCTGAACTGTGAATATTGAGAAAATGGTTCTAGAATAACTTAAGAAGAATTTGTAAAGAGCAGTTGTCAAAATACGCAACACTGTAAACAACAACTATTCATTTTTTATTCCAGAATTAAAACGAATTAAGTAGAAAAGAAATAAAAGTGCACGTTATATCCTTTAAAATATGGAACTACAGCTTTATAAGGAAGTGGCCATGGGGCCATAAGTTATTCCTGTCTCTATTTATTTTCCATGTAAAGGTGACATTGGGGAAAATGCTGTTCTGGTACACGCCGGTGTTAATCTTCACCTGAATACTGACATCCTACTAAAGTTGAAATGGTACATTCTCCAATCAAAGCAAACGTCTGAACACAAATACCCACACAGACACGTTAGGTACTCAGCTTCATTGGTGTCAAATAGCTTCCTTGTGACACTACTCAGCAAAGTTGATGATCCTTTCATCAACCCCACCAGATAAATAGGACACACATATCTGTGAGCTGGACTGACGAGTGGGAAAGGCTCTCCTGAATGGCAGCAAATGATGTTACAACCTGTGAAATCCTAACTTTTCTGGGAACTTGATGGGATTCTGAACCCTCTGCTTAAGAAACCTTAACACTTATTCCAAACTGAGTGCCAACATTCAGGGGCCTTTTAGCAAACACTGCGCTGAGTGACTGTTGTATTGTTGTAGCGTAAGTCGGTAACCAAACCTGAAGTCGGCTCAGAAGCCTTTGCTCACTCCTGTGCTCCTGGTCCTCACGTATCGTCCATCCCGCCCTGCTCCGAGGAGCATCAGCTTGAGCTTCAGCTGCTGCAGGTGAGCACGGCCCCACCAGTCCAGACACCTCAGGCCCTGGGGGCAGCTTGGCAAAGATGTTTAGCAGCTTAAAGTTGCTGATGGAGTTAATGGGAATTAGGCACCTAACCTACTTAGATGCTGCTATAAATGCTGCTAGGCATGTTTAGGTACCTAAATACATTAGTAAATCTTTCCCTTTACTGCTTGCAATGATAGCGTACCAAAAACCAAATACTGATGAATAAAGCCTAACCTTTGTCCTCTGTAACCAGCTTTGCCTTTCCCTGGGGATTGTTTTCATGTAATACTAAAAATACCAGCCATCTCACAGGTTCTGCCATCCATGTTCTGCTCAGAGTTTTTGGTGGCTTCATTATTTATTGCTTTTGCTAGATTTTTTTTTTCCCTAGACAGTGGCTGACATTGCCATGGATTTAATACATTGATATTTTCATAAGAGTCTTTTAAGATAAGTTATTTTAGTACAAGAAAACAGTATTAAATTCTTTTCTCACAAAGATACAATGAGTTTGCATCATCTGTCACTAAGTCATATAGTTGAAAACAAGAATGGAACAGGCCAAAATCTTTCATAAATAGAACCTCCTGTTTCCAGCTACTAGATTGGGAGGTAGAAATCTAATAATCAATACTGGTTTTGTCCTCATGGTACCATATCGAAATCAAATTCAAACTAGTTAAAGTTGTTCATTTAATGAGAATATATGAAAGAAAATGTTTCTCCCGTCTGCTGCCAGTTATGTTTTGGGAGGTTGGTGTGTCCCCTGCAAATGTTTGATCTGCTGTGTATGATAAAGATCTCTACCTGTGATTTACAACTTCCACGATTACCCGGGTTCAAAAATGTAGGGGGTTAATTACCATCTAAGGATATTTTCTTGCATTACGGCATAGGTGTCGACTAGGCTCAGCTGTTCTCAGCATAACAGAAAGGACGAGGATCTGTTCAGCAGTTCCAGTGGTGCTTGAGACACAGAATTTAGTCCAGCATCTTTTCCAAAACATACATAAGCTGTGTTCTCTTCATGTTATGAGGGATATTGATGAACTGAGATATCAAGCTGCAGCCGTGTGATGCCTTATTATTCACTGGGGTCTGCAAATGAGGGAGTTTGCTGAAATGATCACTTACCTCGATAAAGAAGAATCCAATTTCTTGAGAGTCATTATGGGGAATATCAGTCTGACTGCCAGGCTTCTTGCCTAAAAGCAAAGCATGAAAAATCAGTGGCTTTGCTGCTTCTTTGGGTAAGTCCTGAGTTCACCCTGGCTGCCAAAAGCCACTCACCGACTGGAAATGCATTCATCTCTTTCTAAGTACCCTGCTCTTTAGCTATTAAGCAGTCAGTATGTCCCTATGGCCCAATTATGATTATCATCAAGAACAACCCTTGCTGCTGAATGTGAAGAGAACCCATTAAAACATATGATTAAAATGGAAAAAGAAAATTATGTTTGTGGCCTAAAATAAAAATAGAACAATAACAGCAGTAATATGGGAAAGAGAAAGCATCTTGGGGAAGGCAAAGCACTGGGGTTTCTTCTAATGTTTTCATTTTCGCTCCAAAGCCTGGTGGTGCATCACCAGTCCTTCCCGAGCCCAGTGTCCTGAGGAAACCAAGAGCTCTGAGCTCCCCAGGGGCAGAGAAGCTTTTAGTGCCCAAGCAGCAGGCTGACCCGCATTGAATAATCTCCAGTCTGTGCTATTGGGGACCCTAATGTTAGTCACCACAGGAGTTACGCATTCCAAGTCAAAGAGAACTGTATATAATTGCTGTCACGGCGTGAGCAGGAGCAGACAAGCCCATTAAGAAAGCTGCCTGCCACTCAGATCAAATTATTCCTTCAAATTAAATGCTAAAGTGTTGTAAATAATAAAGAGGAACAGGAAATAGGACACCAGAAGTGTTAGAATATGAACCGTCTTGTTAGCTGGCTATTTGAAAGATGCAACCAGGGGGAATCATTTTATCATTAATGGAAAAATGTGTAAATGCAATTAATCTCATCTTGTTCATGTCTTTGTGTGCTCAGCTTTGGGAATGCAGGCTGATCACCTCAGCCTAAACTCTGCATGTACGCAGCTAACCCGTTCTGACTGTGGATGCTGAGTAGCGTGGTAATACAGGCTCTGGGGTTCCAATAACCATTTAGAGCCCTGCAGCGAATGACATAAAACCCAAAATCAAATCAATAGCAAATGTACACTAGCAGGAAAGTCTTGTGGCTGGCTGAAGACTGAAAAGTCAGTTTTGCTGCTGTGCTCAGGGGTGGTTTGGTAGAAAATTCTGGAGTCTTATGTCAATCCAGTTTTGTTACCGTCGCTCATCCTGACTGGTCACACAAGTCGCCCTACCCACAAGTGAAAGCAGGTTCAGGAAAGAGAAAGAAAAGCCCTTAGTAACTTCAGCCCGGTCTGAAAAACTACAGATTCCCTCTTACAAGAGAATGTCTTGCCCATCAGAAATGAAGTTTGGCTCCAGCACAAACAGGTGTCACAGAGGACTCCTCCAGGCAAGGGCGAGCTGCCACCCAGAGAGGCAAGCGGCACAGACGGATCTTCAGCAATTTGGTTTCTGATGTGGCTGTGAGAAATCACTGCTCTCCAAGCAAGAAGTAGTATCTAGTTTCTTTTTTTGCTACAGCCAGATGGGAAAGACAAGGCCAGGGACTCTGCAGCTGGGCGTGAAGACAGCGGCACATTCAGCTGCATCATCATGTTCTTGAATCCGCAGTGTGCGAGAGGCAGTGCCTGAGAAGGCTCCTTTCCAGGTAAACTTTTCTATGCTCTATACTTTTAGCTTGTTGTAATGGAAAGTCTTACACTAGTTTTAGCCCTAACTGCATTTCATAGTTCTTCACAGTTACTGATGTCAACACAACATCCACCCATAGCTCTCCTTTTGTCCTTCGCAGCCCTGATCACTTCCTAGAGTAACGCAGTTTTCAGCTGCCTTTTAAGTCATGTACTATGTCTCCAAGGGAGTCATAGACTCATGGAATGGTTTGGGTCAGAAAAGACTTTAAAGATCATCCAGTCCCACCCCTGCCACAGGCAGGGACACCTCCCACTGGATCAGGGGCTCCCAGCCCCATCCAACCTGGCCTTGAACCCCTCCAGGGATGGGGCAGCCACCCCTGCTCTGGGCAACCTGGGCCAGGGCCTCCCCACTCTCACAGCAAAACATTTCTTCCTAAGATCTCGTCTCAATCTCCCCTCTTCCAGCTGAAAACTGTTCCCTCTTGTCCCATCCCTGCCCTCCCTGATCAAGAGCCCCTCCCCAGCTTTCCTGGAGCCCCTTTCAGTGCTTAGAAGCTGCTCTAAGGTGTCTGTGGAGCCTCCTCTTCTCCAGGCTGAACACCCCCAGCTCTCTCAGCCTGTCCTCAGAGGGGAGGTGCTCCAGCCCACAAGGCTGACAACTCCCAAACAGGTAAATTGAGCTTGCAGTAATCCCAAATACCTGAGCTGAGCAGCACAGCTCTGCCACGGAGGCTGAAGGTTCTGAGAGCAGGGCAGGACAGGCAGTCAGGTGGAGGGACATGCCTTATGCCATGTGTCCCTGACAGGGCTGCAGTCTAATTGGATTTCACAAATGCGACTTCTGTGTCTCTTGATCACAAAACCAAATTAAACCTCAAGAAGTTTTGCACAAACACCTGCCTGAAAGTTTGCCTTAAAAGAAAATGATAATAGATCATCTCATTTCAGCTTCTCCTCTGCCCCAAAAGGGGAGTAAAATGAAAACCTCCAAACCGTTGCCTTAAAACAAATAACAAAAGCCCAAGCAGCAGATCTGCTGTATTCCTGGGTGCACTGAATAAAATCAGTCATGTGATAATGATGGGATTTTCTAGAACACCTTTTGGGCATGCAATTTCTGTATTAAATATACTCAAACGTCCCTAGCACATCTGTTTCCTCTGTAAAATGGGAATAACAGCTACTTTTTACAGTGCATTGACAGCAATAGAGAAAAGCACGGTAATTGCTAGTAGTGACTGCTGCCTAACAATAGATTTTCTTAGAAGTTAACCTGTCACTCCACATGCAGATTCTGGATAAGAGCCTCAGCCCTGATAGTCCTGTGTGAGTTTGTGCAATTTTGGGAGGTAGGGCACGTGTTAACATTATGGACAACAGTGGGATTCATCTAGATTCGAGCCTTTCTTGAAGCCAGATCACAAGTGGGCTGATCCGCAGCCTGCCTGAAGTGGAGGGAGCGAAGGGAGCAAAGGGAGCAGAGCTCTTCCTCTGAGACTGCCTGTTCCCCCTCGCTTGCTGTTAATGTGACCTAAAATCAGTGAGAGCTGCTTTGCCTCCCTTCGAGGAGACAGGGCAACACCTGCTAAAATACTGGATAGCCCAGAAAGAGAGGAGCCAATCGTAGCTAACGCCTGGGAAGATCCACAGCTCTACAGCAACAGGGGTCCCAGCTGCTTTGCCTGTAGCTCCCTCTCTCTCCATGTTTATTCATGAGTCGAGGTGCAGAGAAGATGAAAAGGCTGCTGGCAGACTTCTCCCTGGAGTCACCACTTGAAATGGTACCACATTTCTAGGGAAGCCTCGCCTGCTCTCATAACAAGGCTGATGCTCTTGGGAACGCTGCAGTTCTGCTGTAGTTCTCAAGACATTCCCCTTATGGTCCAGACACTGAGGCACAAGGAGAAGTCACTGAACCCAATCTGCTTGGGGAAAATCCCAGCGATGGAGGGAAGTTTTACCTCTCTTGAAAAACCCAGTGGCGATGGATCTTCTTAGTGCCAGGTTGCTCTCCTGGTTTTTAATAGCAGCCGCATGAATTATCATAGAATCATAGAATGGTTTGGGTTGGAAGAGACCTCAAAGCCCATCTAGTTCTACCCCTGCCGTGGGCAGGGACACCTCCCATGGATCAGGGGCTCCAAGCCCCATCCAACCTGGCCTTGAACCCCTCCAGGGATGGGGCAGCCACCCCTACTCTGGGCAACCTGGGCCAGGGCCTCCCCAACCCTCACAGCAGAGCATTTCATCCTAAAATTTCATCTCAATCTCCCTTCTAATAGCTTAAACTGAACTGCTGTAAATCAGTACCAAACCCACAAGGGACGGTGAAATGTGCTTTCACGCAGGGCTTTAGCAGAGCAAAATTCTGCTCCAGGAAACCTCCCTGACATCTTTGTTTGCAACAGGGAATGGCAGGTATTGGAGCAGAAAAAAAAAACCCATGCCTAAATGAAAGCAGAAAGACTTTGGGGAGGCACCAGCTCAGAATAGCTCCTGCCATCCCTCGTTACACCCTCGCTGCGTGAGCGGGGCTGGCCGGGAACAGGCTGTCAAGGTGCTCGGTTCTCTCTGGAACATCCCCGTGCTTAGGCATAGCGGTTACCCCCCTGGAGCCCCCACAGCCTGGAAAAAAGCTACATCACACTGATTTTTTTTTTGTTTGTTTATTTTAAGGGGAACTGTTACAAATATTGAAAAGAAATCACATTTCCTTTTTATTATACAACTGGAGAGCTTAATTTTTTTATCTTCAGCTCATTTGCAGGCTTCCCTTAGCTCTGCACCAGTCAGTGATGCAAGGCTCTTCCCAACCACCTGGGGCCTCAGTCTTGTAACTTAAAACCCAAATATTAGGGATTGTAAACAGACAGAGAGCGAACACGTTTCTCAGGCCCATGACAGGAGTACATGATGTAGGTAGCTGTGAGAGCCCAGCACGCAAGTACCTCTGGGGTGCCCGGATCTAACACCTACTGCTCAAGAAAAATCAAATAATGAGGCAGCACGGCCCTACTTGCAGAAGGGACAGGTAGGAAGAACTCAGGGAGTTCTCATAACAGAAGAAGAACTCATAATATAATAGACAAGTCAGATAACAGCCAAAAAATAAAATAATAGTGCTGGATGTCTGAGCAAAGCATCAGAGACGGGTTCCAAAAATCTCGTCTAAAAGCTTATAGCAGCTGCGGTTTTGTTTCTGTGACATGGAAGCTCCTGTGCTACAGAGGCACTTCAGTGCCCGTTGGCTCCCGTTCTCACCAGGACAGTGAGGAAGGAGTATCCCGAGAAGCAAAACAAATCACTTGGTCGTACGAGTGCAAAATATGGTGAGAAGCTGCTAGCACTTACTGGAGTTAGCGGATGAAGCGCTGTATCCATGGTATCTAAGAGGGTGACTCATGTCACCGCTATAAATGCTAACTTGCTTGCAAAGAGTATATTCTAGTAAAATCTGCATTTGCATAGCAAGCTCATGCTCGTTCCACCTCTTAGAGCGTTAAGTGCATCTCTCGGTATGAGGTGCTGGTGCAAAATAGCTGAGGCCCGAGGAGGAGCCGCGCTGCACACGCTCTGCCTCTCTCCCTCCTCACCTGGCAGCACCTGGTGGCCAGCAGGCAGCCCTCCCGCGTGCCGAACCGCTGGGGAAACGTCTCTCTGCACATTTCAAGAGCTTTAACACAGTCACTGTAATTCAAAATATTTGCTGCTCACAGAAACAAGTCACTGGCTCCTCTCTGACCTTGTTAGTGCTTTAAGCCATTAAGAATATAGTGATGCCACCTGGAAAGACAGGGAGCAGCAAAGGGATAACCATTAAATAGCTGCACGCCAGCTTGTTTGGCTCTTCCCTGGGAAGCGAGATCGTTACAGCAGAGCCTCTGAAAGTTCCTAGAAGAAAGAACAGACCTCATAAGGTAAAGCTATCAGGCAATGTGGAATTTACATCGGCAAATAACTGTGGATGTTTGCACTTGGAGAGGAGGCTGGAACTTGCTTCCTTAGGGGGAAAAAAAAAATAATGAGAAAAAAAAAAAGAGAAAAAAAAATAAAAAAAGGCAGCCTCTCCAACTTGACAGAAATGCTGTTCGCTTCTGAGCTCAGATGCTTGGTGCCCCTGAAATAAATGCAAAGATGTTTATAGATTTCAGAAAGTGCTGCTCCCCTCGCTAATTTAATGAGCACAGAGCAGCGCTCCCTTTCTTTTCCTGGCCAAACACAGAGGGATGGGAGCAATCGGGGTAGAGAGCGTTGGGTTTGTGGCTGCTCTGTAGCAGAGGCCTCTAAGTGATATAAATAGACTTTGTAAATATACTGAATTCTTAGTGATTTATAGGAGATGCAAATGACTTTCTCATTACCAGAACGTTCTTTGCTCCCCTGGTTTAACTTCCCTAGATCAGTGAAGGTGGGAAATGGTCAGAAAGCTGAGGTGGTTACATTTCAAGGCTTTGGAAAAAATAGCGATAGACCAGCGTCACAAACTGGATGAAATCTGGCTGTTTTGGTAGGGTTTGTGTGTGTTATTGTGTGTCTTGAGAGTCTGATAAAATGAAGAGATATCCAAATTGGAATCCATTACTATGTGCCTTTAGCAAGACTCGTAATTTCACAGTATATTAATTTTCTTCCTAGATTAGGTTAAATCAAGTGCCATTACACATTTAACAGAAAAGCACGGGTAAAGGGTATTCCAAAATTGCTGTGAACATCTGTTCCGAGTTACCAAAATTCCAGCTGAAAAACAAATATTTCCACAATAAATCAACCAAAACATTATCCTGAGAGTTGTAACAGATGCAAAAACGATGCTGGCTCCCTCTGCCCTGCGGTTTGGCTCTTTCCTTAAAATTGCTGTGACTATATTTATTTACACATTTGAGATGGCTATTTAACCTTACGTAGGACGTGACCGTTGTCAGTTCAAAGCTGACAGTCAGTTGATAACCTGCCTTATTAACTATAGCTGCTACCAATTAGCATAAACTCTAGTTACAGCTTTCCAGATAAACACTTCAAGTCCTGCTCAAGTGTTCCAATCACTTCAACTGCCAGAACTGATGACTTGGAGTTTGTGAAAGGGTTAGTATTTGCTTTGGGGCTTCTGTCCTCTCTGCTCTGGTGCCTTTGGTGGGTTTGTTACAACTGCTGCTCCTCATCTTTAGTCTCATGAGCGAAATGAATCAAAGGAGATGTTGATTTATCTGGAATGAAGAAAGGAGATTTATTTACTAAAGATGAAACTCAGAAGAAAGCTTTGCAGATTTCCTGGTTAACGGTCACAGAATGTGAATAAAGTGGTTTGTTGAGGCAGAAGCTGCAGCTCCATACTTTGAAATCTCTAATTGTATTAAGCTGCATCTGAGCAGCTCTGATTCCTTTTTTGAAATAGTCCGTATGCAACAGGTAAGGCAGGCAAGGAGAGAACTGAACTATGGTATCATAAATAACAAAATCTCGAGGAGGAAGGGGGAAGAGAAGAGTCCTTTCAGTTCATCCCTCTATGAACAAAATCTACTTTGGGGGAAGAAATAGTGCTGTGTTTTGAGGATGACGTTTTATAGTGGTTAATAATTTTCTGTTTTAAATGCTTGGAGAAGAACACTATGTGTAGACTAAATATAACCATGCCTTTTGTGCTGGCTGGGAAATGGGAGCTGCAGGCTGGCCACAAACAATAGGGATGCGGGCTCCATCCGAAGATGTGAAGATGGCAAATGGAGCTCTCGGGGGAAGGAAAAGGGCCCAGCTCCCACTGCTGCTGCGACAGCGGCGCGTGTCCAACTGGGGCTTCCAGGGGGCTGTGTCAATGCGAGAGGACATCGTATAGGGGCTCCCCCCCTAAGCACTTCGGTTATTCCCCTCCAGAGACATCAAAGGTATTATAAAAGTCTAGGACCACATTTTCTAAAGGCAATTTGTTAATTAAGACACGCATATATTTAAAGAATGTGTATTTTGTTCAATATTTCTATTTGTAAAAAGATTGAAACGCATGCTATATGCAGTAGGCTGCATCCCTTTTATGGCATTATAAATTTGCTTTTTATGTTGTTAATTAGACCCAATTTAGGCCTCAAAAAGAAAAATCTCATTAAGATTCTGATTAGTGATGTTGGCGAGCAGCCATCTATAAGCCTCTATTTTTTCCTCTGGTAAGTTTGAAACTGCTATAACAAACAGTAAAAGTAAGATCACAGCCTTCTTTCTCATGCCAATCAACATTATATATTCTCCAGGTCAAAGCCATTTAAGGGAAAATACAGGAGGAGGAGGATGTCTTTATTTCCTTGCATACATGCTGTCAGATGGCTATAGAGAACTCTAAGTATGTTTATGCCCTCTGGCAGTTTAAAATAATAAAACAAAAAAAAACAACAAACCCCAAACCCTTGCCTATGAAAATGCTGATTGTGAGCCTACAAAACAAACTTACTCTGCCAGGCAATTAATTAATGATTTTCTTTAAAAAGGACTTTAAAAATGCATGGGAATAAAAATAATACAAAGTTGGCTTAATATTAAACTGGTTACGTTCAATGCTTCCAATATAGCTTCTTGCCTGATGCTTTCAATACAGCTTATAGGGTAAATGCCTGGCCAGGAAAGCATTTGGACAAGAATATTTTTAGTCCAAATACAGTTAATCATGCACCCACATTACTGCAGATCAGAGCAGATAAATTTAAAAGAAAATATGACATTAAAAAAAACCTAAAAGGCAACTCAAAGGCAGAATAAAGCAACAGACAACAGCAAAGCCTCTGTGCTTCCTCGTGTCTGCACGTATATTGAAGACTTATTATGATACAGCTGCCGGCTACCATTGTACTCATCTCAATTAACTTCAACATTTCACTTCAATGCATAAAAACAACTTTACAAGCTGACAGCACAAAGCTGAACGCTATTTGAAACGGCAAATATTCTGCATCTCTTTCAGCGTGCGTCTCTTCTGAACACATCTGTCCTCGCAGGAGACGTTAGCAATCAGCCTGCTCTTTCGGACGATGAAACGGGGAGCGGGACTTGCACAGAGCTGCTGACTCCAGCAGAAAGGAGAGGCAGGAGGACTTGTGGTTTGAACGCTCTGAATCTATTTCTTTCCCTTGGAGCACAAAGCCAACATATGATTATGAGAAAACACCTCCTTTTCCTTTTGGTAGATGCAGAGCCATACAACTAAAACGCAGCTTGGGGATGCTCTGTCTCAGTAAAGCTGGTTCTATGTTTGAATATACATTACAAAACCCCAAGTTACTAATACTCCTTTTTTTTTCCCCCAAGCCCTTTTAAACTGTAATCTTTAGAGATCTAATCAAACTGTCTGTATCAAGTAAAGGAGGGAGATACACATGTAGAACCCAGAGCACGTTTGCCTCTTAAGACGGTGTTCGTTGTTATCCTGTCTATGTTCCTTTATGGTATTTGCATAAGTAGGTTTCCAGAAGCCTGGGAAGCCTGGTACGCTGATATCTGACAAATTCAATGTGCATACTCTGACACTCAGATAACAAGGTGGATGTCACAGAACTGATCACAGAAATGCAGGGCAGAAAGAAATCCCAAGCTTAGGGCAGTTTTGCAAGCTTGAAGCACAGGGTCCTGCTCACTTAGGTGACTTTGACAGACCTCATTGAAGACTGTGGGGTTTTGGTATCAAGGTCTATGGATCCAGATCTGATAAACCTATGCACACAGAACACTTCAGGCTAAATTCAGTGTGACCTTCCCCAGCACCGGGCCTCCAGCAAGCTCTCTGAAAACAGCCATTTGAAGTCAGAGAAATCTGGGTCATTGACTTCAATAGGAACTCTGAATAAGGAGGAGATGCTCAGCTCCTGCACCTTTAACTCCTCTGTTACAGCTCTGCCTGGGGATGGGCTGTTTTAATCTGTGCTCGTGGGTGCTCTTCTATCTCCAGGAAAACCAATGCCAACTTCCAAAATCAAACAGACTGAGCATGTAAGAACGGCTTTCTGCAGCATGCAAGCCAAAAGTGAGAAAGGAAGAGGCACGGAGTGAGTGCAGGGAAATAAATGGAAGGATCAAGTTGTTTCTCCCACTGGCACCAGCTGGGAGTTGTCCTTATTCAGGGGAAGTCAGCTGCAAAACAGGCTGGCTACTCCCTTATCGCTTGTCTCACTCCAGTTCTGTTATCTGCCTGGTTACACCTACTGGGTCTAAATAATTCAGTTGAGCACCAAGGGCAGTAGGTGCTTGAAATGGGCTTGAGAGGCTGGTTAATGCTTTACAAGGTCAGGGTTGCTTTAAAAAGCGTAGCAGAGTGTTTGTTCCAAAAATGTAGTCATCACTGAGAGTAACACTCGCCGAGTTCAAACCAGGTCAGCTGCCCAGGCAAGTACGTGTATTTGATCTGCTGTCATGGTAAAGGCTGACTGTAAACCTTGGCAGAGAAAATTATTAATCTTTCAGCTCCTAGCACATAAGCAATTACTAGTAATACCTATTTTTCTGGGAACTGGAATGCCTTTTGGAACAACCCCAGATTACTTAAGAGAAGTTCCTCTGCCATCACCCAAAAGCAGTTCCAAACCTGTCTCTCTCACATTCAATTAAACAAAAAAAAAAAAAAAAAAGGCGGGGGCAGATCATGGTTCATTCAACAAGCATTTTTCCTCTTGCGAGGAGCCACAGCCGCTCACTCAGCTGCACACCATGCCGACAATAAACATAAATTTTTAAGTAATTCAGTGCTGTTGGTAGCAGCTTTCCCTTGGAAAGCCACACAAAGCTGCTTCCAGAACCTCTGCAATAGCAAAGGAAGTAGGGAACAGGCTTTGCTCCTTGGTGTTTCTCAACCTTGCCTCAAAAGATGCTGCTTTTGAGCTCCAGGGAGGGTTTGGGTACCCAGTTGTGCTCATGTGGCTTTTTATGTGCCTCCAAGTTATACATCACATATAGCTGGAAATGTGCTGCTGTCTGAGGCCAACCTGGGGACGTTTCACTGGTTTAAGATAAGTAAGAACTAAACCAAAAGCTGGACCTTAAGTCTCTTTAAATTCTCTCCTCTGTTTTTGTTTTTTTTTGATGGGGGGGCATGTCACTAGATCCTTCCATCCACTATTTTGGCTCCTCAAGGGCTGAGGAGAGGGTCACTCTGTAGGTATTTAAGGTACTCTAAGACATTTGCTTTTACCAATGTTCTGTGCCTTGACCCAAAAGCTCGGTCTCTTGCATTATTTATCCTCTCTCTCCACCTTGTAGCTTGTTTCCCTTCCCCCTGTTTTTGGAATTTTCTTCAGACAGAACATATTTAAAGGAAAGCGACCTAACAGAGGGATTAAACACCGCTGGCTGCCCAGCTGAGACTGTTTGCATACCTGACCAGAGGAGGCTTTGCTCAAGCTGGAGAGCTTTATCCAAGTGCATGCGGCACTGGCTTCTATTAAACCCTGAGACAGAACGAGACAGTCAGAGAAAAGGATTGGATTCTTCAGACCAATCTATATTTAAATCTGTACAGAGCTCTCAGATAGCAGCGGACTGTGAGGTACCTGTCTGCTGGCACAGGATTGGTATCTTCCCATCTATCAGTATCGACATTTATGCTGAGCTGTGATCATTGCACACTCCTATTGCCCCACTTTTGTCTGTGTTTACAGAGAGGATACATGCAGGTCCTCTGGAAGATACTGGGTAGATTTGTATCCCTAAGAATACTTCCACTGGAGTTTTCTGTATAAACAGAATCCTGTCTAAGGCGATGCTGGTGTGTGTATGACCATTTAATAATGTAGTGCTTTTTTTCCTAGTTAGGTGACTTAAAAACTAGTGTCGCATTCCTGCTTGAAGCCCCTCCAGCCGTGACCCGTGCTGCTCCTGTGGCATTTGAGGGTTCTCCTAGAACCCCGCTCAGCTGCTGCTGGAAATCCATCAATGTTCTGCTGGCTCTGGTTCTGAAGGGCTGGATGATCACAACTGCCAGTGCTAGGTCTTGGTTGTGCTGGTGCAGTTTTATCGATTTGGATGTACTTTGGACTTTGATTAGCTGCTTGTTTTTGTTGGATCTTTTGGCCAGACGATAGTCAGGGCAAATCATCACTGGCAGATACCAGAATCACAGCATGGAGGGGTTGGAAGGGGCCTCTGGAGCTCATCCAATCCAACCCTCTACTAAAGCAGGGTCACCTACAGCTGGCTGCACAGGAGCACGTCCAGGTAGGTTGGGTATCTCCAGAGAAGGGGACCCCACAACCTCCCTGGGCAGTTGGTTCTAGTTCTCCATCATTCTCACAGGAAATAAATTTTTCCTCATGTTCAGGTAGAACCTTCCGTGTGCCACTTTGTGCCCGGTGCCCCTTGTCCTGTTGCTCGGCACCACTGAACAGAGTCTGGCCCCATCTCTTGACCCTTGCCCCTTAGACATTGATCAGCATTGATGAGATCCCCTCTCAGTCTCCTTTTCTCCAGGCTAAACAGACGGAGCTCACTCAGCCTTTCCTCCAAAGAGATAAACTCCAGTCCCATCATCATCTCTGTGGCCCTACAAATATGTAAGGGGAGAAGAAAACTGTGGGGCAAGCTTCTGTTCTTCAGACAGCATTTGTTTCTAAATACTGAGCACTCCAACTAGAAGTTCATGCATGTATTACCTTTATTTCCCTTTGTTTACTTACAGGGAGCATTTATAATTATTTATATTTGTTAATGGCAAAATAATTGACTCTCAAAGAGAAAGTAACAGCTAAATAAGGATGCTAAAGGTTTGCAAAATGCCATCCAATAAAAAAAATTTAAGATGAGAAGCAGGGAGATGTGGATGCCTACAGACACCTGAGGAGTGGAAGTAACTGCTGCAGTTCTTGGACTGTCTGTGAGGGTTGGTTCCTGGGAGGACAGCTGGAGACCTCAGCAGACGGAATGTCGACTGTACTGGCAGCGAGGAGCTTGGCAAGTCGGGAGGAAAGCCCCTTCAGACACAAAACTGGGACACAGCAGCGGGAACCCTGCTGGTGTGACAGCTATCACCTTGGTAACTGGCGAGAGCAGCAGTCTGCCCACGGAAATGAGGCGGTAAAGAAGCTGCCGTGGTTCCAAAACCAAACGCTCACAAGCCTGGCAGCTGGTACCCTTGGAAACTGATAAATCCACCCTTCACCTTGCTGCCTCTGGGGCACGGGGGCTGTGAGCAGCCTGCACCCCTCAAGCAGTGGCGTGGGTCCCTCTGGCCGGGGCAGTGGGTGCCCAGTGAGTCGCCGCTGCCTCCCTCCCCGCTGCTCTCCTGCCCAGATGCACTGAGCGTTCCTCCTCGTGGATGTTCATCCCTGTTCCCACGAGCCGGCTGGCCGCAGCCTCGCCAGGCGTGAATCCTGGAGGACCCAGCCACAGGGAGCGGACAACCACATGTGCCAGCAGCACGAGAATCATAGAATCACGGAATGGTTTGGATCTGCAGGGACCATGAAGCCCACCCAGTCCAACCCCTTTCAGGAACACGGACATCTTCAACCAGAACAGGTTGCTCAGAGCCCTTTCCAATCTGAACTTGAATGTTTCCAGAGATGGGGCATCCACCACCTCTCTGGGCAACTTGGGGCAGTGTTTCACCACCCTCAGTGGAAAAAAAAAATCCCCCTAATATGTAGCCTAAACTTCTCTTTAGTTTAAAACCATCGCTCGTCCTACTGCTACAGGACCTGCTAAAAAGTTTTTCCCCATTTTTAATTATAAGCCCCCTTTAAGTATTGAAAGGCTGCAATAATGTCTCCTAGGAGCCTTCTCCAAGCTGAATAACCCCACCTCTCCCAGCCACTCTTCAAAGAGTTGTTGTTCCAGGCCTTTGCTCATGTTTGTGGCCTCTTCTGGACCAGCTGGGGAGGGACTTTTTACAGGGGCATCGAGTGATAGGAGAAAGAGGAATGACTTTAAATGGGAAGGAGGAAGATTTATATTTGACACTAGGAAGAAAAACTGCAATTTGGTTTCCAGGAGAAATTTCAGAACAGAATTCCCATTTCCAGTTATGCAAATGCAATAAATCAATAGCAACTGCAGGAAACAGTGGAGAAAGCACAGTTCATAGAACCATACTGAACGGGTTTTTTGCCTGAAACAGGCAGCAGCTCCTTTGTAAAAAACACTTAAAGTAACTTGAGTGGGGAAATAACTTGAGGCCATGGGGATGATCGGAGGGCTGGAGCAGCTCCCACAGGAGGCCAGGCTGAGAGAGCTGGGGCTGTTCAGCCTGGAGAAGGCTCTGAGGAGATCTTAGAGCAGCGTCGAGCCCTGAGAGGGGCTGCAGGAAAGCTGGGGAGGGACTTTTGATTAGGGAGTGACGAAGGGGGTGGTTTTGAGCTGAAAGGGGGGGGGTTGAGGTGAGATCTTAGGCAGACATGTTTTCCTGTGAGGGTGGGGAGGCCCTGGCCCAGGCTGCCCATGGCAGTGGGTTACCTGGGGGTGTTCCAGGCGGGGCTGGATGGGTTGGAGCCCCCCCCAGTCCACAGCGGGTGTCCCAGACCCTGCTGAGGGTTGTGGGGGGGGGCGGGCTCTGAGGCCCCGCGAGCCGCGGCACGTGGAGGGGCGTGGCCGGGATGGGGAGGGGGGCGTGGCCTCGGCCCCCGCCGCCAATGGTCGCGCGGCGCGTGACGTCAGCGGCGGGCGCGGGGCAGGCGGGCGGCGGGCGGGGCGCGCGCGCAGAGCGGGCGGCGGGGGCGGCGGAGCCGGAGCTGCGTCCGCGCCTCTCCCGCTCCCCTCGGCACCCGCAGCGCCTCAGCCACCGCCGCGGCCCCCACCCCGCCCGGGGACGCCTCACCATGTCGCGGCCGCTCCCGCTCAACCCCACCTTCCTACCTCCCACCTACGGCGTCTTGAAGTCCCTGCTGGAAAACCCGCTCAAGCTGCCGCTCGCTCACGAAGACGGTGAGGATACCCCTGTAGCCCCCACCCCTGCTCTGCAGCCCGGCCCCCTGGAATGATCCCCCTTGCAGCTCCCCCTGTGCGGCCCGGCACGCAGAAATCCTTCCCCCGTGCGGTTCAGCACCCGAAACACCCCACCTTGTTCCCCCTTGCGCTCCAGCATCCTGAAATGCCCCCCCCAACTCCTCCCCCCGCTCCCCTTCCAGCTTAGCACCCCAAAACGCTCCTCTTCGCACCCCCCTTGCAGCCCGGCATCCCTGAATGTCCTCCTTGCAGCTTTGCACCCCGAAACACTGCTCCTTGCTCTCCCTTTCAGTCCCTCCAGCTCCCCCTTGCAGCCCAGCACCTTGAAATGCCTCCCTTGCAGCTTCATGCCCCCAAACACCCCTCCTTGATCCCCCTTTCAGTCCCTCCAGCTCCCCCTTGCAGCCCAGCACTGTGAAATGCCCCCCTTGTAACTTCGCACCCCAAAACACTCCTTGCCCCCCCTTGCAGCTGCCTCGCTCCCCCTTTCCCCTCTCATTCACATCCCCACAGGCATTGAAGCCCTGATCTGGATGATCTTTAAGGTCTTTTCCAGCCCAAACCGTTCCATGAGCCTATGATTTCCGTAGGGATATTGGGCGCAGCCGGCCCCAGTTGACGTTTTGGTTTTTTTTACCAAGTTCCACATGTCTGGAAAAATGGTTTAAAAGGCAGGATTTGCGACTGGGAGGTGTGGGATGGGGTGGGGAGCGGGGTGATGGGCACCCCAGCCTCTCCTCAGGGCACTCACTGCTCCCTCTGGGTTGAAACCCCCCTTCCCTTGAACCCTGTAGCAGCAGGGAGCTGCTGTTCTGCTGCAAAGCTGAGCTGTAATTGCACCTTGTATTTGCAATGAATCAATGTCCTATTCAAACCAAAACCCTGTCAAAGTTCCTGCAGAGCCACAGCTTTTTGAGTCCTCAGCATTTCATCGCGAAGGAGCTTGGGGGCTTCCACCAGGGTTGTCACGTGTGGTTAAAAAGAAAATATTAAGCAGGCATGGCAGCCGATAGTAAGCTGTATCGGTTCAGAATCTTGCAGATCTTGTAGAGGAACCAGGTGTTTTCCTTCAAAAGATGTGTGTGGAAATCCCTGCATTTTGTAGGACTAAGTAAGAAAGTGACATTTTAACTGTTTATATTTCTCTGCTTCTGCTTTAGAATTTTTTATTAGCTCCTCTGCACTTCATATTCTGTCAGGCTGTGACTGTAAGTTAGTAACGTTAACAAGTACTGAATTTGAGGACTGATTTCCTTTGTGCAAGGACTAGCTAGGCTGGGACCTTAATTTAGAAGCGTGACACAGGATAATAAGTTAGAGGAGTACCAGGTTAAGGCTTGGTTTTCAACAGAATGCAGCAACATCTCCCATTTTGCTGTAACTGCAATACTCACTTTTAAGTCTGTTGAGCACTTATTGAAACTGACGTCCAAAGCCGTGCGTGCGATGGAATTGGGAACTAAAAATAGAGGAGAATCTCAAACCCAAGGCTGGATCCAGCAGAAGTGCTTGTATGACCCTCAATTCTCTACCAAATGGAGCGCACCAAGGGGGCTATTTTTATGAAGGGAGTGTTCGTTTCTTCCAACTGGCAGTGCAGGAAAAAGAATCGAAGCACTAGTAGCTAATATTTTAATTACTCAGCTCTTATATCTCTCTTTTGTGTTTTGTTTAAGCATTCGGTAAAGAAAAAGACAAAGAGAAGAAGTTAGATGATGACAGCACCAGTACCACAGTCCCTCAGTCAGCTTTCTTGGGCCCAACATTATGGGACAAGACACTGCCATACGATGGAGACACTTTCCAGTTGGAATACATGGACCTGGAAGAATTCCTCTCAGAAAATGGCATTCCACCCAGCCCAAACCAGCACGAGCATAGCCCGCACCAGTCGGGTCTCCAGCAAGCTACCTCAGCATCACCTTCTGTCATGGACCTCAGCAGCAGGGCTTCTACTTCAGTCCATCCAGGCATGGTGTCGCAGAACTGCATGCAGAGCCCAGTCAGACCAGGTAAATCAGCCCTAAGAACTTCCTATGGATTTTGACACGGGCCCTCCGCCCCAGTGCAAATCACTCTTCTCCCCGTACGTTTGACAGGCAGCTTAGAGACGCTACGATCCAAATCACTCACACTTCAAAAAATAAAAATAATAGCTCTCGTGATTGCTAGCTTGCCCCACTGGGATTATTATTTAAATTAAGTAAGGAAGCTGTGGGAATTCCGAGGAAACTCTCCTGTCTTCTCTTTCTTGGTAGCCGAGCTATTAGCAAGTAAAAAGGCCACAAAAGGAACAGTAACGCGTAGATGCCGTGGTGTTAATATTCCACTGGCCAATTTTTGATGTGAGAACACAGGAATGGGCAATTATTTTGAGGTTAAAGACGATGCTTCCTGCTTGAAATTTTGGCCGTAATCTTATTCTCTGTTGAGCCAAGTAAAAATTTGCCACAGTACATTGGGCAGGAGCTGATTTTGGAACTGCGTTATAATCTTGCTTAAATTCGCAGAAATCAAGTGTAACGCTGACCCGAGCTGGTAACTTGTGTCTGTAGTCGTCTTAAGCTGCAGGCAAAGAAAACATTGTGGAGTCCAAGTTCCGATGGTGATGCATGATTCAAACCTGTTTCATGTCAGTGGAAGTGTTCTGTTAGTTGCTTAGCGCTCAAAACGATTCCTTTAGAGAAGCTCATATGAAGCCCGAATAACTGCTCTGGCTTGACACCAGCATGGCTGAGATCATGGTCAGTGGAATAATCTCAGCACTGAGGTTTGGAAAATACGGAGCTTTGCCTTTTTTAAAAAACAAAGAGAAAAGACCTGGGGTGACACAAGGTTTGCTAGAGCAAAATGTGCTCTTGGGAGCAGGAAACCACTCCTCTCCCTTCTGCTTGATCGTTTGCCTTGCTCAGCGTGCGAAGTCATTGTGCGAATCATCTGATAAGGAGGCAAAATAAATAAATAGAAGGACAAAAGTTGTGGAGCAGGATGAAATAGAAGAGTCTTACGAGTTTGCAACGTTGCTTCCTCATTAAAAAGAAATAAAACACCCAAGTCCCCCAATCCTGTCAGCGGCCTCCTTGGCCCCAGGTCAGAAGTGTGTGTTCAGTTGTAGGTTGCATTTACTCACTTTTACTTTATGTAGATTTGACTTTGGTTTGTATTTCAGTTTCAAGGCGTTTCATAGTTAACTAATAACTTATAAGGGTTTCCAAAGTTCACATATATTTAGAGTTGGCAAGAGCAGAATGTAAAACCCTTTGTTTTTTCTGAGACAGTTTTTTAAAATAGTGCATATGTGCTACATCATTTTCTGTCGCGTATGCACGCACAAAATTAAAAGCAGATAATGTGTCCTCATTCCTTCTTTCAAAGGAGCCTGGCTATGTGCCAGGCTTTTAAAGATCACCTGTCAGGATTTATTTGTGATCAGCTGTCCCTGTGACTTTTCAACTCATTGATTTTTTTTTTTGTTTTATTTTTTTTCTTTGGAGTTTTTTGCTGACCCATTTGCAGCCCAGGGTTACAAACTTTGCTCCCTAGAAATGCTCTTTGCTTTTTTACTGTTTTAAAAGAAGTCATCTGCTGAGGTAGGGTAAAACGTCTAAAGTCACAGGGATTTTCCTCTCAGGTGTTGTTGCCTTAAGAATAATATAATTTTTTTGTTTAATATGTTTAAGAGGGAGCTAATTTAATTTCTATAAATGTTAATTTCTTCCCTCCCCTGTTACAGATGGGTACTGTGACTTATTTAACCATAGCCTGTTTCATCACTGAGTCGTTGAATCTTTTTTGTGCTGTCACGTAAAAATCTTACTTTGACCTTCTGTTTTGAAGAGATCATCTTCGAGCTTAGCATTTGAGCAAGTTTTAAAGTTAGGCAGTATGTATTTAAAAAAAACCCAACAAAACATTTGCAGTAAAATTAAAAGCAATCATTTAAAGTTGTTGCTCAAGCGCTGAGGCAAATGTGCTGCTTTGAAATAAAAAGTTAGTTAGGTTAGGAGGTAGGTGTTAAAATCATTATAATGGAGCCTTTTGGTTAACATTCCTTAAGACTTTTAAAATACATTTTTTAAACTGCACGAAGAAAGAGTTTTTTTAATTGGTGTGAGCTACGGTTCCAGTGTGCGTGATTGTTGCGGTTTGTGTTATTGTAATAAACCCAATAGTGCAAAGTATACCATTTCAGCAAAAACTAATTCCATGTGATGTTGCTTTTAGGAAAGCTGCATTTTTTTTAGGTGACAATTATTCTCCTAAAAATACGTTGTTGGTGAGCCTTCTGAATTTTGTCTAACAACGGGAGCCTGTTGGAGCGTGTGGGCTCTGAGCAAGGGTCAGATCCTGTACCACTGGTGTCCCGTGCTCCAATGGCTCCGCAGGATTTGGCGTCGGCGTGCCACGTGCGGCTGGTCGGAGCTCCTGTACCTGCATGTGCCGTGTTCGGGGAGGACGCACACGTGCACGTGGAGCACCGAGCGTGACTCATGGACGCACAGGGCGCGTCTCAGACGGAGGGTCTGTGGAAGATTGGCATAAGGAGATATGTGTATGACTTGAAAACCAAGCCTTAGATGCCTTTGGAAGCCAATGTTCTTGCCCAAATATGTATTTTTATACCATCTCTGGAAATTGGGATTGGCTTTCACTGAGAAGTGTCATCAGGCTCCGCAAAGCTGAGCTGACCCAGACTATAAACACATTACAGACTTCTCACTGATTTTTTTTATTATTATTTTTTATTTTTTTAAACGGCAACAAAAAGCATTATTTATAAATCTAACTTAATTCTGATTTTCCAGCTCAGATTGTCTAATTGATGGAAAAATGTTTGGGCTGACCAGTTTATCATCTGTTCTCTGGGCTAAAGCAAAGAATAAAGCAAGTGCCTGCTTTCCCATAAATGTCTGATTAGGAAATGTACATGTGGCAAATACTGGTTTTCTTTGGAAGAAGAGGGGCACAGGGTATTGGCTGTTCCAAGGTTGGAATCTGATGGATTTCTTTTTGTTTAAATCTAAGACCACCATTCATTGTAACGTGCAGACACATCCCTGCATCGGATGTGGGTCAGTCAGTTGAAATGTTTAGTGTCCCTCAAAAAAACAGCTTTCATAAAGCTAGCTTTTCAAGCAGGGTTACTGCAGACAGTTCCGTGGTTCTTAATCTGTTGCACACCTTGTGTTCTTTTGCCTTTTTTTTTTTTTTTTTTTGGCAGAACATAGATCTCCATTTAACTGTGGAGTCCTTTGAAGAAGTTTGGGGTATTTGCAGCTGTTTGTGTGTAAAGGGAGGCTCCAATTTTGCAGGTGATGAGTTGGTGGTTGCTTTTTCCTGGCTCATTCCTGGTGTAGTTCTTGGTTGGGTTCATGAGGTGGCTACTGTAAAGGGTTTGAATAGAGTGGTTTAGTGTTTGGAAGCATCGGCCAAGTCTGGTGGAAGACCCTAATTATAGGGTTCTTGGGATTTTGTGGTTTAGATCCAAATTTTCTGGTTGCCACCAAAGCCTTGGATGCAAGGCTATGCCAGCAGTGCAGCAAACCATGTGTTGTTACTGCCTGGCTCCTTAAAGAGAATCAGACTATGGAAAAAAACTCATTCTCTGTGTTCCTATGACCGTGGTTTTCAGTCCATGTTGCTTGGATGGCTGGGTGCCTTAAACTACGTGCAAAGGATCTGTCAAAGCGAACTGAAGGGAAGAAAAACAGAAGAACGAATTCTGTGTTCTGCTGCAGAAATGCAATTATGTGCAGTATCTGCAAATCTTCACTTTGTTTGGAGGAAAAAAGAAATATTTAGGTATATGCAAATGGAAAGCTGGGAGCTGTTTCTATTTGAAGTGTTATCTGCATTTCCCACCCCCCAGAAAAGCACAGATTTTATTGTATGCTATGTTTTATTTATTCAGCCAAGAGATTTCATCTGGAGCGCGGTATCCGTTACCTTTCCCTGCTCCCATGGGGACTGTGGTGATTGACACTAGGCGTGATCGGGTGGGTTTTGGCGTTTTCCTTTCCCTCTTGTTTGGGAAGAGGCACCGTGACCAGCTGCGAGAGGTTTGCTCCTGCTCCATCCTGCCTCTTGGCTACGTGCGAGGGATGCCCTGGAGAAGGGGCACCACTCCCTTCGCCGCAGTCTTCCTTCCCCTGTGTTTCTTAACGCGACCTCCTCTTCCAGCCCAGCCTTTGTAGTGTGAAGTGCAGCGTTCCCAGCAACCAGCCTGCGCATGGAATCCTCTCCTGAGCGTTAATTATTGTTTACAAGCAGTCACTAGGTGTTGCAGGAGCCGCAGCGTGAGGAGCTCTCGCACTCGCAGGACTCTACCTCCAGCACCCGAAGGAGCTGGGAATTTCCTGACCTTTGCTCTCCCACGTGACAACATGGGAATGACCAGCTAAACCATCAGGCGGGCTGGTACGGGAGCTGCTGTTCACATTGATGCTCACGTGAGGCCCGGGATGGCGGTTGCCTGCGTGACCATGTGCTCCAGGCACGTGTCCGTCCCCTGTGAGCCTGCTCAGCGCGGCTTTTGCTGGAGCAGCAGGCACGCACGCACGGCTGCCTGCTCCTGCCGTTACCAGCCGATACCCAAATCGCAGCGAAGTGGAAAAGCTTCGCTCTGGGTTGCCGCGGCGAGGGAAACGGTGCGCAGACAAGGCTCAAAACTGCTTTCAGGATCAAAGGAAGATGCAAAATATATGCAGGCAAATATTAAAAATAGCCCGTCACATGATAACAGAGGAAAAAAGTGCTGAATGCACAAGCCTTGTTAATGCTGGAAGCAAGCACACTGTCTCCTTCGAGAGATCTAATTTTAATATTCACTGTTAAATGTTGATTATTGGTTAAATAATTGCTCGACTGCATGAAAGAACTTGAAGTTAATTTGGCATTCAAACAGTAAACACATGAAGCCATTGTGGGGTTTGTGCAATGCTTTTAAAGTGTACCTGGCCTGACTTTTCAGTTCTGGTTGGGAATAATGCTTTCCACACAGACAGATCATCTCCTAGAAAGTAAGGGCTGCCCAGTGTTAGGAAGAGGATGTGCAAAGGAAACAAGGGGGGGGGGGTTTGTCACCGAAGAAAAACATTTCAAGGATGTCTGTGTGTTGAACTTGTAGTTACCTAGGGAAAGCGCCGTGTTTTCCTCAGAGCCTTGCTTCCCATCTCAAAGTGTATCGGAGAGCGTTTGATTGAAAGGTTCTCTGGTGCAGTGATTTGATTTTTAAGAGGCGAGTAAACCCTGAAGTCTTCCTTAAAATGATATGTTCAAGTTGAGAGAAGACCTCATTGGGAGATGTGTTTGAAGAAGATGTTGACATTATCTGATTAAGTGAAGGCACTAGGAAACACATTAAATTGTTTCAATTTCTCCATATTTATAAGACAGCAGGCGGGCAATCGTGGGAGCTGGCAGTGGCCAGCTTCTGCCCAATTAATCTCAGGAATGAGTACTTTGCTCCTCATGTGGTCACACTGATTTCAGCGGCGCTCAGCAGGAGAGCAGCTTGTTGACTGCTCTCCTTCATCAGCTGCTTGGTGGAGCAGCAAAATGTCTCCACTCACATTCTCATCATTCATTTTTCTGGATTTGTTTTTTTTTTAAGGGGAGCAACAGCTCTGGGTGCCCCAGTGGAAATTTTCTCAGGCTGAAAGGATGTACTCCTCATGGATAGAGTGTGCTTCAGAGTGTTATGAAATCAGAGGCTTGGTTGGCTGGCTGTACACCGTGGAGCTGTTTAGTATTTGTGTCACTCACATGTGGTCATAGGTTGCCTTTTTGCAAAGTCTCCCTTTCATAACAAAATATATATTCAATAGTTTGTCTGAACTCCACAGAAGACTGTGATGATCAGACTAGAGCATTTCAATGAAGTTATAGTCAAGAAAAGCTGGATTGATCTCTCCTCCATTAAGTAGATAATGAAAACTCTGAAAAAAACCTCTAGTCTAATCCATTTAACGGAGTTGTACGTGCTAACTATAGAAAATGAATGTAAAATGCATGACTTTTAAAATGGATGCATGACAAATTGATTTTGTAGCCTGTTATCACCTTTTTTTTTAAATGATCCAATGGCGTTAAAGAAGCTGTTTGTTTATTGCAAAGCTGGGTTTGGTCCTGTGAGCTTCAGAGCTGATGGGAGAGCTGCCACAAGGTAGGTAAGGCAGCACGTGTCATGACACCTTGTTTGGGTTGGGGTTTTTTGTCTGGTCTTTTTTGGTTTGGTTTGTTTTTACTTCAACTTTGCTTAACAGAGGTGCTATTCACCAAGTTCTAACCAAATACAAGGTACTGTTCAACCTCTCATATTTCTAAGACACTTAAAGCTTCCCTCTCCCATCCTCTCAATTAAATCTTGCCAGAGCTAAATTTGGCTGGATTTTTGCTGTACACTATCCAACACTGTTGTTCAGCTTCTCCGATGTGGCGTGCACTTGCTTCATGTTCTCTGCTCAACTTTGAGAGAAACAGCCTTATTTCTCCATTTTCCTGGTAGTATTCTCTCATTTGTCTTGCGTGCCATTCAATGAAAACGAGCATTGAGGAGCTTCAAGTTCTTTGTTTCTGCTTTGGTGTACGGGCTGTTTGTAGGAGGAAATAAATCCAGGTTAGATTAAGGTCCTAGAAATCTCAAGTCCTTACTAATTGGAACACAAATCTCGATTGTTACTGAAACAAAAGTTGACAGGAACCCGCAGATCAATGCATTAATGTGCATTTACTGCAAACAGATCCTGGAGTGAACCCTAGCAGTAATTAATCTGTAACAAAATGTCATCCTTAGATGTGTAGGTGTATAAGCAGAGAGTCAGAAATGCATAGTTTGCGGAAGGCTTGTTGCAGATGGAGAACAATTTAAAAAAGTTCTTTTCCGATTAGCCTTAGGGAGCTCAGTTTGCTATAAATTCCTTGTTCTGGAACATGGCTGTGGACAATAGGTCAAAGATTAAGTAATTCATTACAGAAGTGG
The DNA here is from genome assembly GCA_033459285.1 of Clamator glandarius. Lineage (NCBI taxonomy): Eukaryota > Metazoa > Chordata > Aves > Cuculiformes > Cuculidae > Clamator > Clamator glandarius. Next base: position 1,900,708 of record JAUNZM010000326.1, on the reverse strand, counting down.
TTGGTATTCCTGAATTTGATAAACAAATGAATAAAGAGGGTTCTCCATCCAGAGCAAGAGCCATTACTTTGTGTGGCAGTGACTGGATCTTAAATTTTTTTCACAACGCTTGCGAGTCTGCCACTTAATTCTTGTGTGTGGACATTGCTACACTTGAGGTGAGCTGGTAACAGCAATCATAATACAGATGAAAGCACTCAAACCAGAAATTAAATGTGGTCCCACTAGTAACTGCTTAGAACTTGAGGTTCTAGGCAAGCCAGAATAGAAATTGTAGATTGCATTTTGAAGAACTGAAAGAACAACAACATGGAACTTCTAAATACACAATACTCCTGCAGAACTTTGTTTGACATAGTAATCAATGTTTTTAGCACGGGGAGATTACTGAAATAGTAGCACTAACCCTTCTTGTGGAAGAGTACGTTACTTGGGGCTGCAGAATATAAAACACAAGCTCAAAGCTAGAGGGCTGCACTGAAACAGAAGAGGTGACTCAATTTAGTAATTTGTACAATCTCGCCATGTCAGCATTTGGAGATGAGTCCTGTTCCTGCAAGAAGTCCACTTAAAAACCAGCAGCGTGCTTAGCTTCTGATATGGTATTTAAAAGATGGGTGGATGAGGTGCCGAGGGGCTTGGTTTAGTGATTGCTGGGAACGGTTGGACTCAATGATCCTGGGGGTCTTTTCAAACCTGGTGATTCTGTGATGCTTAGGAAGTAGGAACATGGTACTCGAACCCCAATCCGGCTCTTCCTCAAGACAGAGAGGGTTAAACTGACGGACTTTGCAGGACCCTGCAGCAATCAGACATTCCACTGTTCCATCTTTCCTTGTGCTGAGCCGTGGAAAAAGAGATGTTACTGATGTTTGTGATCCTTGCGGCTGCAGCCCCTCCTTGCAGCACGGGGCGTTTGGCTGTTTCTGTTTGTAACTCTTGCAGCTCTGGTCCTTACCATGACAGATCAGCATCGAGGTATTTTTTTTTGCCTGGTTTGCTACAAAAATAAACCCCATCCACTTGTGCTAGGTATGTCTGGCCTCTTGTGTGTTCCTGCTTCATGATTTATTTCAGGATATTGGCTGATCTTAACCAAATGTGGCAAGAAAGTTGTAATTCTGTGAGAATAATTGCATTCCTAAAATTTCATGGAAATAGATGAGTGGATAGGGTGGGAATATGTTCCTGAGCAGGCAAAGCTGTAACATCAGCGTGCATTTTCTACATCACAGAATTTACATAAGGCCTTTAAAATGCCTGATCTGTGTGAAATCCTGCTAGGAAAGCTGATGCCCTTTTAGGCAATGAGATATCAGTTGTCTTGGAGAAACAAGGTTCAGTTCAGTTCTTGAGGTGGGGTTGCAAACCCTTTTCCACCATTGTCCTTCCTTTAAAATAATCAGCCCCTGGAGTCTTGTAATTTTGTGAGACTCCAAGGTTTCATTTAAAAAGAGAAGTTAGAAAACCAGCTATACGGTTTGTAGGCAAGACCTAAACGCGCTGAACCCAGGTGATGGAACAATCTTGATCCTCTCCAAAGTCGAGCATGATTATTTTACCTAAAAATTCTCCTAAATTCTGTGCTGTTGTCCTGCTCTATCCAGTTCCTCCTGTGCAGCAGAAGCACTTGAGCGTCCCTGCCCTGTTTGAAGCCACCGTGCCGTCTGCCAACCTCCCACTGGAGACCTGCTATCTTATCGCAATTATTGCGGTATCGCACGCGGGCGGGTGTCCAAGTGACCTTGCGCATGGTCTGGCCATTCACCCTTCAGGGCGCCGTGCACAAAGCTGCCTTGTACGCCTCGCTCTGCGCAGAGAAACTTTCCGCTCTGCCACCAGGGTCTGGTCGGTTGGAAGCGAATGAGAAACAAGGGACAGCGAGAGGGGACTAAAAGTGTTGAGGGATCAGAGGAAAAGTAGGTCGTGGCAGCTTCTGTGCGTTGGGAGGAGGAAAGGGGAGCGCAAGCTGGGGAAGATTTGTTTTCCTATTGGCTTTTCAAAGTTGTGCAATTTAAGAATTGGATTAACCTGATACGACTGTTTTTTCTGCCAGATTAGATATGTTGAGTTTCTTGGCATTGTGAGTTGTACAGTACATTGTGTGCTGTAAATATGGGTGTGTCGGGATAAAGCTGCAATGACACAAGCCGCTCGCGGTGTAAGGCTGGGTGGACCCCGGCTCCCTTAGCCCCCGCTCCCTTGACCCCAGAACAAGATAATTGTTAGAGCATGTAGAGGTTCATTGGAACCTCACTGCATTCCCAGCACAGCATCAAGACACTTTGATACCCACTGTAGTTGTGGAACGTTTATCTGGGGGCTAAATCCATTTGGTCTGGCTGGAGCTAATGCTGTATGAAGTATCTTTAAAAAGCCTGTATGGAAATGCACTGAAGAGTTCAGTCCTAGTTTCTCAGGACTGAGCTGGAGAAATGTTGAGATGCCTTTTTTTTAATTTTTTTTTTTTTCAACCTGTGTCTAAGACATTGCCTCGAGCTGAACTTTGGAAGAGGAACAAATCAGATGCAGACCTGAAATAGCTGCGAGTGCTGAGCTGGCTGCTGTTTGAAGTGCCCCGCAGCGCTGTATGGGTGTCAAAGTGAAATTTTTACAGCAGTATATATTTGCTCAGCGGGGTGGGGGGGGTTCTAATATGTACATCCAGAGATAATTTAATGTGGTGTATCCTTTTTTATATGCTAGGCTGGCCTCATGGATTCTGTTTGCTTACTGCAGGATGAGGGTGGAGTAATGCCTGGCTTCCAGCTGAGACGATGCAAGGAGGTGACCAGAGCCAGGGCTTTGAGCTGGGCGATCGCTGCTCTCAACACTGAGAGGTGTGCAGGCTTCAGAGAGTGAAACTGCAAATACATTAGGGCACCTTTGTTTAATTCCCACTCTCATTTCCAGACTTCTCCAGGGACCGTATCTACCCCAGCAGTTTAGCCACGAGGGTGACCGTGGCATGGCCTTTGTATCCATGCACTGAAAAGACAGGAATTAATTCTCCTGCCTGCAGGAAGGTTACTTTCCTTGGAGAAGGTTAATAAGTCAGATATCAAGACTGTGTCATGGTACTCAACCATATGTTATTCCAGTGCCTTGCTCGAATTCTCATAGCAAAACAAAAAAAGGCTTGCTCCTCAGATGGAGGTTTTTCTTAAGTGGTCGTAGTGAGGTGATCAAGCCATTTTTTTCAGAGCAGCAGAAATGGAGTAAAATTGAGCAGGAGGTTGACTTTGTGAACACCTGCATCGCTCAACAGTACATTTATGTGAGAGAATTAGGAATGAGTGCAACACATTTAAAGTTAACCCGCATAGCAGCCTTTTGAGGAGGTGAAACCAGAAGCCTTCAGTTACAAATATTGGATAGTTGCATTTTGGGTGTCTACTTGAACCACTTTAGCTGCTGGTGTGTTGGCACTTAGAGTTGGGACGTGGATTGTCCAGACTCCGACACCTGACATTCATGCATCCGTAATAGTGTGGCCACTCTCAGGAGGGCTGATCTTTCTTTTGAACTGGACTTATCATCAGGTTTAAGAAATGTTTTCCAAACTCTTGTATCTGTTCAGTTTTCTTAGTGTAGCGTGGTTGAAGTCACTGGTGAAAATTGTGGTAGTCTGTGTCTGGAAGCTGTTTGGAACACGTGAAAAGAAATCATTAGCCAAATAGAAGGGAAGATCTGGAGGTGTAATTATGAACTCGCGTGTCTCTCTCATTTCCCCAGCTGCTGCACGTGTCTAGGTTATCAGTTTATTTCTGTTAAAAAGGTAAACAAATCTCACTTTTCTTATGTGGTCTCATGACTGTTTCATCCGAGTTGCTCTTATCTGTAGCAGGGATGTACTTCTGAGGTTTTGGGTTTGGAGGCTTTTCTTTCTGCTTCCACATGCAGCACGCTCTCACGAGTCACATGCACCTCTGGCGCTGGCCAGGGATGCTGTTTGTCTCCTCTTAAGTCAGTTATTTAGAAAAACTGTTATCACTAGTATCAAAGTGTAGTTACCTTATCATTGGGGCGGCTTTCATCTCATTAGACCCGGCACGTTTTTTGGATTGAATCCTTTGGCCAAATTCATCTCATTTCATGACTGTTCTCTGTGTTCCGCGCTGTTACTTGGTGCTATTTATAAAGGTAGCATCAGCCAAACCTGACCCATAAGGGACATGACCATCATAGTCATACCCTTCCTTTACAGGGCCGTATCCTGAGAGGCCTCAGCACCTCTCATTCTCCTGAATATGGAATTTGAAGTCATTTAGAGTGTTGATTTTTAAGCCACTGAACCTCTACAGTGAATAATTTACAGTGTCTTTTCTGAATTGGGTCCTTTCAGGGTCTGTATCATTGAAGGAGCCGGTGGTGTGTGAATTCCTGCTGAAATCCAGGTGAATGCCTGGTGCTCAGCACCCTTTCTGAGTGTGCTCAGCCCTACAAGCCCAGTGAACTCCTCGTTAAAACACAGCGCTGGTCTTTAGGCAAACTCCTCAGGTAATTTTTTTTGCTGCCCTTCGGTTTATAGCCGGTGGCTTGTTGTTTCCCACTTTCTCACGTTTTCCCAAAGCCGCTGGTGTGTACAGTCTGAAGATCACATTTAACCAACACAAGGAAATCGGCTTGGCCCGCCGGGCTGCTCCATCACGTGGCGGAGAATGTGTTCACTCTGTTCTGCCAGACTGTGGCTCGCTGAGCAAAATACAGTGGAGCTCTGGGCTTCGGGCCAAGCTTTTATTTCAGTTTGGAGCTTACAGCTACATATTTGCTGTTTGGCAGGACATCCACTAGGGTATATTTGGATAGTAATCTAGCATTGTTTTGCTGCTTTTTTCTTCTCCTTTTTTTTTTTTATGTTTTTTTATGCACACAGATAGTATAATCCCAACGCTTACTTTGGCCAGTCCATACAACATTTCTCAGCGTGCACCGTTAAGTATGTGCACTCGGAGCTTGTAGCCGTGACCTTTGATGAATATAAGTCCAAGCAATTAACTTTCTTTTGAAAAAAATCTGCATGTCCTCCTCTTTGCCCCCCATGTGCGAAACCAGAGCTGTGTTGTTACTCTTTCCAAGATCAAAAGCTTTACTAGGGTTTGATTGAAGTCCAGTTATGGAAGGAAGTAGCTGTGCTGGAGCTCTGAAAATAGCAATAATTGTTAAAATAATAAAGTGTGTCCTTGTGTGTCTTTACAATCTTTAAAACTTCTTTTGGGGGGAAGGGGGTGGCTTTCCTCTATTTTAAAAATGAAAATATTAGCAAATGTCTTGGGAACGTAGGAGTGTGCTGTTAGAAATCCAGAGAGGGATACTTGTTCCTCTTGCTTCAGTTCCCTTCTCCACCCCAAGCCTGCTTTCCTCTGGAGCTCTTTGCATGCAGCCTGACTCACGCAGGAAAATAAAGCTGGATTTGATTTTTAACTGTATGGGAGGCTTTGGGTTTAGGGGGGATAAAGGCTTTATGGTGCAAACTCATTTATTTCTCTATGAAACAAAAATGTGCTTTTCAAAATACATCGTGTTTTGGAAAATTGGCTCTGGGTTTGAAACCCCAGCATCTCTGAGGGCACCCTAGTCTGAAAAAAGTAGCGCAGAAAGACCTAATTGCTCAAAGAGGCACTACAGAACATGCTTGCAAGCATCAGTGTCTGAGGAGCAGTTCCTGTTCATGAAGGGAAATCTCTCTCCAAATCTAGGGAGGGTTGGTTGGATTGTTTTCTATGGGCAATGCTGAGCCTGGATGTCTGTTTTTATGATGACTTTATCAGCCCCTTTGAGCTGTGTCTGAGCAGATCGGTACCAGCAAACACTGAAATACTTTCCCCCCAAATCTGTGTGTTATTCTGCATATATTGTATAGATTTTCAGATGCTTTCTCTTAGTCTTCCCTGCATCCTCAGGGAGGAGAATCGGGGAGAGTCCTGTGGTGAGACTGGGCTGGTGTCGATGATCAGAGCTTCAAGAAGGGAGAGCTTGGTTCTTGGTGTTCAATATAAATGTCCATCTGTCATTGCAGCATTCAGTTAATTGAAATATCAAGAGGAATAAATAGAAGTTGAGATGTTAATGTGGATGGTGTTGGGTAAATCTTCCAGTATTTTCCCCTGGTGGCTATAGGTGCTGCTCTGGTGATTCCAGAGTTGTGGCTGGTTTCACCCTACAGCAGGTACCAGGATTTGGTTTTTCTTATTTTTTTTTTTTTTTTAAACTCACGTGCTTGCACACACATCTGATATACGGTGGAATAATCATTGTGTGAAAGTCAACCCTCGTGTACTTTATTTTTAGCCAACTGGACTCAGAATCACTAATTACGTGACTAAAATCTTTGTATTATAGATAAATGGTATCAAGTAATAAGCCCAGAGGGTTGTACAGATCCAGTGAAACCCTTTGATTTGCCACATGAACCTTCATGACTTGAATTGTCTTGGCCTCTTTAATTACTTGGGCAGAACCTGTTAGTTGTTCATTTGAATTTTACTGTTAAGCTTTCTCTGTTGCAGCGAGAATTATTTAGTCTTTCCTAATTCACTTAAACCTTGTTTAAATCCTCTGTTTGTCCTGGATAGCTCAATTCCTTGCTCTTACTGGGTTTGGATGGATCTTTGGGGTGCGAACTGTTTCACTGCCTTGTGGACATTGTAGTTGTTCATAAAACCAAGGGGAGCGAGGGGTGCCCTGTGGGTCACCTGAAAGGTGTTTATACATCCAGCAGCTTTAACAGCTCAGAGCAGCCTTGCCTGATCTCTAGGAGCTGCTGAAACTCATCAAGCAGGTTCCTGCTAACCAATTATCCAGCTAAGCAGAAAGGGGAAAGGTGTTTCTCTTGCTTGTTTTCCCTTTGCTGAGTTTAACCCATTCTTCCCCAAGCACCAGCCACCGCAGATGTTCGTAATGCTGAAATAACGGGGAGAGTAGAGAAGGAAGAAGGTTAGAAGAGATCTCTGACCTTGCAAATACTGCTCTGTGTGTTGGTGTGTATCCCTCGACTGGGCAGTTTGTAGCATCAGTACTGAGCAGTCTGATTCTTAGCTGAGAATCAACAACCCTCACCTGGCTTTGTGTCTTGCATGTTAACAAAATCTTTAAAAAAAAAAATAAATCCCCCTCCCAGCCCAACCCTTCCTCTCGTTCCCCAAGCCCGATAATGAATGTTTCATTGCTGTCAGAGCAAATTTGTTGATTCCCAAACACTCCTACTGTGACTTGGTGGGAAGACTTGAATTACTTGCATAATAAGGGTTGCAGATAATATAAAAAAAAAGCTCTTTCTAGTAGAGCTCTGGTTTTGACTACATGTTACAAGAATAAATATATGCTCTGATGATACCAAGCAGCTGGGCTGTCCACATCTCACTGTCTCCTCCATGGATTTTTAAGACAGGACACGTGCATGACTCTCTTACTGGCTATCGATACCAGATGTGTCTGTGTGGAATTCAGAGACATTGTCAAGCAGTGGTGTGGTTGTCAAACAAATGATTTTGCTCATGATTACTGGAAATAGTAAATGAGTGGGTGGGACATGAAGAGATATTCCCAATTACAGTAGAGAACAAGAGGATGAAGTGACTGTAATAAATAATAACTTGGTGAATAACTTGGTACTTATTTTTCCTGACTACTTAAGGAATCACTTCAGTGGGCAGCAATCTCACCGTGTTCTCTGATGTGCAGCAGGGCTCCTGCAGCCTTACTTCAGCCAGGGAGTTAAGAGCTTTTTATTCACTAGGCTCTTAGTAGTACGTGTCTGCACCTCTCTGCTGAATTTGACTGAGGTTGTTGGCCAGCGGTGTCAGAGGTTGTTGGGAGGAAATGAGACACACGTGCACAGCACCTACGCACACAAACTCGTTTCTTGAGGAAATGGAGCCGAAGGCTAATTATCCAGTATCGAGACAGTGAGAAGAAGCTTGCAAAGTCATTGAAAGAACAGAAAGGCCACTTGCTATCTTAATTATGTGCATAGGCTTTAACCAGGTACAGAGATACTGCTCTTGCCCAGGGGTTGGATCTGTGCTGGCCAGTACTCTGCTGCCCAGGACTTCTCTTCGTAGAAGTGAAGGACAATTTGGTGACTGCATTGATTGCTTCGGAAGTGACTGGAAATGCTTTTGAAGAAGCAGATCTAAATATTCAGTAGCTTAAACTGTGGCAGAGCTTGATGGGATATCTGAGTTGTGCTAGTGGCTGAGTGGTCTATGCCGTAGCCTTTGACTAGGTACAGGGCTTTCTATGGTTTCCCAAGGGTTTAACTGATCGTCTGCTACCGTTTGACATGAGGGTGGTTATTTTTTTTAAAGGAAAATCTATGAGTGCATGAGTTGTAATCAAATAATGAAAATGTGATAGAGCCTCTCCGTCATCAGGATTTTATTGAGTTTTGCCTGCGCGTCGAGTCCTCAAATGACCTCACCCAGGCAGCAAAATGGAGACTAAGGAGGTAAAGCCAAGTTTTCAGGTTACTGAACAAGGGAAATGCAAAGGCAGGTGGCTACATCATCCCAAGCAGTTAGGACAAACCTTCTGAAACCAGTAAAGGTGCGTTGAGACTTCTGCCTCAGTAGATGCTTCTTCAGGCTGCAGGTCAAGCGGGCGAGCTGTGGGTGGGCAGCACCACCTGAGCCGGGTGTGAATTGCCTGGAATGTGTGTGCATACGTGGCCTGGGCATGCGGAAACGAGGTGCTTTCACCTGTGAATAGCTGAGTTACTTCTGGTGAAGTGCACCAGAACACAGGGTTGGCTTCTGTGGGAAGGACACATGAAAGGTGGCCAGGAAGCATCTTTATCATGAGGTCAGCTCTTAACTTATTTCTGAAACTCTGGAGCACCATAAATCTGGTCACTGCCATTTGCTTTTTTCCTTCTGCGTTTGTAAAAGGAGAACAAATAAAAACGTTCTGTAAGCTTTGCTACATTTAAGGAAATATTTATGTGCCACAACTCTATTTTGTGTTATTTTTTGTATTCAAAATATAGAGGGCTTTCGAGTAGAAGAAGAAAAGCCGCATCTCTAGGTCTAAGATAAAATAAGATGATCTCTGTGACAGAGACAGCAGAAATGATGTGATGTGACAGTTGCTGTAGCAACACCACCTACTTCATGAAAATCAGAGTTAACAGGAGTGTAAAAGGTAAAGCCCACATAATTTTCCAAGCCTGTGGACTGCTGCTACCCTCAGCTTGCGGTGCTTCCTCCTCTCCCATGTTTCCCGTTCCTTTTGGGCACTACTCCACCTTTTTCCACATGGGCAGCTCTCGCAGACCCGGTCCTGTAGTTGGCAGGGGCACATGGTAGGAGCTCTGCAGAGAAGCCAGTAGTGGCTCTGCCTACTGCTGACCTGGTGAATAAGCAGAAAATAAAATTGGGCTGTAACAAACCATATACAAATTTGGGGGTTTGCTCTTCTTGTTTTGTTCCTTCTCCTCCATCTCCCCAACATATTGGAGGGTCCTAAGTCAGGGAAAAAAGAAAATGTACTGAGTCTTCCTTGGAAGGTTATAGGAGCAGTGTGTCCTCATTCTGGCATCTCTGCTTCTTAAACTGAGACTATTTGATACAAATCATCCTCTCCAAAGCGTTGATTTAGTTTTGTCACATAAAGACTGAACTGTGTTTTGGTGAACAAAAAAATGTACAAAAGTGAAAATAAAGAGCTACTTCAATAGAGAATTCAGATCTGTGCCGACAGAATGGATCAAAGGAGAAGGCCAGGTCTGCACGCTCCTCTCACTCTGCCCAGTGCCCCTTTTCCTGAAGGTTTGTGTCCAGGGAGCAGGCGATAGCATCTCTTGGCTGCCTCTAGGGCTTTGCCATTAGCTCCTGGTTGGGAGGAAGAGGGAATGTACCCGTCTCACGTGGCTTTTCCATGCCGTTTGAAATCTCGCTCGGCTGTGTTGTGATAACACACCCAGGAACGATGGGCTTGGGTACCAGAACTGGGTAATAGATACGTGAGTCATGAGTGGCATATGCTTTCGGGATTATAAGATGACTTCTTGCAAGACCTGTTTACTGCCTGAGAGCGTGCTGTCCTGCATGTTCATTAGCCAAAGAAATAGAGCAGTGCGAGAGGAGCTCACTTGATCTGGAGTCTTGCTGAGCACATTGGCGGTGGCATGAACGCATCTTCAGGACAAGTGTTATCTTTGTTTTGAGTGGTGTTCCACGTGAAGGTGTATTTATCGATACCGTATGAGGCTGTTATCTAAAGCAGGAGCTCTATCTAAAATTGATTGGTTAAGGCTGGGTGTGTAATTGTCCAAGGAGATAAAAATATGGATATATTTGTCTACTTCAGAACTGGTTAAAAATTCTGCTGATTCTCGAGAACTTTTCTTTTAAGAAAATAAAAGTACTGTACTCTTTGAGGAACTGTAAGTGAATTGCCAGTTAAGGAAAATATACACAGCTGTTCCAAAGGATCTCACGAAGCTCCACTGTGCCAGAGAATATCAGTATCTTGAAGCAAAATGTTCTTCTAAGCTAGGTTTAAATCGGAATGAAACGCCTGTCTGAGTACTTTTCCCTGCAGCCTCTCCTCAGGCTCCGTCCCCATGGAATGTCATCATGGTCTGTCTGTAAAGAGAGCAGCACCCTACAGAAATCATAGAATAACCAGGTTGGAAGAGACCCACTGGATCATTGAGTCCAACCACTCCTATCAATCACTAAACCATGTCCCTCAGCACCTCGTCCACCCGTCCCTTAAACCCCTCCAGGGAAGGGGACTCAACCCCCTCTCTGGGCAGCCTCTGCCACTGCCCAGTGACCCTGAAAATTTTTTTCCTGATGTCCAGCCTAAATTTCCCCTGGCGGAGCTTGAGGCCATTCCCTCTCGTCCTGTCCCCTGTCCCTTGGGAGAAGAGCCCAGCTCCCTCCTCTCCACAACCTCCTTTCAGGTAGTTGTAGAGAGCAATGAGGTCTCCCCTCAGCCTCCTCTTCTCTCATGGGAGAGGGCTGTGGGTTCCATGCTTTCAAGAATTAGAAAATCCCTGTGTGGTGTCCTAAAAGCAGGATCAAACCCTCGGTTTCTGTGTAGCGCTTGTGCAAGGGAAATGTTCAGAACAGCAGTGACTCAAAGTGTCTTGCAGGGGAGAACAGTTTGATATCTTGGTAGCTTTCATCAGTGGCAGCACATTGAGCCGAGTGCTGCCTTCACACAGGCTAACGACGGGGTAAGGTTTTCAGAGGATGGATCTTACAGAAGAAAGAGCAGGCTCTGCCGTCCTGTAGTCATCCTGGGAAGTCTTACCTGATGGTGCCTCATATTTGTTGCTTTATTGCTTTTGAAGGGCGGAACGTTACTGGCACAGCAGGTGAAGCGTGTTGGATGCACCTTGTACAAACCACAGACGGGACTCGCAAAGTTGAGCCCTCAAAAGCCTGCAAACCCTCGCCCGAAGGCCACGTGTGCAGCTTCAGAGAGCACCCCTTCTGCCGTCTGCTTGGAGATGGAGGCTTTAATTGCATTCCATCCTCCTTTTCCCTTCTCTCTTTTTAAATGCAGAGCTCAGATCAGCTCTGGGTTGAATCAGGACTGTATTGGGAAGGAAGCAGTTGTCTGTAGGGTCTTGACCTCATTTACTGCAGATGTGAGAGAACGTACTGAGCGGCAGGAGGAGAAGGGAAAATGTGGCTGGAGGGGCAGAAAGATTTTGTCTAGAGAGACTGGATTTTTCTGTGAAGTTTCAGCAGAATTCTGAGCAAGTTGCATGTCTGTGTGAACTTGCCACACTGTTTGTTTGCTTCCCTGTTTGTAAGGAGCCCAGTTTGAGGAGAGATTTAGATTAGATATCGGGAAGAAACATTTTCCTGTGAGGGTGGTGAGGCACTGGCACAAGTTGCCCAGAGAAGTCGTGGCTGCCCCATCCCTGGAGGCTGGATGGGGCTTGGAGCAACCTGATCCGGTGCCCATGGCTGGAACTGGAACTGGGTGAGCTTTAAAGTCCCTTCTGACTCAACCCATTCACTGATTCTATGACTCTTTGATGCCTTGGGGGGCCCTCTTGTTGGTGTACAGCCCGCAGCCAGCAGCAGAAGGTGGTGAGAGCTGGTTTGGAATGCAGACAGTGCCTATAATGTCAGCTAACCTGAGAGGCTGCGTGCGTTTAATTTAAAATGTCTGTACTTCTGTCTTTCATCTGCAAAGAGGAAGAGCTGCCCCTTCTTTCCTAAGGGTCTTCTGGGAAAAAGATTTTGTCTGTGAAGCATACAGATGCAGTAGTGGTCAATGCAGGAGGGAACCCTTGGGAAGCTGATAATTGTATCTCGACGGGAGGCTGGAGTGCTTTGTGGCAAATAGCGTGTGGGTCTGTTTGGATAAAGAGAAATGGGTTAGACCAGAACTCCTGGATGAGGAAAGAATCTGGAAAATAATAGTATGTGATCAGAACCTTAGAGACTGGTGCAACGGTAACTGTGCTTCTCAGAATAAAACAAATGGAAAAGACAGCCTGGATTTTCTCATGTGTCACCCAAAACCAGGCACATTGGAACTGAGTAGGAATAGGCTGGCAGCACCTCACAGCGCCTTGTGCTTGGGCTGGGTAGAGGATGACAACTTACTCTGTCTATAAGGAGCTGAGGGGGGACAAGATGCTTTACCTATGCACTTCACTTTGTGCTGAGAGCAGAGGACCAGTGGCATTCGGGAGTCTGGAGCTGTCTTTGTACCACCAGCACAGGCACGCTCCTGCTCTGTTCCCATCAGTGATGCTCTTCTACTGAATGCACTCATCCCAGCCTTTGCCGAAGCAGCCTTCCTCTTCCAGGCTCTCCCCCATTCCTTTTTAGCTCCCAGTTTCCCTCATCCTCACCTTCCTCACCTCCTTGCCCCCTTCTCTGTGAGTCCCAGTTACTTAGTGCAGTTGCCCCTTTCTCACCCAGCCTAAGCATGCATGCAGTAGATCTTACAAAGTCAAATGGAAGGGAAACAGCATTGATGCCGGGGTGCTCTCTCTTCCAGGGCATGGGCTGCTAGCATAGGTTGGGGAAAAAAAATGCCGGAAACTGTTAACTAGTTCAAAAAAAAATTATTTTTGCTGAACCATTTTCAGGAAGCTGTAGGACCATTTTGGCAGAAATGTAATTGGCGCCTACAAATCCAAACAGAATGGTTGAAATCTGGCAAAGGTCTGAGGAACTGCAGACAGCATCCTCTAATGGGAAGTGTCAGACACCACCAGTCCTGCCTGGAATAACACAGCAGAGGCCCGGAGCGGGAGGCACGCGATGCTGAGAGGGGAAACGACAATGCACAACGTTTGCTAAACAATGCCGATATCTTTAAAAAGTGCACCTTTTAAAAACGCAGTAAATATGTTGTGGTTGCATGGGATTAAGATCCGTCTTTCCGCAGGAAGCGTTTGCAGTCACCCCATGTTTGGCAGCATCAGGTTTGTGCAAGATAAGAAACAGAGGAATGCCTGTGCCAGATTGGAGTGCTGGTTAAAATACACTGATCTCCCGTTGCTTCAGAAGAAAATAAAGTTCTTCTAATAACATAAATACACCCAGGGGTGAAACTCTTCACCCCCAGGCAGAGAGTGGCTGATTTTGTCCTCCACATGAGGGCTGGAAGATCCTGGAGTGCGGCTCGTCATTTCCTTTAGCGTCGGTGTAGATGATGGTCTTATTGTCTGTGTAATTGTTTTAATTTCTGGAAAACACTAAAATACTAATAACAGGGAAATAAGATGATGCTTACAGTATTGTAGGTGAGGAGTTATAACCTGACAAGATGCAACCTTTGGATAAATCACGGCCTCTAGAATGCTCCTTTGCCACCTGTGGGGATTCTTGCCAGTCTCTTCCTGCACGCTGCCCTGGGTTCTGCGTTGAGAGGACTTTCCCGAGAAGCTGAAGGGGTTAATGCAGAAATAGATGACAGATTAGTTTGGGCCAGGCTGGGATTTGGAGTAGGAGAACCATCCCAAATGGCTGGCCAGCCGCCAAGCGGATAGACGAGTTGGAAGAGCAGTGGGGTTCTCTGGAGCAGCTCTGGGTGAGGATTATCTGTCAGTTTAACTGCTGTGCTCTGTACTCTGACTGACAGACCCAAAGTGCCTTTAGCTAATGTAAAGAAAAATGATTAGCAAACATATATTTTACCTCTAGGCTGCTAATAAATTGAATAAGAAACTCTTCTTTTCTTCCCCTCCAACATATGCGTGAAAAATAGGGAAAAATATTTTGATTAGGAGGTTTCTGTTCCCTTTTCTTCTCTTGTTCTCGTCGTTGTTCTGCAGCCAGCTGCGGAGCTGATGAAAAGTGTGGAAGGGCTGTGAGAAGGGAAGCTTTTGGAAAATCAGGCACATTTCTCTAAGAGCTGAATGATGCAAAATTGAGTTCCCCAGAATTCACTGGGGATTTCCTGCAGTACAAATAAGGAGTCTGTCAAGCCGTGGTGCAGCTGAAGAGGTTATTCCTGTCTTAACTCTCCTGGGCACAGCTGGTAGGTGGATGTTTCAAAAAGGGAAAATTAGGAGTCAGGATATGGTGATTGAACTCCCCATGATACCAGATCAGCATTTGGGATTTGTAGGTATATAAAAATGCTACTATGCTTTTGAATTGTGAATTTAGTTATCGCAAGCAAATTAAAGCTGCTGTTTTTTCTAGAAGACATTTGGTGACCTAGATGACACGAGTGAGTGGCCTCAGTCTGTTTCTCTTTGAAAAGGAACCACGCTGAAAATATTGCTGTTACGTTGGGCTTGTCACTGGCAGTCCCTGCTGGGAGGACTCAGAGCAGACAATTTGCCTTGAAGTCCTTCTTTCTGGAAAATGTTCTGCTATTGCTAATACCTGCCAGAGCAGCACCAAGAGCATTAGCAAAGGCAAGATGGGGTTGTCAAAACCTGCTGATCCCTTTGCCAGGAGGCACCTGGAGCTGCCTGTCTGTCCTGGCACAGTCAGTGTTGCTTGAGCGGAGCTCTGCGAGTGGGAAAGTCTCCAGACAAAAGGCCCGTGTTGACATAGTTGTGGTCTCCCCGGGCGATGGGTGAGACACATCACTAGGGCGGCGTGAGGGGAAGTTTCCATTAACCATTGTTCCCAGCTTGTCTCCACCAGCACCGTGGAGTTCTGCAGCTGGATTTCCAAAAGAGCTTCATGCTCGGAGCTCTCATTTCAGCAACTTAAAAAGAGGGGCGAAGTTCTTTCCAAAACACTTGGCAATCGGCAGCCCCCATTGAGAACGAAGGTAAACACATTAAACAGTCCAGCCAGTCCACTGCTGTGAGTGCAGAGTGTTTAAATAATACGGAGACTGGCAACAAAGGTGCCGAGGGCGAGCGGTGAGGTGCTTTCCCCGTGCCCGGCCTCGGCGGCTGGTGGTGCGAACGTCCTCCTTGGCGGGTCCCTTGCGCATCGCAGGCTCCGAGCGGCTCTTTCGCTGGATGTTGTGACAGCTGTGGAGCTTGCTGATGTGAGGATTAGTTGGCTGCTGGGCACATGACGTTCGGATTGCTGTGCTTATTTGCCCTACCTCTGATTGCGAGGAATTTAGCGCGTAAAAATAACACCCTGAACGAATTTGGCAGGAGGATGCGCGGCTCAAGGGCCTTGCACACACGGGGAGAGGAGCTCGGGGAGCGGTGTAACGCGAGGCCACGTACTGTACTCCTGCAGCAGCAGCCGTGCCAAGTCCAGCGCGAGCCCACGCTGTCAGCTAGGGTTACGATGAGTTCCAGCACCAGCGATGCAATGGCCCTTAGCCAGGGCGCTAACAAAGACAGGTTCCTGGCTTGTATTATTGGCAAAACTTAATAGAATAAATAAAAAGATACCAAGTGCTACGAGCTGCCTAACATAAACAGCTGGACAAGGAAATACTGGGTTTTCTTGGGGTTTTGGTCTTAATTCTGTTGTTCTGCATGGAGTTTCTGATCGCTGACAGGAACGTGACAGCAAGGAGAGCTGCTCGCACAGGCGGGTAGAGGTGTGTGTGCAGGGCTATGAGACAGGGCAATACTCTCCCGGCTCCTGCGTGATAATGTTCAGCTGCGTGCGTGATCTGTTCAGGCTTTGCATTGCTGATAGCGTTCACCTTAAACCAGCTTCACCCTGGCCCCCGGCACATCTTATGTTTGCTGAAGGACGGGGTCTTCAGTAGTGACGGAGGGAACCTTAGACTGGGGAAAGCGGGATGCGCGTGGGTACGGAGCAAGGCAGGATCCTCGCTGCTGTGGGTTCTTCTGCCACATCACCTTGGAGGTGCATTGCTCTCTCCTTTGTTTTGCTGTTGCAAAAACACAATACACCTCAGTTTCCTGTATTTAAAAGCAGCACTTTTGCCCTTTGCTTTTTCAGAGTGGTACTGTGAAATCTCTTCGGGCCCATGATGGCAAAGCTGCTGTCGTTATGTAATGAGGCATATTATAGATAAATGATATGGTGTGAACTGATACGATGTATCTAGGACTGCAGCAATATTTAAATACAGGCTCTTGTTTAGGGCAATTAGAAAGCTGGGGCAGATTGCACAAGCTGGTTGACTTTCAGAAACAACCTGTGTGCTCACCAGAAATACTGTAGAAGGATTCGGAGCTTGTTTTGTTTCAATCTGTATTACAGAGCTTGCAAGGTTTGTACGTGCGTGTGTCTTTATGTCTGCATTAAACCATACCTGGCTGTTCTGGTAGGAGCGTGCTCACATCAAAGGGAGCTTGCCTGCATTTAATCCTTTAAATAAGCCTGTTTCTGCCAGCCCATGTATCTGAGACAAGATTAGCCTCCCCTTTAAAGCCGGGCGACAGGAGTGCCCTGTGCCCTGACCCGCTGGGGCTGGCACCAGCCTGGACCCCCTGGCTCTGCAGCCCCCGAAACCCTTATCCCTGAAAACCTGGCCCGCTCTGCCCGCTCCCACAGCCTTCTCTGCCCTCCCGCCTGTGGGGAGAGGCGGCCGGGGGTGCTGCTGCTGCTCTGCTGCTGCTGCTGCTCCTGCTGCTGCTGCTGCTGCTGCTGCTCTGCTGCCGCCTGCCGATGCTGGTCACGACTGCCTCCTGCTCCTGCTCCTGCTCCTGCTGCTGCTCCTGCTGCTGCTCCTGCTTCTCCTGCTCCTGCTCCTGCCCCTCCTGCTCCTGCTCCTGGTCCTGCTCCTGCTGCTGCTCCTCCTGCTCCTGCTCCTGCTCCTGCTGCTGCTCCTGCTGCTGCTCCTGCTTCTCCTGCTCCTGCTCCTGCTCCTGCCCCTCCTGCTCCTGCTCCTGCTGCTGCTCCTGCTGCTGCTCCTGCTTCTCCTGCTCCTGCTCCTGCCCCTCCTGCTCCTGCTCCTGCCCCTCCTGCTCCTGCTCCTGCTCCTGCTCCTGCTCCTGCTCCTCCTGCTCCTGCTGCTCCTGCCCCTCCTGCTCCTGCTCCTGCTCCTGCTCCTGCTCCTCCTGCTCCTGCTGCTACTCCTGCTGCTCCTGCTCCTGCTCCTGCTCCTGCTGCTGCTCCTGCTGCTCCTGCTCCTGCTCCTGCTCCTGCTGCTGCTGCTGCTGCTCCTGCTGCTGCTCCTGCTGCTCCTGCTCCTGCTCCTGCTCCTGCTGCTGCTGCTGCTGCTGCTGCTGCTGCTCCAGCTGCTGTCCCCTGCTCCTGCTGCCCTTCCTGCCCTCTCACTGCTGCTCTGCTGCCCCTGCTGAGTGCTGCTGCTGCCCGACTCCACCTCCTTCTTTTGCCTTCTGCTGCACGTCCACTGTCGCCTGCTGCCACCTGAAGCTGCTGCTGCCTTGTCCCTGCTGCATGGCCTTGCTGCTTTTTGCTGCCTTGTCCCTGCTGCCTGTCCCTGCTGCTTACTGCCGCGTGCCCTGCCGCTGCCTGCTGCCGCCCCCGTGGCTGGCAGATGAGCAGGGAATCATTTCCAATTTTATTAATGTAGTACAGCAGGAAGCATCTGGTTTCCAGCCGCATGGCAGCAGCATGCCGGCTCTGGAGCAGAGGGTAGGTCCTCTCCTGCTGGCACAGCGTGGATAGCAGGGTCCTTCCCTCTCTCTCCTGTAGACAGACATAGATTTTAACAACTCTGATCCTCCTTTTCTCCCAGGCCCTTACTGGCGTTTTCTGGAAGCTGATTTTATCAGAGCTGTTTTCACATAGGAGTTACAAGTCCTGGTTTGCACAATGCAATTCCCCTGTGCGTTTTCTACGCAGTTCAGATATTGTTGCCATGATGTCCTAGATTAAAATAAAAACTACATTGTTATAAGTGGCCTTGGTTTGGAATTAGAAATGACATTTAGTGTTTATCGTTTTACACCCTAAATATTGCAGATGTGGGCAAAAATAAGGAAATATTATGCAGTCACAGGATGTTTGCGCGGTTATTATGAAAGCCATCGTATCTCTAAAGTCCAAGTGAATTCGATAATAGCCAAAATTATAAAAGACTATCTGCTTCAATCAGAATTCCCCCTCTGAAGTCGGTGAGGTTTATACTTGTGAGGCATGTGGAAACTTCTGAAACTTCTGCCCCCGGGGACAGTCCGTGTTTAGACAGCTGACTGCAGGATCCTATTTTCAGAAGCTTTGGTTTAGTTTTTAAATTGAATTTATAGTGGGAATGGTGCCTGAATTGGTGCTGTAGGATCTTGAAGGCTGTGTCTAAGACAAAAAAAAAAGAAAGATGGGGAGAATATAATTCTTTGCTGGGGATAGGCTCCTTTTTATTAGATTTTGTTTACCGTAAAAGAGCAATGTGGTTTAAATATATGTTCTTTCATTTTTGCAGATTTTCTTTAAGTAGTCATTGTAGCTTTTGATGTTGCTTATTTCCTTCACTGTCTTTTAGAATATCACTGGTAGGATTTAATAGAAAATAGCCACCTCCTTAGTGGGGTGCTTCAGCACAGCATGAAAGCACATTTTCATCACATACTGTCCTGTTGTAAACTAAACGTACCCTTAACGGCATATAAGAAGAAATGTGTGTATGGGAAAACTGGGAAGGATTACAGTGTGGTGGATACTTCTGAGCTAAATAACAGTGACCTGTGATTTGTTGTGAGAGGGTGATCTTGAGGAAGTATTGCATTCAGTGAATCTTGCTAATCCAAGATTAACAACCAGAATTAGGAACTAACTCTGAAAATAATGGTGTGAGTGTGTCTGCATCTGAATATGAACCCTACAAAATGGACAATCTAATATTTAGCAGGAGTATGTACCAAATTTACAATGAAAGCCTAAAGAATTATTGCTCTGAAGTATTCAGAGATCATCTCAAATCCAGTGTTGGTCGTGTTATTTACATATTTTCTTCTAATACAGCTGCATTTATCCGTTATTTCTATAGGTCAGATCTTGCCAGCAAACCGAAACACACCAAGTCCCATTGATCCTGAGACAATCCAAGTTCCTGTTGGCTATGAACCTGACCCTGCAGACCTTGCTCTTTCCAGTATTCCTGGCCAGGAGATGTTTGACCCTCGTAAGCGCAAATTCTCTGAAGAAGAGCTGAAACCACAGCCGATGATTAAGAAAGCTCGCAAAGTCTTCATTCCAGATGACCTGAAGGTAAATTGGAACTGGTGACGAGGTTGCTTGTAGAGACTCCATGACAGTTATTCTCTGAGATACAGGTTTGGAGCACGAGTCTGTTCTCATGTAAAGTAGATCTGCCAAACTAAATATGACTTTAATGTAGACTAAAGCTATAGCAGTGCTGAAGAAGACTGAGAGGATGCCCCTTGTTAGTTATGCAACAGCTGAAATTCATGAGGTCAATATTAATTTCCTTTGTATGCCAGAAACTTCCTGTGTGACCTTGGACAAGCTTGCTTTGTCCCATATTTCCCACTTATGAAACAGTCTGATCATGTTTCCTTTTCCTCCATCCTCTGTCTGTCTCATCAGCAAAGGCTGTGAATCCATCAAGGAAAAATCAGTCTCTTATAGGGTCCACGGAGGTCCCTGGTAATGATGGAATGAGGTAAATTGTGTCTTGTTTGGAGGTTGCTTTAGCTCTAAGTTTTACAATGAATGGGAACACTATAATAAACACTACTAATCTGGGTGAAAGAATCTAAACTAATTGCAGGAAAACAGAACAAAACTATTCTGCCGAGAAGTGTATTTTAATACGATATTTAAATTATGTAATAGTAATAATAATAATGCATTACTTAAAAAGGAAGAGCACCTCTGTGCCTCTCACTGCTTCTGAGATGTGAAGGAAAAACAGCAGGAACAGGGCAGAACAAACCAATCGACTGGTTCAGCCTATCTAACGACTGTGAAAATCATCATTCTTCACAAAATTCTGTTCCCAGTCTGTGATTTCCAAGAGGATCTTTTTTTTTATCAGAGGTTGTCGGTCCTGTATTTCATTCTGCTGTTGCTGTTGCCTCCTGAGACAGACCGAGAGCCTCTTGGAGTCGGTGGGAAACCCTGGCTGCGTGTGTGGAGAGGCTGGGACACCACATGCTTGCACCAAACCGATAGCATTAGGGAGAGGAGCTGATGCTGTTGCTATTTTTACCCCTGAGGATACTGTTGTGCATGTTAAAAGCACAGAAATCACCATTCCCGCAGTGTTCGGGTGGGATGCTGTGTCACCGTCTGGGTAGTACCCTCGGCTCTCGTTTAGAAGGTTTCAGCCTAAGGCTGAACGAGGAGTTCAGCATCTCTCCTTTCCCTGCGATAATCGCATCGGTTGCCCTTGACTCGCTCGGAGCGCTTGACCCAGGGGCTGCCTCTGCCCTGGCATGTGGAGTGGCTGTCGAGTTCTGGGGGAGGGTAAGCAGATTAGACCAGTCAATCGTCTCTGGGCTGCATGTGATTTTGAAATGCCAGCCTTACCTCTTTCAAGCCTGGGATTAAGGGATTTGCCATAGCAATTTGTTAAAATAAAGATGGGTGAAGCCTAGGTGGCACACTAATAAATTGCTTAAAGCTGATTTTTATCGAGTGGAGTGAGATGGGGAATTATAAACAAGATTTGGGTCATAGCTTTTTGCTGCATGGTTGTTTTTAAGAGGATTTTTGGGGGTCCCATCTAAGTACAGGTGAAGAGCAGTTTAGAGATACGCTGGCTCCAATTCATTGTTGCTGCAGGGCTTGTAAACTAAGTATAAAGCAGTTGTAAAGTCCTTCTGCTCTTGCTTCACTGTGTGCAAGAAGCAGCAGAAGATGCAGAGTGGGGATGTTGGGCCTGACATGCTGTGTGCTGAAAGACAAGGGAGAGGTGGGGAATTTTTCTTCAGTTAAATGTGTGAGCAGAAGGCTCCCGGTCCTTGGAGTTACCTTGGAGCGGTGCTGTGCTGCCATGCTCGGTGAAACGAGAGAGCTGCACAAGTAAAATTCAAGCATATAAAAACGGAGGGATGACTCCGGAGGGATGAAGTTTGAGCTGTGTGACTTGACCAGGAAATCTGAAGGTTGAATGGCTGTATTGCTCTTATTCTACAGGGAACTGAATATCGCTTTTTGTGAGAGGTTCTGCCCTTTTTGTATTTACTGAGTTATTCCGGATTGCTAGAACTCGATTCAGTTTCAAAGCGACACTGAAGCTGCTGTGTCACCCAAGGCCACTTCATTTGAAGAGTGGGAAAATCAGGTGAAATTAAGTTGTGACTTTAGAGCCATTGATGCACCGATGCAATAAGGCCGTCTCCTAGAGACGAGTCTTTAGGGAAAACCCTTTGGGAGTGTGTTAACTTAGGAAATTTCAGAGGTTAGTGGACTTGTTTCTGGCAAGTGCTTTTTCTTCCACAGTCAAAGGCTGTCGTGCTGCTGTCTTTGCGGATGGTACCAGAGCAGCCAGCCTCGTGCCAAGGAGTCCTTTGCTGGTGACTTGCTCTTCTAGGGTGCAAACAGGAGCGCTCTGGGGCTCTGTAGAGAAAGAGCTTTGAGCAGGGAGCTGACGAAATGGGTGATACCAACGCAGAGAGCGCACCAGGTGTTGGCTGGCAGAGAGGGACATACCGGAGGTAATTAGTGCCGTTCCAGCAGCCGGCAGAGAGTGAGTCATCGAGTCATCCCCAGCGACGGCAGATGTGCTATCTGGGTCAGCGTAGATGCGAGATGAGTTGTCCCACTGGAATACGGCTTGGTTTTCCCTTCCAGGGATTCACAGCCAAGAGGGTGAGGGGGTAAGCGTTTGACAGGAACACACGCAGACCTCCGTGCTCCCCGGGTGGGTGATGCCGTGTCCGTCACTGCTGTCCCTGCGGTGGAGAGCACATCCCAGTGGCCGCTCGCTTTGCCGAAATCTAATACCTCGTTTGTCTCTCTCTGTGTTTAATGAGCAGGATGACAAATACTGGGCGAGGCGCAGAAAGAACAACATGGCTGCGAAGCGATCGAGGGATGCTCGCCGGCTGAAGGAGAACCAGATCGCCATCCGCGCCTCCTTTCTGGAGAAGGAGAACTCGGCTCTCCGCCAAGAGGTGGCCGACTTACGGAAAGAGCTGGGCAAATGCAAGAACGTCCTTGCAAAGTACGAAGCTCGACACGGCCCCCTGTAAATTTAAATTCAAGGGTGGGGAGCGGGGTTTTTTTTTTCTTTTTTCTTTTTTTTTTTTTCTTCTCGTAGCGGGGTGGCATTGGAATCGATGGACGATGTGTTTCCTGTTTGATAGCACCACACCCAAACCAACCTTTCTGTCTTCAGCACTTTACCAGAAGCAGAAACAAAACTGACTTAACGTTATTGATTTATTTGTTTCGGTTGCGTATGCGTGTACCTGCGTATGTGTGTTCACACGTCTGTGTACGTGCGTGTGTGCATGTGTGTGTGTGTGTGTGCGTGCGCACGCATCCCGGCACTTCCCATTTTTATGAAGCCCTCTCCGAGGGTGCCACATTTTTACCTGGACTGTTGAGAACCGCCATAGTAAGCTTTTTATTACATTATTTTTTTTTCAGTGCTGCTTCAGAGTAGGGGTTTTATGTTGTTGTAACCAGTTCCATCCTCCTGATTTACTTGGAAAGATCCCAGTATAAATTATAAGGAAAAAAAAAATGGAAAAAAAGAAAAAAAGAAAAAAGAAAAAAAAAAAAGTAGATCTCAGTTTTTTCGAGAGTAACAAGCTATTGTTAAGTATGTCTAATCAGAAAAGTTAACATGCTAATAAAGTGCACAAATAATAATTTAGTACTACACTGCAGAAATATTAATTTATAGATTGCTTTTGTTGTATTTTAAGTTTTGGTGGTAATTGTCTTCAGATTTAAAGTGCTGTTAGGCTGAGTTAGCTGTACTCATTATAGATCCCACACTGGCTTCTCCGTAGCTGTTAAGGTTCCTTTTGTTCCCACGGACCCCAGGTAGGTAGGAGAACTCTCGCTAGACCACAGAACGTGTCCTCGCACTGCCTGTACCTGAAGCAATAATCCTGTTGTACGCTAGCGCGCATGCTGCCCGGATGTTCCTAGTGGACGTAGGATGGTTTCCCTACCCAACAGGAGTTTGTCTTTAACAAAATGTTAAAAAGTAAGAGACATGTTAAGGTGAGCATGCTAATTGTATCCCTGCTGCAGGGAGCGCATGTCTATGAAGCAGGATGATTAGTTGAGAAGAGAACAAAATTAATAGTATCAAATCAGATCCGTTGTCGAAATCAGAGGGGCTTTTCTGTTTTCACTTAGTTAGGCATTTCTTCAGGCTCCATTTTGTGACTAAAAATGAAATAAATACCTAAATTCAGTTGTTTTTCCCATGTTCTGTAATATATTTTCTGTGGGTTATATCTTGCTGTTTTACAAATCACTTTTATTCGGTTAGAAGTCACTGGTTTGCAAAGCCCATCCTCTCCTAGTGCTTGTTGTTCTGAGTGTGACATGAACTGATGGTTCTGAACTTTATTGTTTTAGACTCTGTTTGCTTTTGGACACGTATGTTCTAATATAAAGTGGACTTCTGAAAAATGAATGTACAAGACACTGGTGTATTTCAGAAGGGGATGGTGTTGTCATATACTGTGGTTAATCCAATCAATCTAAATGTTTACTATAGACCAAAAGAATAGATATTATAAAATGTATAAAGTTTATACAGAATAATTATAGTATGTTTGTTTTGTACAGTATTTTTGAAGTACAAATACTGACAATGTATTTTGAAAGACATATATATAGCAAAAAGAAAAAGCTATTCCATGTTTAAAATATATAGCAAAGATATATATTCTCCATTATTGTACAGAAAGGAAATGCTTAGGGGTTTGTTGGTTGTTGTTTTTTAAAAAATCATTAATATTTTAAGCCTACCACAGGCTTTAAATTAAATTTTTATGGAAGCGATGTGGCTTTCCAGGATGTTCCATATTACTGAAAAAGAGAGACTTTATTATTTTCCATCAGAAACACAGAAAGAAACTCTTTAATAGGGACAAAGCACAACATGGATTTTATTCAGCTCTTGATTGGACAACACAATATTTTGTAAAGGCATAACTATAATATATAAGACAAAACCACTCAGCCATTTCTAATCTGTTGCTGCTACTAGAATCTGTCTCCAGCTGATATTGTTTTTCCTGTATCCCCTTGTACGTACTGCAGACGGTTACTGGCGTGAGGGAAACATGGTGCTACGTGTCTTGCTCGCAGTTTTCTAAGTGTTCTGACATCATTTTCAAATAAAAAGGTGGTTCATTCCATTAAATCATTGCCCACGCTTCAGGAGATGGTTGCAAAGGACTCAACATCTCGTGCAGCATTAAAAACACCCTCGCATCAATGGCATTTTCCCAATATTTTTCCTCAAACATACTCGACGTGTCAGCGTCCCATAACGTGCAGTACTTGTCTGTGGACCATTTATCCCACAAATTGAATTTCCGTGTGCTGCAGCAAAGTTTAAAGCCTAGTAAGTTATTTTCTAAAGGTCACTGTAAGCCACTGGATGCGTGGGTGGAGGAATGAGACCAGTGGTGCTCGCACCAGTCGGTATCTGCTATTGCCATTATCAAATAAACCCTTTTATTTTCCCCTTTGGAAGCAGCAGCAGCCAATAATCCTGATGGTTATTCCTGGGGTGATGCTCGAGCACCAGGACTGGTGTGCATGAGACCAGCTGCTTCCTACCTTGCCAGGACTGTGCACGGGTCGCATTCTGACCACAAAACAGTCTTTAAAAGGTAAAAGGAACCTTGGTAAAAATTCACAGCTAGTTGTTTTGTTTCTTTGGGGCAGGGAAGGGGTGGGAGGTGGTTGTTTGATAGGCTGGGTATCACCGATTTCTGGTTCCAGCAGCTCCCTCCTCCACCAGCCCAGAGGCCCCAAAGCTGTGCAGGTGCCTCCTCGCCCCGTCCCGCTGGGTGGGAGGGCAGGGGGACAGGAGAGCAGCTCCGGGGCTTGGAAAAGTGCTGGGGTGCGTGGGAAGCTCAGCGTCCAGCCGGGCACCAGGCTCGGGGTGCGCTGGCGTCTTCTCTTTTTGGGGCTGAGGGCTTCCAGAGGAGCCTGTGGGACTCAAGCACCCACCATGTACCGTGTTGAGTCAGAGATCCTGGTTCCTTGGAAAAAATCACCCTTAAAAAGAAAAGAGAGAGAGAGAGAAAGAAAAGTCAGAATGTATGGGCTAAAACTTGGGAGGGGGGAAAGGCAGATTCTCTAACCAGGCTGTCTCCCCAAAACAATGATAACAAATAAATAAATGACTGCTTAGCTCATGTGCAGTTCCCCGGGGCGGCTTAGCTGGGCTCATCGCACCTCTGATGGCTTTGTTGCTCATGAAGGAGCTTGTAGGTATATGAAATTGTAATTTTATAAAGATAGAAATATATATATTTGCAGAATAATTAATAGCGTGTCTAAATAATTCACTGACCTCTATTAAACCACGAGCATTGGTAAAATGCTTGTCTTTTTTGTTTGGTTGGTTGGTTTTGCTGGCACTTAGACGTGAATTCTTTCTTTTTACAAAAGAATGCCCTCTACACTAAACTGAATTTGAGCCGTATGTGTGACTACGGGTGCCGTGGGGCTCTCTGTGGAAAGCCCGTGGCCGTGGGATTATTTTTTTCCTCTTCGAATGGTGCTAAGGTCAGCCCAGCACCGCGGGAATAAAGTTCTGACTTGAATCCACAAAAGCAAGAAATTCAAAATGAGGGGAAGGCACCCGAGCCAGGCTTTGAGCTGGAGTTGCCCCGTCGTGCCAGCAGCCTCGCTGTTTGAATATCTTGCCTCTGTGGGTTTGTAACAACCCCAGTTACTGCTTTACACCTATTTTTGCATGTAATTTACAATAGAGATGTGCAGTTTATTTTGTTGACTTCTTTTTTATGTGAAATAAAAAAAAAAAAAAAGAAATGTATTCAAACTTACAAGTGATCAACCATCGTATCTCTGGCAACACCACAAGACAGCATCTGTTTAAATACAAGTTTAACTAAGATCAAACCAGCTGTGTGACATTGAATGGATTGCATCCTGTGTGCTGGTCAGCCCAAATCAATTTTTTTTTTTTTGTCTGTTACTCTTAATGTTTAATAAACTTTTAAATTTTTCTTCTCTCACCTGCGTGTGTGTTTTGGTGTCTCGGGGCTGGGGCTCAGCGAGGATAGTTAATGGTTTAACAGATAGATAATGGCTTTAATTTGGATGGGGGGGGAGATTTAGACCAGACGTGAGGAAGAAATTCTTCACGATGAGGGTGGGGAGACCCTGGCCCAGGCTGCCCAGAGCAGCAGTCGCTGCCCTGTCCCTGGAGGGCTTCACACACAGACACAGAGATGGACACACACACAGAGGTCTGGCTTTCAATATTCAGTATATCTTATACACAAAATATAAGTTTTAATAACACAGAGACATGCTCTTGCTTTTTTTTTAATATGAAGATATGTTTTTTTAACATGCAGGAGGCACGAAGTGCATTAATTTTAATACACACACACACACACACTCTCACTCCTCCCAGTGTGCACGTGCACATATATAACTATATCTGCATTCACACATATAGCTGTACATTTAATAATTACACTTTCATATAGCATATTTAACAGCATTTACTTCATTAACATGGATTTATATCCTTTTATATATGCGCAGGCACTTTATTGATTAACAATAATAGGCTTTAAGATATATATGTTGCCCACAAAATGTATTTGCTGTGATACCTGAAAGTAATAAATAAGATTTTCCATCATGCCCGAGCGCGATTGTTGCTTTTCTGCTCCACCTTTGCTTTTAATTTTTACATGAAATAATCCCTAACGTGTAAACGTGGGGAGAGAAATGGGGCCACCCTGGGGGTGGATGCGGAGCAGCTTCTCTTGGAGGGCGCCAGCGTCGCCCCGTCTGTGCCCAGCTGGGATCCCTCAAGCGGCACCGACACAAGAGGTCACGCAAGAGCCGCTCATGGCTCCCCAGCGCTGGCCTCCGCGCAAAACCAGCGTCAGCTTTTTCCTCCTGGTTACCCAGCTCTGTCCTCCCCAGCGTGTTTCTCCCTCTGCGACGCACAGGAGCCTTCAGTCCTCTTGGCTGGGGTCTCTCCCAACACGCACGTCTAGCTCCCCCTTCCCGTTCTCCCTCCTTCTGCACCATCGTTGATGTCTCATGTCCCCTGGTCACGCTATTATCCCTGAAAAATTGTCTCTGAAGCCGTTCAGGAGCTCCCTGCTGGCTCTTTAACTGTGAGGAAAGATTGAAGGGATTGGGTTCGTTTAAATCTAGAGAAAAAAAGCAAGGGAAGCAGCGAGGGTCTGCAGCTCGATAACTGCTGCTATAAGAGCAACTCCAGGCCCGGTGCAGACACAACACGGAGTAACGGCCTCGGCTACAGCAAAGAAAATAGCGCTTGGGCAGCAGAAACCAGTCGGAGAGGGCAGAGGGTGAAAAACTGGAATGAACTACCCGGGAGGGTTGTGAAACCCCCATTGTCAGAGGCTTTCCGAACGGGTTGGACGAGCGCGTCACGACTGACAGGCAGAGTTCATGCCGCCCGCAGGCACAGGCTGGGCTAAAAATATCTCTGAGGCCCTGCAAGCTTTATTTGTAGTGATTTACCAGAAGGCTGATTAAGCTGCTCAGCACCATCAGCTTCAAGGCAAAAGCTATTTTCATTCACCCAAACGTGTTCGTAGATGAAGAAGCATATTTCAAATAAACCCCATGTTTCCTCCCTACACCAATCCTTCGGTCCCCAAGTGCACGGGTTTTGATTTGAGAAGGTGGCCGAGTTCCCACAGCAATGATTGTCAGTCATAGAATCATAGAATCACCAGGTTGGAAAAGACCCACCGGATCATCAAGTCCAACCATTCCCTATCAGTGTCCCGGGTGACATGGGGGCACACCCTGGGGTGCATCCAGTGATGCTCCAGTGGGGGGTCCCCACTGAGTGTTTGCAGGGCTCCCCTTCGAGCCGCTCCCAGTTGCCCTCACAGACAGCAGAGACCCTCGGGGCTGGGGCACCCCCGTAGTCCTGGGGCACCTTCAGTCCTCTCAGAACCCTTATTGCCCTTAAGGGAAACCAGCAGCCAAGGGCACCTCCCGGGCGCCCCATCCCAAGCCTTGGGGCACCCCCATCCTCACAGCTTTGGGGGCTGTCACAGCCTGGGGGCACCATGCATTTTTTTGGGACCCCCCTCCTCACCCCAGAAGCACTCCATAACCTTGGTGGCAACTCCACACTTTAGGGGACACCGGTACCCTAGGAGCACCCCAAATCCCGGGGAGCACCCCACATAGTCCCTTAGCATTTATGATGCTACCAAATGATTGTTCTTCGAAACCAAACGCACCACAGGTTCCCGAGGTTCAGGAGAGGTTGGGGTTGGTGTTTCAACACCCTGAATAACTACAGCTCTCCACCCAATGTTCCTCTGCTCTCAATGTCCTGAGGGAGACAAGGCTTGGTCACCGCCTGCACCCCAAACCTTTGTGCTGCTCTTGGAAGCAAATGTCACACAGCGGGACGCAAAACCGCTGCAGCTAAAACCCACTAGGTGTCTAAGAACGACTTTTCACCTACGTGAGAACTTCAGCAAGACTTTCAAAGGCACCTAAAGGATTTGGGAGCGCAAATCCACCGCCAGCAGG
Organism: Clamator glandarius; assembly: GCA_033459285.1. Taxonomy (NCBI): domain Eukaryota; kingdom Metazoa; phylum Chordata; class Aves; order Cuculiformes; family Cuculidae; genus Clamator; species Clamator glandarius. The sequence goes on along the minus strand of JAUNZM010000326.1, from coordinate 1,871,732 downwards.
GCTCCCGCTGCTAAGCAACAAAGACATGTGAACACATCCTCCGGAGAACACACGAGCCTCATTAGAGGCAATGATGTAACTTTGGTTATAAAACTGGTGCTGGCTTCGCTGCCAGCCTTCTGCAAGAGGCTTTTGGTTCCTCAGCTTATCGTTAGTAAGAAGCGCCCTGGCTCTGCAAAGGGAACAAGCGTTGCTACCCTTACTGCTCACAGCCAACAGGAGGAGGATGCCTGGTATGAAAACAGACACCTCAGTTCAGTAGCAAAACATCAGCCCTCCACAAAATACGATCCAAACAGGAATTTGGAAACTTTCTTTTTAAAGAAGCCACTGCTTCCCATAGAGGCTGCACCTGTAGGACTGAACAACTCCATTAATTCAGGTTGCACATGGTCCCGTTGCTCTGGAGGCACTTTGCTTCTGATTTTCGTGCTGATTTTTTAGCACAGGCTGCAAAGTAGGTTCAAAACCAGCCACCAAGCAGCCCTGGCGGCGAGAATTTAGCTGCAGGTACAACCCTACCACTACACACCCACCTGCACTAGTTGGCCAGCACCCATCCTCCCAGCACTGACTGACGACTCTTAACTTTAATCTTATGACACCTATTGACGGAGAAAGCAATTAGCGAGCAGACTAACACCCTGCATTCTTTTAAAAATAGCAAAGCATGGAGAAAAGACTTAGTCAAGCACATGACGTGAACACGACAGCCCTAGCCTCCAGGGTTCACGTGGCTACGCACACCAGACCTAAATAAAGAATCATGTAGGCAACTCTAAGAGGTTTCCAAACAAGCAGCAGGGCCTCCAGCATGAGGGACAGTTAAGAGGTTTAATAGAAAAACTTGTATGAAAATCTTCAGTATCATCTCTTCTACTCGCTCATTCCAGCCCTTGACACGCACACATTTTACTAAGAAGCAGCACTAAAAATGCTGTGACCCCTGTGACTTTCACAATTCACGTATCAGCATGTAAGAGCTGAGCTATCAGCTGGGAAAATCATGTAAGAAACCCCAGAATGATCAGTGATAAGCCAGAGCCTCATTGCTCCATCCAGGGTGCTGCCAACACTGGGGGCCTGATGCAGGCAGAGCACTTCAAACCAGGCAAATCCAATTAAAAGAGAACAGAACAGTGTAAAAACACATCAAATGGAGCCATTTTCTCTGTCTCTTAACACTGAGCGGTTCTGAAGATCTGGAATTTAGCTGCAATTAAGCAGAGGGGAGAAAAAAAACCCCCAACAACCTAATTGAGATACTTGTTTTCCAGACAGAAATGCATTTTCAGTTCATCTTGTCGACATTTAATGCAGTTACACCCCTGCAGGGAGAGGAGCAAAATCATATATTTTAGTATCGTACAACTGTCAAATACCCTAAAGCCAGTTACATAAAATAAAATTGATCCAGACCAATATTCCCAATATTGACCAATGTTTACACTTAACCATATATTTTCCATGCCATAAATTGAACAATTTGGATTCTAATCTTCCCTAGTATTTTAATTTAAGGAATTGACTGAGCAAGCATGAAGGGTTCAACTCTGGATCTTTCATGTCCAGAGCGAGACCAGCATCAGTCCCTCACTTGCCTAGATCAGTGCTGGAGAGGCAAACCAACCAAGCACCAAGACCACAACAGTTTCCAAATTGCACAAAATGTTTATTGTTAGTCTAGTACATTCAATATCATATTGACTAGAACACAGTAATTGAAAATATTTTTGGCGAATCAAAATTTTTTTTTTAAAAACCATTTCAAACACTCCAAAAAGCAACGCCATGAAAAATTAACTTAAAATTAAAACATACTCAAGCAATAATTTCACTTTTTACTACAGAAAATACAGGTATTTTAGTGGTTTTAACAGTACTGCATTTAAACAAAATATATGAACTCACAAAAAGTGGAAAATATTAAAATAGACACAATGTTAAAAAACTGAGGCATCCAGATGTGTGAGACCGTTGGACTAGGAATTACCTGCCCAGCTGTTCCACTTGCTCTTTTGGGGCAGTTAACCAGCCTGCTGGAGTGATGCTATTTCTCCAGTCAGCTCCTAACACCGTGCAGCAATTCTTCTTCAATGCCTTGAATAAGAGTTTGTCCCTCTTGTAAAATTCATATACAAAACGTATATATTCTAAAATACACAACCCACTGGCACATCTAGGTGCAACATTAAACGGTACCTCGAAAAGCTTCCCTATCTCACTACTTATTGTTTGCAGACAGGCAACATCCAGAACAAAATCTGAAAAAGGCAACACGTTTTGGTTTTGTTTTTAAATACTGACATGAAAACCCGAGTAAATTAGAAATAGGATAAAGTCAATCTTAATATAAGACATTCATTAGATAGTGGGACAGGATACAGTTACTGGACACACAGCATTACACTGACTCTTCTACATCTGGCCATTCAACACCACCACAACTCGCTACCACTTCTGGTTTTCCTGTACAGAAACACAGCAACACAATTAAAGACGAGTTTTACTCCGTGGCAGGTCCCAGAAAGACAAGTGACACCATCTTGGGTTCTCCAAGCACTCCTCCTGAAAGGAGTAAACCAGTAACCGTGAACTCAATGTGGTCAGCAATCGTGCTGGACCTGCTGCTCTGGCCACGACCTCCCAGCAGAAGTTGGTGGGAACCGGTTCTCCTGGCCAACTTAAATCCCTTTGAAAATCCAAGCCTTAATATCACAGCACCGATACAAGTACATCTCTTCTGGAGAAATGTGTGACTGGTTCAGACAGGGGTATTGACCATCCACTCTCCTTACCAGCAGCAGCTGCTGGAAAGCCAGCGTTTATCCCAACTCAGGGCGTGGAACTGGGAATCTCAAGGAGAAACTCACATTAACTACTTAAAGCACCTAATTTCCATCAAGGATAAAGCCAATTGAAGGTGCCCTTTCAGTGGTACTAGGGATGAGCAGAATATGATCACATTAAAACTCAGCAGCATCACATTTAGGTTTTTGTCCGTGGAATTTAGTGGTTATTACAACTGCGCTGCAATAAAACCTTGGAAGAGGTACAACGCTTGTCAGTACAGTATGTGGAATGTAACCGTTCCTTGCAAGATTTTGCAAGATGAGTAACTGCATAGATGACAGTTGTATGTTTTCGGTTCAACAAATGTACTTGAAAGTTTACAAAAAACACAAAAAGTTCCTATAAAAGTCACATTATACCAAGATAATGGGTGGTAAGTAGAATATTCGTCTGTGACTCACGTTCGATAAATGAGTAGTGGAAATGTGATAAAAAAACTGCAAATCAAGAGTTACATTTTTCGCTATTGCACTGACTTCACCCTTTGAATCGCTAATTTAGAAAAGTTCACATAGTTAAAAATTGTAAAATTAAACTAGAATACAAAATTTATTTGTAAACATCAGGTAGCCGGTTCTACTAACACGGAATGAACTCCTGGTACTGCCATACAGTATCCTGGATATTTACAGCACTTGCCGCACGATGGGCAACTGCAGGACACACACAACATCAGTTCACAGTAATTGTGTTCAGAGAACTACCAAATGTCAGTGCAGTTTTCCTGTGCAATTTTCCAATTCCCCCCAAGTTCCTTAAGTCAAATAATACTGCTACAGAGGCCAAGTGCAGATTTTACATTTCTATCTATCTCATAAGTGACGGATTATGTCTGCAGGACTCCTGTAAAGGTACTTCCAGATGGCATAGTAATGAACAGCAGCGGCTGTGGCCACAAAGATGTGCCAGATGGCGTGGGCAAAGGGGATGATTCCATCGCTCTTGAAGAACACCACACCCAGACAATAGATCAAGCCTCCCCAGGCAACCTCCTGAAGTCCATCGGTGTTGCTCTGTCAATTCACAAGGAAAGATCAGGGGTCAGAGGCAGTAAAGAGTATTTTATGCACAAAACAAAGTGCTTTTCCCTCCAGAAAATAAGAAAGCTGGCTGTCAACTCAAAACATCTTGGATACGACAGGTGGACAAAGGAAAACAGTATATTTACATTGCGTTTTGTGAAATCTATAATAATGTATTTATAGAATGAGTCTCAATAGCACTACAGAAGCAGTAGTGGGATAAATCAAGAAGTAAGACAAGTTTGATGTTTTGCCTCATGCTCATTAGCAGAGGCAGCAAACGGAGAAAAAGACCAGTGGAACAGTTCAGGCATTACCTTACAGAGGTGTCACATTTATAACGTCAGCAGAAGGTTATTCGAATTATTTAAAATGTGTAACTAAAATAATAGTCAAAGTTTTCAGATGGACACGATACCATAGGATGCCTATACATGCATCAAGAAGCCTTTTAAAACACAAATGCCAATTGTCAAAAGATCAGACATCCCAGATGAACTGCATCAAACCCATGTACCCTAACCACTTCAACTCTTCAATCTTCTCCTGCTTTCCTGATAAAAAGAAGCCTCTCTGAAGAGACATCATCTAGCTTTGATGCTCTTAAGTAATTCTGAAAGGGGCAAGAGTCTACTCTTCCCATCTCAGTCCAGACCATGGCATCCATTGATTAGATTTTCCAGAGAGCTCTAACCAAGAAACAGGACAATGTGTTATCAGAAGTCCACTCCACTTTCATAAAGAAAAAGGTTTTTGTAAGTGAGAAGAGGGCATTAAGTAAGTTTGTAAATAGTAAAATTGAGAAACATTCCACATAAGGCTAAGTTGTACCCCAAGGTACTTCATGTCTTTATCATTTTTACTTAAATGGAAGTGATTGAATTGCTACATCCAACATTTTCAGAAGACAGCGAACTTAAAAGGAAAGCGTGTGTGTTTGTAATGTTAATAGTCACATTCCTTACCATAGATGTCACTACCAGAGCAGGAGAAAATCCCATCGCTAAATAAAAAAAGAGTTCAACGATCTTATACCTAGAAAGGAATGATTTGAACCATTTAAGGTGGTGTACGAAAGGATGAACATTTCCTTCAACAGTAAAGAAAATATTTTAAATATTACATTAGCATGGGTTCATTAAACTATTCAAAAAGCTTTCCATGCATAAAGAAAACCAGTGGTTTATGATAAAAGCTAGTATTTTCCTCTGCATTGTACAGCTGCAGGCAATACCTTCTTCTCTAAGTACTGCCTAGATGCATTCATTTGCATGAGTACTAGCAAGGATAAAAAACATAGATACAACTTATTTTTGTTATTTGATGAGAATCTCAGTAGCTCATCTTCTAAATAAAAAAGCTAGGTCTTGCTCCCTAAGGATAAGTAATGAAAGCAGGCTGAAGAATTCAGCTCTGCAACTCAAGGACTCAAAACCACAAGGCAACAGGAATCAACATGCATCAGTTTATATAAGCAATATAATACTGCAGTTTAAGCTTTATGCAATGCTACATGAACTAGGGGCATAAGAAAGCCATAATTTCAGCTGGTTTCCTACCCTACCCACTCTCACCTTTGCTTTCTCGTAGCAAAACTTAAAGTTTCAGAAATGGGTACTTCCTTCTTACCCCTTTAAGAGAAGGCGATACAGCCTGAAGACAAGTTATGACAGGGTGAACACAATTATCTTCTGACAAGATTGCATCATTAGTTTGCATCATTACCATTGCATATTTCCACTGTTTTGAAGTTCTTATTTCAGTGTGTGAAAGGCTAGATAGGAACACCCACAAAGCAAGAAAGCCCCCACCGTTTAATTTCAGTTTAAAGTTAAATGCAAATAGTAATTCTTACTTTTCATGGTAGAGAAATACATAAACGGTTCCTCCAGCAGCCATCAGCCAGATAAACCAACGCATGTGGGATGCTAGAGGTCCAAGCTCACGTAGATTTAACCTGGTGGTAAAAAGATTTCAAGTAATTAAAGCGATGAATGAAACGACTGCACTGACATAGGAGCAGTAGGGCTTGATAGAAATAACTAAATATTCAGAGCTATAACTTGGGTACGATGGGGGAGCAGACAGTTAGACACTGTTTACACAGTGAGGCAGAAGGTGTTTGCATTGATGCAAGGGAAGCATAGACTGAGGGATGTGAAACCTCAAAAAAAATCACTTGCTGCTGTTTTCCAATACTACCTTCTGCTCAGCAAGTCCCAGGAGATTACATTATGTTGCATTTTGCAATGCAGAACGGGGTCACTTGCATCTAAGAAGACACCCATTGTCTTTGAAAAGCTGCAATAAACTGTTTGCATTGTAAAAAGTTTTAATTCTGGAGCTGCGCTTCCGATTTCTTACCATGGTGCATATGATGCCGCAATGAAGACATAGATCATCATTCTGTCACACATGTGGAAGCAATGCTCCATTGTCCTAGGAAAAGAGGGAACAAGTCACCAAGACAGATTTTGGAAAGATTTTTGTATCGTCTCAGTTCCCTGACTCGCTTTGGAATGACCTTGGGGAAGGCAACTTCAGCTCCATAACTTCTTAAAACCATTTGGAAGACTCTCCAGCTGACTTCAACTTCAGGCAGTCGTCAGTGAGACACAGAGGAGATGAGCACTCCTCCACTCCTCTCTCCTGTCACATTAACTCTGCCTCATCCAAAAACTACTATTCAGTAACTACTGGTTAAGTCCAATTTATGGCCCAGAATTATGCAGGACCAAAAAAATAAAATAAAATTTAAAAAAATTAAAAAACCAAACAACAACAGGAAAAAAAAAATCACATCTTTTTTTGCTACTGCTGCCTTGCTCCCAAAGAGGCTTCCTGCTGCTTAGCTGTGTATTATATTACAATTATCTTGGCAAACTCTGTGTTCCTCAAAGAATTTGAGCATGCCATAGTCCCAGACAGTATTTCTGCAATGGGATTATATCCACTACGCACTTGGATTCTGTTTTTCTCATCCAAGTTCTGGATTAAGCACCACTAGAGCCTAGAAAAGCATGTGTTTTCTTTGCAAAAAGAAGTAGCAGACATTAAAGTCTGTTTGTATGAGAGCTCAGCTCACTATTTCTTCCAGCAGAATCAAGGGTGATTTTTTCATGATTCAGTACAAGGCAGCACTCCAGCCTTTGGTAAAATCATGTTTTTCACTGAGAAACAACAGAAAATCATCACAGAACATGAAAACAAAATATCTTATAGCGATACCTTAAGTGACTCTTCTTCCAGGAAACTATATGAAATACTGTGGAGACGATGAAGAGCGCGCAGAGCCCCATGCCATACATCCATGCTGTTATCTTTTCCCATCGATCATCAGAAAGCCGGTGGAGAAGGGCACTGCCCACAATCGCGGGAACAATGAGGAACTAAGAAAACAAAAGGCTGTTGTCAATAACGGCAGCCGGCACAGAACCACCCCAGCACAGCCAACGGCGGATGACGTGCTCCTAACCGGAGCAAGCTTCTCATCTTGTTGTATGTCAAGACATACACATCAAGACTTTGCCAGTGCCTCAGACGCTGGAGTTACAGGTGTCTGATGTCCCTCCTCACACGGTCTCAGGCTCGGTAACCAGCTCCACGAGCCATGACAGAATCACACACACACAGAAGAATTTGCCAAGTCTTTATTTAGAGTTTATTTTCCCATTCTGCTTTGAATTTTAAAGAAGTTCTGACCTGACTCTAGGCTTGGATCTCTACCACCTCTTGTGTGGAGAGGCAGAGAGCAAGACAAACAAACAAACTCAAATCCCAAATGAAAAAATAAAGCATTTAAAAGTATGCAGTTAGGACAACGATGAGAATTAAGCAAAGGCTTCACAGATCTTGTGGTATAGATATAAACAAATTATCTGCAAGCTTCTTTCATGAACAGACTCAAAGCACAAATATGATGTTCTTTTAGTGCAGCATATCCAAGTCTGTTTACATTACCACCTCCCCCTCAAGCAACTTTAATTCAGATCTTCCAAAACAATCACTGTTAGAACATCATGATGGAATTAGTATGCTCATGTGAGATATCTAAGAGAGCTGCAGGATTTATATATGTTTAAAATTACACCTTCTTCTAGAATAAGTTACATCATGTACTGTAGTTTCATTCAGAAAAAAACCAAACTAGGAAAAAAAATAGCACCTCCAACAAGAATTTAAAGAAAAGACCCACTGACTCATTCTACTCCCATCTCCTTTCACTATGAGTATCTTAGTCTTCCAAGCTAAAAATGCTCACAAGCTCCCTTCCAGCCCCTCTGGTGTGTCTTAAAATGTTAATTTGCTCACTTGAATTGTAAATAAATAGATTAAACTCTTTGTAGTTTAACCCCAGTCTCATAGGCTAAACAGTAAAGATAGGAACAAGTGATGTTTAAACAAATCTAGCAACTCTGCTTTGCAGTACGGGTTTGATAGCTTGGGGTGAAAAGTTCTGGTCCAGCCCGCATCGTCTTTGTCCTTTACCTGCACAGAGTCTAGAGGAAACTGAGGGTCTGATAATCTGAAAAGGAGTCGGTTAATCCAGAGTTCAAAGCAAAGCAAAACACACTAAGTGGCTTTTACTTCTGTCTTTTCAAGAGCTTCGTTACTATTCTATTTTCTTCCTTTTCGCAAAAGTTAGTACACTTGTAGCAAAAGCTGTGGAGCTGTGGAAATGAAAAGCTCAGCATTCACCTCCACAGCATCTGCACCAGAGGTGAAAAGACTTTTGCAGCTTTGTAATGAGACTGCAGACGTTGACTTCGTGCGCTTTAAGGCCAAAAATAGCTTGCCAGTCTGGCTTCTTATTTATCACAAACCATAAATTTCCATTTGCATTTCCTGGCCAGCCCCCAGATTCAAGAAACGCTCAAGTGTTTCACTCCTCAGTTCCTGTTTTTCACATATGGCATCCAGTTAAAAGTGCAGCTGAAGCCCTGGAGACAGCAAGGGACTGATTTGATGTGGCAGCTGTTTTGTTTAGTTTTTGCAGGAGACAGGAAGATGCTCAGCTCCAGAAATAGTTTCTTTAAGCTGCATGGTCCTGCTGGACTCACATTCATCAGTTTCCATCCCAATTCCTACCAGAAATTTCCATTTTGACTAACCCTGACAGAGAACCAAAAGGTTCCAGAGACACCAGGTGCCCACAAGCATCGAGAACACAAGCACTGGGTAAAATAGCAAATCTTTACTAATTCCCTACAAAAAGCCTGGGCATGAGCTGCTCATAGATTCTTCCTGCAGCCCTGACTGAGACCCTCTAACAGGCAGGACGCCCCCGCTGGAAACTAGATTTGATATTACACAGAACAAGTTGATTTCTTACACAGATATCCCATCTTTTTACTAGTCTACTAAAATAAATACTTACAAGTTAAGCCATGATGTGTAATGCTCAAAAACCAACAGAGCTTGATGACAATCACTTTTCCCAGTAGTTATCATATATAAAGTTACAAGGTTGAAATAAATATGCAATTTTATTGCCCCCTCTTTCCCTGCACTTTTAGAGTTAACAATACAGCTACAAAAAGAGTATATGGATGAAGACCTGAATTAATCTCCTCTCTGCCCTGTCCTGGCTCTGAAGAATGATTCTACTTCTCATAGGGGGAAGCACTATACAAACACGAGAAGGATTTATTGTTTTTTCTAAGGACTGTTTGGAAACATTTTCCCTTTGTGCCCGATGTTCATCATGGGAACAGTTAGACTAAACAAGAGATGTTTTATTGCTCTTTTTCTGACAAAAATGCCCTGATACCTTGTTGTTCCAGTCAACTGGATAGAAATGCTTTAGGCAGCAATGCCACAGCAGATAACATGAGAAAATGGGTTTTGTTATATCTAACATCCATTTTACAAGAGAAATAACACTATAGTCCAGAAAACAAGGCAGATTATCCCATGTTCATTAAAAAAAACCCCAAACTCCAGCACAAGAATTGTATTTCAAGCTGCAGAGCAGCAACCAATCAGGAGAGGTACTTATCAAAAACTTAGTCAAAGAATCAGAACTACTAGAATGAGTGTGACTGTTGTGTCATTTTATGGCAATGACAACACACTTCTAGGTTGCATTTCTAACTCAGAACCGTGAAACTTTGATTTACAAATTCCAGTACCTTCATGAATAGCTGCTAAATCAGAAATAGGGCAGGTAGATTTACAAGAGAGCCAGGACAAAACGGGAACACGAGGCTACATACCCTTCTGCAATACGGAGGAAGAGAAAGGATTAAATTGCATTTATTTACAGCCATAGGCAGGAACCTTTAAGAAGAGACTTGGGCACAAGCCCCATGCGATGTATTTTGGGAAACCAACTGCCACAATATCTACTGTCACAAATAGCCACTGCGAAAAGCCTTAAAGCACAAAGAAAAATGTGAAATGTTAAGCTGTAAACCTGATCAGGTATACTTCAGGGAAATTACACTTAATTCACTTACTACCTTATAGCAAATACCTGGTATCTTCCATCTGTCTGGGGTTGCTTAGGATTCTAGTATGCTGGCTGGTACTTTATCTGTATTCTTTTCATATTTCTGTTGTCAATCTCTCCCATGGAGAGGTTTAAAAATGTTATAGATGTTGCTTTTGTTTATCACATTCATGCCAAATTAACCGATTTTTCTTTGCACACAGCTACCCACGTCACACAGTCAGCAACAAAGCCCTTTGATGCACGAGCCACCACAGCAAAGCATCGTGTTATTGTTGAGATCTCATGTGCCTTTCACTGGGAGGGAAACACAAACAGCATAAAGAGGGTCCCTTCGCTTCCTCTTCAGGAAGAAAGACAGTGGAAAGATCAACAAAACTGCCAAAAATCACATGTCGTTTAGTTCTTTGTGGTTCCTTCTGTGTCCACGTACAGTGCCTCCCTGCTCATCAGTTCCCTCATCAGAGCCCAGCATCCTGGAGAGGGAATCCTACGGGCAACCTGGGTTGTGCAATACAGAGAGCAGAGAAACTGCCACTATCAGACACTTAGAATGGAAGCATTTTCATCACAAGAGCCCTTCTGAAATTTTGATGACCCATTCTCCCACGCTCAAGTGACCTGGTAAATGCTCCAAGCCTCATTTTTTGAAATATTAACACTTCTTTTTTTCCCCATGCACTACACAGCCCAAGAACGGAATAGAGAGACTATAACTTATTTTAAGAATAACATCGCCTTTTAAAGCAATTGAAAGAAACTGCTAGAAAAACAAAGCAAATTACGCCTAAATTCTGAAGGTTTACTACAACAGAGCATAACTTTGGTCTGATAAACCCTAGGTACGCTGCAAAGTTTCACAATCGGAAGAGCCACCTCCCCCTTAGATTTAGCTTATCTGACAACCCACATTCTTACGAGTCCTGCTTCTCTCATACACCGTTTCCTTCCTGTTCTAAACACAGAGATGTCTTTTCTGTCTCTGTTCAACTGCCTGCCTGCCCTTCCTGTCTCCAGTGCCTACAGACAAGTCAGTACTTCATTTAAAGCTAAAAAAAGACATTTTGAACACCCTTACTAGTAAAAAAATTTGAAGATACCTTTCTACAGAACATGAAGCAAGCTTTTAAGTACTGTAGCAAAAAGGTACGGGCAGATTCTGTATCCCCATTTATTAATCATTTTAGGTTTCTTTGAAGCAGCTGCCTTAACTGACTACTGTGTGTTTAAGTGAAAAACCAGACAGGATACCTACTGAGGAGCACGACCAGACTCGTGAAATACAAGTTGACTACTTTCTCAATTATGAAAGCTTTGGAAAAAATGCATGGAGAACCATTGCTAAAACTCTGTTTTGTAGAAATTACACCAATGTCTAACTGAAAACTCACGCTGTAACCTAACAGACTCAACCGCTCAACCCTCTAACATTTAGTATAATAGCCTGTAATGCAGCTGAGAAGCAAGCATTCCTCTCAACATCTTCTGCACTGCACTTTCACAGCTTGGACGCCTATTTCAAGGCTTTAAATTTTGATTAAATGTTATTTATTGCACACAACTTTATTCAAGGGGTAACAACGCTTCCTTTATACTGCACTTCATTTTCTTCCAAAGGGTGCATTAACATTTCACATCCCCACACCATTAACACTTCACGGAGGTTTTAGCACGTAGCTTGACTGCTCAGAAAGTCATCAGCGTCACCAGAAACCATATCATAGCAGAAAATACTATGACACCTTGGCTGTAGCCTACTGCTACCAGGAACCAATAAGACGTACCTGCTTTCCAGCTAGACGAAGGCTAGAACTGTTGAGGAGTACTCAGCAACTTCTGCCAGACATTTTGAAATCGAGCTTTTCGGCCAGAGTAAACAAGATTTGTACAAGGATTACGAGATAAACTACATATTTGTGCTAACTATCAGAATGTTGCTTCATCCTCTAGACAAGTAAGTGTATATTTACATAATGCTGTACATGAAATCCTTGGCTTAAAAACACATAACCTTCAGTTAGCTTTTGTGTATGTAAAGCGAAGTGATTCTGTTTTCACCAACAACAGAGCCGTGTGTTGGGCATTCGTTAAAATATATGCAAAGGATCCTTAAGAACAGAGCTCCTTCTAGAGCTGAAGAGTCCCATCCACTACCTCGAGCGTTCATATCTGTAGCTCTCAGACACACTGGAGATAAGAGACTGAGGACAAAGGCAAACATACTTCAGGTGTTCGGGGTTAAAACACAGGATTGAAGAAAAAGCACAAGCTGCTTTTATAAAAGGGCAAACGCTATCTTAAAAACCAAACACACATTTTTAAGTCCTTTACAAAGTGCCAGACAGCAAATTAAACTTCCCAATTACTAAGAAAATAAAAACCTGGATTGCTTCACTATTTTGTGTGCATCTCATATTTGAATCTAGTGTGGGCCCATATATTGTGAAAATAAGGACAGACTAGGATGTTTATTGGGCTGTCAGCCTCTTTCAGAACAGGAGATCTCCAAGAATCAATTCATACATGTTTAAGATTAGAACTAAGCACTCTAACTCTCCTAATACCCACACAATAGGGTTATGAAAGCTTCACTTCTAACATAAATAAAACTTTCTTACACTTGCAGTACAACTGGCACAATGCTATGTGAGCACAGAACTGGGAAATCTGCCTTGCAAGATTAACTCATCCAGTCCTATACTCACTTCACCAAAGCCATTCTTTGGCTGGGACAGAGGAAAAACATCTAAAGACATGTGACTTCGGTGAAAAGGAATCCTACAAAGGATCTGGAGCTCCTAGAGCTTCAGAACAGGAATTTACCAGCCACTCAACTAATGTTACATTTGCTGGACTGTTATAGATGAAGCTCAAAAAAAACAGAGGAGCTGTGAATGTGAACACGCCCAGGCAAAAGGCAATTATTGAGCCCCCCCCAAGTTTACTGAAACAACTTGTTTAAAAAACAAACAACAAAAAAGTAAATGTACTTACTGCATGTGTGTAACAGTTAGCAGCATGTTCATAGCAAGTGGGTTTGTAGCGGCTGTTTGCTGGCGCTGGGTGGTTCATGAACCTGTTGATTAATTAAGAAGTACTTTTAGAAAAGGTAATAAACCATCTCTTTGGAGTGTCATGAGGAATATATCCAAATTATAAGTACAGACACATTAGAAGTAACTGTTATTTGAATTGTACGTACTCTTAACAGAAACAAATGTTAAATAAACATCTGCCTGTCACAGTGGATGGTTGCCTCTAACCAAGACTTCGCATACAGAAGTTAGATCCCCTCTTTTCCAACAGGTCGGCCAGATGCAGAATGACCTATTTCCTATTTAAATTACACAACATGGACTCAGATCGCTCTTGAAATATCGATTTCACCATAGCTACCAAGGGTTACTCATCTTTTAGTAAGTTCTAGAAACAGCAATATTTCAACCTATAAGACCTTGAAAAAAAAAAACTAACACAGACACTGACTTTTCAATTCCTACAGCAAACAAGGTTGGTGTTTGGAGTGCAAGATGGTTTGGATTTTTCCTTGAGGCTATTCCTACCTTCTGCTTCTAAGTAAGACTCAAGCTACAAAAGGATGAAAGGGTTAACTCCGAGGAGGAAAACTTAAAGGGTTTACTGTAGAGTTGCACCTTTCTTGAAAGATTTTCACATAATACCTAACAAATAACCACACCAAAGACAGTCCATGCAAACCAACCCAAGCGTGATGAAACCTGGGAAAGTCTTGGAAGAACTTGCCAGTGCAAACACTGCATTTAACTATTCCAAAAAGCCAAACACTTAAGTCGTTTCCGTGAAACTCCACATTTGAAACCTGTATATAAAAGCCTCTAAAATATCCCAGCACAGCTTACTGTCATGCAGAAGTGATTCTCCTCCACTAATAAATTCCAGTTTAGGCCATTACAAAACTAGGCATTGACAATTAGTCCAGTATCCAACAAGCCAGGAACAGTTTCACAACAAATACAGAACACGTCTATATGTTCAGAACTGAGAGCAGCTTTGTTAGCTGGATTTATACAAAGAGCTTGTCAGAGAAACTGTGGTCTTCCCCCACGTCCCTCCTGGTTTCAGTCAAAACCAGACCTATCTTTATGATCTCCATAAAATATTGGCCGATCCCAAACCAGGGAAAACCAACCAAACAACAGAAAAAAACCTAAGCAGAATCTTAGTTTGAGTAAGCGGATCCAGATTTCAGGGATTGAAGATATTTGGTTCACAAAACACCTAATCATTCACTCAAGAAAACCTTTTTTCCCCCTAAACTGACATATGAAAATCTAACAGCATTGATAAAATACAGCGTTTTGTATACAAACTGCGGCAATGTCAACAAAGAGTTTCAACTGTTACTAATACAAGGGGTAGGAAAACCAGGAATTTCATTCATGGGCATTACGAATGTTTGTTAGCAAACAAATAATTCCATAAGAGTTAATACAGGGTTAAAAAGCAGCAACTCTTTTGTCAGAGATAAATGACACCTTGCTTTCCTCTCCAGAGGACAAGGACATTGTGGTCAAACACACAGGCTTGCAGCACATTTGGAAAGTGTTTTTGTTGCCCATAGCATCCAGGTCTTCAACAGCCGCTGGAGACCATCTCAGTATCCTCCACAGATGCAACAGTCACTGTACTCTGCTCTGCTTCCAAGTTAGGAAAACATTTAAAAATAAAAGCATCTGTTGGCTCAGTGGAGGGAGCAGGATTAGACTGCCCTTGCTCAACTCCATAAACTCAAAGTCATGGGAAACCTTTCACCGATTACATCTAGAATATTACTAAATTTCTCCAAAGGCCATGGCAGGACCTTGGAAGTCTCACAAGAAGCAGAAAATCAAAAACTACCCCAAACCCCACAACAAAAGAACCCAACGCAATGAGCTTATCCTCAGTATAAGGATATATTATAATTTCTGTTGCTCCGAATTTCTGTAGAAGACGTTACCATCATCTAAAAACCTATAAATAATTGAAGGCAGCCTGCTAATGGGATCTGCTATTATCCATTAGAAGATAACTTTTAATTTATTTTCCTCATTTTATTTATATTTAGTAGACAACACCCTGGATCTTTCTAAAGCAGTCGCAGCAGAGCCTGGGGTAACGTTAGATGTCAGACAGCACTAGGAACAAACACTCCGAAAAGTCTATTTATTATTAGGATATCTTATTCCTACTAACTTAAAGACAGCATTATTGTCAGTAAACCAGAACATAGACATTAACAAAACTACCCTTTCTTTATTGTCTACACGCAGGATTCAGGTTTTCCCTGCTTTGTTTGTGCCAGCAGGGAATGATGCAAATATTTGTTCTTCTGTGGTAACTTTAGGCTGGCAAAATTGACAAGCACCAGGTTTCAGACAACTTCACACTTAAGCATTTCAGTTTCTTTTAAAAGAAATATTTTAATTCCAATTATTGAATTTAAAACAACAAACGTGGTTTGTAACATGCCTCTTGAGCCGAAAGCTTTATTGGTCTCTCTAATAGCTGGAACTTTTCTTTCAGCAGAGAGAGTTTTGGCCAAACTCCACCACCAGCGATACTTCACTCATCCCCTTCACCTACGTGTTTATACCAGTAGCACCACCACCAGCGTGTTCTGGCACTAGAGGAAGAGTTCAGCTTTACCTCTACCTTAGAGGAAAGCATCTGGAAACCCCCCAGAATCTAAGTCGGCTGCGAATCCAACACCCGCATCGCTCCTTGCCGCGAGGCACGAGCTGCAAGACCCCGGCAGCGAATGCAGGAAAGCGTGTGCTCAGGTCACTGCTCTCAGACACCATTTTCAGGACAGCAAAGCTTCAGTGACTTCCTTATCTTTTCTATAATGGTTGGACTCGACGATCCAGTGGGTCTCTTCCAACCTGCTTATTGTGTGATTCTGCGATTCTGTTATCAGGAATGACTTTGGAGGCAGGATTGCTTACAAAGCAGCTCAACAGAGCAATCATTCCAGCCAACGCTTCTTCGGAGTTGGTTTCACCTCCAGGTTGACAGTTTGCATTTACTGCTCTAAGAAACAGACCTAACAGACCTGAAAGAGCTGCTGTGGGAAGTTAAAACGAGCTACTCAAACTCAGCTATCCTGACACACACTGTTCAAGAAGTCAGTCCCACACTCCTATTGTTCTATATATGTATGATATTGCAATATCAAGGCAGAAGAACTTGTTCACTGACTAAGTCCAGAGGCAAAAACATTCTGTTCTTTCTCAAAGATAAAAAAAAATGAAGCCCACAGCATCACTAACAACAGATGCTTTTTGTTTTCTGCCACGTGAACGCTGCACCACAGGGACGGTGTCTCCCTTCCCATCTACAGGTCAGGTTTGCCTCTTCTGAAAAAGATAATTCTGAGATATAATCTCACCTTCCTCAAAGTGGAAACCCAGTAGACAGCACTGAGATGTTCTTCACTCCTTCACACAGCCATTAAAGGTTATTATCAGATGCAGCACAGTCCGATAAGGTTCCACTGAACTGCACTATGATTTACGGAAAACTGCTTTAAGTGAAGCCTTTTGAGTCTCTAGCAAATCTCTAATGTATTCTTTAATAGGAACCCCGGTGAAACCAGACTCATTTAATCAGGGGATATGCAGCATTACCTCTCCAGAGCACATAAATACTTCTCCATTTAAGATACTGACAATCCAAGGCCACTAATATAAAATATTCATTCCTCCAGTATCAAAATCTGAAATTCCTGAAATGAACAGACTGATGAGGGCACCCATGAGGGTGGGAGGCTTTTGCACTGAACCGAGTTACGAGTTCATTTTCACAATTTAAGCACATCCATAAAGCTCAAGAACCACTCAAGGCAAAGGAAACCCAAACTTCCCAGTCTGGCAGCACACAAACCACCTTCTTTGATGAGCATGTTCCCAACAGAAGTGGAAAAGGGCCATTGAGAAAGACATGACAATTTAAAATGAGAGAAGAAACTCATATCCCTCCCTTTACACTACATGAACTTTGATCTTGAAACACTTCAAATATTTAAAATGTTAAATGCAGGGACTAATCTGTTCTTTGTGAGAGACTCCAGTCTCCCGTTATTGTTCATTTCCAAGAAGCAGACACTGTATGTCTCCTCATGATTCCAGAAACAAGACATCATAGTATTTAGAAGGGAAAGGAGGAAGAAAAACGCTTTGTTTTCGCACGCAAACTTAGAAAATGAAATTATAAAATCCCCAATCCATTGCACATATCTATATGGCATTTGTCTGGTGTCACAGCAAGTCATACCCAGAATGCAGAAGAAAAAAAAACACTTTTCAAATCTTGCCTTATTCTCGGTTCCCATCTGCTGAATGAATTACTCTTTGAAGCATGAAGTAAAACGTCAGTGAACGCAGCAAGCAGTGACAACAGCCTCAAAGATGTGGATTTTTTAGTCTTTTCAGGAAGTACATTTCCTTTATTCAGCTCAAAAGGTCTCATACTTCCTTTACCAGCTTAAAAGCACATTTTTCTATCTTTACTTGTGCTTTCCAGCAGCAGGAGAGGCCATTTAGACCTAATAAGCTGCAAATAGCAGCATATGAAAAACAAGGTGGGGGTAACTCCACAGAAGCAGCAGCAGCACACATTAAATGGGGATCCATATTTAGATGCTGAAGCAATCTTTGTTATCAGCCCTTTGTCTTTGAAAGGAAAAACAAAGACAAAATAATCACAAGCAGGTCAAAATAGACCAGCACTATACTCTCTGACAAGCATTCAGATAAGGTTTTGAGGGGAAATGAGTGGTTATAAAAATGGTTATAAAAGCTTGCTTTCTTTGACCAAATTGGCAGATATTTCCTCATTACAAATCCAGCCCATTCAATTAAAATAGAGCCATTTTTGCACCTTCCGTCCTGGATCAGAGACAATCTTGCTGTGGTTTGTAACTGTTGACATAACCTTTACCATCACTGAACAACTGAGTCACAGAAATAACTCAAATCAGCACAGAAGCAGCCCACAGATTTGGAAATATCAGTGAAACCACGCGCTGTGTGAAGGTTCATCTATTCACAGCACGATGCTAGAGAGAAAATGAAATCTGTAATGCTCTGAGAATCCATTAGCATCATACAGAGATTAGGTCACTGAAAACGGTGTCTGTGCATCCCATTGACCTCCCTGAAGGCACCTCAACCTTACGAAAGGCAAAATTCCAAGTGGACAGCAGAGAGCAAACAGAACATCAGGTGGGCGCAGGGTTCAGCCCAGGTGTGGGTTAGAAACCAGGTCTGACCAAACTCCTGTTTAGCTCCCTTTCAGTTCTTGTTTCATTTTATTTCCCTTTTAATACTTGGGCTTTGGTTTCTTGAGCAAGGCGGCGAAAGGGGAGCAGGGCAACGAGGGGAGCACTCGTAAAACTGGTCTTACCTGGGAGACAGAGGGTCACTTGTGGCCTCTGCCCTCACGCCTGGACTTGGGGTGGTTAAGCACCTAAAGCCCATCTCGACATGGTTACCCAGGAACATCCCCAGCACCCTTCCCTACTGACCTGAGTGAGTACGAGCAGCATCTTCAACCGCCTTGAGAGGAACTAAAGGAGAGCTGGGAGTCTGCTGAGGGGAGCAGGAGAAGGGACCCAGCTCAGAGAGAGGGAGCAAAGGGGGCAAGAGAGGGGATCCAGCTCAGGGAGAGTGAGCAAAGGGGGCAAGAGAAGGGATTCAGCTCATAGAAGGGGAGCAAAGGGGGCAAGAGAGGGGATCCAGCTCAGGGAGGGGGAGCAAAGGGGGCAAGAGAGGGGATCCAGCTCAGGGAGGGGGAGCAAAGGGGGCAAGAGAGGGGATCCAGCTCAGGGAGGGGGAGCAAAGGGGGCAAGAGAGGGGACCCAGCTCATGGAGGGGGAGCAAAGGGGGCAAGAGAGGGGACCCGGCTCATGGAGGGGGAGCAAAGGGGGCAAGAGAGGGGACCCGGCTCATGGAGGGGGAGCAAAGGGGGCAAGAGAGGGGACCCGGCTCATGGAGGGGGAGCAAAGGGGGCAAGAGAGGGGACCCAGCTCAGGGAGGGGGAGCAAAGGGGGCAAGAGAGGGGATCCAGCTCAGGGAGGGGGAGCAAAGGGGGCAAGAGAGGGGATCCAGCTCAGGGAGGGGGAGCAAAGGGGGCAAGAGAGGGGACCCAGCTCAGGGAGGGGGAGCAAAGGGGGCAAGAGAGGGGACCCAGCTCAGGGAGGGGGAGCAAAGGGGGCAAGAGAGGGGACCCAGCTCAGGGAGGGGGAGCAAAGGGGGCAAGAGAGGGGACCCAGCTCAGGGAGGGGGAGCAAAGGGGGCAAGAGAGGGGACCCAGCTCAGGGAGGGGGAGCAAAGGGGGCAAGAGGAGGGGTGTGGGCAGCCAAGCTTGGGGCAAAAGAGGGGCATTTGGGGTAGGGAGTGGGACAAAAGTAGGGGCATGGGGAGCAAGAACTGCAGGGGTAAAGAGGGAGGTGGCAGCCCAGCCTGGGGCAGAAGAGGACAGAGGAGGTGCAGAGGGAGCAGAAGGCAGCACGAGGGGGGCAAGAAGGGGTGTGGGGGCAAGAAGGGAGGCATAGGGAGCAAGAACTGCAGGGGTAAAGAGGGGGACAGCCCAGCCAGGGGCAGAAGGGGACAAGGGCACAGAGAGAAAATGCGGGAGGGCAATAGACGAGGCAGCCCAGCCCGGGGCAAATGGACAAAAGGAGGGGGGAGAAGGGGGCCCCAGCCCAGCCCCGGGGGAGGCGGCACGGGGGGGACGAGGACTCCCGCCAGGCTGCCCGACCCCTCCGGTTTAACAGCGGGGAAAGAAAGAAAATGAATCAATAGCCCAGACACGCACAGCACCATCCCCCCTCACCCAAGCCCGCGGAAAGGCTCCGCTCCGCTCCTCCCCAGCCCCAAGCCCCGGCTGCCGCCCGCCCCTCACCTCCGGCACCGGTCCTGGAGCCGCCGCATGGGTGCGGGGGTCGGGGCGGGGCAAGGCGGCGGGATCCCGAGCCCGGACCCGCAGCGGCGTGCGAGCCGCCGGCCGGGGAGGCGGGGGAGCCGCGCGGGGGCCCCTTTTAAGCGGCCGAGCCCAGACCGCACCCCCCCCCCCCAACCCCCCCAAACCCCCGCCCCGCCGCGGCGCCGCCTCCGCCCGCAGCGCCCGCCCCTCTATGGCCCCGCCCCAAACGGCAAACCACGCCCCCTTAGCCAACAAACCACGCCCCTCACCCTCAAACCACTCCTCCTCATCTCGAAACGAGGCGCCCTCCACCCGAAACCACGCCTCTTCAGCACAAAGCCCCGCCCCTTCAGCACAAAGCCCCCTCCCCTTTAGTCCAAAGCTCCGCTCCCCTCAGACCTAAGCCCCGCCCCCTTAAGCCCTCAGCCCCTCAGCAATGGCGGGAGATGCGGGGTGGTGCCTGGAGACACAGAGCAGGGGCGGTAGTTCCCCACCGGCAGTTTTTACTGCCTTGCAAAATTGTCTTGGGTTGCACGAATTGATCAAGTAGGCAGGGCTTGGTGAAAGCTCCCCTGTCCCTCCCCAAGGTGAAGTTTGAAGTGCCGCGTGAGATATCAGCGGTGAATGGAATTCAATCACGAGGTTCTGTTAATGGAATCATAGAATCACAAAATCACCAGGTGGGAAGAGACCCACCGGATCATGGAGTCCAACCATCCCCATCAATCACTAACCCATGTCCCTCAGCACCTCATCCACCCGTCCCTTAAACCCCTCCAGGGATGGGGACTGAACCCCCTC
Organism: Clamator glandarius; assembly: GCA_033459285.1. Lineage (NCBI taxonomy): Eukaryota > Metazoa > Chordata > Aves > Cuculiformes > Cuculidae > Clamator > Clamator glandarius. The sequence continues at coordinate 1,850,660 of JAUNZM010000326.1, read as the reverse complement.
CCTGGGCAGCCTGTTCCTGTGCCCAATAACCCTTTCTGTGAAAAATTTTCAGCCTAAGCCTCCCCTGGTGGAGCTTGAGGCCATTCCCTCTCGCCCTGTCCCTTGGGAGAAGAGGCCAGCACCCTCCTCTCCACAACCTCCTTCAGGTAGTTGTAGAGAGTAATAAGGTCTCCCCTCAGCCTCCTCTTCTCCAGGCTGAACACCCCCAGCTCTCTCAGACGTTTCTCATAAGGCCTGTTCTCCAGCCCCCTAACATCACACAAAAGCTAAGTTTCTTCTAACCCATTTGCCACAGGCAAGTCCTTATTATAAGTCGACACAATAACCAGTCTCCTTGTTCATTAAACAGGTAATAGAGAGACAAACATTCCTAAGGAGCTCCCTGGTTGCCAAAGTGGATGTACTGGTGACACAACATGGCTAACGTCCTGACTTTTTGGGGTTGCAGGGTGGCTTTGGAGGCAGCGAGGCCGCTTATTATGGCTCCTTGGCCAATTTAGAGCTGCACCGGCCCCTTAATGAGGCACGGGAAACAAGTTTGGCAGGTGAGACTCCTCTTCACTCCCAGTCTAAACGGGAGAGTAAATCCAGCATTTCTGGTAAAGAAGGGTGGAGAGAAATACCCTTCTGCATTCTTTCGACTTCAGAACAAATAGAATATGGGATCTAGCCTTCCTCTCTTACGCTGAACGTGATAATGGAGGAAGGTGGTTGCACACAGGCTTGGTTTAGGAGCTTTAGAGGTAAAGCTTTTCCCTTTCCTTAGATTTAGAGAGCAACTCCTGAATTGTGATTGTAATTGCGTGACTGCTTCATATGTGTGTGTGCAGCTGTGGTAGAAATACATTCTAAAAGAGATCTTCTTGACTGGTGAAACACAACTTACTGATGCAATTTTTGAAGGAAATTCTTCAAATTTCTAATACAAAACCCAGGCTGGCAAGAGGTCTCAGGTGAGCCCAAGAGAAAGCACTTTGTGCTCCACTTTGGGTACAAGTGCAAGCTGGGGAGCGCTCTGGAGCCCTAGGGGAGACTCGAGGCTGGGCTTCCCTTTAAGCACATTTCTCCAGCCCAGATTCAGTGGGTGAGTCAGCCTGGAGCTGCTCAGAGAAGGACTTGGGCTTTCTTAGAGCATCCGAGGACACACGGGAGCGGAGCCACCCTGTGAAACCTTGCGCTCTGGGTCTGAACCAGAATGAGGGTCCTACAGGCAGGAGGGATGCAGCTTCTTTTTTTCCCTTGCTGCCAACTGACCCAGATTTCTGCTTGTTCTAAGGTTTGTTTTTTTTTTTAGCATAGTGTGATGGAGAAGCATCTCTCACTGAAATGCATGTCAGTGGTCTTGTGAAATGAGCACTTCTCCCTCCCTCAGCCCTCCCCAATCTAATTAATGAGGTCATCCCACTGAAGGCAGGCTTATAAATAGCTTTCCAAACACTAATGGAATTAGTTGGGGCCTGGACTTTGCCAGGGTGACACGGCTGTCGAAGAAGGGCTGGCTCCTTGGCGTGTACAGCTACTTGCAGTGGAAATGTTGAAGCATAAACATTTACCTGATGTCACAGCGCTCTTGCTGCCAGCATTAAACATGCAATGGGATGATGCCATTACCTGGTGATACAATAGGGAAGATTTCCTACAAGTAAAACAAGCGATTGTGGAGGAATGTGCCTTGTATTAGATCAGATTAGGCTAGACGATAAAATTTTAAATTCTGCTAAAGGTTTTTATTTTCTTCACATTTCTGAGAAAAGTGGATTTTTCACAGACACAGACCCACAAGATTTTGTGGGGACAGTAACTAATTACTGATAGGAATCTTTAGTATGAGAGCAATTAATGGGAAATGAGCAGTGCAGCTATAAACTCTAAGGAGAGAGTGATGGTTTAAAATTGTTCGGCTATTTAAGTAATCTGTGAATTGAGGCATTGAACCCCTTTGAAAGCAATGGCTGAATTATTAACGTTTAAAAATTTGCTGTGAGTCTGGAATTTTATAATAAAAATAAAACCTAAATATGTCACAGAGAATGTAAGGTCCGATTGGTTAGAAAACTTAACCCAAAATGCAGAGAGAATATGTTGGTTGTTCACTGATTTAGGGACTTCAACTGAATGAGATTTGAGCTCCTACACAAGAGGCAGACATGAAATTATAATTTTATTATCTACGTGACTAATGAAGTTTAATTACATCTTCAGGAAGATAATGGAGACACATTTCACAGTCTATATAGCACATAATAGTCCTGGCAGGTATTGCATTTCCTGCAGTAAACAGAAGTGCATCCATTTCAACATGCCTATTGAGAAACCCAAAGAAGATTAAAGTTTATATCCATCTATCTTTTCAAACAAAGTATGAAAGACTTTTTTTCTGAAAGTTGCTAAGATCCCCTGGCATCCTTGATCTTAAAGCACAGATTGTAATGTACCAGTTGTTCAAACTGTTTCAAAAGCACTGGCATTTTCTCCTTGTTTTGATTAGCAAACTTGGGTCCATCTGGATTCATGATGTACCTCAAATGTATTTTCATCAGGAACACTTTCTAGAAGGATCACACTGATTTATTTGTAACAAACTGAACCTTCTGTTCAAGTGAAAAATTGCATTCCTCCTTGTTGCATGTGACGCATTCAACCTTCCCCTTGGATAAAGAAGTTGCCACAAGGGCAGGAGGTGCTTTGTGTAGCTGAGACAAGATCACATCTTTAGAGGATAAGGAGAGGGAGAAGCAGCACTTGTCAGTATGCAGACTGGCCTTGGACCAGCAGCACGGATTCTGAGTCATCAGATGATCAAGTCTGTTAATGACTGTAGAGAACTTCAAAAAATACAGAAATATCCTGCTTTCAGATATTGATTCAGGTGTTTCCTTGGGGAAGCTTTAGTCATAAAGGTACCAGGCTTGTTTAGAAATAACAAATGTCAAGTTTTTTGGCTTTTAGTAACTGCACCATGAAAAAAGAGGATCAGGGATTCTAACCTGCTGGTTATGGCTTGGTGCCCATAGCCCTCGGAATACCTCTCCATTCCTCCAACAGAAATCAGTATGTGAGTTAAGCTAACAGGCAAATGGGAGTTTGTTAAAAGGCAATATAAAGGTAAAAAATCACTCATAAAGATAATTTTTTTTTGTCTTTGTCTTCAAGTTCAGTTTGGACCTTGCTGAAGAACCCCTGAAGAATTACATTTCCTTTTCTTAAACCAAAAGCATAATAGCGTCACGAGACTGCGTGTGGTAGCCTGCCTTTAGGCAGCCTGCAATTGCAAATAAAGAATTACTCTAACTATTTTATAACAATATGTACTTTCAGTGTCAGCAGAACCTAGGAGACCAAGACTCCCACATGATGCTCTGGTTGCATTGATGGGATCTCATTATTGTGACCTGTGAAGAAAAGCATCACCGCCAGCTGCACCCCCCTCTTGGAATAAGGAAAAAGAGTATTAATTGCCTGCTCACAGATCCTGGATTTTGCCATCCATTCTAAGCCTCCAAAAGTGAAGGAAAAAACTTTTGAAGATTTTTAGCAACGTGTTACGCAGGACAAATTATTTCTCTTTGGCCCCAATATTTTATATATCCACAAATTTTTGCCTATTCAAAAGTAAATGAAAAATGTTCACATTTACACCAAAGCCAGAATAAATCAGTCATGTGTTTAAGTCCCTCCTGAGAAGCAAAGCAGATTGTTTTTAATTGACGTTTGTGACATTGACATGCAAAAACTTGTACCCTCCTCTTTTCTTCCCACCATTGGGTTTTTCTGTGAATGTGTCTGCCGGCCATAATCACTCTTAATACCTCATATCTGACATCACAATCAATGAAGTGAAATACGCTGCAACTTAATGGGTTTGACATAAAATCCATTTAAGTTAACAGAAAGACTCTCATTGTTTCCTATCGGCTCTAGGTCAAGGCTAAAGTGAACAGAGGGGGTGGAATTTAGTCTGTCATTTGTCATCTGGGAGGAAATTATTTCCACATCCCATTTGGACTGCTTAGGGATTTTAAACATATTTAGCAAAAGAAAACAAATTGATTTCTTGTCAGTGGTCAGATGGTTGAAATTTCACCCTGATTGGATAGTCTCTCATTTTGAGATTTTTAGATAAGTTTCCTGAATTATATTACATCTTATGGTTGTATTTTAGTTTAAAATGGTACCTAGCTTTCTCAATAGTTTAGAAATAAACAAATAGAGGAGATAAGGATCAGGATGAGTGGAAGCTGGTTCAATTGAAGAGGTGCCTGAGAGCCGTGAGCAGGTCAGGGAACGCCGACTGGCAGGGGCTGCGCGGAGCCAGGCAGCCTGTGAACTCGCTTTGCCCTTCCTACCAGCAGTTCGTGGGGCTTTCTCACAAAGCATCTTGCTGACAGCTTGTTAGTTTTAATTTTTTTGTTTGTTTCCTTATATACATTTGGAAAGGGAGAAAGCATCTATACTCCAATGCACAGCATTGTCTCAAGTCACCTAGGTTTTATCAAGAGATTTAATAAAATCTGAATTAATTTATCCCCGTTGCTTGCAAATGTTTACAAGTAAAAATTAGAAGGAATATCCTCTTTATTTTTAGTTCCTTTGATATGGTGAGAGACTTTTCTCGCAGTGCTTCTGCAGAAATAACTTACAGTACTTAAGGCAAAAGTCCAAACTGCTGGTTGTGGCAAAGAGTAAAAGGAGTTCTGTTTCACAATGGTTGGAAATTCTTGGTATGAACTATTTGATTACTGGTGGGCAGGCCAAGTTGCTGAGAGGACACAGGATCTGCAAGAGACAATGGTATCTAGAGGTTTGCTTCCAGCACAGATTTGTTTCTTTGGCTGGCAAACAGAGCGATTGCAAAACGAAAGTTGCTGCTATTAGCAACTTGGAGAGGCCTTGCCTCCAGCATCCACTTAGTCTTCACCCCACCCTTGAGATAGAGTTATAAATTGTGTTATCTTTGGTGGAAGGCATGAGTTTTCAGACAGACTCTGACCTACTTCTCTTTCTGTTGTGGTGCAGGAAAGTCTACGGCTTTCTAGTGCTGTAACTGAGTATTGGGACTCACACTGATGAGGCTCGGACCCATCGCAGAACGGCTGGAATGCCTAAAGAGAAAAAACGCAAAGAATTGGGAGCTTTTTAGGAGCCAGTTAGACATTAAGTGGGTAAGCAACATTCCAGAGGAACACAGGAGTCCCTCAGAGTGTTTTTCAAGATTGGACTCTCAGACAGCAGATTTCTGTCCTCTGGATTTCTGGGTCTCGAGGCTCAGCTAGCAATATTTACAAGGAGAAGATAAATTGGCTTAACAAAATAAAGAAATAAACAGACAACATCTCTGATGAAGAGTCAGAATAGCGATGTCTGTGTGTACAGAGCATGGCTTTTCAGAAACTGCTCCTTCCCTGGGGCTGTCAATTCTGAGCTCCTTCTGGTTACCCAAAGAGGAGAGGGAAACCTCACTAGAGCTTGTTCTGCTGTACTGGACATTACAACCTTCTTATCTGTAGCTAATAGATGCAAAATTACAAGGCTACACTTTTGGAATGGAACCCAGAGCCTTGAAGGAAGGGCAGGCTTTCAAAAGCTGTTTCCTCAGTAGCTTCTGCAGTGGCTGGGAGGCAGCGCTGGCAGCAGATCAAAGCCTAGGAATTCCTGCACTGTGCCTGGTCCATTCCTCCTGGCTGAGGTCACGCCACTTTCCTCCTTTCTGTTTGACTTGAGCAGGCTCAGTTTTATAAATTACGGGGTGCGATCCAGCCCAGGTGTCAGAGGGAGGATGAAGAAGGCGTTGCTGCTGCCTGCTGTGTGGCCACCACGGTGGCATCTCTCATGCCCTCAGCAGCCCTTGCCAGCAGCTGTGCCCTGTGCTGCGGTTATCAACTCTGCAGGACTTATTTTAAACAGCCTGACATCTAATATAAATAGAAATGTTGGTTTCTGAATTGCTACCAGTTCTTTGTAATTTTACTGGAGTCTTGTAATAGCGTTTTAATTAAATACCAGCTTTTTACATTGTAGAGAAGAACCCCCAAAACTATTGGCTCCTTTGGCACCAGGAAACCCTCAGTGGGAGTGAAAATGACAAAAGTTTTAATCAGAATTTTCCAAAGGCACATTTCAGTTTTTCAGTGGAAATCCATATTTCCCATATTTTGGCAGTAGAGCTCTATTGGTACATTTGAACTAATGTTAACTATTTACTATTTGAAAGATCTTTAGTGCCCTTGAAGTCTAAAAGGATGGAACCTCCTTGGATGAAAGCTGCCCCTCAGCAGAGGACGGGTGACAACTCTGCAGGAACTCCTCTCTTTCATGTTTTAGAGCTTTGGGGAGCAGAGGCCCAGCCTTCAGACAGTTTCATTTATCCCATCGAAATGGAGGGGTTCACTTGCTTGCCTGCAGCGTGGAAGGTTAAAGTAAATGCTTGTTAAACAACAGGCTGTTCAGTGCAACAGACATTAGTGCTGCTTTTAGTCATCAATATGTTGCTAATTAAAGATCACCGATACTGTTAAAGCTCCAGATTATTCATATTAAAAGAGCTTTTTTTTTTGAAGTTTTGTGTTGTCATGCAAACATCTCTATAATTAAATATATGCTTGACTCTTTCTGTCTCCACTTAAGTAAACATTAATGGGGAACTTACTAAAAACAACTGCTAGAAATGTTTCTGTATTAAACTTCAAACATATTAATATCAAATTACAGTGATTATATAAGACCGATATGAAATCGCTAAAGGAAATCAAGGCTAAATGATTTTGGTTTTGGAATCATCCAGGATAGACCATTCAAACTGTTTTTATTGCAGCTCTTCTACAGGCACAGCAGATACCTGTGCTTCATCACCAAGGGGTGGTTTAAAAATAAACATCTTTAAGCACAAAATCTCTCCACCTGCAGCATAAAAGAACAGCCCTAAAGTTGCAAAATCAAAGGCCTTAGCATTAGGGAGCACTGGAATGATAGTCAGCTCAGGCTTAATCTTCCTGGAGATGTCTAATATGATGCTGGATTTACTGCCATAATCAAACAGTGTTTTTCCTGTAGGAAAAAACACACACTGGATATACTACATTCACTGTTGGAGCAGTTATTCAATATTTCATTTTCTCGTTACTTTTCAATATGTGGCTCACGGTTTAATCAAAGCTGGGAGGGAGAGGTCTTACATACAACAATCCTGATTATCTGATCTGATCCTGGGTCATTTGCAGAGCAGTTCTAACCTAGCTTATGCACTCAAGTGCCATTGCGTGAAGGCTTGTGGCTTGATCCTGCGGTCACGGAGTGCAGATGGATGCTCGGGATAACTAGGAGTAGCCAGGATTGTAGTAGTGGCTGAAGGTCCCAAAGGTGCACTTTTTCCAGCCACTACCAAACCTCTTGTCTGTGCAGGAGCATTTCCAGCACTGCTGCAGGGCTCAGTCAAACCTCTTGCCTCTCTCTTTAGTGCTGTGGGGTGGGGGTGAACTACATACCTACTAAACAAGCTGAAGGTCTATAACAAAACTAAATTTGGATCAAGTCTTTTTTAGCCAGTGAGTGGGACCTTAAATGGAGATGTTGTTTGTAGCCATCCCTTTGCTGCTAAGGAGCAGGGAACAAATATTTGAACAAGTGCCTTCACAAATCCAGTCCACGTAAACCCTCTCCCCTCCCTGCAATAAAAAGCTGCCAAAAAGGTTTGCTCTCCATTCAGCTTTGCTGCAGGTGATAAAGGTGCCTGCCTCGAAAAGCAGTCCTGCACTCCACACGGAACGTGGCACGCCGGGAATGACCCAGCTGCCCTGCTCAGCCTGAAGGGCACATCCTCAGCCACTCTCAAGAGCTGCAGCTCCAGTGTGGCTGCTGCAAGCCAGACCTGCTCTCTGGACCTTTATTCTGGCTGATTCGCTGCACAGATTTACATCCCAAATCCTGCTTTTTCCGCTGAAAGGCAAACCCACAAACCAAGCAGTTTAGAGTCTCTGTTTCAGTCACTGCGACTGGATGTTGACAGAGGAGGGATGGAGAGCGGCATCACGAAGGCACCAGCTCTGCTCATCCCCACTTCCTAGCTTGGAGGGGAATGGGACAATGCCCATCCTCCCTCCGATGTTCACTCAGAGGAGGTGGAGAAGCTGCTCGATTTTGCTGTCAAAAATGGGCATGAGAGTAAGGCACGCAGCCTGAACTTGAGATAAGCCTGTGGGAATGCGGGCAGCCACTCTGCATGCCTGCCCTGGGGAGCTCTGCCAGCTCACCTCCAGCCCTGACCTCATGTAGCCCCTTGTCATTCCAGCTCCTGAGGCCAGCCCGGAGCAGAGGCTTTGTCCTCAGTGCAGGAGAATGGTTTGTTTTGACGGCAGGATCATTAATGTGCCTCAGTTCCGTAGCTGTAAAATCCTAGGGGAGATGAGGCATGGGTAATTTTTACTGTGCCACAGCTAGGTGAGCGTAACACAATATTCCTGCTCAGCTACCTGGCTGTAAAAACTGCTAATAGTGGGTCCTGCTCAGTACCGAGAAATCCCATCCTATCACTGCCAGACTCCTGTCATGTTTTAAGACCTTAAGGAATCTTATATACGCACGTACATCCCTACATATAGCAACGTCCATGTGTACATGTAGCTGCTCCATCCAGGTTTTGCCCTGATTTCATAAACCATAATCACTAATCTTTTCCTCCTTGGCTGTGCTTGTAGCTGAACTGTTCAATTCTGCTGTGGGAGTGCTCAGCTCTAACGCTGGATAAAAGCAGCGGGAAAGAAAAGTTTACTGACACTTCTCCCATATTTCAGTATGGTTTATTTTTTTGTTCACCATCTGTTTGTGCTAATAAACTGCAAATATAAATATGAAGCCATAATGTTTTGCGTGTGTATTTGACATTGATAGAAGAAATTATCTTTCCTACAGATTCTCAGTTATATATTGGCTTCCGTTCTGTATTGCACCATGTTGATATGAGAAGGAAACGTTTGCCATTATAGCACTTTGCAAACATGGTTCTCTTCCAAGCTTTCCATCTTGGTACTAAATAAATATGTATGCAAGATAGTGTGTGTATTACTACAAAAGGCTGGTATTTACACAACAGCCAAACTTACACAAATTCTAATGCATAGTTCACACAGCACACATTTTCTAACACATGGAGCTCCAGCTGATCTGTACAGCTGCCCTCACTCCACCTCCAGGACCAGAAAACCCAGAAGAGAACAAACGTGTTTTCTTCATGCTGAACCTTAAGCATCCCAATGAAATGCCTCATCACCCTCAGCTTTCTGTCAGAGGAGAGAAAACCCAACTAAAATCTGTGTTTCCTCTGGAGGTGCCCATCCCTCTCCCCTCTCCATGAAAGTGGGCTGGATTTCTAATCAGGTGCTCGGGTTGGTAAAAGAGAGGAGGTGTGTGTCAATAGCCATTAGCTAGGACTTGAAAGCTATGATTGACCCAATAACACTGGTTCTGAAAGTAATCAACTCACCCAACAATCATCTCAGTTAAAATAAGGAACATTTTCAATACCCAGGAAGGCAAAAAGATGGCTTGCCAGTTTTGAAACAGTAAAAAATGTAAAATGGTAAAAAAATCCATCCAGCTGAGTTTTCCAACCGCTGACATATATTTTGTTCCTCTTTACAAACTCCTGCAGCTGGTGGCTATTTAGAAACCATCACTCCTAGAAAAGCAGTAGTTGCTCAGCCCCGAAGGAGAAGTCACATCCCAGACAGTGTGAGGTGCTGAGCTCTGTCTCGTAGATCACCCGTGGTTCATCCCTGCACGTGGCCATAGTTCAAAGCCCATGTGGTTAAGGAATGGACTAGCAGGGTGGGAACTGAGCAGCTCCAGGGACTCCTCCATCTGCCCTTGGGGAAGAGGAAAGTCCTGAAATCAGCATCTCCTGACCTCATTCTGTTCTGACCATCATTTCCATTTAGTGTGGGTTTTCCCATTTTGGTTGTATGATCGCACTGTCAGTTTAGACACAGCTCCTGGAAGCCTCGCAAAGATGTATACACATTGCAAACATGCATGAGTGTGTTTATATATATATCTATAACCCATGGTTTTTACCAAGTAGATTTGACTGCAAAAGTGATAGAGGGGTGCAAAGACTGGGGTGATTTATACCAGGTGAAGATCTGGTCTATATGTTGTAACTTACCTCATGAAAAGTAAACATGGCCTTGCATCATAAACCATAGGCTGGAGCCAAGAAATAGCTCAGCTGGAGAAGTCACAGAATAAGGAGAGCACAAGCCTGTTCAGGTAAGAGAGCTCTGTATCTAAAAACGTGTCCTGACATATTCCCAAGAGGAGGCTTGGTATTTTTGAAGCTGATTTTTTTTTTCTTGCAACTCCCCAATTCTCTGAGCTCATTAAAATAAAGACACTCTAATTTCCAGTTGGGGCCAAAAGGGAAATGGCAAGGAAGGACTTCTTTGCAATGTCGATTCTCAAATTCCAGTGAGAACAGCAATGGGGTTCTCATTAAGCCACTGTCAAACACTAACTTACCGCACTGTCAAAAGAATGGAGGACTGCTATTACCTTATATGCAAAAGGTATTGAAAAAAAGACCAGATGATTCATAGCTTGTGTACAAGTCTGCCTTCCACGATGGGCAGACATCATCCAGGTCTGCCAGAAACGAGATCTCTGGTTGGCAAAAACAAGGGTCTTGTTACCTGGCCCCATCCCAGGAGCATTACACATCCCCTGTGTCTGGGGGTTCTATCCATAGGACCCCAGTTCTGAAGGTACAAAACAACTCAGAGAACAAGGTGCTTTTCCAGATACTAAAGTCTTCAAGAGAAGCAAAGAAGCTATTTTTTTTATCGCACCAAACCTTGAATACTGCAAGAAAGCCCTGGGAATCCAGTCAAATCTCTGCTAAACAGGACACTCAGTCTCTTAGGGAGGGACTCCAGCTTCAGCTCCAGAGTTTTCCACATTGTAGTTGATGTTTCAAGGACAGATGTCAGAGGAAGACAGTTTGATCAGTCAAATTATTTCAGTTCAAATTGGAATAGATACTTCATTCATCCCATCTCTGCTTGAAAAATGCTGTCTGCCCACCAAGCATCCTGACTGATGACTAAGAAAAAACATTGCTCGAGGCCCTCAAAAGGAAAACCGAGTGAAGTGCTTTGTCCCACAGGTACCCAGTCACTCCAGTGACAGTGGGTTTGGAGTGTTCATAACTGCAACTACCTTTGCTCCTCAGGGAGGCTTTCCTCAAATCCATGGGTTGGTCTGAGGACCAAGACACTGTCTTTTAACAGTTAATTAGCTAGCACAATTAGAGGTCCTGTTGTTGCAGAAGAGCAACAAAAGGAATGTGAAAACCACCTGCCAGATTGCTGCTGGACCTGAAAGCAGAGATGGGTGACAGAAACGCTCAGGAAGCCCATCCAGCAGCCAGATCATGTCTCAACGTGTCTGAAGCACAGCAGCCAAATACTAATCATGACTGTACCCTTGCAAATTTGGACCTTCTCTCCCCATTGCACTTGCACTCATGTCACCCCTGGGTATTTCCAATGAAATCCCATTGCATTACCTCAACTAACCTCCTGCCAGTGGGGAAAGGGAGAGCAGAGGGCAGCCTGCTGGCTTCGGGGCCACGTAGGTTCACTCCCGAGTCCCAGGAAAGCAGAATCTGGAAGTTCCAAACCGCTGCAAGTCCCAAAACTGGAGCATGGAAAGGCACAAAGTATGCACAGTGGGCTGAACCTGTATCCTAGAATGCACTTTTTGGAAAGATGATGCTTAGGACAGTAGTTGCTTTATGAAGTGACTGTCAAATCATCTGCTCTGTCCCATGAGCTTCTGGAGAAGAGAAAGAGGGTAATGCAAGGTAAGGTGAAGAATGAGAATCAAGGTGAGGTGACTTCTGATGAAGTTCAAGATACTGTAAAACAGGGTTAAACTAGAAGCACCTGCAATCTCTGTACAATAACCTGTAATTATGTGCACAAAGACAAATATCTCTCTCTATGTGGGTGTATGCATGCATTATACACTAATATGGGTCTAACAACCAAAGAAGCTGATATAGTTGCTTTTCTTTCTGCTTTACCTTTTATTAGGAGATACGCATCATGATCGTTTCAAGTTTTCAAATCCATGGCAAAACATTAAAGCATTTTCTGACTTCACCACATGCCCATGCAGGAGCCTGTCCTGTGCCAGCAGCCAGGGCTGTACCTACAAATCTATTTCTCTCTCTGAAGTGTGGCAGCCTGCCCTGCCCCAGTCATCTCGGGCACTTGCTGTCCCCACTTCAGGTTAAAGTCACAATCAAGCACACAGAGTTTTAAGCCCAAAGTGCCGCTTTGAACTCGGAGCTTATTGGAGCCCTCGTTGCCTTCTGGCAGATTATTCTGTGAGTTCAAGACAGTCGTGATCTGGCTGACAGCGGTTTATCCGTTAAGACAGAAAAGCTGGTGCCCTGTAGGAGCAGAGCTAATCTGATGGAGCAGCATTTAAATAAGAGCTGTAAAATGCCTCTGACCCAGGAGGATGCTTTCCAGCCTTGCGCTGAAGAGGATGCGGTGACAGAAAGCTGCCCCACGCTTGCAGCATCGTTACGCATCGACCTAGAGCTGTGCTGCTGGGGGGCACACATCCCACCTGGCCCCGCTGAGGACGTGCATTGCTGCAATCTCAGTGAGGTCCCCACGCTCACCCTGGCCTCTGCGCTCATGCGGGGGGCTGCTGACACCCAGCTCTTGCTCCCTCCGTCTGCACAGTATGGGAAGTACCTGGAGGTCCAAGGCTGCCCCCTCTGCATTGCAGACATACACCTGCTTGAAAAACAAATAATGGCAAAAAGCTAGGCCTGGTCCAGTCCGGGTTAGAGCAAGACTTTGCTAAGTGGAGAAACAGAGAGAGGTGCTTCACCTTTGTGTGATGAGGGCACAGCCTGGCCTCAAGCTATTTTCCTTCATCCTTTTCATCCACTTGACTTGTGCTCTAAAAAAATGGAAACGGTCTGGCTTCTCTGCTCTGTTATTCCAGGTTAACCTGTGCATTTGCCAGCAGAGAGAGCACAGAAAAAACATGGTCACAACCCCCCTCCTCCCAAGAGGAAGCAATGCCCTGCAACGAGACCTTGCTGTGAAGCTCTGCCCTGCCGTAACCTTTGGGGGAAGCATTCACAGGCACCATTCAGCCCTCCCAGTGGCCAAACCTTTCTTTGCCCTCTTGCCACAAACACCACTGTCCACTCGGATGCTCTGCGTCAGGATCCTCTCTTCTGCCGCTCACCAACAGAGCAAATAAACAGCGAAATGAAACCACAAATTCACCTTAAGCGGATAAAGCGGGCAAAACGTTTTCCACTTGCAAAAGGGGAAGAGCAGTGGGTCCATCTGCAAAATCATTAACCAGCCCACGACAGTATCTCCTGTCCTCCTGATGGCAGTTAACTGCCACCCCATGAAGCAGATGGGTTTTTGTAATGCTGAGAACACAAAATCACAAGAGAATCATAGAATAACGAGGTTGGAAGAGACCCACCGGATCATTGAGTCCAACCACTCCTATCAAACCCTAAACCATGCCCCTTAACACCTCATCCACCCGTGCCTTAAACACGGAGGCAACCTTGGGGATCTGCCCCACTGCAAAGCTGGTGAGACAAAGTTCGTTGGAGGGAGAGTGAGTCCTTGTCCCTTCAGCTCTACAGGGGAGCAGCACGTGTCCCCCGCGGCCAAACAAACCTGCTAAGGCAGTTGCAAAGCCACTCAGACCTGACAATGATGAACTGTGGCTTCTTCTCCAGTTACAGCATAAAGCTCCCAGTTGCCTAAGCAGTTCTCTAACCTCTACCACAATAACTTGGTAAAAGCCTCCATCCTCCCGAGGAACTCATAAATACCAGCATGTTCCATATGTACGCCTCCCAAGGATGTAGTGTTAAGACATCACAATTATTTTTTCCATGCCAGAATGAGTTAAGGTGGGAGTCTCTGTCCTGGCTTTGAATTTCCTGGCTTTCCCCTCTCTGCGTCACGACATAATTCTTTCCAGCCAGCCTTTTCCTCAGATGTTCAGTGTTAGCATTGGGATCCCTGCCAGCTCTCCTTCCCAAAACAAACACAGAGCCTCCTGATGCCAGAGATTTGCCTTCTATTCACTACCCCAGGGACCAAACACTTGGCCGTACAAGCACTGCCCCAATTTTCAATTCTGCAGATGTATAGAAGGAAAAATGCAGCTTTGTAGAGCCCTGTCTGCACTAGAAAAGACTTGATGGCGTGTCCCTACAAGCTGTCTCTCTGCATTAACTGTAAATAAAGCTTCAATTAATTAAGGAGGTTATTTGCCAAGTTAGTACACACCGTTTCAGCATGCAAAATAAAGCTTATTGTTAAATTACTTTTTCCTGGTGTAATCCTGCCTGCATTGGACTTTTCAGTAGTAATAAAAACCCGTTATTAAACCACTCTAGTTTAATAACATAAAACTAATGCCCTGACGAGTGATGCTATATTATTCCCATCTCAGTAAAACACTTTCCTTCTTCTTCTCCAGTGTCCTTGGGTTCACACCTTATCTGCCTTTCTAACCTGTGTGGTTTGCCCGGAGGGTTGGAAATCGCAGAGCTCCTGGTGGCTGAGGAGAAACGATTCAGTGGAAACATTGCCGCGAGACCTGTAGATAGCAAACCACATTCCAGTACTGCTCTGAACCCGCTGAGACTGAGACAGAGCCTTTCTCTCGGCTAAAGGACATGTCCTTCAGGCGCAGGACAGGCGAAGCGCATGTCCTTTAGCAAGCCAAGGCTATTGCCATCTTCTCTTTTTTGGAAAGGGAACAAGTGGGTTTCCTCTTTTCGAGGAAGTAACTGTGACTTATGTCAAGTCTGTGCTTACTGTGCTCCTCGGAGTGGAAGAACATGTAGAGAACAGGAAAGAAATCACCTGTAATAAGCGCTACCGATATGCTTCCATCAGGTACAGTGGTGGTGGTGTTGGGGGGAGCGGGTGGTACAGAGGCTCTACCCAATGGAAATGGCGTGTGCAAACATTAAATCACGTGCTTGCTACTCACAGAGCTTTTTTCAGTCCTCCTTTCTTATCCTTATTAGATTTGATTTATGAATGCCCAGTGTCCAGCAATAAACTTGAGGCAACTCACATGAACCCCTCAAGACTCTGGGGGCTCTGTTGTATCATTTGAAGATGGCACACATGAAAGGACGTGCCCAATTCCTGCCTCCCCTGCCCTCTCTCAGAAGGTTTAGGCCCAGGATTGGCCTGAATTTGTGCATTTATTTTATTTAAAAGACGTGATTGGGCTACAAAACGATGTGGAAAAAATATTACCTAATAGAACTATATGAAAGCATCGATGATTTAGGCAATACCACTAATACAGAGGTGGATGCTAAGCCCATATTCTCTTGTGCTAAAGTCAAGAGCAGTGAAGTTCAGTGTATTTTTAGGGTAATAAAGAGCTGCCCTGTGGGCTCGATAAACTTCAGTACTGAAGGAGTGCAAAATATGGGTGCTTCAACAGTGTGTCCAAGTCTCCTGTGTGCTCAGGAAGAGACAGATACATGATCAGAATAATTCATAATTACAATATCTCTATAGAACTGCCTGTGAAAGAATCTCATGTGCCTTCACAGATACTAATTAAATCGACCCATTATCCCAGTTGCTTAAGAATTATTACTGCCATTAACAGATGGAGAAAGTAGGGCATGGTTTCGCTGCCCACACAGAGCATCTGCTTAAGATCTGGGAAAAGTGACCCATCCGCAGCCTGGGCTGAGCGATCAGGTGCTGGATTCGGATGCTTTATGACAAGTGCCTGCCTCCAAAAGCCATAACGGGACTGTCACATTAGGGTGGAAATGCCTCTTTGAAAGGTTAACGTCAAGCAGCATCACCATTAGAGAGGGAAACTAAGCAGTAGCATCTCCAAGGAAACCAGCACACAGAGGAGGAGGGAGCAAGGAGACAAACCTGGAGCTGGAAGAGAAGTCAGAGGTGGCAGCCATTCTGGTTTTCCCATTTTTTATAATCCTGGTATGATTTTTCTTGTGTTAAGTTACATAGCTTTCTACTGTGAATGTCAGAGCAATTTACTTATAAACAAAGCTTTCTGTCACTCAGAACACCAATATTGTTCTAGTACAGACAAAACTAAGAAAGCCATTTTATTCCCACTGGGAAGGCAAAGTCCTGATGCACTTTAGTCTCTTGTTTTGTGGAAGGCGATTTTCCCTACTCTTTTGAAATACTGGCAGGATGAAAGTGTCATTTGCTGCTTTTACCTCCACGTTTCAGGGCAGAGTCCACCAACGCTGTCACAACTGATAACTTCCCTCACAAGTGAGGACCATGCTCCTAGAAACTGCTCGGCTGCCTGCAGCCTCCGCGGGCTCTGCCGGTGCCACTGCAGCCCAGCTCCCTAACGCTCGAGCCGGAGAACTTCACCACGCCAAAAATCGACATCCTTGAGTTTCAAGGAACAAAGAGTTTCTGGTTGGGGTACGCAAAAGGTTTGCTGTTAGAGAAAAGTACGCAGAGGAGGATTTTGGCTGTCCAGAGGTAATTATTAACATAGCCTTGCAAGGCTCTCACTCTGATTGCATTACTTACATAAACATGGTGGCAAGGATACACCAGACGTGTCAGGGGGTCATTACGTTGTTTGCATGACCTTCATCAAAAATTACAGAGCTTTTCTGCTGCCTTTGTGGCATTTGATATGACATCTCATCATCAACAAAGAAAACAGCTGTGCTGCACTCTTTGTCATATTTTTGAGCTCTTTTTAGTCTCCCCGAGGTCTTCTTAGCGAAGATTTTTATTTCTGTTCCCTACAACTAAGGGTCCGTTATTACCAAGAAGGCTTCCAGCACATTAGACGATACATCAACACACAAAGCTTTACAGAGCTTACAAGCTGAAGATAAGGCAGATAGCAGGGTCCAAGGGGAGACAATGCTGGCCTGCAGGCACAGCAGTGGCCACAACCCATCGCACAGCAGTGGCCACAACCCATCAGCAGCTTAGTCACTGCCAAGTTTTGCCAAAGCAGCAACAACTTACAGTTAACTAACTGCTCTTTTCCCAGCACTAACTAGCTGAAACAAGACATTCAACATAATTATTTCACTATGGTCTCAGGCAGAGGATCACACCACCAGCCTCTGATTTACAGCCACTTTCATCACCTCAAGGGTGGTACTCAAGCTCCCAGAAGCCTTCTTTCCAATCCCAGCTGCCCTCCAAAACCTGGCGTATCTGTGAATTGTAGGCACTGCAAAGGACTGTTTGAACCCCCAAACCCATGTACGTCCTCAAGAATTTGGAAATAAAAGAAAAAACACTAACCATTCTGGCTGGTTTTTAATTTTAATACAGGTAAATAAAAAGATCCTCCATGTCTTTGGATTCCTTTCCCAGTGCCAGAATGCTCTGCCGGCTGATGCATAAATCAGCACGCCTGGGGCTGCAGCACAGGCGGACAGTTACTACCTTGCTGGAGTACAAGCCATGCAACACGGCTGAAGGCTTTGTTCAATTGTGGTTTGAATGCTCTGCAGTTTATTTCTGGAAGTATTTAAGGTGCCTGTCCTGAAGGCATTAGGACCACTGCATCCAGTGAGTCATCCTTGACACCCGATTTAGACAGGTAATAAAGCTCTGCAGGTACTTTGCGTTAAGATGATATAAACCAACATATGAACAGACATCTGCAATAGCGTGGCTCCAGTGCTATTTTTCCCTTAATAACCAGTCAAAAGCACCACGAACAGCAGCTCAAGCATTATCTAGATGTACACATTAACCTGGTGTTAAGCATCCCAGCATTCAGAACACACCTTTCAGCTTTTTTTGCTCAATCATGGACATATCTGGGTAAAACAAACCAATTTAAATCATTAATTCCCTGCAGCCAACTTAGTTTTTAAAAGCTGGTTTGGCCACCATTGTCTCCATCAGCACAGAAAGCATGGACCAACCAGGAAAGTGTCTTCCCAGCTTTTCGGGTGGGTTTTGCAGCCCAGGCTGATGGGGACAGAGCAGGACCTGGGCTGGCTCTGCTCAGGAACATCTACATATCCTCTTGCAAGATCAACATGGCTCTTATCTCTGTCCCCTTGTGCTTCACCTGGAGGACAAAAAAAGACCCATTTCCTTTCAAATGAGAAGATGCTTGTTAACCAAAAAAGCCTTTAGCTTATAGATTCCAAATTACGTGAGCAATAACAGGACCTGATGGAGATAACATTAGATTTACTGGAAATTCAGTAGCAGCCTTGATATGGCCCAACTGGCATACAACACAGCTGAAGGAAGGCTTGAGGGTGAGAGGCAGGGTCAGAGAAATGGGGCCACACAGCGAAAGCCCGGCTGTAGGTTGCACTTGCTCCAGAGGGTCAGAAATTAATGTTTCACTGGGGCAAATGGCAGCAATGACTCACACACATTGCTTTACTGATAAATTTACCCTGGTTCATGCTTTCCCTTGGCAGGAGACGTTGTACCCAGCTTTTCCAGGAAGCATTTTGCATCCTGTCAGGGGATTTGTGTGGGGCAAGAGATGCTCTGCCCAGCAAGAGGAGAGATCGTGTTCTACCTACAGAAAGCAAGTACAAAGAGGGGCTTGGCACTGCCTGCTGGGAGCTTACAGACAACAGGGCAAGTATTAAATTCTGATGGGAGCAGCAGCTGGCTTCTGTCAGAAAGTCACTGTTTCTATCCTTTTAAAATCCTTAGCATTTCGTTTCTCGCTGCAGAGAAAAACAACCCGCCAAGGTCATTTGCATTCTGCTCGCTGAGGAAGATGAGTGGAGGCTGCAGGAAGGCTCAGCTCAGCCCGCCGGGGTGGGGTGCTCTGATTAACACTGTATTCCTGCAAAAATCATGGTGCTGAGCACAACTTGAGATTAAACCAAGGCCCTTCTTCAGACACTGAGTGGATAACAGCGTCACTGCTTCCGACTGCCAGTGGCAGCAGCAGCGTAAATGGAAATCAGTCTCTTTAGGGACGGCAGGCAGGACTGCAAGGCTGTATCAGTGCAGAACACAGCTGAACATAAAATAACCCTCTTGGCAACGGCACCATATCAAATAAATCAGTGTCTCAACTTACCTTGTGAACGCGTTATCCTTTTGCAAACGGAGCGTAAACATTGCAGACGAGGCAAGCTGATCAGCAGAAACCGGAGCTCCTAGGCAGGATCCCCTTACACAACAGTAGTCCTTTTCCCTGGCAGGTCGGAGGAGTTTTCGTAGGTAGAGACGAGCCCCTTTGCCCAGCGGGTGCCGGGGGAGCCCTGCTGCATCACCACCAGCCGGATGGGAGGC
Organism: Clamator glandarius; assembly: GCA_033459285.1. NCBI lineage: Eukaryota > Metazoa > Chordata > Aves > Cuculiformes > Cuculidae > Clamator > Clamator glandarius. The sequence continues at coordinate 1,831,332 of JAUNZM010000326.1, read as the reverse complement.
TGGGTGTTTGCAGGGACCTCGGGAGCATACTCCTTGCTGGGATCCTTCCCCCTGCAGTCATAGAGCACACAGGAGATCAGAAAAACCAGAAGCAAAATAACGTAACTAGATACCAGAATGATGAGATTTAAGGTAACAGGGTCAATCTCCAAATAAAACTCCATTTGGTCCCATGCTATCGAGTGCAAACCCGGAGAATGAAGTGTCATATGCACAAGTGAGCGACTACTAACTGATCAGAATAGACGTGTTGGCTTTGCGGTAAAAATACATTAATCCGCAGGTCTCCTGTAGCAATAGATTTCCCCGAACTGGATGATTAAAGCAGCTCAGTTTAATAACTTAATCTCCTTCTTTTAATGCCACGTTGCCTACAGTGGCAGAAGCTAAATTTGAATGCTATATTGACAGGAAAACATCCCCTTTGCTCAGGGACTCTTCCCGTGACAGGCAGGTACCAAACTTGGGTTTCTGCAAAAATGGCATTTTGCAGAACATCCCTTCTACAACCCCTTCTGGGTTTAGGCTTGTGGGCTGAAGACAACTGATCTGTGCACTTAGTAAATGAATATAAAGATATGCCCAGGGAGAAAGTAATTTGCAACAAAACTTTACTCAAAAATCTAAGGAGCCCAATTCCGATGTCCACTAAGACCTTTTTGCCCTGCCCCAGTGCTACAGAAGGGCTTTTAAAGTGAATTAAAGACAGTTATTACTTTCACATCAGGATTACTGGGACATATCACACTAATATATCACCTGCTGCCCAGCCAGTCCTTGCACAAACTCAGTCGCAGGAGCCTGCTGGCTGCTCTGACCCCTCCAAGTCTCCTGCACACAAGAAGGTGCAACAGGACTGGAGCAATTCTTGTAGCCTGGGCTCCACCAAATTCTTTTTCCTATGTAGACCCTCTGCTTGCTTAAAAAAAGGTGAAGTTTGTGATGCAGCTGCCCCATGCCAGGCTGCCCAGCCACAAATCTGCAAAAACTTTTAGCGTCTTCCCGATTTATGTGGCTGAAGCCGATGCATGAGTAGGGACATACATGCAGCTGCCACACAGCGCTTGCTTGTTTCCTTAGAAAACCACGTTGGAGAAACCATCTCTCCTCCAAAAAAGGTGTACCAGCACGTAAGATACCAGGAAGGAAGATGAAAAGGGCAGGAGGTGATGTTGATGAGCACCCCAGACCTGACATCAGCATGCTTGTTGCTTCCACGCAAAACTCCAAGGTTTTGGTCAGCATTACAGCACCGGAGGGTTTTAGGAAGAGATTAGACTGTCCTAGCTCTTCGGGGCTGTGGAAAAGGGCTTTGTGTGTCAGCAGCAATCTGATCCGGCATGTCTAAGCTGCGAGTAAGAAATATGTCATGGGGCCATCCTGCTGCTGCAGACTTTGACATATGCCGCTTGTTTGAAGGCCAAGATCGTCTGCGTTCCCCGCTGGCTGCCACCCTGGCTCTTCAGCAGAGAAGTTTGTATTGAGAAGCAATTCCAGGTGTGACACTGCGAGAGGCACGCTTCTTCCACGACTTCTCTGGGCAACCTGGGCCAGGGCCTCACCACCCTCACAGGAAAACATTTCTTCCTAAGATCTCATAGAAATGCTCCTCTTTCAGCTTCAAGCACTACCCTTTGTCCTATCGCCGCACTCCCCAGGTCTTTTAAAGTAGTTCTCAAATGTCACCCTGGACTCGGAAAACTCAGAGCCGTGCCTGCAAAATGAAGCTGATGGAGATTTTCTCCCTTGCGTTTCTTTAGTCCCAGCACGTTTTCCAAACCCGAATTTTCTCCTCTAAAGTCCTCCATGGCAATAGTTTGGTCTCAGGTTTCTGTCTAACACTGCAGCTGGGAGATACGTGACATGAAGTGTTTAACTTAGGTAGGGCTCATGCCAGCCTTCAGGGGGACTTTTCAAACGGTAAAGTCAGGGATGAGATTACTGCACCACCTTCTGTGTGGTTGCAGACATGAAGAGAGAAAAGCCTCGACGTTTCTACATCTCCAGAGCGTCTCAAAACATCGCCTTGGCGTCAAAATATGTTATACTTTCAAAACGCCTCCTGAAGGCTGCACCCAGGACCTGGTTTGCAGGAAGATCTCACAGTTACACTTTGTTGTATTCCCAGCAGCCCCATCCTTGCACCAGAGCTGCTCACAGCCACCTGGGCTGGAATCAGGGTGCTGAAAACTAAGGTCCACGGGGGATTTGTCCTCGATTCTGTCACTTATTGCCTCCTCCCAGCCCACATCCAGGACAAACCATTGATGTTCAGTCTGATATTCCTGCACCCAACAATTGCCAGGGTTTTTCCATCTGTATGATGGAAAAAAACAGATTTTTGAAAAGAAAGTCTTGGAAAGAGGTTCTAGCGGGAGAGAGTTACAAGCGCTCTGTTTTGAGAGCAACTACAGCACAAGCAGCAAAGGAATTGCAGGCAATGACTGAATTAAAATCAGGCTGCAGGAAACTACAGCTTCATCTCAAAAGCAGGAGTTAAATCACGTCCCTTCTGTGCTGGCTTTTTTTGACTGTAGCAGGTTAAAGCTGATGCCATGAGCATTTTAACTGGCAGATCCAAGAGACAGCTCAGAAGTGTGACGTGTTGCACAATGCGTTGAGACGGGTGCACACAGCAGAGCATCTGAAAGGGCCCGGGCTCTGCTGGACTCAACTGTATCAATGCAAAAAGCAGTTTCCAGTCCTGGTGCTTCCCAGATGAAGCCTGCGCAGCCGAAACGCCATCAGAGCCTCCCGTGCTGCAAAAAGTGCTGCTCAACAGGCCCGGCGCGGCTGACCCGCTTCCAGCCGGCTGCACCTCGGAGCAGCGACGCAGCCGTCACTGCCAGGCTTGATTGGCTTAACTGCGGTTTCATTGCTAAAAATAGCCCCTAGGAAATAAACCTCTTCAATCCTGGGGTAGCGGGAAGAATGGAAGAGGGACAACAGCAACCCCAGTGTATTTTGAACAGAACGGACTGAGATGGGGTATCAGCAAGGCCAGACCTACCTCCTGGGTAACAAGTTGCCCTGCCTTGTCTCTGCAGCTCAGGACCACGAAGGTGGATGCTTGCAGGCTGCAGCCTGAGCCCATCATCTTCCTCATAAGAGTCATATTAAACCGCAGAGATTTAAGAGCGCTGGAGAGCAACTTGGCATGATCAGGGACTCAACTCTGGTCACTCCAAAACATACGGTTCAAATCTTAAATGCTCAAAGCAAATCCAATGAGAGCAGATTTGCTGTGCACATCGTGTGCAGCTCCAGTGGCAGAAACACAGCCACCGAGCTCCTCCCTGGGGACACCTCGGGGTGCTACAAACCCCTGCCTAACCAGGGCTGGTAAAGGGAACACACATATGTGGGTTTAGCCTACGGTTTTTAGGGTTTTGCCTTTTTCTAGCACAGGCTCTGCTGGGGTGGAAGAGGGCTCAGGGCCCCTCATCACTCTGGGAATGGCAGTGGCTTGTTCTGCAAGGAGCTGCTCCCTTCATTCTCCCCTATTCCTCCTTTTCCATAGGGCTGGAAATTATTTAGTTATTTGAGAACATTGGTGAAAGGGGACGGGAAGTGCCCAGTGCCACTGAAAATAGGGAGGGACAAGGGACAGACAGGAGCCCAGCAGCTCACGGGAGAGCAGCGTGGCAGCCCCATAAACCAAAATTCACAGCAACCAAAGCTGAGCACAACAACTTAGGCAAGGCAATATCACGATAGGCTGAGAGCGTTGGGGGTGTTCAGCCTGGAGAAGAGAAGGCTCCGAGGAGGACTTACAGCGACCTTCCAGTACCTGAAAGGGGCTACAAGAAAGCTGGGGAGGGGCTGTTCACAAAGGCTGGTGGTGATGGGATGAAGGGCAATGGGTATAAAATGGAGAGGGGCAGATTTGCACAAGACAATAAGGAAGAATTTCTTCACTACGAGAGCAGCGAGACACCAGCCCAGGTTGCCCAGGGAAGCTGTGGCTGCCCCATCCCTGGAGGGGTTCAGGACCAGGCTGGATGGGGCTCGGAGCCCCTGATCCATGGGAGGTGTCCCTGCCCGTGGCAGGGGTGGGACTGGATGGGCTCTGAGGTCCCTTCCAACCTAACCTATTCCATGATTCTATGACTTTACGCCCCTGTTTCCCCGGCTGCCTGGAGCAGGCTGGCCACGCGTAGGTGCTGTTGCTTTCCTTATAGAAGCATCCGAAGCCCAGGGAGCTGCGGCAGAGCCCGAGCCCGGCAGGTGGCACCGCCGGGACCCCCAGCTCCCAGCTGATTCCTCCGGGCAGGGGACAGCACCGCTTGTTAGGAGTGAGACCTCTCCTTTTCCCAGCCCTTTCGGGCAGCGTGTGGCTCCTTTGTCAGCATCTGACGAAAACAAGAAGTTTCCAGTGTTGCTGTTCATGGTTCACGCCGTGTTCACTCTCAGGAAGCATTTGAACGCGGCGGTTAAACCCTTTCCTAGCTTAGAGGTGCGTTTCTTACCTGTTCGATCTCTAGAGCAGAGGAAAAAAGCTACTAAAACGCTGCCCTCGAGAAAGGCGTACACATTCAAAAAGAAAAAGTACCAAATAGTCACTATGATACAGAACTACTGTGTTATTTGTGTTGCCGTTCCCTCCTGGGACCCTAAACCCGCAAATACATCCAGCAGTGAAATATCTGGCTCGGAGACTATGAATAGCGCTACTGAGGTGAAAGAAACAGCTGGTGCTTGAGGTTAAACACATCCTGAATCATGCTGAAAAATAAGTCAGAAGCTCTAAAGAAAGACAGAAGCCTTACCATCTCAAACACCACTCATGACTACTGCTCACACACCCTCAGCTCCTCTCCTGTCTACCCAGCAGGGCAACCTACTGACTTAACTCTAATTTCCTTTATTTGCAAATCAACTTACTAGAATAGTCTCAGCTGGAGAGGATTTGGTCCTCAGTAAAATAAAACCAGTTGCCATGAGGTGGCAGATGCTGATCAGCTATTTTTGTGATTGCTTTTCCTTTGTCTCAGAGCTCCAGGTGAGGTGTGTCCCTCAAACCCATGGGCCAGGTGGGACACATTGAACAGAAACGGGGTGCTTGGTTCCTCCTACAGGAGCTCCTGGCTGGAGGGCTCTGCTGGCATTGGGGCTGGCTCTGTTTGGGGCTGCAAGAAGAAAAGCCCCAAAGGATCTGATTTGGGGGCTGTAACATTTGCTTGGGATGTGGCTTTTGCAAGGAAAATATCAATTTCCCTATAGCGGAGGCTGCCAGAAGTCCAGAGTGATGTGTGATCTTCACCTGAGACAAATTTCTATACTTTTATCAACCAAGCTGGGCTGATCTCAACAGAGTGTGGGAGCATTTCAGTCACTGCTACTCTGCACAGGGAGAACCTGTAGAGGATCAATACTTGAAGAAAGAGAACATCCTTACTTTTCATCTCCAGGTAACTTTCCCATGAGAATTCAACTACCTCAAACTGCGGCCAATCTAGTTTGATGTGCTGTGAAACACTCACTCAGGCCACGCGTCCTCGGCTGCTTGAGAAGCATTGGCAAATGCAAATGCCTTGTCATTATTAATGGTGAAATGACTTTAAAACAGGAGGAAGAAAACAAAAATGTTTGATATTGAATACAAATCTGCTGGAATGGGTTATGCGTGGGTAAAGCAGACTCTAATTAGGTTTCGATTCTGCTGGAGCTGGGCTGCTTGCTTGGTTTGTCTTCTGTCCCATAACATATCTCCTGCAAGAGCTAATCAAGATAATTCAGATATAAAATCAGAGTGATGTAGGTGTGGCTACATCAAATTCAGAGCCTCCTTTTTCTTAGCCCATCCGAGTTTATTATCAAACCCAAAATTATACCATATAAGCTCTCCATCATTTTCACTGTTCCGTCTTTCTGTCTTGGTGCTGCACAAATAACTTTAGCCAAGTCTTTAAGGATGTGCTTCCTTTCTTTCCCTGGCACTGAAGTTCATGCTCAAGTGCTTTGCCAAATCAGGATGGATTGAGGCGCACACAGCGTTCATCTCAGCCACGTGTGTTTAGCTGAACCTGGGCTATTAACCACACTGTGGCTGCCAGATTTACAATTACTGTCATAGGTAGTAAAGCACTTAATATGAGAAATCACAAAGTGAGAGCTACAGCTTCTTATTTTATTGCTTGTGAAGATTAAGGGCTATATTCTTTCCTTCTGCGTTCCCAGTCAATCAGGATTTTGCTGATCTGGCACGCTGAGACTGGAGCAGCTGGAGCGTGTCAGCAAGAGGCGCTCGGTGTGCTGGGGACAGTGACTGCTTCAGCAGCACCGCTGCCGCCGGCAAGAGGAAAATGGGCATTGGAGCCACTCGGTGATCTCCCAGGAAAGTTAGGTACTGAAGACATACAGGAGAAAGGCTGAGAGAGGGAAGGTGAGGAATTGAAAGCTCCACCTTCCGGCAGGGGCACACACCAATTTTTGCCCTTGCAGGCAGAGCCGCTGAGCAGCTCCTGGCTTTGGTTTGGCACAAAAGACAAACGTCTTCCCTCAGGGTGACATCTACATGTTTGCTTCTCTCTCTGTGTTTGCCTTGACTAAACTTCAGTGGGGTGGGATGGAAGGAATACATCGCTATTGCTGGGGTGTGCTTGACTGCTAGTACGATCACCTTAGAAATCTGAGGGGAATAAATTAGGTTTGCTTCTGAATTCCATGTGCTTTTTCTCAATTTGCTTTCAAGACTCTGCTGCCTTGGGACAACTGGTGACGCATAGCTACTTTTCAAGGAACCAGTGGACTTCTACGAGCTGGGAGTAGGCAGAGGCTTTTTGCCCAGGTGTCTGGTTTGCAGGCAGAAGAAAATGCAGGAGTCACCACGGTCAAGAGCAGCGATGGCTGAAGGGTGTGCAAAACTAGTGGTCTCCAGGTCTAACTCTTGACTGCTGCTTTATTGAACATGATACTGGGTGAAAAAGGCAGAGAGGAGTTGGATGAGAAGAAGGTTTCTCTGAAAATAACTTGGCAAGCTCTGCCTACAAAGTCTTACAGAGCGCTAGGTGCAACTGGGAGAAAAAACCCCGAGGTTTCCTGAAGCAGCTTTTCTTGTTTGTTTCTGATATTTCAGGCTTCTTGCTAGGATCTCGGCAAATTTGTGTCACGTCACAAGTGAAGGCAGCAAACGCAGTGAACTCTGAATTTAGGCTTTTTAGGGTTTTTCAGGGAATACAGGCCTCCCTCAAATGAGGACACTTGAATACCACTCAGATAACTGGTGAACAAACCAGCTGTTCACAGCTGTTCTTTCCATCTCTCTTCTTCATTGTTTGCAGAAACAATGAAGTGATCGAGGACTAAGAGGGTTGAACTGACAAAAAAAAGAGACTCAAGTGCCAAGCTCTTTAGTGCTCTCTGTAAAACCCAAATAAATGGAAAAATAAATCAGGCTTAGACATCAACAGGAAATTGAAAAGCTACATCAATGGAAGGACAGAAATGTATACGTCAATCATTTGGCTGGAGATGTTGTGGTATAAACAGATTTTTATCACATATAGCTCTCTATTCAAATAATTATGTCCTAGACTTCTTTTGTAAAAGTACACAGTATGATTTTGCCAACAAGCCTCTGGGAACAAACACAAAACATGGAGCAAGACTGGCTTTGCTGTCCCTGATTTCAACTTCACAAAGTTTTTCAAGCACCGGTTTAATTCAGAAAAACAGAAAAGACTTATACCTAATCCACAGACAAGGCTGCAGGACTCATTTGATGCCTGTAGCTAGGCACATGTCTTCATGGGGACTGAACTAGATGACCTCCAAAGGTCCCTTCCAACCCAAACTATTCCATGTTTTGCTGAATAGAGATGGACTCAGATTGTGCCATTCCCACCGTGTTCAAATCTAATCAATGTTGCCACCTCTTTTCTCCCCTTCACAGCGACCCACGTTTCCTTTAGTCCATTCACCCACAGGGAAAGGTTAACTGTGAGAGCAGCTTGTCACCATCCCAGCACCCCAAGCTCCCATTCCCATCACCGCACCCTCACAGCTGACGCACGAGGTCAGCCTGGTGCCACCTTCGCAGGGACGTGGTCCCTCATCATGGGAACCACGCTGCTGCCAGCCGCCCTCGGGCGCAGATAACCGGCCCTTGAGGACAAAGCCTTTGCCTTCCTTTTGAGATATACGATACTGGGATACAAACAGCAATAAATAATTGATGTGTCAGTCTGAACTGAATCCTGTTCCCCTGCCTCACCCACTTCCACTCTGTTTACCACCAGCCTTTCCCCCCCCCCACCCTCTGGTTCTCCCACTCCCACCATTGAATTTTACATTCCCTTGAACAAAAGCGGGACCCCAGTTTGCAGCAAGGGGCTGTTCCTGGGAGTTTTTTGTCTCTAACAAGGATGGAACCATGTTCCCATGATATTGAGGGGTTTGGGCTTCTGATAGCCTCCTTCCAGCCTTGCTCTTGACACTTGGGCTCTCCCTCTTGTCTAGACCCGTCACTTATAATACAATCAGTCCTGCCACAGTCCTCAGGTTTCTTTCTTGGCACGAGGCAATGTTTGCTGTTGAAAATTTAAGTCCCAATCATAATTGCATTGTTCTCTCCCAGCCTCTATCTTATCGTTCATGCATTGTTCCCTTTCAGCTTCCTCTACAGTTCATATCTGTCTTCTGGCTCTTTGTGTATCACTGTAGGCTTAGCTTCAGTTTTGATGTCATTCATTGGACGTCTCACTACTGCTAATTCATAACATTTTGATTTCACTCTGTTCCTGTCAATGTCTTTCAACCTCTCTGAGAAACAACTTAGCTGATTTCAAGTCAAATACATGCTTTGACTCACCAAAAAGTCTTGAGCTGAAGTGAAATTCAAGGTGGTCGCAAGGTGGCCATGAAAACGTTCACAAACACAACATGAAATGATGACTTATTTGCCTGGAGCTTTCCCCAGAGCTGCAGAGCTGAATCCAGCTAGATGAAACCCCTGTGATGCTCTACAGACCCATTTGTGTGAACCCCTGCCAAAACACAGTTCCATTTTGAATTCCAGCACTGCTTCAAATTTTATATGATTTGTTGAAAAACCAATCCAACAGCCATATTTCTGGTTGAGCTCTGCACTCATACTTTAGGTTGCTTTTCCCTAGAATAGGCTACATTAAGACTTTCATGTGTTGGTAGGGTACAACTGAGATCCAGTCCAGTCTGGAACTGAAATGTAAAGCTCAAAATAAACCATGGCCTTGTAAAAGCATTGCCAGATTTCTACATCAGCCCACAAGTCAATAAATGAGTCCCAAAGCAGGGAGCACACGTGGATTAGAGCCATGCAGGTACATACATCCTTGTCACTAAGGTCCCTCGTCTGCCCTGGTTGCAGCCAGAGTCTCATGGCTTTTTTCACTGACATTTACTTCTACTTCACTGCTGTAGAAAACAAGAGCTATTGTGTTTCTTGTCTCTGAGTGACTGTTGAGGTTCTGGTTTGCTAGGACCTTCAAGCAGATGGCCAGCTTGATGCACATGTGAATAAAATTACTTCTCTTCATGCTTTCAAGTAGTTAGCTAACTACCCAGTAGCGCTTGACTGTGTGTTGGCTCATTCAGTGGAGGCAAATCAGAAGCAAAACTGACACAATTACATGATATTCTGAGAATGATTTTAACAATTTTAGGCAACTGCTCAGCAACTTCTTTTCATTAGCAGCACACTCATCTTCGTGTAGCAAAGGTGGACAAAGGGGAAATTTTGAGAGTTTAACCTCTAAATTCTCCAGGCATGAAATCCACCATTTGTGTCACAGGTAGTAAAAAAGGAGAGTAATACAGCAATTTATACTCTTGGGGTGAGTGCCACACTGTGTATGGATGCCTATTTTCCGTTTCATATAACAAAACTATCTTTTGTCTAATCTTTAGCAGGTCTTGGTCACAATTATCCTCATCTAATAAATAATCCCTTGGGACAGAGATGCTCTAGTCAGATTGTTCGCCATGGGCCACCTTTGTGAATCAATGATGCATTTCAGCAGCCTGGCAGCCTCAGCTCACATGAACCCAATCCGTGCAGAGCCGTAACCAAACCCAAGGGAAACCTTGTGCAGTGTGAGACTGGTACATGCCAAGCTCTTTTCTGGTGTCACTTGCCTGATTCCACCACAGTTACATGGGGGCAGTGACGGCTGAACCTCATCGGACAGTGAAGAGCCTGAACTGCATCTTCAGGACAGTCCTGGTTTGGGCAGCACCTCAAAAAACTGAGCACAGCCAAGTGTTGTTTTGTTTTCACTCTTAAACTGACAGAGAAACTCATTAAAGCACAAAATAATGTTCTCACGCTTGGCAAATCCTTTTGACTTGAAAGACCAGAGAGGGCGCTTTTTCTTTTTTGCTTAGACAACATGGAGACTCGGTGCTGAACTACACAAAACAAACGAAATATCCAATTTCAAACAATTGGCTCCGGTCTGACAGCACTTCAGTTGATTGCCCTGTTTCAAAGAAGAAAAATTATTTCATTTTAAATGCTGCAATGCTTTTCAAACAGCACGTTGGCTGACCCGGTCTGGAGCACAACCTCAAGAGTTGCACACATATGTTTTTGAAAATAAGGTTTGTGCTTTTTCTCACCAAACAGATGCTAAAGCTTCACAACTCTGCCAAGGGGAGAGGAGTTGTCCATCAGCCTCTTGATGCTGCTCCCAGGGAGACACAGAGAGGCCTAGAATGACCCATGCCAGCACATTATCCCAGCCCCACTCCCAACTGCATAGCCCTGAACCAGCAGCCACCTCCAACCATCCATCCTTGAGCTTCACAAAGAGCAGAGTTTGAAAGCAACAGCCGATGGCTTTAGGAAAAGTCTTGGGGCAGAAAAGGAGGAGAAGGAGATGCCTGGTCCTGCAGAGATGATGTTTGTGCTCAGAGGTGTGTTAAGTTCCAAAAGATTCAGGCTTCACTCGGGCTTCATTTGGACCACCCAGCTGCATGGCAAGAAATCGATTTTTCTCATGGTTTCAGCCACGTCTCTGCTGCTTTTACAGCTCTTGTTTTCCCAGCTGGTTTGTGGGGCTGAGATCAGGTCACTGAAAGCACAGAGCTTGCTCAGAAGTTAAACAAAGGCTCTTTCAAGTTTAAAAAGAAGAAAAAAGGAAAAAAAAAAAAAAGCCCACCTGCAGGGAGCTGTCTACTCTGAGGAGAAAGAGGTTGCTTTGGAGGCCTTTCTCGGGCATTACCCAGCTGGCAATGTAACCCCTTCTGCCCTGCTCAAGGGCAGTGTGAAGGCAGATGCCTGTCCTGTTATCCTGAACCTGCAGAGGCCACTGGGCCTGGGAGAGACCTGCAGGATACGGTCCACGGCAGGAAGATCCATAGCACACGTCTAGGGAGCTGCCAGCACAAAGTCCCATCTATCCTTCAGGAGGTACCACCTGCCCTGGTGCTACCACAGTAATTTAAGAAGCTCAACCATGAGCAGCTGTAAGTGAAATAAAACCACATGTCCAGTTGGACAATCACCTCCATAGCATGACCGCGCTGCAGTGCAACGAGGAGAAGCTGGTGAGCGAGGAGGTTTCCCATGGCACATAAACACCAGACCCTGTAATCAAGTCTTTCAATGGTAGCTTTAATTTCTTTCCTTAGAGCATAGAAATGAAGACTTCTACTTGCCTGGCAGGAGGAGAACAGGCTTTGAAGGAAACAAAAATCAGAGAAAAATGTAGAGCATTTGATGTTTCACATGGAAGTCCAACAACAGTAAGTGTTCAGTGGCACACCAGGGTGTCATACATTGATCCCTTGACATTTCACATCATTGTAGACATGATGCCTTGATTTTAAAGAACTGCAAAAGCAGAAATTTTCTTCCCATGGAAGCTATATTTTATTGCACTCCTAAAACCAAATCTTAATTGTTCCAAGTGTACATTGGTCTGTGGCCAACCTGTGCGTGTGTAGGAGGAAGCCACCTCACACAGCTCCCTGCAAAAGGGAACAACCGAGAGCAGTTCCACAGCTCCTGGGGCATCCGAGTGGATGAGAAAGTGGCAAGTGGCAACCCTAGGGGACCAGGGGAGAAGCTGGTGTTACAGTAACAGGATGGAAACACAACACGTAGAGATTAAAAATAAAAGGAGAGAGTGAGCTACTTTGATAGCCTTAATATCACAATCAGAAGAAACTTCCTGGCCTCATATTTTCCATATAAACACTCTCCACTGGATAAAGTTAATGGTTCCCTAACTGCAACGCAGAAGGGCTTGATCACTTCAATTGACGTCACAGATTGAGTATTTTAATGAAATGTGCTGTTCTTCCCCCATTTATATGTTTGACCCTAACCTTTACCAGATGTTCAGTCCCTGCTCACTCACAGACACTGTAGAGCTGTGTTTTGGAGGCTCTCAGAAATCTGAAATGCTGAAGTGGAAACAGAATCCTCTGACAGGAACTTTTTTGTTTGAGCTGCTCCCCATCACAGGGCGAAGGGCTGCATGGAGGGCTCTGCTCCTGCTTATGCAGGAGCGCATCCAGAAGAGATTTGGGGGAAAAGCACCCAAAAAGGCTACATTGTGCACTGCCCGCCTATGTGAGAGCATGAAGCATCCCCCTGCTGCTGAAGAGGGTGAAAATCACACTCGTACCCCTCCAAACAGCGTCCCAAGACCAGCAAGAAAAGGTGAACCTGATCATCGGCTCATTAACACCACTGCGCTTTTATTAGCAGGAAATCCTAAACCCAGTCATCAAGATGTTAACGTAATTGCGATCCGATAAAAAACAGCAGGCAGGGCCCCTCTCAGCCCTGACATGGGCTCTCGCAGTTCCCACATACACAATTAATACAGCCTAAGCATCAACAGCTAGGAGTGTTTTAGCAGCAGCAGCAAGAAGTATTCAAGCAGAGTTAGAAATAATAACAACTTCATTTAGATCAGGGTTGCAGACTTGACCAGCCTCTTTTCCTAGCCATAATTTACCAATCCCCACAGACATAAGTACTGGAAGTGATTTTTACAGCAAACAGCCACACAACGGCACCAGCTCAAGCAGGAATCTCATGCCTCAGGTCCCAACAACGTGTCTACTCTCTGGCAAGAAGAACGCAGAGGGTTGTTTTCCTCGTATCCCTGAAGCCAATTCAGTTTTATTTTCCTTTACTTACTGGCAATAAATTGTTCCATTTCTCTTGCTCACCAAACACTTTTCTTTATATTGCGGGGTATTTTGGTTGCTCATTTGTTGCGACAGGAGTGATGAAAGACTCTGGGCTCGCCAGATCATGCATCAAAGCTAACATGGGGTGCGCAGCTTTGTTAGAGTCAGTTCTCAAAACTCTGCTTTCAATTCCCAATCCCAGCCTGCCCCTGAGGGACAAAGCCATGCTGGAGGACATCCAGAGCCTGGGCTGGCTGGGCTTTCCCACCTCCTGCCTTCCTACACACAGCCTTTCCACCAGCTCTTCACCCCGCTGAGGGTTAAAGGACTGATGCACCTCGTAGGTGCTTGCTGGGTAAGGATTTGTACCACAAGGACAAGAAGCTAAAAGGGAATCCTGGCTTCCCTTGTTGAGCAAAATCATTTATAGATGGAAAGGCTCCATCCCCGAGACGTGCTGCTTTGTAATGCCAGCTGTGGCACCAGCCTGACACCGTGAGCTGGAGAAAACAATTCAAGTGGCACAAGATGTGCATTGTTTGGAGACCAAGTAGCTTTTCCTAGTTTCTGTACTTTCCCCCTCTGATTAAAAAAAACCCAAACCATTAAAAGCAACAGCCTGTAATATCAAAAGTGTCAAGCCCTGAGATGCACTGATCCCAGTTAATGCTCAGCTCTTGCAGCAACCAACTCCCTGGCTGCCTTAACTCAGCTGCCAAAGGAAATTGCCTCAAGTGAAGGAAAGTGGAGCCAATGAAGCAGACAACAATCTTTTTCTTTTCTCTCCTTTCTCACAACTGGGCACAGAGGACTGATAGTCTGGATTTATGGCTGGGCTTACAGCCTTTGCTGCCTCTTGTGCAAAATAAACTACCAACCACACCAAAACTTACCGACTCGAGAGCACTCTGCCTGGGAGGAAAAAGTGCAGACACTAGCGCAATCAATCACCAATAATAAAATATTCTGTGAAAAATAACTTTTCTTCTAGTCTCATTAAGTTGGGGTGGGTAATTCCTTCTTTCTTGCATTCATGAAAACATGCATGCTCAGGAGAAACACTTGGTAGCCCTGGTGCTTGTCTAGGACACAAGCTTTTGTGAAAGGCTCCACCCAGCTCTCCCACTCCAGCTGGGGCTGAACCAGAGACAAGCTGAGAAAAATGTGGAGGAAAAAGCAAACAGGGTTACCAAAGCTCAGGGAAGAGCAGGAGCCACAAAGAATAACCTGGCCTTTCTTACTGGGTCGCACCACATGGCACCAAGGTCTAACTGGGCTCCCACACAAGATGCTCAGACCCATGCCCAACCCAAGTGACAACATATCTCAAGCCCTTCTCGGCTAAAAAACCTGTAGCCTCAACAATCAGAAAGACTGGGAGGAAAAAAGAAAGAGTGGGTGAATAGCATGGATAGTAGGGGTACTGTTAGGGCTAAAGGGATGAGTAGTGACGGGGCCACTTTGGGGCCAAGCTGGGAGGAAGGTGCCCCTGGATCCAACGTGGAGGTGACAACAGCAGGAATTTGACATCTCTGAACCGAGCTCCTTGGCTCATGCGGGAGGGGAAGGAAGAAACGGGATTTGAAGGTGGCTGTTGTATTGGACATGGCAAAGCTGCTGTTGATTTTAGGCCAGGGAAGAACAATCTGCTGTGTTCCCTGGTTGTCTTGGCTTCCGCTCATAAAGACACTTAAGAAGTTGTCTGGCTTAAAGTATATGCTTAAGTGCCTTGCTGAATCAGTCAATTAGCATATTTACTTGCCTGCAACCTTTGCAAAAGTCAGTCGGAAGCTCTGGGATTTTGCTGAATGCTTTTGATGGCCTCTGGACCAGGTACCAAGTTACCTTCCCCAGTCACACCTCTGTAGCAGCCCTGCCCTAGGAAAAGCTGAGCTTGGCTGCTCGTCTCTGGCCATCTGTAAGCTATACTGAGGCAAGTTTTGTGATTAGCTTCCTTGTCTCATTTGCAACACTGATTGCCTTTTGGAGACTCCTGGCTGCATGAAGCAGAGCTCAGCGTGTGCTGCCAGAAATGGCTTGAAATGCTTATGTTTGGACTTTGTTTTTCCTGCTAGTTGAGGCTCTGAACTCCAGTGATGCTTTTCCCTTGATTTAATGAAGGGAAGCTGGTTCCAAGGAATCATACGTGTAGCTCACATCAAAGACTTCAAGAGCCATGATGCACCCCGAGATGCAAGGGATGTGATTCATGGTGACTCACGGGCTGTGTCCAGCTGCCAAGTGAATCAGCATTCGCAGCAACCTCGTCACAATCCACCCACCAAAATCATGGATCTGCAGTACCGTGTCCATGCCAGGTGGAAGAAGGTGAACCCCAGCCATCCTGTTGCTCCTCAGACCACAGCAGCGACCCTTCCACATCGCAGAACAGTGTCCTGTGGGACCAGGAGCTCTGTACCATCATGGACAAACTCCCCAAGTGGGCATTTAAAATCTTGCCTTACCCACATCTCTTGTTTGTCCATGGAAAATACGGAGCAAGAGGGCTGTATTTCTGGTGAGTGTCAGGCCTGAGTGTAGATCTCAAGTCTTCTCAGCTCATTAAAAGCCAAACTCGAGAGCCAGTTCCAAAGGAACCTGTAGCCAAATGAAGTGCTGAAACAAGTTATTTCTTATAAAACTTCTGTGGAAGCAGCATCCTGACTGGTGCTGGAGCCCAAGGGGAGGATCGCAGTGCTGGCCCGCGTGCCCCTTCCCACTTTTGCCAAACAGCAGCAAATAATTTTTTTCCCACTTCCGCAGAAAAAGCAATCTAAATTCTTGCCGATTCTTGTAAAATTTGAAAGCTGAGCATGTCTGACTCTTCCACGCACGCAAGCCGAACACCCCCCCAACAATTGTGATGTGCTTCTGCAGATGCAGGGGAGGATGGCGACCATCTGCTTTTCTGGATGGGAGAGTGAAAGCCGCGAGGAAAGATCTGGTGAGGCGGTTCAGCTCCAGACTGTGATTTATGACTGTTAAATACAACAAATCCTCCCCAACTGCCCTGGCGTTGCTCAGGAACCAGCACCCAGCTAACAGAGCAAGCTGAGGTCAGGAGAGTTTAATGCTGACCAACTTGACTGGGAAAGCAAGAGAAAGGGCAGATAAACCACCACCTGTGGGACCAAGCTCCGCAGCCCCAGCCACGATGGAGCCAATGGTGCCGCCGTGTCCCAGGGACCTCACTCACAAATGGGCCTTAAATCGCAGATGCAAGGGCTCACCCCTCACCTCCGTCCTTGCGGAGGCATTGCCGGACACCACCAGCAGCCGCCAGCTCTGTCCCAGCTGTGCTAGTGCAGACAGCAGCGTCTGCCCTGCGGCAAGACTGAAATTCTGGTTTGGATTGACTGAAAAAATAGCTTCACCAATCTGAACATTTTATTTCAGATTTTTGGGGTTTAAAATTTTTCTGGTTTATAATTCTTTTTTTAAATTACTCCATTGGAGGAAATGCTGAAGCTGTTTCCACCGCTCTGTCACACAGTGGGGCACCATCTCAGTTTTGAGAATGTTAGAAGGGGCGGCTGAAATTATTTTTAGAGAAAAAAAAAAAAAAACCTAAACAAAAGCTTCAGCAAACAGACTCAGAAAACATCCTGATGTCTCCAAATCCGTGCTTTTCACTGGAAAAAGCTGCATGAGAACCATTTGCCTGTGTTTACAGAGAGATGGTGGGAATAAACTGGCTGCTGCCACCCTCTCAGGGTCCAGTCCCATCCAAACCTCTCGACCATCCCATCCAAACTGGGAACACCCCACATGCACAGCTCTGCTGGTGCAACTGGCAGCACCAACATCAAAGGGATGAGTTCTGGGATGAATGAAGCACCAAAACTCTCCCCGCAGCCCCACCAGCCGCTCTCTTGGAGGCGGCACTTCATGAATCCGTCTCTCTGAAGACCACACTGGCTCACAGCAGCGCGCATCCCTTAAACCATCACTGGAAGAAGCCAGCAGGAGCAGAACTGTCCTGCCCTCGGTGAATTCCACATACAAAAGAATTTGATGTGTTATTTAGTTTAAATGGTAGTTTTTCTGTTTTGTAACCAGCAAGACAGATTAAATAAGTCAGAGCTGGGACATTCCACAAGTCCTCGAGCAGGACAGTTCCACTGGGCTTTCCCAGGGCGTTTGCCAGCTGGGACAGCAGCGCACGGGCAGCCCTGGCCACGGCTCGCACTGCTGCAGTTGGGCTCTGCCCTTTGTGTCTGTGCTCCCCGGAGCAGAGCGTGCAACTAACCCCTGACAACAAAACATCCTTGCACACCTAGGCAGCCACTGGGAGAGCCTAACAGCCTGTAGGGATGCCCCAGGGAGTGGGACTGTGGGAACAGTACTAAAAACCCAATAAGAGGTGCAAAGCCTCAGGCTTTCCTCACTCGCTTCACCTCTGCGGTTAAATCTCTGCTTTTACAAGTGTTATTTAATTCTTTTCGTGCTGACTGCCCAGCCCCTCCACAGCCACAGGGCAGACTGGCACAGGGTGGTCTCAGACAGGATATCCTCCAGGGAAAAGCCTCTGCACAACATGCAAACAATAGAGCCCTGCCTTTTGAGCCATAGGCATTTTAAAAGATATACAACATGCCCAAGCTCTCCTCTCCACAAACCTCAGATATCTGCTATCAGTACCACAATATCAGATCCTAATATTTGCTGCCGTTTGTGAGCGATTCCTACCAATGTAAAAGGGAGCAGAGCAGGGCTCTGGTCCTGGACCTCTGCTCACCCCTTCAGATGCTGCAGGTTTCAAGAGCTCAGGGGTTTGCACATTTGCACGCTAAGCTGAGACAGTTGCTCTGCTCCCAGGGCTCAGTGGCAGAGCAAACCCACCAGCCAGTCTTACCTACAGCAGTGGCCACACAGGCCTCACTGCAACTCCACTTCCATAGGGACCCATCAGCATTTTGGGACCAAAGACGTACACAACATCAGATTGAAGCCCTTCACAAGGGCTATAAAGAAACTGCTGGACTGAAGCACCTTCTAATCACCTTGTGCACCAGACGGAGGAGCAACACTTAGAGTGGTCCAGGCTAGAAGGAGCCAGTTGTCCACGGTCTCTCTGATTCGGTCACGTTAAGTTGCACTCAAGTTCTGTCGGCCAAGCTGCTGGGCCCTAACTTAAAATAAGCTATTAAAATCCCTCATGAAAGGTTCCATCGCACAAGTGGACTCCCAGCCTGCAGTGCTGGGCGTATTTCACAGTGAGAGAAGAGCATGAAACGGCCGTTTCAACATGCACTTTCTCTGCTGGGGGCTTGTCTTTCATTTTGCATCCCAGAGCCAGTACAGAATTTGCAAACATTTAATAATTCCAAGAACAAGCGCATTAAAGCCTCAAAGCGAGGGGAAAGCCCTTTTCCTGCCAATGGGGCATATTGTTGTCAATACCCCATTGTTATACTCCCACTCACCACCCCTTAAAGCAATTAGTGGATAAATCAAGGGTTTTTCTATGCCATTTCTGTGGGTGGAGTTTATTCCCATCCTTATCTGAGCAGCGGATCTTTCCCACCAGTAACCTGGTGCCAGGGTGTCCCATAGCCAGTGACGCCGGAGCGCGCTGCAGAACAAACAAACTCAGTTATGGGAGGATATTTACAACTGCTGCCCGAACTCTCAATTTCCTTGGTAAACTCCTCAAGACAATACGCTCCAGGCGCTGGCCTCCAATTGTACTGTCAGAAACTGATACAAGCCCAAGAATGAGAAAATATTTTGTTTAGATTTGTGATAGGCAAGCAAAACAAGCCAGCAATGGTTTTGGATGGTTCCCCCCCTTCATGTGTTTGTTTATTTTTAAAGGCACAGGATGGAGCAGGGTGAACGCGGAGCTCTCCTTGCTCACTCTTGTCCTGCTCCTGCCGTGCAGCACTGATGGGCACTGGTGGGATGTCCCTGGGAGGATGAGGAAGACGGACAGTGCTGCATCTTATGCACAAGGCTCATCATGGCCCAAAACTCATATAGTGCCATTATCGAGCTCATTAAAACCACCCTTCCCAACTCTGCCAGGATTCAAGCAGGAAATCTCGGTGCCAACGTGCGGGGGTTTCCGATGGAGGATGGGTGGAAAATGCCTTCACTGCACCATAGGTGTAATCCCCACTAATCCAAGGGATGCCCTGTGCACTCCAGCTCCCCTTCCCCATGCAGCACTTGTAAACTGAGCTCAAGCAAGCTCTTGGGAGTTTTGCTAGAGAACAGCTCGGGTTCAACCCTTGTTTTGGCTCCAAGCAAAAGTCAGGCTTACACCTGGGGGCAGCCAGATAATCAGCCTTAACTCTGTGTGGGTTGATGGCCTAATGTTTGGACAAATTCTGCGTCTTACTACACCAAGAGCAAATCTTGAGGGACAACACTGCAAGCAGCGTTTTTCAGACTCGCACAGCTTTAATGAAAACCAGAGTTTGGCTCCACATCTTAAGAGATAGCGCTCTCTGTACTCATGGCCAATATGTTAATGTCCTCAAGCATCACGCAGCTTTCTCCCAAACCTCTGCAGGCCGCCCCTTACGGGTTATCCAGGGATCAAGGTCTGAAAAATCCATAAAACAAACCAGATGTGCAACATTTGCATTTAACATAGCAAGGATTTTCTTATCACTAGGCTCTCTTGTTTGACCGAAACCCCCATTCGTTATTTAGGGGATTAGGAACATTCAACAAGAGAAAAAACTGCAGCTTCTGATGGCTTGTGGAAACAGTAAAATGTTTAAGTAGAGGCATTTCTGCGGATTTACACCAGACTAGCATCAAACTCTGATCCAGAGAAGGAATATAAATTAGCCTGTTAATGAGAGCTGGATTAGATCCCTGCAATACCCACATATTCTACTTAATTGATTGCAGGCCACCCAGTGTAACAAAGACATATGACAGAAATATACTGTATATTTATGTTGGCTCATCTCACTAATCTCCTTCAGTGAATGACCAGACGTTAATAACTCAGATTTACCCTATCACTTTCTGGCTCATTTCCTTGTGGGTTTCTAACATATACAATGCTTTTCAGTTTATTCCTTCAGAACATTTAGAAAAGGAAAAGAAAAAAAGGAGATAGGGAGTAGGAAGCCAACTACAAAAATTTACTACAATCCATCTCAGAGGCTCTGCTTATGGGTCCCATTGCTTAAGGGCTCCTACAAATATTTATCACCACAGATTCCCTCCTGACAATGTTTCCTTATAGCCAGTAACAGCATCTTCAGAGAAGAGCTGGGAGATGGGAGAGCTGGCATCTGTTCCACTCTCGGTGAACTGAGAACTATAAACATCTCCAAGGCCAGGTAATTCATCATTACAAGAAATTATACAAGGAGGCAGGAGTTGAGGTAAAATCAGGTTATATCGTGGGATGATATTTGATCATAAAGGCATATCAATATTTCACCCATTATATCAGATCTCCTAATGGCTTGCAATAGCTGATACATTCAGGTCTCTGTATCAGAGGCAGTTTAAATCAATTCAAACCTGCTTGCTTCTAATTGTTTCTGTACTTCTGATACTAATATAGATTGTGAGGTGACATTACTGTGGTTATGCGACTAAGTTCAGAGAAACAAACCAATTTTAATAGCAGTTTCAAATGTTACTGGAATAAGAAGATAAAACCAAATCTTCTGAAACTTAGCTCTTCAGGTGGAGCAGACAGGTTTTTGGGCTGGGAGTCCATAAATAATGTTTTTACCTTAAGGACCACAAACAGGAACCAGAGGCAGACCTAATTCCTACAAACCTCCATTCCACACCACTCGTATACCCTGTCTTCAATCAGGTAGATCCTAAAACTGAGATCATAAGAGGCGAGGAGTACGGAGACAATTCAAGATTAACCAGGAGGCTGATCCCAATTCTAAGTATGAGAACTGCCAGCCAAAGGAGGAAAAAGCAGCTGTGAGCAGGCTGAAGGGGTGATCCAGAGACACACAGTTGTGCCTTTAGGATGCAACAAAGGATTCAAACATCTTGAGGAAAGAAAACAAAAGAATTAGCCTCACATGAACTTTAATTTTGTCCAGAAATTCTACTCTAGATCAAAGAACTACAGTGAAAGTTTAGTTTGAAACAGTATTTTCCTGCACAGTTGTTCAGCTTCAGCAATGGGGAAAATTCCTCCCTGTCAAAAGCTGGTTTTGTCAAATTCACAGCATGTTCTACAGGAGGTTCAGCTCAAAATATTTTTTTTTTTTTTGAGACAAATCAAGTGCAAGCCATGCTGAAACTGTTCTATCCAGGCTGGCTGGTTAAGGGTCACAGGGACCATCGGGGGACCCCTTTAGCAACTGCTCTGCCAAAGGCCTGGAAACAATTTGTGAGGTGTAAAGAGCCAGAAAAAAAAAAAGTGGCTGGTTCACACAGTTGTAGACATGCCCCTGGGTACGAACTGAGTCATGAACTCTTAGGATGCTTCCAAGTTTGGTCCTTTTCCCAGGGAGAAAAGGAGCTCCTGGATGATGCCGAGGGAAGAAGGTACTGCAAGCAGCAAGAATTTAGAGGAGACAGTGAAGAATGAGCAGGGACAGCTGGTTTTGTGTTCCCCAGCAAGTCAATCCAGTGCAATAGAGTAGATGGGAAGACAGGGATGTGACTGCAAGTTGCGTCCTGTCACGTGAAGAAATTTTACATCTCAGAAATGGAAGAGGAATACCAGCTCCCAGTATAAGCCACACTTACAGCCCTCTGTAAACAAAGCTAAGGATTTACTAATTTGGTTTATAGATATGAGAGATGATAGATTTACTTCCTTCTCCTTTCAGTTTATTATTATCTATTGACATGTTTTTCTTTGCAAATCATGTTTTCCAATGACTTTCTGGTTTTAGCACTAGAAAATGAAGTGCAGAATGAGGCTAGTTAGGTCTGCAAGCTGTTCCTCACGTTGCTCTCTGGCTGGTGCTTTCAGTTGTTCTGAATAGACTCAAAAATTCATTGGAAATCTGAAATCTTTCATCCAAAGCTGCTATTACCATTGCTTGTGTTTACAAGGAACTACACAGGAGGTCCTTCTTTACAAAAATTAACTAAATTAAGGTGACAAAAATCTGCCTTTATCCTTTGAAACAGGATCACAGATCAGGACAGGATCTGCATAACTGCAGACAGCAGTTGTGACATGTAATTCCTCATACACACTTACTAAGCTTCATCTTAGGGGGGAAAACCCCATCAGTTTCTTTCCCACTCTCCTTTAACGAAAAGAAATTCCCTCTGATGGCCAGAGACCTTCTTCCAAATTCCACCCTGAGTATATTTATGGCCAGCCTACTCTCATTTGTTCTTGTGCCAACATTGTCTTGCTTAAATAGCTCTTCCTCCCTGGTGCTCACCCCTCCAATGTATTTATTATCATGATATAGCTCAGCGAGGACGGCTTGTATTCAGAAAGCTTTTCTGTCTTCCCCATTGGTTATTTTCTTATTGACAGAAACTGCAAGTTCTTGTCCCAAGTCACTCAAAAATAAAAGTTAGGGGAGGCAGGAATGGACAGACAACACACCAAGGAGACACTCACTGCACCTGGAGGCTCACTCCAAGTCAAGAGCTCAGCAACATCTGGCTATTCAGGATCAACTCACAGTTTAGAGTTATTAAACACCTTCTAACAGTGTCCTGGTTGTCCACTGTACATCTCAAGATCTGAGGATGTTTGTTCCTGAATGGCTTTGCTCAAGCTGAAGTTGGAAAGGAATAAGCCTGGCATATTTGCACTTGATGTCTTTCTTTCACAGCAATCCTATTGTTCTGAAACATAATGGGACAGAGTTTCCTATAGTCCCCCTGGGACTGTATCAAAATTGACATCAGTAATGAAAAGCTTGCTGTGTAATGTCGCTGCCTGCTCTTTACACCATGATTTAAGCCAAGTAACAGTGACTTATTCACGTTTACTCCCAGTGAACTAAGGCCTTTTATTCAGACTCCACACTAAGTTTCAGCTGCTCAAAATGGTCTCATTCTTATTCAGGTCAGTGCTTTTGACTTCTTTGGCTTGTACAGTTCCCAGGGCAGCCCAGGCCTGCAGCAGCTCTGAAGAGCTCTGTTTTCTGCACTGTTGTTACTTGATAGCATGCTGATTTAAAGCACTGCTTATATTCAAGCTCCTTCAATCAATATCCAGTAAAGGAAACTGGAAAACAAGCTCAACAACATTGTGTTTTCCTCCAAATCCTGAATTCTTGCAGACAACCTCACCTTCAACACTTTCTACTTAGGTCTGTACTTGAAGCTAGAGCTGATTAAAAAGTAGTTCCTATCTTTGGTCTTACACCAACCCCACTTACATACAGCTGAGGTTAAGGTAAACATTGCAGAAGTCAGACTGACAAACAGAGATACTTCAATACCACATGCTGTCAAGTATAAACCACCTAATAGCATCTAATTGTGCTGATTACATCTCTTTAGAAAAGCCACTGAAGAATTTTTTCCTGCCTTTTGCACTGGTAACATCACTGTGCTGAACTCAGAGATTGAATTCATTCCAGGTGCTGAGATGGAAGAGCAGCCTGGGGTAGATGCTCACTCCCGTGGGGGAGATGGCACTCAGGGCTGTTACACTTCTAAGAAAAGGCTGGCAAATCTGGGAAGGCTGCAGGTGCTGTGGCTACAAGGACTTAAAAATAAAGAAAGAGGGTCCAGGAGAATCAGGACAAAAGCTGAAAAACTATCAGACTTCTTGAAAACTTAGTAAACTATCAGAGATAACTCGATATATGTGATTTTCCTCTGCAGAAATGGGCTGTCCATTTGTATTCAGGTCTCCAGGATGGTTCCACTACACTGTGATCCTCCAGGACACTGCTCCACACTGGCAGAGCTGCTGGCACTCCAGCCGTGCCTCTCCCTCTCCCCAGAGCTCTGTGGGTGCTTGCCCCAGAGGAGCTGATGCTCATTCTCACTCAGTGTTTTGAGGTCAGGTTCAGGGATATCCAAGCAGCCTGACTGCTTTTCCCCCTCAAGCAGGCTGGACTGAAAGCACTGTCAGAGTTGAGGAAAAGAAAATTACTTTAATGGCAATGCTCAATAAATGCTGCCCCATTGCCACCAAGAGCAACTGCCTCTGCAAGCCCCAAGCCACACAAGAATCATTGGAAGCATTGTGGTTTGCACTAGAGCTCTCGAGAAAGGAGCTCTGTTTGGTTTTCATTTTCCCTTTCCATAGAAGCTGTGCCAGCACAAAGCTGGGGAAACCGAGTATTTTCTTTGGAAGTGCCTCAGAGATAAACACGCTCTCAGAAGTGGCTGCAGATATGGCATCTCCCACACACACCTCAGCAGCTGGACATCCCTCAGCAGCACTGCTCCCACTCCATCATGGAGCAAAGCACCCCTGAGCTGAAGCAATCCTCATCTGACTTGTCATAAGGCCCTCAGATGGGTACAAGCTCCCTTGCTCCTTACAGCAAAGTCTCAGTGAGGTCAAACAGACTCTTGTGAGCCTGTACTAGAAGAGTCCCTCCTCCTGGACATGTCTTATCAAGGTAGA
Organism: Clamator glandarius; assembly: GCA_033459285.1. NCBI lineage: Eukaryota > Metazoa > Chordata > Aves > Cuculiformes > Cuculidae > Clamator > Clamator glandarius. The sequence goes on along the minus strand of JAUNZM010000326.1, from coordinate 1,806,698 downwards.
AGCCATTTCACCACCTTCTGCTTCCCACTAGCTCAACACAGTGGTGCTCAGTCTGCACTCATGGTCATTTCTGTGTTAACACAGGCTCTGCTGTGACCAACAGAATTCCCTGCTGCATCGAGCTCCAGCATACGCTGCCACCTTTACATAAAGTACCAGGGCAGAACTGAGCAAACCCCACTTTACAACAATGACCCTGGCAGAAGAGAGCAGCTGGAAGGTAGGCTCTTAAAGTCATTCTAAGAGATCAGCCAAGAAGGCATTTAACACCAAGTTTGATGACGTGTTACATGCTTGCATACAATGCAACAAATGGAAAACCTACACACCTGAGCTCACGGCTCTCCGCTCCACAGGTTTGGGTGTTGGAAACCCCAAGGAGAGACACTGAGGAATCTTGGGACCTGCGGATATGTCAGCACCTGTTTGTAAATGCAGCTAATCCAAAATTAGCTGGGAGAAGTGGAAGAAGCATTTGTCAGCTCCTGGTCTCCTCAGCCATCTTTAAAAAAGTGTCACAGATACATTGACACTTCTGCTGTCGATTTAAATAGCAGCCACCATCCAGGATCGGCTGCTGGGCGAGGGGGCAACGTGTAGCTCCTGTCTCAGATGACTCCCCAACATGCCTGAGAAACTCCCTTATACCACAGACTCCAGTAGCAACCCCACAACAAACAGTTGTCCAGGGCTTCCAGTCGTCCTTTGGGGTTTAGGACACGATCCTGCCAGCGCTCAGGGAGCGGGGCAGGAGACAGCAGCGCTTCACTGCTCCTTTCTGCTGCTGCTGCCTCCTGGCCACGCTGCTAGATGGGGATGCAGGTGATGTGGAAGCCCCAGCTTTGCCGTAATATTCACCACCCAATAAGCTCTTCAGTCTCCTGGTCCTGTGTTTTCACTAAGACACTAACGATAGCAAAACCTCCACCTCAGCTTTTCCAACTGAACCCTGAACAGGGTGGGTCCCTGGATAAGAGGGTGCTCACACCTACATTTAACTGGTTATCGCACTCTGTAGTGGCTGGACTGTCGCGTGCTGCTGTCCTGTCTCTGAATCACAACCCCTTTTGTGGAGCTTCTTGATGCACAAACACATCCTTCAAAACACTCTGAACTTGTAAAGCAGAAGATGTACCCTGAAGAAGCCAGCACAGCTGTCCCACACCTCCTGTCTGCAAAACAGCCCTGGAGGAGTTCCTTTTCCAGCCAGCACTTTGGCAGGCTGATCCGTCAAGCCTGCCTCTGCAACATGAAAATACAGAGCTCTTAGCAGTGACTTAGAAAATCACTTGCCCTCCACCTCCCCTATCAAGCTGAGGGCAGGAGCCCCGATTGCAAGGCTCCCACCCCTACCCCAGGAGAATTGTCGCTCTACCTCTGAATCGCAAGTGAAGCGTTTTGACTTTGCCACTGCCCAGCTCTGGGGAGGACACTCCTAAACAAACACTTCTCTCATCTGGACCAAGAGAAACTACAGAGCTTCCCATTACCTCATTGTGGTCCGCACCGTGACCCTCTGCAGCTGCATCAGACACACCTTCATCCTTCTCTAGCAGGAAGGCTTGTGCCCGAGAGCACAGAGCTTTATTCACATGAGCTGTTTCGGTTCAGTCTCACCAGGGTCAGTGGAGCTGCACATACAGTGGGGGGCAACTCTCTAATAGGGGTTCAAAGAAACCAGCGCTTCATTATTTAAGTTATCCCCAGCATGATATCAGTACACCAAATATTTCCCTTCATCTTTTAAGAGAACTTGAGCACTGTCCAAGGATTTCTCAGCAACACTAGGGGGGAAAAAAGCTACATATTATGTATAACTTTCAATATGAGAGTGGAACTATTACATAAAGGACTTCAGAGCCAATACAGATCAACATTCTGTGAGATACTTGTGGATCTTCCAAATAAGTTTAATCTCTGGCCATGCCAGTTCCAATCTTTGAGGGTTTTGTTATTGTTTTTATCACACCCCCCCTCCTTACTTACATTCTAATGAGAAATAAAATTGGCAGACAGCTAATTGCTGGAGTAAACATATGCAAGTGCTAGAACATAACCACCAGGCCAAGTCCACGATCCTTCTTAAAAAGGCAAGAAAGGATAAGATTTTGTGGTTAACATTCATTTTATATTTAATTTTAATATTGAACATTTCCTACTGCAGCTTCACTTGAGCTACCTCCCCCCCGAGATTTTTCAGTTTCTAGTCACACACTGACTCAAGTTGAGGTGGAAATTTACTTTGTGCGTAGATTTAATGCTTTCAAGAAAGATAATGTGTAGCTAAAACACACTTGAGACCCAGCTCAGCCCAGGCCAGGATGCTTGCCTGTATTTATTCCCTATTCACTGCTCACCCTCCTTCTGCACTGCTAAAGAGGGGTTCTCTGTTGGAGAGCTGATGGCAGCAAGCAGCATCGCAATCACATCCCTGGTCCCACCAACCCATGCTCTGGCGACCGGTGCAGCAGCTTTGAGAGACAGGAGCCCCACAATTCATGATATACATTACATTGTTCTCCCCTAGCCATGAGAGACCCACGTCTGTGTATACATCCAGATGGAACCACAACCCTTTCCTACCGCTATCTACCACACAGCGTTTATCAGGGCTTACAGACCACTTCCTTTTTAAAACCCTTATTGAAATTCGCACAATAAACAATTTACCCAATTGGTTTTAGGAAACCTTCAGCCCTTTTCCTTTCGAGGCAAAAGAAAACAGATTTATTTATTATGTAGATGCAGGCTAGACTCTGGATGGGCCAGGAGAGGCAAGTGAGAGGGCTCAAGGCTCTGGATGTGATCATGGACACGAGGAGGGCATGCATGCCCTCCCCAAGGGGTGGCTGTCAAACCTCAGGAAAATCAGGTATATAGCACCTATGCTCCAATCTAGACATCAAAAGTCATCCCGATGACAGGTTAAACCCCCTTGCTGAAGGGTGGCAGCAGGTTTCCGGCAGGTGTTGGGTTTAGCAGTCGCATCCAGCTTGGCCCTGGCCATTTCCCCCACGGAGCACTGCCCATCCACAACCAGTCACTGATGGGGCTAAGCTTAGCATCACCAACACTTCTCCCAGCTGAACGTATAGCCAACATAACTCCGAGAACTCGTGAAGGAGAGCAACAGCTTCTCCTGTTCTTTCAATAAACCAAGGATTTCTACCAGCCTGAAACCCCATTTTCCTTTCCATTTTCTACCATGGAAAAGCCTCTGTTGTGGTTTTGCTGAGATATTTAGTTTTTCCTTCTGAAGCTGCTTGTATTACAGGGTGGAGAGGGAAGAAAACTGTTACCACCCAGGAGCAGATTCCTTTCATGCAAGACAAACTTACTTTTTTTTCCATTCTGTCTGATCTGTTATACCTGCAAGCAGCAGAAGAGTCAGGATCCCATACCCACCCTGAGGGGGCAGGCAGCTGGTTTGGGCAGTAGCTCCAAAAACTGCCTGGAGATTTTGACCCTTTGCTGAGCTGCTTTCAGACCCCCAAGCAGTGGGAACGGTTTGGTGGGGATGTGCTGATCTTTCTGCACAGCAGGAATTCCTGACAGTGCTTTGAATGTGAGCAGCGCGGCAGCACTTAGTAGGAGATGCCACTTTAATGATACACCTACCACTGACAGGGCAACTTTCATGTTAAAGAGCTACAGAACTTCACACCACTTGCCGATCTTGCACGAAATGGGGCCACAACTGGAGGTGAAGGAGTTAACGTGCCAGTACCAGACATGCTGGAGGTAGAAGGGGAGAAGCCAGGCATGGATACAGTGGCAACACACATTTACCAAGTGCAAAATTGTTAGTGCTTCAATAAAGTGCTTTTCACAAAAAAAAAAAAGTGAAGGGCAGAGCAGTTTTGCTTCTTTTTTTGCTAGACAGGTTGGGGTAGGAAGCATCCCAGCTGGAGCTGGGAGAGTTCAGTCTTGCAACATTCTGTTTGTATTCTCTCAAGGCAATGAGTACTTGCTGAGCAAGCCAAATGCAATTAATTCATGGCAAGTACAATTCCATCCCAAGACTTCCACCCTTCCCCTCCATCCTGACACACGTACTTCCTCCAAAAAAATATATCCTCATCAGGAAAGAAAGTGAGGAGGAGTGCTGTGTCCTGGGCTTCAGTTCTACCTCCAACATCAAGCTCCAATATTCAGCATTCCCAGAGCCAGTCATTTATTCTCTCTGCCGTGGCTGCAGTTAGCTTCTTTTGGGGAGGAGATGACAATTAAATTCATAATTAATCACAATTTTAAAGCACTTCGCTACTTTTCAAAACAGAGATGTCACAGATGGGGAAGTGTTAGAAGCAAGCAGTAGAATGCTGTGATTAAGCACCTGAAGGTCATGGTTGTCCCCTATACAAAGGGGGGGAAAACTTCTTCCTTGCTATCCCTATCACTTCTTGATAGAGCAAATTAAAACCAAAACCAGCTGTTCATTCAGGAGTGATTTTAGTTTAAATCTTTGTGGTTTTTGCTCAATAACCCTTTCATTATAAGCTTCCTGCTGGGAAAGCTTGTGAGCCAAGGCATGCTACCGGACAAGCGCCCAGTGAGCCTGTATCCACATCTTTGTGGAATCATAACCATTTCTAGAGCTGTTGAGGCAAATCACAGGGTGTCAGCTTAAAAAAAAAAAAAAAAAAAAAGACAACTAAGATACAAGCTGTTCTCCATGAGAAACTAATCACATGCTGGAAGGTTCTCTAGCAGTTTGAAGAGGAGGCAAGAAACAAAGGAGCAGCTCAAGGGTTTGGGTGCTGTTTCTTGCCCTGCGTGGATTACATTCCTAACAACTTTTCTAATTAAAAGTCTTTGTTCACCTATGAGCCAGGACCTCAAAGTCCCTTTGAGGTCTGTAGGACACCCCCCCCCTTCATGAAAACAATGGAGAACTTGAGCAAAAATTCTGAGTATTTATATAATCCTAGCAACCTGGAGGCCTTACTAGCAAACACAGGATCTGGACAGGGAGGATGGAGAGAGAGAGAAAGCATGATCAGAAAACGAGCACAATGCACTAAGAGGGTTACAACTGCCATTCATGGCTCTGGCCTAAGCCTAAAACATTTCAGTTGCTTTTCAATTTATGTACCAAATAAAAAAACTAAGACCATCCCACACTGCCTCAGAAGTGAAGTGGTCAGTCATACAGCAGCCTGGTGACATGACTTTGTAAATTTAGGGAGAGTGACATGATTTAGTGCCACTTGCCTGCATCTATAACTCCATGGGAAGTTATCATGGGGTACAGAGCCCAGACAAACCTGTTGTGGGCTGTGATCTGATGGAAAGGGCATACAGGGAAAGCCTGTTTCATTACACCCACAAAATCCAAATGCCCACCCAGGCTGGGAGCATCAAGCTTTCCACTTTTCAAGTACCTCTAGCTCAATTATTATTTCAGTTGAACCATAATTAACACTAACAACCTCTTGCAAGCTTCAAATCCATCCATGCAAGCTTTGTTTATAGACCTGTCAGCAATTTAAGAAACCATTCTTAATTGGGCTGACTGCATGCCCACAAGAACACAGCGGTCATTCTTCAAACACTTTTAGACCCAACATGTTACTGAAACCAGAGAGCCCCACCAGTCCTCCTCCCTCAACTATGTGAGTGTATGCTACATTCAAGCAGGTTGACCACCTCCATTCCCAAAGCTGTCGCTCTTTCTTTCATTCGGTTACTCGGTTTTGGTGTATTTATTTGCCCCGTGCTGGAATATCCCATGTCTGCTGACATAAGTGATTGCACAGCAGCCGGAGCTCCTCTCCCCCATGCGGAGTGTGTTTAGGCTCTGTTGGGGTTTGCACAGCCCAGACCTCACAGGCAGCTGGACTCGGTTCTGCTACTCTTCAATCAATCTTTCAGAGCAGTGGCTGACAGATTTGTTTTAATACAAATGTCTAAACAAGAATATCCTACTGCTTTTACTGCAAAAATGAAGGGCAAAATAAATATTTTTCCTACAATGAAACCTGAATACCAGGTCTATTTCAAATGACAGAAAACACAAATGTTATGATTACAGAATTCAGCAGGCAAGTGGGAGAGAATCCTGCCTTCTACCTCAGAGTGAGGTTCCACTCTGCAGCTACAAAAACATGCTGGGGAAGGCAAAGCCAACACCAAGTCCTAATGGCTTTTTGTAGCCCTGAAGCACACTGGGAGTTTTACTCCCTACAGCAATAGTTGCGTGAGAGACTATCACCCCCTTCATCTAAGTCTCTAAACTGAGCCTGAGAAAAACACCGTTCCCAGGATTTCATCCAGTAATTTCTTCAAACTGCCAGCAGCCTAAGCTGGAATATACCTTCTGAAATAAATCAAATCCATTAAAAAAACCCCAAAAAAACTAAGAGCTATAAAACAGGTTGCTTAATCTCATGTCTTAAAAGGCAGAACATTAATTAAACAAGCCAGTAATGTGCTAATTCCGGGGAATATCTTTTCTCCCAAAGGCTAGCATTACAAAATAGTGTCACTAAATGCTACCAGAAAAACAATCCAGTTGCCTCTAAAGTTCAGCAGCGTTCATGACGACATTCCTGTCCCGAGACTGCCACCGAGATGTTCTCATACAACCCAGTCATATGGAAATCATAGCCCTCACAGAGCAGCTGTGTTTTTTGGAAGTGACTTCATATTTTTAGATGTTGTCTGCTACATGGAATCTAACATCTTCAACAGCAAATAAAGCTCTTCCTTTCATCCCATGCCACATTTCCTCCATGTAATAAAGGTGGTAGATGATTATTAACTCTAAAACGGCTTCTTTTTGCTGCCTTCCCTTGAAGCACAGGGACTGCATCTCTGTAAATGCCTTTGCAAGCTTCTTGTATTCCTAACAGAAACGTAGTTGAGATTTTACACAGAACTGGAAGGTTTCTTCTTCCCACATGCCTCACATCTGTGCTGATGTGGATCTACTGACTCACTCTCACATAGTCACTCCCACAAGTTCGTTTCCCCAAACTACATGTTCCATAATGACAGTTCTACCACATGTCTGTCTGGCAAACCACAAGGACTTCTGGCTACCATCTTCAGGAAAGGACTGGACAGTACAGGACATGCCAAAACACACCCCCAGCTCCACAAGCCGTGTGAGCCAGCGGCGCCGAGAGCTCGGGAGTTGCCAACGGCCAACACCTTTGCAGCCCTCTGTTGTTAAATAAGATGGGTCAGTCCTTCCACAGATCTAACCTTGCAAAGCTGTTGGAAGAGATACAGATTGCTTTCTTGGGTAAGACCTGTCTGGAACAGAAAATTTGCATACATATATAAATATACACACAAGTTGCTGCTAGCCAGGAGGGAAGTAAAGGAGGAAGTAGTCAGGAATCAGGAATAGCAGGGTGTCTTTTAGTTATTTAAGGTATTAGCTGAGCCAGTGGGCAAACTTTTCCTGTTTTAAATAGACACAAAAAGATAAAGGTCAGCAGGGGAATTGGTTACATTTTTCTTTCCCACATGTAGGTATACTGCTGTGGAGGATGTAGTCCTGCTCAGAACACTTCAAACATACAGAATAATTCAGAGATTTTAGAAGTATCGTATAGGCTTCATCAACTCAGAGCACAGTGTGTTATAGTTAGCAATTCCCTGTGAAAGCCAGAAGAATTTGGGCATTCTAACACTCAACAAAACTGAATCCTGCTATGCAACTAAGGGATCCCACAGGAAAACCTATTTAGCAACAAAGCAAACTATGCTGCATGCTTAGCATTATAACAGAAACCCTCCTGTTGCAGGGAAAACACATTTTTTTGATCAGCTTTCTTAAGCTCCTGCAGATAACTGAACTAGAAATCAAAGTACACCATGAGGCTCAATAAATACTGCCAAAACCAATAATCCCTTAGGGCAGGCAACAAGATACTCAGGGGCACTCATCCAGATCTGTTAACATGCAAAATTGATACAGATGCTGGGCTATACGCAGAACCTACCTTTCTTTTACTGGCTTGCCATGTTAATTTGTAATTAAACCCATATTTTTTCAGTATACGCAACAATTACAGAAGCAGCTCTTACAGACAAAAAGCAAAACTCAAAAAAAAACCCCCAAAACAAACAAGCCAGAATCTTACAAACCTGCATAGCCTACTGAGATCAGCAAGAACCTTCACTTTACTAGGAGTTCAGCTTGACTTGCGGCTCCATTTATAATGCATTAGGTTCATCAGAAACCAATTAAGATCACTGGCAGCTGTAAATAATTAAATCAATGATTCAGTTTCTAGCTTTAAAATGCAAAGAAAGTGATGCTTCTGATTATCAATGTACCTTTAAAGATTATATCATTTCTCAAAGGGACAATATTAACAGCTGGGGGTTTATATACATATATATACACACACACACAGAGACACATCTATCTGTATCTACACCTTTACACACACACACAGAGATATTTGTATAAAAGCCCAAGAGGTTTTGCTTCATGGAGAGATGTAGAAAGACCTTTACAATGGGTGTCCTGAGTTTTGCTTCCTTAGTTTTAAGCATGAAATCTGAGAGTGACCACACAAAAAATACAGCAGCCTGTCTGAGGTCTCAAGCATGTTGTGTCTTGGGTCCAAGTTCCACTTTTTCCATATTGCCTTCAGAATCATCACCCTGGAGAACGTGCTGTTAACTCAACAAAAGTCAGAGCCCTGCTGTCAAGAGCTATTCCAGCAGACAAAGCATAAGGTGGGACGCTATTGGAATGTTCCTGAATAAGGAAATTAAAGCAATCAATTTGTTCTGCTTTTGTTTTGGAAAGAGAATCATGACATATTACTCTTAGGATCCAAAATGGACAAGAGATCCATTCCCTCCCTCTACTGTAAAAAACCCCACATCTTGCAAAATCTGCTTTAGTGGCTCAGATCTGGCCCAGGGATTTCAAAACACAGATGGCTCTCTTCCAAATCTTCCTTGAAAGACAAGAAATAAAACTGTTTTGTTTTAACTTAGAAAAAATATTTTCATTGTATGCAAATTCCTTCCCTGGCATACGGGAAAAATACGTCATGGTGACCGTGAGTTGTGAAAGCTTCACTGCTTGAACCATGAGGTGTAGTTTGAAAGATACATCTTTTCACCTTTCTGCTTGAGCAGTTGTGCTGTCACTGAAGGGCAGAGCGTTAGCACCCCGGTTTAACCTTAAGCATTTCTGTATTTGGGGCTGAATTTGCAACAACAGAGAAAGCCAACCCAAAGCGTAGTCCTCACAGTGACTTTTATCCAAACAAATGTGTTCAATCATTTCCAAATAAGAAAAATAGACCAAGGGATAAGGGAATGTGATACCGAGTTGAATTGCTGTTCTTTGGATGCACTCAAGTAACGCTGCTTTCTCAGCTCGGTGTGATGCTATCAACAACCCCTGGCATCTGAACAAACAAAATGAGTGTTGAGGCGTGAGCTGGCTTTGCGATACGGCAATTTAAAGAATAATGGACTTCGAGTGACAAAGCCTCCACGTTGTGCTATTATGTTAGCAATTATTGCAGAGGAAGTTTGTTTAGGATTTGGGCCCAAGGTTCCCTAAGTGAGGCTTGTAAACAGCATGGAAGTTGACTTTCCTGTTGGTGATGGAAAGATTGACAGCTAACAGCAACCTTTTGTGTAGCAATGACAACTGCGACTATTTTGCAGTCTCACTGCAACGTGATTAGATTGTAATTAGACTGAAGCTCAGCTGGATGTTTGGATTGCTTAATTGATGGCTCCAAACCAAAAGACTTTCACTGAGAAAAAAACCCCAACCTTGAAAGTTTAAATCCCCGCTGTTGAATTGGTTTAACGCATTCTAGTGCAGTTTCATGCTTGCAGCAAACGAACCTTCTGTCTTTATGCATTTTGGCTAAAACCCACAGAGATTGGAAAGATCCACTACTGGATTCTGGATCCGGGTCCTGGTGACTTGGCCAGAAGCATCTGTCAGCAAAAAGTTCCTCAAATTCAGTTGAGAGAAATGGTTCCTGCATTGATTTAGAGAATGGCATAAATTTCTCTCCTCAGTTCCATAAAACTGTTACGAAGATGAAACTCCTTTTATAATGAAGAAGTAATTGTCAACAAATAATTGTGGGTATAATCTTGGTTTTATAGAAATCTGAAAGTCGTGTTGTGAGCACCAGTGAGACATTGATATAATTTAGTGGATTCAGAATAAAGGAAGTGCTGTAGATTCTTTATCTTGTATATTTTTATAGGTGTGTTGCACAGGGCACTTTTCTAAATTTGGATAATTAATATTTTCAGATAATCTAGTGAAGAAAAGAGTGAGGCGTAACATTTTGATTCATGCACAAGGATAATATGTTGTTTAATTAAACAGATGTTAAAAACAAGCAAACAACAAAACAAATAAAGTCTGAAAAGATAAGTTTGAGAAAATAGAATCAGAATGAATTTCATTAATTAGGAACAATTGTCCAGTAGGAAGTGTAACTAATGAGCCCGTCTTGGAAATTTTTAAATATATCCAGAAACTTGACCCACAAGCTTATATTTGGCAAACACTTCCAACTGTTCCAACATCATATGATAAGACTGCGTTACATAAACACAGCCCATGCATGAGGAAGTCGCCTATGTATGCTTCATGTATCAAATAAGAAGGTGGAAATGTGCCAGTATTTTAAAAGATCCTGTTAAAAGGTAAAGACTTTCCTTTCTCTGCAAGGAAGAGCAAATTTAGTGAAGATGGAGACAGGAGCTGAGTTTGCTTCTTGTACCCACTATCAAGTTCTCCACTCCAAAACCAACACAAGCTTCTTTTTAATCCCTTTCTAGCGTGGAGGTGTGTTCTTTGATCACATGGAAGGAGGCTGCTTTGTGGATGTACATGTTCCTTTATAAACAGACTTGAAAGTCCTCTAAAAGGAGCCGATGTTTTAGAACACGTTCTTTGTCTGTTGGGAGCCTGGAGCATTTCTCTGTGGGTCAAGGCCATCGATTAGCAGCTGCCAGCTATGCCACAGCCTCTCTCTAATCAGTCATTCCATCATCACTTTAGGACACTTGTAATGCTTGATAGGACTTTAATATAAAACTTCCCAAGGCAGTTGTCAGATGGCCCTGAGTTCTGACCATGACATAATTCACATGTTGAGGAATGTAATTTCGTGCTATGCATGTTGCTGAACTGCAGGCTTTTCGTTCTGACTTCATGGTACTTAATCTCTTCCATGCCAAAATTCGCTTCAATAGCATCTTTTATGTTCAGCTGAATTGCTGCACTAGCCCAAGGGAAAAAAATTGTTTCAACGTGGATTTAAATTTTGCTGGGAAAAAAAAAATCTAGTCAGACCATTTAATACAATTTGCACTGTTGCTCCTTCTGCCTGGGATGTGCAGGGGGTGCAGAGCGCACCAGGAGCTACCAGTGCCCAAGTCTGAACAGCAGCTCTCCAACTCCTGGTAAAAACTGTCCATGTTTTGCCACAGTTATTTGGGGTGCAAGCTGTGAGAACTGCTCCTCTCCCAAACATTTCTCTGTCTCATTCATCCCAAACCGTTCTTCAGCCCAGCTTGATGTCTGCTGCCCTCTGTTTGGACTATAGCTTTCTTCAACAGGGGCTGCCTTTCCAAATACTTGATGTTCAGGGCAGGATGCTAGGGAGGACTGAGAAGATTTTAGTGCTTTCAAATGACATATCTGGACAAACCAGAACTCTCTCAAAGTACGCTGCAGAACTGATGCCAGTCACAGCTGCAGAATTCCAGCATTTAACAAAGACTTCACTCTGGGGACAAGAGTATTGTCCAGCAAAGGAGGTGACAGAGCCATCAAATCTCTCTGCCAGATGTCGGTGTCGTAACTTGCCCTGAGACTCCTTTCTCTTTGCGCATTTGGCCTCACTGCCTGCAACGTGCATTTCCCAGCTGGAAAGGCCTCACACACTTCTAACACTGGGAAAAAGAAAATTGCCCAGAGGGAAAAGGTACAAAAGGTTTGCTTCTGCTACAGGAAACTGGAACCGCCAACAGTCTGCTCTGCTGAACTGAGCGTGTCGGCAGAATTAGGGTTTAGCGAGGTATCCGCAGTGTCTGCACAGACAGAAAGAGAGAGAAAGAATTTCCCAAGTGAGGTTATTTTCTCTCAAAACAATACAGAACACAGAAATCGAAATTCAGGGATCAGAGCTCTTTGCAGTCTAGAATTTCAGTCTGTGAAATATCCCAAGATTGCTCTCATTTTGTTACCTTCCCAAACCAGGACGCAAGTCTCAGTCTCAGGAGATTATCAGTCCATGGATCTAGTTGTGCAGATTTCATATATGTGTATAATATTTCATTTCAACAAGATGAAAACGTTTCATGTCATGTTTCTCCTTTTGCTCTTTTAAAAACAATGCAGCTTGAAAATCGAACATTTTAATACTAATAATAACAATTTCCTGTAATGATGAATAAGCAATAGAATTGTTACATTTCTACGCAATGTTTTGAGTTACTTGACCATCATTTGCCAGTGGAGGCAATTCCCTTGGGAGTTTCCGACCTGCTGTAAGTCTTTGCGTTTGGAAACCTTTCGCACTAGGAAATCAAAGCATTTCAGAAACATGAACACGTGGGAGCATGAAGTGCTTGCTGTGATGCTGCAGGGATTCCTGTCAGTGGTGGGAGCACCACGGCGCTGAATCTCTTCGATTCCCCATTCTCCTCAGTTTGACATCCCTCGCTTCTCTTAGCACAAAGAATGATAGATGGGTGTATACAAGCAGTACACTTAGTGCTCAAACAATGGGGAAAACAGATAAAACTCCAGTAGATGGCGCTCAAAAATATCCAAAATTTGCATCTCTGTGTGGCTCTAACAGGACCTTGGCACTGTGCAAACCGCTTGGTGCAGTGGCTCTGCCACATCTCTCTGCAGCGCGGTGGTTTGGAGGCGTTCGGTACAAGGTGCTGGTCTGGCACAGAGGCACTGGTAGACAGGAGACAGCTCTAACTGCAGGACCTGTATGCAAAGGTTGTTTCAGCAGTGGCAATGGAAAACAGGGCCGTGCAGTTCCCCCAGAACCCCCAGCACCCTGCTCTGTCAGGCACTGCCAGTGGTTCTATTAACTGGCCACCCTCTAGCTAACAGAAAATGCCCATAAAGTTAATGGATTGAGAGGTCCAAGTCCTGTAAAAATACAGCAACATTTGGAAAAGAGAGGAGATCGAGGGCAGGTTTAGAACACGACATGTCAGGTGGAGGAATGTCTGTCTGCCAGCTCCTGAGCAGTTGTCTTGTTTAGTAGTGGCCAGTTCTGGTGCCTCCCTTAAATACTGCAGCTCTGGCTGGGAAGAGCTTGCTGGATTGCAAAGGCAATTCGGTAGTAATTCCTCAACGGAAGCACAAATAGTTTTACCACCACCAGGGGAATGGTTTTTATTGACCATTTTGACCAAAGACCAGAGTGAAAGTTGATACCATCTGATTGAGTCCATGGTGACCCATGGGAAATGATCTAACAACCGGTTCCCCTGCGGTCCCACAAAGCTACCACCAGAAGTGCATTAGCAACAACACACTGTGATTCATCAGATGCTCCAGGGCGCCCAGCAACACTCTGTGTGGAGCCCAGATCTCCTGACATCTGCTTCATGCAAAGCAAACAAAGCCCTTTATCCAGCCAGGGAACAGATACATCATGAGCAGCAATCATGAAAGCCTTTCCAAGCTGGTTGCCAATATGCTTCAGTCCTCCTCTGGAGTACTTACCTCCTGAAACGTTAGCAATAACTTCATCATCTCTCTGACCTTTGCATAGGAACAACACTACTCACTTCAGCAGTTTTGCTTTTGGGCAAAAATGTTAAAAGGTGACAGGATGGGTTGCTTCAAGCCTGGATTTCATTAAACATTAGCCGTACCAGTATTGTTCCAGATCAGGCAACAGCTGATCCAGTCATTCAACTTTCTTATGAAAACTATTTATAGGGAAGTGGTGAAGAGATCAGGGTGTTTCTGTACAAGTTTCTTTTACAAAGCAGAGTGATGGCTGAAAAGTGCTTCACTGATATGACAGCAGAGGTCATTCTCTGAAGCACCATCAGCTGGTAGGCAAAGAATGAAATTTTCTTTGTCTCTATTTAGCTGAAAGCAAAACACCAGTAGCCACAGAGATGGTCATGCATAACAAACCCCATTGATTCCAGTGGGACTAAGGCTATTCATGTTGACTGTGTATCTCATCCCAGCATGCTTAACCGAGCAGCTCTTGAGTTACACGATGTGAAATATTGTGGGATTTCAGCTCTTCCATTTCATGGAAGATGAGGAAAAATGACCATGGCTTGATTCAGAGGGGCAGACATCTCACAACAAGAAGCCAGAGCCAGCTTGTAGGTCAGACACCTCTTCACCACCAGACTGCAAAGGGAGTAGGGAGGTGGTGAGCGCTGACTTGCAAACAAACTTTCATTTCAGCTGCAGCCCCAACGTGCCCAGCCCTTCCAGTAATTATTCTGGCTCTTGGCCAGCAGTCCTGGGAAGAAGATTCCTTCAGGCAGTGCGGTTTTATGCTGCAAGCATTAGAAGTATAGACATCTCAGTCTATTTGCCCTTACGTGTAGTTAAAGAAGCATATGTGTGTATGTATACATATGCTATTTTCTCTCTCTTCTTTTTTTAAACAATAGAGAACAGATCAAGGTATTAAAAAATTGCATAATGATTTTGGTTTAAAAATGGCATGTCCTTCTGGAGAGCACAGCTGTCTCCTGCAGCTTTGAGATGAGGAGCAAGAGGTCAATATTCCAGACGAACACTCCGAGTACCTCACAGAAGTATTGCTGAGTGAGAACGTAAACAGGTTTTACCACATATGGTCTGGCAGTAGCGAAAGTGGCAATAAGAAGTATTCCCTTCCTCCTCTTTGTACTCTCTCCAAAGCTTATGAAGGATTTGGGGATGCCAACTACCCATTTTGGCAAGGGGCAGTCTTGGAGAATACAGTCTTCAATTTGCACCATGTCACAAACTGAACCCAAGTCTCATTTAAGTGATGATTTGGACTCCCCTAACTCACCATTTCATCTTCCAAGAATTTGTCCTGCTAAATACTGAACTGAACTACCTTTCCCAGGTCCAGCAGTGCAGTATGAGGAGAAAGCTAGCTGCAAACATCTCAAGCTGATAGCTTATGTTCCCTTGCCAGTGCATTTCCCCTAAGAAGTGGTGAAAGTTGTACCATTAAGCTCTTGTGTTCTGTTGGGGCATCTCAGCTAATTCACATACAGGCATACTCTGTACTTTTTTGTCTTTGTTAAGCAGCCATTGTACTACCCCAGCAGAGCCAGAGCACAGGCAAAAGAACAAAGAGCAGCAGGCAGTAAGAATGTGACACCATCTCTTCCCATGCAGCTCTGTTGCTGCGGCGGGGCTGGCTGGATGTTATTTTAGTGGCTGTGCATCCCACCCATGCGTTTCTGTGGGCCCAGAAGCTGTGCTGCTGTGACGCCTTATGAGCTCGAAGCTTATTCATGTTCAGGAATGGGAGGGTCAGGGCCATCGACACACACCAGCATCCTGCTGCCTATTATTTCCTGCCAGTGCTGGCGTCGCACCAAGCCCTAACATGACAGGTGGATGAAGTTCGCAAGGAAATAATGTCATGGGCCAGTTTTCCAGGAAAGCTGTTAACTCTATTCACAAACTCGGGTCTTCAGATTGAAAGGGAACGTGGCTAAGAAGAGGTGGGTAAGGGCTGCTCTGATGTTATTTACCTATTTTTATAAATAGATTATTCACTGACATCTGCTGCAGTACAGAAATCTTTACCTCTACATGGTGCCTACCTCTTCCAGAGCAGACTGTGGCCGAGTGCCTTATCGCTTACAACTGCACGGGGGCACTGCCTCTGCCATCCCAAATGGCCATTCTCATTTCAGTCACATTGCGAAAGATGCTAAGAAATGGAACTTCTGCCTTTTGCTGTGCTAACGGGCTCCTGGGAGAGAGAAAGGGAGAAGAAATACGAGGTGAGACTGATGTTAACTGAGGACTTCAGGCATTTTATAAGAATGAAACTGAGGACACAGCCAAGGATTTTTCAAAACAAGACATGGATTTTTAAATGTCTCTGTCTTTCAACAGGGCATTTGTGTAAAGATCTACTAACCCTCCATGTGTCCAACATTTGCTGTTCTGTATTCTCATTCTTCCTTCTTTTCCTCTCTGTTTTAAAACTTTACATCTTTTTTCTCTTGCTCTAGAAAGCACACAAGAGTTAAGAAGTGAAAGGAGTCAATCCCAAAAAAGTATTTTTCAAAAATGCCACTTTGCCACAAATGCAAATTTTAGGATGCAGGAGTTAGGACAATAGGATTCCAACTGGCTGCTCACAAGAGGAAGGATTAGGTCCTCTGTCATGTTAATAGTGACATCAACAACCTGAATTAAAGCCAAAAATTCAAGTCGATTCTGCAGTTTAAGACTATTGTTCTCCCCTTTGGTTTAGCCTGTAAGATATACATAGTCTACACATAGAGTTTTGTCAGGATTTATGTAATTTTTCACATCATACAGTGCCATCATTGACATGTTAATGTACTTTTATGCATAAAAGCCCTTTGTAACTGGCAAATATTTATACCAATTTGGCTTAAATATCCTATAGTCTAAAGGCACCTGAGGTACTGGAAACACGTAAGCAAAATGATGACTCCCCATATTGTTCTGCTCTTCTAATTTTGGAGCCCGTGGTAAAAAAAATTAGGAGAAACCTGCTAATAATAAGCAACAATCTCCATCTCAGATATTAAAGGAGCGGTAGCCCTGTACTTGGATTCTGGATAAGCAAAGTTGAGGCAAGAATACAGCATATTCCAGGGGGCTTGTTCCTGGCCTGACCCTTCCAGATGCTAGTGAAACTCTCAGACCTTTTTTCTGTTGTATACTCAGAGCCTGGTTCCTGGTAGAGCTGCAGTAATATTGTACGTTCATTGTTTGGTAACAGGAGCTTTCCCAAGTGTCCACGGCAAAGAAACAATTCTTGACATAAGTTCACAAAACTAACCTTTCTCTCTCCTTTTTTTAATAAACCTGGCAAATTCTGGTACTAGAACTGCAGTCATGAACAAGCCATGGCACCTTAACTGACTGGGGAATTGTAAACTGGGCGTTTTGACTTGAACAAATACTAAGCATTGTCACACCAAACCAATTATTATTTTAAAATACTGTCCCAGGCTATAACTGCCTTGGTGTACAATGGCAATACAGGGTGTAGTTACAGATACAGTTTCCTGTGCTTAGGTTTTGAAATTTTTATTTAAGATCCCCATAACACTTGCCCAGTGCACCAGCACAATTCCCCTATTAGATAATTTTCTATCCTTGTGAGGCCAGTTTTGCTTGCGCAATGCCGCCAGAGCTTTCAGGAAGGGAGAGACAAGCAATTGTGACAATAAAATTTGCATTAGCTCCCACCCAACCTCTCCCAGACCCAAAATACCATTTGTAGCCTTCAAAGCCTTTTCACACCAGAAGGGAAGGTGTTTCTGAACTGGGAAGTCATTGTGATCTCCACAGGGTTGCATCCTCCAGGCTGACTTCTGCCTCTTGTGTTCTCATGAGAAACACCAAACAGCAGCTGTGGAGTTCCACATGGCTTTGTTTTAAAGACTCAGTGGACTGCATGACCCAGCATCCAGGCATGAAACCCCAAATCAATCCAGGTCACGGGC
Source organism: Clamator glandarius (assembly GCA_033459285.1). Taxonomy (NCBI): domain Eukaryota; kingdom Metazoa; phylum Chordata; class Aves; order Cuculiformes; family Cuculidae; genus Clamator; species Clamator glandarius. The sequence continues at coordinate 1,789,016 of JAUNZM010000326.1, read as the reverse complement.
TTCAGAAGTTGAAGCAGGAATTTTGCTGGTTTTAGCTGACCACTTTGAGGGGTTGACCATAGTAAAAAACATTTCAGATGTAACAATAGCACCAGTTTCTGGAAAAATGAAGGTGCTAAGGCTGCTATGCTGTACTCATGTAGCACCTCTCCCAGAATGATTGTTTTTAAGGGCTAAAAGTAATGTATTGTTCCTGTGCTGGAACAAGGACAAGGGGTGCAGGGAGAGAGAAAATAACAAAAATGTCTCTAATACATAGATTTGCAGGAAGAAAAAGCATAGACGGCAAGACTAGTGCTGGATGTCATCACTGGTCATTCAGAAAAGATGCTAATACTACTTCAGATTTTCCCAAAATCAAAAATCAAAATGATGGAGAAGTCTGTGCCAGTTTCTAAGGCCACGTGATGAGACATGTGAAAAGATCTTCAACGAGATAAAGTCTCTGGCTGAACTGTTCACAACCTCTGCCTTGTTCCTGCAGGACATCAGGAACAGGTGCTGGGACTCTTCCCCGTGAAGTTACTATTTCGCTTCTCTGAATAAAGGGCAAACACGAGTGAATTCCTGCGCAGATGTTCACTCACTGCTTGATATGAAGATGCTTGTGCATCTAGGACACAGCTGATTCTACTGAGTTGAGCAGTGTGCACTACAGCAGGCCCACACCACCCTCTCTGCCTGTCAGTCAGCTGGTATTACAGGATACGACATTGTATCTGAAGCTTTGTGCTGGTAGGACATCGTGCCTTTTCTTTTAACTTGGAGCAGAGCCTCACCTCGCACCCCAACTTTCCTTCCATACATCACACACAAGCTCTCCTGTATCACAGCAATGGCAGAGGGAGGACCGCGAAGGGGACAACTTCTTAAGAGGGCCACAGGCTGCTTCTGCTCTGGGCTCAGCCTGGGAACCGCAGGGCTGAGCTGCTACACGGTGTGTGGTGGGAATCACTACATCTCTACAGTCTCTGCACTTCTTTCCTTGGCAGCCTGCAAAATTCCACTGAGGAAAAAAGAAATGGGAAGGAGGGAGAAGGAGTCAGAAAAACTATTGTGTTCCCAGGGGAAAAAAAAATAAACAGCCCTATTTAGCTTATCAAGCTTTGCTAATGTCAATCACTTTTCTCATTTTAAACAGGAAAGACACCACTTTGGTCCACCTGTTCCATTATTTATCATGCTACGCATTTCCAATGAATTGTCACTCATGCAAAACCTGTACATCGTAAGGGGACACTCTAATATTTTTAATGACCTTAAGCAAAGTGATTGACATTAGACACCGGTGTCAGATGTTCTGGTGACGCAACATGTTCTCCTAGCAGCAGGAAAGCTTCCTGCCGTGATTAAGTTAGTGCTATGGAAGTGCTAAAATGTGTTGTCAGCTTTCCTCTGATGCAAGTGATTTTATTATAGTGTCTGGTAACCACGGAGTGTGGCAACGCAAATACTAAATCCAAACATCCCCTCCTATACATATAGCTTGCTCTATTTAAAACACAAAGTGCACTTTGCAAATCCCGGGATAAGTTATGGATGTAACAAGCTCAAACTATGGAGGGTAGAGGAAAAGGCAGGAACTAAGCCAGAATGCCTGGGTGATTTCAGCAGGAGAAGTGTACGGCTCTGGGATGACCTGCAGAAGGCAACCCCCTGTGCACTTGCTGGGCAGGTGGGCTCTGCAGAGGCATCTCCATCACCATTGTGGATGCCAGAGGCTCCAGAGGACAAAGAGGAGCCAAACCAGCCCAGGCCTTGCTCACTTCACCAGGAGAAAGCAAAAATCGTATCCAGCCTTTTCAAGTCTGGAGAAAGAAAGGGGGAGGTGGGGATGGGGGACGGGAAGAGCAGCCCATGCTGCTCCTCAAACTTCTGACAGCCTCATACAACCTGGGGTAGAAACCTGTGACTCGGCTAAGCACCACTTGTCCTTCATTCTATAGATTAAGAAACGTGTGGGTTTGCTTCAATTTGGGACCAGCCCCTCAGCTATTCATAACCTGAGAAAAGTTGGAAGACCTCTGGAACCAAGAGGTACATAATCGAACACCTCAGACGCACACAGGGGACATCCAAGTCCCGCTTTTTGTAAGGATTCATAATCCCAAAGCTCATTCAGCAAACACTACACAGACAGCTTTGCTTCCACAAGTAATTATTAACAGTAGTTTCTAAAGCTGACCATGCCAGCATCTGCAGAACTGAACGCTATGATTTTTCAATAAATGAGCCATTAATCAAGCTGCAGGAGGAATAAGCTATCAACCCAAACCTCAGAGTCTATAGAGATGTCTGGAAGAGATCAGCATATTGATTGCAATTGTAACAGGTAGGTTTTCTACAAAAATAAAATAATAAAGCAAAGTCGAAGATACAAGCTCTCTTGATAGCAATGAAAATAGATTTTTCTAAAGGTCTAGCAGCACAGAATATTATTTTAATGAAATTTACTTTTTAATTTTATAGCAAAATAATCAAAAGTGCTAAACCTGACCAGTTCATTTACAAAAAAAGTCTCACGTTTTAAGCTATAGTCATACCTCGTTATTTAGGTTAGACAATATAATTACACATTTCTACCTATTGTTATTCAATAGTAAAACAACATTAATATTAGTTGGTTTAAAAAAGGGGGAAAGTACCACAGATATTGGGGGGAGTTACATAAAATATAAGAATCAGCTTATTGAGCAACCTGCAATTTGGTTGGTTGTTATTGCTTTTTGTTTGGTTGGTTTTCGAGCTACCATTTCAGTTACAGGCAATCTGGCCATAAGCTTGTAGTCACCTCCAACACTACAACTTCTCCCTTGGTCAAATGTCACAGTGTGAATTTTAAGGAGAACTCTGGCATTTCAAGTCAGTTCAAATTATTTCCTTAGTTCTCACAAGCTCCTTTTTCAACATGATTAGCATGTTGGAGAACAGAGTTATGATGATTGCAGTTACGACGACACCGTTTGCTGTGAAGGAAAAGTGGGTTTTCCTCTGTCTTGGAGAGAATCACTACCAAGTCTGCAGTAAAAAAACATTAAAAGCATTTGCAGAGTTGTTAAGAGTCTTTCTTAATCCATTGCATTATAATTTCAGTTCATTTCCAATGTTAAATTAAAACCTGCAATCTCTCCTACTGATAAATAGCCAAGCTGACTTACAAAAGTTCTGCCTTTTGTCCAGCCTGCTCCTGGTGTCTTTAACCAAACAAGGTTCGATGATTTGCCACAAGCGCTGTCTGGCTCTCCCGCCTCTTTGCTTTCTTGTTTAGCTGCCTTATTTTCCAGCACACTGCACTAGAAGCCAGCAAAAGGAGTCCTGATGACAAGAGGACTAATCCAAACACCGAGATGATTGATCCATGGGAATTGAAGCTGTATGCCACAGCAGTAACCACAGTGCCGGCTATGAGGATCACCACACCGAAGGGAATGGTACAGCGGTAACAGGAGAGCTCTGCTCCCCCTGTGGCTGCAGTCAGCTGGCATTCACTGACAAGAGGGATGGTGGTTATCACACAGTCATTGTTATTGCTCTTCTCCGTGGCTATAGGATCAAGATGCTTTGGGGTGCCCAGGATCTCTTTAATAGGTTCGTTTGTCATCTTGATTGCCTTGACTTTGTCAATTCCTAGGTTAGAGCAGGCTCTGCTGAACACGCCTTGCACTGTGGAGAAAAGAGCATGAGTTTAACTAAGTAGCATTACCTTTATGTGATAAATGGGTGACACAGGAACACGCCACTTGGAATAACAAAGAAGTAGATGTTCTGAGCCCACAAGGATTTATGCACAAGTTTAATTGTAATAGTACTGATTGTGGCAGACTTGAATCAATTCTTACGGTAATTAGTATGTGCATAAGTGCTAAGAAGAACAGTCACAGACCAGGACAAATACCAACATTAAAGTGCAGTGGGCCAAATCCCACTTTAAGTTCCACCTTAAAGTCAGTATTTGTGGATGCAATTCATATTTCAATGTCATCACATCTTCTGATAAGGAGGCGAAGTTCAGGGTCTGTTTTCATTCACACACACTTTTTCACACTATTCTTTATACACCCACATGCACACCTTACACAGATTTGCTCCAATGCACATCACAAGAACATGGGCAAGAGCTGTCATAGCCAAATCTAGGACTGAATAACAAACACTTTCTCAAGGCAAATGCTACCTACAAAAGAGTTCAAATTGTTGTGACTAGGTACGGGTGTGGGGTGAATGGGGATGAAGACAATTTCCTGCCCTCAGGAAATGCCATTTGAAAGCTGGTGAACCTACATTACAGCAGCATCCAAGCCAGACTTGCCATTTCAATCAGCTTAGTGGCAAAGAACTGGGTTCCTTACAAGTCCATGAAACCACATCCATGTTACTGTGTGGGAGGGAGATTTACAGTCATATTCACTCATCTTAATTACAGTTGGTTGCTGTCCTCCTCTCTCGTATCGTATACACATACTCAGCCCTACAGACAGTAGCACAGCTTGACTGCATTATGGGCAAACAGCTGTTGGCTCCGTGGAGCCCAGTGCCGAAGCGCAGTCCCCTGATCAGGGCACGATGAACCCATGGCTCTCCGCTGCTTCTGGCTGCCCTGACAGAGCTCTGCCATCGCACCGGGGTGCTGATGGTGTGGGGACCACCCAAGAGTCTGCAGTCAGCCTTTGACAATGCTAAGGCTACTGCAGCAGTGCTGCCCTGGACCAAGTTGTGCACTCAGTGCACCCCATCACATCTAATGGAAACTGGGACACTGGGGAACCACTGGGGTTTCCAGTTGTAGGCAGCTCACAGGACTCCTCCACAGATCTCTGGTAGCTTTCTCTCCTGCACACAGCACGGTATGCAGCTCAGTGAACAAGGAAGAGCGCTGGCAATGCAGTAATGCTTTTATCACTTTTATCACCTTCACATCTGTGACTAGGAAGTTAATTGCCAGATACTTGTATTCTCCTTTTCCTTTCCCACCACTCCCACCCTTGTTGCTAAGATATATTTGCCCATTGTGGAGAGCCCTTGGGTTTGTATCTCAGTTAACTCATGGAACTGACGGTGTTTTGTGAGAAAGAGGATTGCACTATTTTTAAACACACACACACAAAAAAGCAATGCTCTGTATCTAGTCAGAGAGTTTGTATCTGAGTTTCCTTGAACCCTAAGGAGAGAGGAAAAGTTCAGATCTGGTTTGACAAAGCTTTTGTTCACTGCTCTGATGAAGAGTGCTCAGCTAAATACTGCATCTTGCTGTATATTCAGCGCTCAATCCCGCAAGGGGCTCAGCAGATACAAAGAGTAGACTTTGCCTCTCCAGTGACAATACTGAGCATGCCAAAACTGAACACACACAGAACACAGCCACTGACAGCACAAGAGGAATGGGCACAAACTGAAACTCAGGAGGTTCTGTTTGAACATCAGGAAACACTTTTTACTGTCAGGGTGACTGAGCCCTGGAATAGGCTGCCAGGGAAGTTTTGGAGTCTCCATCCTTCGAGGTATTCAAAAGCCATCTGCACAGTCCTGAGCAGCCTTCTTTAGGGGATCCTCCTTGAGTGGGATGTGAGGTGGACCAGAGGACCTCCAGAAGCCACTTCCAACCAGAACCATTCAGTGATTCTGTGTGTTCCTGTGAAGGTACTTGGTATCTCCAAGGGCAGAAAGGGGATCTGATCAGGGCTTATCAGACAAAGCACATAAATCTGTGCTGACACCTCAAATATCCCACGCATGATTAAGCATCATTTATATCAGCTGAAAGAGCCCAGCAGAGCCATGGGGTTGCTCTAGAAGGCCATCGATCTGTCCCCACATAGATCTGAGCCCAAATAAAGCCTTTTCAATATTGACTTAACACAGCAGTGGGACTCACACTGGTGCTGTTATGTTGCTGCATTACTTACCCCTAAAACGTTACAGAAGTTCAGCACAATGGGAGAACGTGGTCCCCATGTGTCACCTTTTTTGATCCTACCATTAGGTATATTCCATTTGTTCAACATCTTGTTACTAAATTTAAGGGTGGAAAATAAATAACCCTTTTCCATATGAGAGGTTTCTTAGTTCCTAATACATTGTAATAAATGCTCAAAAGTCCTAATACTCTCTCTAACAGTCACAGAAACAGGGAAGCTTCCAAGTAACTTGAAAAGTCTTTGGATCTGGCTCATATTAAACATGATTATTCTGAAAAACTTTAATATTCAGTCAAAGTATATTTACTCCTGTCTCTAGAGTCCTTGCCTATTTGCTCCCAAATGAATATTAAATCTCTTAGTTGTCTTGTACAGAGATTCATGAAGAAAGAAGATACATTTATACAGTCAAAAGTAAGAAGACATTTTTCAAAAATCTCCTAACTATCAAAATTAAGCCAATGGCAAAATACCTGTTGACTTCTGAGAAGCACAGTTCTTGCCTATAATTGGATGTAAGCAGACAGGTGTTCACATAAAACAAATAAGCCAGCCTCTATTTAAATACTGTAAGTTAAATAAACAGCAGAACCTATTTGAAGTGTAAGTAAGGGTATTCAGCCCTAGAAAACCGGGCACTAGAGATCTTCATTGCCAACAAAGTCACTTCTGACTTACGCCAACAGGTGACTTGGTTCAAGTTTCAGGGTAAGAAATGTAGGCAAGGACACCCGGCAGCATCAGCATCCTCTCACTAATCACACCAGAAGCACTTTCTTAAGGACCTACTTCAACCTGGAGGAAGATTGTGTTTCTGTGGCAATCTGAGGCTAACGCTGGATAAAGGGGAGAGCAATATTTTATCCACTAATAAGTGTAAATTGAGATTTACTGAAAAGATGCGAAATCCATCAGCATTCACACCTACCAGGTCCAGGAGAAATCCATCGTAAGAAATCCCTTGGCTCAGGAAGCAGAGGAAGACGGCTTAAGATGTCTCGTATGTCAATTCAAGGCAGAGTCATGCAGCAGCAAGAGCCGCTTCAGGCTTTGAAGTGTCAGATGTTGCTGAATGATGAATTGGAGGTGACAATATTCTAACATGGAAGTTTCCTACAGGAAAAGTTGTTGGATATTAATCAGCTTCTTAAGAACAAAACTCCCGCTTGGAAAAGCTCCCACTATATGCTCACTCCTGCTCCTACCCTAACTGAAGCAGGAGATGTTCTCCCTCTGGCTCTCCTAGCGGTTTCTGCCTCTCTTCTTGAGAGTAGCCACCCATTTATGGCCCTCTGTAACATTTTCCTTTGATGATGTGTCATCTCAACATCGAATGTCACAACCCAGGCAAGTCCCCCAGAATGAGCTAGGCAGGAAAAGGCAATGCATATGAATTTCTGCAGTTAAAAATCTTACTTAACTTCTGTTGCTCACTTCACCTATGTGAATTCCAACTCAGAATACTTGAGGTTTTGTCTCTTTTATGTTTCCAGTTTGTTTGAGCAAATCACCTCCCTGTGCCTTGGTTTTCCTAGCTGTAAACTGACAGTGACAGCATGCTTCCCACTAAAAAAAATCATTTTACATCTATTCTACTATAACAAAACCCAAGAAATATCCCAAAAATTTCTCACAGGAAAAAAAAAAAAGGCAAAGAGTCCAAGAACTCACTGTAATCAAATCAAATCAATTATAATGATTATTGTTCATTTCTGTTATCAGATTTTTATAAAGCAAGACTCATGACTCAAACAAGACAGGGCAGAATCTGTGACAGCTCTGCAGAAAGCAGAATGATGGAAGTTGTTATAATCTGGAGAAACAGCTTTTTGAAAGGTTTGGAGGGAAATGAAGAAAAAAAACTACTTTAGGTAAATAATCCAGACTGTATTAAAACAAAAGCAGACTGAAATTATCTTGCAGTCAACTTCCACTCCTATTACAGGAATGCTTACATTCGTTTGAAAAGCTCTTCCTAGTGCAATTGTGCCCCCTAAGTCACTCTGCTAGCATCATTCTTTGAAAGATTCGTTGCTCTGTCAATAACTTCTTTGTATTCGCCCTTGACTACACACAGTTTAGGCAAGTTTTAAATTAATGTCTTTATCAAAAAAAAAAAAAAATGACTGACAGAACAGCTTTTTACAGACAGGATTTCTCCCCTCCTCCTTCTCTCCTCCACCACAAATCCAAGAAGCAGAAACACCTGAAGTCTAGACATTAAGCTTCCAGTATCTTAACCCTGAATCATTTCAGCGTGGTGCTGTCTCAGGAAGCTTCCAACGCATTGAATATCTCTGCGCGAGTGCAAAGAGCTTGTGTTTCTCAGTCACTTCAATCTTTTCCCCTTTTCCTTGCATTTTACTCAGAACCAGTGGGACACATTTAAGCTTTGTGTCTTCAGGCTCTGGACCTGACTATCTATATCTTGCATAATATTTCAGACACCCTTTCTTGCTTATGTAAAATTCTAATCAATCAGCTCATGCTTCACACTTGTTTTTGCGTTAAAGCAGCTATGGAAAAGAGCATAAGGAGTCCTGTACTGGAGGAGAAAGAGAGTTCATCTGGAATTCAACAGACTATAGTCATCCTGAACACTACCCCACAACTCTTCCCCATGTGAACACTCGTGGGACTAGAGAACTAGGATTTGTACTTACAGGACGCCAGGTCAAGCTCTGACTGCAAGGGTAGAAGAAGAACACATCGCACCCATGCCAACTGTGCGCCTCCAGATGCTGAGGAGTTTCCATCACTAAGTTTTTAGGTAATGCAATTACTAGATACAAGCTCCCACATCTTTTTCGGTTTTCAGATGCAGCTGGAAGGTAGGATGGAACCCAACCAAATGCCTCTACAAACAAACCCTGCCATCCCTGCCAAGCAAACCTGCAAACATCACTACCATCCCTCCACAAACGTCCCTGCCATCCCTCCACAAATATCCCCATCGTCCTGCCGAACAAACCCAGCAAACGGCACAACTTCCAACCCCGTGTGTGAAGAGCCACGCACACCTCGGGGGAAACCGCTGCGCATCCCCAGCATCTATGCGGGAGAGGAGAGGCAAGGAAAGCTTGCCGCACGCTTGCTGCTCCGCACCCCGCGGCAAAGCAAAGGCTCGGCTCCGCGGGGCACACGAGGGGCTCCCCGCCTGCGGGGACTTCGAATGGCAACAGCCGATGGCCAGGGAAAAGCCCCGTGCCAGCAGGGAGCGGTGCTCGGACCCGCGGGGCGCAGCGGAGGGGCTGCGGGCGAGCCGAGATGAACTGAGCCAAGCCGAGCCGAGCCCAGCCGAGCTCAAGCGAGCTGAGCTGAGGCGAGCCGAGCCGTGCCAGCCCACGCCGCGGTCCGCCGTGCCCGCTGCGCCGTCCCACGCCTCGCCGAGCCCAGCCTTACCTCCCGGCTGCCGGCACCGCAGCGAGCGCCGGGCGGGGACGCGGCTCCGCCGGCCGCACCGGGCACCGCGCACGCAGCCCTCGGTGCGAGCCGAGCGGCTCAGCCAGCGGGAGGGGCGGGCGCACCGGGAAGGTCCCGCTCGGGCCGGGAGGAAGGCTGTGGCCTCCAGGGGCCGGGCTGGGCAGGGCGAGCGAGGCGCCTGCCCTGCCCTCCGCTCGCCCGGGTGGGAGATGCGCGGGGAGAGGAGGCGCCGGGGCTCCGCATCGCGCCCCGCGGCCGCGGGGGCTGGGACGGCGCTGCCCGGCCCTCCCTGCCCTCCCGCACGGCCCCGGGAGGGGTGTCCGGCCCCAGCGGGCTCAGCACAGCGCGATTCCGTGCGGACGGAGGGCTCGCTGCCCGCCCTGAGCCCCTCGGGGTGTCCGCAGGGGCAGCGCTGGGTCCTGCGGAGCAAACTCCCAGCTGACACCCCGACGAACTCCTGGCTGGGGTTCAGCTGCGCACGAATCAAACGAGGAGCAGCAGATATTTGGATTACAGCCTTAAAAGATAAAGTTTTATGTATCATCTAGAAACATGCTTTGATCACGCGTTTCGAGCAAGTACTGCAGGGATTTGGAGTGGAGGAGTACACAATAGCTGTAATTTTTTGCTGTGTTTTCCTTTCTTTGCAGACAAAAAGCAAGGAGATTTTGCTTTTAAGGGTTGTAAAGGGCATGTTTGAATTTTGTGGTTAAAGTTACCCAAAGCTGATATCAAAAGGCACTGTTTTATCAGTGATGGATAAAAGGGCAGTGCACCAGCTGTATTTTATCAGCTACTCTGTCTCTGAAAGCACACATATACTTTTGACTCCCTCTCCAGAGTGAAATCCTGGCCTCACAGAAATGAATAGCAAAACTCACATCTCCTTCACAGGGGCTGGGATTTTCCCCTGTGTGTTCTTAAGATCTCTCCAGTCATGCCAAGGGGTCATCTTCTCCTGCTGAATCAGCCCAGGGGGTTCTGGAAGAGCTTCATGCAAGAAACTGCTATTTTGTCCCCATTTGTGAGTGTTCCTTCCAGACACATCAGCATTTCGGCAGATGACAGGGGAACTGTCATTGGAGAGCATCTCCTGGGCCATTAAGTCCAGTCCTTCCTAATACAGGTAGCTGTGTCAGGTAAATATCCTTATTAAACTTGCTGAGTTCCACCTCAAACCAAACAGGTTTCGTACTCCTCCTGTTGGAAGGTTCTGAGCCTTATTCTGCAGATATCCAGGAACCTCTAGCTGCATGAATCCATAGACAATTATACACAGATGAACAAGCCTCTGGCTGAAACAGATGTTCTTTCTTTTGGCAATTAACCCTCTAATGTCCTGAGAGGCAGAAATCAGACTTTCTCAGACCTACTTTCAATCACTATTTTTTTCAGATGTGGCCTGACCAGAATCCTGCATAAAAGTGCAAGTATTTTCCTGTCTCTACCAGAAATACTAACATTTCATAACTATCCTCTGATTGTTCAGAAGGTCTGGATTTTTCTCCAGTATCAGTTCCATGTATTGCTTGATATCAGAAATTCTTGCTGTTAGCACATATGTGCATGACCTAAGTTTTACTCCATTCCTATTACATCAATTTCTCTCTAGTCCTTCCAGCACAGTATTTGGTCCTCCTATGCTGACAGAGAACATCCCTCCCATGCCTACACCGTCAACAGCTCCACTAGTACATTCTGACTTTTTCACACCATTATTACTGCAATTATTACATAAAAAACTGAAAGTATTACCAAACACAATTCCCAATCCTGATTTTTGAGGAACTAATCTGAAGTGCACATAAACAAGCGTGGAAGCTGGGCTTTGAATTCACATGTTTCTGTACAAATAAATGCCCTAACAATAGTTAGAAAGCAGTGCTGTTTTCTAGACCCCGTGCAATTGTAGCTCCTTTTTGTGAAGCAGAAAAGCTGCGATGGAAAGTGATGGGAATGTCGTCTCCCTCTAGTGCCGAGAGATAGGCAGGCTCTCCCCTAGAAGGATGAGGTTATAACTCTCAGGCACATAAGGGTCGAATACGACTTGGGCAGCACCCCTCTAATCTTTTCAAAAAGGGACAACTGGCTACCTCTGCCTTTTAAGGTCCTGCTGCATTCTGAGCATGACTCTCCAAGGATAAAAGGAAAGAAGCACCAAACATACCCGAAGCAGCATGTTTGGTACCTGTAGAAACTCAGTGCAAACAGCTGAGGAAACTTCAGGACAGAGGAACAGCTGCAGTGGGGGGCTACAGGTTCACAATTTTGGACTGCTGTGCTTTAACACTACATAGTTCCCCTTTGGGACCTGCCCTAAATGACAAAATCTCCTCCCTGTGGCCTTAACACAGCTGTTTTGGAGGAGGTGCAGCCCTAGCAGCAGGGACAATAATAAGCAAGAAGCCTGCCTGATTCTGGAACACACACAGCCTATAGAGAGAGCAGAGCTTTACTCCTAAATTGAGCAATGCTGTTGCTCTGCCTGCTAAGACACACTTGCAGTACTTCATGGCATCCTTTGAGTTTCTCACAGTCTCCTGGGCCTCAACAGTGCAGCAAACAGTGACTCATTAATCTGGCAAAGTACAACCATTGTGGACTCCCTATTCAATTAGTTTTTGTTGCCTTTTCCCTAATCCTCCACTGAGTTTCCCTTTATTTCATCCCTAAGCCCACACAGGGACAAAACACGCCAGTTGATTTGCATTTACTGAAACTTTTAGAAAGCACTCTTTCAACAGGCTTAACATGTTGGAAATTGTGCTTATCGTGTTATGCAGTGTGTGTGTTTTGTGACGGGGAATGAAGTCCCTAACAGAGCCAGTTAAACTACAGAACCAAATAATTTCACATCAGATGCTGTAGCTCCCCTCATTAAAACAGTTTGCAGTGTTGAGGGAGTTCAGCCCTGGTGGCTGATAGCTGTGCAAACCACCCAGTCTGTGTGTAATCAGGCTCATGAAATGGATGTGCTTATAATGAGAAACCTCTTTGGTGACTAGGAATATGGAAAGGAATTTTCTTTGAACTCCACTAGGTCCTACCAGTACTTTGGTCAACATCAGTTATCCCGCTGTGCATTTGGACTTCATTATTGCCTTACTCGACTTTCACTTAACCTTCCTGCAGTGCTGAAGACAGAACATGTGGAACTGAAAACAATTATTCTTATCTCCTACTGCTTTCATAATTACATGAAGTTCACATTTGAAGAGCTGCATTCCTTAGGCAAACATGTGCTTTTAGTTAGCAGAGGGATCCACCACACCCCCAGAAGCCAAATCCCGAATCTTGCACAAGTCATTTACAGAACCTCTGGTTCATTAGTGACATGAGAACTTTTCTGGCTGAGCTAGGAGGAAGCTTGGTTACAAACACAAGACAACGTAATTTCAAATTTCACCATATCAGTAGTTTTTGTTAGAGACTATTGCAGCAGGATCCAGCAGATTCAGCTGAGATTTAAGTCGGGGTAGGAACGATCTCTTCCCGTGGCTCTGCAGAGGGTGTTTCTTGTTCTTCCACCTGCACTGAGTACCCTAGAGAATTTACAGGGCCCAAAGACATGAAGGGAAATGCAGACAAAGAGCTGAAAAAGCAATTTGTCCAAGCTCACCTAGGGGGTTTTGCATCCTAATTCCCTGCGCTGCTAGTACATAGGGCTACTCTGCTATGATCCCTGAGACTAAATCTATACACAAGATCTATGTAAAATACTGCATAGAGCTAAAATACCCAGATTTTCTCCTACACAATAGTTGTCTTCTCGGAAATTAACAGTCAGTCAAGTGCCTGAGCTAAAGGATAGTTATGAAAGAAAAGAAAAAATTACTGCAGGAAGACTAGTTCTCACTGTTCCCACAGAAGAGAACTTTTTATATGTATCATCTGCTTTGGCCTCACAGGCTGAGGGAAAGTTTTAGAAATATTTCTATATCCATGTAAACAGGTTAGCAAAGTAGAGGGTGTGGTATCAACAATCATTTGCCAAATGAAGTCAAGATCTAAATAGCTTTGCTTATCTTTTGAATGAGTCATATTAGGTCATGCAGATAATAATGCAATCCCTTCTTTCCCAAAGTGAAGTTTTAAAATTACCCCTCCTTCCTCAAGGCCAGGTAAATAGGTCAAACCTCACCATCTCCAGTTTATTTCCACTGGGAGTGCATTACTCTCCAGAAAGCTGTGGCTGTAAGGTATGAGTCATAAGTAAGCATGACCAAACGAAAGAGATGGGTCCTGACACCAGGAATCCAACATATTAAAACTCTTTACGAAAGATAAATATTTGATATTAGAAGCCAGGAAATCTGTAGCAGAAGATATAATTGGTTTGGCTATCTATAATAGAAATACAAATGTGCATATTGTATAAATAGAATGTCAGGACTATTCAGCACTTTTTCAAAGTTTGTGGAATGCGCTGAGTAAAATGAAATTACAATAGTTTATAAATGTCTGCAGAGCAGCTGAATCCATCAAAATCCAGCATCCTTAGTTCATCTCCAGGAATTTCTTGAAGTGCACCAGTGCCCCACAGGGACAAATGCAGGAAAACACAATATAGTGGCAGTGCTGTCTCATGTATGGATACCCATATCCAAAACAAACACAGAAAACCACCTAGGGCCTGAAAGCACCAATGTAGCATTCATTGCTGTTTTTCATTTTTGGTCACATATGATTTCCTGATGGAGGAGTTCTCCAATTCACTAGTTTGATTTCACACCATAGAATTCAGTGGATTACTCGGCGTTGATCCCAGTAGCAGAAAGGTTAGGTGCTAGGGTGGAATTAATACAGATTATTTCCAATATGAAAAAAACCAAAACAGTGGGCAATTTAGGTGCGTTACTCCCATTAGGCCAGATCAGGAGTTTCTTTGAGGTTTAGTTTCCCAGCAGTACCTGCAGTACGTAAGAAATACAAAGTATGTGGGTCAAGTTGTGGGCACTTTTGAAACTCCCCCTCACTGCCCTAGAATAGTAACCCTCTATTTTCATTCAGTTAATATTTAGGTCCCTGATCCATGTGTGGGACTGGATCGTGCTGTATCTAGGCTGCCTTTGGTAGCTGTGCTCAAGCCTGGGTTCATGTTCCCAGACCCAGCTGCCCCGAAGCAGTTGCTCTCCTGCTGTCTGCTGGGGCAGAGCTGTAGGGAGTCCCCCTCTGGGTCTAAATTCACCCCAAACCACAGACACACTGCCTGGTAATGCAGATATCCAAGGGTTTGAGCTCAAAATTTAGCTTCTGTCCCTAAATTGAAGGCAATACATGGACATACGAATGATAGATAATAACACTTACATAAACATACATAAAACAGAAAATAAAGTCTCCTTTCAGAACTGTTTGTGCTTTCTTAGTAAGCACCACTCCTTATTTACCAAGAAAAAAGGTCACATAGTAATGCCTTTTTTTGAAAGCTTTGGTCCCTAGAGTAACTTTGTGAGATAAATCTCTTTTTCCATGAGTGCTGAGGGAGGGAGGGAGTGGCAGGCAGCTGTAGCCAAGGCCCAACTCTGATGCCATGTAGGAAATCATATAATGCAAAATATTTACCACAAACCAACAGGCAACATTGAGCTGTGGTCATTTCAGTCCTTTTGCACAAACACGAGTCCCTAAGAGATCATGAAGTCTCACAAGCTCACTTACAGGCCAGTGTTCTTGCTGCACGTTAAACACCAACCTTTGACTCACAATTTCTTCTTTTCATACTGGGTGAAAGTCATCTCTGTACAAAGAAGCACCACAAACTCAGTCTTACATGAGTCCTATTTCACAGCATGAATGGGATTCAAAAGTGCGATAGAAATGTGAGAAAATCACTGCAAAAAGAAAACTACTGTTTAAATATTTCTCCAAGATAACCTCAATCAGTATCACAGACCATCGCCTCATATTCCATTTTCAAGACCTGATCCTCTGCTGGCTGAGCAGCACAGCTCCACCGAATTTAACTCAGCCAAGAATCTACTTGTAAGGATTCAGTTGTAAGAAATGTATTGTCATCATGTTTTGGAGACCAGCTGAGCTGACTGAAAGCACACTATTGTCATTCACAAAGAACACAAATAAGCCGAAATATTTATATGTGTGATATAAAGATTAATATTAAAAGGTCATAATACATATAAGCATACTAATAAAATAAACTAAAAGAAGTGGAATGTGCACCTAGCATTTTTACTGAGGAGGTGAGAGGTGGTAATGTACGGGCAGAGCCTTTTGACTGTTAGTGACATTACTTTAGAGAGATGCTACAGGTCAAGTTCTGACATCAAATTTATATGATGGCGGGAGAGCTGTGAGATACCATCTCACCTTCTGCCAAAACTCTCTCTCTGGAAGTTTCCTGGGCTGTGCAAGGATGACACTCAGCCTGCATGTCCAAACCAGAGTCAGCCAGAAATCCTCATGCTCTGCTTGCAAACCAATGGACTGGAACTGGAAGGGACAGCTGACATAAGTGCACTCTTTGTCAAAGAAGTCAGCCGCTTGGCAGGGAAGCTAGAAAAAGCTAGATTTTGCCAGCCTTGCACAGAGGTTACCACCAGGAACATTAGGCTTGTGTTCTCAGGCTGCTAATCATCAGTCAGTGGGTTTGATGACATCCCATAGCTCAGAGCTGCTTGCGTTTCATTCTGAAGACAGTGTGTTCTCTAGGAAAATATTACAGGAGTCCGAAGAATAAAGGCGTAATAACATGAATTTACAACTCCAGGGAGAAAACCTGCCCTAGCCATTTGCATTTTGTCCTGAAATGCTCTGCCAGCCTCACAGTGTTACAGGCGGTGCCATCACTAGGAGCCAGAGGTGTGAGCTGTGTCCTGACCGTGGAGGGACAAGTGCATGGAGTGATAGCACGAGGGGGAGAGGCTTTAGTTTTCTGCCTCTCCTCTCTCCTGAGACCTCATCTGGAGTCCTGTGTCCAGCTCTGGGGTCCCCAGTATAATAAGGATATGGAATCGTTGTTGAGTCCAGAGGATGATCTGAGGGCTGGAGCACCTCTGCTATGGGGACAGACTGAGACAGTTGGGGTTGTTCAGCCTGGAGAGGAGAAGGCTCTGGGGATAACTTAGAGCAGCTTCCAGCACTGAAAAGGGCTCCAGGCAAGCTGAGGAGGGGTTTTTTACAAGAGCATGGAGTGATCGGACAAGGGGGAAGGGCTTTAAATTGGAAGGGGGAAGGTTTCGTTAGACATTAGGAAGAAATTCTTCACGATGAGGGTGGGGGGAACCCCGTCCCAGGCTGCCCGGAGCAGCGGTGGCTGCCCCGTCCTCGCAGGGGTTCCAGGTCGGGCTGGATGGGGCTCGCAGCCGCCAGATCCGGTGGGAGGTGTCCACGGTTGTAACTGCCTGCGCTTTGAGGTCCCTTCCGACCCAGCCCATGCTGTGCTCCTCCTGCTGCCCGTCCCGGCGGGGAGGGGCGCCCATCCCCGCGGCCTCCGGCCTCGCCGCACCTCCAAGCCCCGGCGCCGCGCATGGAGGAGGCTCGGCCGCCGCGGGGCTTCTCGGAGGAGCAGTTCCGAGCCGCCTGCCGCGAGCTGCAGCAGCCGGCGGTGGGGGAGCCGTGGCAGCTGCTGGTGCAGAGCATGGGCGTGAGCATCTACCGGCTGCAGGACGAGGTGCGAGCTGGGGGCTCGGCTCGGTGTCCCCCGGCCGCTGGAAGCGCCTCTGGGGGCGATGCCGGTAACTGAGCTTGGGGAGAGCTGCGGGGCTGCAGCCAGGGCGGGGCGACGGGGGCACGCTGCCCCTCGTCTCTCCTGACACCCCGCCGGGAGCCCCCTGTGCGGCTCTGGGAGCCGCAGCCTATGGAGGCTATGGAACTGTTGTGAGCCCAGAGGAGCACGCGGGGGCTGGAGCATCTCTGTTGTGAGGCCACGCTGAGAGAGTTGGGCTTGTGCAGCCTGGAGAGAAGGCTCCGAGAGGACCTCAGAGCAGCTTCCAGCACTGAAAGGGGCTCCAGGGAAGCTGGGGAGGGACTTTTTACAAGGATATGGAGTGATAGGAGAAGTGGGAATGGCTTTAAATTGGAAGGTGGAAGATTTAGATTAGACATTAGGAAGAAATTCTTCACGTTAAGGGTGGGGAGACCCTGTCCCAGGTTGCCTAGAGCAGCGGTGTCTGCCCCATGCCTAAGTGACAGGGGACAGGACGAGAGGGAATGGCCTCAAGCTCCGCCAGGGGAGGTTCAGGCTCCACATAAGGAAAAAATTCTTCACTGAAAGGGTCGTTAAGCATTGGAACAGTCTACCCAGCGAGGGGGTAGACTCGCCTTCCCTGGAGGTGTTTAAGGTGAGGGTGGATGAAGTACTGAGGGGCACGGTTTAGAGATTGGTGGGAATGGTTGGACTCGATCTGGTGGGTCTCTTCCAATCTGGTGATTCTATAATTCTAAGGTCGGGTTGGATGGGGCTTTGAGCCCCTGATCCAGGGGAGGAGCAGCCCAAGGCCATGAGAAAGTAAGACTTTTTTTCTGAGTTACCACAAGCACAAGGAGAACTGTGATAGGTTGTTCTCTTGCCTTACTTGACACTTAATGTAAATATACATACATGCAAGATAATCCATATTTCTGACTAGTGACCTGGAATGAAATGGTGTTTAAGCTAAAACAACCGTTTCTGAAGTACCAGAGTAGTGTTTTGGCCTGTGCTGTTGGGTCTCAGCTCAGTTTCGGGTGTGATACTTTCAAAATTGGTGTTTCTTGTGACAATAAAAATGTTGATGCCTTTTAAAAAGATGACGTGAGTGTATGGAGCTGCACGTGTGCTGAACAGCTCATATTTGAAGCTAGGGATTGACTGATGCTTCAGTGAAGCCGCAGTGTCAATGAGTGGCTTAAGCTTCTTGGTCTCATTATTATCTTCTAGTGCATGAAATCTTTGTTTTTTGGAGTTCCTTTGTGAAGAGGGGAAGAAGAAAAATCAACCCTTCGCTAACAGAATGTTGTATAATCCTTCCCTCCCTTTTTGTGGGAGTGCTTGAACTTCACTCCTACACAGTCAATTCAAAATACTGACATTGTTTTAACTTAGTCCAGAGCTGGTACTAACAATAGTAGAAACGTTGCTCTGCAGGCACAGATGGGATTTCCATATGTTCAGAGAAACATAAAACACGTTAACATACGAGATATCCTGCACCCCACCCCTTAAGTGCAGACAGCTTTCAGACGGAAAATAGCCCATAAGTATTCAAGGCAGATATATACTAGTGCATTGTATATAAGCATGGAAATTATAAAGCATTTTTTTAATCACAACTGAAAGATAAGCATACCTAATGTGCTGGAAAGCTTCTTACAGGTTGTGCCATACTCTGTAACCTCCTGGAAATGGCCAAGCTTGTTGAGCACCTTCTGTAGGGCCTGGAGACCTTGCCACAACAATTTAATGCTTTTGGTAAGCTCCCGTGTGGGCAGGGTGTAGCCTATACTGACCACTGGAGGTGAGAAGAGGCGTATGTGTGTGTGCCTGCCTGAAGAAACATGCTCCCTTTGGAAGTACTTAATGAAGTAAAAGGGTGCTGGTGTAAGGGAAGGAACAACCATTGTGCTGGGCAGGTCAGCCTGTCAGATTTAAATTTTTGTGTATAGATCAAAAAGTCGAGAGGTTAAAGACTGAATCTTGCATTGTTTTTTGAACACTTACTTTCGTAGCTCTTGAGCAAATTTGTAATGTGCGCCCCACCTAACTTCCTTCAGCTGCAGAGTGCTTCCCTTTCCTGTGTGACTTTTCCTTTCCCCATTCTGTTTCCACAGCAATCAGGACTTTATGAGTATAAAATCTTTGGTGTTCTTGCTGACTGTCCCCCCAAACTGTGTTTGGATGTCTATATGGATTTAGATTTCAGAAAACAATGGGATCAGTATGTTAAAGGTAAGCTCGTCTAGGTAGTTTAAGAGCAAGCTTTATGTCCACATTGACTCTTCCCACTAAAACTTTGTTCGAGCCTATTTTAAAGTTGCTACATCCAAAAACTTATCTAGACTTAAGTATCTTTTGCCATAAAGTTACACTCTGCATGTATACATGTAAAGAGTGAAGTGGAATATCTAACATCACCATACAGCTTCCCTCTGGGGTGAATTCTTTCCATGTTGTTCCATCAGTTGTTATTCTGGAGCACCTTGCAGCTTCTACTTGTTGTCATTCCTGTATTAAATTTTAGTAGATGTTCTGTGGAGAAATAGAGATGCCGCCTTTTGTGCATCTTTAGGTATTGCAGTGGAGCAGTGCAATGGCCTGCAGCAGGTCTGATCGGTGGTGCAATGTCTTTTCCTGAAAGCATTGGTTGTTCTTGGCACCTTTGATAATCAGAAATGGGTTGCCATTAGTTAAATAAAAAGAGCTGGAGTGAGACTCAATATTAACATATTGGATGTAAACTACTATGTTATTTTAAGTTAATTCCGTACTCTTTGATTTAAGTGGATTTCGGAGAACTGAATCATTCTTAAATAAATACTTTAATGCCTTCTTAGAGAAAAGAAAGGAAGCAGTTGGGGGAAGCTACACCCTTCAACTAAAAACTAGATAAAGTTGCAGAGCTGGCATCTATACCCTTTCTGACTGTGATATGTTAATCTGTGAATTTATACTTGTGCTGGTACTTCCAGTCCAGCTCTTCACAGAAGTCAACTCTTGAAGGACATAGGCCTAATGTTAACAATTTCCTTTTATCTTCAAAATTGACACAAGCCTGCCCATTCTTCAATTTGTTCTCGACAAGGGTTTGTCAGAGGCCTCAGAAATTCTGGTTTCAGCCTGCTGCTGCTGTTGCAGTACTGTTAATACCCTGGCTGTTTCCAAAGCAGGCTGCTGGAAAAGGTCTGCAGTTAGAGATGAAAATAGAGCTCATTTAATAAAATAAATGTTCCAGTGACCTCTGGTGGATAGCATAATGCTGTGGCTTATTACAGCACTTGGAATATTGTGTGTCCAATACTGCTCCAACCTGGAGAACAGGAGAAGCTGGTTTTGTGGGTAGGAGCTGGCTTGCAGGGCATACTAACAGAAGCCTAGTGTGGAAGGTGATCTACAGGGAAAGAATCTCCCATCTGTGGCACTCTTCTTGCCTTAGCAATGGGATTATCAGTCTGTTCCAGCTGTATAAGCAGTTCTTGATGCCATGTGTGGTTCTGTTGCACTAGAAATCAAAAATATCTAACAATCTTTCTTTTTCAACTCTAGAAATATATGAGAAAACATATGATGGTGAAAAAGTAATCTACTGGGAAGTGAAGTACCCTTTTCCTCTCTCAAACAGAGATGTATCCTTTCAAGCTTTTTGTTCTTCTTGCAGTTTTTTGGCACCTGGTCACTCAGGGATCCCAACAATGGACTGATCTTGATCTAAGAGCTTGGAGTCCTAATGTTACATGAATATGTATAGTATGGAGAAAAGTGTGGGTGCCACACACAACTAAAGCTCACATAGCTGAATTATTGCTCTGCAGGACTGAATTCTGTAGAAACATGAGAAATAAGTTGAAGTGGCTGGTATTTGTAATGGAATTCACTTGTCAATTCGTCATCTGTCAAACTGACACTATTTTGACATGCCTCCTCAACTTGGCACACAGTATGTCTATATTCGTGAATGTCGAGAGGTAGATGTTGACGGGCGGAAGATCTGGGTTGTGTTAGCTCAAAGTGTGTCTGTTCCACAGTGCCCTGAAAAGCCTGGTATTATCAGAGTTAAAAGCTATAAACAAAGCTTGGCAATTGAAAGTGATGGCAAGACTGGATCTAAAGGTAAGAGGTCAAGAAGCCACCATCACAAGTCATGTAGTCAGAGAATGTATGCATTAGCAAAGTGCACAGAGGGGGAGACTGGAAATATTAAGCTGAAGCCAGTTCCTATAAAGTGGATATACTGAGCACTAGGAACACTTAAAAATTAATGAAACATCTGGTAACATCCAGTGCAGAGTGCTGCTGTTAAGAGTCTTTTATTTAACAGTTGGGCTGGGTAGTTAAGAACAGATTACTGACCACTGTGTTCCACCCCACATCTCATTCCTCTCCCCCTGCCCACGCTTCTTTTCCTACCAGCCAGTTCAGTTGGGATGCTCGCTGCTGTCTGGTTAACTCCCCAGTGATTTCAGTATCGTGTTTGACAGATGTAGAGATTAAAGGGTGTGCCTAGAGATTGGCTCCCGTCTGAGATTAGCCCTTTAAAGACAACCTTATAAAACAGGCTGCCTAAAATGGTTTGCAATAGTCTAAATTAATATTGTGGTGCTCCCAGCTTCCCAGAGGTTAACTGGGAATGGCTAGGCTTATTTCACATTCCACTTCAGTACAAGTTGACAGTTTTGTGAGGAATTTAGAGCAGAATTATTGTGCTTGGTGCTTCAGTCATGCACACTGACAGCTTCTGTCATACGGTGTTGGAGCTAATATTCAGACTGGCTGGATAACTTTCTAGTAACTTCTCTCTCATCTCTAGTCTATATGTACTATTTTGATAACCCCGGTGGCATGATTCCATCATGGCTGGTCAACTGGGCTGCCAAGGTAAGTGAAGGTTGACAGCGTGTTGGGCTTTGGCTAATCTGTTTCCAACAATGTATTCACTGCATCCATACCTGTCTTCTGCAGGTTGGGTAGTTATTTGTTCTTAATTGAATGTATTGATTGTTCCAGCTGTTATGCACTCACTGTTGTTTGCTCTCATGGCAGTTGTCTTAAATTTACTTATTCCTATCAAATTTCTTTGGTTACTCAACCAGGCTGGTAAATTTTTTGCACCTACAACAACAAATCCACGTTCCAGAGCACAACTGAGTAGCCCTAAAACAAGCAAACTGTGGTAATGAAATCTGCTCCTGAAGCATTAGTGGAGCGGTCTGCTGCTTTGTACCAGATCTCAGAATTATCCTATATTTGTTTGAAGGCCTTGATCTTTATAGTGGGAATTCTTACCTTACTTGTAGTGTTTCTTGGTTACATTATACAACAATGACTCTTCCTTTTTTCTCTTTGCAGAGCGGTGTGCCTGCTTTCTTGAAGGATATGCAGAAAGCTTGCTGTAGTTATTCTAAGAGCACATAGGTCAAAGTTGGTCTTAATTGTTTTAATTCCTAGAGCTCTGCACTTAAGAGGAGTGGCTATTATCTATCATACTGGATAAAATCTACCTCTAATATTGGAAAGGATTTTATTTTAGTTGGTTTATGCCTATTGGATCTTTGTTTGCGTATCAAACCGAAGAGCTAGCCACTGACAAGGTAACACAAACATCATCTGCATCCTTTTGAAAGTGCTTAAGTTTAGCCTTGTACTCCGTGCTTTCCTTCTGCTGGTCATCATGTGTCAGTGAGAAGAGTTCTGTTGAGTGAAATATTGCATCCTTGGACAAGAGGTGATGGTCTCCAAGAAAAAAATGTCTGAACTCGAACTGAAAATTCTCTGCATGTTTTATGCCTGGATCTGACTTTGTGGCCTTGCAGAGCATAGCCTGCTGGAATTGAATAATGGAACTTGAATTGAACACTTTTGCTACCCAAGTTTGTCATTCTTAAACTGTCTGCCTGCTGTAAACCTAAAAGGTGCTGAGGGCATTTACATAAACTACTAGAAGTCTGCAGTAGGAACTGGAACTCTGCGTTACGAAGCTTCCATGTGATGGCTTTAAGTCCAGATATAAGGACTTGTGCCTGAAGCCTTGCATCCGCATCTCAGTAACTGTGTATGAAAAGTAAAAACCATTAGCTTTGTCCAGCTAGGAAAAAAGGAGGAGTTGGTGTCCATGTCTGATTTAGGGGACTTGAGGGGGAAAAAGTTATAACTTCAGAGTCAGTAGAGTTCTCTATAAAGCGGCTTGGATAGAAATTTGAAATTGGAATTCATTTTAAACTGGATGCCTGTAACTGAATGTGAATGAACTTCATGTGCGACTTGGGGCCGCTTGCAATTTTAAATTTCATGTAAAGCATTAAATTAATTTTGGGTGGGAATCCACTAACAGCACAACTGAGCAGGAAATCAAATTTGCAGCACCTTTGGGGGTGGTGGGGTGGAGAATGGAATGCATAAAAAGTGAGAGGGCCTCAATCTCAGGGATTTAAAATACTCTGCATTTCTAGATATAATCCTGTTACTGAACAAATCTTGTGGTGGAGCAGCTTTGTCTTGTTAAAAAAGAAATGGTTGAAGTGATTGCCTTTGTGTAAATATTTGTTTCCCATAACTCATGATTCTATCTGTGCAGCGCTCTTGTTCCATCTCTCATGTTTAAGAGTAGCCATGCTGGGCAGGTCACAAGTGACAGACTGATGTCATGGGCTTTTTTATTTTTAAAGGCTTTTGAAAGAGCAGCTTGGATTCATGAGAACTGCGTAGGATTCCATGTGTACTGAAGAGCTTGTTGCCAGCAGTTTAGGCATTTTCAAGTATCTAACTGGAAGACCATTACTGAATTAAATATTACAGTGCTAGACAGTTTTCAATCCATTCTAAGTTTAGCTGTCACTTTCCCCCCCCCTCCTCCCCAGCAGATAAAGAACAGGCATGGAGAGAGAGTAGTTCTGAAGCATCTCTCTCGTTATCTTTCCATACTTTTTGTACACATGCACTTACTGAAACTGGAGCCAAATTTTTATGTATGTGTACTGAAGATTAATTACCTCTGTCATACCAAGAATATGGTGGTGTTTTGCCTGGGTATAGTAATTCTCTGGCAGTTGTAAAAAAAATTACCTTTAGAATTCAGAAAGCATTTTGGCATTGTCTTAAGAGTGTAGGAATTCAAATGCCAGAAGCAATTTCAAGAATACCAGAGCTGCTTTTGAACAACAGGATGTAGATACAAGTTCTGTCCTGAAGCAAAGCAGCATATGTCGGACTAGGTAGATTGTTCAAAAAGAAGATAAAAAAGCAAAACAAGTTGTTCTGGACTTGATAAAACATAATTTTAAAAGGAGCCTAACTGAGGATGAAACTTCCTGGAACAGTGATGGAAACTAATTGATTTCAAATTCCTTCTGAACACAACTGACCTTGGCACCACAGCAGCGCAAAACTGATCTGTAACTGCAAACCTGCCTTAAAACTTGAGAGTTTCAAGGTTTACAAGAAATGCACACCTAGTGGGCTGAGTATGTGCATAGATGTCAACCGCTTACAGATGAGGTACTGATTTTTCAGGCTTTTTCTCCAAACAATATGTAATTTTGTTTAGTCTTTAATGAAAGCAGGAGAAAGTGAAAGCATTTTTAGTTTCATAAATTCATTATCGCGTCTTTGTCGTTACAGTTATTTGTCATCACTCTATAGTACGTGTGTCTGCAGTGGGCTGAAATAGTAAGACCAAGCATTCAGAAGGCTGAATGGCTCCATTGTTAGTCTGGCTGAAAACGATTTCTTACAGCCCTCACACTGAGAGTATAGAACACACAGCCCCTGCTCATGCATCCTTGTTAAAACCACTGCACAGGTAGGTTTTTGTGCTGTACACAACTTCCCAAATTGAAACACATTTCATTAAAGGGTCGTTACTGAAAACAGCTTCTCCTCTATTTGCAAGCAAAGAACCAGTGCTGTCAGAGGAATGCAACATCAGATCTTCTGTTAAAGTTAGGTCACCATGGGCTTTCATAGTGACATAAACATGCAGTGACATTTCAGTTTGTTTAAGTATGTGTTGCTGCACCTAGTCCAAAGTGCAATAATCAGACTTTCCATAAATCGTAATAAGCTTTGGCTCCATTCTGATATAGAACTAGTGTTTTAAATTTACCATCTCTTACAAAAACATCTTTTTGCATGTTGTTATTCACGTATAAAGGGGTTCTTTGGAGGGATGACCGATCACCCCATCCCATTTCCACTAGTACTGGTGGTGTAACAAAGTGAATATAAACCATTGTTCCACATTGTGTTTTAGTCATTCAAATCCATTATTTCTATGTGATCTCTCTCTAAAACTATTGTATTTGAGTTGGAAGGTAAAGTAAGGGAAAGACTCCGGGTAACCCAAAATCAACAGTGAATGATGTCAGGTAGGCAACCTCTTTAGTGCTGCCTCTCAGAAGATGATGTGTGAAGGGAAACACAAGTTGTCTTTGCTCAGGAAACATCTGGTTGATACTTCATTTCTCAAGCACGTCATTGGCTGTTTTCATAATTTAGTGGAACAAAAATGTGGGAAGATAGAGGGATAGACTTCTGTATTGATGCATGCTAGTAGACCACATATCTTCCCACCAATGCTTTTTCTTTCCATTGTGTTAGTTTAATATATTAATAAGGATTACATATGAACATATATGTACACATGAAGAGAACCCCATCTTTCTCTATTAGTTTAGTAGTTCTTGTTCTTTGACTGTAAACAATTATTCTCATCTGGAATCTGAATTATGAAAGTATCCTGGAGTCCTACTGTGAGACAGGAACATTTTAAATGGGAACAACTCTCCACTGGAAGCCTTCATTTCCAAAGAAAGAACAAATGTATCCTGTGAGTAAGTGTTTCAGTGGAGCATGCCATAATAAACAATTACATTGAAGGGCCTTGAATACAGGCATTAATTTTAGCTCTGTGAAAAATTCCCTGCATTTCAGCTGTGCAACTGGCTAAACTGATAGCTGTTATGGCAGTTTAAGCATGAGTACCTGTAACGTTAAAATTTCAGTGAGCTCACCTTTGTCTGTCCTCACAAATGTGACTCCTCACTGGTTTCTACTTGGACATCAAGCCGTTGACCACAACTCTTTGAGTGTGACCATCTAACCAATTCCGTATCCACCAAGTGACTCATTAATCAGATCTCTCCAATTTAGAGACAAGGATGTAATATGAGACAGTGTCAAATACTTTGCACCAGTCCAGGTAGATGAGTTACGGTTTGAGAGTGTTTTAAACATTTTTGTTAAGACCAGGCTGCTGCTGCTGTTCATTTTAAAAGTTAATGCATTTTCTTAGCCTGGAAGTCATGTAATTGATTTCTGCCTTTGAGTGGAGAGTGTGAGCCCACCAGAAGCTAAAATTTCTTGCCAACCCACTTACTTCATGAAAGGCTCATGTGATGCTGCTCACCTATTCAAATAAACAGTAGGAATGTTTCTTCAGCAGGAAATTACTTTGACACTGAAAGCATCTATTGTGTTAGAGTGTGAGGTGGGCATGTGAAAGAGAACATTGCTTTCCACTGATCTATTTCTTGTAACATGGGAATAAACTGACCCTTGGTAACACTTAAGGTGTGGCTGTAGGAACCATGAAGTTGGGAGCATTATCACTGAATAATAAGCTTGATTAATTCACCACAATGACAGGCAGGCAGGTCAGTAATTTAGAAAAAGGACTTGAAAATCCATTTGGAGCATGTTAGCAAATAAGAGTAAATAAGTAAAATGAGGACCCTTTAAGGTCTTTCAGCAAAGACAGACCTAGAAATTACTTGCAGATTACTAAATACAATTACAGGCATCACATAAACCAAATCATTTCCTTTCATTAAGTGTATTTAACCCGTCTTCTCATTTAAACTAGTAACTCTATATGCTTAATATCTTTGCTAGTAAGTTTATTGTGAAAATGTGACTTGAATAGGAGCTAATCTTTGGTCTTGGTCATTTTTATGATCAGTAGGTATCAGAATATTTTATGGCATTATAAAGGAAGGGTTTTTCACACTGCTAATGATAATCAGCAATGAAACAAGTTGCTCTGAGGAACTGTGAAATCTCCATTTTTGGAGATACTCAAAGCTCCGTGGGACAAGGCCCTAAGCAATTTATCTGACCTTGAAATTAAAGCAAACTTCAAATGTGGTGCTGCACTGGGCTGCGGGTTGGACCAGATGATGAGATGATCCCATATGTCACTTCCAAGTTGAATTATGATATGACTTTTAATAACAATAAATCCAGGAGATTAGAATGTGAATCCTTCTGAGAGGACAGCATTAGTTTCTTTCCAAATTCTATTAGTTAACAGACGAACTGGAATGAGCTCAATTCCTATGATATACAATGAGATGCACAAGTATATGAAAATCCTGCAATCAGGATCTGTATTAGAAATGGGTACATATATGATTTTGACAAGATGCTTGTTGTAGTCTCACATTATTGCTTTAGTTTATTGTTTTAACTAAATTTATTAGTGGGAGTTTGGCAAGAAATCTGGGAAATTTAAATTAAATTAAATTAAAGCGGACTTTATGAATATTTGCTAGTGAAGCTTAATATTGTACTAAATACACTATTTAGTGAAAATATGATGACTGCTTTTGGAAAAGGACAGCAACATCAAACAAACTGAGGCCAGGCTGCAC
Source organism: Clamator glandarius (assembly GCA_033459285.1). NCBI lineage: Eukaryota > Metazoa > Chordata > Aves > Cuculiformes > Cuculidae > Clamator > Clamator glandarius. Next base: position 1,761,378 of record JAUNZM010000326.1, on the reverse strand, counting down.
GCTCAGACAAGAATTACTGATGCCAGTTGTTATCACTCATTTCCTGTTGCATCCAGCAGCTGTAGATCGTATTTGAAAGGTTACAGCTCAGAAAAGTTCAACCAGGAAAGGCTGAGTTACAATAAAAAGAGAAGATAGAATGCAGATCTAGAATATCTAAGCATTCCGCACTGATCCTCTAGTTTTGCCTTAACCCTCATGCCTCATAAGAGACTAAACTCCCAACTCGAAGCCAGTAATCTCAAAGTAAGGCAACCCAGCTTGCCATGTTACTTCAAATACTATTTTTTTTCCTTTGTATTAGAAGGCCACAGCCTGGGAAACCAAAGAGGCCCTGCAGGATGGAAATACATATATTTATTATTATCCTACCTTTATCTTCACTAGAGTTATCTGAGGGGTTAAGCACATCTGCACAGGAAAGAAGATCTTTAGTCAATGGACGTAAGACAGCAGATAATGATTACTGGGGGAAGGTGACAAACAAACACAATGTGTTTGGATCCAGTGGGCAATTTTGCTACAGCGGCAGCCTCATTGTCTTTCAGAATGACCTTGCATAGGCAACGGGGTGAGTCAACTGGCAGAGGCCGCAAGTGCTGGGTGACTGACTGGAATGTGGCAGAGGGGAAGGAAAACAAGAATACCTACACACAGAAAGGCACGCATGCGAGCTGAATGAGGGCAAAGCAGCACCTGGAAAAGGGCAGTAAATAGAGCTTAGTAGTGAGGAAAGACTGCAGGAAACTGGGTACCCAAACAGAGTAGAACCAGGAAGGCAAATCAAAGCATTCGGAAAGGGCCACAGGTACAGTGTAACAAACAAGGGCACCACTGGGCACACGCTGCTTACTGATCTGTGCAGCCTACAACACCAGGGATCTGGGGAAATAGAAGCAATGTGGACACGGTATCATTTTTTTTAATCTGAGAAGTCACATCAGCATTTGTTTTCCTTTTTCCTGATACTTTCCTGATGTTTCACGCAGCGTTGGAAAAAGATCAGAAAAATTGAAAAAAAAAAAGTGATTTGGTTTAAAAAAAAAACCAAAGTCTTTCGCTAATTCATGCTACTCAGAGGCCAAAGTACAACTCTAATAATTTTCTTTGGGCAAAATAAAGTAGGATGTGGCCATTGCTTGAAGAAAACACTGAGGCAAATTCTGAGTTGGGATTATCAATTATCAGTAATCAGGACCCTTGCTCAGCTCTATACAAGAATCCAACTCTTCCACAAACACAGAGGTAAATTCTGGCACAGATTATATAGAAATTTTACCCCGCAGTTTCACTATCTCAGTGAATCAGAAACCTCAGCACAATCCCATTTAGGGTTAGAAATCTATGTCAGTGTTTAACAGTTCACAGACTGCTTCACATCTGGTTTGGACAATAAGAATGGAGAGTCTTGCACAGTTATGTCAATTTACACTTGATGAAATAGCTCCACGCAAGACTCACTGAAGCTGTATTTTTGTACACTGTGCCATTGACATTGATTAAATTTATCTAACTTCCTGTGCAGTTACATGATGGCAGGTTTGGCTAAATATGATTTGCATAAGGCTGTTTGCTCATGTCTGAACTAAAACTATCTGCAATTTTCTTGACAGACACTTAAAGAGCTTAACTAGCTCGCTCATGCAGGGAAGGACGTCGTATGCAACGTGAGAAATGGTTTTTGTGGCCAGCTGAGATCAACTTCAGACCAAAACAAACTCAGAAAAGAAATGTGGTTCTATTTTGCACTTCGTTTACGTTTCCCAGCCCGGATGACTGTTGCACGGTGGGTTGATGATTTCACCGGTAAGGGTAATATGTTACTGCCATCTAGCGCTCTGCAGTAGACTCAGCCTCTGTCACATAACTGAAATAGAATATCTTAATATGACACTTGGGAGCATTAGATAAAAAGTTTACATTTCCTATCAGTTGATCTCTGAAGCTTAGAATCCAGCTGAGTGAAACACTGTTGCTTTGGGTCTGGTCCTCTGATCTGTTCTTTGTTTAACTGGAGTAAAATAAGATGGTAACCGCGAAAAAGTTCCAAAACCAGAGAAGTGACATGGTAGAAACTACGCTGAAAAAGTCTAAGTGAAGACTATTATCTTCAGAGATAACAATGGAAGAGCTGAATTGCTCAGTAAGCAAGGAATCCCTAGCCAGGATGGGGCTGTCTTTTCCTCTATTAAATAAAACCCCAGAACTCTCAGGTGGCTTACAGATGATTTCCTGTAAAGCTTTTCCTAGGATCATGTGGTAAAAAATTGTCCACACTTGAGACTGAGGCAGTTTCTTGGTCAAAACTTAGACCTTTGACTCATAATGAAAAGAATGTAACTAAAGTTTTGCTGTTTGCTTTACACGACCAACTTCTGGATGCCGATAAGACACATGGATGGAAATTATGTTGAACCAAAAGAAGAGGCTGCCAGAAGGAAAACATATTTTAACTGTTCATACTCTAAGCACTGTTAAGTAGTATGTGGCTAAAATAACTAATGCTTTTGGCATCGAGTATCTCATGTTTATTGACAGCTATAATTGTTACTGGTGCAGTAGGAGGAAAGTTGAAATTAAAAACTGGGAAGGTTATTCACATAGTTCAGACAGTATTGGAAAAGGTCCTTCAGCTATAGTCTTCTTTTTTATAGTGAACAGAATTTCATAGGTTGCAACTAAAGTAGGAGTAATATTTCAGAGTCATTTCTAGGAAGCACATAGAAAAGTAGCCCATTGTGATTCTTTTGTAATAGTTCAAGGATAATCCATTTCTATTTCTAGCACTTCTGCCTTGCAATGTGTGAGAATCCTAAAATAAAATCTAGCAAGATATACTTCAATCTAACTACATCCTATAGTGAATGGAATGCTAAAACCGGTAAGATCCAAGTCAAATTTGTACCATTTGTTTCTAGAATTTAATAAAAATACCGAACAGGAGTGCTGGTGAGATCTGCAACAGCCCTCTGGTGTTATAAGAAGCAGATTACAGATCAAATTTTCATTTCCTTTTGCTCTGCATTGGACTAACATTTTACAACCTTTATAAAACAACAAAAACATTGGAATGTTATCATTTTGCATTGCTGAGTATAAGAACGATCCAGAATCAATCCCAAAGTGGTATGCCTTGTAAAAATGGGAATGTGTCTGCTCTTTGGGGCACCCTTTAATCTTCTTCCTACCCAGCAGCTAAAACTGTGGCTTTACTATTCAGCCTGCAAGTCATCTTCACTGCTACAGTGATTCCACAAGCCAGTCATTACCTCTCCATATTACCATTACAGCATATAGCAGTGAACTTCCTATAAATGATATTCTTGAGCCTGACAGCTTGGTCAGTTCCTCCCTTTTCTGGTCCCTCTTCCATCTTTACATGTATTCAAGTCATCACTCAGGGTCTTCTGAGACAATACTTTCCACTTTCTGGGTTCGATATCAGGTCACATCTTCTAAAATCTGTCCAAGATGGGTGACCAATAACGTAGGCTAGGAATGAGCTCTTTATTACTGCAATTCTGTGTGCAGTGCAAACCCACACAGTCAATAACGCAACCCAGCATTACAAATCTCCTGGCTTGGCATAAAAACCATCTCCCCTCAGGCTACCAAAGAGAGAAAAACACATCTAAAAATGTTCCCATTACCTAGTTATTTTCTTTGCAATGTGCATAACCCAAACCCAATGGCAAATGTAGTCATTTCCCACTGAAGACAAACTATTTTCTTTTACTAAGTTATGATTGAAACAGGCTTGATATGCATTGATAGAAGAGTATTGCTTTCAAGTCTAACAATTTCCTCTTGTTGCAACCACAGCAACGGAATAAGAAACCAAGAAACAAAAGCAGCAATCCTGGGAGCTGTTAATAATGGACCTAGACCTGCTTTTGTTCTGTGACCTTAATGATAGGTATGGTACAAAACCAAAGGCTGCTCAAGCACATAGGAAACAGCCCTCCTCAAAAATCAGACTTAGTTAAAATCAGCTTCTAGAGGAGACTGAGACAGACACCTTCACAGGGCTAAAGGAAAGGCCATTCCCTCAAGGACATAGAAAACATCTTTAATTTCTGAATAAACAGTACTAATATACTGAACCATGGAACCTTTTCCTACATCCGCTTTGCAAAGACTAACATCTGTCTTCTACAATATGCACGATACCATATAAACTAGGCAACACAATGATAACTGGGAAAGCTGATCCAAAAGAAGAACGTCAGCAAAAATGGATTAAAATTGAGAAGATAACGAAGCAAGGACTTAACTACAAAAATGAAATTGCTGATCCGAAGGACAGAAAACAACCAGAAACAACATAATTACTGATTCTAAGCTCAGTAAGTCCTACCAACCAAATGTGCAAATATGTTCCTGTCTGAGCCTGAAAAAAATGGGAGACTTTACAATGGCAGGATGGCTTATATCAAAATGATAGATGGGAATGATTTGTGGCATGAGAAAGTTTGCTCTTGTCATAAGGGAAAGTGCTACTAAAAAGGCAGCTTTGAATTGTCTCAGGAATAAATGTTTTCCTGGCTGAGATTATTTATAGAAAATTAATTTTTATGGTGGGCATTTTATTACTTTCTTTTTTTTTTTCTTGAAAATTCCATCTGTTCCTTGTTATCCATTTCAGATATTCTACATGAATGAAGCATATCGAGGTGTCCTTTGTAGGAAAAACCCATCAGCCACTCAGTAAACTCACCATCACTGTAAGTAAATTCAACAATCAGAAAAGAACTATCATTTGTCAAACTGTTTTCTCTTTTCCCTGCTAATCAGCTAAATGCATGGGAAGAAATGGTGCACTTCAAATGGAATCATCTGCACCCCAGAATGCATATATGTGTTTTGTACAGTGTAATGAATTTCTCTCCAACCAGATTGGAACACTTATGAGCACTCTGCATGTTTAAAATGTTTCCTAAGTTGTATCTGCCAGAAAGGACCCTTTGCATGGGAAGCCAATTGCTATACAGTTTTTCTTACACTTGCAGAACTGGCTTTTTCACAGTGGCTGACTAACGTTACTGTATTTTACCAGGAACAGTACACCACACTTTCTTCTATACTATCAGCAGTTCTATTACATTCACCATGACTATAATACAAGTCTCCATTCTTTAGAGTTTTTTATTCTTCTAGGTTTCTCATTAATGATTTGAAGGAATATAACACTTTCCTTGTTCGATTAAAATATCCCATATTCATGATTTCATTGATAGAAAAGGATGTTTAAAATCAACATTTAAAACCATATCAGCCTATGAATGTACGTCTTTATGAAACCCTAAATCACATTAGGATGTTGATTAATTGATTTAAGATTCAGACTCAAAAAGATTGGGACATATGCTTACGGGACTATAGATTTTGTCCTTGCCCACCTTCCCACATGTTCTTCAGATCATGCTGACTCTCCTCAGGACCTCTGCTACTCTCCTGCATAGAAAGGCTGCAGGATGTAAACCAATATACCATATCCCACAACATATCTCTGATTTCATCTTGTCCCATCTCCATTTTATGACTACAGAGGATTCTAAAGGTAACATTCATGCAGGCTACCAGGAGGCGTAAGAGCTATGAGCAAAATATTTTCTGTATGCAGATCATATGAACACACTGAATACACCTTCTGTTACAGGGGTAGTGTGGGAGTGTTCATTTTCATGTTGTTTTGCAGGCAGCTCTAAAAAAAGAGGATGAAATGATAGCGTACCAATGGTCACAGAAAGTGTGTTCAGGTTGTCTTAGAATCTTTGCTGGGTACAAAAACAGAGCTTTGTTTAGGGGTTTTATGACAATGAATTTTGCACCTACATAACCTCCCCCCCACCACCTTTGTGAGTGACATAGTCTATATGTTATTTTATATCTCTATCACCTACAGCTTCACATAAAAGCAGATGCAGAAATAAAAAAGTGATTCTCTCTCTCTCTGTCCCCTCTGATTCTCATGTAATTCTGACATCAGCCACTTGAGACTGGTCCTCTTTACGCAGTAATGTGGAGAGTATCATATTTAAACATAGCTCTAAAAAATGGCAATTCTCATTTTCACTGCCCTTCTCCATTTTTTACAGGACAACAAGGAAGGAGTGGACAGTTTCCATACTTTTAAGTGAGGTATTTTCCTTCAATCCCCTCTTCTTGTGGGGAAAAAAAAAGAGGGGTGTTAAAGACTATTTTCATTTCTATCCCTTTTCTTTATTGAAAGATAATTTCCTTTTCCAAAAAATATGAAAATATAATTGAGGATGGCTCTCTCTCCAGAGAAAATATGATTAGAGAGCAGCTTCTACAATGAGGAGTAATTCAATAAATGACATTCATTCAATTGAATGTGTATAGGGTATTTTAGTATAATTAGAATGGGCTCATTTTACAGCTGAGTACCTTGTGTCTCTGCCCTCCTACCTTTGGGTATTGTCTTTCCACATGCTGTACAACAGCTGCCTTGGAGAGACTGAGGCAAAGTTTGAGACTTTGCAGGTATCAGTCTTTCCCATCTGAACCATTTGTAGCTCTGTGTCATTGGAAAGGAAGTGCTTTAGGTGAGCAAAATTGACTCAGGAATCTAATGGGCCAGATTTTGCTTAACCAATCAACCTTATTCCCACTTCACATTCCTTTCAGATTTGAACTGTTCAATAAAGTCTTGCTTCACCTTCTACATATTGCAGTACGTAGTTTCTTATAGAGAAATGCTTTTATATTTTCTTCTAGAAATTTCTGCATTATAAGAGTATCAGTTTGCTCTTTGTACATTGCACATGAAGTATCTCTTTGATATCTTTTAGAATGTACAAACCCATATAAGTGCAAATTTTTTTTTATATAATTGCAGTAATTGTCAGGAACTGCAGACTTTGCAATAAGCTGTTAGAGAAACTGGCAGAAATCTGTTCTTGCAGGCAAGAAAAGAGAAAATGGAAGGATCTGCATGCTTAGCATTAAAGAAATGATTATAGTGATTATGGATTTCTTAGTTATAGAACTCAGAGAACAAAAGTGCCTGTAAGAATGATTTAATGTCTCACTGTGTTTTTATTCCTGTATGTGCCTGTTCTATATACTGTACATAAGACCTTTTCAAATGATAATGTGTGTGTAACACAAAGGATGGGAAAGACTGAACAAATCAGAACACTTCTACTGTTCTAAATGGACCAAGAAAGACTTATTTCAGCTGAAAGTCTCCTTAATGAATTCTAACCTGTTCCCGATGTGGATATTTCATTCAATGCTTTTTAATAATTTGCCAGTCTGAAGAGCATTTCACAACAAGGTGATCGTCTATCAAAACAAAATGAACATCAGTTTCATAATTCAAAATAGAAGTATCTCCTCCGATGCAGTTTGCTTGATCAGAGTCTGATCTTTCCACATGCAAAACATACATGATAGAAGAATTATTTGTGGTACTGTCTCTGTTCCAGGAAGCAACAGTAGTATGGTATATGGTTAAGGCTCAGAGCGTGTTTAAGTGCTGCCTAAAGAAGCACTGGGGGGCATGCTTTGTACATTTACAAGAGCTATTTTTTTTCCTATCCTATTCACCCAATGGCTGCCCTCTGCCTGCAACAGTTGGACGCTCTTAGTTCAGTACATCTGATTTTTCATTACATCTTTATTGTTCTCTGTCCATGAAACTGAATAGAAATGGCTGCCAGGGGATTTAAGTATGTTCAGCGAAGCTTGCACTTTTCAAAGAGTACACAGCTATAGGAGCAGGAGCTCAAAGAATCCACCTGTCCCCTAAAAATGCTGGGGTTATTATTTTCCATCTTAAAAACAGAACTCAAGGTTATTCAGTATCAAGGAGTCTTTTACTGAAAGATTAAAGCTCCAGCTCTTTACCAGGGCTACAAACAGCTAGTATAGTACTGGCTGGTAAGGGCTTTAACAACCAATATCTGAGGGCAATAGATCTTCAGTTCATATTGTGTGATGTGACTTCTAACAAATGCTTTAAAATCTTGATTCCTCATTTGTGAAATGAAAATAATCTCTTGTTCCCTCAGAGGGGAATCGCTGTACGAATCAGCAGGATATTCCCTACTTGAGCAAGATAAGGTACTAAATAATGAATTAACTGCGCCACAAGAAGTTGAATTTGTCTGTGTCATAAGCAGCCTGGAAGCTACTCAGTTCTTCTTCGTTAGTAACAATAATGCTTCACTGTTTTGAAAATGTGAAATGTATTCAGATTTTCTCTCTGCCCCATGAAACTTCAGTGTTGGGTCTGGCACAAGAAAAAGGCTGCTGATACAATGCAGGAAGAGGCTGCAGGAGCCCCACATGGAGAGCATTTATCAGAGTTCACCAGTGAAAGGCTTTTTTTGTATGCAGTACTTTTGAGCAAGCAGGAAAAACTAATAGCTTTGACTTCAGGAGGCCAGACAGTCAGTAGACAAGCACTGTGCAGCTCTCCAGACCGCCCTGCGAAGGCTCCTCAGTTCTTGCCCTCAACACTCCTATTATTCCCTTGCAATTGCTGCCAGTTGGCTTGGTAACTGTGGGCATATTTGAACAGCTGAATTCTTCCCTCAGTTACACTTGGCACCACTATGGACTTCAGGGGAGCTCCAGGGTGTAACTGAGGGCAGAACTTGGCTCCAGGCACCCGCTACAAACCAGGTCAAGGCCACCAAATACATTTTTATCCTTAATGTTTGAATCCATACCACTCGCAAAGGAACCTGGAGCATTAACTGTATCACCTGGCCTGAGAAAGTCTGGCTCCTTCAGTTGAGCATAAGATTATGCTGTATGTGAAGCTCTGTCAGCGTGCCAGCGAGTGTGGAAAGTAACATACTCCTTGTACCTGGAATGCAGACTCACTGTCACTCATGCTGCAATCTACCCACCTTCAGTCCACTCACAGTGAGCTAAGCCATCTTCCAGAGCTGTACTTGAAACAGTGCTTTGTTTTAACCACATCTTTTTATTTCATAAAACAGAGCTAAGTATCCTGAAACTAAGGAACTATTTTTTTGTGCTGCTATAGTTTGTGAAATAATGAGACATTTTGGTCTGTTAACTCCTCTTAAGTCTCACCACAATGTTATGCTTTGACTTCATTTGTGGTTGCAAAATATTGACTTTTCCCTTTAGCAGGTTATATGAAGCTGTGTATTTTGTCTTGCGAGATATACACATATATTTCTATATATATATTTAATCTTAGTAGAAGCTGTTAGTAAAGTTACCTTTGTGCTCTGATCTGGTTTTGGACCCTCTTTAAAAAACATTTACCAGGATACTGTGAATTTATTTGCTGATACTATCTTTTCACAAAGAAAACTTAGGACATAATAATAATGGGTTTTTTTTCACTATGCGGGTCCCGTGCACAGAAAGCAGTCTTCACTTGCACAGGGAATATATTCCCCAAACAATTATTTAGTAACATTAAACCTTCCCCTGTTAGATATTACTAATACAAGGTGGTATTTCTAAAACTGTCAGAGGAACTTAGAATCCGAAGCCTTCTAAAAAGACAGAATGACTTTTTGCTAGGACAAACTCCATAGTAAAGGAGACAGTACTGTCTACTTAGGATTTAAACAGCAGAATACCTGGGCTTACTTTCTTTCCTTTTCTACCAACATATCCTGGGTTCAATTGCCAAAAACCTGATCATTACTCATTTATCAACTGAGCTACTATCCAAGCAAAATTTGGATATTGAAGATCTAGCCCAAAATGCAACAGCCACAGTGTTCAGGAGAAAAGTGAAAGGGAATTTCTAATTTTCAACAAGGCAAATCTTGGAAAAAGATGAATTAGTTTAAGAAACAACAGATGCATATGGCTTCCAAATGTCTCAGGTTTATTTGAGCTTGTGAGGAAAAATGATGTGTTTTGCCATTGTCTTTGATACCTAGTGCTGATCAACTACTTTCTCCTAATAGAGTTCCAGGATTTCTGAGGCTTAAGTTACATGAGACCCACAAAAGCTTGATCCCAGGAGAGTCTGATACTGGTCTTTCACCTCTGAACAATAAAATCCAGTTTTGCTGAGAAACATCGAGCTGCTGATTCTAAACCAAACATTAAAATGTACACTAAAGAATTTCAAAACAAGCACTGAGGTGATATTACAATAATCATGTATATTTTAATCAAACACTTTTGGGTCTAGCCAGGGATAAAATCCTACATAGTAATATCTATCTAGTGAAAACATGGTACACACCCCAGAAATTCCAGGCTAAGAGAAGTGAAACACTACATAGTCAACTACTTCTTCAAAACACACAGCCAAGGCTTTACTTGTGCCAGTGATTATTTTCCTGGATGCAAAGAGGAACAGCAGACACAGAACTTTTATCGTTTGCACACTTTGTCACTGTACTCCAGAGGGCAGCATGGTAATACCTATGAGATTTGTCTATAAAGTCAAGCTGAATCCTCCCAATTTTCATATTAAAAATAAACATTAAATTATTTACTAATATTTTCAACAGAGATGCCATCAAATATACAAAAGTAACATCTGAGGAAAAGCTGTTCAGACTTCATAAGTATCTATATTAAAACAGTTTATAAGGAGATGAGGTTTAAATGAAAAGTATCGGTCTTCCTATACAATATTGTAGCTTTATTAAAGGATTGCACAGTCTCAAGCTAAACTCAAACAGAAAACAAACTAAAAATATCTTTCTTTTTTTAAAAAAATGTGATATTTTCTGATGGTTTCCATGTTCAGCCTTTATTTTGGATAAGAAAAATGTTAATTTATTAACTGCAAGTGTAATATATCCTGTATTAAAGTGCATTCTTCAAAGTCAAAGAAAGGTAAGAAAGTGCCGCTTGATTGTGACTTTCAAAAATTGTAATAAAAGAAAAAAAAACCCCAAACTCCTGAATACTTTTCCTCTAGAAAACGTTAGCTGTTTGTGCTTCAGGCACTTGGTACTTTTAGATAATGAAGCCTAAGAAATTACTTTCTTTGTTTCTGTGATTTGTATTTAAGAGAGATCTTAGTGAAAATCATAGCTCTTCATAGCAAAAAAAATAGGCATTCAGAATGTGCAGACAAAAATTTGAATCAAGTTTCCATCATACTTTTCTCCAAAGCAGTAAGCTCATTTTGGGTTACTAGGGGAGTGCAAATCTGAAAAGCAGAAAATCTAGCGGGCAAACCAGGTCATCCAGGCTTCTAAAGATGGATTCATAAGGAACCATGCAAGGCTAACCTATATGCTACATGATTTTATTAACGACAACATTTTGTATTCTCTATGCCAATACATGTTTACAAACCAAGCTATATTTCTCTAGCTACGACAATTTGGCTGTATAAATACTATCTTGAATTACTGAAGCTCTGATCTAGCTGTTTTAAATTGTTGTGACTAGAAGCAGGAATGTATATTATAACTATCCACCTGGAGTGGGCACACTCTGGAAGTAAGAATGCCTTCCAGCTCACTCCAAAATTAAAGCAGAAATTAATTCTGCTGAGGTGAATCTCTGGCTTTCAAGGTGACGAGTACTCCTGAGAAACCAGTTGCAATGACCAAGAATCTAGTTGGTTGTGATTAATGTGAGGATTGGAGATACGTGCACGTAATTTCCAACCCATATTTAGTGGCTATGGGTTGCTCCAAGTCTTAGTATGGAATGTCCTAATTTGCAAGTCCTTCTTCAAAAGCTCCAATGGAGTGGTTAAAATAGTGTAATAATTCACCTGTCCTCCCCTTGTACAAAATTCTTTCTTTGTTTCCTGTAATTCTTCTAACTGCATCTTTACCAGGCATCATTTTCCCACTCTTCCTCTACCTCTACCGTACACATAGAACAAGTAACAGCGACTGTCTGGATAGAGGGCTTTGTTCCATTCAGTCCCTACACCACCAATCATATTATTTCACTTCCCTGAGCAACACTAAGGTTGACTACAATTTTTTTACTAGATTACATTATTGGAGGGAAATCTATCCCCTTTATCATGGTCCTTTATATGTTAGTCTGGCAAGTAGCCAGGCCCAAATTAAAACTCTGCATATGTATACAGAGAAGGATGTATGTGCCAGAATGCCAAGCAACTGAGAATCAATAGCCACCCTCAGAGCAATAATAGAAAACTATTCCTCAATAATAATGTTATATACAATCACAGTTGGATCATCTTTCAATTGTTTTAATAAAATGATTACAATGTGGCATATTGTTTAGTCAGTTGGCCGCAGAATTCTGAAATTAAGCCATAACCTGTATGTGGTAGGAGGTTTCATGTAAATAATGCCAGCAAGACAAATGGGAATCCCTATATATTGTAACCATTAAATAGTGTATGGAGTGTTGCTTCGCTTATTATCGATTTTATCAGAGCTTTGTTGAGTGAAGCAGCAATGAAACTAAATATACTGTCCTAGAAACCATTTATGAGTCTTCTGACTACACAGAGCAGACTATACTAAGAGAGACCATGACTTGCATTTCAAAACATGTTTTAGGCTTTCTTTTCAGCAGTTGTAAAGAACTGAGTACGGGTCTCTTCACAAGGGATCTGGTGAAGCCGAAAACCCACTCTGTCAAACGTTTAGAATTTTTGGTCCTACACCACTTGCACAACACAGAAGTTACCTTTCCAAAATAATTTGTAGGTCACTTATGATTATTTCAATAATTCAATATGGTGTTCTTAAAGTCAGAGGAAGTTTTTGCATTTGAAGAGCTTTGGACAAGCCTTGTAACCCACAGATATTTTTAATCCTTTAAGGTTTGGGTTTTTTTTCTGGAGTAGTTTAGACACAGGAAACCTTCTGAAAGAATTCTGGGGAAAGTTACCTTTGGGAAATTTTTAACTACTCAGGATCTTTCGAAGGAAAAGCATGTAGAATCACTTCTACTCTGAGGCCTTCTTAGTCCTAAGAAATGCTAGGGCTCTACCAACACAGAGCACCTAAAGATGCTGCAACACTTCTGCCTAAACTCCTCCTAAAAGAACCATGTGTTTAAGGAAGGCTCAGTAAGGGGAAATAAGTAATTAGAATCTGTAAATAATTAAGCTTAGAGGGTGGCTGGCTAAAAATAGCATCTTGCAAGGGAAAACACTTTTTCTGCAATCTTAAAAGTCATAGATACTGCCAGAGTATGTTTTTGACAGTTCATTATCTGCTAGCCTTATCCATAGAAATGGGGGGTTTGGGCCAAGTTCTGCTTCACTGTTTATCTGTGTCATGCAGGTCCAGCAAAGCTGCTTTCATTTCCTTTTGTCCACTCACTTGTTATGAAAATAGATTTTAATAGTCTAGTCAGGAATTTTAATATATGAGACTCAAACTGCATACAACATTTGCCGTCCGTGTTCCCACATGCACCAACCTAGGCAGCACCAGCATTGCTGAGCACTCAAGTCTCATACTTCTATGGGCATCTATCATGATTACAGTGGAAACGTAGACACAGAAAAATGTGGACAAATTGTGATAAAAATGTATGGTAATTTTGTATTTGACTGACCTATTCAATTAAATTACAATAGAAGTCTTTTCATTACACAATAAGAGTAGCAGTGTGGTTTGTCACAAAATTGACAAGAAAGCAAGTTTTTGTACGCATAGCATTCCCTTCAGATTTGAGATCTGCATTCAACCCCACCCTCATGAATATTTTTTGTTTTGCAGAGGAAAAATCACCTTTTCTATGCAATGTTTCTCCATGTGCACAACACACCCTCTTTCTGTCACATTAACCAGCAAGAAGCTTGGGACAGAGACTGTGTAATTGCACTCTTTGCAGAGCCTTGTAGCAGTACTGGTTGATCTCAGCTGAGGCTGCTAAGTGCTGTATATATAACAAACGTTCATGGATTTGACTTGATTTCACTGCCAACAATCTAGGGCAGCCCCTAAGATGCTTTAATTTTAATTAAAATACATCAATAACACCCTTTGAATGCCTGCATCTCAGTTGTTTCCAGCTATACACTAATTTTGTTGTCATTTACACAACATTTAATATTCTGGTTGTTATCTGGAGAAATTCCATAGTATTTTTCCAAGCTTTTTTTCTTGCTACTGTGGGTATGCTGGCTTTCTCCAAAAGACACCTGCCCTGAAGGTAAATCAGACTCTCTGCCATCTTCCTACTCACCCCGCTCCCGTTTTCCACAGGATAAAGTTATCAGCCTGTAATTATCTTTAATTCACCGGTACTTTCATTGGACTAGCTGCATGAGGGACTGAAACTGGTGCAGTGAGAAGGCTGAAGAAGATACATAAAACCATCATTAGAGGAGTGAAGCTATGCACCCTTACACATAACTGCATGTGCATCACTTACCCACAACAAAATTATGACTCTTGCCCCAAAGAAATTGTGATCCAAGGCACTGATTCTACAAGCCTTAAGCAAGTGCTTCAGTGACTCGGTGCTGTGTTGCCAATGTTGCCATCTCTGTTCCTACCAAGAATCTTACAAAGTAGGAGATCTACCTAAAATCTCATTTCTGAAAGTCATAATTCTGCACGAGAACCTCCAGATTCATTTAGGAGAAAAAAAATGTTTCTGTTACTGCACAGAAAAATACTGGAAAACATGACACAGATGTTTCCTTAAGGCTCAGTAAACAGAAAGCAAATTAAAAAATACCTTTTAAAAAAAAAGTTCTTTGGTTTAAAGACCACATCTTTTAAATCTCAAAGGCAGGGTTGATGATGTTTTAGTACTTCAGGTTGACAGAATGATCACTGGGACTATTCACAGAGTATAAAGATAAAAATGTGCAAAAGATCTTTGTCAGATCTGGGCCCGCAGCCAGCCTCTCGCTCCCCAGGAGCATGTCATATGGCACTACTTCTAAATTTGGCTCAAATTTGTTTTGGTGAGTGCAAAATTTGCCTAGATCCAAAGCTGGTTCTGCATCTAAGTTTTAAAGCTTTTCCATCACACATAGAAACCTCCAAATAAATAAAAATTACAAAGAAGCTTTTATCTGGATGTAGATGTGTTTATAAGAAGGTAAGAGCAATGAAAGCAAAACAACATTGGTTAGGGAACCAGAGGCTGATACCTGAGCTATAAACTACCACTGATTACAGTATTTAGTAAATTCACTGAAAATCTCTCCCTCAGTTTCATGGCTTGTAATCAGAAAGCCTCCTGGCTCTTGTTGTCAGGACTAGAATTTACCCCCATAAAGCCCCAGAGAATCAACATAAAAGCAACGGCAGAAACTGGAAGGGATAATTTCCTTCCTCCCCAACACTGTTTTGTGTAATATTGGCAGCTAAACCTGCAAAGTAACAGTTCAGCAAAGGAAATCTTTGACAATGACTCTATGTCTCACACTGAAGCCTCTTCCCCCCCCCCCCCCCCCCAGTTTTCAGCTGCTTATGCTAAATAACCTTTCATTTGCCACATGCAAAAAAACCTGTTCCTAAGGTGAGGATACACTGTGCGCTCAGCTTCTTCCTTAACCCCCTCCAAGCTACAGAAAACTCAGAGAAAAAGGATAGAATTCACTCATCTCCCAGTGAAGGCACAAAATGCATAAACCAGAAGGCAATACCTGCCGGAGCACTGAAGGATCCCTTCCCTTAATCTGCTAATACAGAATATTGCAAGAATAACCCCCCGCCTCTGTGCCTCGCTGATGGATTTTTCCCTCTGTGAGCACCAGTTCTGCTCTGAACAGAGGAGAGGGGAAAAACTGCAGCAAAATAAACTGCAGCAGGGCAGTGAAATATCCCCCCAGCCCCAGAAGAAAACCCAGGCCTGTGACTGGACCAGCCATTCGCCATTAGAGCCCTCGGGAATTTTCTAAGCAAGCACCACCAGCTCGGGGAGAGGGCAAGGGAAAGGGGGCGCTGTTGAGCAGAAAAGGCTAAAGTAGCTGAAGGAGAGTGTATAATCGTACCTTGCAGCTTGAAGAGGGAGTCCTTTTCTCTCAGCTCACCCCCAGCACAGCGCTGAGGCGCTGCCTGCGCTGTGGTGCTCAGGTCTTGCCCTGAGGGAACGATCCCCTCCTACCACCTGAGGTAAAACTCCTGTCACCTGAAGGAAAACTGCTCTCTTATCAACTGAGGTAAAAAATCCTGTCATCTGAGGTAAAACTGCTGTCACCTGAGGTAAAAATCCTGTCATCTGAGATAATACTCCTGCCACCTCAGGTAAAACTCCTGTCACCTGAAGGAAAGCTCCCAACACCTGAGGGAAGGCGCCTCTCCTGTCACCTGGCAGAGGCTTCTCTTTTGTCACCTGAGAGAAAGCTTCTCTCACTCACCTGAGGGAAAACTTCTCTCCTGTCACCTGAAGGAAAACTTCTGTCACCTGAGGGATGGCTTCTCTCCTGTTCAGACCTGCCCTGTGGCTGCGCTCCCTCTGAGACCTTCTCCCACTTGCCCTCCAGAATCCTCTTCATTATTCAAGAATATAATCCTAATCGCTGAAGTTTTGTCTAGGGATTTTGTTCTGATGTGTCAAATTCAAAAGTTGTGGGACCTGCTGTCACTGCTTGTACTAAAATTCTTTAGCTCCTATCAGAACCTCAGGGCTACAGGGGCTCATTGGCAGCATAATGAGACTTTTACTTCAAAGACCATGGCTCCTTTTAATTGTCTTGAGAACAACACTGACCATTTTATCAAAGGAAAACACATAAGTTTATTGTTTCCAAAAGATCTTGGGAAATACAGTGAAGAGAGACTGCAATAGTATTGAATAAAAAACCCATTCTGTATATTCCTACAGAAATCTGTTAAGACCTGGACAATTCAAAAGGCATGCTTCTTTGGATTACTTTAAAAATTCTTTGTTTTAAACCTAATTTAAAAAAAAAAAGCCAGCTTAATAGTTTTTCAGCATTATGTAGCTTATCTAGCAAAAATTTTAGGGCAGGATCTGGCTCCAAGGTGCAAAGTGTCCAGTTTAGACTCATTGTTACAGGTGAACTTCAACGATTGCAGTATAAATTTCTGTCTGTACTCTCAGCCTGTTAAACAGTGAAACTAAGTCTACGTGTAATCACCATCTCATTAATATGACACAAATACATCTCAGGCGGCCAAAAAATTGTGTCCTGTGCTTAGGTTTATGATCCCTAAAACAGCTGATAGTGGTGAATAAGATAACAGAGATCCAGGTTTTAATGTGGTTGAGGCGATGCTACATTTAAAGCAAGCTAGCAGGTGTTTGACCTGAAGCTAGAACTTTGGGAGAAGTATTGTACTATGCAGCTTAAGCTGGGGAAGGCTCTTGGGCAGCTATAGTCTAATGAAAACTCACTGGGATCCACAGACTGGAAGGGAGGCCAAGAGTTAATTTGTAGTGTTTCTGAAGCTGTTTTTTTGAACTCCCTTTGAGACAGAGGTAGTTCCTCTTCCTTATCAAATCCATGTGTATATGAAATGCTGAGCAAGAAGAGCTAATTTATTGTTCTTTCCTGATTTTGAGTCTGTTTGAAACTTTGTTCAATAAAACCTAAAATGACCTATCTTCACTTTCGCCACCAGAAGTTTCATATGGTTCTAGTAGTGGCTCATACCTAATAATGAAGAAAAAAGAAAATCATGCTACAGTTATTACTAATCTTTGCTTTCTTCTTTCTCCCCTTTTTTTTCCCCTTTCCTCATCCTCCCCTGTGTCTGTGGCAGTGAATACAACTGAGACAGAGCTGCTTCCAACCTCTGGTACTTATTTTTGGCTGATTATTTTTTGGCAAAGAAAGGTTATTTAATAGGTCTGACGTTCCTGACGAGGTGGTGATTGATCAAAAGTCAGCAGAGTCAATGTTGTTCTTTTTTCCAAACTCATAGTAATGTTATTCCTTAAGAGCCCACAAAACCAAAGCAATTAGGCTGGTTTGATAGGAATGATGGTGGCTAAACCTGCATCAGGAGGGAAGATAGACGCTTACCATGGGATTACCTTCCCCCTACATATTTCTTAAGTCTGCTGCAGTCTAATTTATAAAATGACAAGGCAATTCATGTTGTGTTTAAAGTACACTATCTAGATTATGCCAGCTGTGCTCTTCAGGAATGTGACATTGTGAAATGAGATTTCCACACACCTACAGGAGTGAGCAGACACTGTATTTATTAGTCTAGTAAAAATACAATCTTATATCAATAACACCCAGGCACTCTCTCCATTTCTTCCTGTTTGTGTTGTGTGTCTGTGTCAGCCTTGTTCTGAGCCAGTGTTGCCAGGTGTACTCGCCAGAGTTTACTCAATTGGAGCTGTGAATACTGGCCAAAAATAGCGAGGGCTGATGAGATGGTCCAGCAGAGTTAATAACTGCAAGTCAGTAAGAGTGCATGCAGAAGGTACCCATAGCCATTGGCTGCTGGAGGTTTGAACTTGTCCACTGAAGATGAAGTTGTAACTGACATTAGGATGTGGAACACTGTTAGCTGTCTGGACAGGCTGGCTAGTAAGGAACTGGGTGGGAACATCAAACATATAAGTTCAACTGCTGCCTTAAATATTGAGTTACTGGGTACTTTTACTTGCCCAGGACCTTTCTTGTGACTTGATTTCCCCATCTCTGAGATAAAATGGTGCTGCTCATGAAAAGGAAAGATTGGATATTCCAAACAACAGCCAGTATTGCTACTATTGTTAGGGAGAACATCCCAGTTGGATTGATTTGGGATGTCATAATATTGGTAACACACTCCCCAAAAAGGTGATGCTGCTGGTATTCAGTGGATGACATTCACCTCTCCACAAATTAGTGTGTATATGGGGAACAGTTGGAAATGATGATATAAATGGTGATATAAATGTGATGCATTTAATTAATTCCCCTTTTGAATCTGTAAGAGAATCTCTGAGGGTGTCAATCGGGTTGAGAGTATCTGAGTCCTACTGAAACTCTGGCAGAACTGTCTGTCTGCATTTGGAAACGTACAGCGACTCAGAAAATGGAGGATGTCTTTTGGGGTTTATCTCAGTCCATTTAATGTCTCCTTAATATTGTGAGAAAATTAGGTTTTGAGTGAGCCCTGAAAAAATATGCTTTCAGGGTTAATGAAAACAGTAAATGAGTCTGGCTTGAGACCCATTGAAGCAGCTCTGGATTGCTTGCTGCAGATGGGGTCTGGAAAGGGAAAACTCAGCTTTGGTTAGGAATACAGTGGGATGACAAAGGCATGGGAGCCTGAAATGAAGAATTTCTGTCACAGCCTTCATATATGCAGCAGGAGATGATTTCCTTCTTTGGATGTCAGTGTCTTGTAAAAGTGTATTGTTGGAACTTCAGAGTACCAGGGGCATGCAAGAGGTCTGCTGAGGTTTGAATTTGTGAGGAGTCAAAGGCTGTTTGTGTGTTATTTGAACTTTAGGAAAGAATGAAATAATGTTATCAGCTGTAGTGCTGAGTCATCTTAGCCTGGAAAGAGCTGCTTAGGTCAGCTGAAAGATTGGGAAGGAAAATACAGACTCAAGTATTTTCCCCTGTCAGCAGACGATCCCTGCTGCAGTGTGGGCCGAAACTTAGAAGTGGAGATCTGAAGGGAAACATAAACAGCAGCTGCTTTAAAAGTATCATTCTTTTGCTTCTGAGGATTGCCTGAAGTCATGGGAAATCCTGCCATAACTGTCCCTTCTAATCTTTCAACAAGAAATATTCATGTCTCTTCAGTTATTTTCTAGCCTAGTCACATTACTTGGTGCTTGTTTAAGAAAAGCTTGGTCATAATTCCTTCCTTAAATTGGCTTTGCCTCAACCAGAATTTTCAGATGCACCTAAGTGATTTAGAAGCCTGGTCTAACTGAACCTGAAACACTTCTGCAAGTTAAACCTGACATTTATGAAAGTGTTATCTGTGGCCCATTGCTAAAATTAATCATAACATGATATTTTCCCACTTATTTAGATGAAGATCTCAAGCATCTTGTTAATTTCTAAATGAAAAATTTCATTCTATATGTAAAAATATTTATTGACCCTCCCCTCAAATGATGACATCAGTGTGGCTTCTCCCTGGTGTTGGGGACAAAACCAGTATGCTGTTGGAAAATGCTTCAACTGGGAGTCTCAAGGCTTCACATATTACAGGTCCTGCTGTAATATCTATGCTTTGTGTCCTGAAGGACTTCTAGAATCTGAGCACTATATCTGGGGAGTATTACTATGAATCTTTTCTTAAGAATTTAATGGCATGTTTGGGTTTATAAGATTATGTGCTTTAAGTGATTATTCCTTCTCTGTAATACAAATGCTTCAAATGTCAAGATTCTGATGCTGCGTATTCTGCAAAGAGGGTGGCAGGCAGAAAACCTGACTCATTGATTGCAGTTCAGAAATGTAATGCTGTCTTATAAAAGCTGTGATATGACAAGTATTGCAATCAGCTTCCAATTAGGAAAAATGAATCAAAGCACTTAAACCTTTCTTCTGCCACTGTGTTTAGTATTTCTTTCTTTTTTCACTTACAGTGTCAGGAAGTAGCGCTGAGTTGGCAGCAATATATACCATCCCAGAGGAGGCTGTAAGTAAGTGTTAAAAATATTTAGTCCTGTCTATAAAAATGACTTTTACTGACCACTAAAAAAAGTACTAACAGAACTGCCTCTTCCAGCAAATTTTGTGGTTATTAATTGATGTTAATGATGTTAATGATTAGAAATTGATTATTTTCTAATGGAGATTTAGATTCTTATATGAACTCTCCATGCAAATCGAATACTTTCTTAACCTTAGCTATCTGATAAAATTTCTATTAACTCCTTCACACAGAATGAAATTCACCACAGTATAAATTAGTCGGCTTATGAGAATTATTATTGATTCATCTAACAAAATTTCACGGAAACCTCTTTTTGATGAAGAGCTTGCCTTGAAGATTGGTGTATCTTACAATCACTTGTTTCACCATAGAATTTATTGTAAATAACATGTCTCAGACACTAGAATAAATTTAGGAAGCTATGTTAAAAAGATGGCCCTTCATCAGAACATTAAAATGGTTTCCTGTTCTTCCCTCTGAACTAAATATTCATTATCTAAACTGCAACGTGTCAGCATGATGGTGCTAATGTCAGTAATGTAATTTAACTTGTTGAAGTGGAACATAGTATCTGTCAGGATTATTTCAGCCTTTTCTGGTTTTTTGCTAAGGAGAAATTGAAGATATTTCCTTTTATTAAGACCTGACATCGTTTTAAGGAACACCTACCTTTTGAATGCCATGACATTAACGGTACTGATTGTTTAAACATCCCTTTCCAGAGCAGCTGTGCCCTTACAACCTTGATATCAGTGTTTTCTGGGGGTTCAGAATGCCAGTGGAGGACAGATGCCATTCTAGAGTATACCCTTACAGTCTGTGTTGCTTTGTGGTCTCAGGTTGCTTTTCCTTGAGTAGTTGGATACTATCAGTTGTCAGTTTCTCATCTATTGTTTCTTTCCTGCAGCTTAGTGAGTGGGAGATGCCAGAGCGAACGCGCTGCCTGTGTTAGGGGAGCAACAGAACTCCAATAGTGATAGAAATTATTGGAACAGTGTTCATCTAGGGAATTGCAGACAGACACAGAACCTTTGAGGAAATGCATCCCTGTCAAAGAAGGTTTGTTTCAGCTGAGGTTTGAATAACAGAAGTTGAAAACCAGAGGGGGAAAAGCGAACTGGAGCCGCTGTATGTAAGTATTTTCAAATGATTTCTTACTTAGTTCACTTCTCTGATGAGCAGATTACTGTATGCATTTCTGGACACAATTTTTCATGTTTGAAGAATGAAAATCGCGTTTTATGTCATGTATAGGCAGATTTTTTTCTTTCTTGTTCTCTGAATAAGTGGAATATTTTGTATGAGTGGAATTTGAAATATTTATAGGGGAGAAAACGCTTCTGTTTTGCCATCAAGTCTGTGCTAATATTTAATTCCAAGTTTATACTGATACTTTGATTGTGAGGTCAATACCTTTTAATGGACCATACTTACAAACAAGTAACCATAGGACTTAAGAGCCAGTGTTAATAATTTCTGTTTATAGCACTGTTTACATTTCTGCTATTTTCTTCAAGAATCAGTTTATGGGAGGGTGTAAATGTCAATGTCTCACCTGCATTTATACATGAGCAAAACCACTACTAAAGAACAGCAGCCTGAAACAAGTCTGCATAGAGTTTGATGACAGTTTGAGACAAATAGTTTTTTTTGTGAGAAGTTCTTGTTTCTTTTGTTTCAAAGCAAAAAGGGGTGTATGTGTGTGTGTTTGTTTCTGACAACTAAGAAATAAGTAAATTTTGTCATTACCAAAAACTTTGTGGGATGAGTTTCGAATAGGACAAGCCAATTCCAGACAATAGTACATTTATTCTTTTTTTTTAAATAGCTAGAGTTATATTTTAGCCTTTTTTTTTTTTTATTTAAGTTGAAAACACTTTTATCAACTGGAAACCATTCCTGAGTCAGTGCGGAGCTGCTCTATAGTTTATTAAAAAAAACAGAAACATTTGACTTCTGTTTGAAAACAATGTTTTGAGACTAAATTTAGCTCTATTTAAAAGCTAATTTAAAAACAAACCCCTTTAATAGGAATATTATTTCTGACCTCTAATTCTAATTTAAACTTTGGCCATTGAACAAAATACAAATCCTCCCTGCTAATGCAGTTGTAGAACCAGGAAATTAATTTCCAGCTATGGGACTGACTTTTCAAAAGTGGCAGAACTCCTGTCATGTTGTAGTACAAGTCTTCTGACCCATTACAAACACTATTAGACTTCTTTTTAAGTGGTATTAGAAAAAATATATGGGAATTGTCAATGCAGACAACCAAGCAGAACTGGTGTTTAATAGATATATGAAAGCTTTGTATTTAAGATGCAGCTTTAAAACCTTTCATTGTGTCTCTTGTAATCTGCTTTCAGCATTTGGATATATTTGTCAGCCCAGCAGAGTATTGTTGTTGTTTAACCTCTGCTGGCAGCTCAGCACCACCCCAACTGCTTGCTCACCACTCCCCCACCCCACAGTGGGATAGGGGAGAGAATCTGAAGGGTAAAAGTGAGAGCACTTGTGAGTTGAGATAAAGACAGTTTAACTGATTAAGCAAAAGCCACACGCACAAGGAAAGCAAAGTAAGGAGTCCATTCACCACTCCCCTTTGGCAGGCAGGTGTGCAGCCATCCCCAGGAAAGCAGGGTTCCTTCATGTGTGACAGTTACTGGGGAAGACAAATGCCATTGCTCCAAACATCAACTTCTTACTTCCCCAGTTTATATGCTGAGCATGATGTCCTGTGTTGTGGAGTATCCCTTGGGTCAGTTGGGATCAGCTGCCCCAGCTGTGTCTCCTAAAGCTCACAGAAAAAACCTTGACCTGTGTAAGCACTGCTCAGTGATAGCTAAAACGTCCCTGCAAGATCAACACTGTTTCCAACACAAATTCAAAACACAGTGCCATACTGGCTACTACAAAGAAAATTAACTCTACCTCAGCTCAAACCAGCATCTCTGTCTTCAAATTTGAAGAAATGCACAGTTGAACCAGAAAGTCAGCTGAAAAATTCTGCAGCCTACAGCTGTTTGTGCTACATGACCTTTTATTGCCTGAAAAACAATTGGAGAGTGTGGGAATTGTTTTAGAGAAATGATGGGTTGTTTGAGGATTTATTCAATGGATCCTGATTTTGGATGAAATGTGTGATTATGGAAGCACATAGTAAGCATTCTCTCCTACTCTCACAAATATTTCCAAATAATTCTCTGTTAAGAATACTCAGATTCTGTTGCATTGAGTACAGAATGTATGTTTTACTGCGGTATTCCTCTTCCATATGCAGATAGCAAGATACTCCATGACAGCCTTTTGATTCAATGAATGCATCAGTAAAGGAAACCAAGCATTTCTCTTATTAAAATGTGTTTTAAGAATCCTTGAGGACAGATTAAGTGATCAATTCAGAAGTCTTATTTAGCAAGCTAATTAGCATGATCAGTGTGTGCATTCCTTCCTTATGATTAACTTCATGGTACTGAAAGGAAACTCTAGCTAAAAGTCTTACAGTGACACTAAATACATAGATTCTTATATTCTGAGTTGGAATGCATGACACACCGGCTGCAGTTTAAGTAGCTGTTTAGAGTATTTTGAAAGCAGCAAGGACATAATTCAACTTAAGTTCTCACTTCTCCTCAGCAGAAATACACAGGGCATTAAACAAATCGGGCAAACAGTCTGGAAAGTTACATTGCAGTTCATCTTGTTACACTTGGTTCTTTTTATGCAATAGTGATTTATACTCTGAGTTTCACTCAGTAAAGCTAGGACTTCAGCATTTTTATGAAAGCATAGAGTTTTACAATATCTAATCTTCAATATTGTGGTAATCTATCCACTGTGCAGCAAAGACGAGGAATATGTAAGTGATAAGGATCACTTTCATCACACTCTTTAAAGTTTGATAACTTAGTGTTAAGTGTTACAATATTAACTACAGGGAAAAATGTCACTGGTGGCTTTTTTTTAAGTTTTAACAACTGAAATATGAGTGATGTGGCCTATTTCTAATTTGCATTGAAACCAATGGGCACAGTGATATTTTTATAGCATCCACATGAATGTGGCTCTGAAGCATTGTGCCCAGGGTATTAGGTCAGTACTGACACTCAAGCATGCTGTTTCCCATAAACTAGAATTACTGCTTAATCTTGGTTTAGTTGACTGAACTATACTTAAATTATTGGAAGACAATGGCCTTTGATGATACAATTTTGATTGCAGTAAGATGGGAAACAAATATTATATCACTTAGAGTTTGGGGGATGAAACAGATGAATATCGTGGTGTTACTTAATACTACATAGAGAGTTTATGTGTTAAAACTGACAAATTAAAAAAAAAACCCACCAACCAGATCAGTAAGCTAAGTGTGATTTTGCTATTATTCTGATCTGGAATCAGAACTTCAGTTGTTTCATTTTTTATTTAAAATGCTAAGTGCTTTGTGAATTTTATCTGAAAATGCTACTTGATAATACACTGTCGTTCTAGATTACTGTCTCTAAAGTTCATCCTGCAGGGTGGAGAAAGGGAAGATGCACTCACATGTTCCATCTTTACTGCTGCGTTCCTTGGAGGGTTCCTTATGTTTACCTTGTACTGAAGTTGGATTTTGTGCCTATGTGGTTGCTGGCAAGAGCAGTTGAAGCCTTTCATGCCTGTTGCTTTAATACGGAATGTGAAGCCACATACATTACAACACTGGTACACAACAATATGAAGCACAAATAATCCCCGATGAGAAGCATTTCTTGAGTTGAGTTTAGGAATGCTTTGGATGGAATTCTTTATTTGGACTGTTACACTTTAAAATTCCAAAAGGGGGCAATCTTACCCTCTGCCTGAAGGTTTGTAAATATAACTTGACTGAGAAAATACAGCACACTGCTTTCTAAGTTCTCATTTACCTTACAAAACTGAAGATTGGTGCAATGGTAACAAAACTCTTACGGGTTTGGTTTTGAAATTTAAATTTTAAAAGTGTAACTGGAATTTTAAACTTTATCAAGTGCAATGGTGTGAGTACATGTGGTCACTCAGAGTGGTGGCTGAAATTATCTCCCTTACTTGTTTGGAGAAATCATAATGGTCAGAAAGGCAAACATAAAAAATGATAAATTATACACTTACATTGCTCTGGGACATAAACTAAACACATTTCTGATGGAAATGTAGGGGAAAATAGAATATCAAACTTATCCTCATCTTTTTCAGCTGATTGCACTTGCAAATTTAAGAAAAATAAAAACCCTGTAAACTGGAAGAATGTAATGATAGCCAAAGTAGAGCAAGTTATTTTTTATCATTTCTTATCTTTCTGTAGTGTAAGTAGGAGAAAAAAGCTGTAGACTTTTGGGGAAAAAACCCACCCACGTTCAAGAAATGTGCTTGTCATTAATTTATAGGAATTCCTTAGTTATGTCTGGTGTTTTCTCTAAGAAGTCTGCATATTTTCTTTCTATATAATTTCTAAGTGATGTCTTGTTAACTCGACTGTTGTAATTTGGCAACAATAATTTAACTGTTAGGAAAGATAGTATTTCATGTATATGATTTATATACATATCTACTAGCTGCAGAAATACTATGGTATTTTTGTAAATACTAGAAAGCAAACAGCAAGCCAGTATCCTGTGGCTGAATCAAGTGGGTGTTCAAAAGGAGGGCTGCAAGGCTCTGATGAGAAGCATTCTTACCCCTGACTGTGTATCACAGGATGATGGAGTCACACCTTTTCAGTTTTCTCCAGGTACCAACTTTCTGAATATCCCATCTTACTCTAAGACTGAGTGTCTGCTACAAATTAATAATTCTGGCATCTTAGTGATAGCTCCCTGCCTTGGCTATCAGGGGTATCTTGCTGATAACCCCTACCTCAGCTGAAGTAGACCCAGCACGCTGAAGTGAAAGATCCAGTCCTTCAGAGGTGCTGTTTGTTACAGGGCAGAGGAGATACAAGTGAGAGATGTATTCTGACCTTGGCTTTGTCTTATATTTGGTTAGAGAACAGTTCAAATGTTTTAAAGATTTCAGAAGTTTGGAGAGACTACTGAATGCTGATAATTGCAAACTGAAACATCATTTATTTCTCTTTTTACTCGCAGTTCATCCCAGTAGCACTGGGGCAGAGATTATTCCATGATAAAGCCAAACCCTATAATTAGTCATTATTACACAGAATCCACTTAAAGCTGATAGATTACTTGTAGCTAAAAGAGTTGCAGTTTGGGACGTTTGGAAGCTTGAGCTCCAGTCCTCATAGTAGGAATAAAGAGGTACAGATTGTCAGCCTGTGTATGCCGGAGTGGCTCTGACCTCTGATTCACAGCCAAGAACGTGGCTGGTACCGTCACAGCTCCATAAAGCGTTATGGTTAAATATGTTTTCATAAGATGTAAATTAAGCTAAAATAAATTATAGCACCACTTTATTTTTATTGTGATAAGCAGTATACATTATAAATTAATATGATTTTTTCTTGCCTTGCTTCACATTCATATGATGTAGACTATTTTAAACCCAGCTATATTTTTTTCCCCTCTAGAGAAGATGACCGTACCAATTGCCTCACTATCTGTTTACGTTCTGGGAAGAGTCACTTGGGATTTTGTCTTTCTGAAATAAACGTTTGCTTATGGATTTTTTTTTATTGTCACATCCATGGCATTTTTAAAGTAAATAGGAGTACAAGGTTTATATTATTTTAAATGTATATTGTATTTGTCTTCCCAACACTGTGGTTTTTAGTACTGTGAATAACGTAGTATGGAGCCGGCCTATTAAACAGCCTGTTTTTGTAAGGAAACTGTTAGTCCACCTACAATATTCTATTGCTTACTGTGTTCTTCCAATATGCTTAGCATTCCACAACCTAAATGATCATTTGTTGAACAAATTCATGCTTTTATTAGTCAAAATACAGAGAAAACAGAGCCCCCCTGTTTCAAGATATTTGCTAATGCACGGTTAATTATCACATATAGCTTACTATAATTCATTTTACAGGGAGACCTCCTGCAGGTAACATACTAGCAGTTTATGAAGCAAAATAACCTCACTATAGATTAGAACTGTTTCACTACTGGTCAGACAGTTGCTGCTTCTAGGCCTTCTCACTTCACATTGCTAATTTGAACAAGGCTTTATTTTTATATTTGTCAGCAGCAAGACTGTAGCATGGTTGTTAAACCTCTCCCAGGCCTAATTAGAGTAGCAATGCTAGCATTCATAATGAATCTCGTGTCCTGGGTTGGAGGAGGTAGCCGTGGTGCTACAGTAGCTTCCTGGCAGACAGTTGCTGGCAGGTTTAAGGTAGCTTGTGGCTTGCAATATTAAGTGACTGTTGAAATTCATTGACTCCACTGCGGCTTATGTGTCTAGATGACAACAAGTTTACACGGTTCTTTTATAGTTACAGCAAATGGGTCCATTTAAATATTTATTAGGTGATTATGGTGATGTGAAATGGAAAAAAATTGCAAAGTACAGTATTGCATGTATAACTGTTTTAACTGTTTGTACAAAATGGGCCTGTGGTATCATTTGAAATTACAGCATCTTTTTTTCCTCATAAATATTTATAGTGTATCAGTAGCTAGGAATGCTAATTTATTTGCATTTTGTTTCTTATTTAATTTGACAGCCATTTGGGTAGCCATTAAAGGCACTCACTCTGATTTGAACGAAGGATATTTCAGTCAGCAGTTGAGTGGCATTTTGATTGGAGTGGGTGAAGTTCAATTTTAGGAGTTCTTTTTGCCTTTATGAGAAAGGTGTATTACCTACGTGCGCTTGCTGACAGGAGCACCCACAGAAAGTCTGCTTCTCTGAAATTGGTACTTTTAAGGAATTTGTCACAATTGTTAGATTAAATGTAGTCAACTCATTTCATTTTGTTGTTTGTCCAGATTAATCTAAGATAAACCAAGAGTTATGGTAAAATATAACTGTGTCTTGGATGATAAAACAATCTGTGTCAGGTAGACAGATAAAAGGATTAAATGCATACAGGAGACAAAGAAATCTAGTTCAGTGGCATCTTTGTAGCTACTGTTTACTTTTTCATAGCGACAGAAGAGATAGAAGTGAGTCAATCTCACTCAAGGGTGTGAGAGAACATGACAGTGATATCCAAAGCAAATAAGTACATTGGAAATGCTTTCAGTGCTAGCTCAGAAAATAGGTATTGTGAAGAGAAATCTAGCATTGTACGATAAATGTATGTGTGTGACTGTATCTATATATAAACAAACATAGTATGAGAGGCTTGTTCTGTGTAAAGAGGATAATTAAAATATGCTACAGTAGCTTCACTCATGATGCTGTCACTGAAATTTGCTGTTTTGAAATTTAAATTTGCTGTAAGTGGGTGGCATAACTTTCTAAATCCATATTTTATAAAAGAAAGAAATTAACAGCAGAGATAATGAATCTAAAGTCAGGTCTCATCAGGGGAAGTGTGAGATGCACATCATTGCCAAGCAGAGGAAGCAAACACTTGCTAAAGTAATCTAACTGCATTTTGAGATGTTGACCAACATGTATCCCCAGGTCTAATTTATGCTTTGCTAATTCAGAGCAAATACTTGCTTTGATAGATTCCCATCGAATTCATCAGGCTTGGAATACTTGTTAACTTATACTGAAAAATTAATTGAAAATTATTTCAGTTTAATTGGTTACCCTCTTTGGGTGTTCCACTTGTTTGAATTCCTTTGTTCTCCTTTAGTGCTTTTCCTTCTTCATTTCTGCCACAGTGTCTCCCGTGGCCACCCTTGCTCTTTAAAAGATTGCATTGGGTTATTCTGTTTCTCTTGCAAGGAATTCACATGAGTATTTCTGAAATTCGTAGCTGGAAGGAGCAGAATTAAGAGTTTAGAATAGAAAACAATGAATGCAATTGAGATTTAGAAGACTTCCATAATTAATATGAGTATACTGAGATTTCTAGAGACCGGCAGTGGAAAGACCTTCACTATTGGAGCCAGTTTTGGCAGATGTACTCGATTGAGGAAAGTAGTTGCACAGCCCAGAAGTGTTGAGACCAACTTGAAATGGAGATGGAAGTTTCACTTTCAGTCAGTATTTCAGTTTCTTCTCTGCTATGAGAACTTAAAAACTTAGGTGATAAATAACTGCATTAATAAACTGTCTTTATGATTGTATAGATATTTGCTCTCAGGCTTATGAAATCTGTGCTTTATCTATGCATTAATTTTGGTCGAAGCTCTATTCATGCCCAAGATGATAAGTTAAACTTGCAGCTCAGAGAGAAGGCACATCAGTGTGAAGTCAGGACACTGAAAATGGCTGTGTTCTTGTGCTTATACAATAATCCTTGGTCTGCAGGGTTGTTGATCTAATTCTTTTCACAAGCACTAAATTCATTTAAGGAAGCAAAAGAGGGGCAAAAGAACATCCTTTAGATTTTTTGAGTCTGGAACTTCTGTCCTACCGTTTGCTCAGATTATCCAGTGAGATCGCTTCCTGAATGGAGTGTGACACTAATCAGTGTTCTGAGAAGCAGGTTCAAAAGCTAAGCATGCAGAAACTGTTCAGTTTGGCAGTAACCCATCAGTGACAAAGGTGAATTTGGTTCAAGTTTTCCAATAGCTCAGAGGTTTTACATGTGCAGCTTGAATAAGACAAGTTTTCATTGTATCTTATGTGATAAGTTTCATTAAATGTTAAGTTCTAACAACCCTGTTTAGATTTTAAAGCATTTTAATGTATGTATACGTCTTGTGATTTCAGTAGAATAATTTGGTTTGAATAGAAAAATGTCAGAATTTCATCCTGAAGTTCCTGCCAAATTACAGGGCTTTGCCTCCTTACAAAGTGCTATTGCAAAATATCTGAAGTATTGTAGTGATTATCATCAGTTATTTTAATGGAAAATTTGTGTCCTAGTTAAAGACCAAGGTTCTGTGCAAACACAGTGCAAGAGATGTTGACTTCCCTCATAAACATTTCAATGCAAGAGTACTTGAAACAGAAAAAAGTAAAATAAATTATGCATTTCTAGTCAACTGCTGGTTTATCCTAGGTGTCATATAGTTGGTTTTGCTGGTAGTAGTTCTTAAGAAAGAATTGATTTCTTACTTCCATCCATTGCTAAATGTGATCGGTTTCCTAAGTTAGATGCTCCTCTCTCTTTTATTTCATTGAGTTCCTAAACCTGTTTATGCAGCATAATAAACGATCCTAAATACAGGTGGAGTGCAAACCAGACACTGAGGGGCAGGGGCACTGCAAGCAAGCACGGAACCATGAGAGACCTGCACTTGCTGCCATATGGCAAAATAAAGCTTTTTGTAATATCAGGACAAATAATTTTAGACAATCAGTAGTACAATAAACTATATTATTTCTCTGTGTATGACACAGGGAAATAGAAATCTATTTTTCAGCTGAATGAAAAATAGCAGCTCCAAGTGTCAAGATCTTAGCACTAGGATAAGTTGGAAACTTTCCAGTGGAACATTTTTCTCTCAGCTAACGCCGGTTCAGCAAAACATAACACGTTGCATGAAAATGTCTATTCCAATGAAATTTTTGATGGAAAAGTGCATGGTATCCTGCCAGCTCACCCGTTTTTCCCAGCTCTTAGCTCCCCAGCATCTCATGTGGAATGGTGCCAGAAAGTCAAGTTTCTCCACGTTCTTGGCCTGCTTGGCAGACTGCCACAAAGGATGGGAGTCTGGGCTCGCAAAAGTGGACAAGAAACCTTATACATGCACATACAACCATACACACACTCTCACAGGTCATTTAAATCCATGTCAGTTCATTCAAAGTAAAGGTTTTTGCACACAGAGGGTCTTTTAAATATGACCCTCCTATGGAAAATTTCTCATGTCGGAATTTTAATTCCAGGTTGCAACTGAAAAAAAAAATTGGGCAATATGAAAAATTTTCCTTATAAGGGGAACACTGGCTCCTGTGCAACTGCATGTTGCACTGTTGTCATTGAGGCTATCACCAGCTCCATCTGCTTCTCTTTTTCATTGCCTAACAAGATCTATATTTGTACTAGGTAAGGTGTTTACAACTTTAACCTTAACAAAACAAGATGATATTTTTAGAGTTTTGTAAATATTTATTTTAAAAATTCCTCTTAAGCCACCTTAAATAAGGCAAGCAATCTTTCCTTGGTCACCAAGTTTTGGTCTGTGGATTCTTGGGGGTAGAGAATTTCAGTGCTTTTGGCTGAATAATAAACATAGAATAGGCACATATAGTGAAATTCTGACTGAGAGGTCCCTGAAGCAGGAGCACTGTAATGTACTTTTCCATAGCCTCACTTCATGCACTGCAAGCTGCTCAGTCGCTTGTTACGTGTAAGTAAATAAATAAACTTCAATCACACTGTGTTAGGTAATTTCTGACCGGGGGCATGTGTTCACATCTGAGACAAAAAGCAGTTGATTCAAGTAGCCATTAATGAATTCCTTTTATGATTATTCTTAATAACTTGGATTAGCATAACAAAGTCAAAGTCTTTAGGAGATCAGTACTTGAAGTAGTCAATTTTTCAGTTGAGCTTTTGAGAAGCTGGGATTTATATTAATAGATAAAGTTCTTACTATTTCATCGAAGAAAGATTCCTGAGTAGAATTTCACTGCTGTGAAACTGATGGTCATCAAGTCTGAGCCTCTTTGCCAGTCTGTCCACAAAATGTTGCTTTTGTAATAACAGGCTAATGTTAAATGTCCTGAAGAAGATATTAACATTTCTATTAAACAGAGAAAATATCTTTCTTTGTCAAAATAAGGGGAAAGAAATATTCCTTTTTGGGGTTTTTTTGGTGGGGAACTCTCTGTTGTAGGGCAGGAGGCTGCATTGATGCTGGCCTTGGATGTTTCATAAAATTGTAATGGGATCTGAAATTGCTCCCAGTGTCTTTTTATTCTGATGTGATGAAACAGGAATGATCAGCAAAGTACTCTTGTGTTAATGATAGCACTGTGTACACAAATACTTGTAAAAGGCTTAGGTAAAATGCAGTGTTAGACTCCCTAAGCATTAATTTGGGGTGTTGAAGATATTTATTATGCTAGGAGTTAACTTTGAATGCACATTTCTGCCCTTGTAATTGTAATAATGTGAAGAAAGCTCCATGGGTTGGAAGCAGTAGAAGAAAGTGGGTAAAGAATTTATGGGCAGAAGCTTGAGTTCGATTCTAAAAGCTGTAGTCTCCCTCGCTGTGGCTGCACAGAAACCCAAGATCCTTTGCTTGGCATTAACCTTGACATCAGCCTATCCACGAGGAGGAGAAAATGTGACGTGTGTGTGTATGCACGCACACATACACAGCAGGATTGAGCAATTCAAATTAATTCTCAGAAAGGAAATTTTAAGATTAATAAAATCACAAAAATTTTAATTGGTTTCAGATTAATTGCTCCTTGCTAAAAATGCAACAGAAACCTCTGTGTTAATCGTTGCTTTCTAATGTACCAAAACTGAACTCTCAGTTGCCCTCTCTAATCTCCTAATCTTTTTGCAAAGGGAGCAGAAGGGCCTCTCTACAAAGCAATCTTGACTGCTTTATTTGACTCGTTGGGGTGAGAGGGAAAAGTAGGGGGTGGGAGGGATGTGCAACATATATCAAGCTGCAAATACAATTCAACATGTGCAATGAAGTGACAGCTGAATTCTTCAGGCCTTTATGTCAAAGAATCAGTATTGGAGTGGGGAGTGTAAGTAAAGACGTCTCATACCGTTATCTGACTCGTGTTCTCTAAGAGCCACAGGCTGATGGTGGGGAAAAAAGACAGCTCAACTCTGGAAAATAGGACGACACTGGCAGTGACTTTCTGCAGCAGCTACCTTGCAGACAGTGAGGCTCAGCTCTGTACTATAAGGCTGAACTGCTACTGACCTTTCTGCATTGGTGCAGGCACTTGCAGCTGCTCTCTGGTGGAATGAGAGAAATCCGATTTCCATACCGAAGTGCATCCTCTAAGTTATTTGAACTTCTGTCTGTTCATCCAGACATTATCTAACACACTTTCTCATTGTTCCGTGGATGTGTTAAGCAGCTCAGGCAAATACGTGCTTGAAAATTTGGATCTGAATTCAAATTTCCACCCAATAATACTAAGATGTTGACACAAGTAATTCCACAGAAAACAAATTAACCACACAGTATTTTGGGATGCTGGTTTTGGTGTCACCTGAAAGAGAGTGTGAGAAGTGATTGTATTGTGAACTGCAAGTTGTGCTCTATGTTTTCATAAGGAGGCTGGCTTTCTTAATACAAACAAGAAGTTTGAGGTTAAAGTAATGGTGTTCTTGTTCCTGATGCATAAACATTCATGACAATGTCAATTAGCTCTTCGTGTTATAGGACTTCAGACTTACCATGAAATAATCTTTATCCAAAAGTACACATCCCTGGTACGTTCCTTAAAATGAGGGATGGATAAAGATAAGAAGCAGGGATTCCTGACTCCATATGTTGAATTGCACTGTGACTAATTGGCCTATGTACAACATAGATTCTCAGATACCTGGGGATTCAGGAACATGGCCAGTGCTGTGCTGGGCCTGGGAGACAAGAGGGAGTAAGGGAGAACAGCCATGAGAACAGAGCTAAGGACTGGGGCTTGGATTTTTATAGGAGGACATGAAGTAAAGGCTTCTCTTGTCTACAGATTGTCATTAGTACCTATTAAAAGCTTATATTACTTGCTATTGATCTTTCTCCATCGGCTGTAATAAACTGGATCTAATTTCTTGATCTACCTTTCCATAACCAGATACCTTGTTCCCCAAAGCTGATTGCAATAAATAAATTAAACTGTGTGCAGTGGTGTATCGTCCCATCAGATGGCACAGATAAGTTCTACAGTCTCCTTAGAGTCACCCAAATCAACTATTAAGAGCTGGGTTTAATGTAAGAATTCCTAGGCAGTTCAGTTTTTCTTTGGTCATAAGATATTCCGGAGGTTTGGGGGATTTTTTCCTTCCTGAAATTGTTGTGCTGTTTTCGGTACTTAAGAGACAGACTCCAAATGAAGCAGCCATTCCTAACCTATGCAGACAAAGGGAGTGGTTCCCTTAGCAACAGGAACCATGTGGAGGTTCTCAGAGAGCTCTCTTTTCCCCCTACTCGTGTTTTCTTTTAACTCAACATTTTGCACAGCATCTTGCATGGAGACTCCGACAGCTGGGCTGAAGGCAAACGGTTCTTCCGGCTCTAGCTAACCAGTGCTCGAAAGGCAATTGTTCTACGCTCATCAGAAAGAAAAAATGATAATCATGGGTAAGTGAACTGGCACACAATCAGAGTTCATGCTGAGGAGGGGGAAAGTTTACTGGCTGGCAACCAGAAGTGTCCAGCACTTCCCAGTAGGCATGTACGTTTGAAACAGGGATATTGATGTGATGCTTACCTTGTTTACTGTATGTTTGCATTTAGCATATCAGGGTCTGGAAACGAGCACAACTGGGTCCTAGTCCTTAGTATGCTACTGACTTCCTTTATAGCTCTGAAAGTCTCACCTCACCTCTGTGTTTCCCTTCCCTGTCCGCTAAATGGAGATGATATGCCACGAGGATCTTGAAAGGACTGTAAAGTACAGTCGAAATAGACCATACTGCTTGACAAAATTATGTTTGACTTTGAAGTTAATGAAGAGGTGTGCAGAATCTGAGTTAAAGTATTGCTCTTGTATTGAAGATTTAACTCAATTAGCTTTTCTGTAGACAGATCTAGTTGCTTTTCTTCATGGTGCAGAAGAGATGTGTGCATGTAGTGTTTGTACATATATATGCATATGCATAAAAATTTCTGTGTGCTGGAGCAGTTTATTTCCCTCAAAGTATCTATTGCATTGTTAAACTGAGTGCTGTGATTCAATGAAATCCAGCATAAAAAATAATGGAATTTAATCTTTTGCCTGTACTGAAATTAATACTTGTTCTGATGCCCCTGAAGTGTTACATATTACCAGAGCTCTTGTCACTCTCAGCTGGAAAAACCTAATGCATAAACTCTGTAAGTTTGTAGTAATTTTTCCTAAACAGCGACATTTGAATTAATACAATTTTAAAGCAGTTATTTTGTGGAGGACTTGCATAAGGGATAAGTTTGTCTCTCAGTTCTTCCTAATTTAATGTACAAACTTCCCCCAGTCACAATTTTTCATCATGTTTGAATTAAAATTCAGGCATTTGAGTTCATATTTTTACAAATAGTGCTGCATACTGATCATTTGGACGCAGGCTGCCTTTTATTCCACACTTACAGATGAGTCTCATAATGTCGCAGTGAATGCATTTACCATTACAAGCAACTTAGTTTCTCTTATTTCAAGCCTGATTACAGCAGGAAAACACAGTCATTGGCAACTACATGCACAGAGCAGCTGCACAAGTATCATGCATCAGCTATCCCCAGCCATGTCAATAATGCACTGTTATTACTCTTCCCATTCCCTGTGCAGTGCTCACCTTCTACCTATCACTTGCTGTGTGCACCCCGTACTACTGAGCTTTTCCTAGATAATCACAGGTTCAAACAGTCATAATACTCCCTTTTGTGTGTAACTGACAGTCTCTTAGCTCCAATTTAAATTTAAGTGTTTGCACCTTTATGAATAATGTTAGCTTTTGTGCCTGGATAAAGATGAAGGTAATAACCTAATGTCATTGAAATGGATTGTTCTCCTTTTGTCTCCGTGGTTATATTTCCCTCCTGCATGAATCAGTGATACCAGTTAAGGTACAGGATTAAAATATTTTACATTCAGTAGGCAGTGTTTGAGTTCCAAATTACAATTTGATGTGCATATTTCATAACGTATGAAGCAAATCCGAATTTTACAGTTTTTTTATAGGCAAGATTTTAAGTATTGCAGATAGATCTTCTCCTTCACTTCCCCCATCCCTATTGGATGCCTAGTTCTACACTTTACCTTTGTTCATCATTTACCTTCTTTTTTGGGTAGAGTTTATTTTCATTCAGATAAAAAAAAAAAATGTCAGTCCTTTTGCCAGGCCTTCTGTTAGAGATTCTGTATGAATAAGCCACTGAGAGCACTTTGAGTTACTTCAGATTTAGTAAGTTTTTATTGTTATTAGCAGTAGTTAAACTGTGCTTTTCATCCGAGCATTTGAAGTGCACTGCAAACGTAAATGAAGCCTCCCCAGAAATCTGGAGACAAGAAAGTAATACTAAGGGATCACTTCCTGCAGAAACTAAGTAAGTAACAGGATTTCTAATAATCACAGGACTGCTACATATCTTAGAACAGAAAGCAAAGATCTAGTGCTGCAGCGGTGGATTAGATTGGTACCAATACCTATTTCAATTTCTTGATGATTTACGTATGCGACAGAGAGAAAGTAAGCTGAAACAGAAAGAAAAGTGGATGTTAATCTTAAAGATTAAAGAAATGAGTTATGATTGACCTATAGGAAGAGTTATGAGAAGCTTATTTATGGGACTGGCAGCTAAGAAGTTGGAGAAGTTTCATGCTGTGTCAAATACAGTCCTTAATGGTAGCGTGTGCTGGTGTGCTGCTACTGACACAGGCAGCAGCAGCTGTAAAACCACTGCAGCAGGGTTCAGCTTGTTGCAGGATGACGAGAAGACAAATTCTCCAAAGAGCCACAAGAGCATTCTGGTTCCTAAGGTGTATTAAATGTGATGTCTTCATGTCTTCGTTGCTTGTGTCATCCTTGCCAGTTTATTTATGACAAAATTTGCTGTCATCACATTATGTTGACTTGATGTGGTACAAACTGTACTGAATAAACAACTGGAAAGTGTTATAGCCCAAAGATTTATTTCACTGAAAAATCCTACCTAACAATTAAGATGTAAAAATAACAATTCGATGTGCTTAAAAATTTGAATGGTATCCATAGAGTTTTAATGGACAGCCTGATGGAAAACCAGCATTAATTCCTTATGGTCTCATTTTTAATCGCCTGCTTATATTAATTCTTTAGTCATGGGACTGGTGGAAATGTTTTCTCCTCGTCCTATGACAAGCTGATTGTACTTCTACATCGGATTTTTGTAGCAGTTGCTTTTTCATACTTCCTTTCTCTTACTATTCCACTCAGTGGATGAAAAAAAAAGAATCTTTTCTTCTTTCCCCCTTCTCTCTACTCTTTCAGCACCATTATGAAAAAGCAGATAAATGTGTGTTTGTAAAGTCTGTATCCAGAGCTATTATGAATTGTAATAGATGTATCCATGGGATCTTCCTTCAGCCTCTAGTCTACAGCCTGGGACAGTTGTAGAAAAAACTAAGTGAGAGGGTATTCAAAATAAACAATAACTATGGCTTATCATTTTATTTCTCTGTCTCTCAGAATGCTTCTCTTTGATCTAAAAAATGTAAAACCAAGACCTGAAGAGACTTCTTTGCTGATTTTGTAGCCTACTTTAGTGTCATCTTTAAGCTGGCATTAATGATCATCTCAGATATGATTATGATTAGATTTCCTCTATAGTAATAAACGTTGAGAGTTTGGAGTGAGTTTTGACGGAAAGTTTGGAAATTCAATATGAGCTTACGGTTGACGTCTAAACTTGCCTTTCCCAGAAATGTATCAGAAATGCACCCCCAGCAGCTCTGAGTTTCCTGTCTTTAGGCAGCTGTTGAGCTGAGATAGATAGAAATCTGCTGAGGGGTCCTAAAACACCCTTTTCTTACTCTTTTAAGGCTAATGTGTCCTTTTTCTTTTGCATCCTGGCAATACTGGAAATAATGATCTTCGGATTTAAATTTCACATGGAGTCAAGCCGAGAAGATGTACTTGAATCCAAGTTTCTTCTAAATGCAAAATTTTTGCAGTTTTTGTTCAGAGCTAATCCTTGTGTGAATGGTATGGCAACGCTCAGCATGCCTGGTCTTCTGAAGATGTTTGTTTGAGGTCAGCAATTGTCTCAAGCAAATATTTGCCACTACATAAATCTCTGCTTGTACAGGCTGGATTCTATAGACTGGGTTTTGGGCAGTACGAGATTATACAATGGCCTTCAGGCATCACCAGGGGAGTAACAAATTCTTTTGGAAAAGGAGAGTAGGTATTCAGACTGAAACACAATGGTTTTTGGAGGCAAGCTAAGTTTTAGATCAGGCAGGTTGTCACTTGAAATAGATAGGAATTTCAGGTCCAACATTTCAATGACTAAAATAATACATTGTGGAAGTTGACGTATGCAGCCAGTGCACTTCGGAAAAACAAGGGAAAAAGCCTGACATATTTCAGAGTGTATGATTAGAGTGTCTGGGGAAGTTTCTGTAATAATATTTAAAATTGTGACTCTATTTCAAAAATTATTATAATGAAGTGTATCAAATTTGTTCAGAAGTTAATGTTGAGTTAGAATTGCCATTTAGTCACTTATACCTCTTGAAAAGTTTATATATCACTAGGCATTTTATAGATGGAAAATTTGATGTATGGTCATTGCAAAATGATATGGAAAAGAACTGGCCATTTTTATTGGACTTCATCTGGTGTGACAATACTTTCTGGCTTACAAGTGAAGGTAATAATTCTATTTTTATTTAATATATAGCCAGAAAGTTATTCTTTAAAAATAATCAACATAGCATTTTACTTTGTTTGAATTGGAATTTATACAAGGTGATGGTTGTTCGGGGCTTTTGAAAACTAAATGGGCCGATATATTACAAAATATCTCATATTTAATTAGTTAATGTCAATTATTTTAGAGGTGACTTCCATTGTATCATTCCTTCTGTATAAACTGATAGTTTTTCACTGTGGTGCTGTGTACAAAGAAACACTGTGACATCACTGGGCACCTGAATGTCTCTGTGTTATCTATTTAAAGTTTTCTTTGGATTTCTAACACAATATTCTAAGGTTTAGATTAAACCTGTCTGAACTTGACCATTATGATCAAATTGGGATTAAAAACTAATGTCATGATAGTTGTATGTTCTCTGCTTTCCAGGATATTCTTACATAAAGGTGTATTTTGTATCTCATTATCTGGATCTGTTTTGAGCACTCAGGACAGAAAGTGTGCAGTCTGAGTGTCCACAGGGTAAGGTCAGAGCCTCAGTTGTGACACGTGTCAGCATTACCAAATGCAATTAAACTATATTATATTATATTAGCGAAAGCATCGTTCCTTGCGGCAGTACATTAGAAACCCCTCGGTTTCATTTAGAAGTGAATAAGAGGCTGAGAGTTGCAACACTTGATGGCTCACGCTGAGGCACATTTTTTACATGATGTAATGCTACAAGCATGGCATTTTAGGCATTTTTAAACCTCCTTGAGATGACAGGAAGACAGCGTTTTGGAAAGTATACCATATCCTGAGTGATATAAGAGAAAAACAGAGTGGAGGGGAAGATTGCTTTGAGTAGTTGAAATTTCCTTCATTTTGTCTGTGTTTATCTGCAGTTTGACAACCACTGCTCAAGACAGCTCCCACCTCATCTCGTTGTGGTCCCTAGTGAACCACAGTCATTCCTTGCTGTTTTCTATTTAAGGGAACAAAACAGAATGGTACAAGAGTTTCTCCAAGTGATATCTGTTGTGATATCAGTCCTCACAGTCTGATTATAGTGCCAGTTAGAATTATGTTTAGATTCATCATTCAAGAAACAAAGCAGGAGTTGGGATAGAGAGAGCAGATGCTATAGGAGGATGGTAAGGGGGAAAAGAACAGTATTTCAGCCTATTGCTTGCCAGTCTGCCTGGCTGCCTGGTCACAGTGCATAGAGGGGATAAGAGGGAGAGAAATGGGAGTGGAGGGATTGTACAAACTTCATATCTTGCAGCTAAATATTATTTGTAGATATTAATTAGTTCTCTGCTATTTTGTTATGAACGTCTGTCCAGCTTTCTGGCATGCTTTTTATAAGGATGATTAAGAGTGAAACAGTAAAATGATTTGAAAACCAACTCCCCTCCAGGAATCTGTAAAGAGAAGAAAGGTAACAGCGAAGCACTGCTTTGGTGCAATACTGAGAAACTATGTATTGAGAATAAGTGTGGTCATTGTTACAGGTGATTTTTTTCCTTTGAAAACTTTTGCTGAGCTTCATATTGCTGTTGAAAAAAAGGTGATGTTTTAGACTTCATATTTAAGTTGTTAACATAAAGTGTATTTAGTTGTAAACCCAGCAAACTCCCTGTAAATTGTATGTCTCGGACCTTAGTCTTGCCAACACCTACTCATGGCTCTTACCTCATCAAAATCAGCTATTTATAAACATAAGTGTGCCGGCTGGGTTTTGTTGCTTTATGCAGTGAGTTAAGAAAGACTGCTACTTTCAGGACACTGATTGATTTATGCATGTTAGCAATAAAATATGTAATATACCATAGTTCTTTCAAAATGCCCAGCCACCTTTACTGGGACTTTTATCCTGCTCAGAAAGTCGGCCTTACAGAACCAGGTTTCAACAGTCATAGACTTCCCCACAAGTGGCTAGATTGTTTATTTCATGTTTGTTAGGCCACTAGATTTCTTAAAAAGGGGATTTAGATTTATCTTGGGATTTAAAATTGATATTATAAAGGGGTTTTCATGGGACACATTTCAAGGGAACATAATCCAAAAGCTTCTGAAATTAATGGAAGTTTTTACCTGATTCAAAGAGCTATGAGTTTAACTTTCAAAGGAGGTTTTGCAAAATTAATTAGCTTATATAAATAGATACATAATTTATGAAGCCAATAATAATTTTTCTGTCTTTAGGATCAGTACCTTGAAAATTCCAGTATCCAGGACATCCACCTGGTCAGACACGGGCACAGGGCTAAGCAGGACCAGCTGTAACCGTGTCTCCACTACTGGGTAACTAAACCCACTTATTGCTATCATCTCTTCACCTTGCTGTTTCCTCTGTGTCTTATTTATTTATAGTGAAAGCTTAAAGGGAAAGTATTCTCTCTTGCTAAGTGTCCGTAGAGCATATAGCCCCAAGTTTCAGTGTGGGCCTCTTGATGCTATAGTAATAAAAATGAACAATTAAAGTCTAGAATAATTGCTTTAATTAGATGTTTTAGAGCTGACCAATTGCAGATTATGGTAGAAACATGTCATGCTGGCAGCTGTACTGTGTACAGAATAACTGGTTTGTGTCCTTAAGCTCACCAACAATATTCATTTCAGCTGGGGTTATTAACCTGTGCTCCTCCCAAGAACTAAATGTAATACCAGTGTGGTAACAAACATAAAAATGTGTGCCATGTCTCCATGTATTACTAAATAGTTTATTTTGAAAATTTTTCATTATTTTCTAATGTCTATTCCTTCCCTAACCAACATCTGTAATGTTAGGGATCTCCACAGATCATAACTCTTTGCTTTCAACACATTCTCTCTTACTTTCTGGTACTTCCGTGTTGCAACAATAAGAGAAATTTACTGAAGATCCAGACTTTTTCTCCTCTCTGGAAGTTCTGATTTCTGCTTGAAGTTCTGTGCTTTCTAAGACTGGAAAAAAATACTCCTTAACAGTTGGTCATGTGTAAAGTCTCAGTTTACAGTGGGTAGAAGTTTCAATTTTACTGAATTTTTACAGTCATTTGTGTAGTATTTTTAATAGTTGAGCGCTACAACACCAAATGTGCACCGTGTTTGCTAAGTGCGGAAGGCTGGAGAGAGAGATACTTGGTTTTGTGCAAAGATTACTGGAATCTTGTGCTGTGCTTGTCTTTCTGATGTGGCCAGGGAAATCT
Source organism: Clamator glandarius (assembly GCA_033459285.1). Classification (NCBI taxonomy): domain Eukaryota; kingdom Metazoa; phylum Chordata; class Aves; order Cuculiformes; family Cuculidae; genus Clamator; species Clamator glandarius. The sequence goes on along the minus strand of JAUNZM010000326.1, from coordinate 1,719,195 downwards.
TACAGACAATGAAAAAAATAGACTCAAGGTCAGAAGTGTAGAATAAATCAGATGAATTATTTCCTTTCCATAGTGAAACACGAATAGTTTGTACATGATTCTACAGGCAAAATTCATCATTAATGGTTTCCTGTTCTTTGGTTGAATCTGAAATGGGAATAGGGAGATTTTGAAAGCTCTTACTTAGTGTCTTACTGTAGCTACTAACAGTGGCTTCCACCATGTATGTGGCAGTGTTCTTGACGTGTGAGAGAACACTGAGTGCTGATAGCTCAGTAGGCATTTAATTAAATATGAGCTTGTTCCCTGAATAAAAAGTATTTTAAAACAGTGGCTTTTAGAAATCTCACTATAGGGAGTCACTTATTTTTTTCATTTCAAAGTTGGACTTTGAGATTTGTGCAGGAAGAACTGGATTATCAACATACAAAACCAGGCACCAGCAGACACATATTATACCTGTCAAGATATTTTTGAAATGTCACCTAAAATAGTTAACAGCTGACAGAGAAATTGCCGCAGAAGAAGCTAAAGTGTCAGATTATGTTATCAGCCTATGTTGCAACACTGTGTGGTCACTGGGAACACTCACTAAGTTAATTCTGCTTTCTAAGAATCTGGAGTATGGTGAGTGGGTTAAGACAGGGAATCACTACAAAGCAATCAAAACACTGTAAATTTATGTCCCAGCATAATTTGCAGTAATTTCCTGAGCAGACAAATGCAACAGAAAATAAAATGGAAATAAATGAACAGACAGAAGCAGAGCAAAACCCAGCTTGCAATCCAGACTGCAAAGCTGGAAAAAAACCCAGGTTTCCATCTGGCTGAATATAAAGGAAACACAATCTGTAAAAGGGGATACTGAGATCTCCCACAAGTTCAAATGAGGACAGCTCTGCATCCTTAAAGAAGCCGTGACCCAACTTGTATGGGTAGAAATGTAAAAACAGACTGTCAGCAACTGTGTGGTTTTGTTTTGAAGTTCTGTAGGACAATCACTGGTGACAGCCAGACCACCCCAGTTTGCATCTGACTAAGCAATACAAGAGGTTTAAGAGTTGAAAATCTCTTTACAGCACTTCTTGTTGAAGCTAACTTGGAATTAACTCTGTTCACCAGGAATGGGGTAGTGCCCCATCATTAGGTCATGCAACCAACTCATAAAGACATAAAAATAGATCTGATTTGCATTCCTACCTTGTTCCAGATAACTTCTTTTGTATAGACTAATGTTGTGGTTCTTTTTCCAAGACTGATGTGGCTTGATAGGATGCGTAATGCTGTCTTTTTAGTTTACAAGGAAATTGCCAAGAAAAATGTATTTTCTTAATTTAGAACTCGCTCCAGGAGGCTGATTTCTCAAGAGCATAGGCCTCTGCCACATCATTTTGTTTTGTGATTTCTACAGCTGATTAGAGAAGATAATACTGGAGAATGTTAAAGAAAATTTTAAAAAAACCTCAAGAAGTCATGAGCTGGAACAAGAATTAATATTGTCTGTAAATAACGTATCTTGATACAGGAGCGTTCCTACCAGCCTTTTCTTTTTCTAGGTGAAAACTACTTCAATATAGTTATTTCACTCATTTTTCCCTTGAAAATCTGAGCTCAGAATGTGGCTATTACAAGAAAAAACATTAAGAAATTACATCCCTGATGTTGTATTTAAAGAAACCTCTTCCCCTTTCAGGTACCAGCTGACCATGATATTTCTATAAACAGATATATTGCTATAAATATAAGCAGATTAATTAATTGTGCTGAAACGGCTGGGTGAATTCCCTCTCATGAAGACAGACTTCAGCTTTCAAGTATCTTTTTTTTAACTTCATCTAAAATCTTCAACTATTATCAAGAAAGCCACATTTCATAAAATGTATTTTAGGATGAAAATATTGTTCCAAAGGTGTTTTCAGAGCTACCTGTGAATTCACAGTTCAGCCCTTTGGACTGTCATCACCTTTCCCTGTAGAAGGCATTTGCACCAAACTAGTTCATGTGGCAGAACAGGCAGCTTAGACTCACCTTGCTGAGCGTAGGTGACATCCATATGTAACCGGTCTCAGTCCTTCTGAGATGTTTGCCTCACTGCTTTGACAATAAAGAAGGCATTTACTATCAATGTGGATACCTAAAATGAAGACAGGGTGACTGTTTTCCTCACTACGACTTCCAGCAGAGCTAACAGCATGGTTTTTTACTTACAGTATTATCTGCCTCTCATTTGTTGCACTTTAAACTTTTATGCCATTGACAGAAAGACTGCGTCTGTTTAAGCTTAAGTGCATACTTTAATAGTTTACTGCACAGGAGGAAAAAAAGTCTTTCCAAGCTGACTGATTAGATGTGAGAAAAGAGAAGAAAGTAACAGGAGATTCTAACATCGTGCTACTGGCTGCTGTAGCGATGCTTGCCTGCTTGATCTAAAAAACTGGGTTTGGGGCCAAATTTTGTCAGAGTTTTATATCCTAGATTTTCACAGTTTGCAAATGATGGAAATGTGTTGCTCTGAAACCTCTAGCTTGTTTTTCAGGCTGTCAAAGCTCAGAAGTTCAGACAGACGTTTGGCTGAGAACCCAAAACCTGAAATTTTCACCAAACTGGAAAATTAGCCGAGTTTCACCTGTCACTGCATCTAATACCAAAACTGACACAGCAGAAAATATTCTTTCCCTAGCTAGAATTGTAAGGATTTTATAATTAGGTTCTACAACTCAAATACTGTGACATCTGGGAACCTCTGCCAATTTTTAACAGCAGAATCATTGATTCTCTGGAAACAGACACTACAAGCCACTTGATAAACCACTCCAGAAATTTCCAGTTTCCTAATGGTGATCAGTGAAGGATTCTTCAACTTGCAGAACAGCTTTCCTTTGCATATCTGCTTTCTTTACACACAGATTTTGTTGACATCAGTGAATTCTGTAGGTGAAACAGTACTAATATACAGTGGAGAAATACCCTGAACAGCAAAAGTGATTTGTCAGTAATCAAGCTTGCATATAGAGCAGGGAAGAATTTGCATGGTTACAGATGTTGTAGAAGATTAAATATAGAGCACCATTACCTACAGGAATGAAATCCATCTTGTCAGCTAGTTGGAAGACTCATGAGAAGGAATTTCCTGTTGTGGCCAATTTCATCTCTCCTTCCTCCGCCCCCATTACATCTTTGCTGTGCCTGCTTCTTCAGCTTGATTCGAATATATTTTCACTACGGCACATTTAGTGATCAATCAACAGGAATCTCAACTGCTGTTGTGCTTGGTGGACAAACTGTTCTTTCTTTGCACTAACAAGGAATGCCTGAAATAGCCAGACACACAGCACTGATTGATGCAGCTTTGGTTTATACACCTACATTCAGACAGTCTGAAACTGCCAGAATTAATGGCTTATTATTAGAAAAATAGTTCTGCTAGACTTATAATTTAAAACCATTTAAATGTCTCAGGCATAATCACTGAAGCTAAAGTTTTAGCTTGTAGCTTGATGGTGTGAATTAGACACGTCTGCCTGTCTCGGGTGTGTTTTTTCTTAATATTTTTTACTGCTTTAAGGTGTTCCTGGATTTCTAGGATGTTATATCTAGGATGATGAAGGCTGATGCACAACTTTCTATAGATTTCATTATGTCCCTGACTTATATTGATAGGCAAAAGAGAAAATGGTCCCTCTTCCACTGAGTCAAGCCTAGTCCAAGCAGAGTTTGGATCTACTGTAGAACCCAACTCCCACTCTCCAGCTGTTGTAGATAGCCCTGTTCTGGTGGTGACTTCAGGGAGGGAGGGATGGCTAAAAAGTCAAATGCAAACTTCCTCACTTCACAAGCTACATAGAAATGGAAGCAAAGGACATAGTAAACAGCATTGGAGAGGGGAGCTGTTCTCATCACACCAGTGAAAAGCACGTTTAAGGGCTCTTGCAGTGAGCATGGTTCTAAAGGGCTGGGGATATATAAAATGACCAGACTTCCTATCAGCTAGATTTCTAAATGTGTATTAGCAGTCTGATTTGGGGGAAACCACATGAAAGATGATGGGACCCCAAAAGTTTAGGACTATGTAATGTTGTTACACAAACAGAAAATGACCATACCTTTTCACACTACAATCTTGAACGATCTGGTTGGCTCAGCTCCGTGGAAGCCTGCTGCCAAGAGGCCATCGTCAAAAGCAAATCCACATTTGCCATAGTGGTGGCAAAAGCAACAACTGCTTTTTCTCCTGGACTTATTCTACGGCATGTAACAACACAAAAGGGCTCTGAAGAGAACATGTTGGAAATGAAAGGAAGGTACCAAGTGAGTTGTGAGAGAAGTGAGTCCACACAAAGAGGGACTATGGGACAAGTCACTCAGTTTTGCCACCCACATTCTTACTGCCTTTGACTGTGACTTTTAACCTAATCGTTAGCCTTTCTGTTTTATATATGAGAGTTTAAGTTTGTGACTGGTTTTCATCATGAAAATGAACAGTGATTTAAAAGCTCTGGCAGCACAAAATTCAGAATACTGAGCAACGGGAAATGTGTCCAAAGGCTGTACTAGTACTGAGCATTCTATATTAGGTTAGGTGGAACCAGAACACATGAGGAACTGTAAGAGAATTCTGTCTATAACTGAGATTCACACCGTAAGACTGTGTGCTGTCTAAGCAACAATGTGCACTCAGAAAAAGCTATCAAACACACCTGGATATTCTCATCCCCAAGTGAGTTTTGTAGGATGCAGAACATCCTGGCACTGGGATGCTCAGGCAAGGACAATTCCTTACATTTTGCTGTACTGTAAATGGCTATAGCTTTGCCACCTCTGTTAATACAATACCCTTAGGACTGCCAGAACTCTTCTGCTAACTAAATACGATAATTCTTCTGGCAATACTCATAGTTTCAAAATATTTGTGAAGGCTGATTCAAATGTTTATTTATAGATCACCTGTTAGATATCTTTTTATCTCCATTTCTTGTAGCCTGGTCAATCACAACACCTAGTGCTTGAATAGAATCATAGAATCATAGAATAACCAGGTTGGAAGAGACCCACCGGATCATCGAGTCCAACCATTCCTATCAAACACTAAACCATGTCCCTTAGCACCTCGTCCACCAGTGCCTTAAACACCTCCAGGGAAGGTGAATCAACCACCTCCCTGGGCAGCCTGTTAAATAGGTCAAGCTCTTCGTGAACTGATAAACTAAAAAAGATAGTGTGTGCTGAAAAGCACTTTTTTTCCATAAAAAGGTCATGCTTTTATAATGCTCAGTGTTGTTATTTTAGCAGTCCCCTTTTTCAAGAGAATCTTGTTCATGGCCCACTATTCCATTTTCCAAATCATCTATAACAAAAATAGGTCTCAGCATTATTGCATTTTCCCTTTTGAACTCAAAGTGTGCTACTTGTCAGCTTTCAAAGACAGAGGAAGGATCTAGAGACAAGCTTGGGGGGAGTCAGGAGGCTTCTGTGGAACCTCGAGAACTTGGGAGGCTGTATCCAGGCTTGCCTGTGGACTGCAGACACACAGTATCAGTCTGCTAACTTAGTTGGGAAACTAGCTTTTTCCCCTGCACTTGCAAAGGGCGTCTTCTTATTTCTGAGCTAAACTTATGGTAGCTGAGCTGGCTGTGTCAGTCTGGAGAGTACAAGGAGCCATCTTCAAATGCTGGTTGTTATGCCAGACCATTGTTCCTTGGTTTGTCAGAGCACTAAGTCACTCTGTAAATATACATGGGTGTTAAGTATGTCTCTGTTCTCTTTCTACAAGAGCTGCTTCTGAAAAGGCGTTTTTAGCTTGAGCAGTGCAGCAAAAACTTGGCTAGTATTGATTTTGCAGGTTATCTATCTGAGGCAAAGTCTCATTTTGCTTTCTCTGGATAATTTGAGACATCCTTTATAACCATGACTTTCAGACAACCCTCAGAAAAGAAAGAATTTTAGAGCCTTTTTTTCCCAAAAAGAATTCAAATATAAATCCTTTATATTTAGCCCTTCTTGGTGAATCTCAATGTACATGCTGTATTGAAATAAAAAATAGCTTTCTTTCCTATTTATTTACATTACATTTGTTTCAGGAATAGATTCATAATATAGGCAGCTACAATATCCAAGTACTTTTTTTATCTGGCTCTGGGTAGTGAATATAATTTTATATAATTTAGGGTTAAATTAATAATATGTTTGCACTGGGAGCATTAGGACTGTTTGCACTCTCATTGCACTGGGAAGTTCATGCAAGGACATATTTATTCTTTTTATTTAACATCCCAAATTTTATTGACTCAGAGTCTTAAGGTTAATAGCCATATTTATAAATATACCCACATCAATCTATATTGTGGCTCTCAGTAAGTGCTAGAGAGGAGTTGTTTGCACAGGAATTTAAGACAAATTAACTAAAGATATGATTTTGAAGTATATTAGTTAAAGTGCATTAAAACTTGGTGTGAATGTTCTCATTCAGAAGTAAAGTGACTGTAGTTCACTTTACCTTAATGCACTTTAAATTCACACCTTTCAGCTAATTTAGCTTAACTTCCTGTGTGGACAAGCCTTAAGATTGTTCCCAGTAAATGGCTGTGCTGAGCTTTATTTTCTACTTCTTAATGCAAACATGTAAAATAGTCTTATGTTCTAAAGAGGCTATGTTTTAAAAAGAGATTTTGTTATGAGTTTTCTGATCATGACATTTGCTTGAATGCAGTATTAAGTGGCAAATTTTAGGTTAGATTATGGCTTTTTCTATTTATTTATTTTCAGGTATGAGATTAGTGAGAGAAAGAATTTATTTCTCCAAACAAAACCCATAAGACACTGTGGGTAGCACGTGAAACTATGGCAACTCTTATTCAAGGAGTCTGAATTATTTTCACTTGGGAATCTGTTGGAGCAGAAGAGAGTTTGAGCTGTTTTTTCAGCATTACTGAACTTTCAAGGCTCTGGAGAAAAGTTGTTGTATATTGGCAGATTGACCCACCAGTACAAAGAGAGTGACTTTGATGCTTTGAGGGCGGGTGAACCTTGGAGGCATAGGCTCGTGGAGCTCTGTCCAGGAAACCTTGTCACTGACATGGTTTAAAAATAACATGTTTAAAAATAACACTTTTGTCTCACTATTTAGCAGTAATTTTTATTGGTATTCCATCTTAAAGATGGATGTTTGGTGGTTATTTATCAGTGTCTCTTTGTGTATTTTGGGGTATGTAAGGTGTATAAACTAACCTTATTACTCAGCATAGATTTTTCATTAGTTGAGGTGTAGGTTCATATCCTTTTATTCTCATGTTGATTAGCAGATAACTGTTTTTCTCAGTTCTATATATATCAAGAAACTGAGCTCTTCTTGCAAAAACATTTGGTTTATAAATAGTTTAACATGATTTGATGAGTTAGGCTCTTATCAATGTTACATATTTATAATATCAGGGTTATAAGGAAGACTGAGATAACTAGTACTAAGTGAACTCTGACCCCTGTTCTATGAGCTTACACAGCCTACTTGCAGCAACTCTATTTACCATTCACAGAACTTGTGCTTCTGCAGTTACCAGCAGGTTGTTGTGTCTAGCACGGTACAGAACAGGCTGATCCGAATGTACTCAGCTGAAAACAAGGACGTGAATTACTAGTTGGGTCTGCAAAGTGTTGGTCCCAATCCAGCAGCCTACCTGAGTTTCCACTTAATTTTTAGTACTTAAGTGGCCTCATAGTTTTCAGTGGAACCACTTAGACTTCCGAGGGGTTAAAGAAAATCATATGCTTAATGCTTTCCAGGGTTTAAGACCAGAATGCTAAACACATTTTAGGGTTTAGTGCTATCGATTTTACTCTGCTGATGACATGAACTTTAACCAGGGAGTGTGTGCTACATTTGCCAGCTGTTAGCCATGGCGTTCTACAGTTTGATCAGAGCTGACATGTAGCTCAAAAAAAAAAGATTGTATGGCAGCTGATAGTTAAGTGCATAGTAAAAATTGTGGGGTTTGTGTTCAGATAATAGCGAAAAAGCTCCAATTCTCTTTTATGCTGCATTTTTCTTATTGTTCAGAGTTTATTAAGAAGTAATAGAATTTTTAGATCAGTGTTTATTCACTTTGTCCACTTCGAACATAACTTCTGTTCCCTTTACTCATCACTGATGAAAGTTACAATTTTTTTCAGAAAAATAAACTTCCAAGTAACAGTAATTCCTGATGGCCTTTTCCATAAAAATCAAACCTCAAGTGAAATCAAAGAATAATGTAAAAATCTGTGGATTTTTTAAAATGGGCAAATAGAATAGAGACAGACACAGCAGAGATATACATCACCAGCTTTTCCACACACTTTAATAAGTAAGATAAAATATATTAATTGGTGCTTGAAGACACATTTGTATCTGATATGTCCTAGAAGATTTACAAAGGAGACAAAAAGCCTTTGACGTCATTAATGGTTCGCATATTTGTAAGAATATTTTGCAGCTGGGAATTATGATGATAAAACCTTCTGTGAGTCTGACGGCTAGATGTTGCTGTCTCTTGAATCCTAAACACAGAGCATCGTGGAGGGAATGTCTTGACAAACACAGGCAAGAAGCAGATATTATTTGTGTTGCAGGATCACCTACAGGCCCTATTTTATTAGGTACTGCATGTAAGAAAGCAAGCTCGGTGTGCAGACAGATGATGGATGAGGGTGGAAGGGGTCAGAGAAACAGGAAGTGACTTGGTCACGGTCATATAACAAGAATAGAAACGGAGTCTCCTCACTCCCAAACCCAGCATGTTATCCAGCATCCCACACTGCTTCTCCCTCTCTATGATTAGTTGTATCTTCAGTTCAACACTGCTTGAAATCTGAGCCCACCTACCCTGGATGCGATAGTAAGCACCACCCAAGCTGTAAAAAGGTGAATTGACTGTGCAGGTATAGCAAATTACTTAGCAAGTCTGGTGTCAGGTTTCTAATTTTATCTGTAGAGGCCATCATTCCAGTTGTATTTTGGCACCAAAACAGCACAAACATTGACTTTATCATCTCTTTGTTTCCTCTGTACATACGATAGGTTCAAAGTTGTGCTTCTAGTTGCTTCACAGAAGAAAACGTACTTTAGTGTGTGGGAAGGACTGTAAACTAGTGGTCTCAGCAGCCAAGTTCTTACATTTAGGGATGATTGTCAAAGGAAACCTCTTTCAAGCTGTTCTACCTTCAAGAAGAATAACTTGTGCCAGCATTTAAGCTTCAGTTATAATCTCTGTGAGCTCTTTACCCTGGTACACGATGTTCACGTGACGATAAGCAGTCTTTTTCATAAAAAAAAAAAAAAAAGAGGAAGTCAATGTTATGTCCAGAATGAATCCTGCAATTTGATGGCAAACTGAATCCCTCTGCAGCGTGAGAAGTCAGGTTGCTTCCTTTTATGCCACAGTGTGAGTGTAGCAAAGAATACGGGGAGAGAGATTAAGTATCTCACAGCTACAAGAAACATTGTCCATGATGTGTACATGTACATTATCTCACAACTCCAATATGGGAATGTTCAGCTCCTTGTACTGAGCTCCTGTGTTAGACCAGATAAAATCGACAGGTTGTAACAGTACAGTCTTTTCATTGACTCAAGAATTTCAGTTGGGATGCAATTCTTCACAGTGGAGTACACCGAGGAAGAAATGTGGGATTCCACACCTCCAGTTTTTCCACTTTCAGGACAAAAACTTTGGCTTCAAAGATTTTGACAGATTCAAACGTTTATCTAGGATTTCTGGTAAGACAGCAGGCCAACTGGAGCATCAGTGGCTGCATCCCATGCAGCAGCTGTGTAGTGAGAAGGGTCTTTCTTTCCAGAAACATTTGAGTAAACGTGCAAGCACCACAGAGTTGCTGTCTGCCTGCAGCAGATCTGACACTTTCCGGAAGCTTTGGACAGACCTGCCCTACCACACATGTGCTTTCAATCCAGGCTACGCTCACTCAGTAAGTGAAGCCTTTCAGGAAGCATCTGACTTGCTCCACAAGCTCTGTATATTTTTTCCCTGCACATACAGAAGATTTGGTCTGTTCCTCATGTGCACAACAGTTCTATCCCATACAGTAGGTCCGACGTGATGTTTTCAAGGTGTTGAGCTGGCTGTGCAGGTGTTGTGCAGCGTGTGTGCAACTATTTCAATCTGGACCTGTTGTAGGAAGTCTATGTGTTATGTTTAGCTGAAACAGTTGCAGTGACAAACGACTGTTACTCTAAGGATGGAGCTAGAGATGAGGCAGGGTAGAAACACCACAAGTCAACTCTGCTTTCAGAGGAAGTGCTTCTGGTACTCCAGCCTCTATGTACCTGTGCTGCAGAGTAACTTTAAGCAAGAGTATTAATCCAGCGTATCTCAGAGTAGACGATCTGATCATGAATAGACGGTGCACATGCACTAGGTCTGCAGAAGCTTTAGGCTTTTGATATACATAATATATGGATTGTATCCGCATAAGGCAGCCCTGAGCATATACTCATTCATAGGCAGTAGGAACACAAAACACGGCTGTGGTCTACAACTGCAGCGGCTTTGAATGTTTAGGAGAGAGTTGCAACTTGTGCTTCAGTTGCCATTTTATTTAAAAATTAGTTCTCTTCTAGCATACAGAAGATTTGTTCCTGAATTTCCACAGGAGAAGAAAACTGACCTTTTAGGTATGATAGATTATTTCAATCATCAACAGAAATAAATTGCATTGTGCAGTCACTCCAGTGCACAGTTTATTTATACCACTTGTCCTATCAACACATCAACTTGCTGAACTTTCTGTTTACAAAAAGAGTACTGCCAGTGTGTTCAGAAGTGACTGGGTTTCACTTGTTTAAAACTTCATTGTCTGCTCTTCCAAGAATTCATTTGCATTAGAAATTACACTTTTGTGGAAATTGTTGGCAGATGATAATTACAGCTTAAACTGTCAGCCAAAATACACCAAAGCCATGGTTCTCATAGTTGCATTCTGTATGTCTACACTGTCCACTAAAGCAAATTAATTACAGTGTTTCTCTTGCAAGTCAGCAGGAGGTAAATTGGTACAGCAGAAATGAAAGGGAAGAGTCTAAAAGAAAATTGTCAACCAATTTGTTAAGTTTTCATTTCTTTTTGCTGCATTGTTTTGCAATATCAAGGCCTGAAAATTAAATGGCTGCCATTGCTCCTGTTATTGCATGCACAGCAAACAAATAATAGCATTTTCTTCAAAACCCCTGGGATAACAAAGGCAATAGATCGTGTTGAATGGTGTTAAGAGATTTTAGAAGTGAATAATTGATTTATAATTGAATAATTGAACCTTGCTGTCTAATGTAGAAACAAAGCACACCCAAACTGGAAGGTCTCAGAGCATTTCAAAAGTAATTTGGTCTAATATTTCTACATTTGTAGAGGGGGAATTTTTTTCATTTTCAAGCCTTTGTGTAACAGGTAAAAACGTAGATGTGAGCTTTTTATAAGAACTTGCATTAAAATTAAAGATTATAGAGAAAAAGAAAATTAAAGTCATCAATATAGAGAAACATTTTTCTATGCTTCTGAGTAGCTTCAAACAATAACACTCAAGCCAAACCATTTTAATCTCTATAGTGTTGATTTTCAGTTATGTGATTTCAGTTTGCTGAGCAGATGGTGTGCAGTAATAAAGGGAGAGTGACATGAGGGTTGAAAGGAGATTAAAATACTAGAGAAGCATTTTATTTTACCCTATTTAAATTTTATTTATTTATATTTAGAGGCAAGTCTGGAGAGTTCACAGAAGTCAAGTATGTTGGTTCCCTTGTCTGCAATAATTCTAGTTCCTTCAATGAAGGGCTTAAAGATCTGACTCTGATTTGAGCCTTTAACACAAGTGCAAATTGAGAGATGTAAACCTGATCTCACAAGTCCAGACATAACTGTCAGCTATTTTAAGCCATTGTTCTGTATTGTTTTTTATGTTCTTAGTTCTATTTAATGAACAGGTTATTTTTTCCTTCCTCTCTAGTTCAGACCTTATTCAGTAGACTCTAACTCTACAACTCCTCTTTAACTTTCAAAACCCCCTCTTCCATAACAGGTTCAGAATGCAGTTTCCTGTGAGTTTTTATGAGGATGTTATGAAAATTAGGGTTGCATATTTTACCCCATTTAATCTCCAAGCATCTGGCTTGCGCTGTTGTATTTGCTGATGTTTCTTTCCCCCAAATATGACTTTGATAAATACTTTTGGTAGGCTGCTTACCCCTTGCAATTCAAAGCATTAGAGTTATTTACTACACCCCTGCAAACTTTCCTATTGTTTTCACTGTCCTTTGTATCAAATAAGTCGGAGACCAGCACCAGCTTTGCAGCAGATTGATTATGTGGCTGTTGACGGCTGCTTCTTCTGGTAGTTTTGAATTTCAGTTCAGAGTAAGAAAAACTGTGCAAGCACTATAAAATTATATCTTTCTTGCTTTTATTTTCCGTTTGCACATGATGCTTTTATTAAGATGATATACTATTTTTATTTGCCATGAAATCTTAGTTCTGCAAAACTAATTTAGTTCAGATGGCAATACTTGACATATGAATTTTTAAAAACTTTGATGTCCTACAGGACAAAATTCTTTTCATGCACCTTTAGTCGATGAGCTGTATTTTTACTGTCAGTAATAAGTACTATTTTTTTTTTGTAGTACCCCATTGTGAGCAGATACCCATTGCAGGAGGCACTAAACCAACATTTATTAACAGAATTCTTGCCCTGAAGAATTTATAGACTGAACATGAACATTCAGAGGAGGGGAAAGGAAGGACTGTTCATTCTTCTTTTACAGAGGAAAAACTTGAATGCAGGAACATGAAGGGTCAGATCCACAAAGACATTTAATTGCTGTTGGAATCAAGTAATTGGTTCAAGGTCCGTGATCCATGATCACTCTCTGTATAAGTGTCAAGAAGGAAGACACCAAAGCTGGATATACACTTCCAAATAAAAACACTGGAAAAAAAATCAAAATAATATAAACTACCCACAAATGCATGTTTACCTGGTAAAGCAGCTGTTTCCATCCGCTGGTGGAAAGCATGTTTCCAGTATGGTTCCTGGCAGCAAAATACTCAACTATATTCATGGGAATTTATAGCTCAGTGCTCTGATGATCAGGGAAAATTAAGAGGTGCCTGAGGTATCTGGTCAGAGAGATCCTGGAGTTTTGTCTCTGTCCTTGAAAGCTAACATTAGAGGCGTTAAAGACCCAGACTAACAGCTGTGGGGCAGTTTTGTTTGTTCTGTAAGAGAGTTATAAATATGTAGATTTATGATGGTTTTGTTTGACATGGGAAATACCTGCTAGAAGCACAGAAGTTGTATGACATTTCAGTGTTTGCTTCCAACAAAACCGTGAGAGATCTTGGCCTTTTGATCTCTACTCAGTGGATGTCCCCAGCCCAGAAGATAATCTGTGAAGCTATAAAAATAAAACTACAGTTTATCTAAGGATTTGTATAAAAAGACCTGTTGACTGACCAATCTTAGAAGAAGACTTGGAGAAAGATGCATTGGAACTACTCACTGGAGATGAGAGGTGTACTTGGGAACCTGGTAATGTATCTGGTTACACCAGCCAAAAAACAGGCCAAAGAGAATCCTTGAAACCTAAAAATTATATATAACTTTATTGTTTGCTCTGCTTCTGATTAGGAGCCAAACAGACACAAGCCAGCTCATACTGTGTAAAACACTAAAATTGAAACAGCATCATTTCATTGCGTTGTCCAAGCAAATTCTGTGTTTTCCAGAAACTTAAATGGTTCCTAACTTGTGAGAAACCATACTTCTAGTATTCTTGTGACAGATCGTGGCATAAAAATAATTAGATAATTTGAAGATCTATATAAAATCTTGGAAGTGGATGTTTTCCTCGTAGTAGTTCACTTGAGACTTATCTCTATAGTTATCTTACAGATAGTTCAGTTTCAAAGTTAGAAGAGGAATTGCTTTTGTATTATCTCACTGGATATCATAAACCCCCCAATAATTAATGCCAGATCCTCACTGAATCCATTAAGTCTATGCCAGTTTGCATCATTTGAAGATCCAGTGCAGCAGGTATAAAAATGAAAATGGCAAGGCAAAAATATATGAGCAATTTGATATCAATAAAAATGTGCGTGAGGTCAGTGGGGACAGAGCCTTTTCAAGTTTTCCTTTGACTCTTTTATCCTAAAGAAGTTCTTTTTCAGTCGTTAAGCAAGGTAATGGACAGCAAATGATAAATTACAAAAGAAAATAATCTTTTGTAATAAAACCTGGGCAGAGGCCCAAGTATTTGTTCCTAAAATATTTATTTTTCCCCAGCTGTATTGATGTGTGAAACACTGAAGTTTCTAAAGTGAGTATTAAAAAATCTTTTGAGCAGGAAACTATTTTTTGTTATGTGTGGTTCCAAAAAAAAAAGCTTTTGCTTTTTCAAAATTTGAACTTTGACCTTTGTGAAATCTCACTGTCACAACTGACAAATTCAACTGGTTTTATTTGTCAGTGTTTGAAGAAGGAGGAATTTCAATTCAGAAGCTTGAATCAAATTTCTGACACAGTAAGTTACTTCATTGCCTCTAAAAAGAAACTGTAATAGATCAGAGGAGGAGTTAGTCTCTCACCTTGAACAACAAAGACATTCAGTAGTTTTAATTGAAAATATTGTCACTGTAAATTAGGTCTGGAAAGAATATATTGATAATTATTTACCCAAGAAAAATTACATCAGAAACCAACATAGCATTTGCTGTTAACTCAGAGGGGATGTTTTCTTTTTATTTCACTGTAGCGCTGGTGGAAAAGCTCAATTAAAAATTGTTGTAAGGAAAATTAGAGTTTAAATAATGAGCTTAGTGAATAAAAGAAGTCTGAGGCCTGAGACCCAAATGTAGAATATGAAAAGCTGGAATTTTACAGAGCCACAGGGAGAGAATATTGTTTTAGGGAGCTGGGTGTGCAGCCCCAGATGTGATTAATTAGCTGCACCCAGGTGGTGAGATAAAAGAACAACAAGCAGCTTAGCTGAGAGAGCGCTGTGGGGAATAGGGGACTACTGGCGAGTGCTGGGTCAGGGAAAGGCGCTCGCTCTACCAGCGAGATGAAAGGCCTTGCTGGGTCCACCTGCTGAGTAGACAGCAGCAGAAGCCCTTGGAAACAGAGGTCCTAAGAGAGGCCAGACAGCAGGATTAGGTTTATCTGTTTTCTTTCTTGATGACCTGTGTTTGAACAGTAAATATGTTCCTTAGAGGAGGATACAGTAATGCGGAAGATGCTTCATCAATAAGTGTGACTGGCTTCTATCAGAGTGAGGAAACTGAGGCAGGAGCTTGTATTGCTGCGAAGCGCTGCTTGGTTCTGCTAAGGCTGCATCAGACTCCAGGTCTGGTTTGCCTTTGGAGTGTGTGAGCAGCGGAGCGACTTGGAATATACTTCAGATCCCTTACTGAAGGTGAATAACACTGATAACACTGGCTAGTGGAGAACTACACAGAGGATCTGGGAACAGTTACTGAGTGGATCTGATGGAGAAGTTCCGTGGCTGGAGTGGTTCGGGTGACTGCCGGGACCTAGCCCTGTTATAAGGGATGGAATATATGGAATCAAAGTGAAATTCTATATGGGACAAGAAATGGGGTGGTCTTTATAGCAGGGTGGTCTTAAACTGAGGTTTAATGTATGTACAATATACAAACATTTTTGACAGACCATTAACACCTATAATCTTGTAAATATTTGCAATTTTCTAGATCATAAATATAGCTGCATAAGCAGTCCTTTCAGGACATCATTTATACTCCATTAAAGGTTAATTTACAAGTTAGTACCTTATAGAAGAAGATATGTGTACTTTTATGTTAACTTTCTGTAAAGGGAGACTGGTGTCTCCAGCAGCAATTTGTAATTCTCCTGTGACGCTCCCAGTGGCACTATTCAAAGCACTATTTGAATTCTTTTCATCAGCTCATGTTCACAGCAAACTTAATCTTCTGTTTTGAAGACGGAGGGGGAAAGAAAAAGAAAAAAAGAGCAAGATCTTAGGTCTTCTGTCTGCATTCCCAAGCATCCAACTGTTTGTTTAAACAGTCTCCCCTGACACACATTCTCATTTGTCACAGTGCTGATGATACCTGCTGCTGGATCTTAGGCCAGCTTAACTAGCCTGGTTGTGCTGGAGCCTTGGTCGCGAAGGGGGCAGGGAGGAAAGAGGTAAATAGGAAGGGATTGACTCTGTGGGCTATGACTTTATTCACTGTAATGGCATTTGTGCTTTCTAAAGATCAAAGGCCAGAAAAAAGGGCAAGGGAAGAGAAAGAAAATTGTTCACTGTAGACCTAGTCAGGAGCTTTCAGAAGTGCCTGTGAGAAATGAGGTGCCTCTCTGCACATTTGATCATCTAACTTTGAAATCCTGATGCGAGAGCTTAGAGAAGGATCTGAAGAGAAGGAAGAATAGCCACTCATATGTTAGAACTAGTGGGGAAGAACGAACAAGGAAGGTGCCCAATTTAACTGATTTTGATTTATTTTATTTTTCTGAATGACAGCTTTCCTTGTTGAGTCTGGTAGTTAAAAACAACAGAGAGGCTTTAAAAATTGCTTTTAGCTGGAGATATACAGGAAAAAGAAATCCTTTGTAAATGAATATACCCTGTTGTCAAGGTAGAAGAAAGCTTTCTCAAATGCTATGATGTGGGTCCCTACAGTGGTCTCTGTGGGTTTATTCACCTTCCGTAGGATTTCCCATGAAGAAAGATGAAAGCTTTATACTTATTCCTCATCATGCAGTTCAGTTTATCTTTGTTATTCATACCTTAATAGTGTAAAGATTGCAGCAAATTTTTTGTGTTTCAAACTACTCTGTATGTTGCAGAATGTACCAGGCTTCTGTTTTTCATGTACTGAGATTATTTCAGCTTCTTTCATCCACAAAATGGAGGGTGGTCATTATGGTGCATTCACAACACACTAAATAGGAGCTAATTGGGTATTCTTATTGTACTGTTTTCACTGGAAAACTCTTTATTAAAATGCAGCTTTTCTTGAAACAGAATGACATCAACACTTGGGTAGTTTTCAAAGGCTCTGGGTTGAATTTCTGACTAAGGGATGTGAGAACTGGAAGTTTTGATCATTGCACATTGAATTTGTGATCTTCCGATCCATACATATATTTCTGCTCTGAAAAAGGCAGATTGAGGAGCAATTAAAAACTCAAAAGCTGTGGGCTGGTGTGGAGAAGAGGGAATGAGCTTCCCTCTTACCAGGGTAGCTATCTTATTACAACACTACAGAATCGGTTCAACCTGTCAGAACTGCTCCACTTGTTTTAAACAATTGCTTGTTTTCTTGGAGAAGAACTGTCCAAAGTATTGCTTGTACCCTCAAGACAGTTTTTCTCAATTTTTTTGAAAACGTATCCTTATTAATCCAGTTGTACCTCGAGTGCTGAATGAAGTAACTGCCTTCTCCAGGCCTGAATGATTTGATGCGCATTAAATTCAGTGGAATGACTTCCACTATAAATGCAGCTGGAGTTGTACCTGGTTCTAGGAGATATCTGGTATGCCAGTGACAATTATTTGAGTGCTAGAATTACACTCATGCTTGGAAATCACTGCATTTTACAAGACCAAGGAGATCTTTAACTGTTTTAAAAGGAATATTGGTCTTGATGCTGAAGAGCAGCCCTGTGGCGTGATGTTGGTGATTAATGTCATGTGCTGTGCGGCATAGGAATCCCAACAAGAGGTTGGAGAGGGGCATATTAAAATGGCAGAAATACACAAGCCAGTCACAAGTGCAGCCTTATAGGGCACAAAGATGATTGTTCTGTTAAGCGGAGCACTGTTTTTTCCTATATGTATCAAAAATAGCATTTTAATTTATCTTAAATAGCCCTATTCTAGTTGATGTTGTAAGCGGGTGAGCAAAACAAGTAACCATAAAGTAAGGTCTAAAAATGTCTCATTCATTTGGGAACTCATCAAGGAACAGTTTCTTCCTATGGCAGTAAGGTGGCGGTGGTGAAGGAACGTGATGTTTAATGAATATGAAATTGGGTTGATATAATTTAGCCTTCGAAATGATGTAGCTGTAGCGTGGGTAAATCCCTTCACTGTTTTCTTGGTATTAGGCCTGCTTGTAGGTCTCTAGCTCACCATTGCACACTGGAGGCAGCTTAAAGGAACATTCATCTACATTAAGAAGTAGCACAAGTATTTCTTGAGGGTATTTGGTGCTGATCTTGCTGTCTGTGAAACGACTGTCTTATTCATCTGTCTGGTCTTCTTCCGCATGCCCTGAGATAACTCTCCTCCTGTCCTTCAGACTGAGCAAAATCTGCTGAAGAAATACTTTCAACTGCCCTTGACCCTTTCCTCATCCTGCCTCTTCGCTCTAGAAACGCGCAGTCCCCCTGTCTTGGCTACGGGCAGGATCACAACTCAAAGAGGGTCTTATTTCATCTCCCTGTGCCCGGCTGTGGTGGCTGTGACTGTGAGCTTAGCTCTGCAGCAGCTCTGACCGCGTGTATGAAGCGAAGCACGTGTGCATGCGTGAGTTTGCAGGATCGAGCCCAAGGCATTTGCTCTTGGCCTTCCTCTCCCACATTTCATATAGAGATTTGCACAATGGAAGCTAAATTTTACGTAAAATATTGATGAATAAGAAAACGTAAGATTGTCTCAGTAGATGAAATCTTCCTGATTCCTTTGGGTTTAATCCAGATTTACAGAAGTGCCTCACTGCTTACAAATCCTGCTCAGTCAACTGCTCAAATGGCATTTGCCTCTCTGAGTTTGTGGAGCATTTGGGCTCCTTTGTAGGAGTCTGAAATAAAAAGTTAAGATCATAAAAGCCCGAAAATGTAAATCAAAGCAGGATTTGCTCTGTTAACCTTGTTTCCTAGAATGGAAGCGATTTCAGCTACATTAGAAACTTAAAAGAGTGTCTGTTAATAATTAAATTAGCAGTTTAAAAATCTAACAGACTTGCTTAGAATTGCATGAAAACCTGTTTTGTTATGTAAATTGGTGGCAAAATATGTTCGGTTGCCTCATCTTTGAAGTGGTGAGATGTCACACACTGGTTCAAGAAGCTTTACAGAGGTTGCTTGAGGACACCGTTAATGTGTAACATCTTCCTGCTGATCAGTTCATGTGTTTTATCATGAATGTGGCTCTTGCAATTATCAGACTAATGTCTCTTCTCTGCTCATTTAAAGGGTGATGAATGGATGTAAGAGGGCAGTTTTTCTTTTCTGTTATGAGGGAAGGGAAATGTGCCAATGCTTATGAAAATACTATGCTGTTGTTAAAAATAAAGAAAAGCTTTTATGTAGACATTGATCAGGAGGGGTTTATTCCTGCAGTAGCAAAGTTGATGAGATATTAACCAGCACTCTGTAGCTTGCTCAGAGCTGTCATTCTGCAGTACCGTTTTGCCAGTTCTGTATTACTGATTTTATAATAGAATGTTAGTGGGAAAGAAGGGGTTTTCATGCTTATATGTCATTTCTAAAACTGCTTTGCTGTAATTCTAAATGCAAGAAAGCAGTTTCATCATTGCAGTAAATTTCTGGATACAGCAAGCCATCATTAATTTATTTTGCTTTAGCTTGTTGCAAATTGACAGCATAATATTTTCACGGATAACAGCTTTGTTTTCTGAATAACAGTTTGCATGAGTTGCAGATACTGACGATGCTTGCTGGGTGCACCATGCTTCTGACCTTTCAGTATAAAGCTTAAATAAAAGGAAGAGCTACCAGAGCAGTTTATCCACAATCCTCTCTGAAGCAGTGTATTTCACAGTATTATTGTTGTGAAGGTAACCATCAAAGCACTGAGAAAACCAAGATCCTGATTTTCAAGAGTGAAAAAATCTAACAGTTATCTAAATATTTGCTTTAGGAAATCCAATGCAACTTTTAAAGTCTTCTATTGCCTTATAACCAGACAACTCACAGAGAATAACTGGCACATCTTTAGGCTGTAACAAGCAGTTGCTAAATTCCAGGAAGAAAAAATATTTGATGTATTTGATGTATATACATACTCTAGCAGGGATTCTGTTTGTTTATACTTTCAAGATCCAATAATTAGTGTTACTTTCATTTGTTACAGCAACAAATGTGTACTTGTGCTTCAGTTAAATTTAGGAAAAGAAAATTCCCTTTTCCTCTGTTGCAGACTATACCTAACAGCAAGGCTGTCCTATTTTTTCAGCTGTTTATGAGCTGCTACTGTAGTTAAAGAGCTATGATCTGAAGTTGCTCTTAGAAGGCCCATGTATGTTTTCCTTTCCCATATCCTGTCACAAATCTAATCTGTAAAGATAAGTGTTAATCTGTCCTGGACCATTTCTTCTTTTAAAGTGTTCATGTGGAATGATTCAGATACACATCTGCTGGGACTTTCAATATGATTTACCAAAACAGTGGCTCGCTTTCTTCTGCTGACTGAAACTGTGCAAGTTTGGACTGGAGAGAATTATTTAGCTAAGTGTATAGCTACTTGTAAGACAAGCGATTATTCCATCACTGAAATTACATTTTAGTTTCCCTCTCTCTCCCGTGTTTGTGTTTTGGTACCAAATTAATTTTCAGCATGTCGTCCTGCCTGGGTCTTTATCCTGGAGGAATGCTGTAGATGCAACAGTGATTTCCTCTATGACTTCTAAGCATCTGCGATTTTAAAACACAATGTATTTCAAGATTTTTAAAAAAAAATCTGTCTCCAAACCAATGATGGGTAAATGCTGCATATTTTGATTCCCTGACAGCTTCTTTTTGTTGCTACAATGATATCCATGGAAATTAAAGAAGCTTTCCACTTTGGTGTTTGGATTTTGTAAAACAACTTGCAGAATGTTCAGCCTGTAGTTAAGAAAAGCCTTACACGTCTTCTGTGCCGGCCAGCAAAAGAATTGAACCGATCAAAACAAACTCAAAGCAATTGGTTGGCTCAAGTCTTGCTGCAGTCAACAGAGGTCAGGAACTTTGGACAGGAACTTCTGATCCATGATAGGTTGTCTTCATTTTCATTCTTTGAGGGGTTTTAGAAGGGTTTTTTGCATTATTCGTTCTTAATGGAACTGTGCAGATAATGCAAATGCCATTTTTTGACCCTTTTTAATCATGATCTGTCAATTGTAAAGAAGGATTATATTATTTTTTCCATTTCCTTTTGTACCTGGATTAATAACAGTGTGAAATCCTGTGCTGTTTGAAATAGATGACATTGTATGTCTGTGTGGTGCCTTCTCCTCTTAAAGGCAGAGGTGAAAATGAATTAATATCTCTTCACATAGAACTAATGGATTAAAATTCCATTTTAACTACTTTCAGACTTCACTGACTTTCACATTACACTCACAAGTTTAATTTTCTCACCCATCTGTGTATGCTATTCAGTTTTATTAATTATTCCATATTAAAAGACACTACTTGATAATTAGTTGGTTGTATAATTCGAAGCAAATGGTGTAGACTCTTGCCTTTCTTTTTATTCAGAAATCATCTGCAAGCAGTTTTCTCAAAAGTACTATTTACAGAAAATTATTTACCTGGTAGTTATACGGGAGGAAATAGTCACTCTCGAATTGTTTCTAAAGCTCATTTTGTGTAAAGATTTTCTTAATATTTTCTAACTCTCTTGGTTCTCTTTAACTAGACTGACATATCAATACGGTAATTTTTAGTTTAATTTCTTCAACCGAACGAAAGAGCAGAATATATGGATCTAAGGATCAATTACATTCTGCATCGCCTTTCAAGGAAAGGAAAAGCTCACGAGTTATCTCTGAGAAATTATCTAGTTTGTTTTATTTTCTGAAAATACAGCTCAGATGCTTCTATGAATAGACAGACAGATGAAATGAATCAAAAGGAACTGATTGTGCTTTGGAGCATGCATCCTCAAAGCCCTGTCTTGCAGACAGACAACTTCTGCTGCAAAGTCAAGACTTACCACTGCTGTCGTAACTATTTATTTTCCTTGAGCACTTGTGATTTCTCATTTATTTCCCTCTTCACTTTTCACATGTATTTCTGGTCTGCAAGTGGCATTTAATTCTTACACTGACCTCTACTGTAAGCGCCCTGGACACAACTAGAAATATTGTCAGAACTTAGCAACAGCTTTCTTCTACATTTTGACAATATAGAACAGCATCAGCTCAGCCAAAGTTTGTTGAGATTGGGCTTTTTGTTGTGATTCTCTAATTTTAATGGTATTTGTAACCTATTGAGAAATTCTCTCTACCCAAACCTAAGATCACAGAAGGAAGCTTACAAATCTGCAGGTCTTCAGCAGGTATCAGAAAGGCAAGAACTTAGAGTGATGCTTGTTATTTGCTAACAAAACAGGAGTGCCCAATATGGAATGAAGGTCATATTGCATGGAGCTCTGGAACATCACTAAAAATTAGAGCAGATTAATTTCACATTAAATCATGAACTCATTTTTTATGAGAGCTGTATAAACGATTCTAGCTAGAAGTAACCAGTTGTATTCTTCTCTCTACTCTTATCAAAAGCCTGCTGAACAAGCACCTGCACAGCAACATCTCATCCAGTTCTTGATAGATAAATTGCTCAAAAAACAGACCAAAATTTCTATTTTTAGTGTTGTGTAACTATAACTGCATTATTTCTTTAAACACATATTAGGACTGTTTGGAATTCTATGAATCATATTTTTTCTATGGCTCTTGTAATAAAATGTTAAATTCTGGTATAAATAGAGGAAAATCTAGGCAATCTTCATGGTGGGCTGGTACTATTAAGCTTGTAGCTGTGTTTTTCTCACTGTTAGAAAACATCATTGTTTCACTTGTATCCCTTACAATCTTGCATTCTCCTAGCACAGTTTGCATCTGATATATCAGAGCATTCAATTTTTAGGTACTTTGACACCATCAGTTGGCATTTTCAGGAGGATGCTACTTACAGTCTTGGATTTCTCACCCTTCTAAAGAATCATTCTTTAAGGGCTGAATGTGTTTGAACATGCTTTGTAAAGTGTCTGGACATCTTTCAGAAAATAGAAAGTTATATTTAAGCTGTGAGATTGTGATATAATAGCTTAGTAATTGAACTTTTCCATAATACTGAAATACTAGTACCTTACCTTGTTGCAGAAGTACAGGTTTACTTAGAATAGAACACAGTGTTTCCAGCTGAAATGGACCTACAATTACCCTCTGTTCAGCTGCCTAACCACTTCAGGGCTGACCAAGTACAGCAGGTTAAAGGCCTTGCCCAAATGCCTTTTAAATACTGTCAGCCTTGGGACATTGGCTTGTAGGTTGCTCACACAATTTATCTATGAAATACATACAGATTATACCCCCCTTTTTAAAAATCAAAAATAAGCAAAGCCAAGGTGCGCAGTGAGAGTTTTCACATTGTGTGAATTCAGTTAATTTTTCTTTATAGCACCTCATAATTTTTCTGAACTGAGATCATTAATCATTCCAAATTGCGTAGAAGTTTGTGTGATAGCTGTAAGACCACCAAACTCTGACCTTGGAGGAAATGAGCTCCTAAAGGTGAAAAGCAAGTGTTTTCTTAATTAAGCCACCTAAGCTGCCTGGTTTTGCAAATATTTATTAACTCAATTCCGATGAAGTCAGATTAGCACTTCTAGCTGCAGCGAATGTTGTTTCATTGGACCACAAGTCCTTGTTTTCAAATCAATTTTGAATCTTTTAACACAACAGCAAATTATTCTCCCCATCTGTCTCCTGTGACAGCTCTAACGAACTTAATATCTGAATGATGATGTACAAACACTTTCCGAGTACTTAATTTATAAAAAACATAGGTAGTCATTCTTTATAGCAGGCTGTTGGGGTTTTCCTTTTTATACTTTTTGGAGTTAACTCTTAATATCCTTTTCAACTTGCTGCACGTAACTGAAAGATGAGCGAACGTATAGATAACAAAATATTCTTGATACAGTAAACTTCTAGAGTATGAGAGGCTGGTACCACAAAGCCTCCACTGCAATGAGAAAGTTATGATTTTTGCAATGTTACAGGTCTGTAATTCTACACAGGAAAGATCAGGTGCATTTCCTGCATTTTAATTTTACTTTTATTGAAATGCTGGACTCCAGTAAAGAGCAGTCACATAGCTTGAGTCTTGCCACTGATTTTGCTGCACCTCGCATGCCTGGTGAAATATAACTATCTGTCCTTGTCTCTTAAATTATATAAAGTATTTAGGAAAAAAAATTTTTTATGTCCATGTACCTTGGATCTTTATGATTTGCAGGCTATCATAAATGCTCAGCAAAAAAGAATGTTTAAATGTGGGGGTTTTAACTCAATGTGGAATAGAATTGCACTGGAAAGCCTGGAGCTACTTCACAGCAATCACCTCTATTCTGCTTAGGGATTTGTCTTGCTCCTGCGAGACACTGGTTTGGAACTCCTCAGAGTTATTTTCATTTTAACTAAAATGTAAATGAACAGTCACATCGGACCAAATGATTGCAGCCTGAATTCCATCCTGTATAAAACTCCCGTGGCTGGGAATTGTGATGTTTCTCTGTTACAGAGATGACCCATGGGGGTGCTCACAAAAGCTGGTCTAGTGAGATGAATCTCCTTGTGGTTCTTCCTCTGATAATGCAAGCAAACAAGTTTTGGATTTGCATGATGCAGGATAGTCTGCTTCTAGTCTGCCTCAATCAGGATCTGGAAAAATTATTCTCCCTAGGTAACTGTAAGCCTTTGCCAAAAGTTCCCCTCCTCCTAACCTGGTCCTCAGTATCAAAGTTTTTCTGAAGTGGTACTTAATCCTTGTTTTTTGAAATTCCTGATTTTAATAACTAAAAAATATTTGTTAAAGAGAAATCATTGCCCTTCAACAGATATCTGCTTTTATCAGAGCAAACAAGCAGCTCTTTAAGGAATATCTGTTCAGTGAAATAAATGCTACTTGGAGTTCACAGAGTATTAAGAAGTTGTTCTGTGGTCAAAGTTGTTTCTTTACTCAATATGAAAAATAATGATGCTTGTTTAGTGCTTTACATTAAACACTCTCATGCATTCACTTTTGAAGAAAAGGGAGATTCACCTTCAGAAACAGGCCTGATATTGGCAAATAGATTGCTAATAACTGTAGTTGTCCAGAAGCTGCAATGACACCCATCTGTATATCAGTAAGTTCCTTTTGGTCTTTCTAATGACCATGACACAAACCCAAAAATCATTCTGATCCCTGAAGACAGCATAACTTTATAGCTGTAGTTTAAAAAAACCAGCAAGGAGTGCTTCTCTGGAATGCTGTGTGTCTGCCTCCACTCAGCTTCGTCCCATGCTCAGTTTTGGCAAATCCTATTTCTTCTTTACTCTCTCCTAATCTAGAAATTGCCAGCTATGAAAAGGTTGCTAATTTCTGTTTATAAAATGTTCTGCTGGAACTTGGATTAAATGCAGTGCAGCTGGGAGTAGTCACGGCCAAACAATACGTAGCATAAATTATCTCTATATGGAGTGTCTGACTAGATAGCATAATCAACATGAGACTGACAAAACAACACGGTTGCGCTGTTGTTGCTGACAGCTTCATTATTTCTGTGATGTTCAGCTGGGTAATTTGTTTCTGAGGAAAGCTAGGTCTTCGGATGTGTCTAAGGCCCTGTATGTACTTCTATAAGCTTTCTGAAGATGGATGTTGTTGCACGAGTTTAGGTTTTTCCCTAATGAGGAGAACAATTGCAGGAACTATTAGCAAAGAGCGTTCCGCTTGGTATTGGTTTTGCAGCAGGGCAGCATTTCCATCAAGCAATGCCAGATGCCAGAGAGCATCTCTAATGTGTGTGTGGATCACTGAGCATAACAGCTCTTTGATTCCTGGTTTCAAACAATAATGACTTCAAGGTTCTGAGGAACTTCTTATATGAAGGTATTTCTATTTAGCTGAACTTATACTTCAAATTTTCCCAAATGTTTTGTGGCTCAAACACTCCAAACCTGATTCTGTTCCACTACGGGCAGGGATTAGTAATTATTATTCTCAGAAATTTTCTAATTAAAATGAGTAGGAAAAAAAAGAAAACGCTGCTTTGTCAAAACCAAACTGAACAAAACCCATACCGTCTTTAATGAATTCTGACCAAATAACTCTGTTTTCCTGCTAGACCACCTAAACCAAGGTCCCCAGCTCCAGGGCCCCGCTGCCACAAAGCTGGAGAAGTCCTGGCCCCTGTGTCCCTTCCCGTGGAAGGAGTCTCCGTGCCCTACGCACCGGTGTATCTGCCAGCTCTGCCCAGAGCCCGGCCGTGCTGAAATCCAGGTTATGGTGAGAGGACAGTAGGTTAGGAGCCATGGCAAAGGCACAAAGTCTGGAGGAGCTGGGGCTGCCAAGCACAGTTTCGTTTCATCGCTTACATCATGGGTGTCTCAAATAGTTCAAAACACTTGGGAAAATTATTTCACTAGGAAATTTTCTAAACTTAGTCACTTAGTCCAAACACAATTATTTTTTTCTCCACTCACAATTTCAGAATTTCTGGAGTTTGATCACGTCTGTGACTGATGAACTGGGAAATATTTGTCTTTTTAATGAATGTACTGAATACTTCTGTGTCTCTGTGGATAATGGGTTATTTGCTATGGACGTGGATCAAGAACACTGGCTCAAGGACCTAGTGAAACAGTCAGACTCAGATCAATATCCTTGAGGAAACACAAAAATACAGGGATTAGGACAGAGAATTAACAGACAAGGCTATGTGTGAAAGATGATGGGTAAATAAGAAGCCAGAGAGGCAGGAATTTCCAAAACCAGAGTTAGAATTTATTACAGTAGCCTATATGTATAAAAATTTGTGAGAAGAAATAAGTGTGAAAGAAATAAGTATAAGAAAGATACTTGTATAGGCTTGCTGTGTATCTTTGGCTGGGTGAAAAAGCACCTGAAGAACTTGTTTTAAGGAGCAGAGTCACTTCAACCTCCTTTTGAATAACGGATTTCCAAAATGAGAGAGCATACGGATGCCAGACAGTTGCCTGGCCATGCTGCTTCAGGAGGGAGGCTGGAAATCCCATTGCCAGGTATCTGATCTCCCTGGCTACATTGCCCGACCCCGACAGCGTATGGGACGTCAGATCTGACATTGAGCACTAATTGTTCTTTTAGGGGAATTGCAGGCAGTCTAAAATACAGCTGTGTCTCTAGTGATGATGACAGCTTTGCCAATGACTGATTAGGAAGTAAAGTCAGGCTCTACAGGAAGTTTTCAGATCCCAAACATTTAAGTGAATTTCTTTGCTTCAGACTTACCACCCAGTTTCCACAATACTGGTCTACCGAGCATTTTTCACAGTGGGTGCACAGCACCGAAACACGAGGTGACATCAAGGACAGGAATGTTAGTTTCCCTCTGAGAAGGATGTACTTGCTGCTGCAACACCCTCTGTAATTAAGCGCTGGACATGGTGTTCTTGGGGCAATGTGACACCTGTGTGTGGCTGCTGTTCCACAGACTTCATCAGCTTCTGGAGAGCTGAGGGAAGAGTGCCACCTATTGATTGACAAACTGAAAATGAGTGGCTCCTGCTACCCCTGATTCCATCCAAAGCAGCTTCGCGAGCTGTTCAGCATCTCATCGCAGAAAGGGTTAGCGGTGTCCAGAAGAACCAAACAGAATTGCTAAATGGAAGTAATGGCCAGTACAATGTGCTGCTTGGCTGCTGAAAGTACCTGTGGCATGGAAAGCTGAGACCAACATGGGGTAAACAGTTGGGTAAATGTGTCAGTTAATCAGCCAACTTGAGTGGCCTCTTTAAAAGAAATGCACCACTAAACATTCATCTGCGTAGAAATACGCAGCTTTAGCATTGGTGATAAATAGCAGCAGCTTGTGGAAAGCCTGTTGCAATAGTTTAAGTATTGCAAGTACAGCAAACATACTGTTCTGTCCAACTAAGAGATATTGAAATATGGGCAAGTGAAATATAATAATAAACACTGACATCTTTGAGCCATCTAATGGAATCATCAAAGGCTGTGAACACAGAAGGTTCTGTACAAGATCAGACTAATGGATTCGCTTGCTTGTGTTTTATCGTAAACCATGGGTTTTGTTTTCTGTAGGTCTTCTGCTCTTCTCCGTTTCCAGAACTAGGTGTATTTACACTTGCACTCATTCATTATTTTTAGTAATTAATTTCATTTTTATATCATATGATAAGTTTATGATCATCTCTCTTACCTTACTGAGTGTTGTTTTAGGTCTTCTGGCTTTTGAATGGTTTAATAATGAACTTAAAGTCATGTGACAGGAAGATTAGAAATATGCGTACTTGATATAAGCAAACTAATCGTCTTCCATGGAACTAGCCTGGGCAAAACCCCATCTTGTCTCTTATTATTCTGTTATTCATTTGGGTACCAACAGAAAAGTACTAAGCATTATAAAAATCTAAAGGGCACCTGCAAAAGGACTGCTCTCCACCGAGCTGCTGGGAGAAAGCAAAGGAGACAAGAGGGTGAGTTGACCCACAACGAGAAATTGCTAGAAATTGTTTAAGAACAGACTCATTTCAGTAAAGTCACTTTAGCTTTTTCCCCTGAAAACAGCTTGAAATTGAGAATTCCCTCACAAATGAGTTCCATAGATGAGGTCTATACAAATTAAAAAAAAAATTAAATCGGGTATTTTGACGCTGAATTGAATCCCAATTCAGCATAGCACTGAAAAATGGATATATTTTTTATGCTTTCTTTTAATTTTAACTAATTTGGACGTTTCAGATTTTCAGCATACTTTCTTTTTTTTTCTAGATAGTATCCCTGTGTTAGAGAGGTATTTGGTGGTTTTTGAAAGATTTCCAATCTTCCTCCTCTTGGCAAGGAGCGGTGACCTCAGTCAGCTCTCTGCAGCCCGCTGACTAATGACCCTCCAAAGGGGCAGAACAAAAGAGGGAAACCTATGCACGTACAGGCAGTGATTTTCATGGTATAGGAGATGGAATACTGTGCACAGAGTATTGTCATAGCATGTTGTAATTCTCTGCTACCGCAAAACATACTGGCAGTTGTATTTGCTGGTTTTGTTATGTCCTTGAAATACATACCTATTCATATTTATATATACACATGCGTATGCGTATGGATGTGCATATAGAAAATCTCTCAAGAAGTGGTTTGGTGTGTATCCAGATTGCTTCTAAAAGTATAGAATGAGTTCAGGTCCCATGAGACACAAATGTCAGGCCCAGGACTAGATTTTGGCTTCAGGACCGTTGGCAAAAGGACACTATTTGGCATGAGGGCCAGCACCCCTAACTGTGTTTTGAAGGGTGGAGAAATCAGATGGGTCGGCAGCTTTGGAGAGGTTTCCAACATTTTCCAAAAATCAAGCACCAGGCCTGAATAAAGCCAGGGAAATATTTTCAGCAGTGTAACAGTAGCTCTGGTATCCCTGTGAAAACAAGTAAAAATGCCTTTTATGTAGATAATAATGATCCTTGACTACGACAGCCCCAGGAATTAGTGTGTCTTAGCTTTTTTCTGTTGCCAGCTGGTACATGGGAGTGTTCTGGTTACAGGAATTTAACACAGTGGGCAGTTCAGGAATGATAACGATTTTCTAGATTGTTGTTTGTCTTTGTTTATCACCTGCACTTTTTGTAGAATTCTGAGGCTTTTATGGTTATTCTATATTCTTACTTTGAAACATCTTTGTGGGTTTTTGTAGGATCCAGCATTTGCATTTTTTGCCCTATAGTAAAAAAATTATATTTTCAAATACCACCATTCCACTATTTTGGAAGCTCTGAATGTAGATATCATAGGATCTGTTTTAGCTGAAACATAAGCATCAATAAAATATATTTTTCTTCATCATTTAGCAATCTTTTTTAAGTGTAACCTGTTCAGGCTGGGAGCTTTCAAATTATCTTGCAGATGTCCCATAGCTATGGATATGGTCGCTGCTTTTGTTGCTATGATTGCAGACAGCTGTAGTGATAGCTTGCTTGAAGAAAAAATACATCACACAACATGCATTACTGGGCAGAGTGTAGGACTGTGATTCTTTTTTCTCCCTTTTATTGGCTTAAGATAAACCTAACTGCTCTAAGATGGATGCATTAATGTCTTTTTGCTCATAGTTCATAGCAAATTAATTGCAATCCCAGTTTTGTTTAGTCTGGCAGTAATTATTTTTTTCTACTTGCACGCTGTGCTGCTGATCAGTTGTAAGGGATATGAGCTAAAAGCATACAGAAGTCATGGCATCTTTAACTGGGGAGGCAAGAGCTTTCTGTATTTGTCATTCCTGCAGCTGCACAGGTAACTAGCGCAGAGTTACATTTCACCTGTGGTATAACCTCTTTGCTTTAAATACTGTTTCGTGCTGAGATCTTATCAGTGATCTTGGACTTCAGTGATTGCTGGTAATAAGGTTTTTTATATCTGATCGTTCATGCAGTCTAACGAAGAGGTTTACTCGTTCTGCCCAGAGGCTGAAGCAGCAGAGACAGCAAAGCCCATGTGATTCATTGAATGAAGAGAGTGGACAATTACCAGCAACTTGTTCACATTTTGCCTTGGACAGCCTAAGCTGGTAAGTCTGATTTAACTCATTGATGTATATATTCTTAATTATTAGATTCAAGTATAGGACACATTAAAGAACATGCATAGTGCTGAATGGTTTGTTGGTTGTCGTGCTTTCCTGAAATCTTGCTTTTACAGCTATGCAGTGTCCCATTATTGCACCTGCCTGTCTAGCACAGAATTATGTGTCATGTATAATAGGTAGTGTTCTGTAATTTAGATTATTTTCCCTCTCTCTGCAATAGGATTTTAAAAGGATATTAATATTACCTCACTATTTGTTAATCAAAAAGAAAAAGAAGCTTTCATAAGGGTGACTGATTTATATTAATTTATATTTTAATTTGACCTTTAAAGCACCCCGATGTTGGGCACTAAAATGGTTATTTCAGCACTTAGAAGCACAAGTAGAAATCTAATCACAAAGATTAAGTTACAGTGTGTGCAGCACTAAGTGTGTGTTGGAAGCCTTCAATCACCAGTTTTGTAGGTGCTGCTGCAGGTTGACAGTTGCACAGACAAAATTGGCTTGGTGGGTTACTTCCAGCGTAGCACAGTAGCTGTTTCCCTAGAGATTCTGGTTATTTGTTATTGGAACCACTGTCATCAGACTTTCATTTTGCAGTTTTTAATTCTTGGAAATGCAATCTACTGTTAATTATGACTAGTTATAAGGCGAGCTGCTGTTATCCTCTCTAGTTCTATCTTGTACTGAGAAACCTTGTAACGTGCTGCTTGTAGGTCTTGACTTGCCGTGAGATCACACAGGGCTACTCCAAACCATGGTGAAAAGTCCTTACCATTCCACTTGGAGCTGTGCTGGGTGCCTGCAGAGGCTTCCATGGGCAAAAATCTCTGCACATCATCTGTTTCTAAACTCTTCGCCTTTGGTACTGAAACCATTTTAGTTGTGACAGTGACATATCCTCTGCTGGGGGATTTGTTATTTCAATCAAGACAATGCACATTGCAGTGTTTCACCCGATCAGTGAGGTGAGGACATGGTTGTAAAAAAAAACCCATTAGTGACTTTAAAAAGGAACCAAAAACGGATTTTACAAAGCCATTTATCTGATGCCAACATCCAATAAAAACAAGTTTTCAGTCTCAGAATCATGAGAATTCAGCTGTCAGTTTTCCTGATTTCTTATTAGACATTGTACACATGATTTTGCCCAATCTTATTTCCACTGCCTAATACGATCACACTTCTAGAAAGTTTTCCAGAATGTGCAGCTTCCCTTTACCTTTTATTTTTCCATTTCATATCTCCTGTGACTAGAAAACATGCCAAGTACGATAACCGTCAGTAGCGTTTTGCATCTCGCTCTGTCGGTACATGGGTAAAAAAATGCAGTTCATTTGCATTATATTACTCCGGCTACTGTTTACTTTTCCATATTTGTTGCAGGCACTACTTCAGGATGTTGATGGTCAGTCTACAGGAAGCATTTCCATGTTTTAAGTCATACCAATAAAACCTGTGGAAGTATTACCCTAAGTAATTGACAATTAAATTATTATTGTTATTATTATATTTGATAAGTTCCTGAGTTGTTTTTAAAACACTAACAGCCTGGAACAGTGGAAGGTGGGTAATCAGCTTTGGGGGTAATCAGCTATTTCTTAAGCTTATTTTTAACAAATATCTGCAAATAAACTGAACTTTTGAAGCTATGCTAAACAGAGACAGATGTGAATGAAATCTTTTGACTGTCTTAAAAAGAATTTTATTTCATGTTTATACTCCCAAATGGTTCCATGGCTGCATCTGTAAAACAAAAGGCTGTCTTCTGAGTTTGTCCAATATTAAAACT
Source organism: Clamator glandarius (assembly GCA_033459285.1). Lineage (NCBI taxonomy): Eukaryota > Metazoa > Chordata > Aves > Cuculiformes > Cuculidae > Clamator > Clamator glandarius. Next base: position 1,686,796 of record JAUNZM010000326.1, on the reverse strand, counting down.
CAACACTTACCAGCATCTCCCATCCAGCAGAGCCTAATCTACACTGACTCCAGCACATGGCTCCAAATAATTCCAGCATGTCTGGAACATTTGTGAGTTGGCATCAGTGATCATAATTCTAGTGTTATGCTCTAGTTTGACATTAGCAAGCAACTTCTTTGATTAAAAATATTTTGCTATGTTCCTTGGTTTCCACTCAGCCTCCCTATCCAGTTTGTGCAAGTTTGCTCTTCAGGACAGGGAACGAAACAGTTCATTTGAAGAGACCATGATTTCACTTGCAGACACTACTGAAATGCATGCAATAACTAAAAGGCAGGATAATTGTTTGTGTGAGCCTTCCTTTACCTTTTTTCCATAAGTTCAGAGAAAAGCAGCCCAAAAGCATCGTAAAATTGTTGCTCCTTGCGTCCCAAAGAGCTTATTTCTTTATCATTTCCACTCTTGCACATTCATTTCAGGAACGCAGCTCCCACAGTTCCCTTCTTCTGATTGCACGCACTGTTCTAATTTAACAAAATCTTCTCATCACATATGACGATTGTGTTGACTCTGCCTTCGTTCAGAGAATTGATCTCTCTTCAACAGCCCATGAACTTCAAGAATATGTGAGATCACTTGTAATGAGATAGTTTTGTGCTCATGACATCTGCTTCACCACTGCTTACAAACAAGAAATGAAGATGTAGAGAGCTTATGAGACCTGGGTTGTGTCTTTAATCTTAGGGACCAACTCCTGCCAATGAGCAGCCTCACTAGCAGGACAATGTTTAGTAAAGAATACTTTTATGATTGTGAATAGTTATTAGAGGTTGGTCCTGCAGTCTGAGTTGCTTAGGCACAGGCTGAGACCAAGAGAAGAGAAAATTACAGGATTTATATCATAGTAGAGACTCTAAAGCCTATTTCCAGGAAAACATAGTCTGAAAGGGTAGCCAGATTTACTGTTACGACTGTGAGGTCTTCTAGAGAGACATTCTGGCTTGTAAATGTGTACACACTCTTGGCAGGGAAAAAGGAAATGTGGATAAATTGTGCATTTCAGTCACCTTTTCACTAGATCCCTGTGGATAGTTTCCCGTGCTTGCAGTTGGGTCATGTTGGATTCTCAGTTTCCCTTCAGAAAGATGAAACCATTATCACATAAAGTATTTCCAGAGGGTGACATATTAATTCTGGTTTTCCTAATGTGGAAAAATTTGTGTAATTATAGAGCAGGTAAAGTATTGTTTAATTATAATATCTGTCAGGCTAGGCAGTCTTAGGGAAAGGAGGCAGTCCCTCTTGGTAGTGTTTGTAGTCTGGATGGACAGGGCAAACAGAGAAGGATCAAGTTATATAATAAATGGACAAAACCAGTGCCTGTCCACTAAGTGGAAAAAGCTACTTAGTAGGAAACTATAGAGAGTAACGCTTAGGATCAGATTATTTTAACTATAAAATATAGCGTGTAAGGTCTATGTTTGCACTAACCTGGACACTAGTTGGCCACAGCTACTTTAAACTAAAAATACACATATGCCTCATAATGCCTACACCACCCCCTAGGTTTTCTGGTTTTCAGCTGTTATTTGCTAAAACATAATGCTTTGAGAGTCCTGGTCACAGAGCAGGTTCCCTCCCTGCCAAATGCTCCTCAAAACTCTAACAAAAACCTATTTTCTGTAGCACTTCCATTTAGATGAAAATGCATCAGGATTTGATGCACATGAAGCGTAAGCTCATGCACTATTTCTGCTACAGCTTGTGATGAGTTCAAAGATGAAAAAGCATCTTGAATCCAGCCATACTTCCTGAGTGAGAAATACTGCTTTGAGTCTCTGGAGTACAGAATCCACCCACCTGACTGAAAACATCACATATTTTTGAAGCACACAGTTTGCTAGCAGATAGCAATGTGGAAAACAAAGCACACATCTTGCCACAGTGGTGCTTGTGTCAAACTTAAGTCACTCAACCAGATGAAAAACTCAGTAGGAAATATTTTTGCCTCTCAGTTGTTTCAGTTTTGTTTTAAAAAGCTACTGTGCTGACAAAACACAGATAATGTTCATGTTATCCAGACTGTAACTCTTACATTTGGGTGTCATTATTTCTGATACCTGTATTACCAGAACTCACTGTGTCAAAAGGCCAGTTCCCTCAGTAAATGAAACCCCTTCTCCATTTACAAATTAGCAAATGGTTCTGAAGTGCTCTGTTTTATTTTTCCACCCTAATTCTCCCTCCCTATAGATATCTATGTGACTAATCCCATAAAGAGCAATTTGCCATTAAAAAACATGCTTCTGCGTGTGCATAAACTGTGTATGTAAAAGTGAGATTTGCCCTAGAAGTCTTGCAATGTGCATTTCAGTGATATACTTCCAATCAGCAAAACTCTGCTAAATGGCTGTTGTTTTTCTTCTAGAAACTACTTGCTGAAAATGACACAGCAAATGCATAACTTAAGTCTCCTCCAGACTAAAAAGAACAGCATGCCATCCTCTCCAAATGCTGCTAAGCGGTTGTATCGGAACCTGTCAGAGAAGCTGAAGGGGAGCCATACATCATTTGATGAAGCATATTTCAGAGCTCGATCTGATCGGCTCAGTCTCCGTAAGACCTCAATGGTAATTACTCGATATTCATCACATTGGCAATCTATTGTCCTATTAATATCCTTAATCGGTTTGCTTTTGATCTGTGCAATTTTCATCATCTCACTTAATCTGTTCCCTGATCAATGCTGTACGTTCTTCCCAAACTCACCATTATGATCTTGTGTCAAAATAGTCTGACCTTGAAGGCTTAAAGAAAGATCCCTTACTCAAGTGGTTTTATTTCAGGAGTAAGGTCTTAACTTGGCATTAATGAGGCAACAAGTTGATTAGATAAATGGACACAAGTCTTTTTCTTACAAGAAATGAAGAAAAAGTATTTTGAGTAAACCAAAGATGACTTAAGAGAAGATCCCAATTTTTCAAACAAAGCAAGTGGAGCTGCTGTGTTGTAAAAGATAAATGCAATGTCACTCACAGACTGTGTCACTAGTTAAGACTATGGAAAAAAGAGATCACACATGAAGCAGTCCAGTCTGGGTGCTCTACCCTGGTCACAGAACAGAGCCGAGCACTACACGAAAGCATACGTGCACCAGCTGGACTTTAAACTCATATGAGCTCCTATTTATGCCAGTGCTGGTGAAGTTACATAACCTGCAGCACGTACGTTTTGAAGACTGGACTGTGTCCCTTAAAATAATAGCACAGCAGAATCTTTTCAGTTTGCTGGAGGCAGATAAACCTGGTATTGCCTAAACAAAAAGAGAACAGACACATCCTTCAACTTCTCCTGTGAATTATTTTAAGGGAAAGAGCTCTTCTCCTCTTCCAAAGAGCAATGACTTATGACAGTGTCTGTGAATGTGCCAGGAGACAGCTCCTGGAGCCATCACTCTGCTGCACTAACACAGACACTTAGCACAGTGCAGGGCTGAACTCTGAATAAGGTTGGGACAGATAATAAAAATATTACATTTTGTCAGAAGAAAAAGCACGCTCTAGACTTTTAACACTCACAAATCTTTGTTGCATGTGAGACAAATTATATGAATCAATGCAAGAATTGAAAATAATTTTCAACTCAATTGAATGATCCTATCCCCTAGGGTCACTCTTGAAGTCAGAGGACCCATGCATGCCCCATGGGAGAGCTAAGCTGAAACGTAGCTTGAGAACATTGGAAAGTCAAGAGACTATTTTCTCTCTTGAGTGAAGAAAGATTATGACCTGAAGGAAGCAAGGGATCATGACTCCTTCCTTTCAGCTCTGCCAGAGCCAACAGATTTTGTTTTACAAAAGGAGAAGCCTGAAATTCAAACAGGGCTTGATAGCTGGAGAACAGCCTTTGCACAGTAGCCACCAGCTGGGCTTTTGAGATACTGGGTTTCCAGATGCTTTCAGTTTGTAGGGAGTATTTGAATTTGGACCTCTAAGTATTAACTGTGGGAAAAGATGCTTTAGATGAATATTTTAGCCACTATCTTTTCTTGATTTTTTCTTTTCAACTGCAAGCTTACTCATGACTAAACGAGTGAAAGAAAGGAGAATAAACCAGTGCTGGGGACCACGCCAGAGCAGACTGACACGTAGACTGAATGAATGCCAGTCTGTTAGCGAATCTTCTGACTGGTGTTTCTCTATATACGCTTCAAATCACATATTCCTACAAATATGAGGTCTTATGTCACACTTAGCTAATGAGTCGAGAAATGTCAAAGACTGAGGAGCAGTACACTGCTTCTGAGGCTGAAGCCCTCTGCCTTCCATGCAGCGAACTCCTTACAGTATCACTTCTCTCCCTTTTCGGTCCAGATCTGTCAGGTGGTGGGAGTGCTTATTTAATCAATAATCATAATTAGGAGAATTAAATTTACGTTGTGATATGGGTGGTGGTTTAATGGGACACAGACTCACTTGTGCTGCCTCAGTTTCCCTCAGCCCACTATGTTGCCATGGCAGTGACACAGCTCTTGTCCTCACTGAATCATAGACTCATAGAATAACCAGGTTGGAAGAAACCCACCGGCTTGTCGAGTCCAACCATTCTCACAAACCTCTAAACCATGCCCCTAAGGACCTCATCCACCCTCACCTTAAACACCTCCAGGGACCCACAGAGAGCGCGGGTACCACTAGGAGTTACCAGTCTTTGGAGCTGTGTCCATAACAGTCAATGAACAAACTCCCACTGAAAAGGCTTTGGATCCCATTCTGCCTGTTGTTTTCCCTAGATATAAATAACAAGGAAACGATCAGTGGAGAGATGGAAATATTCCAGGTCAAGTTACTAGCTGGTGTATTTTCTAATCATTGAGTTTCTGCGCTGCAGAGATAAGTCGATGAATAAAATCATGTCTTCAGACAAGTGAACAACATTTGTTAGGATTTATCTTCTTTCAGCTTTGTCTAGCGAAGAGTTTTCTTTTCATTCTCTCTTGCTGTGCAACACTTTCCATTCAGTAAATTGTTGTCTTGCTGCAGACATAGCAATGTCCCAAAATAGCTTTATTCTTGAATTCATGTTTATCAAAACAAGTCTTTGCTGAAACTACTTTAATGTTTTTTCCAACTCCAGTAGCACATAGTGGACTTTTTCAGTCAAACCTAGAGCAAATATCTTGAAAGGGGCACTTCATTTTAATTAAGCTACATAAGATTGCATTTCTAAACACTCCAGCGCTGAATCACTTACTGGAACACAGTTATTACTTACTGCAAAGCGATACTGTAGTCCTTTTCAGTATATACATTTGTGCATCAGAGTAACACCTAAATAAATTAATCACATGGCACAGCTGTCTGACTAATGGTTAGAGCCTGCAGGACTGAGTCGGGGAAGAAGCAATGTGAAAACTGCCCCTAAACTTCACCTGATCACTTTTGAATGTGATTCAGTTTCTCTTTGACTTCCATGGTTTAGTCTTTTCAAAGCTCAAGAAAGCTATCTGCTAAATGTAAACAAGGGCAGAAATCAGAAGGCTCTCGTTAGTATTTGTGACAGTACTGGCTGGAGTAAAATCAAGCACATGGATCTGAAGATACAACCTGTCTTCCCCCCCGTTTTAATTGCTTACTCCTGGACTGCAGATGTCTGATAAGGCTGCACAATACAAGAGTCTTTTCTGTAGAACAGGATCAAGTTTTAGTGGAAAACAATATAATCTGCCTGTAGGAAAGCTGGGCTGGGGCTCTTGATCATGGAGTGCAGGAATACACGGGGAAAGATTTTAAGCTGAAAGAGGGGAGATTTAGGTAAGATCTTAGGCAGCAATGTTTTCCCTGCAAGGGTGGTGAGGCCCTGGTCCTGGTTGCCCAGAGAAATCGTGGCTGGCCATCTCTGGAGGTGTTCAAGGTTGGGTTGGATGGGACTATGAGAAACCTGATCCAGTGGGAGGTGTCCCTGCCTGTAGCAGGAGTGGAACTGGATGGGCTTTTAAGGTCCCTTTCAACCCAAACCATTCTGTGATTCTATGACATTTCTGTTTTCTTGTGTGAAAGAAACTGTTCGGAAAAAAATGGTCAGTTGCGTAGAATCATTTTCTGGACTTAGAGAGCTGGACTCAATGCAGACTTTCAAAGGGTACAATTTACTGGTATGGCTGAAAATGGGGTAGATATTTTGCTGTCTCACCAGGCTTCTCTTCATCTGAAGCAGCTACAGGATGGTTAGATGTGCACTACTGTGTGGCTGAGGGATGCCAGCTTGCCTAGTTACAAAGGCCATGTCACAGTTCCCATGTTTTTATGCTCTTTGAAGTTACGAGATTTGCCAACGTATTTCAGCCTATTGCTTGTGTCTGAATTGTTTATTTGGAAAACCTGATATTTGCAATTTGGTCTCATAATTGTTTGGATTGGATGAAGCAGTCTATCGAATTCATGATCTCTTTCTTGTTGAAATCAGTGCAGCTCTTTCAATGAGATTTATAATGAAATGAAGAAATAGAAATTTGCTTTTATTTTTGCCCTTTTGATAAAACATTCTTGCCAGCAGTTTAGCTGGCAAGAGCGTTCATGAGGAATTAATTTACGTATGTGCTTAGATTCTGTTCAGCAACTTAAGGCCAACATTTCAGAAATACTTTAGGTATTTCATTTGGCAACAAAAAATCCAGAGATGCATTTTCAAAGGCATCTAAGCAGGTCTAGATCTTGATAACTGAATCCAAAAATAACAATTCAAGTCAAAGTTTTAAAAATAACTCTACAATAATCATTCATGTAGGTAAAATCTGTTGTTAAAATGAGCATGTGTATATTTGAAAAGGGCCAAATGCTCTCATCAGTCATAGCACTGGGTTAATTTCAGCTGTAATACTGAACTTACACATCTTTTTTTTTATTATTACGTAACAGGGAATTTTTTTGTTTTATATAATGCAAAAAACTCCTGAGATGTAGTACAAGATTTATTGATTTTCACACAATATTTGGATTAAAGCCAAATAAAGGTATTGAGTACTCAGGGTAGGGCTCTACAAATGCTAACCCATTGAAACTTTATGCACATACATTAAGTCAATTAAAAGAGGATGGCTATTCTGTTTTTAGAAAGGAGGAAACCATGCTTGTATTCTGTGCCACAGAAGTGGAAATTGGAACCTAGAAATACCCATTTTCTTGTCCCAAGTGAGCACAGCCAGTGTGTCTGGAGTAACATCCTGCATTTTAGGAGAAAACGAAAGGTGTTCCAGCAGATCAAGCTCTTTCAGAAAGGGCTATTTCACTGCTTGGGATATCCCAAATAGGACTGCGTCAATTTAAAAAGAAAAATGAAGTTTTGATGTGGCTTTCTAATCACAGTAGAAGTCTGTTTCAATTAAATATTTATTTCATATCCTAAGTAATGCATTATCGTATTAGAATTTTCTTTGTATTTCCTCCATTCCGGTTTCAGGATGCAGGAAGACAGTTTACATCATATATCTGGATCGCTTGCTGTCTTACCTGTGCATTTCTTTAGTACGCCCACTGGCACAACACATCTTACGTAGATCTCAGTTCCTTAGTGTGAACACATGTCGAGCTCTCCTTGCTTAGCCAGGCCTCTCGCTTCTACTAATTCATTCCTAAGAGGAAAAAAGCTATTGGGTAATTAGGGTAATGGGGCACTAGGAGAGAATTTAAAGAATCTTGGCGAATAACATGTCATTACTGCAGGCTCTGGAAGGATGTTCTCATCCTGGCCATCACGCTACTCTCCTGCACCTGTTTCTCCTCAGTTCAATTAAGAAATGATAAGTTGCTTTGTATTACACCGTTCTCGTATCTCTTTGACACTGATCAGGAAAAGGTTCAGTCATTCTTCCTGCTTGAGAGTCAGTGCCTTTTATGTGCTTGGTTTGGCTGCTTATGGTTCTCTGATATTCAGACACGCCACTTTCTGGACATGTACACTGGACCGTCCATTTTTTCAGTCTCATTTCCACTTCTCTATTTAAAGACTATACATTTCAAGGCTGCTTTAATTACAAGTTCAATCCAAAAATAAGAAGACATTGAAACAGCTGAAGTGTTTGAGTGAACGTTAGCCAGAGCTGTGAAAGTTTTTCTCCAAAATAGCTGGTTCGATTTGAATTTTGATAACTTGAGTTTGTAGACATTTAAATTTTGCGTTTGAAAAACTCAGTAGTTCAAGGCTCTGCCAAAACCAATCTTTCATTCAGTTTCACACTGAAAACATGTAATATTGCTCATAAGTGTTGTCAAGCACTGGCACAGGCTACCCATGGAAGTGGAGTCACCATCCCTGGAGGGGTTTAAAAGCTGTGTGGATGTGTTTCTTAGGGACATGGTTTAGTGGTGGAGCTGGCAGTGCTGGGGTAAGGGTTGGACTTACTCTTAAAGGTCTTTTCCAACCTAAACGATTCTGTGATTCTGCACAGTTTGATTACAGGACAGATGTCTCTATATGCATGCATTTTGTTTGTATGGCTTTGAATATCCGTGGGACATTCCCACAGAGCTGAAGCCAGTTCAAGCGCATAAGTCCAGAGGCAGATCAAGTTCAGCTTTGCTGCAAACGGTTTCCACGTTTCTAGCTGAACCTAAGCTGGGGCTGGAGGATCAGTGTTTGATATCAAACTCAGAAAACATATTTTCTCAATTTATTTTTTGAACACTGACATTTCAGAAGTTTAACTGCATTTCTGTTTTTATTGATACACAGAATTTCCAGTGCAATGAAGCTATGTTTGAGGCTGTGGAACAGCAAGATCTGGATGCTGTTCAGATTCTTCTTTATCAATACACGCTGGAGGAGCTGGACCTGAACACACCAAACAGTGAGGGACTCACTCCTTTGGATATTGCCATTTTGACAAACAACGTTCCCATCGCTAGAACCCTTCTACATGTTGGTGCAAAGGAAAGCCCACACTGTAAGTAAAGAACACAAATTTACTTAGATAATTCTAGGGCATCAGGTTTGCTGCTGTTTGAGGAAATTAATTACATCACACACAAAAATTGCCTGGTTTTATATAAAGATGATTATACCAGCATCAAACCACAGTGCTGGAGAACACGCACAGCAACATCTGCTTGATGAATGTGTGTTTGGTAGATCTTTTTCATTCTCTAAGTCAGATCCACCAGCTGATGAATCAGGTTGAGTTTCTAATGTGATTAACACAGGCAGCTGAGTTAAAATCGGTATTGGGAAAAAACTTTAAAAATATGTAAAAAAGAGGAACTGAGTGAGTGATTCAAAGATCATGGTGTGAAATATGGTGTTTGTCATCAAAAATGAAAGGGTGATGGGTTGTCTGGACTGGTTTGGTTTGGTTATCCTTTTGATTTTGGCTATGCTACTTTCAGGAGACAGATTGTGTTGAAATCTATCATTTCCATTACCACAGACTCCTCACTCCTAGTCTTCAAATGGCCTAAAATCCCAATACAATAAGAATTTCAAAGTTTTGCAGAACCAGAAAATATATAAGCACTAAACAAACCTCCTCTCTTTACGGGAATACCAATATTGCTTATAAATAACTACATATTGTAGTTATATAACTCTCCTTTGTATTCCTTCATGGACGTTTTTATGCACAATTTGTGGGTTAGAGGGTGACTTACCAACCCAATTAATCAACTGTATACCATGACACCAACTCTGACGCCTTACTTATGTCTAAAAATACACCGATGTATGTGAATTTGTTTTAAACTGTCAATGCCTATATTTAGGACATTCCCAGCAAGGCCATAATGAGACTGTGTTTGAGGGGTTCAGCCACTGCAGACTCTGCCATTAATTTGAAGTTAGTTAAATTAACAACATTTAGTGCTGGCATGTCAATCTCGGTGCTCCAGGAAATTGCACCTTGAGGCTACTAACATTGCCAGTTTTTTCACTGGAGAGTGTGTGTGCATGTGTGTGTGTGTTGAGTTTTTTCGCCAGACCCTCAGTGTTGGTACACCTTTATTGCTTTTCTATGTCCACAGCACTTATATTATCATTTATTCTGGCCTCCTTTAACCTTCCCTGGAGATTTTTGCATAGTGTAGCTGCTCAGTGAAAAGAGTTTTTTAGTTTTATATTTATTTGTTTATTTTTCTGTCATGGTTCATGACTGAGGCTTTAAAAAAAAGTGTGACAGCATTTAGAGTACATGATTGACTGCTGAAGCAACATTCATTAACCATGACAAATCTAGAGGAAAACACAGTCTTGAGTGTTCTAAACAGCAGTAAAAAAGACTAAACTAATTTTTCATTGACCTCATCAGTAAATAAATGCAGTCTGATGGTGAGCAGGGGCAATCATAAATTAGTATTCATTTCCTGTAATTAATGCAAACATGCCTATGAACACAGAGAATATGAATATATAACCACCTCATTTCCATTTCAAAATATACCCACCAAATTTCCACTTCACTTATCTTGATTTTTAGTTTTTCTGATTGAAATAATTGATGAAGAATTCTCAATAAAAAGCAAATGATTGTTTTAGGGTTTTTTACCTTAAGGGTTTATGGTTGCTATCTGAGAGCAAAATGCAAAATGTTATTTTCAGCACTTGAAACAAAAGTTCCCAGCATCTTTGTGTGTGGCTTCACTCTTGTGGAATTGATAGCAGTCACTTTGTATTTTCTCCACTCTTTCTGCTTCGTTTTCTGTACTTAACCAGCCCTGTAGAATGAAATCCCTTCTGTTCATATGATCTCAGGGCTGCAGGAACATCAGCCAGCACCAAGCAGGAGCATTTTCACTTCTCTAGGGTGGGCAGTTGAGCAAGGATGGATGGGAGGGGATTTCAAGGTAAAATTCTGACTCACCCCAATCTGGCGACAGGACGGAAGCATCTGTCTGGAAATGTATGGGATGGACACACAGACTTGGGAGACTGAAAGATAGAGGAATTCCCTATTCCAAGTGCACACGGAAAGCTTCTGATGGAGTAGCCTCTTGCTTTTCCACTATGCTAGTCACAGCGATCCAGCTGAAATCTCATTGTAGTCCTGTCATGGTTTAACCCCTGCTGGCAACTCAGCACCACCCAGCCGCTCACTTACTCCCTCGCAGTGGGATGGGGGAGAGAATCTGAAGGGTGAAAGTGGGAGCACTTGTGGGTTGAGATAAAGGCAGTTTAACAGGTAAATAGCAGTGTAACAGGTTGCCTGGAGTGGTTGCAAAGCCCCCATCCTGGCAAGTTTTCAACACTAGGCTGGGTAATGCCCTCAGTAACGTGGTCTGATCTCATAGCTGACCTTGTGTAGAACAAGAAGGCTGGACTAGAGAAGATCCTTTCCAATCTGTTTTGTCCCATAATCCTGTGTCTCCAGGTCAGAAATAACAGATGCATATGCACAGACATCTTGGCTCATGCGATGTTTGGATGTCAAAAACCTGTTCGAGTCCTGGTACTTTACATGGCACAGTTTGATATTTTCAGAAATGTCTCCTGTTCTTGGCTTATGCAAAGGAATGACCGGAGTATCCTGTGCAAGAGCCGTGCTGCTCCAGTAAAAACCTTAGGGAAAGGAAGAGCTTGGAGGTGCCTGAGTAGCAACTCCAACTCAGAGTAGCTGCTTGTGACACGCCAGTGTTTTCAGTAAACAGGGGCCTTTCAAATCAAGGCCATCTTAGGGCGCTTCTGCAAAAATAGCAGGTGCCAAAGTAGGGATTGGATAGAAACCAAATGCTTTATTGTTTTAGCTTGGTTTTAATATTCCGCCAATTTAAAACTTTTACGTGATTTCAGTCAAATTAAGTCATTTTTAGGCATATGAAAAACATTGAAGATAAAATCTGCTCAATTTATTCATGTCATTGATCCCACTTATGTGGCCAGGTACTTAAACTGTTTAAACTGGCACGCTCTAAATCCACCTGATGACAAGAGAACTGCTGGAAGGCAGAGTGTTCAAGAATTTGACCTCACATGTGTCATACCAAAACACGTAAGGCCAGAGTTTTTTCACATATGTCCATCAAGTAATTACTTATTTTTCCCTTTTATTGGTAGTTATTAACATGGAAAGCCGGTCAGCGCATCTGAGTACCTTGGTCCAGGAAGCGCAGCAGCGAGTTACCAAATTATCTGCACAAGTGATGAACGAAGGCCTTGGTACAGACAGCACAGAAAAAGAGAAGCAACTGAAAGCATGGGAATGGAGATACAGGCTCTACAAGCGCATGAAGGCAGGCTACGAGCATGCTAGTAAGTAGGAGAAAGTAGTCGCAAAATTCAAGACAGAACTCTCCAACTGAGAACACTGTCTGGTTTGAGCAAAGGGGTTCTCACCAGCTGATCCTCATAGCACTGCTGGGAGGCAGATGAATGTTAGATGAATGGATAAACTGAGGTGTATGCCTGAATGGCCTTCCCAAGAGAGAGAAGGAAATTGCTGCTAGAACAGTAGGGGACCAAATATCTGGTGCAAGAAGCACATTGCTCCTCTAGGAATGGGCTGAATAAAATTGATGAGACCTCCAAAGTCTTGGTTCAGGATCTAATGATTCTGTCCTGCCTATTTCTCCTGGATCTCATTTGATGTGGAAGACAGATGGGGACATTGGCCTTTTTTCTGTTGTAATTTGACTTTTTAAAAAAATAAATTCTGTTTTAGAAGAATGGAGTTGTTCTAAACTTTTGATCTGACAATGGAATTCCATTTTACATATAAAAATTATAAAAACTTAATCTTATTTTTGGCATCTACATATAACATTTCATAAGCGTAGTCCCAGATTTGGTCACTTTAAACAGCTCCATAAGCAACTCTGTTCCCAAAGAAAAAGTGAATTTGGGCCCATGGGAGGGAATAAACAGGGCTGAATTGTTTCACATGTAGATCTTTTAACTGTGTCCTTTTCGATGCAATACAATCATTTCCATTAAAATTTTTACAGCCATCTTTATATAAATGTGCTCACAAATAATTTTCTCAAATGTATTGTATTCTAAGATTACATCTTCAAGAAAGATGAGGTGCTCCCTGTATTAGATACTAAATACAGGAAATACATCACTATTGTAAGCTAATGTAGTGATTTCTTTAATCAAACCTAGCAGTAAGTCATGACATTTTGTGCTTGATTCCTGATTTGAGTCTGATTGATTTTCTGTTAATTAAGGAGGTTTTAAAAAGCAAAACGTTAGGCCTCAACTGCCCCCTGTGTTTTAGAACCACTGTACTGAAACATCCATGGAATGTGCAACTTCTGAATCACAAGAATGTAAAAATGTTTTCTGTTATTTGATAAATTTGAGTTTGTTAGTGAAACCATAAAGGTTTAATTAGCTCTTTGTGGTTTTGTCCTTTCTCTCTCCTCCTACCTTCCCCAAGAGATTTATAGGGGCTTTTCATTGACATAATTAGCATGAATCTGTTTTATTGGGTTACGTATATGCAGGAAGATATTTTTAACCAAAAGGAGCCAAAACCCATGATAGAAACAAATGGTGTCTGCAGGATATTGTTAGCAGGGCCGCTAATTAAAATGCTCAAAAGGCAGAGAACACAAACACCTACAACCCAAAGCTCACAATTGCAGGGTGATTTTCAGTGGGTTCTTTGAAGAGTCAGAAACATTGTTTGAATAGGATTTGTTGTGCTGAAGAGCTGATGTTTTCTCTTCTCTCCCAGGAGCCCCCGAGGCGCCAACCAACGTCTGTCTCATGGTAACAAGCAGTACATCACTCACTGTCACCTTCCAAGAACCTCTGAGTGTCAACTCAGCTGTGGTGACCAAATACAAAGGTACGGGATTGAGACATCTTTCATTTACCTTAACAATGTTCAAAAATGTGAGGGTTAAGTGACAAAGGTCTTTGTCTACAAAAGATTATGTTACAATGCTAGTAATGTTTGAATGTAATTATTTTCCCAGTTAACAACTGTAAAAGTGGAATTTTCTTAAAAGATTCCCCAAAGACAAAAATTTTATTAAAAAATTAAAATAAATTAGCCAAAAGCTTTCTCCATGAGTGCTTTGAAGAAGTTTGCTTGACTCACTGTGGTTAGGACATCAGCTCAATGACTGGGTTGAAGATGAGAAGTTGCAAAACACAAGCTAACTTTTGGTGCCTGTGGGCTCCTAAAACGATGTGTATCCTTACAAATGCCAAACCCACACCACCATTCCTTAAAGGAATGCCTCAGGAAGCTGAATCTTTTTGCAGAGGCATTATACATCCCAAGTAATTAGTTATTCCAGGGCTACCACATCATTCTTGGAAGAGCCATACATTTAGGGTGGCACCAGTTAGCTGCAAAGTGGAATGAATAGGAAAATGCTTCCATCTGAATAGCGCTGTTGAATAGGAATGGTTTTAAAACAGAACTTATGTTCCACAGGAAATTCCAACATAAAAAAAAGAAAAGAAAAAAAAAGAAAAAATTTTCTTAAAGATTAAAACAAAAAAAAGAGAAATTTCAAAATTTCCTGATTAAAGAAACTTCAAATTTTTCAAAACATTTGGAACACTAAGTTCTTGAGTGTTGAGTGCAGCGATCCACAGCTTCCATCTTCCAGTGGGAGCCTGAGTCCTTCCAGAGGTCAAGGGACTGCAAATCACCATTCTGAAGATCCAAGACTTTCTTTTCCCAGGGACAAAGGAGTGGGGAGCCTGAAAGTCTACACCATTTCCCACTGTGTTTCTCTTAATGCTTCCTGTTGTGTTTGTTTCTTTGTATTAATAATTAAAAACTCATTGAAGAGGTACATGAACCTTGGATTTCCATGCACATAGCAAGAACCGTAACAGCCGTGTTGAGGGGCAGTCTCTTTCACATGTGGGTGTCATGTGGATTGCTTCAACGGGAGAGATTCAGAAATTCCCAATCCATTAGGGGTCCAATAGCTCATGGAGATCTTCTAAAGGTGGAACATGTGGGTGCATAGGCTCCCCCAGCATCAAATACAAGTACCCAAAGGACTGCATGAGTTTATTTTTGAAAAAGCAGATTCCCTCTTTTATTCCTTCCCTGCTTCTGGTCAGAGATTCCAGTCATTGCTGGGTACGTCCAGTAAAATTTCTTTTTAGAGTTGAAAGGAAAAAAGAACAATCTCCAAGACCTCACTAAAACCATTAAAGTGATTCCATCCCTGACAGCCGCAGCAGAAGGGCAAATCACTGCATTACACTGTCAGCTGTGCAGTGTAGAATTGTGATTTTCAAAAACATCAAAGCCTAAACCTAATTTTCAGCAATGAGTTGTGTTGCCATCAAACTAAACTTCATTCAAGGGCTTCCTAATACCTGATTTACTTGTGAAAATGATACTTGGGCTCCTAAAGTTCTTTTGAAAATATCAGCCTGCTCTTTGTAGTACACATGTTTTAAACAATCTCAAAATGTTGTCCACACTCTAATTATGATTCTTGACATTTTCACAGTAAAACAAATTCCCAAACAGAACTGATTTTAGAAAATAATTGTCTAAAATCTGTAGTATTTTTCTTGTGAATTCACTTGACTTGAGTCTGATTTGCACTGTGTCAATCCTGTAATCACAATATTCAGAGAAATTTAATCCAACATGACCCAACTTTCTAATCAGACTGGGTAGCGTTGCTGTCATACTTTGAATTGCCCTCACTGGTGATCATTTTGCGCTTTATCAAGTTGACAGTTAGTTTTACCAGAACGTTCTTTTAAAATCCTTTACCCCAAGAGACTTGCATATTTATGGTTAGATAAAAAGAAAGATCATTAATAGTTCCTTTTGGTGACTTTCGGGAATTAATTAAGCACTGGTTGTAGAATTGTTTATTACATTATTGAGTGAGATTCTTTGTGCCGGTTTGAGGGGTCATAAAACGAACCTTTCAAATGATCACTTGCAAGAATGATTAGAACCAGCTAGCAATTACTGGCCCTGAAAGGAGAGCTTGATAACGTTGTCTGAGGATCTTTTCAGTCAGATATATAAACCTCCCATCCAGAAAACCGTCTAAGCACTTCGCTAATTCAGGAACAAAAATAGGTTATTAGAGGGTTTTCCTTCAATACTTTACCATTTATGTTTCTAAGCAGAATAAAATTCAGGAGCCATTGCAGCAGTGTTTAGGGAATACCTGCTCATTAACAGAAGCTAATAATGTTCTTTTCTCCGGACCTGAATTGTAGACAGTAAGAATTTATATCACTTCTGTTTGGTTGAGTTTAGGTCCCTAAAACCATTGAGAAACTGCCAATTCCTTTTTTAATGTGTCATCTTTTTTTTAAAACATTTTTTTCTAGAGCTTTATTTGCCAAAATGTCATTTAGAAACTGGACTTGGAACGTTACCTAACTGTCTGCTGTTTTCCTGTGTGTGATCTTTTCCCTTGTTAGCTGTATAACTTACAAATAATAATACAGGAGAATAATACTTTGCACTCACTCTCCAACCACTAAAACCATCTCACTTCATTCGGAGATTTAATTTTAACCACACACGGTGAATGGGTATTGACTTTGGTGTCCCAGCTGGATGGCAGCTCAGTGACTGCATTCTGTAGAGCCCTTGCTTTCAGGAGCCAGAGTATTCTCGACTTCCTCTCCTGGACTGTTGTTTAATGTTGCAGGCACCATCCTAATGGGTCCCTTCAGTTTCTCTCCAGAGAAGGCTGCAGCGTGGTGGTGGCTGACGCGCAATGATTCCTATGTATAATGTAACTTAGTAAAGTGTTTTGAGGCTGGAAGCAGGCAGGCATGACATAAATCAAAAATAATAGTAATAATCTGCTCCATGCTAGAGAAAGATTCAAAGCCAGAGACACCTCACCCCAGCCAGTTTTAGGAACGATGTGAAGCATCGCTGTAATATTGAGAACAAAACCCCTGCCTTTGGCTAATCGTGCCCTGAAGCAAAACTTCATATCCCATCCTGGAAGTACTTCAGACATGCTTTAGTTTTACATCTTTGCAAACACAATCAAAATGTTCCACAACTCACAAAATACCTTGCCACAGAGTAAGCCTTCAGCTTACCCTGTCATATTGCTACCGCATGGTGTGGTTTTATTCTAGGGCTACACTGCTGGAACTACCGTGGTGTAAAAAATCCCAGCAGCACCTTAATCCGAATAGGCACCATTGGATATGGAAGAAAAATGGAAACAGCACTAATTGTTGCTTACTGGAAAGGATCACTGTGTAATGGAAAATTTCTGTTTATATTTTATTTACATTTTTTAAACAAATGTCTTTATCCCCTTTTGGAGAAAAAATGAAACAGCTTGTATAACCAAAGTTGAGCTAATTTATTTAAGAGCCTGGAACTATTTATATTTGAAGAGCGAGGAAGAGAGAAAAAAAACCTGAGCCATGTTTGATGTAACAAAGAGAGCTGATCTTCCCTCTGTTTGGATGGAGCTGTGGACTTGGGTGCCCAGTTATTTTCCGGATGGTGATGCTAAGCTGCTGAGGCCACTTTAGCCTTTGTCACCTTTTTTTTTAGTTTGTTACTTTAGCAGAATATTTCATGTTTGCAGGACTTCCCAGCTGCCTTCTAGGATTTCTGTTGGAGAGGAAATTATTTATTTTCTATCTTAGTGCAGGAAAACCACACTAACTCAGATAAGCTTAGATTTTGACAGTGTCACTCCCTTCCCTCTTCTTTCAAGCGGAATTTGTGGTTCATTTCAGAATTTCTTGCATGAGAATAATTAAAATTGTCTGTAACTCACTGGTTCTGTCCTGACTAGACATGCAGAAGCTATCGTGTGGTGCATGAAAAGGGTTGGTTATAGGTATGTACCTTTGTCCAGGAGAGGATGGTGCAATTTATTGTTATCACTGAAACTCTCAACTATGGGATGGAGGGAACGGCCTTTTCATCAAGGGTGAGCACCTATGATCACGGGATGAGAACCTGCCAGCTGGGCCTGTATATGGTCTGTAGCTCAGGAAATACCTCTATTTGCAATTCCTGGTTGACATCTCACTGTGTCAATGGAATCTTTTCATGGAAAATTTCAGCATGAAATCCTCAAAGATTTTACAAAAGCTACCTGCAAACTCTGTGTGATTTGGCATGTTTTCCTCTCAGGGGTAATTCTTTCATGACCAAATAATAATTTCATTTCATGTGGGCTTCTGCTTGTTCCTGTGCACACTTGTAAACAGAATATAGTCTATGTTTTGTAATTGGATTTGTCTATTAGCAGTTGACTTGCCACGTGTGGTCGAGTTTGGATAGATTCCATAGCAGGCTCCCTGCAGTGATGCTTCCAGTATTGCCCTGTGGGTTTGGCCCCAGATAGAGTTGGTTACTCTAACAGACAAAGCTTCCACAAAGACCCACGTACAGCTACCTACGGCATCTCCCGCTTCGGTGGCCACTAACTGTTCACACAGCAGTGTCAGAGTAGAAAACAGCAAGCCTGTGTTTTCTTCATTTCTGGAAGGACCCTGCTTACGGCAATGAATGCTTGTACAAGTGAATCTTAGGTATGAAAACCTGGTGCTTTATTATTAATATTTATGCATCTTTCTACAGTAGATGCTACATCACTGCTTGATCCTATTCCAGTTTACAGTGGAATTAGGCAGCATTCTGCATTCAACTTGATCTTGAAACCCTTTTCACTTATTATTCAAAGTTTCTTTGTATATTCTGAAACTCATTCTTTCTTTCCCCAAAACAGTTCTTACTCCATAAAAAGGAAAGAGAATACATTTCTTTGTAAGACATTTGAATTTATCCTGCTGAATAGGCACGGTCTGATATTTTTTACAGTAGTTCATTTATGGCATTTTATTAGGTCTCCTGGGCACTTTATTTGCACATTACATTTTGGTAGCTCAGAGGACTGTGCAATTTGCCTTCTATTTTTATGCTTAGCAAGCACAGAAATGTATAAACGTTAAAACAAACCTTGCTATTTCTAGGCCCTGTCAATGTCTGTAAGTATGTGTAGGACTTCACACAAACTCTAAGAACTTCTATTTTTCAAGTTTGCTATGTATCTAAAACTACCTTTGAACATGAGTCACGTATTAAGTGATGGTATAATTAACTAATGCAGTTTATCAAACCCTCAATTCAATCATTCTTTTTTCCTGCTTTGTTTTTTATAAGGATTTTGAACAGCAGCTCAAGATGAATGGCTATGAGAAAACCCGGGTTTTGTCAGGTGCTGGTTTTGTCTGTCTTTGGAGTCTGAGAAAAAAAAGGCTTATATCATGATGAGGATGAATTTTAGACATTGATTTACCTTTTATGTTTACTTTGAATTACTAAAATTAATAAGCATTTTAAAAAATTATTTGCAAATGGCCAAGAGTTGTAGCTTCCAGCTCATAGATACAGTTTTTCTCTAAGATGAACAAGTGAAACTGTGACCAGGCAGATGTGTTTTTGGCAGCCAGGCTGCTGTCATAATGTTTCCCATAAACACCCAGACACAAAATTGAGTGTTCTGGCCTTGGTCAAAGGAATGTCCAGAAGCAGGACCACAAGAAAGGTTATTTAACGCCAGTGGTTATTGTTGGCAGGCATGGAAGGTAAAGAAGCCCAAGCTGTTTGGGAAGAAGCTTTACTGCAAATAAAGGATTTGATTATTAAAAAATTCTCTGAAACAAATATCATAAAGATTTAAAGCCATGGAAGTTGCAAATGAAGATGTGCTCTCTAGGAACACTCAGTGTTCTGACCATTGTGATGAGAGGCCCAGAAATCCATCCATCGCCCTTTCACATTAGGATATTTCAGTGCTGTTTTTACTGGAGGTGGACACAATGCTGCTTGTTTGCATCTTCTTCATTCCTTTTAAGCCTTATTGATGTTTCTACTGACCCAGAGCTTTGAATAACTTTAACTGAAACAATAGATAATATCCAAAATAACAAGCACTCATATTTACAGCAGTTAGGAGCTCAGGTTTTAATTTTAGTAGTTCCTTGAAATCCTAGTCCCAAGCCATGACTGCACTGTTTTACCTTGTGTGTTTGCACAGCAATATGCCCAAGTCCCTCAGGCAGTGCAGTAAATCCCAGTTAGAGTCCCTGAACAAACAAACGAAAAGTTCACCTGTCCCTTTTGTAAATGCTGCCGCTCGGATCATATTGTCCCTGTCTGTGCTCTCATCAAGCAGAATGCAACCAACCCCAGATGCTCTAACTTAGGGTGCGTTTAAGGGTGGGTTGTACCCTTCACCCAACAAACCTGATCTATGGGAAGGAATGCAAACTCCTCAGTGCCAAACATTTAGGTTTTCCTAATGGAAGCACCATGCTGGGATCTCTCTCAGAACTCCTTACAGCCTTGCCTTTTTCCTATCATTCTCTGAAGATTTTCCAAATAAGAGAGAGGCATGAATAGAGTCTGAACCCAAATCTGCAAAAATTGGGTTCCCATCTTAATTCAGGCTGGAAAGAACAGTTTGAGGAAGCCAGGAGGAGCTGACCAAGTACTGCAAACAATATTCTCCATCAGAGCTGGTGATGTTGTCTGCACCAACAAACTGATTCCTGCTGGTGTTCAATTTCCTTCACTTGTGTGAAATATTTGTTTAGGTACTTCATCCTGATTTAATTCACGTGAATGGCACAGTTCAATATCCTTAAATCAAGCTGCTAAGACGTTATGAGTGTAAATTATTAAAACAATTTCATAAAGATCAGGAGGCAGAAAAAGCCCGTGTGAACTGTTTTGTGGTTCAATTTCAGTTTTCCATTTCAAAGGAAGCCATTGAACTATGCAATTATTTGTTTGGAGGCCCTTGGAAGCACAAGCTAAGATGACAGAGTCCTTCAGCCCAGACCCTGGGCATGGGGAGGAGGGGAAGGAGTGAGGATATTTGCTGATGATGCCTGGGTTAAAAGCCATTGTGGCACAAAGCTTTGCCCAGGGTCACACAGCAAGCTCATAGCAAATGCAAGAATAAACCTAGAATCCCAGCTCGGTACACTATCCTGTAAACCCCATTGACTTAGCAAGAGAACTCATGTCCCTCAGTGTAATTAATCTACTCAGTAATTCTGTGAGAAATTTAAGTGCAAGCAAAACCGAATGCCAAGAGAAGTGACGAATTCTGCTGTGGCTTGGGCTATTTACTTGACTCAGGAGAGGGTGTTTCCCTGAATGAATCCAGGAGGTGTTTTGTGTCTCCTCTTTGTCTCTTTGTCTGTCAGTCTCTCTGATAAGCTGTTTAAGGTGTGCTCAGAAAGATAGTGACTGAAACAGAAACAGGTGAAAATAAGTTTCTCCCTTGATTTTAAAGTGCATGAATTGAGTATTAAAAAAAACCCCCACCCTTGGCCACAAGTAGGTTACATAACTTAAGCCAGTCTAAAATTATGTGCCAGCAATTTACATGAGTTTTATGTAACTGTTTATACTGCTGTTTATTTAAAAATTACTACTTATCTTGGCGACCGCAGCAACACATCGTGCATTTGCTAGCTCTGGAATACAGGGCACCTTCATTAAAACACATAGTCACCAATATATTAAACATAGAAAAAAACCCTGCTCTGACATAACGTGAAGTGTCAGATGGAAAGCCGCAACAGCGAAGACATTCAGCGTTCACGACAAAGCAGGCCTTTGGGGTGTTCAGAACAGGACTGGAACATGCTCCATCCTTAATTCACCCAACAGCTTTCAGGTCCTTTACAGCACAGTTGGTTCAGTCTACAAGACCAGCTCTTGTTCCTGGGCTCTTACAAAGGACCTTCTTCATCTTCAGATTTTTATACTTGAGCATTTTTATATTCAGCATTTAAAGTGCTGAGTTTAGCAAACCTTTTCTTCTTTCTTAAAGTCCCACGTACTTTAAAGATACAAAGGGTTGATATTTTCTGTTTACTACCAGAACAGTCTCTCCCATCTCTCTCTCTCTGGAAGAAGGCAAAGATTTAGCAAAATCTTCCCTATGGGTTGCTTCTGCACAAAGTTACGTGATTTTTAGATCCCGGTTAATCATATGAGTAAGACCATGGCTGTGCAGCTTGGTGTTGGTACCAGAAAGAGGTATACATATCTGACATAGCCAGAAAGTGCGAAGAACACTGACCAAATAAATCTAATATAGGTCACAGGAGTTTGTCCCTTCTTATTTTGGGACCTGCTGAGTGGTCAAGATCCTCTACCTCTCCTTGCCTTCATTTTCCCACCTATAAAACAGGGACACCGGTATTCGTGTCTTTCTAAATGGCTTAAAACCCAATGAATGAGTATAGTAGACTATTATGTATTATTTTTAGACAACCATATGGTAGAAAGCTGCAATCTGGAAAATATAACAGGAGATATAAACTTAATAAGTAATAAATTACTAAAGCTGATTTGCATTTCTTTAAAACTATATCATGTCCAACCTTTCTCACTTGTATCAGTAAAACCATAGAGGAGAAAAGTTTGTTAAAATCAAAAGTAACCGAAATATTCCAAAATCTTTTATGAGTTTCTTTCTGACAGATGCCATGAGTCAGAGAATGACATTCTGTCAAAAATAGCAGTGCTGCAGTGTATCCTGTTGATATGTTTTCAGTAGTACTTTGAAACAAGGGGGAAAAAGAAGGCACTGTTCCAACACAGCTGTTCAAAAAATATTTATTTTTCAGTTATTGGAATTTTTATTGAAACTGTGGGGCGAGGGGGTTTCCAAAAGTGAGGTTTTTAAATGTATATATTTGAAAATTGAATTTGGAGTAAGTTTGCATACCCCATCTTGCTAGGTAAATATCCTTTAAATGGGGCATTCTCAATCATAACGATAACCATAACCTCATCCACGAGCTAATATCCTATTCCTGTCTTCTCGGTTTCATGGGTGTCCACCAACACAGGGGCAGCTAAGAAAAGTGTAAAACCCTGGCGTGACTTGGCTGTACGGCGAGAAGCAAAGCTGCGCCTCAGCCTGGCAGCCCACGAAGGCTCAGCCAGTCCAGGGGATCAGAGTGTTCCTCAGTGTCACACGGAAGGACTAGGTGACTTGGTCACTCCCCTTAATGACTTCAAGTGACTGGGAGATCCCTGTGTCACCCAGCAAGCAGATGAGGGTGTTTGCCCTGGATGTGTGGTTTCCTTACGATGTGAGCTGGGGTAGCAGCTTGTCTTAGAACGCCCGAGTAAAATTGTGATTTATTATTCCAAAACCCATTTCCTCAGCCATTTTCTGAGACAGCTTTAAAGGCAACGTCAACCTTTTCTCCTCTTGGTAACAGCTTCTCTCACTGAACTCAGTGCTCCTTGATTGTTCCTGAGAACAAACTGTTGCCAGTGACAATACTATATGGGGACGTTCCCGTGCTTGCAAAGATGTAGGGTCGCAATCGTGTTTAGATGAAGGTAATAAGTTCCTCTTCAGGCAGCATGTTAGGATCTCTAAGTATTAGGAGCATTTTTCTAAATGCCAGAGTACAGATGGAAGGGTTGAGGAGGAGACCCACATCAAGAACAGGACTGCAACGTTTATCTGTCTGAGCTACCCAAATTTAAATACACCTCTTGACCTACCAGTTTATGTTTGGTCTCTCTCCAGTCCATAGAACAGCTAAAAATGTTGAAAGCTCAGAAGCAGCTTAAAGCTGCTTATTTCATGCTTGGCTTTTGTTTTGTGCTGCCTAAAGAGCAACCCTACCCCTCACGCTGAGAAGCGCAGTCTGTCCTGCTTGGAGATTTTAACGAAGACAGGATTTGTTGGCAGAATCTGTCCTGAGTGACACTGTCTTGCTTTATTTGAAGAGAAAAGTCGCATCCAAAGTGATTGTAAGCCTGTCCATAACATGTTCAGCAGTTCAGACAGGATTTCTTCAACTCATCCTTCTGGAAAACCGACAGCATCTCTATGTCAGCAGCACATCAACAGTGTCCCCAATGGTTTAATACAGCAGAGAAACAACCTCTGAAAATCACAGTTCACAAAGGAAGCTCTGACAGGCCATCAAGTTCAATGGTACCTATAAGTGTTCCTATAATCAAGTTGTCAACAAAGCTCTGCAATACAGTCCCGTAACAGTCTTTACTTCTTCATACTAATGTACAGACATAACTTCCACTAAATGTGTCAGTAATTAGGTATTTAAAACCCATGGAAAGCTTGAAAATATACACTGGAAAAGTTCAAAGACAACAGGCAAAACCAATATCCTTTTCACTGCAGTAAATACAAAAATGCTGCAGAACATGCTGTGCATTCAGAAACTGCAATCACAGAAAAGGAGCAATTAGGAGAGAAAGGAAAAATGAGTTGTGCTGTGATACTTGCCTGTTTTAGAAAAATGTGTTGGCAGTTGAATGTTGTATACACTGAGCAAGAAATTCTTTGAAGTCTTTTTCTTTTAACATCAAAATATCACTATGATGCAGCTAGAAGATGAAAATTCCACATGATGTAATTAAAATACCCGTGCCTTCTGGTCTAGTCTACATTATTAATTCTAACGCTAATAAATATGTAAATAAAGTACCTATAAACTATTTTGTGAATCTTGAAGGGAAGGCTTTGGGGTAAATACTGTTGTTTGGTGTAAATCCAGAAAACTGATGGGATTTTCCTGTGTCTACAGTAGAATAATTAAACAGATTAATTTCACTATGGTTTTGATTGGTGTTCCTGGAAGTTTGAGCTGAAGGTATGAGTCATTAATTCCCAGAGGTGTGACTCCAGGATTGACCTTACCTCTAATCATGGTAGCTGTCATTACTGAAGTACAATTTAAGAAGAAGGGACTGTTTTCCTACCTGGAGCCATCAGTTCCTCACTTACATTTATGATTTTTAAAATCATCCAGTAGTTTTTCACGGTCTGTTTGACACTATTTTATGCACACATTGATTTTTGCAACTACTAAGGAAAAGTCCTGACAGCAGGACTGCTGATTTCATAACCTCTTAAGCAGGAATTTGAGTCGTCTGTACAAGTTGATGGGAGCACTTTGGTGAAGGTACACGTTATAATTTAAGCTGTGGGACAGGTTGGGAAGGATGTGTCAGCCTAGCACCACTTAATTCACTTCATAAGTGGGTATAACCTAACAGGTCTCCTTGTGGAGCTCTGTAATTTTGGTGACCACAGGAGAACCAGGCGTGGACGAGAGCGCCAGAACCCACTGAAACCAAAGAGACTCTGGTGAGTGTCGGGTCTGGTCCAAGGAGGATGTTTCTACACAAATTAGCCAAGACTTGGTGATGAGAGTTTTGGGGACCTGTGGAGGCAAAAGGACAGTCTTTTAGCAAATCCAGTTGCCAAGCAGTACATTTTGTTTTGGAGGTACAGACTGCCAAATGCATTTCCAGGCCCATACCTTCTACATGCTCTTTTCCACTACTTCTCTTTCTTTAAATGAAATTGTTAAAATGAGAACAAATGCTGACCGAATGTAATTTGTATTACAGTGTGTTTTGAAGCATTCTTTCCTGAAAAAGCTTTTGAGCAATATTTTGCTTTTCTCTCTCATACACAGAGGTATAATTTAATTATTGTGTGAAGTTTTGCTGAACATTATTGTTAAACATGACTTCTAGTATCCACATGGAGTGGGAAACTGCTAGGAGAAAAATTAACCTGTGAGTGATTCAAGTACTTTGATTTTTTTCTTGGACTAATGTCTGATTTGATTCTTTTCTTCCTATTTGTTTCCTAGTGGAATGGAGCTCTTCAGAAGACTTTTCTCCTTTAGTTGGTGAAATAATTCTGGATAATCTTGAGTCTTTAAGGTGCACCATCACGGGTCTCAGAACGGTGAGTGTAAAACTCATTTAGAAGCCAAACAGAGCTTCTTCCAGTGCTGTGCTGTTAGAGAAACTCTGTTAAATAAAACAGGAAAAAAGGGAGTCCTTATTCCTGAAGTCTGATCATAAGAGTTCCCAGGGTTCTGCTTGGGTAGAAGAGATTGTGGTTTGTGGGTCAGAATTGATCTGTTCTGATAGCCCTTAGTATATCACGTGTCCTGGAATCTTTGTACTGTCTGTCATAGTGAATAAGTGGATGCTGCTCAAAGCTCTTTGTTTTCCAAGGAAAACACGTTTAGAAGGGTCTGCTCTCCAGTTATTACATCCAGGATTATGAGTCAGGTGATAGTTTTCACTCCAGTTGTTTCCATTTGCAGGGCCAGAGGTATTATGTCCATGTTTCAGCATACAACATGAAAGGATGGGGACCTTCACGTAAATCTACTCCTGCGTATGCTTCTCCTTCAAGTAGGTGGCATTTGTCTCCCCTCCTTGGTTGATTAATAATGTTGTTTGTAAGCATTTCTTCCTCTTCAAAGAATAGAAAATGATAAATTTTCTGGAGCTGCATCAGCTGAAGAACAGACTCTTGTACAGCAGCTGCTAGTTATTCAGCTAAATATTCCCAAAGAACAGAGCACTCCTGGCAAGATGGGTGGCATTAAAGACAGTAGCTTTGTATGATACAAACTTTTGCTTTGAGCAGATTGCATTGTTTTCCCTGTCCATTTCTTATCCACTGTTAGCAACCTTCAGACAATATGTGCCAGTTCCAATACTTTGGAATGTTAAGAGAAGGTTTTCTGCAGATTTCAGTGCACCCACGCAAAAACTATAGAGAGAATTAAGTTCAGTTCCCATGTTCAGTGTCGCAGGGATTCTGGGCTTTGGAGCAGCAGAAAGCCTTGTTGGCTTTAGGGCTGTGTTATCATGTGCAGCTGCTCACAACTCAGGGAGGTCCCTGCCCCACCAGGGAGAGCAGTACCACCCCTGGGAGTGCTCCTGAGCTGCCTGGGACAGTTTCACTGGAGCAGTTTCTCTGGAAGGCTGCCAGGGTAACAGAAGAGCTGTAGGAAAGCAGGAGCATCACTTGATAGATATGGGATATTTTGTGAGTTTATAGCAAAGAGTTTTCTCATGGCTATGTGTGTATGTTTTCTTTGTCAGTGAACACAGAAGCATTAAGCAGACTCAGTTCACTGCATACAGAGAGCAGGCAAGAATGTGGTATTTTCATTTAGTACCCTAGTGACACACGCTTAAGCTTTACAGAGAGACAGTCAGAGTCTAAATGCAAAATCTTTCATTAATACTAACATCAGAACTTTAGCTTGAGAGACAAGATGCTATTTACTGCTGTAGTTACTGGAGGCAGAGCTTCTTTATGCCTGTGACTGCCTCCACGACTGGTTTTGAAAACCACCAGGTTTGTGCTTGGCAAGTAGGCAGCAACCTGAAATTACACCAGCATTGCATAACACAATATGTCCCTAAGCTGAAAATTAAACGTGAATACATTAATACTCTGCAAAGTTGTCTGTAATAGCAGCAAGATGAACAATCAAGGAAAATTAAAGCTTCGGGGCTTAATCTTGATCCATTCTGGTCCGAGAGTACCTAAGGTTAGTGACATCCTTGGAGATGCATCTGTGCAGCATGATAGTGAATGTCTGCCGCTGCCCTCCAGTTCCCCCCACAGACACAGCCTGGAAACTGGTGGCCAGTGCTGTGCAGCTGGTCTGTGATACCACAGAGAAAGTAGCATTTCCAGGCTTACTCGCTTGCATGAGTGACAGACAAATGGGGGAAACTAGTCTGATTTCCATGTCATTTTTAAGGTAGTCAGCAATCTGGAGGCTCAGAAAGTTTGGAAACCACTGGAATAGTGAAATCACAAGGTTGTTTGAAACTCTACCAGCTTGATGACGCCAGAGCACTTTGAGACTAGGGAGTTCCAGTTGGCTCCTCTTGACAGCTCACAGGAG
Source organism: Clamator glandarius (assembly GCA_033459285.1). NCBI lineage: Eukaryota > Metazoa > Chordata > Aves > Cuculiformes > Cuculidae > Clamator > Clamator glandarius. The sequence continues at coordinate 1,659,145 of JAUNZM010000326.1, read as the reverse complement.
ATCTAAGAACTGGTCTCCACACACAGAGCTGTAAATGCAGCTGGCCCTTGATGTCTGCAATAGCGTACAACACACAGGACAGCCACACTGCAGCTGTTCCAACTGCCCACAGGCTATCAGGAGAGCAAAGGTCTTCTCTCTTCACCCTTTCATGGGGCTTACTTTAGCTGCTACACCAAATGACAGCAAATATATATATATATTCCTGACATAGTGAGCCCATTGGAAGGAATGCTTGACTCCAAACTTGCACTAGAAATCAGATCTATGTATTTAGTGAGTGAGCAAACTGTTTGTTGGTGTCTGTGAATGCTCCACAGCCTTTATGCCAGCAAGATGGAAGCGTGCCTCTCCCCTGCAGACAGATCTCTTAATACCTTGATCTACCACTCCTTTGAGTCAGAGAACCAGTGCAATACTTTTTTCTCATTATAATGAAAGTATGAAAACAGTCAAGTCTGGAATTAAAAAGCACCTCTCTGACACACACAATTTCATCCTCCTCTTTTGTGACAAGACTGTTTCTTAAAATGCAGATTGAGATTGTAGCTAGCAGCAAAGGAGTGTAAACAAAACCTTCGGTAGGTTGAAGGTATGTGGGACAGAAGTCACAGGTTCTTGCCTCACAAGTGCAGTGCTGAGCGGAGCGCAGGAACTGCCTTTGTTCAGGCCCCTGCTGGGAGTGGATTTTCAGAACTGATTTTACTCAGAGGACATGTGTCTGGCTACAGCGCTAGCTCTGAGTGTAGGAAGATGTTCATTCTCTACTCTGCAGCCAGCTTCATAAAGATCAGTAGGCATTTGGCCTCCCAGTATCCCATCAAACTACAGAAGGAGCAGTAGTGGAATCTCAGGTACCGAGAGCATCAGCACAGACTGAGAGAAGCTGAGACACTCCTGTACCAAAGAGAAATAGAGACCAAAATTAGAGACCAAAGAGAAATAGCCATTGTCTAGTCAGTCACTATGGGAGCTTCTAGGAAGTGATTGTGAGCTCTTTGTTAATAACCATTATGATTAATTACCTACCTGGCACAAGGCAAAGGAAACTTATTGTACAAGTAACAACAGCAGACTTAAAAACAGCTGCCGTTTTCCTGCATTCCCAGATGTAAAACTCCTCTAAAGCCAAGAAAATTCAGAGGCAAGAAAATATTTTAAAAACTTCTCCTATTCCTTTGTGTTTCATTTCTGTTTATTTCCTTTGTTCAATAGACTGGAAAGACTGCAGTGGAATAGAAGCTCGGCACAGGGGACACACTGAGGCCCTGGAACGTCTCCTTCAGCAGGTTCGAGCAGCTCATCAGCATTATAATTGCAGAGGTAAGGATAAATATCTATGTGGTAGGGCATCAGCTGAAGCCTCTGTGGCGCCTGTAATTTTAGCAGTTTTCTAACTAGGTCATACCTTCTCATTCATCAGGAAAGGAAAGATATTAATATTGGCCCATCTGGAATCACTTTAGTGCACTATCTTGCTCTTAACCCTTGAAATTAGGTCGATGAAAACATTTCAGCGCTCGAATGTGCACAGACACATACACACCCTTTCTCCCTCTGTGCCCTACACACCTATTGATTTGGGTTTTCCTAAAAATTAGTTTCACATAGGAATCCACTAAAATCTCTTTTATTTATTCATATAAAGAAATACTTCAGAGAGTTAACAAAAGTTTTGGATCAGAAGAGGGGACTTGGCTGCCTCCAAATGGAAGACACTAAGTGCTATAGTGGATGTGATGCCAATCGATAATGAAAAAATACTTGTACAATGCAGTGGGGAGATAAGACTGCTACATTTTCAAACAGAATGAATCAAAACTAGGAGAGAGTTCAAATCTCAGCCAGGTCTTTGCTCTTCATTCATGAGAAACAGACTGTGCCTTTAATAGCTCAAGAGCCAACGTAACAGCTTGGCATTCTTTTTAAAACATATATAAAAACTCCTGTTCTATACGGGTTGTTGAAAAGTACTATTTATTTTCTTAAAACAAACTTCTAACTGGAATAATGCTTCATTGCAAAGGAACTTATTTTAAACTGAAAAATTGAACTACCATGAAGTTTTCATTTTTCTTCACCTACTAAGACCATTATGTCAAGCTGCATCAAGTGATTTAAAATCATAGAAATCCTTAGGGCTAAAATCATCTAGATGAAATGGAAAGATGTGGCCTTTGTTCTTTACGTGCAGATATGTCACTATCACAGTGATCCACAGTCCACCACAACCCATTGTAACCATAGCAACTTAAACTGTTCAGCTATTTTGCTTGGAAAGGGAAAGAAGATACTGCAAAAAAAATGTCGTTTCTCTAATTAAAAGTCATACAAACATTATCACTTGCAGGTGGTCTTGGTACTGAAAATACAGACGATATATTCTGTCTCTTAGATAGCTTTTTCAAGCTATTAAAGTAATCTTTTTTCCACAGTACAGTTTTTTCCTTTCTGAAGTTAGTGCATATCTCAGGTCTTTTCGGCCACCTTCCTAGTCACTGGGGAGTAAGTGATGGAACATCTGAGAATATTCTCGGTTTAAATTGTTTTACTGACATACCAGCCCAGAACAGAAGCAGTTATAAACAACATGCAGAAAATCCCTCCTTTTGGGAATCTGATACCAGTGCCTGGTTCTTATATAATAAAATTCTGCTCCTCCAGGAATTAACCCCAGTATGAAAGCAAAATGAAGATAACTCTGTTGTTGATTTCCTAACTCCTTTTCCTTAAATAATAAATAGCAACAATAACTAAAATGTGGTTCGCTCAGAAAATATTCTTGCATGTCTGAAAGAGGATGTGAGAGCTCTCACGTGGCAGAACTGCACGGTGGAGTCAGCTTGAGCAACACCCTCGCTTCCAACCAAATCAAATCTCATAATTACATGTAATGCCAGCATTACACAGTAGTGTAGTTTGGATAAATCAGGATTGTAACACAATAGCAAAGCCTTTGGAACTTGTCTGAAATCTGACTGATGTCAATACCTCGTATTTCAGTACTCTGGTAAAGAATAAAGACAAAGAGTTGCAGAAAAAGTAAGAACTATGATGTCACTTTGACCGTGAAATTTGATTCTGGTATTTATCAGACTCAGTGAAATCTGAGGAGTTTGATCAAGGATCTGAGATAAGTTACTGTATATGACTGAAAAACCCAAATAAAGCCCAACTGAAGGCTTTTACTTCATATAATACAGAGGTCTGAGCTAGATTCTTCTTGCAAATTATCATGATTCGACTGGCATGGATAGGAGTCAGCATGGATGTGCTCTTATACATAAGCTAAGGACCTGCCCAGGCATTTATCCATTTTTACCACACTTTTCTTTACCACACTCTTCTTCCATTACACATTACTATCATAACCTCCATCTTTCTCATTTGTTTTACAGACATCAGTAAATAGCTGGACACTTTTTGTAGAGTATCCTTGAATCTGCTTACAACCGCTGAGTTGCTGTGGTTTATAGATGAGAACAAAATCAAGCTCGGCACCAGTTAAAGTTAGGTGAACCCAGAGGCAGCACTTAAACCCACGGTCCTGGCACTCTGGCTTTTCACTAAGTGATTCTGATGTGGAACATCCCATCCATGCTGCTCGGGCTGGCTGAAGGAGAGTAAGGGAGGTGGAAAAAAACTGAGAATAATTGATCTAAAAGGTCCGAGGTTACTGGGCTAACATAGGCAAAAGCCTCTGAGCACAGAGGAGCTAAAAGAGCGAGGCTGTGTGCTGGCGCTCCAGTGTGATCTGGGAGTGTTAAATTGCCTGGATTCCAGGCAGCTCTCCTGCCCCAGACTGTTCATTCAGGCTTTGCACTGCAGGCTGCCTTTTGCCCAATGCTTTGCATCGGGGGGGGCTGGTGAAAACAAGCTTACAAAAATACCAGGAAGAATACACTGGAATGTACAGTGAGTTTAAGAGCTTTTGGAATTAGATCAGCTGTTGCTTTTGAACCTGCTCTGTGATATGATGAAATCTCTGAGGGAATTACTTAGGAAGCTTTGCTTTCATATGTTTAATCTTCTGGAAAACCCTGGTGATTACAAACAACAGTCATCCATTTGTCTTCATAATACCATGCTGCAGACTATCATAACTGAATTACTACAATTGTATGTCCTGGCAAAACTTCAAATATATTTTTTAAGTATTTTTTTTCTTGTAGATCAGTCTTCCTAAACAATTCTGAGTGGATTAAGTAATTATGTGATGCTTCATTAAGAAAGGAACCCAACTCTTCAGTAAAATGCTTACTAGATACTTTATTTATGAAATTTGGTTGAAATGTTTTTTGTTAGACAAGTCAGAGGTGAAATAAAAATGTTCCAGTTGTAATTTGATTCATGAGCAGAGCATACGATTTTCTTGCATTTAACAAAGGGAAGGATCTCTGATTCCACAAGGCATTTAAAATGTTTAGATTATAATTATTTGTGTGAATATGCAAAAGCAGGCCAGGAGCTACAGAATTTTCCCTTGAAAGACATTCCACCTTGAGGTGAGCTAATACAGAATCTGTCATGATCTCAAGCTATTGAGGTGTCTGGCACTACTTACGCCTTTAACTTCTGCGAGGAATTCTGTTTCCACGCACATTATCCCAGTGCCAGTTGCCTGCACTGCTAAAAATGTGTTGCTTTAAATTGAGTTTGAATTTGTCTGGAAGTTTCTGCTATTTAATGTATCTCCATAAGGTTACACAATTATTGAACACGCTAAAGCCCATTTTATGCCCCCCACTAGGATTTTAGTGGGATCCTGCTCCATTTGTGCTAATATGCTTTCTTATTCAGGGTCACCCTGAACGATGTTTAGGTGTTTGCCAGGCTGCCTGATTTGTGGGGCTAAGATCTCAGATCATCTTGCACTGAGGTGATTCCATTTACCTCACATCTGCCCCACTTGAGGAGAGGCACCCGCTTGTCTAGTGGCAGGACAAAGAATTCCAGATGATCTTCCTCTTCAGAGAACTGGCACGGCATAACAGGCTTTTCTCCGGAGCAGAGCCCCCAGACGCCTGCTCGCAGCTGGAGGATGCAACTTTGGCTTTCCTCTACCACAACCAACTTACATTGATTTTAAGAGTCTGTTGTGTTTAAGTGAACTGAAAAGAAACATTTATACACCCTACCTGAGAGGAGAAGAACCGCTAATATTGTAAATACACCTTTATTGTTAATTGCCTATTTCGATCAGATTTGAATGCTTCTGGTCTAAATCAAATCACTGGGAATTCTCTAATATTGGCCACTTTGTTCACTCCTGAGCTTCTATTAAAATAACTCACGGCTCTGTTGCTGTATCATTTATTAATATAAACTTATTTTGTTGCTGCTGGTGCTTGATAAAGGTTACTCAGTGTTATTTATTAGTTAATTAAATAACAGACAAAACTCCATTTCCTGTAGATCCAATTTATTCTCTAACATCAGCTCTGTGGTTTTGGGCTTCTAAACATGCTATATTGTAAAACAAAAGCAAATAGCAATGTAGGATTGTTTACAGTTTCCATCTAGTTTTACATTATTCTTCTTGCCATTGGCTTCTGCAAAGCTGTGGACTAAACCCAAACCACTGAAGAGCCCAATAACGTAAATTCCACAGTAATATCTGCCCTCTTGTTTTAATGCTGTAGTCTCTGGGTGTTTTATACAGAATTATGTTGCTTTGCCTAGAGCAATTTCCTCCTCCATTCCCTCTTCCCTTAATAGAGAAGAAAATAAAAATTGCAACATTAGAATGAAATTTATATTCCTAAATTGGTCTTAACCTTGGAAGAAGGAAACAGTAAGACAGGAGTTTTCATGCAGCATTTGGTTTACATTACTGTGATACAATGAAAAGAGTTCACAGTCAAATCAAAATTATCTGAGGAGGTATGGATAGAAAAACAATTGGATTTGTTTTAAAAGAAAAAACACCAAACATCAGTTGCATCAAAGGAGCAGTTATGGGGTTGGATGAGCCCTGTTAAAACTAAACCGAACAGTGCATTGGAAAATATGTCATGGAGAACAAGTTTACACTGGAAAGACAATGGATTTGATGATCTAATATGCCTCATACATCTGAATTGTATAATTTCACCCCCAATAGAACTTTGTTCCCTTTGTACTCACTGTTCAGCAGAGTGGTAATTACTGCTAACAATGTGTCTTCTTTCTGTGGTTTTCAACGTGCAAATTATGGTGCAAATTTATTCATCATTTAAAAATACACTGAGCACTTCCACAGATGGGGTTTGACAAGAGCGAATTTAGATGTTCCTTGAATGTTCAAACTTAGAACTCACTAGGGAGACACAGACAGACACCTCCTATTCCGCACGGGAGGTAGGTGGGAAAGATGTTACTCTGAACACATCTAGGCAGCAGCTTTCAGCAAACAGCTCCTCGTGAGCCGTGCTTCTTCCCCACTGGAGAAGGGCGTCCCTCAAACTGTTTCACACTTCCCTCTGATCGGGTATCCGTGCCTCATCCAAATAAACAGTCAGGTCCTGGGAAAATGAAATGTAGCTCCACAGTTACATTTTTCTTTCCATCTTTCTTCTCAGATCAGAGTAAATAGCCGAAGAATTTATTCCTTTTTTTTTAATTACGTTTTTCTGCTCTTTCTCTTACAACCACATTAAACAGGAGGGCAAAAACCCCACCAAACAGTTTTAAGCACCTGTTCCTTTTAAATGCCATATGTGGACAACAATACTGAAATTATTACACAATCCTGCATGTTCCTGACTGCCATCTATTGGCACACCCTCTGCAATCTGCTTGCGGACGCACAGCTGGACACAGCTGTTTCACAGAGCTTGTGAGTTCAGTTCCTCTGAAAGGTTTTTCTTTGGCTTACAAGGAAAACTCAGACCAACCATGAGAGAAAGAAAGACATTAAGTCAAACTCGTGAAAGTGAAAAATAAAACAATGCCTAAAAATTTAACTATATTTTTTAGAATATCAGTCAAATATTTCAATTTAAACTGCTCTTCTGTTGAAAGAGCTGGTCCAGAGACCCTCGCAGGCACACAGCAGGTCTCAGCTTTGACATGAAGCGAACAAATGAGTTAAACACCTTTTCCTTGGATTCCAGATTACTAGGGAGCAAATGTGAAAGCTTTGGAGCAATATCAGTGAGTGGAAATTGATGTGATGGGAAAAAAAAAAAACATCCAATCAAGAGATATACATTTAATGCTATACAGAGAAAGATGAGGGTCAATCTAGTTGTTTCCTTAGAGCTTTTTCTTAGGTCAGACTGGTGATGCTGTGATGTTAATGGTTGCCAGGGCACCAGTTGTTCAGTTCTTAGAAGCTTAAGCTATGTATGGACAGAAACTGGGGAATTACAACACCCTACAATGCTGACTGATTATTCTCTGCTTGAGTTTTTCGGACAATTTGCAAAACTCGTACCCATTCTGAACATTAAGAGGCTGTGGTACTGGTTTACCTATTTTTACCAAGTCTGAGTTTGCTGTAAGGAAATTGTTTGCTGTCGCCTGCCACTAAGATAATGAAAATATAAACAAAATGTTGTATTTAAGCATGTTTCTAAGTGTTGACTTTTGAAATGATTATAGTGGGAACTGACTGAAACTCTGTATTGTGTTTCAAAAGGCAAAAGTGGTTTATGAGACGCCAACTGACATTTAAGCGCTGGGTTTGGTTTGTTTTTTGTTTTCCATTTTAGAAAGTTCTAAATTACAGAACGCCGGCCGCAAGCAATCGGTTTCCAGAAGCCTGAAGCACCTCTTCCATTCATCAAACAAGTTTGTGAAGACTCTGAAACGGTTTGTCATTTGTTTTATCTCCCAAACATTCTGAGTTTCAGCTGGTAGTTGTTGTTCCTATGTAATAGTGAAGAGCACCTTAGAAATATACGTAAAGATTCCACTACCAATGGAATAGAGAACAATCACAATGAACCTGGTAAAATCACATACCTGTAAGACTGGTGCAGCTGAAAATAATGCTCCAGTTCCTACTGGAATCAATAGAAACTTTTAATTGCTACTGTTGGAAATGGATTTGAATTGCAATAGAGTGAAATATTCTGTGCTAACACAAAGGGCAGTTATTGAGGAATTTTGGAAGTATTGCCTCTGTGGCTGCTCAATAATGAAACTATGTTATTTATTTCATTCATAATTTGAAATGCAGGGCTCAGATACCATGTTTTAGCAGTCCATCGGCAATGAGCGACACATCTAGAATTCTCTCACATCTTTAGCTAGGTTTGCAATGTAATGTGACCCAAACAACCCTCAGCCTTGATAATTTGTTGTAGCAAATGGATGCTGCTTATTCCAGATTATTTCTTCTTTCATTGCCAGGAGTGTTCAGTTTGCTTTTACTTCTTTGTATTTTTATAAGGGTTTGATTCTTTCAGAAGAGCTCTCCAGAGTCTTTAAATTCCCTATGGCAGCTACTTAACGTATGTAACAAATTGCAAGGGTAAATATTGAAAGGAATGATCTCTATAAACAGTTTTGCAGATATGCTGGCCAAATTATGCTCAATTACACTAATGTAAATCCATAACAACCCACCTGATTTCAATTGAGTTACTTCAGATTTACTCTGAAGTAAATGAGGGCAGAACTAAGCCCATTATTGATAAAAAGTTTTGGTAAGATTTCTGATTTCTAAAGGGCATAAAAGCCTCCATTGTGTCCTGTTTGCTCTGGCAAAACTCTTACTAAAACTGATGTCAGTGGCTTGCACAGGTTCGTCATTTCTTAGATTCCTGTAATCTCACATCATCTAAACTGATAAACTCCCCAGATATGTTTCAGAATTCCCTGGCTGAAACTGCATGATCTGTTTAACACAGAAGTTAAGACCAGACAATTCGATTTGTCTCCTCAGAACTTAACAGTTACGATGACTAAAATTTGGTGCAGATTTGAACCAACAAGAAAAACATTTGACAATGTTTCCTTCTTTCTTTAGGGGACTCTACTTATCTGTTATATTTTTTTACAAAGACAATTTATTAGTAACCAATGAAGATCAAATCCCAATTGTGGAAATTGATGACTCCCACAGTAGCTCCGTGATGCAGGATTTCCTGTGGTTCGCAAAGGTAATGGGAGCCAACTTTCATATCTTGCTTCTACAAATTCATAGCTAGCTACACATGAGCCTTAGCTCATCATTCTGAATATATGAAATGATGTCATTAAAAAGCTGAACAATGAAGTGCTTTACATTTCATTTATGTTAAAAAGCAATTTTTCACAAACCATTTAAGTGGGTTAAATTCTGACTGGGCTGCTGACAGTGACACAATAGGTTCTTTTAAACATATCATTCTACATAAATGATTGCTAGTTGGATATAGGAAGGTTTTATGAGCATGTAGAGGAAGATCTCAAAGAAATAACTTGAAGTTTTAAAGTTGGAATTATGGTTATGCCACCATTCAAGGTACATTTGCATTATTTTTTTATACCCCATAGAAGAGTAAATCAATTTTATACAGTCCAAAAAGCAATTGAAATAGATGGATGATATTTACAGAACAACTGCTGCGTCTGCTTCAATATCTGTTTCATGTTTATCTAAGCAACTCATTGCCACCCGCAGAAACTCAGACTAACCGATGCCCACTGATTTTTCCAAGTCCAAAACGCTTTTAGTTTTATTTCTGCTTTTGTAAACACTAAGAACAAAACTTTTTGAACTGGATATATTTTCACAGTTGTCTTGTATGTGGGATGATATCAGATGGCTGAGGCAGAACATGTCCATATCCGTGTCCTCATCAACAGCACTTCAAGCCAGGCAAAAGATGCTTTCAGCAGCAGCACAGCTCCAGGTTTGTCACACTGCATGTTTCTGGCTGTTAACTCAGTGACTCTCTGATCTCTAAGGGATAACAACACCAGCTGTCCTGTGTTTCGCCACTCCCCACTAGCCTGGTCTTGGAGCAGCAGTATCATCTACAGTGAAATGAGCTACTGAGCCTCTCTTGCCAGCTGGAAAGAAGGAGTCACATTAAAAGTAAAGTGTAGGAAAAAGAAAGAAAAGAAAAGAACTGGTCAGAGACCTATTTAGACACTTAGAAACAGAGACTAAGAGGGATTAAGTGGTGTATGGATCTTGTGCTGACCCCTCAGCACAGCTGTAAGGACAGCAGCACTACATGCACTATTTGTATCCTGTTGTCAAGGCACAGCAGCGACTCTCAGGATGGTTCCATTCCAGCCTGTGCTACAGATACAGCCTGAGAGGTTTAGAAGGGGCCACTTAATCCTTCTGTGTCTCCGTCTACTATTTGCTTTGCAAACAGTAATTACACTTTCTCCAGCAGAACATTTTGACATTTATCATAAAGCTTTTGAATAATGGGGTTCATGATAAGATGAATTCTCCAGCTGGAAGGCAGACACTTTCACAGAATATTCCCTTTCGTGGGGAAATCCATTTTCAAAATGATGTGTGCATGATTCTTACAGAAAAAGTATACCCAGGTCTCACTTTCTCCTGCCTTTTGTTTGAATGAACTCATCAAAGCTTCACAGAAAAATCTACGGAACAGGCATGGAATTAATGAAGATCCTCATATTGCCTGGCTCATGTATTAGCCATGCAGCCCTCCTTCTTGTTATTGCCAGTCCATGCAATAAGCTGGGTTTATAGCAGCTAGGAGAGCCAGACACTTTGTGGTCATTATTAAGAATATCCCTGTGGGGTTTGCTTTACATCTTCTGGTAAAGCACGCTATACAGGAGAGCGGCCTTCCTGGACAACCACCTGTCTTAACTGATTTCCCCAAAGTATCCTGAAATATATGGCATACCAGCCTGTCGTACCTTTATTGGAGGGACCACCTGCGTCCAGCAGCAGCTGCTGGTCAGTCCTTGGAGCTGCCACCAGAGCAGGGTTAACTGTATCTGCTGAATGGTCCCTCTGGAGTGGTTACCTCAGCTTAGGTAGCACACACGCCTTTGGTTAGCTCTGTTTCACCCCTCTGTGCAGACTCCCTGTAAGAGAACGTTGCTTGTACGCTCAGACTGCACTTGGAGCCAACCAGCATTCCCAGGGCACTGCGTCGTTATTTGCTGTCGGAGATAAGAGCAGAGTCTGAAGCACTGCGATACAGCAAATGTGTCCATGTGGCACATTATTCTGTTGAATTTCTGGCAAATCTATTGTCCTTAACATTTGTTGTGTTAGCTCGGTCCCCTGATGAACACAGGGATTTGTCACCGACCTGCCAGCCTCTAACAGTGTGTGGCCTAATGGGATCCACCAATGGAAGGATCCCAATAAAGTTTATACGGTTGAATACATTTTATTGAGGCAGTTAATGGACTGACTCTGCAGGAATTTAGGACAGAATGGAAAAGATCAGTGACAACACAGCTGCTAAGGGACCAGATCAGTATATTCGGAGACAACAGGGACTGTAATTTTGCCTGTTGTCACCACGAGGCAACTAAAGCAAATAAAACACAAGTGATGGGGTGCCAAGCTAGGCAAGCACAAAGTTTTCGTAGTATAGGAATTAGTCACATTTTCATATGAGTAGGTACCCCCATTCTCTATGCTGGAACATCATTCAATATATGCAGTACAGAACTGCTTGTTTTCATCTGGGTGTGCTCCCAGGCTGCAGCGATGACAACGAGAGGGCTAACATCTACCTGCAAGGATTTGTCCCACCTGTGGACACATGGATAATACAAAATGTATACTCAATTCACCCAGTGTTACTCAGTTACGGAGGCTAATGTCAAAAGGCAGAACAATTAAAAAAAGAAGAGGAGAGGTGCTCCAACTGTATGGCCTGGAGAGGGGCGCATAAAGCTAAAATAGCCACATAAAGGGCCGTCACTGTGCTAACTACCTAGGGTTTATAAACAATTTAATAATACAGTTTATAAGTAAATAGTGGCTTCTAAATACAGATAAATAATTGCAGGATAGCCTGTCTGTTTACAACGTCATTAAGTTAATGCACAACACTTCCCTAAATATAAAACATGTCACACTACGAGTGCAAATTTTCATTTTAAACTTTTAAAGTTTTCATTTATCACTGTCCAGCTCACTGCATAACTCTTGAAAAGTCACAAAGTAATGAGCATATTTTAAATGTCAGGCATTTTTCTTTAAGACATCTGGGAAACTCTTCAGTGGCTGGTCACTGGATTGACTGTGTTTGCACCTATAAGCAGATGCCTTACTGTGTGAGGAAAGGGATTTTGACTAAAATATGTATTTTATGTGGAGTCTTTTAAAATTACTTTTCTTTAATCCTCACATATTTTCCTGGAGAGCTTTACGCTGCTAGTTTGTTGGTTTCTGCCGGTTTTGCATATTCCTGATCTCTGAAGTAAAAGGGTCCACATTTCTTCAAATTCTTCTGTGTTCCCTCAAAAACACACTCCACAGTTTAGCTCTGGTATTATTTACATTCAACATAGACAGGAGGGCCTCTTGCTTTTGCTGCTGAAAATGATCTGAATAATTGTAAAACATAGAACAGAAAATGGAGATTATAGTTAATGACCTTAACAGAAAACATTTGAAGTGTTCATTACAAATGACCTGGGGATAAAGGAAGAATTTTGTCTCATCTCTGACATTCGGTTTGGGGAGGTTAAGATAAGCACTTAGCTCTTCAGCGAGTTCCTAATAGAAGGGATTCATTGATACCACAGGATTGGCCACTAGATCTACACTGAATGCTTTTGAAAATTGCACCCTTCGTCTTTACATGACTGGGCAAAAATAAGAAGCTCTGTCTGAGAAGTGAATTATTTTCCAGCATTTCCTTTTACAAATGCCTTGGGGTGGAATAGTCTTTCTGATGTTCTCCATTAAATGTTGGACTAAATGTTGCTGGACCAAATACATTGGAGGACCCACTATTCAATCCGCAATCTAGGGAAAGTCTTTTCCTTTTGCCACTGAATGATATGACTGCAGAGCAAGGGTAAGGTACAAGACTGTAAGACTGAGCCCAAAGTTAAGTTTCAAAAAATACCCCTCTCCTGTTATGTGATAAATACCTTTCGTTTTCTAATTTGCTTGTTTTCTAGAATTTGCTGGGAACTCACAACTTAGGCAGAGTGTTTTATGAGCCAATCAAGGATCGACATGGCAATATGCTAATAGTTACTATAAGAGAAGTGGAGAGCCTTTATTCATTTTTTAATGGAAAATGGATGCAAGTATCCAAACTACAAAGCCAGAGAAAATCCCTTTCAACTCCGGAGGAGCCAACGGCATTAGACATCTTGCTTATAACAATCCAGGTAGCGCTTTGCTTCTCTTACTGTATGTTATTTGCTTTTGTAAAACCTGTGCCAGAGCCCCAGTTTTTGGAAGAGTCTTGGAGAATTTCAGGCCTTAATCCAGTGCCCAATAAAATTAATGGCAAGGCTCCCATTGAAAGCAAAAACTTATATTACTTCAAGTGGGTCTGGGATCAGATCCTTAATATGTAAAATATCCATGAGATTCTAAAGAAATTATTTCAAAGTCCTAGCAGAGACTAGTAGTTTCTATCAGTTTCGGGAAACCAAGCTATAGAATTCTATAGCAAGGGATATAAAACCCCTTAACATTCTTTTGGGATGCTCTTAATACTTACAGTTCCTACACTCCAGAAGATTTTTCCATCCAACCTTGAACACTAAATCTAGGTTTAAAACCTTACTGTTCTACTTAATAAACTTGTTCTGTGGCATTCAGGGTTCTTTGGAGCCTGGTACGGTTGCTAAAGAATTCTTTGCTGACCACAACCCTCCTCTAATTTCTGCATAACATGCCTCTGGAGTTCATAATTAGAAAAACATCAAGGTAAGGATTGATCTTAGAAGCTGCTTTGCACAGTCAGTTCAGTTAACATTGAGAACCAGGGCGGTTCAGCCCTTCGACAATCAGGATATCTGTAAATCCCTGTTAAACATAGTTCACATCACGATAAATACATGTTTTCTGTAGGTAACATCAACCTACTTCTTACAAAAAGTCAGTAGCCAACCCCCTCTAGAACTCAGTTGCGTGGTTACCCAAAATACTGCAAGACAAATCATTTTCTCGGTCCCTTCTTTAGCACCCTCAGCTAGATGATGTCTCCTGTGGTTCATTTTGAGTTAGAGGCACTTTCATGGGCAGATACAGGGCTTTTGGTAGCGGAAACTGAGAGGCTGTCAAAATATACATTACCAGGTTCTAGGAACATTAAAAAAATTCCAAAAGACAATAAAACTTACCTCATCTATGTTAGATTTGATGTATTAAAATGTGTTAAAGGTGCAGAAAAATGTCAATCTGGGCAAAAGTTTTATATTATGAAACCCAAAATACAGGCTTGATCAGATTTCCAGAGATCCTAGTGGAAAAAATGTTCCCCTAATGGTTTACACATTCCTATCTAATGCCCACTCTTTCTTCTATTACTTGTTTAATCATCAAATGGGTATTTTGTTCACGAAGCGATTGTGAAAATGAGGGTCTAATTGCATTGCTCAGAGCCAAGCATAGCACTGGCAGATAATTTGATGGTTCCAAGAGTAGAGGCATAAGACCAGGTGTCTTAATCCTCACCCACTGCAGAAGCACACATTTCCCAGGATGGCAGCAGGCATCATTTTAAGGGTAGTTTGGGGGGACTGCTATACGTAGCCTTAAAAATGTCTCCTGGCTTCAGCAAATACACCATCATTATTAATCCCTTCTAAGTTATATTTGTTGATAAAGATATTTCTTCAGAAGACACAGTCATTAACTAAATTTCGCAACCCAGCATCCCCTGTGCTCACAGAGATCTTCCTGGTGGCAGCAGGTGACACAGACGAAGTTTTCAAGAGTTTTAGGCTAGGACTTTACAAGGATTTCTTTGGTGACAGACCTGGCTCAGGCAGGACCCCTCTCCCAGCTTCCCTAGTTTTTTCCCAGTGCTGCTCTGCTCCGTCTTCACAGATACACATCCAACGTGAACCAGGGAACCGCTCTGGCTGAAAAGTGACTGCTCTTTTCCCCAAGTTCTTTTTCAGCTGCATCAGTTCCCTGCCCCAGCTCACTGCTAAATGACCAGACAGGAGGGCAGAGCTGGGCGTTCTTTAAGCTAGTTTAAATACAATGGTTGTAGAAGATTGAAACCTCAGGTTTTCAGAGCCAATGGAGAGCTTAGAGAACCTTTGTATGACTTTAAGTAAAAAGTTGTCCAAGTGCATCCAAACTATTTATATGTTTAAGCACGCGCTTAAATGCTTTATGCACTGGGAACACTGTTGAAACAAAAAGACGGCTGTAAAAACATTTGTTGCTTCTTGATCCCAAACTCTTCCGCTTATGTGGAAAAAGAAAAATATATTAGAAAAAAAAAGCAGAGATTTTTATGTAGGACTGTTTCTCTTCAAACAGGACATACTTTCCTATCACAAAAGAAGTCAGCAACGCCTCCCTCCCGGCTTGTATCTGGGTTACCTTAAACTCTGCAGCTCCGTGGATCAAATCAAAGTGCTGGTGCTGCAGAAGCTGCCCAACATCCTGTGTCACGTTAAAATCAGAGACAACAGCAATGTCTCCAAGTAAGTGAATACATACATATTTTCACACACACATGCAGAGAAAGAATGTTTGATTTATCTTTGAAGCGACTGATCAAATTCATATGCTAAGGCAATTTTGCCACTGCAAAATCATAGGTGCCAGCAAAGTTTGGCTCAGGTGGGTACCATCCCAGAGACCCACACTGACCTGAACAGGCACACGTGGCTGCTTCCAGCAGTCCCAAGGCCTATCCAGAGAGCACACACGTGAGCTCATTGGTTTCATAGAATCATAGAATCACCAGGTTGGAAGAGACCCACTGGATCATCGAGTCCAACCATTCCCACCAGTCTCTAAACCATGCCCCTCAGTACCTCATCCACCTGCACCTTGAACACCTGCACCTTGTTGTGTCCCAAGTGCAGGACCTGGCATTTGGCCGTGTTAAACCTCATGCCATTGGCCTCTGCCCAGCAGTCCAACCTGTTCAGATCCCTTTGCAGAGCCTCCCGACCCTCCAGCAGATCCACACTTTCTAAGCAGAGTATCCTGTGGTGGCTCAAATTCTGCACAGTGGTAATGATCTTCCATAGATCCGTGAGGAGGATCATAGCCTGCAGCCCTGATTGAGTCTCTGGTGAATTCAATGTCACCCTTTCCATTGATTTTCGCTGACCACGGGGTGTTGGTGATTTTTCTGTGTATTCTCTTGTGTAATATCTGGTTTCTCGCTCTAATCCACAGCAAGCATACAGCAACTGAAAACAGACTCAGACAAACGCTATCAGCCATGCAACTGCTGTGCTCTGGGAAAGCCATCTCCCCTGAGTCCAATCCTTTCCTTATCTGCGGGCAAGTGCACTTACTGGCACCACGTAGTCCTTGCCCAGCGGGCGACACGCTGTAGTGGCTTTTCCCTTGAGCTCTTTAACCCTCTATCATTTCAGCAACCATCTGATAATTTAGCATGAGGGAAAAGGAACTGGATATCTACAAGGCTAACAAGGATATCCAGAATGCAGTTGTTAATACTAACAAGAAATTTGCAAGGAACATAAAGCCTAGTGCTTCAGAGTTTATGACAATCTCTGACTCTGGAAGTTTAAGATCAAGTCTTTATTTAGGAGCAAATTGTACCACATCAATTACTCTTCTTGTAGAGGGGTTTCCTGTTCTTTATTTCTTGAGTGTTTGGTGCTGGCTGCTTTTCAAGACTGAGTTCTGGGCAGGGTGAATCAAGGATTTGATCCAGAAGGATGATTACCCTGTTTATCAGGTCTAGGATGTGTATATGTCCAGCAAACCAGGAAGCTTTTTGGCTCCAGTACAAGAGAGTCTGTCAGAGAAGTCAAACTTCCTCCTAATTGTCACCAGTGTCATTTCCAATGCACGCTTTTTAAAATACTGTGGTACATAGAGGATGAAGTATGTGAAAAAAAAAACCAACTGGAGCGAGAAGCCTTAGAGAAATATTTCAAAGGCAGTTGGACTCTCAGAGGTTTGCAAGGAATGTTCAGCCTGGAGTGCATGTGCTAGAAAAATTAAACTTTTCAAAGTTATATTTTTAACCACAAACAATCAAAATAGCAAAACATTCTAAACTTGTGCAATATGCGGATTAAACTATCAACAGATCCCAAATGCACATAGACTGAATTCCTGCTTGTGCACTGAACTTTTGTTATATTTCTAATTTTAACTTGACTCAACATACAGAGATGAGTGGGAATGGATCCAAACACTTTCTGGCTCAGAATCTGTGGAAAGTATGGATCATACTTCAGACTGCCCTACTCAATTGTTCTTGTATGAGCTCCAGATGGCAGTGAAAGCTCTCCTTAAACAGATCAATCTACCTCTGCATCAGGTATTTTCCTTTGCGGTATTTATCACCTTTTTAAAAACTGATTCTTAAGAGCACAACTAAAAGCTACAAATTGTGTGACTTGTAAGTAGGGATTAAACGTTATGGTTGCAAGTAAAGAAAAGCAGAGAAGTTTTGTATTTCATTATTCTAAATTTGTACGTGGGGAACTTCTCCAATAAAACAGTTATTTTCCTGGATATTTGAAGATACAAGGATTAAGAGACAAATTTTCAATTAGCTCCTATTTTTGCTTCTGAAAGTACAGTTGTGCAACTTCAAGCAGGTGCAACTAAGCACTTTTGCACAAAACTGGTAGCTGTGAACACCTTGACCCAGCAGGCAAAACAAAATAGATTATTTTCCAGGCAAGCAGGGCTATAGAGTGTTCTTTTTGAGCTAATAGCAAGGGTGTTCACAAGGCCTGCTTGCAGACACAGTGCTTTGCTATCCTGTTAAACAGATACATGCAGCACTTCCCAAACACATAGTTCCAGACCTCCAGATTGCTGTGGGTGAGGAGAGGTATCTGGCTCCTGCTTTTATATTTAGGTACAAAAAATGCATATGTGGATAGATATTATCAGGGAGGATAATCTATGATGTGAAAGATCCATGAAAAAATAAGCTATAGAATTTGTTTCTTGTTTACCAAATTCCATATTATTTTGGTCTACAAGGGTAAAGAGGGCTTAAAGTATAAGTAAATCATCTTTATATTCACTTCAAGGTCTGTTTGTGCAGCTAGAAAGTTCTAACCTTAAATAAACCAATCTGGTCCTACATTTCTTTATTTTGAAAGGTTTAGGCTTTGCTTTTAAAAAGGAATCTATGAGTGCTGCACCATCTAGCCTGGGAAGAGCCAAATAAGACTCAAGTACATCCAAAATTAAGACAGATGCCTTGGAGCCAGTCACTCTAATTCAACAGGGCTCTACAGAGGTCTCTATGCTAGGGTATTTTCTTGGTGGTTATAGCTTTTGCGTTTTGTTCTTTTGAGCTAGGGATTGAAATATTTAAATCAAAGTGCAATATGTCCCTTAGGCTGCAGTTCAGCCAAGCATTTAAGTTCATCTATTGTGCATGAGAAGTAGACATAAACACGACCTTGCAGTCGTAAGCGTTTTGATGACTCGGGACAAAAACTTCCGTGTTAATGAATGGAAGTTTTAATTCAACAGATTTATTTACGTATTGTTATTGGTTTTGTGGTAAACAGGATCGTGGGCAGTGACACTGGTGCAGAGCCAGGGTGAAATGCAGCGCTGCACACTCCTGCTCTACAGCAGCCTCGGGTCCGCTCCTACGTGTGCCATTTTCTCTGGCTGCAGCACTTGTTAAACCTTTTCAGTGCTGTGTTGAGGGAGAGCTGCATATTTCTCTTAACCAACCCTAAATTGAATCTTAAAGGTTTTTAATTGAATCCATTTTCATGTTTTCACATAATTATGCAATCATAATCTTGAAAAGCACATGGCATGTGATCATTTTCTGCCTAATAAGAAACATAAATGTTGTTTTCAGGGGGGTTGTGCCTGGGTGTGTTGTTTTAATGTGGAACATTGCAGCTTTAAATCTTTATTTTATGTAGTGACATGAACCCACATTTAAACTCCCCCCCCCCCCAAATATTTATGTTTTATAAAAATTCTGAGCTTGATGTTGTGCAAATTTTCTTTAATGTTTTATATCATTTGGGGTGTTGTTTATATAAGTGCCATGTTGTAATTCTCTCCCATTTCTTCCCCCGCGCGTGTCCCTCTACAGGCTAAGCACTTCCGTCTGTATACACAGGAGGTGTTGGAACTGGGTCACAATGTCTCCTTTCTTCTCCTGCTCCCCGCCTCAGACGACGTCTGCACTGCCCCAGGACAGAATAATCCTTACACCCCACACTCAGGATTTCTTAACCTCCCTCTTCAGATGTTTGAACTCGGTATAGTAGCTTGCTTCACCTAGAAATATTAACCCAGTCTCCTTATAATAAAATCACAAAGTTGTATCTGTTTTCCCCCTTGTCCCAGTGGAGAGTCAATAAATCACATGATGGCTTTGGCAACAACACTACCTATAACTGTGTACAAGTTATAGAGAGAGCAGAGCGGTTAAAGCGTATACTGTAGCAATCGTTATTGAAATGCAAAGCATAGAGCAAAGCCCACAGTTATCCAGTATGTGTCTATAAGCTTACTTGGAAGATGATGTTCTATTAAAAAAAAGAACTAAAAACTAACACACAACATAGCATGGCTGGAGAATGGAAGGAGATGCAGAAAAACATCCCTCTGAATTGTCACAAGAATAACGACTCTTTTTGGAGAGGATATTTTTTGCAGTTCTAACTGCAGTTAGCCTTGCTCAAGAACTGACTCCCTCACATCTTTGTGAAAGGTCTGAGTGGAGCTTCTTGCATGAGGGACATCTTTTTTTCTCCTGCAAAAATGCAGGAGGCTCAAGTTCTACTGCTGCAGTGCAGGAAAAGCCTGTTGTGAAAATGCCAAAGCACTGGACTTGAAAATCTGCATCTCTCGAGAGCACATCCTGTGCTGTAGCAGATTCAGCCCTCTTGTTCCACCCCATTGCTGACTGGGTAAGAATTCCCCAAAACAGAGTTTTCCAGCTGTCTCGCAGAAGGCATAAGATGTTTTAGCTTCAAGGTCTTCTATTTCTCATTTCTTCTTCTTTGGTCCACAGAGAAAAGAAAGGTTCCACATAAAATCAGCTCATAAAGACTTAATAGTTCTTTTTAGAAAGAATATTGTAAGTATGGGGACTGCTGAGCCTTACACATAAGTCTCCTCTGTTTCATTCTGGCCTGTGAAACTGGATATCTTTCTTTCCTCTGCCTTGGATAAGAGAGAAAGATATGAGCCAAAACTGATGGAGTGAGTACACAAGGAGCCACTAGTAGCAGTGGTGTCCTCAGTGATATCTCTCTCTGGTGCTTATGTGACACCACGACCAGCACCGTATACAAGAGTTGGTGTAGTCTGCTATGGAAAAGTCACCCCTTTGAAAGAAAACTAAACCTAATTGAACAGGAAAAGTCAGTTCAGTGCTTTGGGTCATACGGCCATGGCTGAAGTGCCCTAAAGTCAGACTCATTATCATCTTGACACGAACCCTGAAGTCTACACTTAGACTCTGTGTATGGCACACATCATTTCTCCCTATGAGGGGTGACTGCCACATCCACTGTGCAAATTAATGCATGGAGCATATTCACCTCTGGTGAAATTAATCTCCACGCTAGAGGTTTTGCAGACTGTTTAACTCTTGTGATGTGGCACACAGACTGGGGGCAGGAGCCATTCTCACTCCTGGGGCATAATTTGCATCAGACTGACAAAGCAATAGACACTGAAGGGGATGATGTGCGGATAAACATGCAGCAGAGTACTCTCTCAAATAGTATTCTCAGCACAGAACTCTGTTTAGCAATGTTGCTGCGCTGGAAAAGCATGGAGACAACAGTATGGAAAGATGAATTTTACTTTAGAGTATTTTTTTTTAAGTAAGCAACCAACTAGCTGAAGGAAGATAAGACTTCTATATGACTGATTATATATGTATCCCTGATGTTCCTTAAAGTGACTGTGATTCACATCTCAAATATTAGAAGCTTCCATTCCCCATTAGCTGGTGGCTACCAACTATATAATTGCACAACCACAAAAGACTATGTTGAAGTAACATTTGTTAAAGAAACATTAAAGGGTCTGACTTAAAACCACAAAGGCTAGAAACTTCAGCACTGGAGCTGAAACCGCGGCTGTAATTCACTCAAGAGTCCACCACATATGGCATATATACTGTAAGACCACACACTATTCAGACTAGATCCCTGTAATATCTAGGCATCGGAACCAGAAGGTATAATTCTTTCTTTCACTCTTTTTTTTGGTGGGATTTCTTTGTTCAGATTAAGCCTTCATTGTTACGCTAATGACGTTCTGTGATTACATTGCTTAGTTAAATCCTTCTCAGTTATTCTTATCATGTTGCTTGCAAGGGAGAAGTATACACAGGACGCTGCTTTTATTTCTTTTTTAATATTTATGATAAGAAGAATACACGCAATTTACACTAGAAACACCCTGAAAAACACCATGTCGCAACCCAGAACAGCAGCAGCGTTACGCCAGCTGGCATCCCCTGCTCTAGCGAGATCACGCTGCATGCTCACGTTTACTGAAGCGCCGATGAATGGGGAAGTATTTCTGAAAACTTGTTCTCATTCAGCAAGCTTCGGTATGGCTGCACTGAAGACAAACAGTAACTTTTGCCTGAGCAGTTGCAGGTTCTAGAATAATGTAACTTCACGAGGCCGGGTAAATTAACATTTGTGAAGCTGCATGGTGCTGTAGCTGTTGTCTCTGTTACCCAGTTACTTCATTCGAGGCAGCTCAGATAGCTCTGTGCTCCTCCGAAGTCAAATTACAGAAAGCAAGAGGTCATGTCTGAACAGTCTGTGTTACCCTTCTGCATGAGAGCTCAGCGGATGATGTGCGATAACACCTAAAAGAGTTTTAATTGTTTCATCCAGACTGTGATACCACTGAAATGCTTTTACTGCTGAGTCACTCACATTTCAGTTACTGATTTCAGCCAGTCTAGCCCCAGAGAAAGTTATCATGCTCTGAAATGACACTTTCTGTCTGAAACACTCAATTAAAAAACATAAAAGATGAGTTCCATTCTCCAGTCGAGTCACTACTTTCTTGATAATAGAAATTATGAACTATAAAAGCCTCCCAAACTGCCTTTCTGATTAAAGCTATCAAGGGCAAGATAGCCTCTGGAGTTGCATTCTAAGGACCTGATTACACCTTCTCTTAGATATAAATTAGAAATGACTCTTTTGAAATCAGTGAACTCAGAGAGAAAATCCAATGTAAATAAGAGGAGAATTAGAGCCTGTATTATTTATTTCTAGCTTAAAGTAACCCATCCAGAGTTAGCCATTATATTTAATAAAATTTGTGTTCTGAAAGCTAAGGATTTCATATTTCATTACCTCAATATAACAATGTTTCCTTTGCTCTTGGTCTTTTCACAGTTCATTTTTGCTGTTACAAGGAAAAATTTATAAGCCTGTATTGCCGCCTTTCTGCTGTCATAGAGCTGGACTCTCTGAAAACCCAGCAATCCCTAAGGGAAGCAATTTCAGACAGTGAAGTCGCTGCGGCCAAACAAAGACACCAGCAAGTTATAGACTACATACAGGTAATAGTCTGTTTCTGCCTAGTCCAAGGAGATTTTAAGGTGGCTTTCTTTAAAATTGCGTAGGGCTGTAATTTGAAATCTAGATGGAGAATTATTCGCAGACATCATAAAAGGAGCAGTTGTATCAAAAGTGCAATTCCGTTTTTATGAAATTCAAACTCAGAACATGATTTCCTTAGTTGTTGCTTTTATACAAGGATTTTTATGGGTGAAATCAAATGACAGTTATACCAGACTGTTATAAAGAAATGTGTCGGTCTGCTTGTAAAACCCTCTCCCATCTAGCATGAGGTAAGCAAGTACCAGCCTTGGGCATTCACTTGTGTAATGGTCTTTCTCTCGCTTTTTGAATTGAGGACATTTTTCACTATGGTAATCTGCCAATTAAGAAAAATTAAAATGGAAATTCAGACTAGGTTGTGGGGACAATCTTCATCAACAAAATCACAGTAAAGAAAGCAGTTCTCTGTTTAAGATGGCACGCTAGCCCCCAAATCCTCTGTGAGGCTGTGCAGCACCATGCAGTGACACTGCTGCGGTGGGGGATTCTTTTCATCAGGCAAAGACAAAACGTTCTCATTCTTGTCTCATTCGCTTATTCTCTGTCTCTCACACCGATTTTTCTACACTCTTCCCGGATCAGGACTATCTCTGCTCAACTCGGGGCTCTTTGAACAGCAGCCCATAGTGCAGCAGAGCCAAGCCTGCCCTCTTGCAAACAGTTTCAGGAATCAGTTGTTTACAGATAAAACTCATTAATTTTGCAGAGTGCATCTATGGACATGGTTGATCTGTCTTCCTACAAGGGAGGTGCAGATAAGTTTCTAGCTCAATAGTCTTAATATTCAAGCAACCTTCTGTTGGAATAGGGGCCAAGAGAACCGTTTATCTCATCGTTAATATATTGGGCTCTCCATAATTATGAACAAGATGATAATACTTCTGTTCCTCTTTGCCCTGAATTCAGATCTCCTTTGCCTTGTCCACTTTGGAGGACTTGGTAACCTGCAGGGGGGCAGAAGGAATGTTCCATTGTACTCTAACTGCTCAGTCATCTCCTTTCTTCTCATCTTCCCGTTTTTTGCAGTGTGCTGGAGATACTGAACATTTTTATCCTTCACATCAAAAATATGTATATTAAAATGCTTGCGCTGTATAGAAAGTTCTATATTCCTCTTTTCTGAAGGGTCCAAGGCGCATACATGCAATGGGAAAATACGAGAGAACATTTTAAACTTCAGTGTTTTGTGCTGAATTATTGTGACAGTGTATTAGCCTTGTCAGGTTTCCTCTCAAATGAAAACCAGCTGTATTCCACCTATTGGCAAAAATATCTCAGCCCACCACATGCCGCAATCTTCAGTGGTGACCACAAAACCGCAAGAGCATTTGTGTGATCCTAGATCTAAGACAGTGTTGAAGTCACTACACAAACCAAACATTGTAAAGAGCAAGGGAGTCTACATAAATGCGGTTCTGACAAGGAGTCGGAGGGCAACTGGAATGTAAAAATTAAATAAAGAAAAAGCCATCAGATAAGGGACTTGGAGTCTTTACGAGAACGTTACACAGCAAGAGAAGAAATCTACAGACAGTCAAACCAAAACTGGAGTTAAGCTGTAATTTATATAGCGTAATGCTTCAAACATTCCTAAATTGTAAAAGAACCACAGTTCATTAAAATGACTGGTCCATGATCCCAGGAGACACTGCAGAATGGCATCAGGGAGAAAACCGACAGGATTTGCATTTTATTAAACTGCGTGCAGGATGGCTTTTGTTTGGGGTTGAGGAAGGATCACTGAAAAGAAACATAAAATCTCCAAAATCAAATAGGTGAGACGTTTGCTAACTGGCATTCTCTTCATGGAGCCACACTGAAGTCCTGAAATGATGTAGGATTATGAATTAATCTCTGAATCATTTGCTATTCTTATCGATGTATATTCTTAGCTCAAATTAACTCAGTGGCCAGGCTTGCACTGACATCACTGGAGTCGGGATTTCACCTTTACATAAAACTGGCCATACTAGGTCAAAACAAAGATCCATCTATCCAGCTCTCCTGTCTGCAACACAGCTCATCAAGAACTACCCTAGCTAATCTGGCATCTGCAGTATCCCTTGGCAATAAATTTCACACTTTGAATGCGCATATTGAGAAGAAGTATCCTCAGCTAGGAGTATGCGCTGGAGACCTCAGACCAGATCGGTCTGCAGTCTCCTTTTCAGTGATCCCTCTGTTACCCCTATTTGATAACACTGCATAAGCAACGCTCCCTTTGCCTGCGCGTTTGCTGACCCAGGGCTCTCATTCTTGCAGAATGTAGCTTGTTTAACTGCAAAGCAGTTTCCTTTAAACCCTGCAATATTAACACAAAGGCTCACTTCTTTAAATGCAGAATCTTCTGTAGGAAGAGAGGTGCAAGGCTGCCCCAGGCAGCCTCTGCAGTGGTGGAGAAGAACAAGCACCAAAGGCCACCTAAACCTGAAGTGTCCTGGCAGGAGGCCCTGCTTCTCTCTACATCCCTACCTGGGCACCTGAAGAAAGTGCACCCTTAGGTAAAATTAATACACAGACTTAACCATGCTTTTCTACCATTTTTTTTCTCTACAGCAAATCGATGAGATCTGGAGGGAAATGAGATGGATCACAGAAGCCTTGCAGTATGCAAGGTACAAGCAGCCAGCAGCTGGCCTACCCATAAAGAAGCTTGTGGATCTTTCAGAAGAACACTCTCAAAAGAAAATCAGTTCAACCTCGTCACATCTAGATTGTCTTCCTTCACCTCCTCCTTCCCCTGAGGCTAGAATACAGCGGAGAAAAGCTGTGAGCGGTAAGAGAATTTTTCTTTGTTCATCAAGTGAAATCTTTGAACTCACTTTTAATTATAACAGTTCTTCTATGTCTTTTTATAAAAGAAATGTTTTTTCCTATACCTACCAAGGTTTTTAGCAAACAATTTACCAATCATTTGCCACTCAATATCGTAAAAGCCTTCTACAACCTTTACAACCATCCACAGACTCCATCTGTCACCTTCTGTTTCTCTGATATTGCAGCCACTTTCTTTCCATACTTTGACTGTTCTCTGCTTTGGAGTTATTCTTTCTTATGCTCCTCTTGCTTTGTTTTGACAGAGCAAAATATAGTGCCAGTACAGTTTAACAGTCATTTTCCCTGTACCTCAGTGTTCTCAGTGTTTTAGACAAGCAATTAAAACACAGAATTACACAAATAAGTACCCAACTCATTGATCATTATTGCTTCTCTGAACAGCTGGAGAACTAAACTGATGAAGCACAAATACAGCAAATAAAAATGAAGCAAATTAAAGAGTAACACATAATTTCTGAACAGAACAAGGACCTTGGAGAAAAAAGTAAACCATCGTTCTTCTAAGCTGATTTTAAGCAATGAGTAAATGAAACTGTAGAAACAAAAGCAACAGATGCTATATTAAAAAATGCCATGATCATTTTGGTAATAATGATTTGTTTTTTCAAATGGGCAGTTTTATACAGTTAAGAAAAATGAATAAATCTACTCCAATTAGATTAGCTTAAAATAAAAAAAAAACAGAAAGACAATGGTGCTTTGATTCATTCCATTGCATGGTGATGTTCTTTCTCAACATCTCTCCCTTAGCTCATTTTTCCCCTTTATTACAGACCATGAATGCAGAATAATCCTCAGTTCTGGCACCATGTAGCCCAGAGCATCATCTGGTCCTGTATGGGCTTGATTCATTACTGCTGTGCTATACATTCATTTACACCAGGTCAAAGTGAATAGTCATCGCTGTATTAAATTTACACCAGGTCAAAGTGAATAGTCATCACTGTATTAAATCTATGGATTTTCCCCTTGGATCTAATTTAAACCGTCCAGGACAGTGCAGTATCAATCCATTCTATCATCACATTGCCACTGTATTTATTGTGTTATTGATCCTTCTGTAGCCAAAAGATACCAGCAATTTCAGTGCCAGTGTGAGTTTTGGTCAACAAATTCACATTTGAATTAAGCATGTCTGCTTTGGATTTGAACAGACAGAATGCACCTGGTGGGGAAAAGGAGAGGGCTTGTTCATCTGCCTCCATGTCTTACCTCAAACCTCTTACGCACACATATGGCTCCAGAGATATAAATCTGCAGTAACTCTACTGACATCTTTAATAAAAACAGAACCTGGATTAGAGTTTTTCTCTCTCCCAAATCTCCATCTCTACGACATTTGGTGAAAACAAGATAAAAGAAGAGAAAGCCTGTCAGAACTTGCTCCCAATTCAAATTCTCCCCTGTACTTAATACAATAAATGAATCCTTTTTGGTTTTCCTAATTCAACCACCACCTCTCTGCCACATTTGTAGGACCTCCCTGACTGCTACATTTGCCATTACCTAGGCCCACGGACAATTCCACGGAGGAAGCGAGCGTACATTTTCATAATTGTAGTTTTGAAAAAAAAAAAATTACATAAATTAGAGTTAAGCAATTTCTCTACTGTGCTTGTCGTCTTAATCGGTTCTCTTTGCAGATTCCCAGCCCTGCTCAGATGAAGAAGGCTGCTCTGAAGTATTTCTTCCAACTGACAGTGACTATGACTCCAGTGATGCATTAAGCCCCAGAGAATTAGACCTGATTTACTCCTCCTCACACGACATATCCCAGCAGGCTGGCAGCGGCCTGGGTGGCAGCGCCCCTGACGTTCTCCAAGTCCATGACATGAAGCCTTACCTAACAATGAAAGAAGGCCTGACAGAGGGTCATGCCTTTGATACTAACATTGAATGTTGCACAGAGTATATGAGTAATGTAACCATGTCAGGGCTGACATCGAAAAGCGTAGACAAGTCCTCTAGCTCCAAGCAGCCACTGAGCTTTTTAGGAAAAAAAAAGCTAGGGAAACATCAACATTACAACTACTTCAGTCGTCATCATCGTTGGCTGCGTGTGCACAGCGAGACGCAGTCTGGCTCTCTGTCTGAAGGCGTGTATACTCAGCATCTCATGAGATCTTCAGATTTGTCTCAAGAACCTACCTCCAGTGAGCAGTTAAAGATTCCCATCGATGGGTCTCGGAGCACTTTCTTACCTCACGCATCCAGCCTCCCAGAAGATGGGAAAGGCAAGTATGAGGGATCAAGGCAGAATGTCCACAGGATACATGTGGAGCCTTATAAAGCAACATTTCTGGGAGAAGAGGGCAAGTCCTGGGCAATTAGCACACAGTCTGTAGAACACAGGGATGCGCACAATCCTATGCAACAGATAACGGATCCAGACGACCAGTTGGGTTCTGCTGTCTCGGAAGTCTTCAGCAGCACCCTTTAATCCCAGACTTTGGCACTGCTTCCCGTCACTCCACAAGGAGACAGAGTGAGCGTTATGCATATAAGGCCGCACTTTCAAAACCACTTGTAAAAATCCATCTCCTGAAATGGCAACTCCTCATGCCACTCAGAAGAATCCTCTCTCTTTTGACTTCAGCACCAGATTTCTGGTCTTGCAGGGGTATCTGCCATGATGTAAGAATTAGTATTGGCTTCTGTAACTCTGCAGGTAGAGTCATAACAGTTGCCACATAACAGAACTATCTGTGGCTGCAAATCTAGTAATCGGGTTTGGGAGTTCTCTTGATTTTCATATATCTCTGAGCATGCAAAATTTGAAGCATGAGTGGTTCTGCCTGCAAGTGAGCAGAAACCGTAACATCCTTGGTGTTGTCACGTTAGGACTGTGTCCTAAACTTCTATTAACCTGTTTTCCACTCTTTCCTATAAATTTTTCTACTTCTCAGTCTTCTTGAATGGATTCAGGTTGCATATAAATAAAGCGCTAACTGGTCTAGTAACACAGTTAACCCAGAGTTTTCAGCCACTTACAGAGAAATGGAAAATTTTTTCAATAACTAGAAAATGCAGTCAACACCATCTCTGAATGCTGTAAGAGCCAGACATAACTATCACAATGAGGTTTTTTCAGGAGCTTAGATTTCAAATTATATATGTAGCAAGTTATTGTAAAAGTACAGAAGGTGAACCTGTGAGGTTAAGATCAGGCAGAACAAGGCTGAGTTCTCAAGGAATAATATGCAGGGTTTGAGACTGAAGCAGAGTTTGGTCTTTTCTTCCAGCCACCACACAAGAGCACATTTCTTTATGTTGGAGGCACTCACGTACACCCATTGGAGAGAAACACCCCAATTTCCAGCACACTCACTGTAATCTTCAGGGCCATTTGATCACCATGTCTGAAATTGGGATACTCTGGCAATTCAGATTAAGGCAATTTGGGGTGCAGGTTGAATGTAAGACTTTTCATTTGGGTCACCAATAAATCTTAGTACCAAAAGGAAAGCAGGCGGTGGTGTTTTACGTACTGAATTTGTCTAAAGGCTGATCATAGTGGGTCATGATATTTTGCCCTTTGCAACCAGACTAAGACTTACAATACTACAGAGGATGATCTCAAAAATGAAATCTATATTAATGAGATCTGTAACGTTTGAGTCACTGCAAAATGAACTAATGTGGAATGAAAACCCAGCTGTTGCATAAGCTTTAATTTTTCTTAAACAGTTCTTGAAGTTTAATTTTATAGGCCACATTCCTGCTGGTTAAATTCCCTCACTCCATGTTTGCGCAGCCTTCTACCTTTCAATTTTTCAGCCTCCAGGTGGATACATTCTAAGGCCTCCAATAAAGAGATTTGAGTTAAATAGTTGAGTTTACAAGTCCTTGAGGTAAAGGTAAGGATTTGGGCCCATGATCTGTGGTCCTTATTAAAATAGCACTTCCATAACCCCGGTGCTATTAAAATCCCTGTGAACTCAATCCATAAATTCAAAAATAAATGTTATTCACTATTTTCTGCTTGGTTAGTATGTGGGAGCCAAGAAGAGTCTTTGCAGTGATATAAAGGCAAAAGCTTTCTGTAAGGGATTTGCATTTGTAACTTCTCCTTTTGGAAGAGGGAAGTTAACTTTTTGCACCAAAAACATTCATTCATTGCCTGATCCAAAGCTCAGTGAGGATGGAAAGACTCTCACTCACTTCCACAGGCTTTGAATGAGACCCATACTGAAGATTCCTGTGGGTGAGAAGATGCAGGGGGCGGGAGCAGAAGTGTCAGTGCCAATTTGCAGCCAGAAGGACGCGCATTGTATGTTTTCTGCCACGCAGAACTGCATGGGGAAAACCTGGCTCACGAACCATGGAACCGCCCAGTGTTGTTTTACTGTCACTGAAGGCAGTAACAGCTCGTTACATTTGATTATGTTCATTAGCAGGAGGCTTTTCACCAGGGAGAGCCAGAACAATGTGATGTTCACGTTCAGAAGTCAAAATAATTTATACTGTTTCCTAGTACACAGCACCCAGCACAGGCTCCCATACCTGTTTAGCCTCTAAGGAAAACTGCCATCAAACTGTCTGTTAAAGAATAAAAATAACAATATGCTGAGGCCTTATGTTTTTGCAGGAAATGACAAGATAAACCAAGATGTTCCTAAATGAAATCCACCTTGCTTTGCTTTGATTCTTCAGGAACAGTGAGGGCAAGAAGTAGCAAAATCTACAGCAGAACAGGTACACGCTGCTGGTTAGATAAGTACATAAAAATCTCTGTTATCCACTCCTGCTGGGGGACTTTTCCAGCATTAGGCACGTGTCTAATTAAAAAGCTGGATACTTTATGGCAGAAAGGGCTTGACTTCATCATAATCTTCTGGGCTAAGATCGAGTTTGACGCTGGGAGTACAAGTGGCAGCCGCAATCTACACGATGTGATTTTAACCTTGTTATATAGAAGTAGCGTTTACATGATGTCCATGCTTCCTTGATCCTGTTACCTCTAGACTGAGGTTCTTGCACAGAGTTTAATAGTCAAAGTAGTAATTGATAGTTCTGACTTTAAATACTTCTGGGTATGAAGCACTGGATTAGCTTTTGGTATACATGTGTTCTTTGCTCACAATTGCTATCCCTGCTTATTCAGTGGGAAACTAAGTAAAGCAGCTCCTTAAAAGAATAGTAACGAACAACCAGAGCTAAAAAAATAGTAAGAAGGAGTGCCTTTCAAGTACTGTCACAACACTAATCATAACACCTCTGCAGTTCTCTTAGGAAGACCACTCACACATTTCACAAGCAATTACAGTAATTGAGAAGAATGCTGCAAAATACAGCACTGTTATCCCCGCTCCATAAAAGATACAAGTCACTCTTCCTAGCGGAACTTCTAGAAAAGAATGCAGTGCTTTCATATTATGGCTCCACAAAAAAAAAAGAAACAAACCATGGATGATACTTCCTATGGTCTCTGACTTTCCTGTTTCTGCTGGTAGGAAGCGAGATATAGGTAAGCTGCAAGGTTTATACTCAAAATTCCTTGCATCCACAAGAAGGCAGACTGCCCATGAACAGTTTGTCTCAAGAAACCTGTGGTCGAGCATTTATTTCCCATGCTTGTATTAATTTTTTCTTTGTGTTTAGATAATAATTGACCATTGGATTTTTCTATTCAGTAAGAGCACATACAGTGTCATCTATAAATGCATGTTTTTAAATATAGGCATTAAAGGGGGAGGGGCAAAGATGGAATATTTTATCCCAAACATTTATGTTTAGAGTGTTTTGGAAAGAGATGGTGCATCTTTAAGTTCTCTGTAGTATAAAGAAATGCTTTAAGTTGCTGGTCAACTCTTTTAAGGTGTTTAAATGCATGGCTCATGACTGTTATGTAAAACTTCAATACAGCCTTACAAACAACAAGGGTACAGTGTATTTGAAAATACGGTATACAGCTTGGAAACTTACTCTGAATTTCTCTGAGGTGTTGAACTTTGCCATCAGCAGAAAGTATTTTTAGTAAAGAGGCCATGAATTTTCAGAGAACATCCGATTTCATCAGATCGGGTCTCTGATTTTTCCACTACAGAAAAATATTAGGTAGTTGGAAAACTTTGTTTGTAAGTATAATTTATCTTTTGATTCCATGAATTACAATTCCTAAGGCTAAATCATGCCCAGAAGTGAGAAGTAGAGCTGTTGGCCCAGTATGTTCTTTATAAAACCCTACGGTGATGTTTCCCAGGGTGGGCTGAGCGTGCTTTGGTCAGTAATTCACTCCATTTGTGGGGCAAGCACCAAGTGAGCCCTCTCTTCTGCTAAGTCAGCATTTGCAAAGTCATTAAGGGTCATTTTGTTGATTTGATTGGGCTTTGGAGCAGTCCCCATACACTGTTGAAAGCTGTACAGATCCTACCAGCTCAGAGATCACCTCTCCTCGATGTTTATGAGATCTTACCCAGCTGTCTCTCACACTGGGTGTTTCAGGGGTGAACTAAGAGCCAGGCCAGAATTCCTTCCTCAGCCTTTTCCTACCACAGCACCTTGGACAAGATTTAGCCAGTCATCCCATAATTGGGTGACGTGTTACTAAGCTTCTCTGTCACTAGGCTACAGAAAACCTCCTATTTTGCTGGTCAGATAATAAGAATAGATTTTTTCCTGTTTATTGTTATTTTCATTTTCTGTCTGGGAAAAGCTATGTGAAGGTGATCTGACATCAGAGAAAGTGATTGGTGTAGCACTGATCTACCTTAATACTGTGAACTGTAGGAATTTAGTGAGCAGATTTTAAGCTAAATGCACAGATTTTTTGTGGTTTACTTTATAAAAAGGTCAATTTGGGCCCAATCCTGCTGTCCTTGGATCTCATTCCAGGTTCTTTTGCACCAGTGTAAATCAAGAGTAGTTCCACTGAGGCTGAGTCAGGTGTTACCTTGTATAGTTCAGCACCTCCACTCGCTCACAGAGCTGGCTGGAGACCAGCTGAGGATCTGGATCAGTGGAGTCATCATGAAAGCCACACACTGATGCTGGTGTAAAAGATGAAATGTGTGAGGGCGACAGAAGGGGGTTTATGTCATGGAATATTCCCCTAGAGGTCCCAGGGACCGTTGTTGGAGCCGGGCTCAGAGAGCGAGGCCACCGTGCTGCTGTGTTACCATTGTCCTGGGGGGAAATACGCATAATATATTGCTACATTTTTATAGCAGGGAACAGATTCCTCTCCCATATTATGCAAACGAATCCCCTACGGAAGGCGATGGCAGTTCCAGTTATGTCGCTGATAAAAATGAAGACTGTTCAGGGTTATTGGGAACCTGGGGGAGGGGAGGAGGGGTCGTTTGTTTTTTTCCCCTCAGAGAAAAAGTAATTTAAGTGAAATGTGCAAGGCAGTGTTTAATTGCTTCCTGCCTTGTTTGTACATAGCAATTTGGCTGTTTATTGGTTGTCTTTGTTCAGATTTTTATTGTAACTTGTTGCTATATATGCAACCAAGTGTATGTTAAAGTTTAAACTTTGCTACAGAATAATGCACAATTTTATGTGCTTTAAAACTTTGTAAATACATATTGATGAACAATGTCTGCTATGCTAACTGTGATCTTGGGACTTGACACAACAACATTTTCATGCATATGTACCTGCAAATGGTTTGAAAATAGCAAAATATATATTGAGGATGGCCACGAGCCAAGAGTAAACGAGTGCCGTATGACTCATGCTTCTTTAATAATTCCTGAAAGAGGCATGTATAGTACATAAAATAGACAATAAAAATAATTTTCAAGACTACAAATATTTTTTATAACTTCAGATATTAAATACTATTTTAGAAAAAAAATGATTGGTTGGTAAAAGAAATCATAGGTTTATTCAAGTGAATCGTTGTCATAAAAATGTTCTTACCATTGGTATTTTTGTTTGATCTACTATCGTAGAAACCTAGCGCTTTAAATATGCAGAAGACTTGAAGTGCTCTTGCATTCCTACAACTCCTGTGATCTTCTACAATTACGTACTTCAAGTCTTCTCCCTCATTAACAAAAACATGCCAGTGTATACATAATCCTAAACATAATCCTAAACACCACGTGTGCTTGCATATAATCTTTAAACTGTATTGTTGGAAATAAGTTCTACCTGACCATCATCAGTTTCCCACGTATGTGAGCTTTACGATCCATGGAAGTCTGAATGTCATTTGTGTTTTTCTCTGAATTCTTTTATTTTTATTGGAAAGTGACCTTTTCTAAGGCCAAGCTTTCAAATGCAGTCTGCAAATTTTTATGTTGGTCTACATCTTCAGAAACCTAAATGAAATAGGCATTGCTTCCACAGGGTAAAAATAAACATCCAGCAAAGTCAACAGAAAATGAAATTCAATTTATGTAAATGTAAATGCCTTAAAACAGGGTGATACCTGGGTAGTCAGATCTGAAGTGGCATCCTTCTGATCTGTGTGTTACAACTACAGACGTCACTGGCAAGCGAGCATCTTTGCATCAAAGCAGCAAACAGCATAAAAACCTTGCAGGCTGACAGGCTGAGCTCACTTTCTCCAAGCCCGGGGGCTGTCACGCAGGCTCTGCAGCTCCCAGCCATGTGTTTGCAATGACAGCCAGACAGAATCTGTTGCGCGTTTCTGGTGTCAATCTGTGCTTTCGAGCCACGTTGTAAACATGCTGCATTGTGAGTATGTAAGAACCTGGTTGTAGCCGAGAACACCCCAGGTGCTACCCACTGAGGGAATTACCTCGGAGAAGCGAAACACACTCTGCTGTCGGGATTCCTCTGCTTTTCACATACTTTTGTATACAGAACAGAAAAGCACGGCAACATTTCTGGTGTAGTATTAAACCGTGTTACTGTATTTAACCAAAAGAAACAACTCCATTGTGAATGCTGAAGTGAAAGGAGTCTGCTGTGGGTCACTGTTTACCTTGTTTCAGAGACAGACAGGTTGCTAAATGTAATTTAACTGTCGCACTGCCTCAGCCTCTCTTGTACTGGGCTCCCTTTTGTACAGATAATGCCATACTGGAATAGCTGACATGCCCGACGTCGCAGAGAGAGCTTGGGACGCAGTTTTCTGGCTGGCATCCTTACAGCATCATCACTGGCCCGTAGCTTGTGCACAAGTACATACGGTAGCGTGAATGTTGACAGCTGTCTGTATTTCAGCCACGGCACAACAGCTTTTGCAAGCTCCAGGATAGTAGCCTTGTACTGGGGTACCTGAGGCTATTTTCACACATGGAAAAGGGTTTAACCAAAATGCAGTTAAGTGGAATTAGTAGCAGAGCAAAATAATTGAAAATAAGATTGTTACAACATTTACCAAGTTAGAAAAGACAAAAAACCAAATGCGTAATCAGTTGTGTACAGTAACCTAAGAAATTAACTGGAAAAACCACCACGAGACAAAGAAGGATTTTTGTGTGCATGTTCTTTAACTCCTCTGGTGCACTTCTGCATGTACCACGCATTTTCTAGGGCCTGGTTGTTCATGTTTCGCTTGCCCTGAGCTGACATTTCTTCTTTGTATGAGAGGACAAGTAAGTGAATAGTGCAATTCCTAGAGCTTTATAACAAGTCTGCCATGGTTTCTTGCAGGACAGTACTGTTTCGTAATCGCCTCTGTGCCCTATGCTGTTTTACTGAAATGCTGTTAAACCAACTGGTAAGAAGTGAACAAACTCCTCCCGGCATGTTTTTTTCTTGTTCTGCTGACAGCAAAAGAAAACCATTTCGCTGTTCCATTCAGATGTATTAACTTGTATAAAGGGTCATCTCTCTGAGCAAACTAGTAACTTATTTTTTAATTCTGCCTTTAAATAAAAGCTTTGGGTTCAATTTGGGCTCTTTGTTTGCTTTGCAAACACACAACAAATCTTTATTAATAAGCTTCACCGTTCTCTTCCCCAGACGGCTGTTTTCAAACTCTCTTCTCAAACAAATTACGTTCATTTAGAAAAGTGTTATTAAAATGTTTCCATTTTCTTAATTGATTTTAATTATTAGTCCTAATTAATCAGTAGGAATTCTGCTCCTTACCCATGTGAATAACAGATCAAATTATTCTGATTTTCCAGTTCATCTTCATTATAGGAAACATGCCAGGAAAAAAATCAGGTAGAATCCTCCACTCTGCTGCTCACATACAAACTCAGTGACAAGGGAAAAGTAGTAAACAGAGCAGCAAGTCTTAAGCTTTAGAAACCAATAATAAAGTCAATTTAAAGACAAAACAGCCTTTCATACCAGTAAATATAAATGCTTTAGTTTGTAAATAGCAAGAGAAAAATACCAAATCTGGTGATGTGGGCATTTTTTTTGACTGAATCCATGTGATATTTTGAAAATGAATTATTTTAAAATTGCAACCAAATGATTGCAGAAAGAAGCTATATCAGAACCTGTGTTTGTATAGTTTAACACTTAATACTCATGGCTACTGATGCTGTGAACCCAACCCCAGCAGAACAAGGAATTCTTCAATCTTTCTTCTGGGGCACACTTGCTCCTTCCCCCTTCTGCGCCTTATGGTTCCATTTTGATCCCTGGCTCTCTCGTGGCTCCATCCTGATCCCTCTCTTCCTCAAGTCTGAGTCACAAGAGCAGTAACCCTGCCTGCTTCGACCTACTCAGTGCCTCAGCTGTTAGGGTAAAGCCCACGCTCCCGAGGGACTCACGTTTGAGTACAACCCCAGGATTGTCAGGGCTCTGGCTGGCGGTGCTGCCGAGGGGACAGTCTAAGGCTCTATTTTAATCTTCTGGAGTCCAGCCAAACACTGGAATGGAGCTGCCAGCACGAGGGGGGCCCTCCTGCTCACTGCGCCTGACCTCCCATCAGGAGAGGTGCTGCTGTGTTCCTTCTCAAACTACTAGGGCTCTTTCATTGCGCCTGACCTCCCATCACGAGTGCTACCAGGGACCCAGTTTCCACTGCTGGGGGCTTAACCCTGGCACAGGTCCAGCACACGAGCTACACGCCGCTTGTCTCCAGATGTAAGATGCACCGAGTGCGAATTCACGCGCCGCAGGCTCAGCTGGAGGGGGCTGTTCCAAGTACTTGCGAAAAGCGAGTCACAGGGCACCGCCGACTCCTCACCCCATCTCACAGAGGTGGACAAACCCCTGCACGCTTTTCAGCTGCTCCTTTTTTATTTGGATATGATGTGTGTAACCAGCATTTCATGTGTGTCAATGCTCCCAATCGAATCCGTCCTCCTGCAGCTGGCTCTGGAGCTTGGCTGCAGACGCACGCTCCTGCCTGAGCCGCACAGCCTGTCCCCACAGACCGTAATTAGGTAAATGAGTCCTGTCTGTGCTGTGGCCCTCGGGGAGGAAGCCTCAAACAACTGTGAAGCACAAAGCGTGTCCCTCTCAGATACCCAGAGATGTGAATTTTATGAACCAGTACAGAGGTTAGCAGTTCACGCCACATTTGGCTGCCCAGCTTTGCAGATCTTTCCTTCAGCAGAGGGAACAAGTAGCACAGCATCTGCTCCTGCCCTCTGCTCCACTTTGCTCAGAGAGCAGGGATGCCAGCTGAAACCCATCCCGTGCACCGGGCACTTCTGCCTCACGCCAGCATGCTCTGAGCTGGGATCCTACAGTAGATTTTACATTTGCTGCGCACCATAAATGCAGGGTTGGACTCAATGATCCAGTGAGTCTCTTCCAACCTGGTTATTTTATGATTCTATGATAAATAGCCACATCACCCTCCTTGCCAATCTAACACACCTTGCAGCACTACTGAGTGTTTGTTGTTGAAAGATAAATATATTTTTATCAGCCTAAGTCAGTACATCTTTATTAATTTTGTTCGTTTGCTACTAACAATGCCCAGCAGGTCAGCTCTGCAGAGCTGTGCAGTTTGACGCTCTGGCAGCCCCAAGGCTCCGTCGCTCTGTGGCAGCAGCAGCTGCTCACAGGGGCAGGTACAGCTGGACTCGATGATCTCACAGTTCTTCTCCAACCTAGTGATTCTCTGATTCTATCATTGTGTGATTCTATCGTTCTCCAATTCTATGATTCTCTGATTCTATTATTCCATGACTCTGTGATTCTCCAATTCTCTAATTCTATCATTCTATAATTCTCTGATTCTCTGTTGTTCTATGATTCTATAATTCTCTGATACTATCATTCTGTGATTCTATGATTCTATCATTCTATCATTTTATCATTCTAAGTTTCTATAGCTGTCTGATTCTCTGATTCTGTGATTCTATCATTCTAGAATTCCATAATTCTGACTCTATCATTCTGTGATTCTCTAACTCTATGATACTATGATTCTCTGATTCTATCATTCTGTGATTCTATAATCCTATTATTCTACGATTGTGTGATTTATCATTTTATCATCCTACGATTCTATAATTCTGATTCTCTGATTCTATAACTCTATGATTCTACGATTCTCTGATTCTATCCTTGTGTGATTCTCTAATTCTCTGATTCTCCCCTCGTGTGAGTCTCTGATTCTCTGATTCTCCCCTTGTGTGAGTCTCTAATTCTGATTCTATCCTTGTGTGAGTCTCTCATTCTCTGATTCTCCCCTCGTGTGAGTCTCTCATTCTCTGATTCTCCCCTCGTGTGAGTCTCTCATTCTCTGATTCTACCCTCGCGGGATCCTCTAATTCCCCATCACCCTGTGATCCCCCCTCCCTCTCCTCTTCTCTGTCTCAGTTCCCGCCCCGGGGCCTCACGAGCCCGTTGGGGGCGGCGCCCCCTGCTGGGCGCGCGGGAGGTTCCAGCCCCTCTCATGGCGGCCTCGACGCCGCCGCGGCCGCTCGGGTATTTAGCGCTTTCGGGGCTCGGAGGGGGCGAAGCGCCGCTGTAGGTCACTGTAGAATCACAGAATCACCGGGTTGGAAAAGACCTCTTGGGTCATCGAGTCCAACCGTTCCCACCTGTCGCTGAACCGCGTCCCCGAGCACCTCGTCTCTTAACCCCCTCCAGGGATGGGGACTCAGGCCCCTCCCTGGGCAGCCTCTGCCACTGCCCAGTGACCCTTTCTGTGAAAAATTTCTTTCTGAAATCCAGCCTGACCCTCCCCTGGTGGAGCTTGAGGCCATTCCCTCTCGTCCTGTCCCCTGTCCCTTGGGAGAAGAGCCCAGCTCCCTCCTCTCCACAACCTCCCTTCAGGTAGTTGTAGAGAGCAATGAGGTCTCCCCTCAGCCTCCTCTTCTCCAGGCTAAACACCCCCAGCTCTCTCAGCCGCTCCTCACAAGGCCTGTTCTCCAGCCCCCTCACTAGCTTCGTTGCTCTTCTCTGGACTCGCTCCAGAGCCTCAACATCCTTCTTGTGGTGAGGGGCCCAGAACTGAACACAGGATTCGAGGTGCAGTCTCACCAGTGCCGAGTACAGGGGGAGAAGAACCTCCCTGGACCTGCTGGTCACGCCGTTTCTGATCCAAGCCAAGATGCCATTGGCCTTCTTGGCCACCTGGGCCACTGCTGGCTCATGTTCAGTCGCTGTCAACCAGCACCCCCAGGTCCCTCTCCTCCTGGCAGCTTTCCAGCCAGGCTTCTCCTAGTCTGGAGCTGCTCAGGGTTGTTGTGTCCCAAGTGCAGGACCCGGCATTTGGCCTTGTTAAACCTCATGGCATTGGTCTCAGCCCAGCAGTCCAGCCTGTTCAGGTCCCTTTGAAGAGGGTTGAAACGCCCTATGTACGTGTGTTGGCACATCGGGTGCTTCATAGGGAAATGCCCTATTAGGTGAAGCACCCGATGTGCCAACACACCCAGGCACTAGGTCCACGCAGAAGGGACGCTTGGACAGCCCAGGGCAGCACATTGCACCTACATGGGATGTATCCCTTGAAAATGCTTTGTACACACACTCTCAGCAGTGAAACCCATAAAGATCATCACTGCATTTGAGGGATTGCATCCCCACGGCTACCTGATGGACTCCAAGCTCAAGATGCACATTTTAAGTCTCCCCTGCTGTTGCTGATAATTTGTTCCATATTTACCATAGTACTTAGTACTTGCAAATCAGTTGGGGTTTTTTAAAATGTAAATGTTAATTAAATTAGATAGCAGGTCAAACTCATCTCCTGCCCTTTGCAGTCCATGATTTTAACATTCAGGATTAATTTAGCACTATTGAATTTCCCCTTCTATTAATCCATTGTATGAGGTGGTTCTGCCCCTCTATTCCTCTCTTGTGAGACCTTATCTAGAGTATTGTGTCCATTTCTGGAATCCTCAGCATACGAAGGAGATGGAGCTGTTAGAACAGGTCCAGAAGAGGCTACAAGGAGCACCTCTCATGCAAGGACAGGCTGAGCGAGTTGGAGCTTTTAGCCTGGAGACGAGAAGGCTCCAAGGAGACCTTAGAGCAGCTTCCAGTACCTGAAAGGGGCTACAAGAAAGCCGGGGAGGGACTGTTCACAAAGGCTTGTAGTGACGGGACTAGGGGCAATGGGTAAAAACTGGAGCAGGGCAGATTTAGACTGGACACAAGGAAGAATTTCTTCATTATGAGAGCGGTGAGGCACTGGAACAAGTTGCCCAGAGCAGTGGTGGCTGCCCCATCCCTGGAGGTGTTCAGGGCCAGGTTGGATGGGCCTTGGGCAGCCTGATCCCGTGGGAGGTGCCCTTGCCCTTGGCACTGGGGTTGGAACTGGATGATCTTTATGGCTCCTTCCAGCCCAAACTATTCTATGGTTCTATGACTGTACTTGAAAAGAAATGGAGTTTTCTCTTCTGTGTCTCAGATGGTAACGATTGCTGGGTTGAGCTTTGTGCTAGCATTGGGTCCTAAAGGTTTTCAGGGATGAAGTTCCTGAAACTGCATTGCCTGTTAAAATATAAATAGGTGATAAATATATACAATTCTGAAAATATTCAAAGACTACAGTTCTTTTATCTGCATCTGTCAAGGTAGGATTTGGGTAAGAATGCAAGTAAAATAAAAAGGCTTAATGCAACAAGCTTTTAAAACCACATTTACTCAGCTGGAGTTTTTATGGTAATATTTTTCCTTAAAGTAAATCAATGAACTCCCACAATATTGAAAAAAGGAGCAGCTCACAAGAAAATGGTCTCACACATAGGTCTCATGCATTCTGGAGCAATGGCACCCAGCATTTAGTACTGCTTTTTTAAAATTCATTTAATAAACTTATATTTAAGTCAATGTAGTTACCAATGTAGAATACCCTTTAGGCACTTGATGATAGCTTTCACTTTGGAGCAAGTATGAAGTAAATGAGATCCACACTGCTGGGCCCACTAATGTGCAAGCTGATGAGAAGTTGATTGTTTTTGTGACAGATAGCTTTATTATTTCACTTTCAACATGTTCCACATGATTTGCTAAATCATTTTACTGAAAATTAGTTCAACCAATGCTGAGAAAAAATATTTTAGTATTGGCAATTAATTTTAAAAACAAACTGAGGATTCATTTCGGCATCCACTGAAGCCATGAAAGCTGGAATGAACTCAGCTGTACTGAATATCAGCTGCATGATTACATTCCAAGTAGGCAATAATCTAATTTTCAGCTTTCATGTTAAAAATCTCATTTGAAGTCACAAACTAATGTCTTTCACTGATATTTTTCTTGATGAACATCTTCTCTATTTGTGGTTTAATGAATTATTTTAACTTTAATTCTTTGCCAAATGACTAGATTTACCACATACAGATCCATATTAATGTATGGTAGTGAAGTATTTCATCCTGTTCTAGTGGTCAGAAAGGTTCAGAAGGATCAGTAGAGATTTATGAGAATGATTCAGGGATTGGAAAACTTACCTCAAAGCAAGATACGTAGGCAACTCTTTCAATTTCATTAAACCAAGAGGTGACTAAGAGCTATTAGCTCCTGTTCAGTGTGTATGTTCATGAGAATCATGCTTCAAATTGTAAAAGTGCCCTAACATTGACAAGAAACTGTGTTGTGAGAGGAAGAAATGAAGGATACTGGCAGTTGAGTGGCCCAAGTAGAAGTGCTGGCTCTGGGAGATGGGCAGAGGTGAGACCTGCCTCTTTGGATGCAGCCTGGCAGGAGTGAAAGGGGGCAGAGCCAAGCTGACAGCGC
Organism: Clamator glandarius; assembly: GCA_033459285.1. Lineage (NCBI taxonomy): Eukaryota > Metazoa > Chordata > Aves > Cuculiformes > Cuculidae > Clamator > Clamator glandarius. The sequence continues at coordinate 1,617,610 of JAUNZM010000326.1, read as the reverse complement.
GTGCTTTAAAAATCCCATCCTTGCCCTTTTAGTTCTCTGGGTAATACATTCCCTCGGGCTGTGTGACTGAACACAGCAACACACCTTTAAGTACTTCCGTGCATGTTTTGAGCTCATGTTCTTCTGCAGTCGCCTGCAGGCAGGTTTGTAAATTATCTGCTGAGGCTTATTTGGCTTGTGAGACTTCTTGAAACATGCTTGAACTTAGAAGATATTTAGTTAGTGTCTTTGTCTTTTTAAAGACTTTCTGCTATAATAAGTTGCACTTACTGTCAGCATTTGGGTTTCAGAGAAATTTGTAGAAGCCTCTTGACCAGCAGGTCTGCGGTAAAGGTCTCCTCGCCGTAAAGACCGTGTTCCTGCTTGCTAACCGTGCGCTGTTTGTCGAGGTGCCTCTTCTCCCCCGTTTCAAGTTCATCAACCATACTGCATCGGCAACAGCAAACAGTTAAGCATCTAAATGTCTATTCAATGAGTGGCCTGCCAAGTTACCAGTGCAAGCTTATTTCTTTAAAGAAATATGCAGCCCAACTTGTGGTGGCCATTGAGAAGCTGAGCTGCAAAAACATCAACACCACAAGGACACAATATTTTTCTCTTGATTACAACACGCTCATTTATTTTGGAATTCTTATGCCAGCTGAGGACTACAGGGCAGTGACAGTAGAAGAGTTGTCCAGATGCCAAGGAAAAGAGAGAACTGTATATGTACTCCTGTCCTGAAATGGTAGAGGGTAGGGAGAAAGGCTGGTAATGATTTGAAAGAATACATGCCCATACACTTTTTCTGGGGACTCCACAGTTTGCTCCCACAACAGATACCTGCAATTCTTCAAAAATATGTTTAAAATTCAGCTGACTGCTAAATCCTGAGGTTGACTTGAAGAGAATGCAGAGATCTGCAGATTCAGAACAACTTTTCTTTTAAAATTAGGATAAATTATTACCTTTCAAATTAGCCGGGGAAGCCATCATATAATAAGGTACTTGTTTGGGAGCAATCCCCACAGTACATATTGCTAGGGCCTGAGAGATAGTGGGCTCTAACATCTGACTGGGCTGGTCAGGTAGCAATAAAAAAATAAAAAGCTATAATAAGGACTTTGTTTTGGTTTATGTGGAAAAAAAAAAAACTCAAATCGCCATGTCTTGCTATAGCATATGTAGACAGTTTTTTTACCTCTTAATCTATGATCATTTCTGTGTAAGGAGACCTCTCCAGCACTCATCATTATTTAAAGCTTTTAGATCCACTGGCAGTTTACAGCATCGGCTTTTTGAAAGGGACTGTGTTCATCAGAATGTACAGAATGGAACACAGGCTTCATAGCCCAGTGCACGGGCTAGACAGAAGGTTTTTTTTCTGGGTCTTGCCACAATATCTGAAGGTTTTTTAAGCCTTCTTTTAAAGGTCTTTTTTTCAGTTTTATCTTAAAAAAACCAAAAAAGAATGGAGCACGGGTGTTGAAGTGCAGGTGTGCTGAAACAAACCAGCAGACGGTACTGTTTCATTGTCTTTCTTCCATCGTACCATCTGTTCCCCCATCATTTAACCTATGCTAAAAACGTTTTGGGGAGCAGAGATGCCTTTTTCTTACACTTTTGTACAATGCCAAACATGGCTGGTCCATGTCCAAGCTTCTAGATACTACATTAATATAAATAATAAATCTTTGAAAGGATGTATTTTTTTATCTTCCTAGTATCATCATGGTCATGATGTCATTTTATGGCTGGAGAACTAAGACATAGTTTCTCTACAGCCACAATTATTGACTATCCCTTAATTGTGGATGTGCTCATTGAAGCTATGAACTGATATTTCATATCAGGACTTTTTGTGTTCAAAGCACAGTTCCAGCTGGCTGAATTGCAGCTGTTGTGAATGCACACGCTGCTATGAATGGAGTCCCAAACAAGGCTGCATAGCTTAAGCATTGTCGAAAATGAGACTTAGACATGAAGTGGCCACCTGTGAAAAGTTTTCAGTTGCTTATATGCTGCTGCACTGGGATTCTTTGCCAGAACACAGGGAGATAATTCATTTTTCTGTGATGATGTTCAGCTCCTGCAAGTGTTGCCTTTATCTTCTTGCAATCTTCTGCTTCGTTCACTACTTAGAATCTAATTACTGTAACAAAACAGAGAGTCCTATTCCTGAAAGTGTCTCCTTTCACTGCATTGTCAGGTGTGCGATCAGTGAGCTCCAGAGATGAAAAAGATTCTGCACACTGACGATAGGAACATGTAGGGAACAAATGGCATTTGCTCAAGTAGTGAAAAGCTGGAGCCCTCCAGCTTCATTCCTTTATTTATCAGACTTTTGACTGAGGGTGGTTGAAGGTCCTTTCAACACACCTACAACGCCAGCTGCAAAGGGATCCGGATCCCACTGTACTAACATCCACCTGATGCGTTTAGTGGAAAAAGCAAAGTGTCCAGCTGACAGAAGCTGAACGCAACAGAATAATCACTGAGCAAGCGCTGAGTGCGCTTAGCACAGTGCAGTAAAAGTGCAGTGGTGACCACAGCAGCCCTTGTGTACCACCACAGAGGTGTTTCTGATGTTCTGAAAGTTTTGGAAGCAGTCTTTGAACACGGAGCTATTCTTTTCTTACATTTGTAATCCGTGATGTAATAGACTCATCTTCTTATACAAAATGTCTTCTCTGCCCAGTGAATTATGTAATTTGAGCCAATCAATTACAAGCCGGGTTTCATTCTAAGCACACATTACAAGCACTTCTGTGGCACAGCAGGGTTTTAAAGCGCAGTCTGGGATTTCAGAGCTCTGAGTTCAGTTTTCAGTGCTCTCGTAGACTGATGGGCCCAGCTCTGCTCAGGTGGTGACTGACAGCACCTGTATCAGGCATGAGCCGTGCAGCCCCGCTGGAGGAGAGCCAGGCTGGCCTGGGCCTTGGATGAGAGTCCTCTAGCTGACCAACCCCTGGTGTTCCCTTCCAGCTGTTCTAACTCTTCCCCCTGCGTACGGCGAGTTTTGCCACTGCTTGAGCAAACATTCACGCTTGGGTCCAGTTCCTGCTGACTTAATAAACAAGATGTAAGCCAGGACAGTGACTAAGTGCCAGGTGTCTGGGAGGCGGCTGTTCTCCGAGAGGTTTGTTCTCCTTGGAGATGGGCATTCATCAGCACTCAGTGGCAGCAGCCCCTCTCAGGGTACCTGTGTGTGCAAGCACACGCGCTGTGGTCTGCAGCCTTTGCATACGCTTTGTCAGCAGCTAAACTAACAGGGATCTAAGGGAATCCAGAGGCTCGGTTGCCCTTCGTTGCTGTCTTTCAGAAGGCTCTGTGACCCACTAAAATCATGGAAGCTTTTTCATGGGAACCAGTTCAGGGGCTTCTTGAACGAAGCCCTTTCCAAGGTCAGGATCTACACTGTGGGCTCTTACCTTGAAAATCTGTTCATTAAGTACTTTGTGTCTTATCTATCCAGCTGTTGAACTAGTCAATAAACCCTTTACTAGTTACATTCATCATCGCAAGGTGAAGGATCGCGCACCACTGGCAGAAAGGGCTGAATGATGTGCCTCAGTTCATGCTTTGGAATAAAATTGACAGCTGGGAGATGGAAATGTTCAGCTCTTTTAACTTGCTGAAGGAAAGATTTATCGGACAGAGGTGAAGCCTTTGACCCAGTTTAGTCCTGCTGGCAGTGCCGGGGGTGCTGGGGGTGGCAGTCCTGGGGCTGGCAGTGTTGGTGGTGGCAGTGCTGGAGGTGTCAGGGGGTGGCAGTGCCAGGGCTGGCAGTGCCGGGGGTGGCAATGCCAGGGCTGGCAGAGCTGAGGTGCTGGGGGTGGCAGTGCCGGGCTGGCGCCCGGCCGGAGGGCTGCACTGCACACAGGGTGCCGGCGGTCCCGGCCTGGGGGCAGGGCTGCTGTCTATTTTTAGTGAGGGTTTTATAGAGTGGATCCCTGCGGTCTGGCTCCACACTGAAATATTGTCCTAGTCTCAATGACATAAACACAGGGCCAGCCTGTGATCCTGGCGCCAGCTTCAGCTTAGGGAATGTGAATGAAAGTACCAGTGGGGTCCAGGCAAGAGGGAGAAGAAAAAAAATCCCGACTGTAATTACAAATAAATCCCAAACCCTTTCGCTCTCATGGCTCACTTAGTACAGCAAATAGCCTCTGATTCTCTACAAATAAGTCCCAGCTTAGTTACTGACAGATCTACCAAGAGGCAGTTAATGGAATAATGACCAAGGGAAGCTTAGGGTAATTCACAAACGGCTCCTGGTGTTGGAGGGCGATGCCCCCCCTCGCCCCCTGCCCTGCGCCTCCAGGTCCTGCAGCAGCAGCACCGGGCAAGAGCTAAGCCGAGGCACACAAGGGCCTTCTTAGCCTGGTGGGGGAAAACTGCTTATTTATTTATTTATTGAAGAGATCTAACGCAGAATGGTGACAGGCAGACTCGATCTGTGGCATTAAACTGTCCCCCTGGAGAGAGCGATTTCGGTCTGCAGAGCCGGGCTATTCCTGCCCTCTCTCTTGGTGAGAAAAATGGGGAGATTTAAGTGAAAGTAGCATAAATGCCATCTCTACCACTGACACTTTAAATGCAGCAGTGTTCCTTTTGCATCCTTCTCTGACAGAGGCTTGGGTCGTCTTTAAACCCCTTGTCCAGGTTTGTCTCAATGCCCAATATTTCAGCTGAAGCACTCAGTTTGCTTGCAAAAGTTAACCTTCATGTCCAATGTTTGGGGAGCTCCTGCGGAACTTCCATAGAGGTCAGGGCAAATCTTTTGTTTGGTATTGATCTTTTTGTAAGTAAAACCAGAACAGTGTTTCAAAGACACATTATCCTATGGAGAGTAGGAGTAATAGAAAGGCTGTTCCTACATGGGAACAATTGCACATGTGGGCAGACACACACACACCCTTGCACAGCCACATGTACATATACAGAGAACAAATCCACATAACAGTTAAAATATAAGCCATGATGTCTGCATCTTATTGAACTGCTGGTGTGATTATTACAAAAACAAGTACCTCAAAAGGTGATGCAGCTTCAGAAGTCATGCTAAACAGCAAGGACATCCAGTTAAGTGTCATTATTGCAATCTTGCTTGAAAGAAAATAATCCTAAGAGCAAGGTGTATGTGGCAAAGTCCTTACTCAGGCTTATTGAAGGAAGCTGACAATACACAAGCGATGCTTTGCTGTGAGCAAAGTGGGAATTTGTGACCACTTCTTTCTTTGTCGTGGAGATGTTCGCTGTGGGGCTGCTTGTCCTATATTCCTACTATACCCTCTGTCAGTTCCCTTTTAGATACGGTGGTGGTGCGAGATGTTGCTGTGTACCCAAGAATGGCTCAAAAAGCTTTTAACTCTATCCTGTAATTGATGTGTTGTGTAAACTGCAATAAAGGAAGGATATTGAAAAGGGGGGGCGACCACAACATATTTAATGAGGATGAGTAAACACACCCAAGACGTAACTGTAGATATAAGAAAAATAAAAGCAGCTGGGGGGCTTCTGAGACATTGTTTGTCTTGAAAGTGATGAGAAGAGGCACCATCAAAAGACTTGTTTTACTACAGTCATGCTTCATTATGAGGAAGGAGAGTGTGGGGAAGGGGAGGGGTGGGGGTTCCCTACGTGACCAGGTTGCCAGAAGAGAGAACCTAACTCGTTTGCATGGCCTAATTAATCCCTGAACCCAGTCAAAGCCTGAGTCAGAGGGAGAGAGCAAATGTCAGATCTGTGTCTGGGAAGCCTAGGTTCATTATTTCACTCGCCTGGGTCCTTTTGCCTCCACAGGCAGAGACTTGAAACTCCCAAGCCAAAGAAATACATCCCAGAGATTCATACTGAACATGAGCAGGCTTGGAATCAGTCTCCTTTGTGTCTGTTCCTGTATCTGAATTAATCCCATACCCCCATGTGTGTGTCTGTTTCATCACTTGTGAGAGAAAGTGGAAATCATTCCGTTTGCCACTGAAGGTACAAGTCTCTTTGAAAAGTATCCTATTGAACACAGAGCTTTTCAGAGCCGATTCCAGCACCGTGAGTCCCTATTTCGTTACATTTTGTAGCAGCAGCAGCAAAGATAATGTTATGCACACAACTCCGGCTGATCATTGTCATCTACTTCTTTTTGAAGAGACCAGGTTCCCTAAAGGGATAAATCGTAAGAAGTGATAAATACAAAATGCTAGGGAACAACACATCGTTCAATCTTTTTCCACTGTTTAAAACTACATCCTTGCAGATTTTCTAGCTAGAGCAAATTTAAGAATGTCTAATAAAGCAGTGGTTCCCAGTTTGTGGATTCTTCCTCAGCTGCATTTCTTCTGAGGCAAAACTATAGTCAAGAGCTGTTCTATATATTGGGCTAAATTCTGTGCTTTTATTACCCCGTAGCCAAAATAGTTCTGGTGAGCACAAAGTGCAGCCATTCTAGATTTGCTCCAGGGTTTCTGCGTTAGATATATTTGTGAGCCTGTCTCCCTCCCCCTTCCCAACTCTCTGGTCAGGATTAGACCCAACCTTTGGGATTTTGTGCTTCCACAAAACCCAGGAGTCTCTTGGAAAATTTTGCCCCAGCATCTGAGGCAACATTTACTGCGTGCAGGGGACCCTGGGGCACAGCACTCAGTTGATAGGAGTACTTTTAAAATAAGTTTAATTTTCCCTCATTCATAACCAACAGGCTAAATATGATGTAATCGGATTTATTTTTTCCTCTTCACCCCCACTGGAGCCAGGAAAATGAAGTAGTTGAGAGAAAAAGGGTTGTCATTTTCAGTCAAGCAGCCATTCATCACGTGGCATTAGACAATTAGCAATAAAACATTCGAAGGGCTCCATTGGTGCTAAAAGGGCGAGGAGGTCTTTTTAAATATCAGAGGTGGGAACTGTTATGTATCAGGGTTATTCAGTAGCTGGCATCAATGAATCACTCACACACACACGCGGGGCTTGATTGGGGGGGTTGCTGTATTTTTCGCTTCATTGAATCTCTGTCACTCAGTTGTCTTTAGTGTTTTATAAAAGAGGAATAATAAAAACTCAGTTTGTCTCAGTAGATGTTTATCTTAATAAGCAGGCTGGCACAAAGGATGAATGCATTCCTACTTGTCATATGTGTATATATGTAATACATGCTGCTACAGGGAGTTTGTTTGGATAAACAACGTTGCCTGTGTGGAAATTCAAATCCCCGTCAAGAGCCATTGCTTGTAAATACAAGTGTCATTTTTTAACAAAAAAATGTCTTGGTTTCTGCTTCGTCTTTGCCAATTCTCCCACTGGCCTCTCTCTCCATAATGAATTGGTCTGCAAACTGTGAGACGCTCAACCAGCTCTGGTCTGCTCTCTTGACTGCTGAGATGTTAGTATTTGGCACAAAAAGGTGGGTGGTTAGGTGGGGTAGAGGCTTTAGAAGAACTTTGGGTTTCCTCTGTTGTAAACCTGTTGCGTGAATAAATAAACAAATAAATAAACCTTTAATTCCTCCAAGTGGGGCTGCAGCCAAGAAAGCTCTGTTCTGAGAGAATCAGATTTACGGCAGAAGACACTGCTGAGAGAAAAAGCGAGAAACAGAGACAGTGGAGTTCCACCTCCCATGATATATAGAGCCAAGGGGAGGTATAAATACCCGTCACTTCCCGGACCCTCTTTTAAAAAAAAAGACAAACACCCGGGATCCTGTCTCTGGCTGGCTTGCAGCAAGGCGCCCTCATAAAAGCTAAGATAAACAGTTTATCAGCAGATGAATGCACAAGCTCTGTTCTAAAGACAAAAGTCTATACCTTAGGAAAAATGCTGGGGAGAGGAGAGTGGGCCGAGAATCGAGGAGGCATGGTATTTTAGGAGCAAGAATGACATGAAATGAGAAAAATAGAGTAGTTCTTTAAAGACTTTGCAAGGTTTTATTCTCTGCTTTTATAACCTTCTCTTTTTTTAAATTATTTTTAAGGCAATGGATACATCTCTTTACATATAGCTGTAAAGGCAACGATATAAATTATTCCTGTTATTTTGGGTGGTCTCCATTTTTTTTACTTTTTTTTCATTGCTTTAATGCATCAGTCATCTTAGGATTTACTCCTCTATGAAACATTCATCCCAGAGCTTAGTTTCAAAATATATTATTTATACATCGTTTATCACTGCAGATACAGGTTCTTGGCCAAATGCATCCTCTCCTGTCTCCACTCTGTTGGGATTTCAAGGTAGAACTTGGCTCTCTCAAAAAAAATGTTTACCTTCCAAAGACTGTGATTCATAACTGTCTTGTTTCAGAGCAGATGATCACCTGGTAACATTGTGGAGTCCATTAACACAATCCTTATTCTATGGCCCTTTCTGTAAATCAGGGGCAAGGAAATGGATGAGGTACCTGGAGACGCAGCACAACATTTCAAAGATCTGGAAAGAACTCCCTGGATCTTTCCAGACTAAAGGACATAGCTTGAAAGCAGTCAAACAGTGTTTTTCTACCTGGGTGAGGTAACACATGACATTTGATACCTAATGATGTGCATCAGGTGGATGGCACATATGACCTATGTGAAATGTCTGAAAGCTGTACATCTCCTTTAGAAAGTCTTCAGGGATTCACTGTTTAAAAAATTTTTAAAAAGAGTAGAAAATCAATCCATAAGGAATTTCTTTCAAAATGTACAGAGTGTGCCCAAGGAAGAGGGAGCTGGTCTAGGAACTCACTAGGACATAAAGCTAAAATTTAAGTTATTTTAATTCAGTTTTCTGCTCTGTCAGTCACAGATTTCTTTTGTAACTTTAGTGTAACAGTGGACTCTTCCCTCTGCATTGATAAAGATTTACTGTAGCATCTAATCAAACCCTCCACTGCCTCCATGAATGAGGCAAGGATTATCATTCCTGCTCTACAAGTAAGGAAGGCACAAAGCTATGAGATTTATTACCCAAAGCTATATGAAAAATTTGCATGAGAGCTGGGCAGAGGCTGCATTTGGTTATGTTGCTGGTTTTCCTTTCTTTACCAAGCAATCATGCCAATGGATTTTTATAAATAAGAAGTGAAAGGCAAGGCGATCACAAATGAGATCATGATTTAAATAATCTTTAAGTGTAAGGGAGACAAGAATAGTTGTCAGGAATCCTCCACTCCTGAGGAAGGCACAGCCCTTCTGAGCACACCTAGCATAGTTCTTCCTCATCCTAGTTTTGTAGAGGTTTATTATTATCCGTGAGATTCCCTTCATGTTTTAGAGTGGGGTGTGCATCGAGCTTGAGACCATTGCTCAGAGATCCAGACTGATTTGACACCACGAGCCGAATTCAGCGCGATATCCCTGAGCACCGGGTTGGGTGAAGTAGGTCAGGCCATTTTCTGTTAGGAGATTTATAGGGAAACAAATCTATTCTGAATTCTTTCTGTGCATCTTTGCTGTTGTGGACTGAAATCAGATCCCTGCATAATGTGTTTCCAGAGCTGTGCCTCCGGAATCATCAGCAGAGCCGTGCAGGCTGCATACCTCTTCTCTCCTCATCAGAGCCGTGACCCTGCAGAAGTGCCATCTTACTCTTGCCCGCGCTGGCTTCCTCTGTGCTTTGAAGGTTGCATTTGCTTTGTCTACAGAAAAAGAACCCACATTTTCACTACTGATGGCACTCCAGACCCAATAAAGCTGAGGCGAAGGGCGTTGTTTTCTCCTGTGCCTTGTGCACCGTTGCCCGTGGAGTGACCAGCTGAGGTGTCTATGAGCTGCTGGCCTCTCCTTCTGCCCCAAGAAGAGCTGCCATCCAAAACAGAGCCTGGATCAGATCCTTTACCGCCAGGTTTCATTTACTGCTGCTTTCAGCAAACCCTGAAATAAACTAGGTTGATGGGGATTCAAATCTCTTTTCCCTCCGACAGGCTGTTAGTGGGCAGCTCTCCCCCAGCCCTGCTATCAGCCATTGCACCAAGAAATTCTTGGGCCACAAGTCACTTCTGTCACTTCTGCATCCCTCAGGCTTTCACCGCCTTGCCAGAAACCTGGTGAACCCCAGGCAGCGACACTTGCACTTGAGGATTCAGGAGCTCCAGAACAAACCTCTGGACCCTGTTCCAGCGCAACCAGCTGCATTCCTGAAAATGTTTCCTCCTACACGTAACTCAGTTCAGGAGAGGAAGATCTTCAAGTGCTTTTAGGATCACAGTTTGGAAGGCACAACCTGGCGTGCAGTGGACAGGAGATAGGCCTTACAGGCTTCATTTTTAAGCTTAGAAACTAGTAGTTAAAGAACTGTTTTCAAATACCGTCTCAGTAAAACTGAATTTATCATTAAAGGAGAAATATAAGACATTAAGCATAACTTATGAATTTTTGCTTTCTGTTTGAAACTCTTATTTTAACCTAGTATTGTTGTTTGTGCCTTTGTGTTTAAACAAGGTGGTTTAAAAGTGAATTACAAAATATTTCAGATTACTTATTAGCTGGACGTAGAAAGATAGTGAGGAAAGCAAGTGAAAGAGATGAGCAGGCACCCCCAAAGAAAACATTTTGTCTTATAGAGTGGGCAAAACTATGGGGGTGGGAGGAGGAATATAGGTGGGATGAACAGACCCTTCCCGGCTCAGCTCAGAGAAGGGAGGGAATCCCAGGAACTGTGGCCCGAACAGGCCAAGACCTTGGGGAGAACCCAAGGCAGAAGTAGCTTGTGCCTGAGCTCACTCGGTGGCTCTGTGCAGAGCTTAGCGCCTCCGGGTCCCCCTTGGGTTCAGTTCAGCATCCCAGTCAGACCCAGCTGAGACCTGAACTTAGCGGAATGTCTGTCTGTGGCTCCTGGTTAAGTTTCTACTCTTTGAATTTGGGGGAATTTTATTGTGAAAGATAAAAGGTGTGGCTTCCCACTTATTTCCAGAGACGATTTCTATGCCAAGTTTCAGCAACAGTTTATCAGGTTCTAGATGAAGGCAGAGATTGAAATATCCAGGTGGAAAAATATCTAGTAAAACTCCAGCATATCTTTGGCTGACATCGCAGCAGCAAGTGTCACCGTGAGGCTCCTTTTATGGTGTGGAGCTGGGGTCAGCTTTCCGTCTTTTTTGTGTCATTTATTTCAGTTATGTATTATTTAGGCTGGACAGTAGGAAAACATTTTTCACAGAAAGGGTCATTGGTCCCTGGCAGAGGCTGCCCAGGGAGGGGGTTGAGTCGCCTTCCCTGGAGGGGTTTGAGGGACGGGTGGACGAGGCGCTGAGGGATGTGGGTTAGTGTTTGATGGGAATGGTTGGACTCGATGATCCGACGGGTCTCTTCCAACCTGGTGGTTCTATGATTCTGTGATTCATAAAATGCCCTGCATGCTCAGGAATAAAGCAAAATAAGAGTTGTGTTGACTTTAACTTAAGGAGTGAAAACAGTTGGAAAGAATAGTTGACTTTTATTTAAAAAAACACACAAAACTCCTGATCTGGGTGACAGCATCCCTATATTACTTTCATAAGGAAACTTAATTTGAAGGTTAGCACGTGAAGGAACGTATAAATAACTTAGGCGACGTGGCTAAGCTTCGGACCCGGTACACCCGGGCTCCTAAGGGTGCAGGAGCGGGGTCGGAGCCCGCGGGGAGCTGCTGCAGCCGCCGCAGCCCGCGCGCCTCCCCTCGGGGTAGACCTTGCGGCCGGGCGGCCCGGGCTGGCGGAGCCGCCGCCTCCCCGGGGAGCAGCGGGAGCGCTCGGGCGGCCGGCAGGGGGCTCGCTGCTTGCTGGGGGGGGGCCGGGGGGGGCGGCGTCTGCCCGGGGGGAGCATCCCGGGGCCGCAGCCCCCGCCAGAGGGTGCCGGCCGCCCGCCCAGGGGCAGCGCCGCTCGCTCCGGGGGCTCGTGTGGGAGTGGGGGTTGCGTTTGCGGTGTGGCTCGTTTCTCTCTCTCTTTTTTTTTTTTTTTTTTTTTTTTTAAGGGGGGGTGGGGTGGGTGAGGAGAGAGTCTGTGGTTTCCATGGAGATGAAGCTGAAAGTGCAGGAAATTTAAAGGCTTTGGGTCCTCGCGAAGCAGACAAACTGGTGCCAACGTGCGTGGCTGCTGTGGCTGCTGAGGAGGCTGCTCTGCGAGCGGCGGCGGCGGCTTCTCCCACCCGCACCGGCCGGCAGCGAGGAGCCGCACCGGAGAGCAGGGTTTGCTACAAGAAAAAGAGGAAAAAAAAAAAAAAAAGAAAGAAAGAAAGAATAAAAAAAAAAAAGGAAAGGCATCTCCCTTTCCCGAGGAGGGTGAAAAGAAGCAGCAGCAGCGGCAGGATATTTTTTTTTTTTTTTTTTTTTTTTTTGGAGCGGCTCCACCAGGAGAAATTTTATAGAGGAGCCCGCAGGAGAGGGCGCTTGCAGGGGGCTCGGTCCCCTGTGCCGGGGCAGCGGAGGCGATTCCCCCCGCGAGGGACACGGGCCGTTCTGGATATCCCCGTACAAGTTTTTCCGATGTATTCGCTCGCACCTTCTTCCCTCGCTGTTTGGTGAAGCCGGCCCCCCCCTCCCTCCCCCCGCACCCCCAGCGGTCTCCCAAGGATGGATCATTCCCAGTGCCTTGTGACTATATACGCCTCGGTGGTTCTGCTGGGTCTCCGGCTGCAGCAGGGCGCCTGCCAGCACTATCTGCACATCCGACCGGCTCCCAGCGACAACTTGCCCTTGGTGGATCTAATCGAACACCCGGACCCTATCTTTGACCCCAAGGAGAAGGATCTTAACGAGACCTTGCTCAGGAACCTCATGGGCGGACACTTCGACCCTAACTTTATGGCTGTTTCCTCGCCCGAGGAGCGGCTCGGGGGGGAGGATCTGGCCGAGCTGGACCTGCTGCTGCGGCAGAGACCCTCGGGAGCGATGCCCGGCGACATCAAAGCGCTGGAGCTCCCCGACGGGCCGCAGCCGGGCAAGAAGCTGCGGCTGAGCAAGAAGCTGCGCAGGAAGCTGCAGATGTGGCTCTGGTCCCAGACCTTCTGCCCCGTCCTATACACGTGGAACGATCTCGGCAGCCGCTTTTGGCCCCGCTACGTCAAAGTGGGCAGCTGCTACAGCAAAAGGTCCTGCTCGGTCCCGGAGGGCATGGTCTGCAAACCGGCCAAGTCGGTGCATTTAACCATCCTGAGGTGGAGGTGCCAGCGCCGGGGGGGGCAGAGGTGCACGTGGATCCCCATCCAGTACCCCATCATCTCCGAGTGCAAGTGCTCCTGCTAGGGATTGCGCTCCCCCCCCCGCCCCTTCTCCAGAGGACTCACATGGACCTTGGCTGCAACAAAAAATGAGAGACTTTTGCTTTCTGGTTAACGTTGTAATGCACTGTAACGTGTAGGAGAATGTATATTGTGTGTATATATGGCACCGGTTTAATATACTATTAAAAGGTCAGTATTATACGTGAAATAATCAGCGTCTACTGTATTTTTAAGACTATTACCCTGATCGTTGCTAATGTATCTTTTTTTTTTTTTTGGTATTTATATTCCAGAGAGGAGTTGGCTTCGCTTTGGCGAAGTATGTGTTGTTTTTTTTTTTTGTCGTGTGTTGTTGGTTTGTTTGTTTTTTTTTTTTTAATAAAAGGATTAAAAAATACCAAACTTTTTGATAAGAAAACCTTTTAAAGCTATTTTCCATTATTCGGAAAGCGTGTGTGCATGTGTGTGTGTGTGTGTGTGTGTTTTCATTTTCCTTATGGATTTAGATTTAAAATAAAAAATAAGCGCCTAGAGCACAATGTTATTGTAAATAGAGAGAACAGTTTGAATGACTTAATCCTATGTAAATGAAGAGTATCTGCTATTTATTCTTTATATCCTCGTAGTAAAAGCGCAGTGCAGAATTAAACTCAACCACTAAAACACGAGCCGTTCGGATTCTGTTTGGTTCTTGGTTTGGCCGCCTTGGGGGGGGGGGGGTTCTGCCCCCTCTCCTCGTTCTCCACGCTCAGCAGGACGTTTCTCAGGGGCAGGGGGAGGTGGAACCTGCTCGGAGCTCTCTCAGAGGGCACCTTTGGCACCTCCGCCCCGGCCCCGGCGGCAGCTGCCTGGGGAATTTTCCCCTGACCGCTTGACATTTCATTTACAGCGGGACACGTGTCTTTCACACCTTCCATTGTGGTGGGACACGGCTGAAACCTGACCCGGGGGCTGGGGGGGGCGAGGGGGATCGGCGCTCACACGGGATCCCCCGACCCGCTGACAGCCCGAGACCCTCCGGGATCCCGGGGGAGCAGCGCCCGGGGCTCCGCGGGGCTGCTGGGCTCGGGGGGCTCGGGCTCGGGGGTGCTCAATGGCTGGGATGCTCAATGTCGGGGTGCTCAGTGTCTGGGATGCTCAATATCGGGGGTGCTCGGCGTCGGGGGTGCTCAATGTCGGGGTTGCTCAATATCGGGGGTGCTCGGCGTCGGGGGTGCTCAATGTCGGGGTTGCTCAATATCGGGGGTGCTCGACGTCGGGGGTGCTCAATGTCGGGGTTGCTCAATATCGGGGGTGCTCGGCGTCGGGGGTGCTCAGTGTCTGGGATGCTCGATATCGGGGATGCTCAATATCGGGGGTGCTCAATGTCGGGGTGCTCAATATCGGGGGTGCCCAGTGTCTGGGATGCTCAATGTCGGGGGTGCTCAGTGTCGGGGATGCTCAATATCGGGGGTGCTCAATGTCGGGGATGCTCAATATCGGGGGTGCCCAGTGTCGGGGGTGCCCAGTGTCTGGGATGCTCAATGTCGGGGGTGCTCAGTGTCGGGGGTGCTCAATGTCGGGGTGCTCAGTGTCTGGGATGCTCAATGTCAAGGGTGCTCAATATCGGGGGTGCTCGGCGTCGGGGGTGCTCAGTGTCTGGGATGCTCAATATCGGGGGTGCTCAGTGTCTGGGATGCTCAGTGTCGGGGGTGCTCAATATCGGGGCTGCTCGATCTCGGGGGTGCCCGGTGTCGGGGTGCCCGGTGCCGGGGGTGCCCGGTGTGGGGGTGCCCGGTGTGGGGGTGCCCGGTGTCGGGGTGCCCGGTGCCGGGGTGCCCGGTGTGGGGGTGCCCGGTGTGGGGATGCCCGGTGCCGGGGGTGCCCGGTGTGGGGGTGCCCGGTGTGGCGGTGCCCGGTGCCGGGGGTGCCCGGTGTGGGGGTGCCCGGTGTGGCGGTGCCCGGTGCCGGGGGTGCCCGGTGTCGGGGTGCCCGGTGCCGGGGTGCCCGGTGTGGGGGTGCCCGGTGTGGGGGTGCCCGGTGCCGGGGTGCCCGGTGCCGGGGGTGCCCGGTGTGGGGGTGCCTTGTGTCGGGGTGCCCGGTGTGGGGGTGCCCGGTGTGGGGGTGCCCGGTGTCGGGGTGCCCGGTGCCGGGGTGCCCGGTGTGGGGGTGCCCGGTGTGGGGATGCCCGGTGCCGGGGGTGCCCGGTGTGGGGGTGCCCGGTGTCGGGGTGCCCGGTGCCGGGGTGCCCGGTGTGGCGGTGCCCGGTGCCGGGGGTGCCCGGTGTGGGGGTGCCCGGTGCCGGGGTGCCCGGTGTGGGGGTGCCCGGTGCCGGGGGTGCCCGGTGTCGGGGTGCCCGGTGCCGGGGTGCCCGGTGTCGGGGTGCCCGGTGTGGGGGTGCCCGGTGCCGGGGTGCCCGGTGCCGGGGTGCCCGGTGTGGGCCCCCCCCGCCCGCGATGCTCGGTCCGGCCCCGTCTCCCCGGCGTTTGCTTTGCCGTCTCCGCCGGGATGTATCTCAGAGGGCTCGGGTGACAGCTCAGAGATAGCGACTGCGCCCACAAGCCCTCCACGTGTTCTTCCCGGGCTCCCTGACAGCGCGGAATTTCCTTATTTACCTTGGAATCACAAAAAAAAAACCCTCTTTCCCCCCCCTCAAAACTCAGAGAGCGTCGCTGCTAACGACCCGCACCCCGTTCTGCGCCTTCTCCCCGGCGCTGGGAGCTCCAGTCGCCGCTCTTGGGTTCATCCCCTCGCTCTCTCGGGGCGTTCTACCACCCGTCTCCTCGCTTCTCATTTCAATAGTTCGGGGAGGGAGGGGAGGAATCAAATCTTGGGACATTTAGGGTATTCATTAACCTAGTGAAGAGGAACAGAGGCATTATTACTCGCACAGAAGGCACCCTGCCCCCAAGTCTATCTAAGGGTTCATTGTAAAAGGATTAAAAGTTAAAGACCTTCATCTTATGATTCTTTCATTTAATCTTCGTGGCGCCTGAAAGACATGCTGGATGGATGATCACATTTAAAATATTCCTAATGTCGGCTACCTTAGGACTCCAGGCAGGGCAAACAAACGTAATTTATTTCTAGAAGAAAGGGGATATTGAGATGTTTAAGTTTATGAACCACCATTACCATGTATATTTGTTAGGTTCTGACAAATACCCAAATAACATTAAAATCAGCCATTCATCACATATGAATTTATGCAAAACCTTCTATGCCTGGGGCCAATATTTTTTTAGACAGAGTTTCACTTGCAAAAAAAAAAAAGTTTATTTAAAAAAAAAAAAAGCCAAAAGCAAGAGTTTTTCATGACTGGTAAACACGAGAATTATGTGAACAGAAACTATTTCATGCTGGGATGGCAGCCAGGGACTCGGGAATGTCAACAAAAGTTCTCCGAAGGCTGAAAATGTCACTGGATTACAATACAAGGTCCTTTGCCCCATTAGCAAACTTGACTGGAGTAATATTCCCACTATGTATCGAGGCGACTCAGGTGGTGACTTATCTGTCTGTGATCCGAGCGATGGGGCAAACAGAGACTTCATCTGGAAACCACCTCTGACTGCTTGAAGATTTTAAATTAAATGTGTGCAGAGAGGCGGGCGTGTATTTGTGGGTGTCATGTGAGTGCGAAATAAGCGTGTCATTAATACAGTCTGAATATCTGTCACCATATCTGTCTTACTTTTAATCTGGTTGTCATTGTAATCAGTGAGACATATGTACAGACATGCTTTCTCAACTCACAATGCCCTGTTACTCACACATTTAAGAGAATATTTGGGGTTAAAGAAATCAAATTTCACCATCCACAAGGCCGATGATTTTTTTTTTTAAATAAATAACTAGATTTTGTCAGCTGGTAGAGCAAAAATAAACTCGTAGTTTTCACTGTTGTTTCTGGTCAGGTTCACTCTCTGGTCCTCCTGCCCTAGCGTTGAAATGTTTGGCTTGTAGTGGAAGTGTTTCAAGCCAAACAAATAAAATATCTTTCTGATGAATGTTTCTATGCAAATCTTTTTAATATTAGATTTTGTAATATGTTTTTAAAGCAAAATTGAATTATTGCTCTTTTGAACTGAAATAAATTCATAACAGCCAGTTTCTGCTTGCTGATCTTTGTAGTGGCATCATAAGACCTCACAGAGAACACTGTGGGAAGAAATGAGGGAAAGATTGAAAGTTTGCTTTAGTTGCTCTTCAGTTTCTTCTTTTGCAGTTTTAGTGTCTTCAAGCATAATATTGGAAATTTAAGTTCATTTCTACCTCCACCACGGACTGCGTCACCTCAGCTGAATACTGTAACCCACACGCTGCAGTACAGGACTTCATCTTCTTTGTCAGTGTAGTTAGTCTTTATCCAGAGTAATTTGTCTCTCATACCATGTG
This sequence comes from Clamator glandarius, assembly GCA_033459285.1. Classification (NCBI taxonomy): domain Eukaryota; kingdom Metazoa; phylum Chordata; class Aves; order Cuculiformes; family Cuculidae; genus Clamator; species Clamator glandarius. The sequence continues at coordinate 1,600,087 of JAUNZM010000326.1, read as the reverse complement.
CTTAATCAAAATCGAGTAAAGTTAAGGTCCAGTGTTCAAGGGGGCTCCTCGATTGTATTGTCTTTAGCGTCCAAGCCAGTACCTTACGTTGTGGTCTCAAATGCTTTGCCCTGCTGCTTATCAGGAAAAGCATGTGGCTTTTAACAAAGTTGTGATGCAATAGGCTGATTTAAAAGTGTAAGTGCAACACAGTTGATAAAAGCATTGAAAATGCAGACTGGAGTAAGCTGTCCAAATTCAAACTTAGTCCATAGAGTGTGAAGAACCAACTAGGAGTACTTGGTTACACACACCACTGAAGTGCGGTGTCCTCACACTCACACGCATACTTAACTGAAAAAATATATTTGATTCATTTTATCCTTTTCAAAATACCACCACGAAGATAAATTCTCGAGATTGCATGAGTGCATGATGGAGTCATCACAAAAATAACCACAGCTCAAAATTAGAGCAGTAGAGTTTGTATAAATACTGGATAAGCTTTTCCTCTTCCATCGTTTTAATGGGGAAATAATCTTAATTTAGTAACATCAACAGCTGTTAAAAAATTCCTAGCAGTTCACCTTACTTAGGTTGTGTTATGTAAATGTAATCTGCACCATCTTGGCCAGATCTTGGATCCATTAAAAAGAAGATATTCCAGCTCGGAGATTCGCCAGGGATCTTCATTGAAAGTTGAAATAAATATAATGACGTCATCATATAATATAACATCATCGCTTTCAAGGTAAGCCAAACCAAAGGTATGTTGGCAGGGGAATGCTGCCACCTGGTAGATCCCTGCTAGGAATAGATACGATTCTCTCATCCAGCGGAGAGGAGAATAGCCACACTCTTCCTGGAGCGCCCACAAGGATCCTGCAGTCTTTCTGCGTGTGCAGGTCCTGCGGGAGCCTCGCTGCATGCGAGAGCTGCGGGGTCCGTGTCAATGCGCTCTTTTAAGAGAGCAGCCACAGCAAATTTGAAGAGACCCTTTCATTCCCTCTTCCCCTCTCCCAGACCAAGCAAGAAGCTCCAGTGGTTAAAAGGAAGGGAATGAATACATTCACGTGAAACAACGGCTGGAATAGTTCAGAGGGGAACAAAAATATTCTGCAATCAACATTAAAGACTCTAAGTCCCTCGAGGTGTTATTGCAGGATCAGCGGCTTACAGCCCTCTTTCGTGAAGGCTGCCTACCAATATTTGACTGTTAAGTCTCCTGCAGCTCATTCTCTGTGGGGCGAAGCAGCTGCTCTGTGATGTGTTTTCTGAAGAGTTCAGGAGAGAAGACACTGAAAGAGAAATCCACACGGGCATAACATCACAGCGAGTCGCTTTTCTCTGCTGAGCTGGAGGACAGGGGCTGCAGAGATGACACAATTTAGCTTCTGACTCTTTAGGTGGGCGATTTGGTTGGAAACAAGCTCATGGGGCACACAGGTTGCGTACCTTCTGCCCTCTCCATGCGTATATTATGTTGCCCTCGAGCATGGTTCTGTGCCAGCGCTCAGCTAGACCAGCCTGTGTGTGCTCTCAGGCCCAGCCAGCCTGCAGACAACCTGCAGAGCTTCACGACTGTCCCTGTGAGAACCTCGGGCTCCTGGGCCAGAGTCACCGCCAAGGTAAAGCTGGCAGCCCCGACTGAAGGAGCGTAGATCCCAGCCCCGACTAGGCTGGAGCCTGCTCTTCACCTAGGACAGACATTCCCCAGGACTCAAGTCACTCCCTTAGAGAATTCAAGGGTACTAGCGGCATCAGATTATCCTAACAGAGTTTGAAAATAGGTTTCATACTCCCTCCTCAGTGGTTTGGTTTTTTTTTTTTTCCTTCGTGAGAGGGGGAGTCGCAAGACCCCCATCACAAAGAACGTTACTCAGAACCAGAACAGATCTCAAGGCACAACACTAAAAACCTGTATGCGATGGAGAAGGACTGGGTGGCTCGGGGGATTGGTAATGGTATAAAGAGCTTTTCACCGCTAGGCTTCTGGCTTCAATCCAGAGGTAGTAACTGAAAGCCACAGTCATCTGATGCCTGCATAGTGGGCTGTGTAGAATGAGTCGTTGGTCTCCGCATAGATCCTACCAAGCAGGCTCCAGATCACAAAGCCACCTCCAGAACTGACATGATTGCAGGGATTCTCTATCCAAAGAACAAAATGAAGCAGGAATGAGGACGTTTGATCTGTGCGTGCGATTTAGTAGCAATAAGGGTATATTGTTGTTGAGGGGGGTGTTTGTTAATTAAGGGAGTGGTTAATATAGAAGAATAAACTCAGTGTAGTCCCTCGTACAGATACAATGCTAATAGTATTTTCCTTCTGGCATGGTAATAGCTCTATATTTGGCCTACACCTGGCAACTTGTTACAACTGGCTAAGCTGCTGTGTTGTACCTGTGCAACAAAAAAATTCAGCACCTTTACTCATTAATAATTAAGCTGATTTTTAGCTTCAAGTATTGGGAAGATGTACATAAACCAAATACATAATTTACATAAGGGCCGGTGTAATAATCGCTCTGTTTCAGAATGAACATTCTGATATTCCAAGCGCTTCATAATGTTATCTGTGAGTGAAAAACGGACAGAAAATAGTTTTCCTGTGCTCCCCCTCCTAGTTTGCTTTGGACATGTAGAGATGCTGCATATCTAGTCAGTTTTATTTTGCCCTTTGCATAGATTTTTCCCTCCAAGGGCGCTCTTTCTTTCTTACAGTAGCAGACTACTGAAAAAATATTGCATAAATATTATTGTAAACATGCACATATCAGTAGAGGGACTTAAAGCCTGGTGAAATAGGCTGGAATACTATGTCTTAAGATTGAATAGACTTCCAGGTTCATCATGTCCTTTGGGAGTAAATGTATAAAATTGTGTTTTGTAGGTGAGACTTGTACAATAAATAAAATAAGGTCATTGACTTGGACCTTGAAGGCCTTGTTAATAAGCTTCAGTGTCTTAGTTATAATCAAGCCTTAAATAAAGTCTCAGCGCTACATCAGAAATCCTTCTCATGGCCTTAGAAACATTTAGGTCTCTCTCCTCGGCCTTGCCATGGTTGGAGGCTCTTGGCTTCAGGAGGGCGTGAAGAGTCCCGTTTCAGCGAGTGGTTCATGGACCTGGATCTTAGGTTGTGTTTGTACACAGTGGAGTGTTCTCATTAGCTGGGAAGGCTAATGAAGTTCACTACGGACTGCATGAAGAAGGCATTAAGGCTGGACCACCAGGCCAGGGAGAGTTACGCTGTACTTAATCTATATTCAAAAGTGCAGAGCGTTCTGGGCTGAGCCAACAAAATCTTAAGCCCGTGTTCCAGCGAGGCTTCCTGAGTCCTTCCACGGAAGGACAGCTCACCTGATTCCAGTGAAACATGGACATGGTTCTCCCTTGCATCAGGCCAAAACGCTCAGCACCCTTTTTCAGAGTCCCGAGGGAACCGAGAGCAGCTTGGGTGTTCAGGGAGGGCTGTTTTACCTAACCAGGAACAGCTGAGTGTTGTGGTTTGTATAAACTGTTTGCCATGTATGTGTGGCATGTGGCAGTAAATGAAACACTTACTTTAAAACTTATTGAAGTTCTTTCAGCAAAAAAATTAATGTGAGGTTGGCTTTTATGCATTGTTTCAAATGAAGCAGAGATTTATACACCTTATTATCCTAATTTTTTTCCAGACACTGCCCTGAATCTCTCTCATATCTTATGGGTAATTAAATATCAGAGTTTTTAAAGAGATCATTTTGAATTTCCCATCTATGGTACAAACAAAGAAAAAATGAGTAAGTCTAATGAAGTGGCATGTAGTCAAATGTTCAGACTGTAATCATCCACCAAATATTTCGAGCAATCTGAATGAAACTTTTCAGACAGCCAGACTAGGTTCCTCTTACTGCTGAGCTTCTGAGAGATGCCAAGAGACTTTAAGGTTAAGATTCCAGGTCAGGGTGCCTAGGATTAGGCATCTTGTTCAACAACTGGACATGTATTGGGAAAAAAAAAACACCAAAAACCTATGGTTTGAATTTGGGATGCAGAAATTCACATCTCCCAGTAGGAGACAACGATAACAACACACAGTGAAAAGCAGCTGATATAGCCTTACTGCTTAAGGTTGTATCTGATCCTGTGAATTTTATCATTGGTTAAAGCAAGACTTTTTTCTCCCAAAAGGAGCTAACAGATGCACATTAAAAAAAAAAAAAAAAAAAAAAAACAACAACAAAAAAAGCCAAACCACAAATAGTGGGATTTAGTTACATAACTTTCCTAGGAGCTGCAGAAAATCCCATTTCCATATCTGCTCGCTCTCCAGTGAGGAGGACTTACAGTTTCCCACAGGCAAGAGGAATCCTAAAGCAAAATAATTAGATTCCTGGCCATATCTTCTGGCAGGGTGAATTTGCAGGGAAAAAAAGGAGGATGGGGGAGGTAGAGCTAAGGTAGCGTTACCCTCTCTTCACTCTGTCCCCTCATCCTACCTCTCACCGGAGAGTCCATCAGTCCCTGTGGAAGTAGTGGATAAACATATTGACTTCAATACTGTTATTTTATGCTGATGGACAATCTCAATCTGCTTATAAAATAAATTTGGTCTTTTCAGAAGTCTCTATTTCTGTTTCTTGTAACCTAAATCTTCGTCTGTCACTGTAATCAGCTAACACTGGAGGGGTTTTTTGTCTGTTGTATTTTCCCTAAAAGTGGTCATAATATTGTGATTCAAATATTTTTGACCAAATAGGAGGTGCTTTATTAAACTGCACGTTTTCTTTCATAAGTTCAGCTTTGCGAAATTTCTGTAGCTTTCCATAAAAACAAAGCAGAACATGGGGTTTTCTATCACCCCTTTTTTTCCTTCTGTAAAATGAATGGATTCTGCAGCTTTGCTGCCCACTCCTGAGGCGCTCCTGAGAAAATCCCAATACGGGCTTTGTCATTTTGCTAGAGCCCGCAAATCAAAGGAATCCTTCAGTCACTTCATAGTCTAAAGCAGTCGTGTTGGAGGGTAAAGCAGACAAGTTATTTCACTGTTAGGTAGAATATCTGGTTTAACAATCCCTGCCAGTACCTTGCAGCATCTTTAGTGTCTGTGCAGAGACTGCTCCCGTTTGACCTGAAAGAAGCTTCTAGCTGCGGCAGGAGGAGGCTTCTGCTTTCTGTGCAGAGTTACTGTCAGAACAGAGTAGAATATAGCTGTTTTACAAGAGTGCTTGGTATCTTCCAGTGTTGAAGTTCAGGACAGCTACTGCTGCAACCTCTAGTGACCCACTGTGCTGCTCCTTGGAAACAATAATCCGAACACTGAGGAGAAATTGCAATATTTATAATATATTAATCCATGGAACATGTGAGACCTGGTTTCCTGTGGATTTACGTCTTGAAAGTGAATTTCTGGAGCTCCTTTGCCAAATGTATCAGGAGTCAAACCTGGACAGCACTAACCTGACCCTCCCATTTGTGGGGAGCGTTGTCTTGCCTGTGCGCTGCAAGCCAGGCGACATCAACTTTGAATAAGCCAAGCGGCTCTCTCGGAGACATGACCTGAATCCTGGTCTGTCTGTCTGTCCCACTGGGCGAGGCCTTGTGAGGGTTCCTTGAGGTTTAATAACAGCTGAGCTTATGCTTCAGCTCACCTTGGTAGTGAGAGCTACGAGATCCCTCTTCCCAACATAGCTTTTTGGTTTTGTTACCATCAGGAATTTAATAGTCCTAATGAGAGAGCATAGAGACTTATACAGAGCACAGTCTGATAAACCTAATCTCCTTTGAAAACAATAACTTTTTTTAAAAATCACTGCAGCACTGAATCATAAATCACAATCCCCTGAATTCATGAATAGCCCTGCAGCAAGTATTAAATAGCCCTATTGCAAGTCATCCCCACATCTTCTCCTGCTTCAGGTACTCTGGAGCATCATTTCTGCTGTGGCACTTGCAATGTGTAAGTCAAATCAGTTCTTTATTTCAAAAGTTTTCACTGCCTTCTAGCTTTCCTGAGCAATTCTATAGATTATTCTGTAGCCCTTTTTTTCTCTCTTTACTATTTTGGATTGATTTCATTGTACTGCAAATGAAATAAGATTAAAGGTCCCTTTGAGGATAATGTCCCTGTTTCTACGTTTTTGCCTTAAATTGCTTAGAATAGTTTAGGTTCTGTTAAAACAGTAAATGGTCCTGGCCCTACTCGTGCAAATTGCCCCACTGAGGTCAATAGATTTATCTACTTGTACAGCTGAGAAAAGTATTTGAGCAGTTCTAGGGCAAAAACGGTGATTCAGAGACAGCGTAACGTTTTATAGCTTCACATCAGCTGAAAAATGTGGCCACTTTCCAGCTTTGAGAACATTAAACAATTTTTTAAAATAAAATACTTTATTCTGATGTTTTCAGAGTAAAACCTATTGATTTTTTAATTTTAAAAATGTTTTCTTTATCTTGAAATACCCATTATTTTTTAACCCATCCAAGCTAAAATCCGGTCTCAATCAAATCTAAACTTTTGAAGACTGACAGAGCATTTTGTGTGATTCTGAGCCAGTATTTCTTACTCTTCAGCTCACCAAAAATTTTGAAAATGTATTATTTTTGGTGAGCTCCAAGCATACATTTAAATTATTCACCAGAGCTGTGAGGAATGGAAAAATGAGATTGTCTCACAGCCCAAATCAGACGCCAAATCCCTGGCTGCAGTAAATCAGCTTTGCTCGTGCCGGGCGAGCTGTTCAGCCTGATGGAAGCAAGGAATCCAGCTCCATTTGAGTATTTGGTTCAGTGGGACGGCGTCGGTAGACTCTTCAGGTGAAGATGGTTTGTAGCTGAGATGCTTGAGAAGAAGTACTTGTAAGACTAAAGTATTATCTGACTTACCCGTAGCATTAACATGAGATGTCTGTGTTTTCACTGCTGAGTATTAGTATAAATCCTATGTGCGTGGCTGTGTATTATGAGGATTTACTCCTGTACGTCTTCTCTAGGAATACGAAAAGTTGCGTGACTTCCAAGTCTTTCTAAGTGCTGTTGATTAGCATTCCACCAGGATCACTAACCTATTAGAGTGTCTGTCACTATTGGTGGAAAAGAGTCTTTTATTTCCTTCTCAAATGATTTTGCTTTTCTTCAATGGTGTCCATAGCAACACATACTGGTAGTGATGAGTCCCCGATTCTGTTGCGGCTTTCCACACAGTGTCTTGCCAGTAACAACAGTTGACCCGACATTGAGAGGCTGCTGAGAGGCACGTAGCCACGCTGGTTCTCCTGATGAATGGGAGGCATCTTTCCTTACGTGGCAGGTCAGTTCTAGTGAATTTCATGGCTGATGTCTAATCAAACCAGAATCTTCTGTTCTTCTAATCACAATTACGGGAATCGAGCTTTGGAAGGTCTTCGGATTGAAAGTTACTTTCCTGCTGTGTATATGCATACGTGTGTTCCCATGCTGTGTGTAAACTATTTCTAAGGGTGAGAGTTTGCTTCTCAGACTGAAAGCTCTGATAGCAAGCAGACCGTGGAAGGGAACCTGCAGAATGTAGCCAGGGGACAAGGAATGTCGTTTGTCCCTTAATGTTCTCAATCTTCTCTCCCTGTTTGCCGTGGTTTTGTCTAGGAAAAAGGCATTTCAAGGAAGTAAGTAATCTGAGATACGGACTATCTGTGCTGCAGACTTTAAATTAGAACCAAAAAACGAACATCAAACTCAAGAGTGACTTCATTACCTAGGCTGAAGTTGGCAAGGAGGACAAAACGCTCTGCTGTGTGGTCTCCTGTGCCTCAACCTAATATTCAGAACTAATAGGAACAAGCTTTATACTTAGTAACGTTGGCTTTATATCACCGTGGGTATGAAGCAGGGACCAGGTCCAGTAACCTTTCTTCGTGCAGGTAATTCTTGCTCAAATGTGTGATCAATGGGATGATTTGCTTAAGTAAAGATTTCCCACATGTGTAAAAGTGGGAAAGACCTGGACAAAACTCTGCAGTTTTTATTTCTCTGACTCATACTTGTCCCTGGATTTGTTTTGTGTATGTGTTGGCACTGTGGTTGCCTCCAAGCCCCAAGTACATCTCTGCATTCTTTATGTTGCATTTTGAATGCCAAATAGACACTCCTGAGTTTCTCATGCACCCATCGCAGAATCTGCATTTTGGAAGCAAGAAGTCTTGACCAAATGCCCGTTGCATTAAATGAAAATGTTTTGTGCTGGCTACAATACTCCTGATATCTTCATTTGTACTTGTAGTGTGGGTTTCAACGTCATTTCTTCCAGGGACAGCTTTGCTCTAACATCTTGGTGTAAGAGTCCCATGTGAGCCGGGGCCAAGCACAATGAATGTTATGTTGAGAGAGGGACATGACTGCAGTCAACAGGGCTTGAGTGTGAGTGCTGAGAGCAGAACTCGCAGGTGGGAATGGCCAAATGTCTGTCTGTGCTGTGGTTAGGGGGACATACCATCGCTAATTCTGCTGTGGGCTGGCTCCACTGAAAAAAGAAATTCTTCCTTCACCACATAAGGAGAGGTTTGGGCCTGTTGGAATTGCCTGGGTGGCGCAAAGGAAGGTGGGGTGCAGAGGGACATTCTAATTAAGTCTCTATCCCCTTTTGTTCATATCTTTTTAGGAAAGCCCCATGGAATAGACCAAAATAAGCTCCTACCCCTAGCTGAATAGGTTGTCAGGGTGCAGAACTATATTCTGCAGACTTATGCATGTGTAAGGGGTGTGTAACATTTTTGTCTGAATGGAGCCCTATGTTCTCATAATTTATAGTAAGTAATCTTATTTGCAAAGCATGCCCTTACAGTTTTAAAAAACAAGTTAATTGACTTGCATAAAAATCAAACATGTCAAAGTTTTCCATCCCAACACAAACACCACATTGAGCAGCACGTTGCTACAATAGCCGTGATGCAGTCTGGGCTACCTATTGAGATATTTCATAAACCAAAATGGAATCTTAAAAGTGTGTCAGTTTTGCATACCTCTGAGTTGCTGAATTTAGGAGTCCATTACTTGACTAATTATACAATGTTTTATTTTTTTTCCTTGTGTAAATAAACAAACTTGTGTCTGAATTTTGGCAAGGGGCACTAGAAGCCAATTAGAAGGTGTTCCCAATGTATTACAGTATTACAAACAAGATGCCTTTTCTTAGAAAGGCGAACACACCGTGTTTCTTTTAATGAGTGTGAAAATATACCAGTTGCTTAATCACTAGCAACTTATAGTTATAAGCATAAGTGAGTCCTTTCTCAGGAATGAAAAACATAGCTCAGTTTCTTTACTAACAGATGACATTTTAATTTAAAGCTCCAGTTTTTGTCTGGAAGGGCTAAAATATCTGAATTATGTGAGAGAGAAATAAGGGGCAGAGAAGTTTGAGAGAGCAGGAGGGATTTTCTGATCTGAGTAGACTTCATCCACTGCTTATTTGAGCTTAGTGAGGACAGTGTGTCCTGCTCAGCTGGAGTGTGCGGTGCCATCTCGGATGTTGTGTCATTTCTAGTGCCCTTCACTCGGTGTTGCTGCACTAAACTGGACCCTAACCCAAACCACTGTTAAGTCGTGGATGTGTGGTTATATTCTGCTTTCTGCATGTTGTAGGTGTGGTTGGAGCACAACAGCATCCCTGGAAGAGCGAGTCCCCGGAACCACAGTGACTCAGCTGTAGTTTGTTCCCATAATCCTGGTCTTGTAAGAAACAGGGGTGCAGCCTTAACTTACTTTGAAAGGGTAAAGCTCCCTCCTGTGCAGTCCAGACAAAGCACAATTGCAGGCTGGTTGTGAAGCAGTAGAAATATTAAGCTGGACAAGGGACTGGATAGAACAAACAACTCCATATAGAGATCCTTTATCCTTGTTTTCCTTGAAATGTTTCTGTAGAAACATAAAGATTGCTTGATTTATGACTTGTGCACCGAGCTCCAAATCAGATGGTGTTGCATTCAGAGCAGTGAATCTGTCAGCCTGGTATTACCCGACTGCAGGCAGCGGGGTGGTGCAGATTCCGCACGGCGACACATCCCTAGCCGCTAGTCGCTGGTGTTATGGCAGGAGGGTGTTACTTGTCAGCAGAGAGAAGTGTGGAAGAATCTGGCCCATGATGATTTTTAATCCGTCTCATAAAAATAAAATAAGCCTTGGGAAAGCTCTCCAATGCTATTTAAAAATAGAAGAATGAGTGTTAGTGGTTTTATATGGATTACATAAATTGCTCGTTTATTAGAAAAAGGGATAATTTTAAAAAGATAATTTCCCTGAAGGGAACGTTTAACTTCTTAGGGTTACTTTATGGATATTTTATTTTACATTTTAAAATAATTAAGTCTTTTGAAGCAGAAATTTTCTTTCTTTTTTTTTTTTTTTTTTTCAAATAACGCTTTTCCGGCTCCAGCGCTACGCAGCCACTCGTGAGCCGCCCCCCGTGCTACTCAGCACGAAGGCATGTGCTCGCGGAGCTCTCGTGCGGAGCTTTGGCTGTAATCTGTGCGTGTACTCCTAATTCAAGGCCAACGTAACGTGGACTCATTTTGAAAACCGAGCACGCCAGGTTTAATCCAAATTAAATTGATGGCAGCTATATCGCCCAGTTTTAGTTATGTCAGGTACACAAGTTAGATCCCTAAGTTCGGAGCCCGGTGTCCCTGATTCCTGGGGAGCATTGAGAGAGGCAAAGCACAGTTAACGGCCTATTTACTGCCTGGCTTATTTGCTCATGGTCAAAATTTGCACAAAGGCTTTATAACAACATAGCGAAAGCAGTTGAGGAGTCTGTGGAAGTTAAATGAATGCAAATTGCCCGTGTAAACACACAACCCAACCCTTCAGAGATGAAGGGCGCAAGGGCCAGCGATCTCGCCTGGAGCAGACTCTCTGTCTGGACCTGCGTGCGCAGTCCCTGTGGTGGTGGGAGATGCTGAGGATGAGAAAGCCGTGGCTCGTCAACCCCTCGTGTGCTGGGCAGTTCAGTGCAGACTGAGAGCAAAAGCAGTTTCTGCTCCCTGCTCAGTGCCAGGAGGGGAGTGGGCAGGGGTTGTGAGAAGTACTGAGTCTAGGTGACTGTCTCCCTCCCAGAGCTCATCTCGAGCTGTGCTGCTGAGACACAGACCCTTGCTTCCTTCCCACCACTCACAATTCTGATGAAGAAGAGGAAGAAAACTGAAAATTGCCTCTTTTGCTGTGATTTTTAATGGAAAGTTGGTCTCGTCAAAACTTCTTGTAATGCATCAGAAAATGCTCAGGTTCGGATTCTGAAAATATTGTGAGACACTGATTGGGTGGCAAACTTTCTGTTTGAACCAGGAAAAAAATCAAGTTTGCTTGTAAAAATTCCTTGGGTTTCAGTACCCAAAAGCAGAAGGAAAGCAGATTGTTCAAAACTCAAACATTTCAGCTTTCTGTCGCTGAAAACCAAAAAGTTGTCATTGAATTTTTTGTGGTGGAAGTAATAGTTTCTAATCTAGTCCTGAGATTTTCCAGGACATTTAGGGAATAGCAGGCTGTGCTCTGGATGGGGACACAGGAGATCAGAGCTTTGTTCTCAGCTTTGTCAGAGGATTTTTACAAGCTTCATAATCTAACTGGGTATGTCTACATGCCCTGATAGAGATGGCCCAGGGCTCTGCTGGAGTCAGTTCTGTCTGGTTCGGTAGAAAATAAAAGCCAGTTAACAAAGTGGCAATTTAAAGCCACTTCAAGCAAGTTCGGCTCCCTCTAATCACTGTCCCCTCCTTGGAGAAACCCTGCTGCCTTCTCATGTTCAGCTCAGCAGGGCATTTCTCCTCCTTTCCTCTCTCCCTTCCCATCCCCACGTGGTTCCCCATTTCTGCTGCTCCCCCACGTTCCCGCAGCTGATGGTGAGTGGTCGGACAACACAGCCCTGACCAGGCTCACTCGGCATGCAAGAAGTTGCCTTCAAGGGCAGCCTCCAGATGGCTGAAGTCTGTCCTCCCAAGCACACGAGGCGTCCAAAATGCCTGGTGGATTATCCTGCCTCAGAAGGACCATCTCCAGGCTGTCTACAAGGCAGCCGTGTGCTCGGAAGACAGCCAGATCCTTAGAGCCGCTCTCACAGTCTCACTTATCGACCGCTTTTCTGTCTCCGTTTTTCTTCTGTAAAATGGGAATAATATCCTTGACCTGTTTTCTCTCCTTGGTTCGTTAGGGCGCTCTGACAGGGTCTCTGTCTTTGCGTGCTGCTTGGCAAATTAGGCTCCTCTCGGAGCTGCAGAGACGCGGCTGTGAAGGGTTCCCTGGTGCTACTGCTAAGGAAAGAATATCCATACGTCTAAATACTCCCTTTTGTTCAGGTTTTATAAGCATTTTACTTCACTGGGAAAGATCCTCAACTGTTGTAAATTTGGCAGGCATCCATTAGAGTAAGAGCAGCTTTACTGACTTACACCAACTGAGGAGCTTGGCCTCAAAGTATGCTTGGAAAAAAAAGTAGGGTCAGTGTAGGGATCCTTTTGTTAATAAAATTAGCATATTTTGTGTTTACAGCATTTTAAAATTTCTGTTAAAAATAAATTCCTGAAGTCCTGGATAAATAAATAGTTGTACAGCAGAGTCCTCTGTAGCCATGAAGTTGCCAAAAGTTATCAGTAATCCTCAGTCAGATGGAATGTACAGTTGGCAAGGGGGTGGCAGGAAAAAGTCCTCACCAATTCTGCTTCATATTCCCATACAATGAGAGATGCCAAGTTTTTCCATTACTGTCTGTGATGCAGTTGGAGATGGGAGTGTTTGTCATTAAGGAGACCTTGTTTTAGTTAAATAACCAGTGAAAGACTCAGTTCGGTTACATATTTTTCCATCACTGGATGTTGATTTCACATGAGCTGCTCTATTTTGTTAATGAAATTTGAGCCTTGTTTCTTCTCCCTCCACATGTAACTCAATTTATGTCAAAACACAGAATATGCAAATGAAGAACCACGAGCCCAGCCCACTAGGGATGTGGTTTTAAAGTCCTGAATAAAAATAAAAGTTATTTACAGTCTGGTCTGGGGCAATAAATGCCTTGAAAACTGACATCCAGGATCCTGGCAGCTGATGTAGGTATTTGTTTAGGCCTTGACTCTGCTAGGATTTATAATTTGGGAGGGGGTTGGTTTTTTTGGAAAGTGACTGGGAATTTTAAGGGCCTTTATTCAGAGTGACGAAATTCAGACAAATGCAACTGTGCTCCCTGCCATCTGAAACACTGCTTTATGTAAGCCTTGGGTTGTAAAGCTTCAGGCTCTCGGGGAACCCCCAGTCACCTGTCAGTTCTGTGTATCTTGGCCCCCGGGCACGGGGCATGTAAGAGGATAATGGGCCAAGAGCTGGTTTTAGTTAAAACTGTGGAATTCCCACTTGGTTCAACAGGAATTACACCTGCTCAACCAAAGGCAAAGTCTGGCTCGGGAGCTGAAATCTGAAGATATCGCTGCACCAGGGCGCAGCCACCCCGTGTGGCCGCAGCCTCGCCACCCAGTTGTCTTTCAGAGGTATCACACCTACACCAACCACACCACAAAGGTGAAATCATAAAGCAGTAAGAAAGTGGGAATCTGCTCAATCAGAGGTTCTCTAGTCTGTTTGACTGGATCCAGCTCTAATGAATATACCTACCCTTGTATTTCATAGAATCATTAATGTTGGGAAAGACCTCTAAGATCGTCAAGTCCAACCATCAGGCCAACATCACTGTGACTACCAATTGCATTGTTCTACACCAACAGGAAAGTTATAAACACTTAGCTGCTTAGAAAAAAACATTTGCTAAGAAGTTTAGTAGCTTAATTGCCATCTTCGGATTACTAAATGGTGTGCTGAACTGAAAATGAGAATGAACAAGTAGTGCCTAACTGAACATGGTGGGAATAAAGCATAATAACATTTGTCACAATGGGAGTAAAACGAGAACTGTACGCCCCAAAAATACCTAAAGATTTGATTTAGTGATTGTAATCAAAATGGCTTGTGACCTCATTTTATAATGCGGCTGAGAGAGCTGGGGGTGTTTAGCCTGGAGAAGAGGAGGCTGAGGGGAGACCTCATTGCTCTCTACAACTACCTGAAGGGAGGTTGTGGAGAGGAGGGTGCTGGCCTCTTCTCCCAAGTGACAGGGGACAGGACGAGAGGGAATGGCCTCAAGCTCTTCCAGAGGAGGTTCAGGCTTGACATAAGGAAAAAATTCTTCACTGAAAGGGTCATTAGACAATGGAATATTGTGCCCAGAAAGGTTGTTGACTTGCCTTCCCTGGAGCTGTTTAAGGTGCGGGTGGATGAGATACTGAGGGACATGGTTTAGAGATTGGTGGGAATGGTTGGACTTGATGATCTGTTGGGTCTCTTCCAACCTGGTGATACTATGATTCTATGATTCTTTAAGTGTGTAGAATTGTTTAATAGTCGGAAGAGTGGAGCTGCAGTTATAGGAGGGACCGTGTCAGCGTAACACAACTTTTCAGTTAGCCCTGAAGGTAGGCTTCTGAGAACAGAAACATGAAGAGAGACTGAAAAGATTTGCTATCATTGTCATGATTAAGCTCCATTCACACTCAGTTTCTCAGTGTTTTCCTGACCATCAAAACCTAAAGGCAAAGTCTGAACTATTTAAGGACTCTTAGGGCTACAGATTCAATTAACGTCTACATTATAGCAGCTCCTTACAGTGGCTGTCAGAAGTTAGTTTTACCCCGGAGAGAAGGTACAAAGGAAACAATGGAGGGTCTTCTGTGTGAAACCCTGAAATTAGATACGAACAGTCACGCAGAGTCATGCAGATGTAATACAATCTAACCTTTTCATGTTTAGACTAAAGCATTTTCATTTAACATTATACTTAACGGAACAGCTTTAAACCAGCCACAAAGAAGTGACCTGGCATGTTTTGACTAAAATAAGCATTGATTCCATGCCTATAAATTTTATAGTTGAATCAATTATACTTGTTCTTTATAGGATTAAAGAAAATGTTCCGTTTCAAATGGAATTCCTTTTATTCTCATGACAAAGAGGAACTGAAGGGGAAAAAAAGAAAAATGAGTGAGCAATGCTAAAATTATTAAGAAAATGCCTGAAGTATTTTCTCCTAGAATAAACGCTGTCTAGATAGAATATCACAGCCTGTGGAAAGTTCCACGGACACTATAAATATATTTCTTATTTCCCCTGAAGTGAGAAGAGGACCAGCTGTGGTCCTTCACTTCGCAGCACAGTTAGGAGACCACACTTGGATCTCCCAAGAGATGGGCCTGTGCCACCAGACTGCAGTTCCTCTGGCACTAATAGCAGACCAGGCTTTGGGAAGAGCTCAGTGAAATTTTCATCTCTGCCACTAGCTTCCGTGGGCAACTCACGTTTTGTCCGACCGTATGAATTGGTCAGGCCTAGCGCTGTGTTTTTACAAAGTTCCCAATCAAATGGGGCTTTCAGTCTTCAGTTGGACTGCTTAAATACAAATCTGAATTATATTAGGATGAAATTAAGTGATACAATTAAAAAATGTCTATGAAATGCAGCGCTCTCGATGCTTTTTGCCTGTTGAGTGGCAGAGGTGCAGAATCGAGTAGCAGGGAAATGATACAGCTCCAAAAAACTTTGGTTTTGTGGTTTCTGCTTTTGGACACTGAAGTTGCCTGGGGATTATGAAGTACTTTTCAAATTACATCTCATGCTGCCGTTACACAGCCGACATTTCTAGATGTTTGCAGAGAATTCCCTAAGATATCAAAGCCTGTTGTTTGTCAGAGTCCGTCTGTCACAACGCAAGGAACAGAAGCCAGAATAGAAGCTCTTCCCATTGAGCTGCATCTCATTCCGGTGTGAACACATCCACTTCACTACAATGAAGTAGCTTGTGACAGATATCAACAACACAAACCAGAACGCTTCATAGTCTCCAGAACTCAGACAAACTGGTGCACTACAGTAGTCTGTATTTACAAGTGCTCCAAGAAAGGTGCCAGTCCAGACGTGCTAAACATTACATCATATATAAGGATTGAAATCATATCCTCAGTTTATACCCTAACGTTTGGGGCATATGTTACAATGCATGTTCCTATGCAGCCACACAAAATTTTGCTTCAAGTCAGTAAAATCTAATGTGTGACCCGAACAAAACCAGCAGAGTGAGCAATAAATTTTCAGCCAGAGGCAGTGAACTACTGGCATGGGTGCACACCTCTGAAAGCTCTTCTGACGGCTTAGAAACTCTTGGCTTTTGCCTGTAGGATACAGTGTGGAATGCTAACAAACATTGTCACAGTGACGATGACCTTGGGCAACAACGTGCGCTTACACCCTAGTGACAGAGCAGTGTCTGCCAGCTTGGAGGTGGGAATTGTGGTTTCTCCTGCTGTTAGCATCGCCCAGGGCAGTATGTGCCCATGAAGCACACGCATCTCTGCAGTTGCACTGTCGCTTTTTCCAGTCCTTGTATTGCCAAGCAGGACCAGTTCAGAGGACAGCAGAACGTCCTTGGCCAGCCCACACCATTGCACAAGAAATCCTCTAAAGCAATGAAAGATCATCCAAGGAGAAGAGAGAAAAGGCACTGCTAGCTGCTCCTTTGCAGTTCCTGAAGGCCAAGGTCTGAGGCAAACACAATCATTTTGAGTAACGGAGTGCAGTAGCTGATCAAGGTGGGCTGATTTATGATGCCTGAGCACAGATATCCAAGGAAACACATATGCATGTATTAAAATCCCATTTAGACAGTGAAATTGTGTAAATGCATAACCTTTAAGACACAGAATCACAGAATAATCACAGAATCACAGAATAACCAGGTTGGAAGAGACCCACTGGATGAGTAGGAAGAGACCTGTTGATGCAACAAGCATATGTGTAGAGATGTCCTTCAGAGGTTTCCTGAATCCCACCCTAAGCTGTGGTGAGGTAGTTCTGATGAGCTGCGGATGGGTTCTTTTTGCGAGGAGTTTTATTTCACCCTCAAACAGCATGCCCTGCTTTGCCATCCTCAATAGCCTAATACGGTGAGTGATAATGTAACATTTCCCCAATTGTTTGGTTGTTATTTTTAGAATAGTAGCATTTATATAACAGTATTGGTAGAGATTTAGGGTACAAAAAAGCCCCTAACCAAGGCTACAGCTATTGACCTCATGTGTTGTGTTTATAAAAAGCCACTTTAATGCGGTGCTGTATAAAGTATGTATAAAAAGAAAAATCCATTACAACCAAGGGGATTTTCAATGAAGTATTAGCCTGGTAAGAGGGTTAACAAGGTTGGTGCTTTTTTTCCTTCCTTTCTTTTTAAAATCATGGCACAACTTAGCATAAGCAGTTAATGTGCAGGTTTGGTGCCATAGATTAAATTGCACAGGCAAAAGTACTGCAGGGTTTTTGTAAAGACATATATTCAGTTCATTGATACATATAAATAAGATTATACCCTTTCCCCTGTATTTGCATTAGCCAAGACAAGTATTAGACATCATAATACAGAATGGTTATTCAGAGCTCACTAATTATGGCTTCGTATCTTTAAATGAGATTATAATATGGCCAGCTCTGGGTCCTGGTACAGCCTGACTGAGTTATGCTGTGACACTTAGAGGCAGCAGGAAAACAGCTTGGAAAAAAAAAATCACAAAATATTTCCATATCAGCTTGGTAAAAGAGTGTGTGTTCAGGGCAGGAGAGAATGGACCCCAACCTCCTGGTTATACACGGCTGCTCCAGAGCTGGGACCTCTGATGCTGGAGGTAAATAACCTGTGAGTCAGAAATTGAAGGCAGCTGCTTCCCAAACACTCCCACGCTGCTCCAGTGGTAGTGGAGTTTGTCTCTGCTACAATGATTCCAAGGACTATCCCAAAGATTTCTGATTCAGCTGAAGATGTGGCTGTGCCTTGGCTCAGAACTTCAGCCGTGCCTTCTCAGTTCTGCCCCAGCCAGCGTGGTTTTCAGATGTTTGGGCAGACAAAGCTTTGTGACAAAAAGAATGCAGGCTGGGCTGAATGTTTATTTCGTATGTGACTTTTAGGGAGGTGTTACCTATATATGGTCCATTTTTCTTAAGAGCCTGTCGAGGCTTTGCTGCTCTTCCCCTGCTGTGCCCTTTGCCTGTGAACACAATCACATCTCTGCCTGGCTGGTGGCAAAGGGAGCAGGGCACTGCGATGGGCGTGAGTGGGTTTTCTTTCCATTCCCTATTAAGCTATGGCCTAGCATGCTTAGCATCATTTGTAAACGACAAATGACATCACAGAATTCGGTGTAACTGCAGTAAGATACAAGAGAGGAGAATCACACTCCCTGCTGTGAGCAGCTCTGCTCGGAGCTGTCGCTCCTAACCGTGCTCAGCCCTGGGCTGGCTGCGTTTCAGTGATGAATGAAGCCACCCTTGTGTCCGATATGTCTGTTTTGTTTGAATTCTGCAGAGCTCTTTGGAGTCTTGTAGGATGAAAGGCGCTATATAAGTGCAAGATTGTTGTTTTTATTTGGATTTGGAAATAGCCTTTCTGAAAATAGTAACTAGTAGATTAAATGCCAGGCCTGGATGAGGCAATACCGCTTTGTACACAGAGAGGATTATTAGAAATATTTCTTTAGAATGATACCCAGAATGGGAATTGCTCAACTTGCCAGGTTACTTATGAAACAGAAAAAGTTACAGAAGCGCTTATGTAACATTGTTTTTCCAGAAAAATAGGTGGT
Organism: Clamator glandarius; assembly: GCA_033459285.1. Classification (NCBI taxonomy): domain Eukaryota; kingdom Metazoa; phylum Chordata; class Aves; order Cuculiformes; family Cuculidae; genus Clamator; species Clamator glandarius. Next base: position 1,581,437 of record JAUNZM010000326.1, on the reverse strand, counting down.
GATTTTTCTTAGCACTTCCATCTGCTAGATGGACTAACCACTTGCAAAACCCCCTCCACTGCTTTTCCTCCCACAACCTCTATAACCAGACACATCCAAAAGCATATCCATGCGTAACAAAGAGCAATCTCAGATGTTTTAAGTAGGCAACTGGATACAAGAACAAGCTTGGACTATTTGATGGGTGAGAAAGGTCAGTTTGTTTTCAACTTCTCTGCATATAAATCATCTACGAAAAAGTTTATTTTGCAAATGCTTGGACTGGTCCAAACAAGCAATACAAAGTTCAGTGAGTTGGGGGGAGTCAAGCTGGCCAAAAACGTCTCTTGACTACGTGCATGGCTTCACCCTCGTTACAGCAGAGCTCGTTACACCCTGTGACAGCAAGCCCAGATTAGCTGCTTTCTGCCCCCCAGTGATGTGAAGAGATTCAGTGTCAATCATCTGCAGTGTTCCCCTCTCCTGGGTACAGCCGTGCCTATCGATTAGCCACTGCACCCTCTGCTTTTGGGAAGACAGACTGCAATACTTACCATCAGGGGCTGAACACTTCTAGAAATGTAATTATTATTTAACACAGAATAAAAAGACTCAGTCTAGTCAAAGTATTCACTTCTTGGCAAATATATGGGAGGTCTTTAGTGATACAAAGCTATGTTGTGCCCACTGTTTAGTTCGCCTAATAACAGGTTCAATTGTGGGTACTAAGCCGACAGAGATCTCTTTCAGAGGGTTTATAATTTACCCCTTCAAAACAATGCTTCTCAATGCTTATCTTTTAAAGTATTATAAATGTTAATACAGAACAACAACAACAAAGAAACCCTCCTCCTTGGCTCCCCAGAAAAGGTCCAAGCGGGTGTTCATGTCACTCCTTTAGTGGACATTTGTATTTTATGCTTTGTTTTAAAAATGCATTTACAGATTTCTTTCTGATTAAATTTTATGGGTGAACTTACTGCTCTTGAAAGTGAGTGATTAATAATGCTGGCTCGACTCAGATGTAGCGGGATAGGCATTATGCAAACTTCCCTGCGTGGCTCTGCCAGGGCATCTCAGTCTTGACCTATTTTACCCTGGAGAGCAGGCTGGCCAGTCGCGTGATATTCGTGGCACATGGCGTGACTTGTTCACCACGTGCCGCCAAGCAAGCCGCCGAGGAAGAATTTTCCTCTGGAGTGTCAGTGGCTGGCATGGCTCTGTTATTTCTGCTGCTGACATACATGGTGTGGGACTGGCACTGAGAACAACAGGAGAACCTGACAGGGAGCTTTGCACTTGGCTCCCATGAAAACAAGGGTAGCCTAACTTTCCTGTCACTTAGAAAGGGTCTGAAACTTTAGTACCTGAATAACTTCAAGGATGCAAATAATCTTGTTGCCTGTAAGAGGAGGGTCGTCTCCTTGAAGCCAAGTATGTGCTGAAGTCATTTGTTGCCTATGAAAGTCCAAAACCAGCAGGAGCAGTAAGACAGGGGAGGTTAGTGTGCCAGAGACTTGAAATCAAGTCATTAGAAACTAGAAATCAGCGCATCACTAATCTATCTATAAAAACATACTTTAGAAATGCAATTAGTAAATGAGATTTCATTATTAGTACTTATTTGCTGTTCCTTGATAAACCTGTTATTTCTTGTGTCTGTTCAGAAGAACTCTGGCAACTAGGCCACTTACAACAATGTGACCTGAAGCAATTATAGGAATAGCTCCGTTTCCAAAAGCTTGTAATGCCCGGTGTATTTCCCAGTGACTCCTTCCCAGTCCTGAAATACACCTTGACTTTCACGGCTGTAATACGATTCTGAGTTGATACTGTGGCATCCTCAGAAATCTTGCCAATACCAAACCCATGAAGTTGTACCAGGTCTGAACAGCACAGATCTGAGCTGTACTTGGCATGATTCCTGCTCTTGAGTATCACTTGTTCTTTGACACATGCTGAAATCCCCATCTCTTTTACTCATCTGGAAAGAAATCTTATCTTTGCGATGACTGTCACAACAGAGCATTTCTAGAAAGCAGAATTCCCTGTGGCAGCTGTTCTAGTCTTTCTCTTCCTATTTTTAGACAGTGGACACATCCCTCAGCTGATATAAAATCAAGTAGCACTAGTAATTAAACTCGAATTTTCTGTAGCCGGAGTTTAGCCTCAACCCTTTAAACGTTTCCTTTGAAAACACTTCTGACTGTAACAGTCTTTAGCATATTTCCTTTATAAGCCTGTTACATTTTTGTAAACCAGGCCCTCTCTTCACCACATACTTTCTATTAGCAGTGGTGCCAGTCCTCCTAATACTTAGTGTTTACACGTAAAGGCTTGGCTTTGGGTTTGTATGAAGACATCGGAGTGGTAATTTTCAGGTTTTATATTTAAAAATATATCTCTCACTACTGTGGTTATAAAGTTTGGATGTGTTTCTTAAGTCAAGAAGGCAAACAGAGGTCAATAAATATTTACAAACTGTCCTAGGAGGTTTTTGGTTTTTTTTTCTGAAGAGACATTATATTTCTGAGTCTGCTACATCACTTCTTCAAAAAGTTTGTAATGCTGTGATAAATATAAATTACAATCAGAAGGCGAAAGGGCTCTGAATAGAAAGAAATGTTGCAGTTATACTACCATTATGTGAAGAGAAATTAACTGCAGTATATAAATAATGCTTGTGCTACTTGACCAGAATTACCCAAGCCTCACACAACTCATCTGATAACACAGTTTGTTGGTTTATTTTTGCTCCCAGAGAGACTTCTGGTAGTCCAGAAGAGTCTAATGAAAAGACTAACGAGAGTCAGTGGAGATCTAAAGTAATGCTGGTTAATACTGTAGGGTTAGACCGATACAGGACAGTTGCTGAGACATTTTTAGAAGACATAAGTTGACCCAATACCATTGGTACCATTGGCAAGTCTCCCCAGACACTGGAATCGATGCTGGCGCAGCAGCGGGTTGCCTATGAGATCAGCCTCTGCAGGGTGATAGTCTACAATGGGATTTGAAGCATGGGCTACACCTGCACCCTTAAACTGAGCTGAGGTACTGAATAGGGACTCTTGTATGGCAAGGCTTCACGAGGACCAGTGGTGCACTCTGGGATGTGCTTACTGCATTATTTTAAGCACAGATTTTAGGCCACTTCATGGGGAAGTGGCTATTTACATGTGGAAAATGCAGCAACGTCTTCCTAACCACAAACAGGATTTCCAGTGAATAGTTACTGTTAGTCAAAGTAAGCATCTACAGTAAATAGCAATGTGGTTACTGTAAGTGCATACTTTATATATATATGTGTGTGTGTGTATATATATATTTCACTCAAATTTTCTTTTCCCTTTTAAAAATTTAGCCTTAAAATCCCAGGTTGCAAGACAGGATCTTTATTTCTATGACCTTATATAAATTAATTTGCATATGTGTCTTGGTATATATCTAACTCACAACAATTAAACTACAGTCCCCTTTGTTACACATTGTCTTTAATTTATTCATAGCATGTTTTGCAAGACAATCATCATGGAAATTGCTTATAAAGAATGTTTCACTAAGCAAATAAAAGACATGCTGACCATCTTAAGGAAAATTCTGATTAAATAGAAAACTGACTGATCACACAATAGGTTTTGTTTCCTGGTGAAAATCCTGCTGTCTGCACTCATATCTCTAGGGGGTTTTTACAATCACTCGTTGCAGAACTCCAAAAAGAACTTTCCATCACTCCTCCTCCCAGCTTTCACTGGTGTAAATCCAATCTAAAACCTGGTAAATGAGGAAGAATCTTCATGAAAGAATTTAACATTTGCTTCTTGGGAAAGTGTAAAGAGTGAACATCACATAGGGCTTTGCAGAGAAAATATTTACCAGCAATAGCATTGATGTCTCAGTAACTGTGAAGAGCATTCTCCAATGAATAGTCAATGTTTGGCTTAAACTCAAGTGGCCCAACAGCTAATTCAAGTTGGCAGGTTTTGTTGACCCGCAGACCTAATTATTTACACTCTCCAGGTATTGTGACCTTTAAGTAGCACATTTCAGATTAAAGTAAATGGATCTGTGCCAACTCACACCAGCTGTGGAACCAGTCTTTAACTTTACACCCTGTTCTTAAACATTTATGTCAAAACCAAAGTATAAGGATTTATAGAATTTAAGTAATTCCTGGATGTTCCTCTGGATCCATACCAAAGATAGCTTACCCCCTCCCCTATGTTTCCCTTCCATCATTATGAGATTCAGAAAATGTTTTCAAAATAGTAGTTTATGCTTTCCTAAAGGCAGTCATTGCTGTTGCATTAATTCCTATCTACATAAAACATTGTTTGTCAAGACCTAGTCTTTTGCTGGTTAAATCAAGAGGAATGTCACTTACCTGGCTACAAAAAACTGAAAATCTTTGCTAAATATCTCAGCTAAGGAAGGAAGAGGGAGGACTAAGGAATACAGCAGCACCGAGCAAGTAAACTATAAAGTCAGAAATAGCACTTATGTTTCCTGACATCCTCTTCGTTCCCTGTCCACTGGACTACCCGGGTGTAATTAGGAGGCCAAATTAAGCTGTAAAGTAAATCCATGGGAACTCAGCATAGGAGAGCTAGCCAGAATATCAGGAACAAAACTTTGTTGGTGGTGTTTGAAGGGCTCTTTTGCCAAGTTCACAGAGCACTTCTGGAGTCCTTTGCGTGTAGAGCACTTGACTGTGAAGCTGGCTCCAACCTCTTGATCCCAACAGACATTTCATTTGTATCCCTGGAGCAATAGTACACCTGCAGGAAAACCTCTGGAGAAATAAAAGGCTGTTAGTATAAAGAATGGCAACTGCCAAACACATTACCTGGAAGGAGCAGACACTGGTGAGAATTCGATCCATTTTCTTACAAGTCATCACAGTGAGGCAAATGAAAGCATTACAAATCTATTTATTTACTTCTCTGATTTTTGCACATGAAATTCAGAGGCATTTATTATTCTTCTGCAGGAAATGCTTAAGAGTAGATGCTAATATTTAACAATTCCTACAAAATACAGTTGTTATTTTCTAGTCTGGATTTCTCTCTGAAGCTCTCCCACACAGCTCTCAGGAATAGTTCAGCACTTTTCCATCCCAGTTCCAGCTTTCAGCATGTGTAGGGCCAGGGAATCCAAAGTGTACGCACTGAGCTTTCTTAGCAAAAACAAAAGTAGCTTAGTTATACTATACAGGAAAGACTAGAAAATATTAAAAACATTCTTATTATTTCAAAGTCATATTTTGATCTATTGGCTTTAAACTTACAGCTGTGGGTATGAGGAACTGGGTGTGCCAATCCCATTAAAAATAATGGAAGCAGAGTCTTAATTCTTCACATACTATGCTGAAAATGTGCCCCCTTAAGAATAGTGCGCGTGTAATTGATTGGGGCTATTTGTTTGAACTTGCCAAATGGATTTCTTGAATCTTTGTAGCTAGTTTTGAAAGCACTCCTATCCTCAACCAGACACACACCTTATTAAGGGATTTGATTTGACATTTAACAATTTTGTATATTAATATTCCCCTCTTTTTCCTAAATCAACATAATCCCCCTAAATCCCAGCATCAACAGTCATTACACCAAAAGAACAAGATGTTGCCAGTGTCACTGCGTTCCAGTATTGAATTTTGTGTGAGCTTGGATGATTTGGACAGATTTATATTCTGTTATTTCCTGAACTGTGAGCAGGACCTTGCAGGTTCAGCTCTTTGAAAACCTTCACATAAAAAATCTCACTTCATTACTTTGAAGGAAATCGATTCAGTGGCATCTGTTAGAGTGGTGATATTCTCTGACACAGAAAGCTATCTTTTCGCTCTCAGTCCTGGCTAAATAAGACTCAGCCCTGGGTACCAAGACGCTGGTATGTGATGGAGATCTGATCTTGGGGTACTAAGGATCCACATCATTTTCAGCTACTCTGGATTTCAGCAGTTTCAGATGAGAATGACAGCAACAAGCTTATGTTTCAGTTGATGCAACGATTGATGGTTCTTCCCATAGCCAACGTGAGCTACAGACCAAGGAGTTCAATGTTTTTAATTCCCCGGACTTTTTTATGACAGGTGTTCATTCTATCTTGCAACACTAAAGTGGTTTTTGTGTTGTCTCAATCTAAGCTATAAAGTATGTTTTACTGTCCTGCCTAAGACTGAGTGTTGCATCACTCAACAGATAATTCCATTGCTGCAAAGAAAATTTACCCTGTAGGTTCAGATCTGGGTGCGATGGAGTGAACAGGATTCATTCATCAAGTGACTTCCTTATCCCAGGAGGCAGAGTGAAGAATGACTGCTGGCTCTAATTTTGAGTCCCTAGCCAAAACGGCAAGGTCAGCATAGCAGGAAGATGTTGTAATTTGTCTCTAGTGTAAACCAGCAGTAAGTTTCTACCCCAAAGGACCAAGGGGAAGTCATGAAAGGCTAGTGACTCAGAGACACACCTCTGAGTCACGAATGCCCTGGGGATTAGCTTCAAGACAGAGGGATTAGCACTCATCCCCTTGTTCAAGGCTGTGCCTAAGGGTATACAATGTACTCTACCTGATGGAGATTAATCTACCCTTCTGAGACATAATTGCTGTTGTATTAACTAAGGTGAATGCTAATCCTGAAGTCTGAAGGTTGAATGTGGTAGTACAAATCAGTTAGCCTTTAGCAGAGGGGTTTTTTGAAACATGAGAATACCCGAAACTTTCTGTGGAAGATGTTTGACTTTCTTTCTTTCTGGTCAGACACATTTCAAAGCCAGGTTTGAGGAGCTTGGAATAAGTTAATTTAGGTACCGTAGAGTACTACTTGTAGCAGAATCCCTTGAAGAGTGAATGAAGAACTGTGTGTGGCACCATCCATTTCTCTGAAGTGTCTCTCTCCAGTGTGCCCAGCCTTATGCTGACACTGTACTGTTTTGCAGTCCTGACTGCATCTCTCCAGGCTCTATATATGAGAAATGGGAGAAAACAGCTGACGTTCTAGAGAAAGGCCTGTTCTCCCTTTCCCTTCCATGGTCACACTGCACACCTAACCAAACATGACACACTGAGCACCCTGGGGAGCTCTCTCTGACACCTTTGCCTCTAGCTGTTAGTTCAGACTTGAGACTTCTGGGACCTTCTAAAGCTTGTCCATCACATAAACCAGCATGCAAATACCTCTACTTTTTGTTTCTTTTTTTTAAATACACCATACTCCTCCTCACATTTCTGTTATGATTCATGGAAAGACCTTGGGTCTGTGATTCATGTATTGTAAAGATCAGTGTTATGACCTTAATTTCCTAATGTTCTGACACAAGTTGCGGTCTCAGTTGTGTTTTGTAGTTTCCTCCTATTAAAATGTCTTTAGAGAAGTTGTGGTTGAGGTTGTTATGTAAAAAAGGACTCTCACAGTTGAGATGACTAAGGGTATAACTTATTTACTGGACTTAGCTGGTCTGAGAAGGGCTGCATTAGACGCCCATGTGTTAGTTTTTCTAGGACTTCATAGGACGGGCAATCCAAATCTCAGAAGCATCTCCTTAACCTTTTCTGCTTCCAAAGTAAATGATTAATTACCACAGAAAAATAGAATGAGAGCTTCAAATCTTCTCTAACCAATCAAGAACATTACGTACTTTCAACAAAAGAGAGTGAAAATATCGTGTTCTTGCTGATGGCGCTTGGAACTAGCTGTTAGCATTGGAGCCTCAGGGATCCTGAAGAGAATAGATGCAGCAATCTGGCCATTAAATATGACCCCTGTGGTAACACAGCTGACTTGCTTGTGGCATAGGGGGTGAAATGGTGCAGCTGACAGAGCTTGCCTCTATCCTTTTCAACCTTCATGGCAGTTACTTGATCCAGTTTCTGCCCTTAGCAGTCACCTCTCAGCACAAAAGTTACATTAGCAATTTCAGGAGTAAGGGAGATAACAGCTCCGGTGTTGTGCGTATGCAGGTCCCTGCACCTACTTCCATCAGCTTCAGCTGCTCAGTCACTGCTAGGGAGAAAAAGGATTTCTGCCCAAAGCCAGTTCTCCTGAGGCCCAACCGTTTGTGTGACACTGCTGGTACGTGAAGGAGTGACACGCAGCAAATAGTATTTGTATGGTACTGAAGAGGCCATTTGGGGGTTTCTGTTCTATAAAGGCTGAAGAGACGGCACTTCTTGGGAGGTGACATTTGGTGATATTGTCGTATTCCCTTCCACCCTCTCCAGGTTAAGATGCAGTATTGCAGTCCTGGAGGAAATTACTCCCCTCTACAGTCTTAAACTTTTCATCTGGGCTTGCCTGTTTGATTTATAAAAAGCTTGAATTAGGCAGGAAAAAGAGAGAACTCAGAATGAAGAGAAAAGAATCTCTCTCTTTTATTTATTTGAGCTGAGCTTAATTACTGTGTTAAAGCACTACAGACCTGTTCCAGCTCCTGAAGGGAGCAGGAACTCACGTAACCAAGCCCACCTCATCTCATGTATTTGCTGCGCAGGCTAATAGCACCGCGTCCAGCCTGGAGCAGGAGCTGTGCATGCAGACAGCGGGGTCCAGCCTGCCCCCTCCCTTCCCACAGGGCTGCTCCGGCTGCCCCATCGCCCGATGCGGCGCACACACCGAGGAGGGACAGACACCTTGCAGGGACATGGCCAGGCCCACGATGTGAAAAGGGAGCGAAGACAGCAGCAATGTTGACATTTGTGTTTTAGATCAATCAGTTTATTTTAAGATTTTTACGTCCCTAAAAACAGTACATATCCCTTTATTACAGGTCAACAGTCTGCGGCTTAGCTCTGTTAGCTCCACTAAGCTCTGTGCAGGTTCCATAAATATGAATCATATAGTGCACTTAGGAAAAAAAAAAGAGGGCTGATTTATGCTTATTTACTCTGTACAACTACAAACATCTGTGTAGAAAATAAATATGGACACTGAATATAAAAAACAACACTTCACCCTTTTTCCTTCCCCCCCTTATTTTTAAACCTTACAAAGGCAGGCCATGTGGTCAACATCTGGAATGTATGTGGGAATTATTCAAATGAGGCTTCGTGGTAGTTGCCTTGTGCCAGGCTCCTGAAGTGGCAAGGAAGAGCGACAGCCCACTACAGCTGTGTACACGCTGCGCTTCTGTGCACCACATCCACATTCCAGGCATCTTCTTGTTGCTGGGGTTGCCACTGGTGTCCTGCAGGCCTGGTGGAATGTAACTCCATCTATTTTACATCGAGTGTATCTCGCATGTCTATAGTCATGTCTGTTAAAGGATCCCAGTGCTTGACAGGATCCTGTCTTTGGGAAGGAGGGGATGGATATTTTAACTGGTTTTAGTTTGGAAGGATAGTGTTGAGCCACCTGAGCAACATGGCATGTGCAAAGGGAGGACAGTCCCATCCATTCTTTCAACTATAGAGCCCCTAGAGAGCCTGGGGGGCATCACCCAGTTCCTAGCAGAGCTGAAGCCCTTGCCGGAGCTCTCACCGTGTTACTTCCAGTGAAGCAAACCAATACTGTTTGAAAGTTGAATGTGGTGGATCAGCTTGATGAAGGAATGTGGCCTGCTAGGGACAGAGAGGTCCAGCTTGTTCCTGCAGCTCCCGGGACAGTACCTGGATGCCATGGCACCAACGGTGAATTGTCAGCCAATAAATTCTGCAGCCCTTGTGCTTGGGCTAGTGGTTTCTCCTCAGACTCTGCTTGCCAGAAGTGCACATCACAGGCTCCAGTTTGCCTTTTACCTGTGCAATCAAGTTTGTAACACCCTGCCACGCTCTAGTGGGCTTCACTGAACTTGAATAAAGGCAGCAGGAAAGTAGCTTCTTGGGTAGAACATATTTATTTTTTGCATTCTAGCTTTTTAGCTGGAAGTCTTCATCAAAAGGCTTCATCTAACACAGTCAAGGACTGTGTTTAGTATCAGACAGTGTAGGGTTTGGGGCTTTTCCCCATTACTGCCAGCTAGGAGTCAGTACCTGTACTTCTGGAAGACTTTGCCAAACTTTTTGTCTCTGTCGTCTTTGCTGCTACGAGAAAAAATGCAGTAAACACACTGAAACTAAGCAGACTTTTGCTCCTGACTTGACAGACCTCATTCCTTTTCTTCCCTAGTAGCCAGGCATCTTATAATTAGAAGCTGGATGGTGGGTGCCTTTCTCACACCAGCGGCACATTAGATCAGTCATCCCAGTTAGGTTCGCACCAGGCTGATGCTCTCCCTATTAACTTTGATGGGAATAAGCATCTGTGAGTAGCTCAGTCCTGAGGTAAAACTCAGCCAGCCCACCCTGGGTATGCAGCAATTTGCTCTGCGAGATGAACAGTGACCCAGGCAGCTGTGGTTTCATCAGCTAAGCTTATTGGGGTGGAAGGAGCCACAGTGGGACTGTGCTCACCATCCCTCCAGCATCCCGGGCAGCAGGAGCAGATCTGGGCTCGGCTCCCAACCCGCTTGCAGCTCAGAGAGGAGAAAACCCACCCATCCCTTGCAGAAGAGGGTTTTCAGAAGCTCCATTGGCTCCTCTCCTTGCAGCAGTTTGAGACTTTTTGACAGCTTAGCAGCTCAGCAGCACAGTTTTCGCACAGCCTGGGCAGCAGGCAGCAGCGGGCTGAGCCGAGCTGAGCCAGCAACGTGTCTGCACGGCCCAGAAAGCCAACTGAATCCTGGGCTGCATCAAAAGAAACACTGCCAGCAGGGCAAGGGAGGGGATTCTCCCCCTCTGCTTCACTCTGGTGAAACACCACTTGGAGTCCAGCTCTAGAATCCCCAACATAAGAAGGAGATGGAACTGTTGGAACAGGTGCAGAGGTCCATGATGTGAGGGCTGGCGCAGTTCTGCTATGAGGACAGGCTGGGAGAGTTGGGGTTGTTGAGCCTGGAGAGGAGAAGGCTCTGGGGAGGCCTTAGAGCAGCTTCCAGCACTGAGAGGGGCTCCAGGAAAGCTGGGGAGGGACTCTGTCAGGGGGCGCAGGCGTAGGACATGGGGGAATGGTTATAAGCTGAAAGAGCGGAGATTGAGATGAGATGAGATGAGATGAGATGAGATGAGATGAGATGAGATGAGATGAGACGAGACCAGACGAGACGAGACGCAAGGAAGAAATTCTTGACAATGAGGGTGGTGGCCTCGGTTGCCCAGGGAAGCTGTGGCCGCCCCATCCCTGGAGGTGTTCAGGGGCAGGTTGGATGAGGCTTGGAGGCCCAGAAGCAGTGGGAGGTGTCCCTGCCCAGGACTGAGGGGTGGGACCGGGTGGGCCTGCAGGTTCCTTCCCACCGAGCCCCCCTGACCCCGGAGGCGGCCCTGGGGCGCCCTCTGGCGGCGCCTCACGCCGCGGCCTTTATCGCTAATTGGCTCCAGCTGAGGATCTGGCCCAGCTTGTTCAAACAAATTAAAAACGATGCAAATCAGCCACAAGTACTTGATGATTTCACTGTGCTGAGGGGAATACAACTATTTGGCACCGGGTGTGCTGTCAATGGGAAGCATTTTGCAAGCGCAGCACTTTCTGAGTGTGAAACGGCTCGTTTTCGTTAGCGCTGATCAAAAATATCTTGTCAAAACTGGTTTTCAGTGGAAATATGAATTTCTAAAGAAAACCTCGTCTTTTTTGACAATGGAGATCAGCTTTTGCAGAAGAAACGGATTTTGCCCGAGAACAATTCAGCCAAAAATTTTAACTTCCATTCACAAGTTCTTAATTTCTGGTAAAATTGTTCATATTTTGGTTCTCAAAATTAAAAGGTTTTCTGCAGCAGAGGAGGAGTCATTTCCCATGCAGGTCTATGAATTAACTCTCATAAAACCCCAGCCAGCAATACAAGCATAGTTTTCTTTTTATGGATGAGAAGCTGAGAAGCAAAGAGGTTAAGTGATTTGGCTCCAATCCCTACAGGCACCATTAAAAGCTCCTGGCTCCCAGTTCTGTGTTCAGAATGTTAGATCGCATGACATATCTTTGTGAGTTAAATGCTTTCAGACTCCCTTGGATTCCAACGGGAGAATCAGTTGGTCTACTGAGAACAAAAAAGAATGACAGAAGAGTCTTGCCTCAATTCACACAGCAAGTCCTCAGCAGAATTAGAGCTACAACTTTGGACTCTCAGTTCTTTGCATCACACATCACACCACAATGCTCACCCTACTATCTGGGCAAATCTTGTATTTCAAGATTTCACTGGTGGCTTTTCCATGGACAATGGTATTTGCCCTGGATTTGAAATGCGGTTGGTGCCTATAACTGGAAATTGGAACCATTGATTATTACTGAGTGGTTAATAGTAGAATATTACACTATCAGCCCCAAAATGGTGATTGCCAGTCCCGGGGCTGAATTCAGAAGTCTAAGTAAGCTGACAAGGTGACTGAGTGTGTCAGTCATTTCTTGGTTAGAGACCAAGCTCCTAAGCTGCATAAGTTTTGGTACTTTCATACTGTCTAAAAAACTGTTAAATACTTGCATTTCCTTATGCCTCAGTTTTCATATATGTTTACAAAGTGGTTCCAAACTTTGTGAAATGACTTTCTGAAATTACGAAAGGTGTAATTGCCTCCCACCTGTGTCCTGAGATTTCACCTGTAACTCCAGAGGCCAACAGCTTCCCACTGCAGTTAGGCATCACAATTTGAAGTGACCTGGATTTGATTCTTTTCTATTAACATGTCTCTTCTCAGCTGTTTTGAAAACCCGAATAACTCTGGATGTTGACTGAGTACCTCACTGTGAGCTGCAAGATGGAAAACATTACTTAGATCTTCTGTACACTGGCAAACACATTTGTTCCTGGGTGGTACCGACCTTTTCACTCAAGCAGCAGTGTGAGTTAATATTATCTTCATTCACAAATTCTTTCTTTTAGTACTCATTATCCCTTCTCTTGACATTTTTCTTTAACTCTGGACCAGTACCTTGATGAACCAACAGGTGTTAACTGCCCCAACCAGCCTCACCTGTGGCCTCTCCATTGCCCCACCCATGGGTCCAGGAGCTCTATTTAAGGTCAGCTCTGGCCATTATGCCTTGTTGGCTCTTTGCTGTTAAAGTATCTGCTTGCAGCTCCATCAGAGCTCTGTCAGGGTGTTCTTCCCAGTGATCTGGCTCTTACCTTGCAGACTGTTTTCTGTGCTTGCTCTTGGATTCACCTCATTGCCATGGACCTGCTTGGCTATCACAAGGCCACATCTGACTGTGGTTATCCTCACCTGAGCTGACCCTGTTTTGACTTCTCAGCTTGACAGTGTCACCAGATGTGATGCTTGGTTGAAGTTGGCTGCTGCCCCAGTGCTGCCCTGCTCACCTTGCTCAGGTATGGTGGCGTGGGGCTGGGGCTGGCAAGGTCACAGCCCTGCCAGCCTTGTTATCCCTTCCAGCCCTGCAACCCTCAGGGAGCAGCCAGCCTGGTTATTTCTAACACTTGGAAGCTGGACAAGTGTTCATCTGGCTGGTTTCCTATATGCTTCCTTTTCCTTGTTAGTGAGGAGACAGAAAGAGTAGGGTACTGCTGCTGGTCTTGTTCTTTCCTCCCTGCATTGTGTGAAATAGTTGTTTTGAATGGTCAAAATGAAATCTATATAAATAGGAGATTTAAAAAAATACAAGGAGGAATTACTTGGGGGCTAACCTGATAGGAAAGCTAGAAATTAAACTAATTTTTTGATCCAGGGATCTTCTGCCCAAGTTTAAAATGCATATTCACCCCATTTGGAAAAGGAAACACCTAATAATTCAAACAGGTTTTGTACCATCCTCTGCTGTGTTGACAGGCAGCCAGATAAACTGCCTCCTCCAAATTCCTGATGTTGCTGCTGTTTTGAGTTGCAGGTGTCATATTGATGGTACCCACTTTGCCACTCGTGTGCAAGGCTTGTGTGATTTTGCTTTTATTATCAAGTCAATTTGAATTTAGTAATTTCCAGTTAGAATGGGTCTGTTTTCCAATCAGACAGCGGGCAGGTGAGCACCTTGGTCTGGCCACACCTGTGGATGAACCTGGGAGGGATATCTAACCATCTACTTAGGGACAGGTAGGCAGTGTAACTTACATTGTACACCTAGTAACAATTCCTGGGAAAGTACATGTTATTGCTTTCATTAAGTCTTAAAAATTAACTTATAGTTTGCTAAGAAACAAGTTTTCTGCCTCAAACTAAGGGAATGCTTAGAGATACAGCAGTATGAAGTGGTGAGTTGGTAGCTGCGAGGGGTGAGAAAGTAGTGTGTCATGTAGCAGTGTCCATCGCTGCGGTACTTTGCAAACATCTTCCCTCATAATCCCTTTTTCCAAGATACACAGAGCAGAATTAGTTTAAAATAGATTGCGCTGTGACTTTTCCAAGAGCCTGTATTAAGTCACTGGCAGATGCAATGTGAACCCAGGCTTTATCAGCCCTGTCAGTGTGCAGTACCTGGTTCCCTCCCTCTGGTGAGGTGGCTTTGTCCTGGGCAGGTGCTGCCAGGTTCAGCTGGTAACCTCTATGCTGGGGAAAAAGGCCTGATAGTGGTGAGACCCGAGTTGTGAAGTGGTGACCTAGGTTGTTTCTGTTCTGTGACATAAGATTTCTTCAGTTTCTGAAAAAATAGGCACTCTCACACTGATACAAACGGCAGGAAAACAATATTCAGTGTATGTGAAGGAGAGGACAAGGAGGAGCACTGCCACAAAACTTTGCTTCAAATGTTTTGCAGGGGTCAGAGCTCTCGAGTCATCCAGGTTTTTATTTCTTACAGCATACTTTATTATAATTTAGTATTGCTGAGTTCTAAGAAGCAGTTGTCAGTGGCCAGAATGTTTTCTGGTAAAAGCTGCTAAAATTCCCTGTAACCTGAGCAGTGTCACATCGATTGGCATGGCCTGGGTATGATCTCTCTGGAATCCAGTAGAGCTCCACTTGCATCAAAAGCAATTTTGGTCCAAGATGCACTCTCATTTGTTTGAGGTGCCTGGCAACATGGTAATGAGCAGCTTTATAAATAACTCTGTATTATTATCTTTATGTCTTAGTAGTAGTATTGTTATTTTTATGATACTGTAATGTTTATTATGGCTATTTTATGGTGTAATTTGATTAGTGTGTTACCCTAATGTCACATAGAAAAGGGGAGGGCATTCCTGTCATACTTCTGAACACTAACCCCTCTGTTTTCATCCGAGGTACCCAGAGCCCTTTGGCGATCATTAATTGTCCCACACCATATAAGTAAACTCAAGCACGGAGAACTTAAATGATTCCCCCAAGCCCACACAACAAGTCAGTGGCAAAGCTGAGAGTTAGACCTCAAGAGTCCTGACTCCCTGACGTCTGTGTTAACCACTAGAAAACATTCCCATTGCAGTAACAGCAGGTATAATAGAAATGAAGATTGCCACTTTGGCGTTTTTTACGTCAGTTGTAATGAGAACACTCAATGTTTTATAAACCCTTTAGATTTCCTGTTTAGGACTTGATCAAACCATAAACTCCTCGTTTAAATAAGCTCCAAAACCAAAATGTGCTAGAAAGCTGAGGAGTAAGGAGACAACATCCAACAGCAAACTTATGTTTATTGCTCATTTGCTTTCCTTGCTGGGATGATGCTGTGTACTTAGATTAAATACGCAGAGCCAAATTTATCCCTAGGGTGTAATTTTTTGGACTCTGAATGACACCGGGGTGAATTTGGCACATTTACACTCAAAATTAATATGGGTTTTACGAATATTTGGAGCGGTGTCAAAATGTTGTGGGTTAAATTCTGTTCTCTGTTCCACCAGCGCTAACCCAGGTTAACGCCGTTCTGATCTAGCACTGGATTTACAGCAATCTAATTCCGCTGGCCCAGCCTTCAGCTGGTGTGAATTAGTTTATCTGCACTGGAATGCAGGCAGCTCAGCTGCTTTACACCAGCTAAGAATCTGACCCATATTTAAATAGAATTACTCCTAAAATACACAATGGCAAATGCGATGTGGATGAGGTTGACTGTGGCCCTCGTTTGCACTGGGGAAACACAGCTGAAGCTGGTTCTGCAGCAACACGAACTGGTGTCACAAACCTGAACCTGACCCCTGTTTGGTCTTCTGATGCTTTATAAGTTTTAAAATAACATCGCGGTAAGCGTTACACATGCTGCATGTGTGTAAATCATCCCAAACTGCTGCAAGTTATCGTCCGTTCTCTTGTTTCAAAGCAGAGATTGGGAAGTGCTTGGTGATATTTGGGCTCAGTTCAGATATTCCAGAGCTTGGATGGATGGGTTGTTTTGATTCTTTCTTTGAACTCCTTTCCCACCCCTGCTAAAAGAAACAGCCAGATCCACTCAGTTAAGCGACAGACACGTTGGAGACAATGCGCCACTGCCCTCCCAGTACCACCCCCCACATGCCAAATTTGCAGACATCTGCAAGCTGGAGCACAGCTCTGCGGTAATAAAGAAGTGCTGGTATTCATGTGATGTACTGCCTTTAGCGTTCACAAATGACTGAAATTAACCTCTGTTCTATGGGCCTTAACTTGGTTTACGACTGGGGGTCTTTTGTTTTATGCCACTACACAGAGGTGCCTTTGCCATGCTAAAGATTTAACTAAATTATAATGAATGATCCTCACCAGCACTGTGCCCCTAATTAGAACAAGTCGCACAGACATATTGTCTCCTTGATTTCCTCTGTTACATTTCTCTCACTCTCTTTCTCTGCCTGAGACACATGGGTCCCATTAAACATTTTAGCATTTAATGTGGTTCCCTTAAATGACTTCTCAAGTTTTCAAGTTCCATTTAGAATTGTACGTTACTCTCCTAACTGTGGTTTTGATTTTGTTATGCTTCATGCATTTACCCAAGTGACTGCTCTTCTTCCCCCTCTAGTGGGGAGCAGCTTGGGTCTCTGGTAGCTCGGGTGTGTAAGTGTCCCATAGGGTCTGCCTATATGTTTGGGGGACACTCATGCTAATCTCTGCTTTATGTATGAAATAAAGGAGATCTGATAATAGTTTCTACTGACAGGTGTATGCAGGAGTGGTTGTGGGATGTTTTTTTCAGTGCAGTTGATTTGTTAATGAAAACAAAGTCCCCTGTTAATGTGAGTATTTTATTATTGTATTTCTATCAAGATCTCCTTAAGTGTTCCTGTAACACACAGAGCTTCTTATTAATCTTTAGGTATTTTCAGCCTAAATAGAAATAATTGGCAAAAAGCTTTTATAATGCAGTTATGTATGATGTGCATTATCCCTGTTGTACAGATGGAGTGCTGGAGGACAGATTTTGGTGTTGGTCACGTTGTCTTTAATGCAGTTCCTCAGCCACCACTACAATGAGAATATCAAATAGTCCTTTCCAAGAGTATCAAGTCAAGTTCAAGGTCTGGACCCTAATCCTAAAAGTATTTTGTGGCCTGGGCCCAAGGTATCTCTTAAAGCTTGTCTATAGCACTGTAGTTATCCCATTTCACATCTATGCCTGGATAATTATTTTAGAATAAAAATGCCTCGTTTCCTCCATTCTTTCCCATTTAGCTTCTGCTTCTCTGAAAATTTACCTATTTACAGGGGAAGAGTGTTCTTGCTCTGAAATAAGCAACTCTTTCCAAATGCTGTGATAACAGTAAAGAATATCATAAGAGCTTAACTTGGCAATATAGTTCTAAAAGTTTTATTTAAGAGAAAAGTACTTTCTGCAGTCATAAAGGAAAGCTCTTACAAAAGTGAGTAGTGACCCTGGATTCCTGGCTTCCAGTTACATGAGTGGCATCATGTTGAGGACATGTCATTAAAGCTGTTGACTTTCTCATTACCAGACTGACAGAGGTTGCTGTTAGGATTGTGTTCACATTGCAAATCCAGAAGCTTATTCCTTCCTGTTAAAATCATTAATACCCTGGTTTTGATGCCATTGTTGCGGTATTTTAATGGTGGGGTTTGATGTGTCGTAACAAAAACATAAGACAATTTCAATGGCAATGTCTTACTGCTTCGATCCCTCAGATGTGAAATGAGATTTAATTACAGTGACTTAACAGTGCTGGTTCTTTAGATAATTCTGAAAAGTTTCCGTGAGGTATTGGCTTCCAGATTTAAGCCACAAGAAGCTTGAAATTTATCTCTGGAGCCGAGATTTGGGTTTCATTAACAGTTAAGCCTTCGTCTGGAGTGCTGATGTGTTCTGCAATGGGTAAGTGGGCTTGTTAGTAACATTAGCAGATTTGTGAGTCCTCAAACACGTCCATGGATAATTGTGTTTCAACCTTGTGTTCTTTATTATAATCCACTGTCTGATAATGGGTGACAGGGTAGATAAGAGAAGGAAACGTGCCAGTAAGATTTCATTGTCTCGTATATTCTACTCCAGCTGCTGTTTCCTCTAAGGTGATGGCTGACTTGGCATCTTCTGCTTTAGCTCGGAGAAAGCTGCGATTGATGCCCAGCTGGTTAATGTGTTTCTTACCAGTCGCTCATGGAGACTTCAAGATTACTGTAAAGAGATAGCACAGGTCTAGGAGCTGCTTTCTGAGATCATTCTTCTTACAGTAGTGCAAATGGACAGCTTTAGTTTCTATCACAGCAATGATCACTGTTTAAATTGAGCTCTTTGAAATCCTTTGCACAGAGCAGTCTTCTGTTGATAAATGCACTTTCACTAACATTGAAATGTTTCTACAAGGAGGATATCAATTTTGGCAAAATTTTCCGTAGGAAGGTTAAAAAGAAGCATCTTGGCTTTGTTGAGAGGAATTATATGAAGTATCTTGTTTGACTTCCTAACTTTCAGCATTAAGATTTTCATTTTTATACCAAGGTTTCAAAGATAGATATTTAATTACATATAACTGTGTTAGTGTATTTCATTGTTTCCTCACAATCATAATAATGTTTAGCTAATTCTAGATCTTGGAAAGTCTTAGAAATCTTGTTTTGTTGGGAAAATCTGATATTTCAATTTAGAATGAAAACAAATTTTAAATATGGAGATTTCCTACTAGAAAGAAATATTGGTTCCTGATGTGACTTGTTTTTGTATGAAAGGCAGACGTTGATTTCTGTAGTTGACCTTTTGGTTCTTCATAGCTCTGCAGCCTTCTGAAAAAACTTCTGTCACTTGAGAGCAGTTCCCTAGAAGAGATTGTGATAAATATTTTTCTTTCTGAACTATAGAGTGGTTTCTTCTGTCTTTCACAGAAAGGTAGCACTGTTTCCTCTTGGACTTTCTCACAACTCTGCTCATTTCATTTGCATTCAACCCTTATTGTGAGTGCCTCTACTGCCTTTGCAATATTTCATAATCGCAACACTGCTGTTGAGGTAGGGATCCATTTTACTTTATGGATTAAAAAAAGGTGACAGAGAAACTGAGATCTAGACTCTCTGACTCTGCTGCTGCTTTGCCTCCAAGTGACTTGTTCTGTTGCAGTCCTCTTATATGATCTTGGCTGAGGAATTAACAGTACGAATTTCTCTGATCATCTTGTACAGGCTTCTAGTGGCAGCCCTGTGCCTCTCGGACAATGGCCTGTCCTGAAAATTCCTGACTCATGTGACTTAAAGGGTTAAAAATCAAGGAGGCAAACCTCTACCAACAAATTACCATGCCTTTGACTTAACAGGTAATCCTGTTTCTATTAGCTACAATAATAATGACTCACCAGTAGTAAATGAAGGAATATACACTGAATGACATCATGTGAACAGCACAGTGTCTGTGGGACTTAAAATGAAGAGGATTATTCCAATATATCAGTTGTAAGCCTAAAACTGGCAAGGATGGGTATGGAGTAAAATTTAACGTGAGAAATGTTTATTGAAGCACTAACATGAGAAAGGAATTACATAACTGAAGTTATTAAAAAAAAAATAAGCTCCTATTTCAAAAGCTTTAATTTTGGTAGAATAATATACACGCAGATCGCCATGAGGCTGTAATTCTATTGAGTCATGGCAATGACATCATGAACCACAAGAGGGGCTGTGCCGTGGTTTATCAGTGTCTGCAAACCACACCCTGCCTCCTGGATGGAATTACAGCCTCCACCTTCTACTGGAGACCAGTCTCATCTGGCTCTTAACTCGGAGGGAATTGTTCTGAAATCAGAGTTAGTCTGGAGGGGTGCTGGTGTAAGGAAGAGGAGTTAGGCACTACCTGCTCACAATTCTAAATTTCCAGGCTTTCTGCTTCTCAGTAGCCCATTGAGGTGCCAAGATTTTCCAACTCTTCTGTATGCATCAGAGCTTATTTGAAACAAATTGCAAACTGTAGTCAATGCACTTTCAGTTACAGGATCTTAAACTGTTTTTTTTTTTTTTTTTGCAGATTGGGGCTTTATGTTGATTTTGCAGTTTTAGGTTGTCCCCAGTTACCACAAAGATTGCCTTGCTCCCATGATGTGAAAGCTGGGGGCGTGCGTGAAATTAGCCACTTTGACTTTAGAACTCAAATGGTAGTTTTGCTGTACTGTGAGTGGAGAGAGTTTCCTATAGTGAATAGTTAAGAGCAAAAGTCATCGAGTAAAATGCAGATAAGATATTAGGGCTATACAGTTGCATCCTGGGAACAGGCGAAACAACCAATTTGTTGGTGCCCTTGATGCAGGCTCAGGTTTCTCTGGAGCTCTGGTACCCCTGCCTGGAGGTACGGCTGTGTAGGATGTGCACCTGAATCTGCTCCTACAAAATACTTTCAGCCCACCTGTTTGTCTGTCAGAATGTGCAAAGAATATCACTTGTGTGTTATGTTGATGCCAGTAATGTTTTACTCATACTAGATTTGGGTTTAATGTTTTACTATAAAGGATAAGGAAATGGAATTTATATCTAACAGGCAAAAGCCTGCTCCTATCTGCGGTTATGTGTAGATGCTAAATCCTGAATATCTGCTTCTGGTAAACTTGACTCCGATGTCAAGCAGAAGAATAACTTGGAGGTCAATGAGATTCATGGTGGTGCCGCGAAGGTCGGATCCAATGAGTCTGGCTTGTGCTGATATCAACAACTCTGCTAGGGATGGAATCCGCCCTGCTCCATTACTCAGAGTGCGGATGGAGTATCTTTTGAGTGTTCAAAAATATTCTGGAATCTGCTTCCTGCCCTAGTCCAAAGGAGCCTGGATCTGGTGACTTTCCAGGCATGTTGCAGAAGACCCCCATTTGTTAGATAGCTGGAGAAAGCAGGAATGTGCCTCAGTTCATCTGCATTGAAACACTGGGGAGCTGGTCTATGATTATTTTGTCTCTGCTGAGGCACCTGGGCAGACAACTTTATTATCTGAAAACTGAATAGAAAATATTTACAACCTTGATTACGGAAACTGGGCAGTAGGGACTCCTTCCTACAGTTTGGGTGTGGGAACAGTTCTTTACAGTTTAGAAAGAAGGATTTTTTTAAGTACTATCAGAATTTCTGACAGTCCTCAGCTTGTCTGTACTTACCCTGTGTTTCTCTTGTCTTCCTCACCTACTACTCCTTCCCATTGGATGACAAATATTTTGTTGTCATTCAGTGAGCTGATTTTTCTGGCTTGAATGTTGGTTTTTGATAACATAAGTTTCTATATGCTTAAGTAAATTTATACCACTCCACTGCTACAAATTACATTACAAAGGGGATTGCTAGATGAAGCCACATCAGGAAAAAGGTGGATAAGTAAATGAACTGGGAAGGTGTTTTGGAGCAGAGCTCAAACTTCTAAGTAGGGTCATTTTTCTAAATATAGGATGGTGGGGCTGAAGACTCCAAATGCCCAGGCAAAGGATGAAAAAGCATCCAACTGAATAAATAAATCTCTTAAAGAAAAAGATACTTATCTGCCAAGAAACTTAATATGAAATGTTGAGTGTGCAGTTCTGAAAAAGATTTAATTGGAGATACACTCCTAAGAATATGTAAATAGTCTTTCAGTTTCTTAACTAAAAGGAGAAACAGATTCCAGGGCTAAGATCTGAGATCAACTATGAAAAGTACTGAGGCCTCTAAATGTCACTTTAAATGTATATAATTAGATTCTTATCTTGCTAAGAGGTTGGCCAGTGCTTTTTCAGTGGAAGGTATAAGCTCTAGATATATTTTACAGTTCAGTTGTCTGTTTTAACTGCAGTAAAATTCAAACATCTAGATTTTAATACGTAATTTAAAATTTTGGTGGCTGCAAGACAAAACAGTGATGCATCAGTTTTGACCAGCCAGAGTTCTTGGTGCTCATTAGTAATTAGGGGTCCAGCATCTATTTAGTGTCTGGGTCCCCAGTAGTAAAAATGTCAGTGATGCCATGTAGACTTTACTATGGCATCAGTTATATATCACAGAGTAAAATAAGTATATCTGGTTTTATTCATTTAAAGTTCCACTAGTCAACAGAATCTTAGTCCTTACAAGGAGGGGGTTGGAGGTCAGTCATTAAATTACATATATTTTTGCCCACCCTCTCACTCCCCTACTTTCCTAAGGAACATCAAGGAAAACACTGAATCAGAGTAGAAATTAATCTTGACAGAAGGGATGGCTCAATCACTGCCTGACATTGCAATTTTTCATTTACATTAGATAATTCAACAAAAATTAATACACTCCACTGTCTCCATCATCAGACACCAGACTAAGACCCAGGAGTTTATTTTGTTTCTCTGGGGCAGCAGCTCTGACTCGAGTTCTACTGACAGCCAAGACATAAAATGATTGTGACATTTCTGATCCAGTAGGAATTTGTAAGTACCAGAAAATTCAAATGACTTTCACTCCACAAGTCACAGGTTCAGGTAGGAGACTCTGTCGTGGACTGATTTTGTTCAGTTTTGATTACTGCAATAAATCTGAAATTAAACCAAGCTTTCCAACACTGAGTTTCCAGTGATGCCAGGCTAGATTTATGGTTCTGGGAGCAAACCATACAGTTTTGCAGAGATTGTGGTGTTGCCATAGAATTGTAGACCTTAAAGAGTCTGGTCTAGTCCCTCTGCCTGCTCTGACACAAAGAACTCTACCTAAAGCCTTTCTGTCTCATGTTTGTCTGGCCCCTTTTAGAGACCAGGAATGGTGATTCTCCCTAGATGTTCATAGGAAAACACTTAGAAAATGGAAAAAACACAGGCTGGCTCCTTTGGTGCACCCAGATCTACCTCAGTGACAGTGTTAAACGGCGGTGGCCTGTGCATGATGAAACCAGATCTTGCCTGGATTAAATATTTCCATTTTGCTGCTCAAAAGCATTTCAGTGAAGCAGTTTGTACAAAATGATGGGGGGGAAATGGTTGACAGGAGTCCATTTCCCTTATCTTGTGGAGAAAAATCTCGGTTTAAAGCTTGGAAAAATCAGTACTTTCTAGCTTTTCCAAAGACATGTCCTACTGTTGTGAAATTGTGACAAAATGTAAGATTCCTCAAAACTTCAGTTTTGCAAGCATTCCCAGCAGGTCTGTGTGGTGCTAGAAGCAGGATTTTGTACTTTTTCCCTCCCCACCCGTTCTGTTGGATGCGCTTCTCATCCCTGCTCCAAAGCTGCTGTAGGACGGTGGGGAAAGAAGTGGCAGGTGAGTGTCACTGTAAAGCTGACAGGGAACCTTTCCGTTATTTCTGTACACGAGGGAGCAGACCTGAACTGGAAACCGGGGAAGGGTAAGAGGTGCCTAATTCTATTGAGGTTCTTCTGTAAGGTCTTGTTATCCCCAAACCCAAACTGCAGCCTTAGCAGGGACCACTCCTGCCTCCCCTTGCCATCTTCTGTACTAAACCTCTGTAAACCCATACTGGTACCCCAACATGCTGCCCCACTGCTGCACGTCCTTTTTGGAATCTACAACAAGTTTTTAGCCCAGCCAGGAAAATATCGGGGAGGGATTTCTTTAATTTTGTGGGGACAGTAGCACTAAGCCTTGTGCAGGCTGTGGCGGGGCCAGCGCAGACGGGTTGGCACCTCTGCAGAAGCTGAAAGCATCACCTTTGCCTTTGCTGTCTGCCTCAGCACTCAGATCTCCCACACGGTCCTGGAATGTGCCTCTTGTCTGCTACCCGGCTGGCTGGGGAAGTTTTGAAAAGGTTTAATTTAGCTCTCATTTAAGTCCCTTTGCGCTGCCAAAAAGTCTGAACTTTGGTTCCAAGCAGAGCTTAGGAATCCTGGTTCCCAGGAGAAAAGAGAAGGGGAAGAGAAAAGAAAAAAGTTGAGCATTTCAAAGGAGAGAGAAAGAGATGATACCATATTTTTTTTGTATTTTTTATTGTTTCCTTTTTAAAGGGACAATTGTTCTGTGGTCTTACCTGCTTCGTGCTGTAGCAGGAAGATGAGTGACCGGCTCCAAAGCCTGGGGTAACAGCGACACTCGGTGGCCAGCTGGGACCACCCACTCGGGGCTTTCCTGGACCCTGCTGGTTCTTGCAGTGGGTCACGATTCCTTCTTATCCCTGTTGGACACATGGATGTGTAGGGCCAGCCTGTGCTCTGAGGAGCATCAACATGGTCCTGGGTGTTCCAGCACCATGGCAAGAGAGCTCCTACTGCACCTGAGTTTGGTGACAGGTTTCCTGAGTTATTGCAAGGTGCCCAAGTATTTCCATTATCATAGAGTGACGGAATGGTTTGGGTTGGAAGGGATCTTAAAGCCCAGCCAGTTCCAAACCCCTGCCACGTCTCCTGCTGGGTCAGGTTGCTCGTAGCCTAGACTGTTACACTACAGTCTTGCACTTCTGAGCACAGGGATGGATGGCAAGCCAGCTGCCTGGGATGGGGAGGTCACAGAGCTGGCACAGCTGAGGTGTCCAAGACTCAGGTAGGCAGCAAGGGCCTGAGAAGGTCAGGAGAGCAATTCTCACGCGGTGTCACTATATAAATGTGCTCACTCATCACTGTATGTGTAACTGTGAACAGCATCTGGCCTGCAGGGTAGAATCAAATGTTTTGCTTCATGGATAAACTGTCTTGCCTGGTGTAAATCACCATCGCTCAGCTGAAGTTGATAGTGTTAGTAAATCTTGTCATGTTATTGGAAATTAAAGAGTATTTGGTGTGCTGCTTGGAGCCCCAAGGCCTATCTCTGAGTGCACAAGAATTTCAGCTTTCATTCTAGAAAGGTCCCAATGGTTGTGGGGACAAGCTTGATAACGTGACCCAAGCACTTCATAGAGACCTGAACATCAGTAGGTGAAGCGAAAAGTGTGGGAAAAATCCAATATGAGTTCTCTGCTGCAGTTTCAAACTTCCAAATTATCCTCTATTCTAGAGATCCTGGTGGCTGCTCTGTTCCTTAGGTTGAAATTTAATTAAACATGTCTTAATTTGGTCTAAGTGTCCCTAATAGTATAGGCACAGAAGTAAATTCTTCCGTCTTGCAAGAGAAGGACATGTATTAAAAGCTGCATATGCCATTTCCTACTAATCTTCCCTCTTTAGACTTTTCCCTCTCTTCAGTGGCATTAGTGTATCCTACCTATGTGAGACACAGCAGCTTTGTTCTTACTAGCTCAGATAGTCAACATTTGTGAATTTATGGTCTTAATAGTTTCTGGTGCCATCACAGTTGGACAAAGAAGACACAGCATGTGTGTGTGTAAGGAGCAATTACACAAAGTAGCAATCACAGGACCGCATCTGCAGGAAGATATTTCTCTCCTATCTGCCTGTGGCATCTACAATAGGCAGTTTAACAACTGCCTGTCAGAGGAAAAAAACTGAGACTCCTCAAGAGATCAGCAATGGGACGTTTCCGATGATCTTGTTGACCTCAGATGTCAAACATAATCAGGTTAACACACCAAGCAGTCAGCTGCACAGAGCTGTCAGCTTATTCCAAAACTAACACCCAAAGGTTGCAATTCTGCAGCCAGCGCATCGGTCAGTGGGGCTGCAAGAATGGCCCCTAGGAAGTATAAGGGGGAGGATTCCTCTAGAAAGAGCTCTGTGTGAAATTATTACTGGTCATTAGTTTCCTAATAGCTGCAGGCTGTTATGATGGGAAGAGCAAGAATAAAGGCATTTGTGTGTACAGAGGAGAGGCTTCACTGTGAATGTTTTCCATGTGCTGTGGCAAGGGACACCAGTGGCCCAAGACTGTCAAGTTCTCAAGTTGACTGCAGTGCAGGATGTAAAGATGAAACTAGTGTTTATGTTGGGGATGTCAAAATATCTTAGGGAACTGGGGGCCTAAATGCCAGGCATATCTGAAAGGTAGTTAAGTAGAAAATAGACAAATCTCAACTTGCCCTGTAGAAGCATTTGATGTCATGAAGTCCTTAATCACTGTGAAAGGCAGGTTGCAAAGATCCAAATCACAGATGATTATAGGAACTATTCTTCAAACCTCTATGCAATAAACTATACTAAACAAAATATAAAGTTTATCCTCTGGCTGATAATTGTAGCCCTATTACAGGCCATTTCCAGGTGTGAGAATTGCTGTCTGGTTTTGAAAATGCCATACAGACTAGGTAAAAGCCTGACAGGCACTGGGAAGGTGAACTGCCACAGTCTGCTGCTGGGTGAAAACGCAGAGCAAAAATCTGGGAGGGAAGAGGAACGAACAGGGTGAGGGTGTGGAATAACCAACTGCGGAAACACACTGGCCATCTTGGCTTCAAGTTTAACTGTCCTCAGAACTGAAATGTCTTTAGTCAATTCTGAAAGCAGGAAACCTCAGTCTGAATCTGTTCTTGTTGCAACAACATAAATTACTTTGGAGGCTTGTAGTGAAAATAAGGCTGAGGTAATTAAGAGGAGAATGGGCCCCTCTTGATGGTTAATGAAGAGCCCCAAAGTTTCAAAAGAGCAGGCAACAACACTCTATGTTTCCACGTCACTCTTCATTTGAAGTTCTTGAATGTTTCACAAATTGTCATTAAGCTTTGAAATAACTATTTTACAGGTTACCAGAATAAGGCATAAGGAGATTAAACACTTTGTCTAGATTGACAGAGTGAAAGCAGGAGGAAAGCACAGATGCATCCTGCTTTCTTTGCAATGCACTAACCAAAGTGCCGCCTGACACTTTGAAAAAACCGTGTATGTAAAATCAGCATCCTGTATGACTGGGAGACTGGTGCTATTTCAGTGTATACCCTATGCATAAAGCTAGATATAATATCTTCCACAATGATATTGAGGTTGGCAAATAGTCCATAAGAGGCCTGAAATAGCTGTTTCAGTACTAAGCTGTTGTACATCACGTGCAGTTCTCAGCAGCAGACAGTGCCTCCATATCTGACCTCTAATGATGCTCTAGAAAGAGGAGCCTAGGAAAAAAGTTCTCTAAGAAGAGTGAGAGTGTTCAAAGGTTTCACAGTTATAGTTCTATATAGGCCAGATGCTGCATCAATACCACTCATCTCATGCTTCATTAACTTCTTTTGTAGATTAATCTATGTTTGCACAGGATGCTTTAAACCGATCCACACTGATCCCGTGTATGTGCCACATGCATCACCTGAGGGCTGCTTGATCCCAATCCATTAGCAGTTCTGTGAGCTGCGGGATATGAACTGGTTGATGTGCACAAGGGTACGGACGAGGCACAGAGGTGTGACTTCTCTGATTCCTTATTCACAACTGAACCATTTCTGCAAAGTCACACTGTAGATCACTTGTTCTGATCTGGCTTGATTTCCTGTTTCATTCACACTGCCTTGAGCATCTGACTTGGAGTGCTGTCACACTTGATTAAAGCTAGGTGGGTAGAAAAAGAATCGGGTTCAAGTATAGCTAAACATCTTAAATTCATGCTGCGGGCCAGATCTTGAGCTGATGTATTTCAGCAAGGATGTTATTCTATATCTGCTGAAGACATAGCTTCTGTTTTTTGATTAGCTGGAAAATAGCTTCTAAAAAGCCTGGGAATATAATATGCTGGGAATTCTTCACAGACTGTTTTTCCATTAGAACTGGCTGCCAGCCTGCTTACGAGGCTGTCTGACATCAGGTATATCTTTCCTAGGAAGTCTCCATTATCTGATACTGGTATTATTTTTGTGCCAATGATTGAATTAAACTATTCTGTTCCTATTTCAAAATGAAACCATTCTAATGTAAAAGCCATGGACGGATAATATCCTTAAATTCACCTGGCCAAAGACACTTCCTTTTGTTTTAACTAAATCAACTTAATTTGAAACTAAATTTTGATAGTCAAGAAACTGTAGCCCAGAACAGCTTGTGAGTTATGTGAGAGAGTTGATCAGACGACTGTCTGAGACAGTGAAAATAAATACTGATCTCATTCACACTGATCTAAACTTAAAGTTACATGATAAAAGACCTAGGAACCACTTCGATCAGCTCCAGTCTGAGATCGCAATCGCCAGCTACCTAACAGCAGCATTTGGCTACGGTTGCGGATTAAATCTTGCATCTTTGTCAGAAAGCACCCACTCCAACTGCAACAGTGACTTCAGGAGCGAGGAGTGCTTGGGGATTTTTTTTTCTCACTGACTAGAGCTGAGAGACTGATGAGGTGTTATGCAGAGACACCTCAAAGGAACTGATTTTTGGAAATCCTCAAACTATCAGGCAGTTCTCGGGGCTGTCTCAAGTCAGACAACCCAGAACAGACATGCGAAATCACTAGTCCCTTTTAAAAAACATCAGTCTTTGACTGTCTAGCAGGGAAATCAGTCTGATGTAGAAATATTAGCTGTGAAAAGCCTTGAAAGTTCTAAAAAATCTAAAAAGGTACTTATTAGTGCCTGTAAAATCTGTGTGTATAGTGCAGGATTTCTTCCACTGAGCAGGAGAACATGCTGTACTGTTCAATCATCCCCATGAAACTGCTAATGATGCTGTATTTATGAATAGCCATTAGAAAAAGCTGTCTCCACAGCTTTGGTACTCGGCCAGCCTGCCCACTTGCCCTTATTCAATAGAACTGATGCTGACTGTGAAGTGTTGCTTTTGGGGAGGAATTCAGGCAGAGAGGGAAATACTTCTGATAATGGTGCAGACTGAAAAAGGTTTGGTTTAGAACTGTGCTCTAGGTTGTTTGGGAACCAGACCAAATTGCTTTGAGCCACTTGCACAGATCAGTTTACACACATTGCTCACTGTGTTATCTCCTAAGAGGGCTAATTAACATCTGTGAGATAATTTATTAACTATTTAACTTCACTGTGTGGTTAGGGACCAGGTAAATAGGAGTTCCTCTGGAAACATGCTAAGAATGACTGCAACACATCCATATGACCACATTATAGTTTCAGCTTTATTCTAGGAACATGTAAAAAAGTACCGGTAATTCACTGCTGGAAGCTGAACACACTGGGATACATTTATTTGGGAGCTGGACTTTTTTTCATTTCTTTCCTCCTCTCACTTCTCCTACCTGTGACTCTCATCCCTAGTTTCTGATGAGGACTGTGAAAACTCACGTGTTGGCTTTGAGAGGCAAACTGATGGTACCCATCCATGGTGGTAGGAACATCTACTCTTAACTAATGAAACGGGTGGCATTATGACATCAGGAGGATCGGAGCCAAAGGTGGTTTTCTGAACGGAGACTCTGCATGAATCTCCCCAGACTGCCCAGCAGTCAAGGAGATTATATTCTCAACTGCTAAAGTTGTTTACACATACCAGCCAGCACTGACTGCCTCTTTGTGGCAAGTTGTTTACATGAATTTATTTTGGGAAAATTCCATTAGACGAGACCAAGATTTCTTCATAAATCATTGAATTTAGCTTGTGTACTGATAAAATCTGGTTAGTCATTTATTCTTCTGAGTGGCGCTTAGTTATGAGCATTCATTATTTGTAAGGAGCAACTTACATGGGTAATATAAAAATAATGGATCGCCTATGGCTGTTTGGAGCAGTGGATATTTTACTCTGCTGGGAAAGATGTATCAGGAAAATGACCTTCCTTACCAATTCATCTCATAAAACAAAGGACTCATTAACTGGAGTCGCAGACCTAACGTATGCTCTGAGTTTTGCTAATTTAGCCAGCAAAAATCTCCCAGTGAGACACTGAAACTGCTTTGAAAATGGTCCTGCAGATCTGTGCGCTGCAGTCTGTATTGCTGTCTCCTCTGTAGCAGTAGGGATCTGGCTTGAGATATTACTGCTACAGCAGTGCTCGGCTCTTTCTTAATCAAAGGAGAGTCGATGCTTGGACTGGACTGCAGCGTCCTCATTCCATGCACTAGCAGAGAGGGAGCTTTCATAAAGTGGCATTCACTAAATCACGGGAGAGACACAAAATTCTTTCTTCTTTTGAACAAACTAAATCTTTCTTTGAACCAGCACACGTGCTTGCTTTGCAATTTCAGATGAACATACAAAATGTCTGGAAAAAAAAATGTAATACTCTTAAAATTCTAAAACTTTAGAAAGCATCTTTCTCCTGATTTGTGACTTCTTTACTGGCATTTGCTACAGTGCATTCATGTAGCAATACATCATCAATATAAACAGATGCATTTTAGAAGGCCCAAAAAGCAAAACAGGCATCAATTTTAATACAAACTTCTGGCATGTTCAAACCCAGGATTTTGGTTGCTTCATTTCAGACAAATGGACCAGGGTCAGATTCTTTGTCAGTACAACAGGAATAACTTTTTTCTAATTAACTGTCTGCATCAGTTTACACTAACATGGAATTTGACACCTTGCCATCAGATGGAAGGTGGCTTTTCATCCTCCAGATTCACACAAGCATTAATCCAACGCTGAGGCTTGGCATAATCTCTGATTTTATATAGCGCATTTCTTTTCCAAGTGCCTCACAAATATCACTCAAACACAGCCATGTCTGGTATGGAAGTCAGAAACATTCCACAGTGCGCACCAAAGAAGGCAACTTAACGCCTCCTTTTATTAAAAATAACATTAATTCAGAGAAGCACAGTTTCAATTGTGTTGGAAACATTCAGTCACTCAGACTAAACGGCATGAAGTTTGGTTAATGAGGTGTTGAGCTGCTCCTTCCAGAATCTGTACCTCTGCTTCAGGCGGCCTCTCTCTCTTGGATGATTCTAAACCTTTACCTTGAATTACTGATTGTCGTGGAAGAGTTAATCTTCAGACGATTGCGTATTGTAATGTCCAGTTCCCAGAAAGACAAACTGATTATGCCTCGTGCCAATAAATCTCTTCACACTGATTTTAAATTATAGTAAACAGCGGTAATTCTCAAGGGCAAGCGATATATTGTTATGGGAGAAATATTTGACGTGTGTGATGATGGTGAATTTCTTGTTCCACAAGGCTGTATCTTCACCTCCACTGAGAAACCTAATATGCAAGTTATTGCCTGCTTGTGTGCCTCAGTCCTAAAAGCAAATGCTCTGAGTGGGATGTCTCTCTGTCAGCAAATAACTCAGCTGAAGATCGAGGCTGTCCTCTCAAGGCAGACCGAGAAATACAAAGTCCTGCCTTCTAGACAACAGGAAAAGGCTGGGGTGACACAGGTGGTTTGTGTGTTAGCCTCTGGATTAATTCAGTCAAACAAAGAGGATTTAAAGGTTGGTAGAACACACAGGCAGAGCTGGTGTGTGGATGTTGGTTGCCTTTGCAGGCAAGGGAAAAATGCAAGAAAGATGGCTGTAGCAATCCCCTAGGTTCCTTCTTACTAGCTGTGCTGTGGATGCTGATTCCAGGGCAGCTGTTCACCTCTGCGGAGGCAGCAGCCGCAGTGGATATTAATAAGTGGAAAGTAACTTCCATGTGTGCAGGTCCAGGTGGAGGCATTCTCCTTGCTGGACTGCAAGCTGCCACGCTGCTGCTGATGTTCAGGGCTTCCCTACATGAACCACAGCTTTCTGAAGAGCTCTCTGAGCAACCTTTCCCTGAGAAATGCATGGAATCAGACCACCTCTCAGCCAGCTTGGCACTAAACGCTGCTCGCTTGGCCCAACCAATGCTAGGAGCTTCCCCAGCCACATCTAAGAGTTTGGGCCTCTCTGGAAGAACAGATGTGGAAGAACTTGGGTGCAAATTGGGCCCCAAAAGAATATACTTCCCACATTACTGTCACTTAGCACAATGTGGGAAGTTCTTGAGTAGCAACAAACTTTTAAGCCAAGCAGTTACTTAATTTTTTTTCTCTCTCCTTATTGTTTTCTTTCAAAAGAAAAGATTGGCAAACCAGTGATCATGAAAGCCTGAGATGTAGTGTGGGCAGGATTTCCAGGAGTGCCTCCATGGAGCTCTGCCAGTGCATTTTTGTCCTGGCCAGTTCCTTCTCTTCTGTTTCAAACCTTGGCTTCTCCAGTGCAGACGCTACCAGGCTGGGAAGAACTGAGACATGTTATTAGGTGGTTTTGAGCTGTGGATACTTGCCTACAGAAAATGCTATGCTTGCTTTCTCCCCTGACCAGACGCAGCGCTTCCAGAGACAGAAATTGGAGCAAGAGTCAATGCAACTGATATGGAAAGGAAATGGTGAAGAAGAGCCATATTCACACCACTCACCAAAATATGCCCTGTGGCGAGGGCCTTGCCGTGGGAGCTCTGGGGGATGTTGTGCTTTCTAGAGCATTACGCAATGATGTGGCTCCAGTCTGTCTTGAGGGTAGGATTCCCTTTGCTGGCTGAGTGTGGAGACCCTTATCTTTATTTAGGTTGCTGTGCCATCCCTATCTCTGTGGTGTCCAGACTCACCCCTGGCTAAGGACAGAACCTGCAGCCTCCTGCTTCCAAAGAGCAAGGATGACTGGTTTTGCCTTCTCTGCTACAGAGATGGTGCATCAGGGACATTCTGGCTGTTGTTCCCGTTGAGGATTTGTATAGACATAAGCCAGGGGTTGCTATATCCAGGCACAAGGTCTGAGAAGCAATGTGTGTAGTGACCAGAGATCCAGAGAACTTGGCTTCTGCCTGGCTGTGCCAGATTCTGTGTGACTTTGGGAAAGCTGATTGGTATATCTGTTTCTCTTCATCTTCTTTGCCTTTTACACTATCCTTAGAATAGGATGCTACCATATAATTGCATCTACCACCAGGGGCTACCGTGTTATAAATGATGAGGCATTAAAAGATTGTGTTCTTCAAGCTGGAAAATCACCCACTGAAATGAGTAAATGCAGAAACTGTTAAGGCTGTGATGTTTTACCTGATAGATAGCAACTTTGAACTGAGTTAAATTACAAGATCAGGGAGAACTTTAGCTTCCTAAAAACCAACCAAAGATAAGTAATTAGAGGAAAGTGATCTAGCAAACAAAATACAGAGCTTACAGAAAAGTTTCCCCTATGGCTAAAGGCATAGGCTATAAAATAGATTTTTTTCCTTTCACAGGTCATTTAAACATAAGTAAGAAATCAGTATCTCCCTCCTCAGAAGCACCCGAAGGAATAAAAATGCAGTGAATCATGGGTATTTTATTACTAGTCTGTGTGTCTATCTGATGGCAAGCATCAATGGCTTCCCTTACACAGAGTGCCCAGGGGGATAGAAGAATGCAAGGAATAGCTTACTGTAAGTTTCTGTGTCTGTCTGGTGGCAGAAATCCATGTTTTCTTATAGAAGACACGGCGCTAATGCATGGGCAGCTTTGCAGTGCGTGTGCCTGGCTTTCTGGTGGCAAAGCATAAAATGGGATTGAAACGTTGCCACTCGTGAAGCACCTTCTGTGCCAGCGAGGAATGGTTCTTGGGCTCAGCCCCTTGCAGTCGAGGCAGAAATTTGCATGCAGGTTTGTAAGGGTAGCCAAGGACAAGCATTAGGAGATGGAGATTGCTGGGGGGGAACATCCAGAGCTTATTAATGGAAACAGATACTGATACGGGAGTTTATTCTGTCATGTAGAGAAGGGATACGGGTAGAAAGAATATTCTCAGGTAGTGGTTGGCACTCTGGTTAGGAATGAAGTGCAATAAGGCATCAAATGCATGTATTAATACAATATATCTCACTGGCTTCAAAGAAAACTGCTTCTATGTGAGTCTTGACAACAGTGCAAACCGGGAGAGCCCTGATGCTTGACTCGCTGTGTAGCCTGTGGTTCACAACCAAGACTAGGGTGTCAGAGGAAGAAGTTTATCTGTATTGCTGAGTGACCTCTGTTATAGGGCTTATCTCAGAAAGTGTTTTTATTTTATCTGCATATGCTTTAGAGAGTGACTGTCTGCCAGGCCATGAGCATCATCCAGTGATCTCTCCATGGAGCCTGTAATATCCATCTGGGCTTTAACAATCCGTATAGAAAGTTAGCCACGTTACAGCTACACCAGAGGTCCCAGGCAAGAGTGAAGATAAACAAGGTAATTTTAAGCGGGTGAGGACAGAGAGCAGTCTAGCAGGACTCAGAATGGAATAACTTAACCTACAGAAAAGCCTTAATTGATCTGTACTAACCCTGCCTTTCTACTGCTACACTCGTGTTACTGTGCGAGCCAGGTAGTTTTAAAATGGCTCTAATGTCTCTGCTTTACATTGCAGCGTGACACAGCCTTACCCCAAGTCTTGATTTAAAGACTGCAAGTAACAGGAATCTTGTTCATCCTTAGATAAGATACCACAGTGATTAACTGCCCTCATTGTTAAAATTGTGCATGCTTTTTATTGTAATAGACAGTTGCTTACGTTGACATTCTGATCTTGAAGGGAAAGGGTTTCTAAAGACTGTGGCTGATGCTCTTAAACCACTTGGCTGCTTCTGCAGATTGCTTTTTTTCTGATAACAGTGCTCCAAGATCCAGGCAAGAACAGCTATTTGCTCCTTAGTTCGGTTCATGCTTCTGTTCATTTCCTTATAGCAACACAATTCAAAAAACAAGTCATATAAAATCTTGTGTCTGTAGTGATTTATTTTATTTTCACGGTGTCTGGAGCCGTGAGGTACTCCCATCCTCTCAGAGTGGTTATTAGCATTTGGCCTGGCTGTTTCTTGTGGAAAATAATAAAAATATTTGGTGAGCAGAAGAGATGCTGAGAGCTTTGGTGGTCTGATCTGGGAGAATATTTAGAGAGGCGGCGTGTTTTGTTTTGAATTAAATGAGTAGCTGGATCCTTTATTGATGGCAGAGACATGCTGAATTGCAGCAGAGTTCTGGATCTTTCTTTTAAATTATTCTTTTCATTTTGAGTGTTTGAACATTTTGTGTGAAAGTCCTAACTGGTATGTTTTCAGTTTAAACTACTTCTGGTGTTTTGGTGAAGGTAAATAAGCGTCCTGACAAGGCAACCCTTGAGGCAGGCCAGTAGCCAAGGCCAGCTGAAATTTAATAAGACAGAGGGTGAATAATTTCCAGTCTCACAGAAGATCGGGAGACATGGACAGCGGGCTTGAGTAAAAGGCATGGAAATCAGCCTCAGCAGGCTTTGGATCAGGCAAGTAAGAGAAGAGCTGGCCAGCTGAGGGGAGGAAGCTTCCCAGAGGAAACTTGTTAATGCTTCAAAAGTAATTGCTGTGGGGGGAAATAAAAGCTGTAATCATACTTAGTTAGCACCAGAAATACCACTTTCTCAATATCATAAAAAACGCTGAGTTTATAGGGAGTTAAAGATACCCTTCAGTGAGAACATGCTTCCTTCAGTTTTAACAAGAAAACTACGTTTTGCTTTGGTTTTGAGTGCTTTTGGTCCATGCTGTTTTTGAAAGTAAAACAGTTCAGAACTCTTTCATAAACATATATAAATCAATAAATGAGAACAAACTTGAAGAAACCTATCACTGAAATTGTACTTATATGAGGCAACTGAAGCTTAAAATATTCTGTTGCTCAATATCATATTTATACCTACACAATCAAAAGCAGGAATCATAACATTATCAGGAAAGCTAAATCATTTCATTAAATTGCAGATAAAATACACAAATCCTAATAAAAAATTGAATAAAATGAAAAAAATAGCATTCATTATAAACACCCTGGGACACGGCTGCTTTAGTGGTGGTGGTGTACGGGTAGCAATTTTATAAATGGTCCCGATCCCTTGCGGACTAAGCATGAAATTACCGTTACCAGCACTGGAGTCATTATTGCAGTGACCTAG
Organism: Clamator glandarius; assembly: GCA_033459285.1. Lineage (NCBI taxonomy): Eukaryota > Metazoa > Chordata > Aves > Cuculiformes > Cuculidae > Clamator > Clamator glandarius. Next base: position 1,545,598 of record JAUNZM010000326.1, on the reverse strand, counting down.
AATAACCTCATGCTGCTTCTGGGACATCCTGAAGGATCTCAGCACATCCAAATTTATTGTACTTTTATGATTTCTGCAAAGACTTGGTCTGCTTTGTAGTCAAGTGGCTAAAGAGCCAGGTTCTTCCCTTGCACCTTTCATTGCAGGCTCTCAGCTGAGCCAGGAGGGCATTGGCCTCCAATCTCATTGCTCTTTCCATAAAGTGATTTGCAAGGAAAGCTGGAATTCCAGGTTGGAAGCTCTGACCTTATCTGCTAGTTCTAGCCCAGAGACATGATGTCTTGGGGAAGGTAGAAAGCTTGCAACAGGCAGTTGGTACTTTGTCCATGTTCTGTGTCAGTCAATACTCCGCATCAAGCCCTTTTCACTACAGCCTAATGTATATGCACACACATGCGTGGGTTTTGCCCCTTCATATAACTCCTCTGTGCTAAGAAAACTACCAATATGTATTTCAGAGCACTGTAAAGCTTTTTTTTTTTTTGCTGCAATGTCTGCTTTCTGATTCCAAGAGAACACTGTCATGTGAAAGAACCTATTCAAAATCCATTGCATTCCCCTCGTTTTAATTTATGCAGACAGATTTATACTCTAACTTTACATCTCGGTTCTTGTCTGCTCTTGAGCTCATTTGCTTTCCTAGCAAGCGGAGCTGCTGAAGTGGCTGCATACATACCAGCCTTCTTACACTGGAATGATATTGTCCCTAGGTGGGTTTCCTTATAATTCCCGCAGATCCTCCCAAATATTCTGGCAGAGCACATCACAAGTTCAGCAAATGAGAGGTGATCAGATGATAAAAGCCTGTTTGTGCTGCTTTTACTCAGTAGGAGTAATAACTGATTCTTCACATGCCCAAAATGAAATTAAGGGAGCTGCTCAAAGAGGTTGTGGTTACACGGTCACTTTAATCTGGCATAAACCTGGCTGCTGCTGCAAGGCCACTCCTCTCCCCTCTTTTCCTCTGCACCCAGTCACTTTTTTCACCCATTCTTGTTTATGTGGCCGTGCAGAGAGTTGGACCACAGAACTGATCCAGCTGAATATCCACTCAATTAGTTGTATGCTTTCTTTTTTTCTAATTAGTTTCTCAGGGTAGCACAGCCACATGAATGCGTGTGCTGGCATAAGAGAGCGCAGGAATGAGTGTCTGGGGGAAGAGGGAATGGAAGAACTGTTTTTTCAGTAGCAGCCCAAAGGGCCATTGAATGATGGCCTGATTAGACTAACGGCATCCAACCCACACAAATGAAACTATCTAGGCTAGGCTGTGAACTTCTCACATTCCTTGGTAATTCCTTTCTCATAAGCGCCTTCCCAATTCTCAGTAGCCACCGTACATTTATGGTTTTCAGGCACTCTTTGTCCTGGGAACCCTCTGCCCATCCCTTCAGCAGCAGCAGAGTTATTGGTGACTTTTTTTCAGTTTGTAATTTCTACAATCCCCCAGTCCTACTTCTAGCACATCAAATTAATTCAAATTTCTTGTTTGTTCTCCTTTTTTTTTCCCCCCCCTTTCTACCACAATGTGCATGCCTTCCTCAACTTTTCCAGAGACCAGTCAACCAAAGAAAAACAAGGTATTTTTCCAAATCATCTAAACAATGAGCATTTCAGTTCTGAAACACAGCTCAAAGATCATTTCCCAATTCAGTGAAACATAGTCCTAGTTCTTTTGGGCTTACTCAGGGGCAACACGCTGCTGTGCTGAGTTATCCCAACACCAAAGCAGGGCTTCAGTTGCGACTCCTGGGCTTCCTTCTTTCCAAAAGAAGCAATCCCTGTTAGCATTGTGCTTGGCGCTGACTGCGTTCCCCTCCTGGCCGCCTTGGTGTGCGAGGGATGCCAAACCAAAATTCCTCAGCTCCCCTTCCCAGCCCACCCGGCTGGGTGGGGATGGGCAGGGCCACTGCTGGGACCTGCCGCACCAGCAGCCAAGGTAAGAGAAGAAAGGGAAAACTCCCTCTCCAAACTCTACCACAAAAGAAAATTCCTCATGCCCGCTACGAGATGGCAATAACAATATTTTACAGATGATATTACCGCTCTCATAATTGAAGTCTTCACTTCTACAAGTGCTCGGGATTGGGAAAAAACCCTTCTGTGTGTCCAACCTGGGTCCTGGAAACATGTGAAGCAACTGGGGCAGCACAGGGATGAAATGTGCTGGGAAGAGGGGCTGCACCAATTACCCATTGTCTCTATCCTTCCCTCCCAAAGGTACGTGCACACCTGCACCTACACACACCCAGTTTCACTTTGATTTGTCTCTGGATTGAATTAAGCTGAAGGATCAAAGAGGAAACCTGGGACACACTTTCCACACAGCATAGGCAGGGAGTCTCTGCTCTCAGAAACCAGCCCAGTGTTTGTCCCTGCTGGCCTTACCTGATTCAATCAAAACACAGCAAAGGTCTTCTGTTTCCAGCACTAGCTCCTTCCCATCACATCCCCCTCAGCTTCCTTCCCACACGAGCTCCTTCCAGTGCTGCCCCATGTTCTCCAAAATGCTCGAAAGCATAATTCATTTTTTCCCCCCCTGGAGTTTGCATTAAAACAGGAAGCAAAGACATTTCTGTCTGTTCCAAATGCTTTTGAAATAGACACATCAAATTTTATGACACTCCTTTTAGAATCATGAATTCTGTTTTCCTTGTATAAACTTAGGAGCTATTTTCCATGCCCGCATACACAATGCTGTATTCCTGGGTTTGGGAAGTCTGGGTCTCCATTAATGGAGCAGTGCATACAGTTCCTTATTGTGAGTTTGCATTTTTGAAAGCATTGCATCTTCAGTTTTAGCTTAATGTTCTGTTGAAAGTGTGGCTCTTAAATAATAGTATACATTTATCGAGCTTTTCAGCTAAATTCAAACTCTTAGTGCTGATTTGAGCAGAATTAAGACACTTCATTTGCTGGTTTGCTCAGAGTATGCAGCTCATTATTCCACCCTAAAAATATTTTAGGGTAGCGAGAATGATGTATTTATTGTTCCTAAGTACCCCAGCTTTGTGATAATCGATTTGAGTGATGCTACACATTGTTTGTGTGATAGCAAAGGAGATCAGAAGGGGAGGTGTGTAGGTAGTAAAATCTGGTCATGAGGCAAATGGAGTGAACAATGTCTGAATGTTAATGTTATGGTAAGTGCTGATCCCCCTGACTTTCAGTAACCACTACAATTGCTTGCAACATCTCATCAAGGCTGTCACCATCGGGGTGACCAAAGCCTCTGGGGTTCAGCATGACTTGGACTGCTCAGAGGGAACCATTCCTGGCACGTGCGTGTCCTGCTGTTGACAGACCAGCTCCACGAGTGCTGCTCACTTCAAGCCTGCTCTGGAGAGAGTGTGCGTTCAGCAGCTGAGCTGGTGATACAGATGGAGCAGAATTTAAAAGCTTGGGAAGAAATGAACTAGGTGGCTTGAACATTTGTTGTCTCTGGGAAATGGGAAATAGATGAGCAAATGCAATGATGGGAGCAGACTTCTCCTACCCCTTGGCAGCCATGAATTTCAGATCGTGCAGGATAATTTCCTTCCAAAGCAGAACTGAAGATGTGTTAGCACTCTGAGTGCATAAATAATACTGCACCCCTCAGTGAGCCCAGTCAGCATCTCACCTGTTCTAGAATCGTGCCTCCTTGAGAGGGATCCTATCCAAACTCAGAGCTGTGCCCTCTGTTCAGTGCACCATGACATCTACTGTTAGACTGTTTTGTTTGAGGGAATCCCTTTTTTCTTCCTTGGGTTGGATGAAATACTAAGAGTACCTTTGAGGTGAGTCGCCTCTAGGTGAAGCCGGAATGATGGCCTGTCACAGAGCCAAATGAGACAACCCTGCTGTACACCCTTAGACACATTAATAGTATCGAGCAAGGAGGCTTTAACCTCCCTGGGCACTTTAACCCCAGCTGAGGGGGCTGTGCAGCTGATGAAAACGTCCTAAACTGCAAGGAATTATGCCCAGTTCACTAAAGCCTGCGTGGAGCAGAGAGGACTGAGACAAGCCAATTCACACTTATAGCTTGGGGTGAGAAAATGAAGACTTTTCTGGCTCGAGAGGTCATAATCTATTGTATCTCTGAGCTATTCTGGACTGAGGCTGGGCTGGAAAGCTGTAGCTGATACAATCACATATAACGAGTTCTGCAGGCATGCACCAAAACATAGATACGTTGGCTTACTGTCAGCTGGAGGGATTTTGGTCTTTGACTCTATTTTTGTGATTGTTCACTTCGCTGAAAGTCGTTGTGTTGAAGTGCCTCTTAAGAAATGGTTTTAGCCCCAAAGCCATATTAATATTTAAAATGTTTTTCTCCAGCAGTGCAGCAGCTGTGCAATGTGAAATAGAAGGCATTTTTCTCTCTTTCCCTGGGCAGCTCTAAAGCATCAAATGGTAAACAAAGAAGGGGGGGAAGTTTTGTTTCTGCTATGGATCTTACCTAAGATACCAAATATTAACACCCCATACCTACTCAAACTTTCTCCAGGGAAGTCTGATGTCAGCAAAACTTTGTATGTCACTGAAGTGCCCTCGGGTATTGAGGACTTAAAAATTAATTACTCTGGGCAAGAAAATGTCCTTGAAAACCTTAATTTCTGCAGCTGGAAAGCTGAAATGCAATTCAGGTCCATCCACTGTTGAAACATAAGAATCATTTCTATAATTTAGAGTATATTAAAATATCTACAAATACATACATACAGAAAAATAAACATAGATAGACACAAATCTACTATGTTTATTTGTTCTGCTTTTGCTTGGAAATTAAGTTTGTTGCTGTTCTTCCAGGAAGAATTTGTCTTGTGAACATAGCATTTCAAACAATTTCTTTTTTTCATTGCAGTTTCAGTTTTAGGAAGGCAGAAAATCCACCACATATGACTGAGTGGGACTCTGATGGGCTGGGATGCTGCATGAATGATAAATACATCCGCAGACTCAGAGTAAATACGCAATGGCATGTAACTAAGGTATGAAGGAGTAAGTTTTATGCGCGTTGGCCGCAGACGCCTTGTCATTCCCCAGTAAATTAAGGAGTCTTCCATTGGACCTATAAATTTATCATATTGGTGCTCTTCCATGACTGCAGAAACAGCCTGGCCCTGTTTTGATGGAGAGCTCCATTACCTACAGAAAACGCGAGTGCAGTGCTGTTGCTGGGTGTACTGGGGCACCAATAAATTGAGCACTAAACCCTGTTTTCAGCTCTTCCCATGGCTGTGACTCAATGTCAGTCTCTCCTTCTTACTGTTTGGGGTTTTTTTCCCCCAGAACCTTCATTGGAGTCTTTGCCAGGAAAAAAAGTGCTCTGCTAATTACTGATAGACTTATAAGCCGTGTTTTGATAAAAGAAGCATAGCAGTTGAATGGAAATCTTTCTCCCATTATGAATCACATCATAGGGCACTAGTGTTGCCCAATGTCCCTAGTTGAGTCCCAGCACAAGATGATGTGAACTAATGGAGTTGAAGGCCATACTTTTAGGCTGGGTTAATTTCAGACTCCAGATCTGTGTATCTGAGGTAAAACCACTTCCTCCTTTGCTTAAAATCCTGTGGTTTTACGTACCTTATCCTTCCTCATGACACTCTCTATGTCAGATCTTAGTTTGATAGGAGAGTCTCCTGTGGGAATGGATTGATGTGCTTTGCAAGGAAAGGAGAATTCTAGCACGGTTCTGAGCTTACAAAGCAATTCTTGAGCGGTGCAAAGAGCAGGTAGGGTCTGCCACATCCAAGCCATGATTTCCTGGTACAGGAAACTTGCTATTGCTCTGTGACTGGAGGGTGAAGATTCTCCCTCCACATGTTCCATGGGCACCTGCCTAGCTCCTGGTTAGCTCTGGACAAAGATGCTGCCAAGTGAAATTCAGAACTTCATAAGTGCTGGATGCTTTTCAACTCCGGGAATGAAGTGTTCAAACTATCATGAACACAGGTGGTTCAGCATAAAAATAACCAAGCCAGCGCTACACGGTACCTGGGTTTGTGTAATTACTGGGGATCTGATTTTGATAAAGCTCTGTTGCAGTTTTTACAGACTTCAGGTCCCTCCATAATCAATGAAAAGAAATGGCCATGAGTAGAATGCCTGTTTTGAGAATCTACTTTAGGATTAAAGCAATCATGACCTAGGAAGAGCAGATAAATCCCATCTTTGTTCATTATTAACTTAAGAATGCTTTGTTTACATTTGGTCTCAGAAACCAGGCACTATAGGCATGTATCCAGGGTCACAATAAAAGAGTTCAAGAGCAAATCTCTAAGCCAAGTGCATTCTTAACGTTTCAAGCATTTTGCTAAATTCATTTTTTGAAGCCATTCTGTAGTTGCTCTTTATTCTGGAAAAAAAAGAAATCAAAATTAAGTAATATTCTGCTCCACTTTGTCAGATCTCCTACATTTAAGGTTGGCTCACTCAGTTTAATAAAAGTTTGTGTATGATGCTAATGTTATACACACTGTGTAAAAAACAGAGATGTTGAAATGGATCCTTGGATCAAAATCCCCCCAGATCTGAAAATAAATTATTCTTCAACTGATTATCACTTACTGAAATATCCTGAAAGAAAGGCAGAAAGTATCAAGATGAGCTTGAGGTTTGGAATAATATCCATACTTCGAACTTTAGCTCCATGTTGAGCCTACCCTGGGCTGGACTTGCCTATTTCATAAAATAAGGGTAGTTATATTAGCTCAAAGTTTGTTGAACCTTTTCTGTTTTTTCCTGGTTTTCATTGCAATGCGCATCTTTACCCCAGACCTGAAAAAGGATTAAAATGCCAGGAAGGAGACTGATCACTTAGCATTTCTAATCACATACCAGAAATCTCAAGACACACAGTTCTAACAAGATTTTCTCCTCTTTGTAGACCACAAAAGGCTCAGATAACCCTTCCAAAGCCTACTCTGATCTCTTTAGTAATTAAAAAATAAGTTTTATGGAGAATCTAAGCTAGATTCCTACTGCGGTGATCACATTCAATCAATCCAATTTCACTCTAGCGGTTCAGAAGTTATTTATGCATTCATTTATTCATCAAGACAGTTTAACAGAAGTCTTCATTCAAAACAAGGCTGTAACTATTGCAAACAAAGCCCCAAAGCACCACAGGGAGACATTTCTATATCCATTATTTAATTTCAGATTGTGATGGGCCCATGATCTCTTTCTCTCGTGTTCACTGTGGAGAAACCCTCCAGAGCAGCAGCGGCACCGTCATGGACATAAGAGCACGTTCACCTGGTCGGCTTCTGCGAGAAGCAGGCAAACACTGTATCATCTAAACTACAAACTGGTATGGCTCATTTTGGATTTTCCATTACCTTCATGACTGTGAAAATGAATTTCAAATAAAGCAAGCGACTGATGTGCTTTCAGCGAGATTTCTGGATATTCCAGTCTTGGTAAGTCAGTACTCACAGCATGCGTTCTCCTGAAAGGCAAGACAGTCTGGTAGAACCAGCCAGCTAGCTGACTGGTCAAATCGCTTAGTGCCCACAGTGCAAGTATTTCATACACTATTTATCTGGCTGTGCTGAAACGTTTTAATCCTGGCTTTGCTGGAGGGGTTGATGCTTTCAAAAATTCCAGCCGTTGTCTCTTTTCCCCAGGTAGTGTTCTTAAATTAAAGTTGCTACTATTTATAGTTGCCACTACCCTCCAAAGAGGGATATTCTTAAGCTGAAAGAGTGGACATTTAGATGAGATATCAGAAAGAGATATTTTCCTGTAAGGGTGGGGAGGCCCTGGCCCAGGCTGCCCAAAGCAGGGGTGGCTGCCCCATCCCTGGAGGGGTTCAAGGCCAGGTTGGATGGGGCTTGGAGCCCCTGATCCAGCGGGAGGTGTCCCTGCCTGTGGCAGAGGGGTGGGGACTAGATGGGCTTGAAGGTTCCTTCCAGCCCAAACCATTCTGTGATTCTATAATACATTTTGACCCCTGGCATAATCTGCCTTTCCAGTACAGGTGCATGCAGCAGGTGACACACAGTCCCCCAAGCTGCTAAAGATCATAAATGTCATAAGATAATGTCGTGCTGTGATGTTTTTAAGAGTTAGTTTGCAGCTTGCATTTTGTTCTTACTGAAGACAGATCAAGTGGGACCTGACCTGAGAGGGAAGAGCTGCTGCAAACACAAAATATCATTTCTTGGGATTTGTGTCTGACAGTAAAAATGTACAAGCCACTACAACGTGCTGTGTAGAAACTTTCAACCATTTAGTTATCAGCTATTTGCCAAAGGTCTTTTATTTATTTTTTTATGTTTAGGAGGTGACTTTTTATTTCAGTAATCTGAGCTGAATATTTTAGGAAAAGAAGTAAAGGAACAAGGGAGGAAAAGGGAGTGATGCAGGATTTTGAGTAAAACGCCCATTCAAGGCTGCGATGCCCTTTAATGCAGGAACAGTGGCATCTAGCGGGCAGCTTTTCAGATGAGAAAAGACCAGAGTTAACAGAATTTGAATATAAAAGAAGTCAGTGATTAAAGGTAATGATATGTTTATCTCCTTCAAGATTTCCCAGAATCTGTTCTTTACTTTTTTCTCCCTTTATCCTTTATGTTCCAAACTTTCTTATACTATACCTGCTGTTTTTCTTGTCTTGATGGACCAGGAGGTACTTCAGTGGTCAGTTCTACTGTGGAACAGAAATGTAGAAACTTTCAAGAGAGGTTTTACTTTTGTAATGAAGCTTACATGCTGGAATTCTAGAAGTACTTAAATCAACTTTCACTGGGTGAAATTTGGTGTAAGTGGGATGGGGGGAGTGAATTTTTCACTGCACTAGAAAAAAGAGTTAGGATTTCACTTAATGACTTTAACTCCAATTGAGATATGCAAATTGTAATCTGTGTAGTGAGAGTATTATAAATTAAGCACACAATAGCAGCCTGATTACGCTTTTTTACACTCCCAGATTTAATCTATGATTTCATCTCGGCAGTAGGGGAAAGCAAGCCTTTGATGCTTTGAGATTTAAATTATTTCCTTGGAGTCATCTAAGGGAGCTCTCTTACTGGAAGGAAAGCATACTAGGACTGTTTATCTGTTTCAGCCTACCAAATTCTCTGTTGCCGTGGTAATTACCTTTTGTATCTTCGTAAAATTGGGTTTTGCTACCATTCCTCAGGCTCTTAGTATGAATGCAGCGAGGAACTCAGAAAGTTACTTTGGTCCAGTCACATCTAATTCTATTGCTATTACTGATTGTAACAGTTGTTTAAGAGCCATCAAAACATTTTTCTTGTTTTGCAGATACCATGTTTACCATCTGACTGCATAAGATACTCTATACCAAGGCATGAATAATAAAGGCACGCAGGCAGAGAAAGACATGGCTGGATGCAAGTCCCTTACCTGGCAGAATTATAAGGGAAAGGGAAAGGTTGTGCAGAGAAACCACAAAATTATTAGACTGCACCATAGTCCTTCCCAGCTGCTGATCCCAAAAATGTCCTCTGATATTTCCTTAATACTTTGCAATACTGAGCCTCAGTTCCAGTGATCATCTTTCAGTGCATAGTACAGGAGACAATCATATGAAAATTATGTGAATCAAGCTTTTATTATGAAAGGATACATGAAGTACTCATCAGGCAATTAAACACAGATTAGTTGCAGAAACGTTATGTCTTCATACAATATTGTTATTTAACCTAGAACTGTAATTAGGGATTTTTCCAAAGTCCAGCAAGTTGGCCTTCTCTTCATGTTTGTATTCCCCAATTCTCTCTGAACCTTTCCCTCTAAGTTCCTTTTGCTTCAGACGGTGTGAAGCTGTACCCTTAAAAAGCACACCCTAGGGCTGATCAGTGATTTCTTCTTGCCTATATCTCAAAAACTGGAGAAAACTCTTGATCTATTTACTCATACATGCAGTCGTTACTGGTAGAAAACATATGGTGATCTATAACGTATCTTGCCATGTACAGTTGGAAGCTTTCCTATATCACTAAGCATTGTGAAAAGGCTCAGCTCTACAATGAGCACGTAGCCAATGCAGGAATAATCTTGTTCTCCTTATCACAATCATAGTATAGATCCTCTTCAGTGCCTGTGAAGAGATCTGCAGGGGAAAAAAAGAAAATACAATTAAAACACATGCTGACATTGACCGTACTAATGACATGCAAAGGGTTTCAAATCATTTCTGCATTGTTCTAACATTAATTCTTCACAATAGCCTGTGAACAGGGAGCCAAGGTTCAGCTGTGTCTCAGCTGAATTTGACCACTGCCAACTTACCTCCTACGGCTAAGGTTTGGCAGTTTTATGGGTTTGTTTTTAAATAAGTTTCAGGCCTTCTGTTTCTTGTGCATCAAGACAGTTCCATTCAAGTCTACCGCAACATCCAGGTTTTCAAATGTGTTTAGACAAATACAGGTACAAATAGAAAGCAGAATTTTAAGCAGACGAACTTTCTGTCTTTTGAAACAGATCACCCCAGACAGGTACGATGTATTTATTCTAGTGTTTAAAAGCTTTTTAAAGTTTGAAGCTAAATCTGCAGTTTTTATGTTACAAAGTTAAGTGTGAGTGATATTGCATCACTATTATACCAGCAGACAATTGTCATGTTTAAAGAGAATAAGTAGAAAGGTAGAAAGGCTTATCCTGTTACAAAAATATACAGGTGAAGGTATATCTTCTTTTTTTCAGTGTCACAAGTGGCTCTTGGGTAAGTGGAAGAGTTTATACATACATTTTACAATCCTAAATGTTCCCTAACTCAGAACATCCCTTTTTTAATAGTAGCGGTAATTTGACATAACTGCATGTAACACACAAGGAAGGAAAGGATGACCGTATCATAAACTTAATTAATGTGCAAGGAGTATCGTTGGGGTGTGTCATTCTGTCATCAGTTGGCTTGTGAGTAGCGCCTGGTTTCTGCACTGAGCTTTGGAGTCTATTTTCCCATTGAACTCTCTGATGCATATGATGGAGAGGCAATAAAGCAAATGATGCTGTCTATGACACTGATGTTGAAAATGATAAACAGAAACTAATATTCCACACAAGCTCTGTGAAATGTTCTATGTCAATGCTTACCAGCATGTGTACTAAATAGTGAATTCCATTTAAAAAATCAGCAGCTAGAAAATTATCACAGCTGAGATACTGCAGGGCAGGCTCAACTCCTAGCAGGTCAGGCTGCATCTTAGCTCAAGGATGACAACTATAATCCCACTACAGACCTACAGAGAGCTAAGAGGACAAGTGCAAGACTTAATTAGATGAGTTGGGAAAGGAGCACAAGCAGACAGGAAAGAAATAGAAGTAATCTATAGCAACATTAATAAGAATGTTGTGCAGTCACCAACTTGTATCTGTATAGCAGAGAAATGCTTAACTAAATATTTTCTTAACATGAACCGAAATGCAGTGCCACAATTGATGCTTTCTGTTCTGTTGCCAAAAGCCTTTCAGCACCAGGTACCTCCTTCAGCCATCGGTTATTCTCTCCTCTCCCAATTTGTGGCTCTGCCTTTTCTTATGAAGAAAGAAATACACACTGTAGCTATATATGTATATACCAATTGTAAGGTAGGCAAAATCATTAGACTGGATGGACTAAGTCCCTGTTGCAGTGAGGCAAGCAATGTGGGTTCAACCAGTGTTCAAGGAATTGTTCTTCTGATCTCTGCTCCAGGCGTTGGAGGTAAAGCATGTACTCCTGTTTAAAGAAAAGAAAAAAGTAATTTAATTACGTAAGCACTCAAATCCAATGTCAGGCCAATGAACCACGAGAATATTACAGCTTGTATAAGAACAACATTCTGACCTCCATCTGGAACAAGATTTGCTTTTAAGAAGTCACAGTCACAGCGCATTTGGGCTCATGAGCTTTGTGAACACGAGATGCATTTTTTTAAATTACACCCCATCACTTTGCACAGTGGGCACCGTCAGAGAGGAAGCTGCAGCATAAACCCTTTGCACTGGCACTGTTCCTGCTGTCATCCAGTTCACTGCTTTGTGCTGACCAGAGGGCTTGGTACAGTGGATGCCAGCAGGAAGCGTTTTACTGTGCTTTCTGTCCCCACTGCCCAGGGAGAGCTGGCTCAAATCCCTCTGTGAGACCGCACTCTCAACTTGCAGAGAACAGGACTCTATAACTGAGAAGATGCCCCACAATAAAAATCAGGGTCTCAGTCAAAATAAGATTAAAACTTGTTGATAACATAAATGCCTTTTTAAAATAAGGAAACCAGCAGATCTTGCTGTCTGTAACTGGGTTTCTGACTGAAACAGCACAGTGGAAATCAAACAATGTCACAAAGAATTGCAAATTAAATTCCTCAGCTCAGCATGATCTGGCCTGGTACAAACAGCTTTTGCTTAAAATAGATGAACAGAGGTGGGTTCATCCCAGCATTTGTTTCATTCTGCTACAAAGAATCCATAGAAAATAATTTTTTCTGCTTGAGCGCATGGTAGAGCCATGCACAGGGATCCAGCAGCCATGCACCTTCGTTCCCAATGGAAAAATCTCAGTGTTCCACATGGCAGGGGGGATAGATTTTTTTATTGGAAGGTATTTCCTTTTCTACTGAAAACCTTTACACTCAGTGAGAAAACAAATATTCTTATATTTGGGTTTTCTTACAGAAAGATGGCATTGCTGTAGAGGAAAAATAATAAAGAAGGTTGGAGTTTCGGAAGTGTTTGTTACCCATTGTGGTGGGATGTGGCGAGGACAGAGCAGCAGAGGTCAGTAACCAAACACTTCTCCAGCCCTGGATCCCTCTACTCCCCACCCAGGATCATAGAATTCCTCGAGTTGGAAGGGACCCATAAGGATCATCAAATCCAACTCCCTGCTCCTCACAGAACTACCTAAAACTAAACCATATGAGTAAGTCCTATGCATGCATGTAGCTTCCCATAATACGGGATTTAACTCAATCCAACTGCTCTATTGTTTTATTTATTTTGTATTTAATAAGTTATATGTACTACACAACATAGTATATAATCATGGTGGTATATTAAGCAGAAACATAGATGAGAGATGTTTTCCCAGCAAATTTGAAAAACTACGAGGCTCATTTACCAACAGGCTAGAAATCAGCCCAGCCTTGAATGCTGTGAGCAGCAGGGAAGCCTGTGCCTTCTGGGATTTGGCTCTGCTGTACAGTCTTCATCGTACAAGATCGTTACCAAGCACGGTGCAATACTCCTGTGACAGCCTTGGTTTGTCGTGGCCATCACAAAGAATTGTTTTCATTTGGAGAGGTGTACAGCCAGCCAGCCAGGTGGGTTCTTTTTCGGCTGGGATACAATAACCATTGGGAAAGGAAAACCAGGAGATGTCTCCACAAGCCAGGCAAGCACTGAGCTCTGTCCTGCAAGGTATGTAGCTCTCTGCAGCTCCTTCAAAGTTGATAAAGGTTCAGCACCTTACTAAACTGAGCCCTTGCAGCCATCGTACATGCACATTCTGTTGTGTGCTTTCTAGCTTCTGTGGGGTTTGCCTCCTCAGAGCCGTGTAATTTTAGCACAGCTTATTTGCTTTGGAAAGAAACAGGCAGTAATTTTAAAATACCTTAAGTACCTCTTGAAAAGTGCAGAATTGTGTGTCACGTTGTCAAAGCAAGTAAAACAGAAGGCTCCTTAATTCTTTCCCTTTTTCTTTTGTCGTAATATGGTTTTAAAATAAATACATGTACATATCCCATGTAAAAAACATGCTGTTGCATTAAGCTAGTAACTACAAACTTCTATAATATCACAACAAACCATCCTATCTGCAGCAATTATAAATAAGGGAATGAAAGTTTCTGATTTTAAAAGCTAGTTGAGAGCTACCTCAATCTCCACCCTGACCACTCACACCTCCATCTCCTTTCTGCCTCGAGTGCAGAATGTTCTGTGAGCAGAAGACATTTCCTGTTATTTAGTTTTTCAGGAACAACCTGATGAAACCCACATTTTTATAAATGAAAAGCCACTTTCTTCTCAAAATTTAATTGGCATTTTTGAACTGTGATAAATAATTTCCATGTTCTGCAAGTATACGTTTCCTCAGCAAGATTCAGCACTCGCAGAATGCTGCCTAACAGTAGTTGAGAGGTTTCTAAAGGGTTTGTAATATATTATGGAAGAACTCAGCTGCTTAGAAGGTGATATTAATAACATATTGCTTGTAATTAAATCTATAGAAACTCACTACTAAGCACAAATGTTTTGTGAGGTTGGTTTGTTGGGGTTTTTTTAAGTTAATGGAATTTAAAAATAAATATAATAAATCACCCTCATTGGCTCATCAGGGAATCCAGCTTTACTTGGTCTGTCTTGGCGACGAGTTCTCAGAATCTGTTTGGCATCTTTTTCAGCCAAAATTGGTGAAGCGTCTAAAGACAAAAAAAGTAGAAATTAGTTCTGAAGTCACCAAAAAGTTAATACTTTATCTCTCTGTTGTAAAATTGAATGTCTCCAAACCTGAATTTTGTCTATATACAAAGTGTTCTTTCACTACAGCCCCTTCCCAAGGGATACTGCATTCCAGGAGATACGAGTGGAATTTTAAACCATTTTTATATTTGTGCTTTCTATAGTTCTACCAGTATGAAGCAAACCCCACATTATTCATGTTACTCTCTAAAAATGAGAAAATATAACAGCACCACCTAACCACTGATGTTAGTAACTCTTCCAATAATTTCTTTTCTTTTACGTTGTTTTGGTTTGTAGGATTATTTTCAATGCAATGAATTAGACTTTTGTGCAGAGGAGAGATTGCATTGAACACCGAGCTTGCAGCATCTTGATGAAATAATGTAAGCGAGCTCATAAAGTTAAGCTTTTTGCTATTACAATAAATGAGTACAGTGTGGTAATGCAGAGAGAAAAATATCTAATACAATAGCATGGTTATTAAAACTAATGTAAAGCCTGCAATATAAAAATAGTTAAGTATTAAAAATGAAATATGAAGATACTAAAATACCAGGCTGAAGAACTAACGCTATTATAATATCTGCTCTGCAGCTCTACATACATTGCAGGTTTGTTTATATAAACTCCTACCTGTAAAAGCAGTCATCAGGGCCAAAAAGCAGACAAACACAGATAAGATCTTCATTTTGATTCTGCTTTCAGTCTGTTCCAAAAGGAGCAACTGAGGCATGAGCCTATTTGAAGTAGCTACCTCAGTCACTAGTGTTTGTTTATGCTTTAACGAATTTGGGTGATAGTACGATTTCAAAGACATCTGGCCTGAAGTTTTGAATCAGGCTATTATCTGCTCACACATTCTCCGCATAACTGTGCTCCTGAGGGAAAGAAAATAAAAGACCTTTTTTCCACTTCAGGCTTCAGAGTTACACTGGATATTTTGGATTTCTGAAAACAAAACACATCACCTTACAGCTAGCCGTAGCAAGCGATGGTTTCAGGTGCCTAAGATAAACAATTGGGTTTTAAAAGAAACAATTACCCATTCCTGAATGTCAATCTCAAAGGCAGCCCCAAAGGGGCTCCTTTCTCAGAAATTGTCTCTAACTTTCCTCCAGCACCAAAGATCATATTAATGTGGTTTAACTCTAGCAAAGCCAGATTATCACAGCTGAGAGATTTTTGTCAAATTAATAGAACCATGCAGGTAAAAATTCACATAATTCTTCTCTTTTCAGGTCAAGTTTGTAGAAAACAGGATTATAAATGTCCTTGACTAGTGAACAGAGCGTGAAGTAAGAATGTGGGTTTAACAAACATCGTTGCAAGCTGCTCATTTCTGCCTTGAGAAGTGCAACTGCCCAGATCCATCCCGAGCAGCACCTGCAGCACCAGCATCACCCATCTGTAGGAAAAGAAGTAAGTGTTCCTTTTAATTACAGCATATTAAACACGCAGACAGAATTGATCAGCAACACGCACACGAGGGATGTGAGTACCAAGGGAAAGGTGCATCCCCACACCTCCTGCAGCCCAGGCCAGCTGGGCTCCAAGTAGCCCTGCTCTTCTGTGCTTTTTTATTCTCCAAAGAAGCGGTGTTTGTTCTGTTTGTGCTGCTGTGTCTGCGCGGGGCAGACAGTTTTGATGAAATCCAGCAGAGAGTTGTGAGTCTCTTAATGTTCAGATGCAGAAAGGTTCAAGAAATCCAACAGCCAGTCAAAGAGCGAGGCTCTGTGGTGTGTGAGTTGCAGCAGTCCAGAGGCTGAGCAGTTATGGTCCCATTGTGGGACTTCTCTTGCAAACCTGAGTGTTATCAGAGTGTTTTGAGATACTAGCAGCCTGCACTGCATGAAATGTGATGTACAAGGTCTGACATGAGACTAACCCTACAGCGCAGGAGCCAAGAGTGGAAGCGGACAGACAAAGGGGTGGGTATGGAATATGTTCTTACCATTCACAGCCGGACAAGGCTCAGATCAATCACTTCACTCAGTGTGAATGAAAATAGATGTTTTCTTGCTATCAGTCAGAAAACGTTAGTGTGGAGTTAAGGGGCGAAGCAGTTAGGGCTGGGCTCACAACATCACAGACAGTATGGTCGCTTGAGCCCAAAGCTCCTGCCTTGGTTTGTCACCTGGAGCCACAGCCAGGCTGAGAGGGTTGGGGTTGTTCATCCTGGAGAGGAGAAGGCTCTGGAGAGACCTTGGAACAACTTCCAGCACTGAAAAGGGCTCCAGGAAAGCTGGGGAGAGGGACTTTTTGCAAGGGCATGGAGTGATGGGACAAGGGGGAAACGGCTTTGAATTGGAAGGGGGAAATTGAGATGAGCTCTTAGGAAGGAACATTTTCCTGTGGCGGCTGCCTCCCCCCTGCAGGCGTTCCAGGCCGGCTTGGATGGGGCTCGCAGCCCCCGGCCCTGTGGGAGGCGGCCCCGCCCGCGGCGGGTGGGAGGGGGCGGGCTCTGCGCTCCCGCGCGCTTCCGGCCGCCTCCCGGCAACGCGCGCTTCCGCTTCCGGCGTCCCCCCCGGGGAGCGCGGGGCCCGGCGTCCCGGGGCCCGGCGGCGGCGGCCAGAGGCGGCTCGGCCCCGGTGCGGGGCCCGGGGATGCTCCAGCGGCGAGGGCGCCGCTCCCGGGCCGGCCCCGCCGCCCGCCCGGGCCGCGCGAGGGGTTAGGGCGTCGCCGGCGAGCGGCCGAGGGATGGAAGGGAGCGGCGTGGCCTCCTCGGTGGTGGCGGACGGGAGCCTGGTGCTGTGGACGCTGTGCTCGGTGCTGCTGCCGGTGCTGCTCACGCTGTGGTGCAGCGTGCGGCGGTCGCGGCGGCGGCTGCTGAGGCGGGACGCGTTTGGGAAGAGCGAGCACGACTGGCGCTACACGGACCTGTTCGGGCAGCCGTCCTACTGCTGCGTGTGCGCGCAGCACATCCTGCAGGGAGCCTTCTGCAGCTGCTGCGGGCTGCGCGTCAGCGAGGGCTGCCTCCGCAGGGCCGACCGCCTCTTCCCCTGCAAGGAGATCGTCCTGAGGAGCGAGGCCGGAGCGCGGGGCTCCATGCGGCACCGCTGGATCCGGGGCAACGTCCCGCTCTGCAGCCTCTGCCTGGTGTGCGGGCAGCAGTGCGGCACGCAGCCCAAGCTCTGCGACTACAGGTGCTGCCTCACAAAACTCGGTTAAGCTTCAGAGCTTAGGAGAGTCGAGTGTGAAACTCTTAGGAGTCTAAAGGAGTCGGGTATGAAACTGTTAAGAGTTTAAGAGAGTCAGATATGAAAGCGTTAAGCTTGAGAGGCAAATATGAAACTGTTAAGAGCTTGAGAGTTGACTATGAAACTGTTAAGCCTAAGAGCTTAAAAGAGTCGAATATGAAACTGTTAAGAGTTTAAAAGAGTCAAATATGAAAGCGTTAAGCTTGAGAGGCAAATATGAAACTGTTAAGCTTAAGAGTCGAAGATGAAATTGTTAGGCTTAAGAGCTTGAGAGTTGACTATGAAACTGTTAAGCTTAAGAGCTTAAAAAGTCAAATATGAAACTGTTAAGAGTTTAAAAGAGTCAAATATGAAAGTGTTAAGTTTGAGAGTTGACTATGAAACTGTTAAGCTTAAGAGCTTGAGAGTCGAATATGAAATTGTTAAGCTTGAGAGAGTTAACTATGAAACTATTAAGCTTAAGAGCTTAAAAGAGTCGAATATGAAACTGTTACGCTTGAGAGAGTTGAATATTTACCTGCATGGTTCTATTAATTTGATAAAAATCTCTCAGCTGTGATAATCTGGCTTTGCTAGAGTTAAACAACATTAATATGATCTTCGGTGCTGGAGGAAAGTTAGAGACAATTTAGGGGCTTAGGAGCTTGAGAGAGTTGAATATGAAACACTTATGAGCTGTTAACAGTTTCATATTCAGCTCTCAAGTCTAACATTTTTGTATTTGACTAAGAACTTAAAAGAGCTCTTAGGAGTTTGAAATTTAAACAGGTGCTTGTAGGTAATTGGAGATACAGATTGCATTTCACATTCACTTGTTCTCTGTGTTGTATTTTTCCAGTGTGATGCATTGGCTGTTGTATCCTTACATATAAAAGACTCCTCGTGTCCAGGAGAGATTATATTTTAGGGGGTGGCCTTAAAAACATTCTAACACGCTTGTCATTTGTACAGTGGGTAGCCTGAGCAACTTGGGTGAATTTGAGCGGCACAGCTCAATTCAGAGAATTGAAATATGTATGCGTCTCTGCAAAACTGACATCAGCTCAGTGTAATTTGAACAACCATCTATCTTATCGCTGATTTATAGTGTTCATTTTTAAGGATACTAAAATAAATACTTAATGGGACGTTTTAAAATTTATTGTGATACACCTATTGTTAGTTTGCAGCAAGAATGGTAAAAAAATGTCAAGGAACCAATGAACAGGCCTGCTCTGTTATCAGTTTGACTGCTTGCAGAGTTGGGGTTCTGTGCCAAAATACAGTGCTAGCAGTCCAGGTGCTGGGTATGGTGTGTTACTTCAGCCTTCTCCAAGGATGTCGTGTTTCCAGCATGTATTTCTGCCAGCCTTTGCTTTGTATCTGTGTGATGCAATCAAATTGCTTGGTAAGTAAACAAATTACAGTGTAAATCAACATACTTTGAGAAACAAAACCTTGAGAAGAGAGTGTGTGGGAGAAGAGAGAAGGAGAGGATTTTGGAGGTGAAAGGAAGAAGAGGAAAAGAAGAAAGTCACAGTACAGGACGAGTATCGTTGCTGCTCTAGTTTTGTGCTGGATTAGTCAGGAGGTCTCCAAAAATAGCTTTCGCAGCTGCTTAAGCCAAGGCTTTGAATGCAGCAAATGAGGATTAACATTCTGCGGAGGCTGGCAGTGGGAATTGCAGTATTTCCTCTTGTTCTGGTCCTTCTTCGAGGAGAGCTTATCGAACAGGTAGAAAGCTGAGCAGGTTTGCATAACCAAATCCCATCAGCCCTGTACACTACTATGTAAATTATTAGGTTTATCTTAAAGGGGTATTATCAGTCTCAATCTTATTAGTAGCACTTAATTAAATTGAACTCTAGTGCTTTTTTAAGGGTGGGTAGGAGTTCAGTTTTTGATGCAAGCCTTCAGCATAACTATTTATATTGCAAACAGTGCAAGAGGATATTTATAGCACCTGGTTCTGAAATTAAAAGGAATAGAAATAATTTAAAACTTTTGGGCTTTTTCACAGAAATCAAATACTTTTCTAGACCTGCAGCACATGACCGAGTTACGTCATTTTCTGAAGCCAATATGTAGTCATGTGAACTTCCAGAGAATACATTGTTTTCTCTGTAATGTGTTTAAAATATTACAGTGCATGTAAACACAAGTCCTGGAAAAAAAAAAAGTTAGTCTCTAAAATAAGTGAGCCCAATCGATGTGCCTGTTGTTTGAGGATATTTACCCTGTGCTTTGGTCTTTTTTCTAGATGTGTGTGGTGTCAGTACACTGTACATGATGAATGCATGGTGGATTCTTTAAAGACCGAGGAGTGTACATTTGGAGAATTCAGAGACTTAATTATTCCACCGTACTATTTGTCTACAATCAACCAGATGCGTAAAGACAAAAGAGCCGATTACGAAAAGGTAATTGTCTTCTACTTCTTGGCTTTATTGTGTATTTAAAAAAAAACAAACTAAACACACGTTGAAACTTGAACTCAGTGCATTGTCATTAATAACTGCGAGGTGAATGTTTCAATGTATATGAAGGTCTGGCAGTGTCAGTTCAAAGGTGTTTGTTGTTCTATTTCCATGGTAGTCAAAGCATGACCGGACATTTGGATTTTGTTAATTCAAACAACGATGAGATGTGGGTACCTTCCATGAATGTTTTGTGGTTTTTCTCCTACTGTGTTCATAACATTCTAGTATTTGTTGTCCCAGACACTGTGCCACAGAAATCTTCAGCCTCGAAAGTGTTTGTTTCTGTTTTGACTACTTCAGGCTATTGGTAATTTACTCGTTTCAGCACTTCCAGGAGACAGGTTTTGGAGCAAGGCTTTAAACGTAAAAAAAAGTGACTGACTTTTACCCTTTTGCAGGTGGTACCTTACTGCAGAAAATATTGGATGCCAGTCATCATACTGGCTAATACTCGTAGTGGAAACAACATGGGTGAAACGTTACTAGGAGAATTTAAAATTCTGCTGAACCCTGTCCAGGTATTTACAATGAAACCCGCAATACTATAAGGAAAGTTTAAATTAGAATAAGCATTTTGTCACTTGACGGATCTAATGGCAGTAGGAGTTTGTGGAAGATAGAACAAACTGAATAGCATGAATTTGCTATTTGAAAGAACAGCTTTATGTAGTGAGACCAGAAGTGCAGAGGCTTCTCCTGCCCCCAGTAATTCTGTTAATAGTCAGTATCTGGCTCTTCAAACAGTCTACAGCTTTTAGAAAATGAAATATTTAGATTATCTTAATATGATGCCTGTATTTATTACATCACTTTACTTGTGAAAATATCAGTGTGTATAGTTGTTGCTTTGTGTTGTCGCATTCCCCTTAAAACCCACTCGAACGGAGCAGGATGTTGACGTAAGGCAGTTAGTTGTTCCTTGGATTTCCTGGCTGCATCTTGATGCTCTTCCCTTGAATTTGAAAGCCCAGCCATGGGGTACAGTCTAATAGAAATAATTGTGTTCATTTTCAATGCAGCCCAATAAAACTTTAGAAAGAATAAACTTGGGACTCTCTTAGCTCAGTTTATTGATGGCATTTCTTCCTAGAGAAGCAGCTGGAGCTCTATCATGAATTTTGGAAACCAAATGCAGCTTTTGAAAGTGAAGACAGCTCATTTGCTAGTGGAATATTGTAAAGGGAGAACCAGCCTCAGGAAGTTCATTATAATGCAAAACAAGGTTCTCCCTTTACACTTCCTGTGAACTAAGAGGACTCTGTATTTTCATTTCTTCTAGGTTTTTGATCTAAGCAAAATCACACCTGCGAAAGCGCTCCAACTTTGTACCTTGCTGCCTTGCAATGCGGTCAGGGTTCTCGTCTGTGGTGGGGACGGCACAGTGGGCTGGGTGCTGGATGCAATCGATGAAATGAAGATAAAGGTATTGTGGTTTTAAAATTTAAAGATATCTTACAGTGAAGTGAGTTTTGCTGCTGCTGAAGTGCTGCACCTGATCTCTCACCTGCAGTTGTTGTTTTCATCTTCCTGAATAAGCCTACAGAGAATATTTGCAGAACTGCTTATGTATATATGGGGGAATAATGCGTCTTGTTATAAGCCCCTGTACTTCAGGAAAAATTGGAAAGCTTTAGATTTTAAATTATATTTAAAGTTGTGCTCTTCTGTAGAACAAGAAAAGAATAAGCTACAGAATGTTATGCATTTGTCTTTCCTCTTTTTCTAAACAGATTTATTTTGTTGTGAATGGCATTGCTAATGATTGCTAACGTGGTCTGACTGCTCATTTCTCTCAGCACGATCAATCTTTTATAATAGCCTCATATGTTTTCTGGCCCTACTGCATCAGTTGCCAGTGCATAAATGAGTTAGGTGATTTGCTTCTTCTCCTTGTCATATATTCTGAAGAGTCTATCAGTCTGCAGCTTAACCTACTAACAGTAATTGAAGAAGGAAGAAATGAGCTGTGTTTACTGTTGATTTAAAATGGAAGGTATTTCAGTTTACAGGGTACTACGAAGAACTGAGAAAATTCAGAACGGAGATTAATTACTAGGACTTTAGTGCTTTGCCTAACAAACTTTCCCTTGTGATAAAGGGAGGAAAGTTTCTCTTCTTATATCAGTGTCTTTATTTCATTGTTTTCCCTGCAGCTTTCTTGTTAATACATGAAATGCTGTAGTTAAAGGCTGTTATTACAAATTCATAGTCAAACTGAATTTGTTTGAGAATTGTTATGTACTGATAAAGTATAAATGAAACAAAGTGTAACTATAAAGGCTAATGAGTATGAGCATAGGGTTACTTGGTCTTGGACAGTTGATAGATCGCCCCTTAGAGCCAGTGTAGTTGATAAAATCTGGATGGTTCTTTGTTTCCAAGTATCCAGATGGAGTCATTGGAGTTATGTAAATAGTGTTGAGATTATCAGCCTCAACAGGTTATGACCCTCGCTGTTATCAGCAGTCGGTTATTTGCTTCTTTCGTTTATCTTGACTCTCAAATACAGATTAGCTGGCTGATGCCTCTTCTTGAAAAAACAGCAACCTTATTGCCAGCTATTGCAAGTATTTTACACAGCTGAATTTCAAGGGCCACTGTACATCTGAAATAAGCATTCACCCTTCTGTGGTGAAGAGAGCAATGACCATTGCTAAGGGTGATTGTCTTGATTGTCTGCTTCTGTCGCTTGCTCTGTGATCCACAGAGGTGATTATCACCTGCCTCATTTGTTGATGATGGTTGGATCTGTGTGTGTGTCATCTCTGAAACTTGCTTTCCTTCTTTGACTACGTGATTTTCTGCCCGTGGCTGAATACTCTGGTACTACGTGCATCTGTTGGTTTAGACCTAACCTTACTTTGGTCTTGTAAGAGCATTCGGTGCCTTGTTATGATTCACAGCCTCACGTGTTACATCTGTGTGTCCACCTCCCTTCACAGAGCTGTGTGCAGTGTTAGTAACTCGCCCAGGCCTTCAGCAAGTCACCAGCGTGTAACCAGGGAATCAGATGAGAAGCTCAGGCTTCCACTTCCAGATCCAAAGCATCACTCTTATGAAGGAATATTCTGTTCAGTCTTAATGCATTGTTTCCATGTTGCGTTTCTATTCTTCCCACAATGATTTAATATTTCGTTCCTTTGCATTACCCTTGGCTGAGTACTTAAACGTGCTGCGAGCTCTCTCATGCTGCCAGCTCTATTGCTCTGCACCTTGTAACATGCTGCTGTGAAGATTAATTGTACTTATCTAACCTGAACATTTGGGGTTAGAAGAGAGAAAATGAATGCTGAAGAAGGAGCTAATATGCAGTTTCTGTATCCTAGGGGCAAGAGCGTTTCATTCCACAAGTTGCGATTTTACCTCTGGGAACAGGTAACGACCTGTCTAATACCCTGGGCTGGGGCGCAGGTTATGCTGGAGAGGTCCCCGTAGAACAAATCTTACGGAATGTCATGGAGGCAGATGGAATCAAACTAGACAGGTAAGTGACAGTGAAATGATAAATTACTGCGGCTCTCCTGATCCTCAGTTGCAGCAGCACATGCAAAGAAACACAAGGATTGCTGGAGGGAACTGCAGAATAACTGAGGTCCAAAATAAATCTTTATTTAGTTTTCTACAAGGCTGAACTCTTCCATAATTTAGCTGAAGGCGAATCTTTAAGTTGATCCTAGTATAGATATGAGATTCCTACCTACAGCTTGGATACTAAGTGAGAACAGTGTCTGTTTGTCATGAGTCTAAGTAATGACTGGGGTTTGTTTTTCAGATGGAAGGTTCAAGTAACAAACAAAGGATACTACAACCTAAGGAAACCAAAGGTATGGTTTGCAAGTATAAACTTGGATTTTGAGGTGTACTTCTTTGTATTTATTATGTTTATACTTATTTTTCCGATTACCTCCTTCACCTAAAACACTATGACTTATAAATCCTAGTAATGATATTTAATAAGACCATAATTAGAAGTTCTGTCTTACAGGTATTCACAATGAACAACTACTTTTCTATAGGACCCGATGCCCTCATGGCTTTAAATTTTCATGCTCATCGTGAGAAGACGCCCTCCTTGTTTTCCAGCAGAATTATTAATAAGGTGTGTTTGGTAAAGTGACGTTTTCTCCTTGTAGTTATTGACTTAAGGCTGTTTTTTGCTTTATGTTGCTTTGCTTTCCTACTTCCTTCATTTTAAGAGTTTTAACTAATTTTTCTCAGGGATGGGATTCATGGATAAAACATGTTTCCAGCCTACTCACAAGTGCCTCTGCTTGCTTGCAGCACATGCTGTTTGTTTGATTTTTGTTTAGAAAGTCCAATTGCTTTAAGATTTAATGGGTTAAGCATGTTGCCTATTTACTTTTAAAGTGAAAGCAGATTTCTTACATGAGTTGTAGCCTATCTCTTGAAGAAAGTTTAGCTGAAGGATGTGCAAATATGTTACATGTGAATTTTAGATAAGCTTTGCAGGACCATAACTATGCATGGATATTTCAAATAATTTTCCTATGTATTGCCTTTTTCTAACAGTGTTTTCTCCCTATTATTGGTGATTTTTTAACAGGCTGTTTATTTTTTTTATGGAACCAAAGACTGCTTAGTACAGGAATGTAAGGATCTTAATAAAAAGGTTGAGGTAAGTTTTTTAACTTGCTTGTTCCCTGGGCAGCCAATGAAGTGTAAAAACTTACCTTGGGAAAGGAAAGAGAAAAGGCTTTGCAGTTTACATCTGTGTGATAGTTGTATAAGGGTGGCTCTGGACTTGGAGTATTTTTGATGCCTCTGCTATCTGCAGCTCACTTCATGGAATTCATATCTTTGAGCTTACTGAAAATTAATTTCTTTTTCTGACCTTGACTCAGTTCTGTGAGTTCAGGTACTGATATTGAGATAAAGTTTGCATTTGCACAAGAGGCTTACATAAGATTCCTTTTTCTGTTCTCAGTTAACAGAAATTTATTACAGCTTAGAATATCTTGTGAAATCACAAGTTGTTTTTTTAAAGAGATTATGTTCTATTTGTACAGATCCTGTGTTTCTTCAATTTAAAAAATTTGAATGCATAAAGAGAATAACTAGCTTATGTTGAGGTACTGAATTTGATCCACAGTAACTAACTTATGTTTGTCTTTTAAAGCTAGAGTTGGATGGTGAGAGAATCGAGTTGCCCAATTTGGAAGGAATCATTGTCCTGAATATTGGATATTGGGGAGGAGGCTGTAGGCTCTGGGAAGGAATGGGCGATGAACCTTATCCCTTGGCGAGGTACACAGTGCATCTTTTTTCTTTTTGTCCTTTAGCAGTTCTTGTAGTGTAAGCAGTTCCCTCCTGCAGCCTGTGTTTGTGTAGCCAGCCCTGCCTGAAAGTCAGAAGCATTCCTTGTGACAGGAGACAAGCTCAGATTTTAACTTCCCTTATGAACTGCATGCATCCCACGCGTGAGGTTTTTTAAGACCTCCTTAAAGTGCCTGGTGTGATCAAACAATAGCATTGAAGAGGCTGTTAAACATAAGGGTAGCCTTCAAAAAGTAGAAGATACATCCATTTCAGAGTATAATAGATGCTAAAGTATAATGACAAAGCAAGACAAAAATTTTGCTCCCATGCTTTGAGTAAATTGGCTGATGTGTGATCCTAAAGCGGAGGATAGATGTGTGCATTAGCTTTTCCCTGTTGTGACTTTCTTCTTCAGAAGCCGTGCACATAAAAGTAATTCATATCTTTGCTAAAAGGGTTATGATCCTGGATTTCTAAAAAAATATTTGGTCCAGGTCCTTTACCAAAATCTAAAACACTCAGCCATTAAAAGATATTCCTGTAGACTAGTAACTAAAAAGAGTCTCCTTTCTCAATTCGTAGGCATGATGATGGCCTTCTGGAAGTTGTTGGTGTTCATGGTTCTTTCCACTGTGCACAGATTCAGGTGAAGCTGGCAAATCCTGTTCGCTTGGGTCAAGCGCACACAGTGAGGGTGAGTGGGGGTTTGTGACCAAATGGTTTTTAATACACAGCACAGAATCGCAAGCACTCCCTGTCTGATCCGAAGTTGCAGTTTGCAGTTGAGCTAGATGTGTTCTCTTGCTTAGTAAAAAATTATTTCTGTCGTAATTCACAGTCCTCTGTGGCTGTGTTCGGTGATCTCCGAGTGCAACTAATTATGTACTGAGGCCAGGCTGAAAACATGCAGCATCAGTATATTGTATTTAAAAGGTATTTTCAGAGCTGCTTTCAAGCGATCTGCTGATTGTCTGTTCTTGTGTTCAATACTAGCTGATCTTGAAGAGTTCCAAGATGCCGATGCAGGTGGACGGAGAGCCATGGGCGCAGGGGCCCTGCACCGTTACCATAACTCACAAGACACACGCACTGATGTTGTATCACTCGGGTGAACAAACGGATGACGAAGCTTCCAGCATGTCTGAGCAAGACCACGTGAGAGAGCAGACGGATGAAGATGTATAGATCTTGTGGAATTGAAGACAATACGGTGATAAACTTCAGCTCATTAACAACACTGAGAACGCCCAACCTAGATTAAGGTTCATGCTGTAAGGTTCATACTTGTCGATGAATTAGAGCTGAGGAAAAGCCGTGCTTTCGCGTCCATGATAACTTCTTTGCCTTTTAATTGGGTGATGCTCAGCCTTTCTAGCTGGATTCTGCTACTGTGATGGCAGGAAACAGACACGTACTGCAGCTGTTCCTTGCTGTGGAATCAGATCTGCACATACACAGAATTGTATGCGAAAGGTTTGATGCCCTCAAAAAGGGGAACAGCTGTGAGTCTGGCCTGCTTCCACCTCCCCTCATCTCCAGAACAGCTCCCAGACAGAAAACCACAGTAAGCAGGGTGTAGGATGGCTTTCTGACAGTAGCTTGCTGCTGGCTGACATCTCGTCTTGGGAGCGGAACAAATACTTCTAATGCATCTGCTTGTGCTTGACCAGGAGAGCAGGAATCTGGGAGCTCTTGGGAAGGTGGTTAGCGAGTTGCTTTTGGACCAAAGGTTTCTGGAAACGTTCTGTTAGCGAATGATCTTGTTCAGTGGCTGCATAAGCCGTAGGCAGAACACTCCTGAAGTCCCAGGTACCAAAATGGTTGGACTGTGACTTGCACTGAATGATCCTGTGTCTGACTGTATGTCAGTTTGGTGAGGGACTAATTCTAGAGTTTTTTTAAATATCAGCATCTTAGTTCTTGAGGAAAACTTGGACAAAGGCACTGTCTTTTTTAGCTGTTTACAGGAGAGTTTTTAAGAACTGATGATCCATTAACAGTTTAAGAGTGGAGTTTGAGAGCTAAAATGGCAGAGGTTAGCAGATTCTGGCATTTCTGTGTATGATTTGATTGAGAGAAAGTGTGGAAGCGTTTATTTTCTGACTGGCCTTTAGGTACTTCATTGGACCCGAAACTCTTTCCCAAAGAAATATAGAGGAGGGAAAGATTGGTGGCCTGTACTGAGAGTTAGAGTTAAGAACCCTTACGCAGTAGACAGAAACTGTCTGTTTAGCACATCTGAAGCTTCTCAGGTTAAAAGCTTCTCAGGAGAAAACATCTTCATGGTTAACAGAAGTAAAAATCTGCTTTCTTTTTTCTTTTCTGTTGTAGGTATTCTAACCCTGCAGCAGGCGAGAGCTGTGAGATGAAGTTTAGAATTTGTCAATAAGCAACTCGGTTAAGTCCAGTTGCGTTATTGAAGGAGATCTTCCAGTTAGGAAGAGAACATGTGCTGAACATGTTACGTGTGAGCCAAGATCTTAAGAGAAGCTGAGAGCCTTGGTCTGAGCTTTGAATGTTGCTGCTTTTGCCAGAACTCCTCCACTCTCTCTTTTTCCTTTTTTCTCTATGCTAACTGACAGCAATTCCATTGGGTAGACTGTGTTTCTAGGCTTTGTAAAGTGAAATTTTTTCAACTAACTATAAAATGCATTTGCATTAATGGTGAATGAACTATTTATATTTTAAAATAATTTATTGAAACCTTGGCAAAGTCAGTATTTTTAAAACCTTCAACCATAATCCTCCTTGGAGAGAATTTTTAACTTGATGGTATTCGTTGTAGAAAGTGTATGTACTAGATCTTAATTACTACTGATTATCAGTGAATTGATAGCTGCCTGAAAATGTGACTAGAGTGTAATGCACTGTAAAGCAGAAGCCATTTGTAAATTCCACATTTGTTAGCCTTAGACGCCTCATCTTAATTATTTTATTGTATATGAATATAGAGAATAAATTAAGAGTTAAATCTATGTAAAAAGTGTTCAAAGTACTCTAAAGTATACTATGTTAGATAAATCCACTACCTTTTTTTAGTAATGAGGTTCAATTTCTATTGGCTTCAAAATCTTACTGGTTATTAATTTTTTCTAATAACTTGTAACCATCAGCATCCTAAAAATAGTTCCGTTGTATGCTCTGGTTGTTACATAACTGTTGTTTACAAACAAATGACAAGTCTCTGGAAGAGCAGGGTATGTGCTCTGAAAGGCAGGATTTCTTAAGAGAAAATGACACCACTGGCTACCTGATTTAAACTGTTCATAATACAGTTTAAAGAGTTACTTGAAGTGATGATTATTCAAATTTTCTATAGCCAAAGGACATTAACTGCTTGAAAACTTTGAACTTCTGACATCTAGCTAAAAAAAAAAAATAAATCAATGCCAGCGCTTGGAAAGTGTCCCTTTTTACAGTAAGTGCGCTGGCTTCTTCACCTGTGCTTTGCTTGAGTGGGTACCAGTGATGTTGTGCTGTGTTTGTGCAGGCAAGATCCTCCTGCTTGCTTAGTGCAGCTTGTTAGGAGTCCGGTCCTAGATGTGTGGAATCCTCTTTGGGAAATGTAAACCCATCATACCTTCTGGAGAAACAAAGGAGAACTGGAAATGACAGAATGACAGGAGTGTTTGATTGGGTGCTTGTTTGGGACAAACCCTGGTAAATCGTCTTGTGTTGGACAGACCACCCCCTTCTTGCACGGGGAAGTGACAGAGTTTGAGTTGAACTTGTTGGCTGTTAGTGATTGTAGCAAATGGCAGGTACCAAACTCAGCCGTCGTAAGCACAGGGAGGCCCTTGTAAAATTGGATTTATGGGATGAGGCATGTTCTGCAAGGTCAACGTGCCCAGTTCCCAGTCAGGCATGGAGTCATTCTTCTTTTGTAACTGTGTGTACCTGACATGTCAAAAGAAAAAAAAGTTGGTTTTAGGCATGGTGTTAGCACTGGAATCTGTTGGGAAGTTTTGCTGTTTCCAGCGTGCTGTACTGTGATTCAGATGTGTCCTCTTTTCCAGGGTGTTGCAAATTGGGTTAAAGCCAGTTTTGAGTTACCCTTTGGAACTGTTTTTAGTCCAACTGCAGAATGTAAACATCAGCAATGGCCTCCTGGATTCTAATGCCAACACGAATGAATTTTTCTAATTTGTAATATCACTGTAGCTGCTCAGTGCTGACATGTGTGTTGTGGCTATAAACCTGCTTTTTTATTGCTGTAGGTGCATAAAGCACCAGTACAAATAGCTGCTCTGTAGCTCCTCTGAAAGATTGGAAACCTGAAAATACTGCAGTACATTCTGTATCCAGAAGATGGTATTGCACAGCTGGAGCTCCTGTCCTGCACTGAAGAGTTTCCCCTTACCCCATTAATGATTAGCACTGAAAAAAGGGTAAGGGCAATGTTGCAAAAAGACAAATAACGAGTGAACTCACAAAGTTTGTTTTTATGTTTTAGTGCTGCGTACACTAGCTTAACCAAAGTTTAGTGGTGGCATTCTGATAACTCCCTTTGCTGTGGGTTCTCAATCCTGTGATGTGCAATACAAAAAACTTGTGTGAGAGCTTTTCTGTGCTCGGCTGGCTGGGCCCGCTCAGTCCCGGCTTGTTTGCACGCGCACCGACAGCGTGTGTGTGCACATTGTCACACGCATCCACCTTCTCTCTTTTACTTTGTGTTGTCACTTCAGCAATTCATAGCAGGGTTAAACTGTTTGGAATACCACCTGCACTTTGGATCTCCGTCCATGTTTGGAAAGTGTCTAAAGGTCAAACTTGCATTCTTTGCTGTGAAACCAGCTGAGGTGAATGGCATTCACTTAGGTATTTTCTTCTAAGGATTTCCATTCCTGGTGTTTAAAGCAGGTTATGGTAGGGTGGAGTGGTGAGCTTCCCTTCTGTCTATTTTACCCTTTGTTCCAGCTGGCTTGTCAGAAAGAAAATGGAAACTGCTTCGTACAGCTTATTCTTAGTCCTTTGACTCAGCTCTTTGGATTTTTCAGTCACCATCACCACTCCTGGGGGTATCTGAAAGAACTCTAAAGGTTCCCAGTCCCCCGGCTTATTCTGAAAGTGCAATTTGTGCTCTTTGCTGCTGGGGAGGAACCTCCCTGCTCTCCACAGGTTGTGGGAACCAGTAGTTAAAGGTTGAGAACCAGTAGTTAAAGGTTGTGTGTCGGTTTGGCCAGTTTCTTCTGGTTCTGCATTCTGTTGCACTGAAGCTCACAGTTTTTGTAGCGTATGTTACTGTGTCTCACTGGTTAAAACGAACTTAAAGCACTGTTCTGTAGCTGTGAATGCCCAACAGTATCCTTGGTGTAATACTTACTCCTTTTTATGTGGCAACAAATGCTTCTTGGCAGAGCACCACTGTGTCCTAGTTAGTTAATCTGTGCGTAAGAGCGGGACACTCAGGAATCTTGGCATGTGTTCTAACTGCAAATCCTGGTTTGATCTGTAATCCATACTGGTTACGAGCGGTTTTCTTCCTTTTTGTTTAAAGATGCTCTGACTTGTTTTCTGACAAATGATAGCAGCTTCCTAAACGCAGGAGTGAAGCAGCAGAGACCGCTTGTTCATTTAGCAGATAAGGATATGGAGAGAATTTACACATTCTGTATTTCAGCTTTGTTTAGGCCGTAGTTCTGCAAGCACAGCGTGATCAAAAATGTCTTTATCTCACTGCATGCTGAATACCCAGTTCCAGTTCGGGGCTACTCAGGGAGAGATTTCCAGCTGCAGTAGAGCTACATGCCTTGACTAAGCCTGGTGATGTTGCACTCAAATGAGCTGAGGATCTGGCCCTTAACTGTTCAACAGCGTGAATGTATTCAACGTTTTCCTTTGTTTCCAGCATTAATGCTGCCCTGTTTACTGTGCTGTTTACTCTTATTGCTGTATGCAATTCATTTGTTGCATTGCTTCATTTGCTACTTGTTT
The DNA here is from genome assembly GCA_033459285.1 of Clamator glandarius. Lineage (NCBI taxonomy): Eukaryota > Metazoa > Chordata > Aves > Cuculiformes > Cuculidae > Clamator > Clamator glandarius. Next base: position 1,514,325 of record JAUNZM010000326.1, on the reverse strand, counting down.
CTAGATTTCAGCATAAATATCATTTGCTTTTTAATAATAATAAGGGGGAATTTACATTCTGACTTTGTGTTCTGTGTCTTCAGCGTTTACAGCCCTCACAAGCCACTTTGCTACCAACTCTTTTAGTCCTTTGCGCACCGACAGCCATCTTCTCTTTCTAGGGTTTTTATAGTTAAACAGAATGGATCTTTATTTTTGTAGCTTGTAACTTCAGTATGTATAGCAGTTATTTCTATTTAGTAATTAGTAATCAGAATACTGTACAAATGTTACTCTTAAGAGCTGTAACTTTAAGTTGGTAATAACTACTTACAAGAAAATACCAGCATGTTAAGTTTAAAAAAAATGATATTTAGCTTGAATACTGTGATGCTGTGGCTCATGACTTATATTGAATGTGTTTGTGCATATATTCTGAAATTGCACTAAATAGGTTAAATGAGCTTAAAACACAAATATAGATTAAAAAGTAGAATTCATAACACCTTTACATTTGTTTTTTCAGCCGAGAGAAGTGACGTTTGGGGTTTTGGGTTTCCCTCAGAACAGTTGGGAAGGAGCTGTCTGTGCTCCTGACGGAACTGTTCCCTTAATGGGGTAGTTTTGGATAGGTATTTAGCACCCAGCCGTGAGCAAAAGCCATCCGCACCATTCCTGCCTCTCGGAAAACAAACACTCAGAGCAAACCTGGCCGCTCACAGCTGTAAAGTGAATGAGATCTCACTTGCAAGCAAGTAGCCAGCCAGTAATATTGAACCTCCCAAACAGATGTTTACAGTCAAAATGTGTTAGTTTGCTATTTTTTTTCTGGACATCAAATGATGTTTTCAAATCTGAAATTACTTTTTGTTTTAAAAGAAGGCTGGAATGAGGAGAAGGGGGTATTGCAGTAAACCTCTTAGCCATAAAACAGAGAAGTGTGTCCCTGGCTGCATAGGCACAGGAGGTGTGATTATGGAGCATCTCATGAAAGCCTCTACTTTGTTTTTGTTGCAAAAGCCACCTTCTTTGGCTTTATCCACTGTTTCTGAGGCGGGTGATGACACCATCACCCTGTGACTGTGCATTTGTGTGGATCATGACGTGTCGGTGATGTGCGGTGCTTGAGTACTTGGGCTGAGTTCTGTCTGTAAGGGGTTGTGGCTTCACTGCTGTCACGGAATCCTCGGTTCTGTGGGTGCTCCACAGGGACACGCAAGGGCACTTATGTCTTCTGTGAGTTCCCAGAAGGTTCTTGAGAAACGTCTCCTCCACATTCTTCATAGAAATTTGTAAATACAGATTTTTCACAGCACTGGCCCTGTTACTGAATTTCCTAATGCATCTTTTTGTTGTCTTGTTGTTTGTACTGTATTTCTCTGTAGATTAAAGCGTGTGGATTAAAGTGTTTAAACTCAGTTTTTCCTGTTCCTCACTGTGCATAAAAGCAAATGTGAGTTTTCAGCTCTGTAACACTCTCGTGATGAGGATAACTGCCTGGCTTTGGAGGGATGCAGTATGGTCAGCCTGGTGGTTTTGAGACCAGCGGTATGTGGGGAGCACAGCGTCTGTGCTTCTGCCCACGATCCCTGCTGCAAAGTCCAAGCATTTTGAACTTCAGACATGTAGAAAACAAAATCTAGACAACATGGCAATGTTGAAACTAATTCTGTCTGGTAACCCATAAGGATGTCTTGGCAGCTGCTTTCCTGCTTCTGGTCCATCCTGCTCCTCGAGGTTTTGTCCTGAGAAGAAGCTGAATTTGTACCACTTCATGGATGTGTTGGAAAAGCTCAGCCTTCACTGGTAAGTTGAAGTATCCAGATTTTTCACCGATGTCAGTGATTTGGGATCTTAGAACGGTTTGTGATGCACACTATTTAGTCAAAGGGCCTACAGATCCCTTACCTGTAAAGAGCAATTTCCAAACAGGAGTTTTAATGGGAAGTGTTTGGTGTTCTGTGGTGTTAATATAAACTGGAAGCTGAGCACAAGCATTTTTCTTTCTCCAGTCAATGACTATGGTTTTGCTTACCTGAAAAGGCCTTTGGTTTAGTTTACTGGATAAGGATGTTCTTCTTCTTGGCTAGGATTCAGGGTTACTGGTAAAACATCTCTCTAGGAGGTAGTTCAGGTCAGCATTTGACAGTCCAGAGGATGCCACAGCTTATGCAGTTCTCCTTTTCTTTCTTCCCCAGCTCTCAGATAGCTCTGAGAGTTATGCTGTAGAAGACCTGTTATTTGTACATTATAGCATCTTTATATCTGCCTTCCTTACTGCTTGTTCCAAATCTGAGCGCAGAACAAAACATTCAGAGTTAGGGTTTATTGTGATCATTTATTGAATTCGTACACTACAATTTATTCACTTTGCAGCTGCAGAGATCAACAACATTTAGCTTCTAATATGGTCACAGGCACAGTCAAAACAGATGGCATAAAATCTGTCTGTCGCCCTGACAAGGATGTCTAGCTGACACATCTGTGTGTAATAACAAATAGCATACGTACTGAAATGCATGGCTGATAGATCAGTACAGGTTTATAATTACATAAATATTTCTTCTTCTAACTGCAGTGTTTCACTGATGTGTAAATTAAATCTTTTCTTCAATGAAATACAGATTAGTGTATTTTAAGTGGGTGATTCTCCATTTGCTCAATGGTATGTTAATATGCAAATCACACCACATCCTCATGGCCTTATTAACACTAGAATTAGATCTTTTCTTGATTGGATAACTTGAGTTATCTATAGTATTGAGAAGTATAGTCAAAATACATGCTTGTAGCTAGACTTTGTTTAAAACCAGTAAAGCTTTGATAGTTACTGGCCAAGTAAAAACACGTGAGTTGTATTCAAGAGCTTTTGACCCATTATTTGTCATGCTGTAACTAATACTTTTTTCTAATGTTATATGACCCTAATGATTATATATAAAATAAATCTGAAGCTAACCAAAGTAAGAGTTTTCAGAATCACAGCAATTGAGTTATGTTTCTCATTACGCTCCCAATTAACAGAACCTAATTTCTAGTCATTTATAGCACAAAGGTAAATAAACAAAAAAAGAGATCAGGAAAACAGCAGAAGGCTTGTTTCGCTGCTTGTGCTAATCCTGAACACCTTGTGTTATATGTCATTGGTCATACACCAAAGTCCCATTTAAAGAATCCCCCCTTGTCCAACGTGGTAGAATAAAAGCTCTTCCTTTGCTCGAGTGTCACTCCAGACTATGGCTGAAGCAGCCCATGGACTTGGAGGTTAATATTGACACCCCTTTAAAGTCAAAGAGCAACAGAAATTGTGGACTTCCTCCACCGCACAGACCACCAGAGCACTTTTCCCCCCATCTGCGAAGGGATGGAGCACTCCTACCCTCCTGCTCAGGGGAAGCCCTGGGGCGCAGCCAGGCAGCTGAAGGGACAGCATTTCCCCAAGGAAACTGTTCTTGTGCCTCACTGCTGAAGTGCAGAAAGTTAGTTCTCCGTTCATTTTTGGCTCCTAGCAGGACACACATCCTCCTTCTCCTCCTTTTGAAGTGTCCTGCTTAGTTTGATTCTTTCAGTGCTGACTGCTTTGGAAAGCTGAGACCTGTGAGACTGCTCCAGAGACAGCTGTGGCAGTTTTAGGTCCCCCATAATCCTATATCCTATTCTGGCCAAAGAAATGGAAGCCTCTTCTCAGACTTACAGAATCACAGAATTGTTTAGGTTGGAAAAGACCTTTAAGATCATCAAGTCCAACCATAAACCTGAAACTGTCAAGTCTGCCACTAAATCTTGTCCCTAGTACTAAGAGTTAATAAACTCAGTAAAAATAATAGACACCAAGCCTGAATTCCCAGGAGTCTCTCTTTAAAGCACTTTGGCTAATGTGAAATGCAGTCAGGGGTCCTTCAGAGCCTTCTAATGTTTCCTTTCCAAACCGCCAGCAGTGGCTTTGTGTTCTATTTCACCAAATGCTAAAAGGAGGAGTTTGCCAAATCAAAGTCCAAGGAGTCTCTCACGTGAGCTTCCCTGCTCTTCATGGGCTACTACATGAAATAACAGCAAGGATTCAGGTCCAGAGGCATCAAGATACAGGCCCAACAAGTATGGGATCCAAATATCTTGATAGCTTACTGATCCTTTTAAAGAAATGCAGAGGTACAGATTCCTCTGTACACAGTGAGGACTTCCAAAGACATACCACAACCCAAAAGCAAAGAACACCAGGAGAATTAAATATCCATCCCAGTGGGAGTGGACATGTATTCTTTGTTCCAATTCTTTGTGTTTCAGAAGACTCACCTATCTGCAAGCAGGCTTCAGGGAGGAAGCAGCATTTTCTACAACCTGTACACATTCTTGAGACTCTTTGACTTAAAGAGTCCAAATAACAGGGAGAAAATCCAGTTTCTACCACCTGAACAGCCAAATCTATACAAGCAGAGAATATTCCACTACACAAAGAGGAAAAGCTTTACGATAGCAGACCCTGCTTTAAGTGAACAGCGCATTTCTGCTCCCTCTGCAAGCTAAAAATGCACTTTCTGAACTCATAGAATGGTTTGGGTTGGAATGGACCTTAAAGATCTTCCAGCTCCAACCCCCCCATCATAGGCAGGGGTATCTCCCACTGGATCAGGTTGCTCATAGCTTCATCCAACCTGGCCTTGAACACCTCCAGGGATGCGGCAACTTGTCAGCACAGGAAGAAAACACCATTGAAGAGCTTTCAGTGTGAAGATGTAAAGCATATTCTGGGTCAGAACATGAGACAGAATGCTTCATCCCACAAACCATTAGAGGACGGACACTACTGCTCTGTGGGATGTCTTCCTGGAGACTGGCATATTCCCCATTGCCGAGTCAATGTCAGTTATTTCCTGGTGATTCTCACACCATTTCTTCTCCATCAGTTCCAGCTGCCTCTGCATTTCCATTCCGATGAGATTTGTCATACTGGCTTTTATAACAGCGTCATATGACCTGAACTTACTGATTTTAGTAGTTCATTCTGTACCGTCTCAAGGAGTCGTACACTGAGAACACATATTACAAATCCTAACTACAGGCAGCAGGATGTATAAAGAAAAAGGCAACACTGAGACCATACCTCAAAGCCTGGAACCTGCATTTTTCAAGGAATTCTTTGTTTCTTTCTCAAAGGGTTTATTGCTCCCTGTGAAAATGAATTCTGAGGATCCTTTACAGCAAACCATAGCAGCTACTGAAGGCATTTAACAGTGGTTTGTATCATAACTTTGCAATCAGGAGGACAATCATGGTTCTCCAAAAACCTTTCAGAGTAGTTTTTACTATTATCATTGTTTTACTAAATCACTGACTAAAGCCTTTAGCAATTCAAACCAAAGAATCAGTTTTCCTGAACTGCTTGAAAGAGCTAATAATTTTTGTCTCAAACAATCTTTGAGATTTCTTAGACTAACACATACAAAGAGTTGCTGCTGGACTAATTATCTGAATATAAGTACTTAGGTAAGTTAAGATACAAGGCCTTACTGGTTCAGTGGGCAGAGAGAGAGAACAGTGCCACTGGAGAATAACCAGAAGGCAGGGTACAAGGCTTCAGTAAAGTGGGTTTTGAATTTATAGATCAAGTTATGCTTCTCCCCAACAGCCATGAAAATCACAAAGCCTCCCTCACAGTGGAGCAGCACGCCTATCCTGGTAGCCTTCACACTGGGTAAGCACTTTTCAACATCATTGTGCCAGGAGGATATTTTGGAATTAAACCACTCGATGCACCAAGAGCTGCTGTTCCTGCCCAGGCGGCTCTCCGGGCCCTGCCGGGCCATGCTGCCGTAGCAGATGCCAATGCCGCAGAAGTTGTTCTGTTGCAGTTCCACTTCCCAGTAGTGGATGCCTCTCTTGAAGTACTGGAAGCCCAGCACTTGGAAGCAGTCGGTGAAGCGCTGAGGGTGGGGGTTATAATTCATGGGGGCGTCCGAGACAGACATCCTGGTGTATCTCTCGGACAGAAGCACTTTGTTATGAGCAGTGTTGTAATCCAGCGTGACGTTAGCAGCATCTACAATGACACGAATCGTTTGAAGGCACTGAAGAGCAAAGCACTTTTATTTACACTGTCCTATCTAGGTGCTTGTTCCTGTGCGCGTCTACCTCCCTGCTCCGCTCTCCTCCCCAGGGAGGCAGTTCGGAGGCCGCAGTAAGAGTTGCTGGGTTCGACGGCAGCTCTGTGTTACGCAGCAGGCTAAGGGCAAGCTTCCTTCCTTCCTGCATCCCCACGGGATCCCTTCAGCACCCAAATATGTGCTGGCAGGAGGGGACTGCTGATCTGGCTGCAAAAGTGATACCTTATTGTACAGCATCTCTTAGAGCATCTTAAGCAAGCCAGCGTGGGCTCACATAAAACCCTGCATTTCATAACAAAGAAAAATCCACTCAATTACATCACATTTCCAGGCTACCCCAATGCAATCATTCTGGGGGAAACCAAAGCCATTAACAAGAAAACTTCATTTGCCTTCGTAAAGATACAAGAACTCCAAAAATACATTTGATTCATCTGGCAAAAGAACCACTTGAAAACTTCCTGCTCCTTTCTCCTCCAAAATCTTCCTTCATTGGATAACCTACTGAGCTAACTAAACCCCTGCAAAGGTATTTTTGCCCAGTAACTACAAAGGGCACCTAACACCAGTGCAAGAAGAGCAGAAAGTTCATCTTTACATAGTGGAATATTGTGTGTCTTACACTGCAAGAGCTCCTCTCTGGATTTCTTCAGAAAGCTCTCAATAAGCTCTTTAGTCGCAGCGGCAGTTGCAGCGTTTTGTGGTCCCGTGGTTGGTGCTGTGTAGACAGAAAAAAAAAAAACCCTAAATAAACCAGTTTAGCCAATTGGGAAGAAACCCTGCACGCTTAACACCATCACAGACAAACTCAGGTTGGAGCAGACCTCTAGTGGCAACCTTGTTTAGCCTCCTGCTCCACACGGGGTTAACTTCAAACTCAGCTCAGGTTGCTAGATGTCTTTGTCAAGTTTGGAAAATTCCCCGTTGTCTCTGGGCAACCTCCTTCAGTGCCTGATGGCTCGGGCTGTGACTACTGAGGGCCTTCTCGGGGCAAGAGCTGACACCAGCTCTAGTGACCAACACATACATTGTAAAAGCAGTCAATGAAAGTTACCACGATGAAAGTTTGGACTCACCAGCTTTACTGGTTTTCTTTTTCTCCTCTGGAGGGGGAAAAAAAAAAAGAGGAATTGTGAGTTCTACTGAGATCAAAAAGCCACCAATAGACTGTGGTGGCTGTAACACTGTTATCATGGCTCTTCTGAAGCTGCAGCAGAAGATAAAGCTGACAGTCCAGCATGTCCAAGCCATGTGTACATACACCCATGCTTGAAAGCCACACATGAAGCACAATGTACTATTTGTTTCCTTATAAGCCTGGAAGAGCTTCATCTGTACTTCAGGATGTGAGGGCAAGTGAAAATAAGCCTGTGTCTGTGAGGCACAGACTGTTCCTTTTCTTTTTACAAGAGACCATCTAGTGCAAGCAACAGAAGCTCCAAGTTGATTCAACTCAGCAATCCACAACAGACCCCACTGAATGCCTCACACCCAGGACTTGTAAATGAAAAGGACCATGTGTCAAGAACTCAGTGGAAGTTAATCCAAGCGTTTAAGAAACTTCTTTTGTTTCCAGGAGAGGGTATTGTAGATCTTGAAGGCTAGAATGCTGCATTAACACCAGTATGACCTGCTGCAAAGCCTCCATCACCCCAGCCTTAGACCACGCGTGATTTATGGCCAGCAAAACATCTGAGCAAGGTTGCTGTTCATCACCACTTACTGGGGTTTGCCACCGCCGGCGAAGCCGCTTGAGTCTGGTGATGGGTTTTCTCTTTGTGGGGATGATCTTGTGAGAGGAGGAAGAAGAAAAACAGAATGTGAACAGCTCATAAGCAGGATTCGGTACGTACAAATCCATCAAACAAGCCAGCAGATGGTTAGTGTAAGTGAAGAAAGGGGAGGGTGGGGAGGCTCGGCTCTGCTTCACTGCCTGCACGGGCAGCCCTACAGGCGCACGCTGAGGTGAACACACCACAGTCCATCGCTGAAGAGCCCCAAACACCCTCCCCTCCCCACTCCAAAGTGCTCACTATGGATAATCAAACAGCTCTTGGGTAACTGCTTGAAGTCTTAGTTAATGGTAAAAGCACAGTTAGGAGAGGATGATGCTCTTTAGTACTTACGTGGTTCTGGAGGCTTTTTCCCACCAGGTTTGCTTGGAAAAGCTGCGGACGGGGGCTTAGTTTTCACCAGTGTTAGTTTTGCTGCAATGGCAATATTTTACATTACAGTTTGATTACCAGAAACAGTAATGCATGAGCAAGGACATTTTTTAATCTTATTTTTTAGTCACGTGAGCAGAATTTAAGTCATGGAAACTGAATAGAAGACATCTGTACCCGAGTCCAAAAGATACTTCTGTTTAACTCGGTAAGCAGAGTTTTGTTTTGCACCATTTACACAATCAGCACCTTTACAGCTGGGTAACTATAGTCCTATCCCTCTAAAGTGTTTTATGTCTTTGTTCTAATTCCCATCCTAAACTGTATCCAACCCTACTATGTAATAAAAACCTAAATTACTGTAAGGAATAATGGCTGAGCTGTGCCAGAAGGGTACAGCATCACAAATACTCATTGACTTATCTGAAGTATAGATGAAATAAAGAGACACAGGCACAGTTTTTCTCCTCGTTCAACCCAAACTGTAGCATTTGTGTTGGGAAATGGATGAACCCAGAAGCTGCAAGACAGTTTATCATAACCAGCTGTATTTGCTACACTATTTTGTTTTCAATATTAGGACTAGAGGGAGAAGACACCTCATTCAAACTCAAAGCCAAGGCAGAAAATGCTAGTTCTTCCAGTGATACGGTACCTTCTGCACATTTCTCCTTAAACTGAGTCACTGAAACTCTCACAGTCTCTTTAAGGTTAATGGCAGACAGAAAAGCAGAATGTATCAAGTTTTGGTCCATTTCATTTACAGGGACAAAAGCCTCTCTTACTGATGTTTGCTGCAGTGCTGCTGCTCTCTGAAATGAGAAATAGAAGACCTTATGCAGAGCACATTGTGTAGCAGACAGAAAAAATACAACCAAGTTACTTTAAATGAGGTGGGGTTTGTGCATTCATCTCAAATTCAAAGGAGCAAAGGCTACAGTCAGACACAACCCGTGGCAAAATTAGAGCAGCAACCCATATGGATTAATTCTCAACTGACATCTGAAGCGGTGAGAACGATCTAATAGATAGTGTCACAGCAGGGAGCTGCAGCACCTCGTGGAAGTGGATTCCCTCCCTCTCTGGCCCCTCCACTTGCAGCAAAGGCTCCACTGGGGGAGGTACCAGACACCGCTTCATCTCAGCCCTCTTCCATTGATACTGGTGTACTTTTCAGCACATCCTTTTATAGCAGGTTCTTGCACACAACTGCATCATTATTGCACTGAAAGCATCTGGAAAGCAGGAATACCACAGCGGGCTTTGTGTTTCTAGAATGCAGAACTGCAAAGAATTACATTCATATTTCAAGGCCACGTTACCTTCAAAAACAGGACATCATCAGCTTCAGTCAGTGCCGTCTCAATCTGATCTCTGAGAGACTGTATTTCGTTCTTCTTACTTCCCAGAACAGTGTAGATATAATCAAACCTATTGCAAACTCTCTTTTCTTCATCGGTGATTACTTTTAAGGCTTGATTTTCTTTTTCTTCAATTAAAACTTTAATTTCTGAAAACTCATTTCTGATCAACTCTTTCTTTTTGGAAGCTGTCTCCTGCAATCGACAAGAGCAGACAGACACTGTTTTCAAAAGAGCAGTTTACAGACAAAGTACTGCTAACTGCTACTAGAAATAAACCCCAAGCCTTTGAGAAACACATAGGCTTCAATTCCTTGAAACAGGCAATAAAAAAACTGATGTATTTCTGCGTAGTTTGGAAAGAAAACTCATCTGCTCTCAAGAAATCAGGCCAGTTGTCAGCGCCCAGACCCCCGGGGCTGCGCCAGCCAGCAGTTTCCAACACTGGGATGAGGCTGTGCCACTGCGAGCCTGGACACCACACACCCGCTGGCACAGCTGGAGCTGGTTCTGTCTTTGCCATGCGGCATCCCTGGGTAATACAAAGTAATTCCTAATTCTCTGAGAGATGTTCCAGAGGAGCACAGAAGCTCTATCCGGGGGGGTGGTTCAGTTTCTTCATCTCTACCACTCAGTTCAGAAAGGATGGTACAAGCGAGACGTACTCGATCCAACCGTCAGCACAAATGGCAACTGGGAACATCAGCTAAGAGCAAGGATTAGTTGTGGTAACCTATAGGGAAGAGACACCCAGCTTTCTGCACTGGTGCAGACATTGCAGCTCATTAATCCTTCAGCTTAAGCTGCACAGACACACGCTTTCTGCGCAACAGAGAAGAGTAAGTTTGAGCCCTGTTACAGGTTGAGTGGTGTCAGCACATGCAGGTATAAAGTCCTTGCACAGGGGTGGGGTTACTCCCATCTCCCACAGAGCTGCCTGGCTCTACCGAAAAGCCTCTTTTCTGTTCCTTCCCAATATTTTCTCCTGCTAATGCGATCTCAATACTACAGCAACTATCCCAGGAGTAAAAGCGGCCAGCGTGCACCAAGCAACCTGACAGCATTTTGGAGAGTTACCCACTTACAGCAGCTTGGCTTTGGCTTGTTTTCACAGTGTTCATCGATCGAGCAACTCTCTCACCCTGATTATGCAGCTCCACCAGCTTCTTCTTCAGCGCCGACTGCAACAGAAGAGATCAGAAAGCATTTCAGAGAAGGAGCTGCCATGTCCTCTCAGTCAGGTCATGCTTACTAGGGTAAGAATCAATCGTATTTACAGAAAGTTTTAAATAATCATTGTAAGCATTTTGCACCATCCAGTTACAACCAACTTCTTCAGCTTTTCAGGATGTAGAAATCCTGTCCTGCATGCGTGACTCAGAGCCAGCACCCTCCCTGCAGCTCTACCACTCCCAACAGCAAGATACATGCTGCTGACCACTCTTTCGATAAGGACCGAGGGCTTTCATCAGCACAGCAGTTCCCAGTCCGAGTAATAAAACTTATGGTAGCTCTCAGGCTGGACTTTGGGCATTAACTTAATGTTCACCTCTCTCGTTGTAAATAAGAATTCTATTGCTCAGCTGCGGATTACCTGTGCCTATAGTTCAAGATGCTGCTGTGCTAAATCAGGGAGGACTCCTGAGGGTAAGCAGCATACACACTCGCTGAACAGATAAAAGAGTTTGGCCACCTAAACTTTTCAAAGGGTGCTGCACTCACCTACACTGTGATTTTTCAGCTGTGCTGTATCTTAATACAATGGTCAGGATTCCCTCCTTTCCCCTCCGTGAAGGGCCTGCTCCTGGCTTTTCTTTACATGCTAGAGATCTCCCTAGTCTACTTTTACGCTTCTTTGCTTCACAAGAACGTACACAAAGCCCTGTCTCCAGTCCCTTGGTCAGCCAGCAGTAGGGCCACACAGCGAATCCCAAACCCCGTGCAGGGAGCAGCAGAGGGGGCTCAGAACCGAGGGTGGCACCTGCAGAGCTGGGAGGCCCTGCCAGTCGGAGAATCATAGAACAATTTGGGGCTGAGAGGGATCTTTAAGACTATCTGGATCCACCCCCTCTGCCCTGGGTAGGGACACCTCCCACTGGCTCAGGGGCTCCAAGCCCCATCCAGCCTGGCCTTGAACCCCTCCAGGGATGGGGCGGCCACCCCTGCTCTGGGCAGCCTGGGCCAGGGCCTCTCACCCCTCCCAGGAGGGCACTTCTCCTTAATATCTAATTAAAATTTCCCCTCTTTCAGCTGAAAACCATTCCCCTTCGTCCTCTCCCTGCACTCCCTGATCAAGAGCCCCACCCCAGCCTTCCTGGAGCCTCTTTCAATCCTGGAAGCTGCTCCAAGATCTCTCTGGCCCCTTCTCCAGGCTGAACAACCCCAACTCCCAGCCGGAGCGATGGCCCCTGCGAGTGACCGTCAGTCCAGCACAAGTCAGCAACTGCCGGGCTCTCCGAGCACCATCTTGGAATGGAGGAAAAGGCAAGGAATTACTGTGAAGACGTGGGCGGAGGGGGAGCAGATAACAGCTTGCCAAGACCAAACCTGAGATTCACAGTCGGGCCTCCTCCTCAGCCCTTCACTGCACTGACCCCAGGGCCCCACCAGCTCCAGGAGAGCACAGGGGAGCCCTAGGAGCTCCGGGAAAGACGCTCCGGCCTTGGTGGGACGGAAGCAGAGCCCCGAGGAGCTCCAGGGAGGCTGCTCCTGCCTCAGAGGAGAACAAGGGAGCTCTGGGGTGACCCTGGGAAGGCGCTGCTGGGGCACAGGGGAGCTCCCCTGGGGGGGTGCTTGAGTTGGGGTGCCCCTGGGAAGGCACCCCAGCCCCATGGAGCGGGGGGGAGGGCGCTTTAGCCCCGGGGGAGCTCCGGGATGCCCCTGGAAAGGCTCCACAGTCCCCGGGGAGCCCCGGGATTCTCACAGGGAGCTCCTGGGAGTTCAGGATGCCCCTGGGAGGGGGGCACTGCTGGGGCACAGGGAGCTCTCTTGGGAGACAGAGGGGTGTGCTTGAGCCCTCGGGCCCTCCCGGGAGGGTGCTTGAGCCCCGGGAGGGCCCCCCGGCCCCGGGGGAGCAGCGGGGAGCCCCGGGATGCCCCCGGGAGGGCTCCCCGGCCCCGGGGGAGCAGCGGGGAGCCCCGGGATGCCCCCGGGAGGGCTCCCCGGCCCCGGTCGGCGCTCGCCCCGCCGCTCACCTCGGCGCTGGCTTTGGCGTCCTGCAGGGGGCTGATGTGACACTGCTTGTGGCCGAGGAGGCAGAGGGAGCAGATGCTGCTGGCGTGCTGCCGGCAGAAGAACTCGAAGAGCTTGCTGTGCTGCGGGCACCTCCTGCGGTGCAGGTGGCGCAGGGGCGGCCGCAGCTGGTGGCCGCGGAACGCGGGGCTGTCGCGGTGCGGCCGCAGGTGCTCGGGGCAGAAGGAGGCGGTGCAGGTCAGGCAGGTCTGCGCGGCCGGTGCCCGCATGCAGCTGTCGCACCAGACGGGAGCCTCGTCCGCCTCCTCATCCTCCTCCTCGCCTTCCTCCTCCTCCTCCTCCTTCTCCTCCTGGCCCGCAGCCCCGGAGCTGCCCTGCAGCTGCTCCACCACCCGGCACAGCACCGTGTTCTTCTGCAGCTGCGGGCGGCTCGGGAAGGTCGCTCGGCACTGCGGGCAGCTCAGGTTCTCGGCCAGCCCGGCCCAGGAGAGCTCCAGGCAGGTGGAGCAGAAGTTGTGGCCGCAGGGCACCGTCACGGGGCTGCTGAAGAGGCAGAGGCAGATGGAGCAGGTCAGCTCCTCCTCCAGCGAGGACATGCCGGGCTCCGACAGGACCCGGCCGAGCGCTGCCATCGTCCCCGGCTGCTCCCAGCTCCAGAATCGAAACTGGGGGCGGGGCTTTCCGGGAATCGATACACCCTGTCCCCGCCTCGGGACTGGGACTGGGCCCGGACCGGCCCCGGGGGCGGGGAGAGAGCGCCGGGACAGCCTGCTGCCTTCCTCCCTTCCATCCTCTCCCTCCTCCCCGTTTCCTTCCATCCTTTCCCTCCTGTTTCCTTCCATCCTTTCCCCCCCCCCCCCCCCCCCAGGTTCCTTCCATCCTTTTCCCTCTCCCCAAGAGGACCAGGACCCCCGTTTTCCTTCCTCCCCCGGGATAGGGAGAGCTAGGGTGAGGATGGTAGAATTGTTTGGTTGGAAACCAACTTTGAGGTCATGGAGTTTAATTGTAGCTTCTCCACTGCTGAACCAACATGAGAAGGAGATGGAACTGTTGGAATGGGTCCTGAGGAGGCTACAGAGATGATCAGAGGGATGATGGGCGAGCTGTCTGCTCTGAGGACAGGCTGGGAGAGTTGGGGTTGTTCAGCCTGGAGAGGAGAAGGCTCTAGGGAGACCTGCCCTGGAACCCCTTCACCCCTGGGCCACTATTGCAGTGGCCACAGAGCCGCTTGCCCTGAGTTGGGAAAGGGATGCTCCGGGTGCCTTCTCTTCCCTGGGACTGTGGGTGAATCCAGAGGTGAAGGTGGCTTGGGACTGGAGGTCCCAGGCCAGGGGAAGCTGGTGGAGCATCCTCCACCTCAGCCACTGTGCCTCGGAGGTCCCAGCTCCTCTGCTGCTACGTGATGTTTCCAAACCAAACGCAAGACCTTTCAATACTTAGTGGGCTGATAAGAAAGGTAGGGTAAGACTTTTTTAGTAGGGCCTGTAGCAATAAGACAAGGGGTGATGGTCTTAAACTAAAAGAGAAGTTTAAACTAGATACTAGGAAGAAATTTTATTTGCTGAGGGTGGTGAAACCGTGGCACGGGTTGTGTCTGTTAGCAGAGATGTGACCAAAGAGCAGCTGTTAACGCTGATATTTGTTATTATCCTATAGGTGAATAAAGCAGCTCTTCAGGGGCTTGTCTGGACCAAGCCACCATCATCTTCCAAAGGCTCAGCACCGTCGCTGTGATTGCTGCAGCACTCGTCTCGTATCCACCGATGCAGACAAAGGTAAATATATATCAAATATTTACATCTACATCCTGACAATGGTAGCTTTTTCTTCTGGAGCAGAACATGGGATGTTTAGAAGCTTTCCATTGTTGGAGGGCCCTTTAAAACTACCTGGAAGGAGGCTGTAGTGAGGTGGGTGCTGGTCTCTTCCCCCAGGTAACAAGTGATACAATGAGAGGAAATGGCCTCAAGTCCTGCCGGGGAGGTTTAGATTAGTTATTAAGCAAAAAGCCTTTACTGAAAGAGTGCTAAAGCATGGTCAGCAGCTGCCCAGGGCTGTGGTGGGGTTTCCATGCCTGAAGGGGTTCAAAACACACGTAGATGTTCTTCATCAAGTGTAGATGCACTTCGGGACATGGTTTAGCAGTCAGGGATGATGGACTGGATGAGCTTAGAGGTCTCTTCCAACTGTAAGAATTCTATGGAATTCTATTTTGAGTAAGCCCAACCACTCTTGCTGTCTAAAAAACTATTTAATGTTTAAAATTACTACATAATTTTACCATTCAAATGGCTACTGAAGTTATTTTCAGGCACTTTCTGTTCTGTGTTTCTTCCCTGCGTAGCACCCAGCCCTGCCCCAGGTATGAGGAACACCACACGGCTCTCTCGGAAGGGGCGTGGGTGCAACAGGGCAGCAGCAGAGTCTGATTTACATTGTGCACTGAAGCATTAGTTTCACTCAAACTTGATAACAATGGGGAAACGAAACTCAAGATTTTATCTTCAAAACATCCTCTCTGGGGTATATTCGTTTTCATCATTAGCTCATCACAGCCAGAGGGACTCTGTACCCATTTAATTTACACCCAAAATGCACTGTAGGCAATGGAAAAAGAGGCAAATCCTGCTGTGAAATACTTGCATTTAGCTTTTGCCATTTCATATGAATTAACAGTTGTTTCTTTTAGAAAAATTCTATTAATCTCAACTATCTTGGCAGGGTGCTGAAGGGGCTGGAATTTTCTTTCTGCCAAGCTTGCAATAATATCCACACACAAATCAAACCATCCACTTCTCTAAAAACCAAACTGTAACACCAAATAACAGCAACAAATATAGGAGTAAAACTAATTCATGTAAGCGATTCCTTCAGAAACAAGACATTTTAAAAGGGATAACACAGAAGTGCACAGGATTTTAAGGTAATCATGCACTAGTCAGAGTAAATTAGCTGAGCCATGATGCAGTTTTTCAGGTGTGTGTGTATCTAGGGTGGTTTTTTTTCCCTCCATGTCTTCTGTTTAAGAGCTAGGAACTCAGGACAGGGATTATCTTAGAGGGTTAAACATGCCTAAGTGCAAGTACTACAGGGGTACAAGATCCACCAGGATGCTGATAATTAGCAGAGGTATCTCTGAAGCTCATTGCCACCACCTGGTGACCCATTTGTATCATGCTCTCATGTTGTTTTTTATTACCCTTACAGCAAACTGCCTCCATATAGCAATTATACAGCTTAATTATACCCAGACCCTTAAATAGATTTATTGACAGTACAAGGTCAGATCTTATCCTTTTGATCAAACCATTCCAGCAGCAGCAGCAGGTTACAGAAATTGTTATTAAGCTTCTATTAAGAAAAAAAACCCCAACAGATCTATATTGCAGACCTCCTATAACAAATTAAGAATTCCTGTGTTACAGAAAAAGACATACTAAGAAAAAAATGTTTCTTTTCTTCCTTTGGGCATAGTTCCATTTTAAAAACCATTTATTAAAAACAACCACCAGTACAGCTGCTGTCCTCATAACTAGAAGGCAGCATTTCACAAAACAAGTCCATACAGCTATTTACATTTATTCACATCTTAGTTTGTTCCATTTTGAGTGCTGGATCCGTTAACCAGAGGCTCAACAATCAGCCTGGGCTCTATCAGCGCATCCCAATTTTCAGTTATCTGAAAATAAAATAGAGACCGTAGTTAGCACCAGCAGTAGCTACACAGGCAGATGGAATTGCTGCTACATTGTACTTTGTCTAGGCTCAAACAGCAGCACTGCTGAACACAAATCACAGATCTTCCTGTGGTTCACCGATCTTCTTCGTGACCCTCAACCTGCCTGATGTCCTGGGTGAGGAAAGATGCAGGTAAGAGCAGCAGTGCATGAAATTAATAACCTTGTAAGAACTGCAGCTCTGTCTAGACATGATGTTGTTTGTGTTATTAGCCAAAACAAAAAGTTAAACAGTCTGATGACTCTTTTTTAAATCTATTTAATTGCCTAACATCAAGTTGTTCTTATCTGGTAATCATGCACATTCTTGCTAGAAAGGAACAATTATATTTGCTTCTGTTTATTTTAACTGGATGCATTATTATAAAGAGAACCTCACTGAAATGAACAGAGTCATAAAGCAGAGCACATATCAGGTATGGGAAACTTGCAACAGGCTTCACTAGAGGACACCCACATACCCGTGTGTCCTGAGGAACCGCGTACTCGATCAGTTCTGCTCCATCTGCAGACTGGTAAACGAGATCAAATTTTCCTGGCTCTTTAGCAACTTAAAAACAAACGAACAAACAATTCCATTAACTATAAACAAAAGAGTTAGATGTTTATCATATTTAGAAAGCTAATACAAACCAGGGTTTTGGGGGTTGTGCGTTTGGATTCTTAATTGTAAACAAAAATCTGAAGTAGAACTGAATGCTAAGCCAAAATTAAGGTAATTACCTAGTATACTTTATGCATGAAATAATTAACAATATGCTGCCTAAATTTGAGAGAAATGCTCATATGATGATTGTTCATTAACACTGGCTTAAATGGCAGCTGCAGTCTGCACATTTGGTTTCAGAGATATTCAAATATTAGAATGTCTCAAATTCAGTAACCTTTTTGGGAGGGAGTGGGTAGGAGGGCGTGCATTGAGAAGGAATCAGAGGAAACTGCAAATACTCCTGAAACACGAAGTGTGCCTCAGACTAGCTGTTTTCCAAGTGATCCATGTGACAACAAGCCTTTGGTGCCTCGAGGTACATACTCTGTCCTGCCGGTGATGAAAGGATCTCGAGCTCAATCTGCTTTTTATCTGCATTCCAACTGATTATTTTCCCCTCCTTCATAAAGCAACAAGAAAAGGATCAGATAAGATGTAACTCAGCATTGTTTAACTATTCCTTATTTACAACCACTGTGGTACTTGATCACAGTTAAAATCTGCAAAGCAATCTGCAGTTACTGACATCAGTAAACTAAACTTATTGTCACAGTCTTTGTGATTTGTACTTATCCAGAAACCAAATTACTTGAAGTAACTACAAAATCTTATTTGCACTAGTTTGAGGAATTTGCCTTGACTTCAAGCAGCAGTACCCTTGAACACAGCTACATTTTTCTACTATAAAAAAAAAATCTGCATCTTTTGTCATCTCTAAAATATTAATGATCATTAATAATTGCTTGGGTTTTTTTCTTTTTTAAAGTAACAGCCACACCTTTCAAATTTTCAATTCATTTTGGCTTCTACAGTTTTCATTTTTACTGCTGCATGAGGAATAGCCGGCAGAGTCAAAGGAACAAGAACAAAAACACTGCACAACTCCAAAATTATTTAAGCCTCACCTATAAGAGTTTTGTGAGTGAATTAAGGGAGGAAAGAAAACCAGTACCTTATAGTCTGAAACTTCAGGACTGTAATTTTCAGTTAGTTCTAAGCGCTGTTGAAAGAAAACACAAATAACAAATTAGAACTTTCCGTGGTTCCTGAAGATGCCACCTATACTCAGACACTCTTTCCTCAGCAAAAGAGAAGTGCAAGAGCCAGGTCTCCCACTCCAGAATCCTGATGCTGATCACAGTCTCACATAGTATTCCAGAAATCATTGCTCCAAAGTTTAGAAGAGAATTTTTTGAAGAAGAATAAATAAGTAGGGTGAAGGCCACTTCTTAACTCTTGTACTTCTGGGATAATGGTCCCAGAACAACGTAAGATTAACTTCTTCAGTGTCAGCTTTTGGTTATCAGGACTATGCTATCTGCAGAATGCCCTACGAAACTTAGGGTAACCCAGATGAAACTATTTTAGCCTGCTAACATTCAGTATTTCATGAGTTCTTTACCTTAAAGGCAATTCTTTCTCCCACTTGTGGTGGAGCAGCTAGAAGAGGCAACACGCTATAGTCTCTCTTAGGGACCTCCACAGGATTCTGTGAAACAAGCAGTAAACCCATTGATTTAATTACTGTACAGAATACAATGTTTATGCTGTTTTAAGAAGTTCTGAGAAGGGCAAGGTACTTATCAGAGTGCTTTGTTTTGAAATATATAATATAGTCACTTAAATATTGTTTCATAAACACTTCCTCAGGCTGCTACACAAAGATATCGTAAATATCAGATTTACTAGGTTAAGATCAACCTTTATCCTGTCAACCTTCCGCTTTTACAAATTACCCTCATCCTATGTGGTTTTGTACAATTAGAGCTGCAAGGAAAAGGTGACCTATGACTATGTAAGTCACTCACCTGGACAAGAACAGAAGAGTTTGTTGCAGCTTCATTTAGCTGCCTCTGTTTCTGGCCTTCACTGCTGTAGTTATAGAAGAAGCCAGGGTTTGCTCCTCTCCCATGTCCTTGGCCTCTCGTCATCCCACGAAACCCCTGGCCTCTTGGTCTCCAGAAGTTATTATCTCCTGTTCCACGCCCTCTTCCGCGGCCTTGGCCGGCAAGTGGTCCTTGAGTGCTGGTTGCCAACTGTTTAGTACAGTTTCTTCCTGTGGAATTACTCAGTCCAGCATTTACTGCGGGTTTTTTAATAACAAGTGTTTCTGAATCTGAACTGTCAGACTCTGAAGAGGAGGTCTCTGCTTTGGGAGCCTTGGTGGTACTGGTTCTTACAGCTGCTGCGTTGTTTGGCAGTGACTTTTCCTTTGCAGTCCTGTCTTGTGCTATTGCCACTTTCTCATCCTCAGTACTTGAGTCAGAATCTGAACTAGAGGACTGGGATTTTTTAGCATTTTTACTAACTGCAGTCTTTGAATTTTCAGCGTTAGACTTCACAGTCACTTTATTAGAAACAGCAGTTTTCACATCAGAATTTGTAGTAGCTTGGGATTTGTCCTTTGGAAACGTTGCCACTACAGATTTATGGGAAGATTTATTTTGCTTTACATTTAAGTCACTGTTGTCACTGTCAGATGATGTGCTGGAGGAAGATGAAGATCCCATCCTCACTTTTCCAGACAGGGTTGTGACTTTTTTACCAGAATGTGGAGAAATGTTCTCATTTGCCTGTTCTAAAGCCATCTTTGCTGCAGCAGGCTTTGCCTGCTTTTCATCCTTCTTTTTTGTTGTCAGCTGTTTCTCCCTCTCTCTCTTTCTAAGCTTTTTCATTTGGTCAGCAGGGCTCTCTTCATTATCTTCTGGGGGCTTTTTTTTGCCACTAACTTCTTTTCTTTTTCTTTTCTTGTACTTTTTCTGAGAGTCCTTAATATCCACAGAGCTCTCTTCCCTACAAGAGAAATACTCGGTGTATTTATTCTTTTTCTTTTCCCTTTTGTCTTCATTTCTAGACAATTCTTCTTGCTTTTGTCTATGCCTTTTTTTGGCTTCTTTTGGTGTTGAAGAGACACTATCCTCTATCTCTTCATAATCATCTGCAACTATCTCTTCCAGTTTTACTCTGTCAAAAAAAAAAGCAAAAGCAAATGTTCAGCACAGTTAACCCCTTTCCCTTGATGGTGGCAGCCCCAGTAACACTGTCGGGCTTGTTGCGAAGCCCGTTCCCCTGATGCTGGCAGTCCAGACAAAGCTGTCTGCTGAGCTTTTAAAGGAATTAACCCCTTTCCCTTGACTTTAGCAGTTAGGCAAGGTTGCCTGTTTGAGCTTTGAAACAATGAAGCCCCTTCCCTAGATGGTGGCAGCCCCACTAGCGGTGTTGGGCTTTGAAACAGTGAAGCCTTTTCCCTCGATGTTGGCAGCCCCAGTAAAGCCGCCTGTTGGGCTTTTAAACAATTAACCTTTTTCCCCTCGATGTTTTCAGTCTAGGTAGGGTTGTTTGTTGGGCTTTTAAACAATGAAGCCCTTTCCCTCGCCGCTGGCAGCCAGGTAAGGCTGCCTGGCGAGCTCTGGAACAATGAAGCCCTTTCACCCCGGCTGCCAGCACCGAGGGAGGCTGCCTGGTGAGCTCCTGAACAATTGATCTCTTGCTGCTGGCCGGGGGGAGCTGCCTGGCGGCCTCCTGAGCAGGTTCGGGAGCACGAGGGGCTGGGGGCAGCGCTGTCCTCCCACCCTCGAGGAGATTCCCAAGCCCTGGGCTCCCTCCAGGCCCCGCTCAGGCACCGCGGGGTGGTCCCGAGGCGAACGGGAAGGGATTCCCTGGAGAAGGGGGGCCCGGCGCAGCCCGGGGAGGCCCCGTCCCGCCGCCCCCGCCGTACCGGAGCGAGTCGTTGTCCCGCACGAGGCGGGCGCTCTCGGTGGGGGGCAGCAGCGCTCCCTCCAGGTAAAGGCTGAGGCGGGCCCGGCGGCTGAAGCCAAACCGGTGCCGGATGAGGCTGACGAGGTCGGTGACGAGGCGCACCTGGCCGGGCTCCAGCAGCAGCCAGCACAGCGCGCAGCCCGGGCTGCCGGGCGGCGGGTAATCGAACTGCAGCCGCAGCCGCGCGGGGCCGCCGCCGGGCGCCGCCATCTTGGCGGGAGAGGGGGACGGCGCCGCGCGCGGGACAAAAAGGCGGCGAGCCTCGGCGGGGCGGGGCCGCGCTCACGTGACCCGAAGGGGGCGGGGTCCTGGCTCACGTGACCTCGCGGACGGGCTCCCGCTCACGTGACCGCGCGGCGGTGGCGGGAAGGGGGCAGCGCGAGCCCCTCAGGCGTGTGCGCGTGGCGGCGCCATGAGAGCGGCGGGCGCCGTGTCGGGGCTGTCGCTGCTGCTGCTCTGGGCGGTGCTGGCGGCAGGTAGGGTGCTGAGGGAGCAGGGAGGGTGTCAGCCCTGCGCTGCCCCCGCCGCGTCCCGGGCAGGCACGGAGCCGCAGCGAGGTTTCCGAGCTTCGTGGGTGGGACGCGGGGTGATACGAGGCGAAGGGGGGACTGGCAGTCGTCAGGGTAAGTGGGGGGCGTTATCGGGACCGGAGTGTATGACCTGGGTGCAGGAATTGAAGGATTAATCGCAGACTTACCGAATGGGTTGGGTTGGAAGGGACCTCACAGGCCACCCAGTCCCACCCCTGCCACGGGCAGGGACGCCTCCCATGGATCAGGGGCTCCCAGCCCCATCCAACCTGGCCTGGAACCCCTCCAGGGATGGGGCAGCCACCCCTGCTCTGGGCAACCTGGGCCAGGGACTCCTGCCCTCACCGTGAAGAAATTCTTCCCAATGTCTAATATGTCTTCCTCCTTAACAGCTAAGTTGGCAGATGACGTGAAACTGGGCTTAGCTGCTGACACTGTGGGGCAGAGAGGCCCTGTGGGGGGATCTAGAGAGCTGGATAATTGCCAATCTCATGGAGTTTAACAAGGGAAAAGGCTGAATTTTGCTGCTGGGACATGGCAAACCTGGATAGCTGTACAGACCGAGGAGTGAGAGTCAGGTTATCTCTGGATATCTGTACAGACCAGGAGGAGTGAGAGGCTGGAGAGCTGCCCTGGAGAAAGGGATCTTGGGGTTCTAGTTGACAGCAAGTTGAACGTGACTCGGTAGAGAACCCTGGGAGCCAAGAGGGCAACGGCGTCCTGGGGTGCATCCCACACAGTGTCGGCTGCTGCGTGAGGGAGGGGATTGTCCTGCTCTGCTGCTCCTGAGTTCGTCTAGAAGTGACCCTTCTGTCTACCTTGCATTTACTCTCCTTGGGAACTCTAGAATGACTTGATCTTCCCAGAAGCTCAGATCAAAGTATTGGGTCTCTGAAAGAGTTCTGGTGCCCCTGGACCTGGTGTGAGTAATCCATCCTGTCTTTTGGGGCTGTGTTTTCATCCCAGGCCTTCAAAAGACATTAAGTGTTTCCTTGATTAAAAAAAAAAATTAGCCTAGCCAATGGGCTGCCATTTTGGCAGCCACTGTAAGGTCAGGCCCTGATAAGTAAGCACTTAATTACACATTTAACTTCATTCATTGGTTATAACTCATCTAAGTGTGTGGGTGTAGGCGTAGGCAGGTTTCTTACAGTAATTCTTTTAATAGAAGCACTTCTAATTATCACACCCAAGACTGAAATATGATATTTCAGAACAAAGCCAGTGGAAAGCCCAAAGCTGAGCCTTCTTTTACCTGGCGGATTGTTATTTTGTTTCCCCCCCCAAGGCGTGGTTCTGAGACAACCCCAGGAGCCAAAGGAGCTTTGGGGATATGTGCAGGTTCGAAGTAAGGCCCACATGTTCTGGTGGCTCTACTATGCAAACAACCCAACCAAAGACTTCACAGAACTACCGCTCATCTTGTGGCTTCAGGTAAGGTTTGGTAAAAGAAGCTTAAATGATAACTTTCCCTCTGTGCCTGGTTCGGTCTCATAGGTATCCTTTAGCTTTCCCCATTCTGAATGATTCGCCTTGTGAAAAAGGTGTTCAGGTTAGGAAGAAATAATGAAAATATTGTTCTGCAGTTGTGGGATGCCCCCAACTGCTCCCCTTCCATCAAGTTAAATTGCAGAAAGAGAGATTTTTCTTATCTTGAATACTGTAGTCGTGCTTTTTGTGCCAGACACTGTAAGTGCACAGCTCCTTTCCTGAAGAGCTTGCAGTCTAAACAGTGTTCAGAGAGGGAGTAGATAAAATGATCAGAGATTTAGAAAGACTTCTAAATGGAAACAAGACAGACTTTGATTGTTTAGAGATTGGTCCCCTTCAGTCACAGCGTGATAAAAGGCAGTGGTGTGTGCTCCACGTGCACTCCCAGCAGTACATTTCAGATGTTAATGTTGGATATAATCACTCGATTACTTAGTCTTTAGCCTTCTGGGTTATTTCTTCAGAGTGAAATGTACACGCTGTACATGCTGATAAAACTAATGATTCTAACAAAGCTCTGTAGATAGCTAACTTTTGCATTTGTTATTAAAGGAATAAGAGGAAGGGTTTTCAAACTGCATTCACATAGCCTGCAACTCATTAGATGCTTTTACAAGTGGGTAATTGCTTCAATGTTTAAATTCTGGCTTTCAGAAATGGCATGCGTACATGTAAGACTATGAGGAAGAATGCCTTTGCAAATTAAGTTGTGCAAAAGCCATTTTTTTTAGAAGTCACTGTCATTCTACTTCCTGGCTTGCTTTTATTTTTATCCTGTCTGTCATATCTATACCATGCTGCCTCTTAACATATTTGTCATTTGGTATTTCCCCACAGGGAGGTCCGGGATCTTCAGGCTGTGGATTTGGGAACTTTGAAGAGATTGGTCCGTTAGATAAAGAAATGAAACCAAGAAATACAACCTGGGTACAGTAGAGAGTTCAGCTTCTAATTAATGATTGCAAGTGTTTGTTGCTTGTGGAAGCAGATCATTGATATGTGAAAATGCACAGAACAGTTTTCATTTAAAGTTCAATAGAGCTATAATGTTGCATCTTAAAATAGTGGGATTTGATGGACTATGTCTGAACTTACCTGAATTTATGAATTGCAGATGTCTGGGAAACCAAGAGCAGGGAAATTCTAGGAGGATGCTATTTCAGATCATAGCTTTATTGCTTTCAGTCATAGAGGTTTTTCTGGATGGCTGGCAACATATAACCAAAGGCTCATAATTACAAGTTCGGTATGGCCCTCAAGGGAAAACAAATTACAGCTTCCTGTGAAGGTGTTTGTGCTCTGAGCTACAAATAGTGGAACTGCTCTGTAGTTCCCTAGATCATGTGTGAACTGTCCTTGGATCACTGGAATTTCTTTGGTGCCTTTCTTGTTGCAGATTGAGCAAATTGAAAGGCATTATGTTGTACCTCTTTATTTATGAGCCTTCCTGCTTTGAGCTGAGCTAGCTATCTGTGTGCTCATCTATTGATTTTATTTCTACACTTGTAACTGTACAACTGTAGCATTCACTACAGCTGTTTCACAAAAGCCCAGCAACCCAAAAGAACAACCCTCTTATTTTACACTCTGACAGACAGGTCTCACCTCCAACATTCTCTTTTGGATTTACACCTAATTTTTCTGCAGGTTATTTCAGGGCCAGAGATTTGGTGGCTCAGTTAAACGTTTGTGCCATCTAAATTAAGGTTTGTGTTGGTGCTGAACTGAAGTTTCATACAAACCTTTCTGCTTGTACAGTTGCAGGCAGCCAGTATCTTGTTTGTGGATAATCCTGTGGGCACTGGATTCAGTTATGTGGATGATTGTAGCTTGTTTGCCAAAAACCTTACCACTGTAGTTTCTGACATGATGGTTTTTCTTGGAGAATTCTTCACGTGTAGAACAGAATTCCAGGTAAGTTATTGAATTCTTGGTTAGAATTGTATTTTTCTTTACTTTTGAATAGGTCTCAAAAGCCTTCCAGATGGGTAGTTTACTACCAGATAGTGTGCATTTGGTGAGAGTCGTTGCAAGTATAACCCCTGCCTCTTAATTCCCAACGTTCAGAAGCGGTACCTTGACTTTGATGCTAGTTAGATAAGCAGTGGGGTGGATTATTGGCTGTCGTGCAATCTGAGAAGCATGTAGGATCATAGCTCTTTCTAATTCCAAAATACTGAGGTGCCTGTGTCTAAACTTACTCCAGTAATTGCACAAGGATGTTACAGAACTCTTATCTGCAGCTTAGGATCAGAAAAATACCCAGTGTTTGACAGTGAGAGGTGAAGAGCCGAAGCCTGCATCCGTGTGGGGGTGGGAGACAGTGGGAGGTCTCTTCTGCCCTCTGTCCAGCAGGTTCATCTTGTGGCTTCTCTCTCTCTCCAGACCATCCCATTCTACATATTTTCTGAATCTTATGGAGGTAAAATGGCTGCTGGCATTGCTTTAGAGCTGCATAACGTAAGTTGTTGGACGATACAGTTCACTTTTCACTCTAAAACATGATGTTCTACAAGTATTTATATTCTGTGGAATACACTGTCCCTGTTGTCTGATTCAGACTGCTACCTACTTTTTCACTTAAAGAACATTGGTTCTAGAGTCATAAATATCTAACTAAAAGTTGATTTAAAAAAAAATTTTTTTTTATTTGTTTGTTTTTGTTTTCCTTCTTATTCACCAAGGCTGTTCAGAAAGGGACCATAAAGTGCAATTTTATGGGGATTGCTCTTGGCGACTCATGGATTTCTCCTTTGGGTATGTTTAAAATCATTAGACTGTGGGTAGTTTGTTGTTGTTTTGTTGGGTTTTTTTTCATGCCATGGGTACCTGGAGTCAAAAATACCACCCCTGACTTAAGTGAATTAAATGTCTAGTGAGTATGGGAAATCAGAAAGAAATAGTTCAGCGTTACAAGCTATGATGGAAGAGTTTGTCTTTAGAATATATCTAGATCATGAAAAGTCAGAGTACTTGCATTTGAAGTGGGGTGGCTGTGGAATGTCCCTACACCCCTCTGCAGCATTTGAGGTGGTTTGCTAAGAGTATTGCACTTAAAACTTGGCTGCTCAATGTTTCACGAGGTTGCACTTGAGGCTTTCTTCCTGTTTTCTCAAGAAGACTTTGTACTGGGGAACTGACCTGGGAGAGATAGGGTGTGTCTGGTGGAGGACAAAAAACAACATGAAGGACTCTTGATCCTTCAGTAGTATCTGCAAGGTCAGACTCCACAGATTCTCTGCAGGCTGTGACAATAGCAAGTAAACTCCTGTCTTAGGAGCAGCTGATCCTCGAGACCTTGTTAACAAACTTGTTACAAACCTAATTTGTTTTATAACTAAACTTTTCCCCCTGCAACTTTGCAAACAGATCAGTTTAGGGAGTGCCTGCTCACTTAGATGTCCCCCCATGTTTTAGCAATGTGCTGCAGTGTTGGGGTGAGGACATTTTGGCAAGAACAAGTCGTTGCTTTAAATAGATGCCATTAATGTTTAGGGGGTTAGTAATGTTGCAGTGCTTTTATTGGTTCTCAGGATCTGTAAAGAATCTGCTCTGTGCCACACATCCTTTGGGCAGTACGTTTTACTAATTGATTCATCTCCATATATTTCTGTCATGATCATTCTTACTACAATAAAGGAAAAGTAAAGGAAATCGTATGTCAAAAACTTGGATGTTTGAAATCTGTTCTGTTTCTTTAGACTCTGTGCTGTCCTGGGGGCCCTACCTTTATAGCACTGTAAGTACCTTCTTAAACTCTTGGTCCTCACTTGATTACTTCTGCCGTTCAGTATAAATGGATGTTGATTCTTAAGTTTAGCTCTTAGCTGGAATAAAACCTCAAATGCATGGAGATGGTTAGTCAAAAATGAATGTGAATAAAGCTGTTCTCCTTTGTATTTGTCTTCCAGTCTCTCCTTGATGATAAAGGTCTAGCAGAGGTGACTGCTGTTGCCAAAGAAATAATGGATGCAATAAATAAAGATCAATATGGACTGGCCACTGAACTCTGGGGCAAGGCTGAAGAGATCATTGAAATGGTGAGATTTTCTCTGATGCATTAAAGATTAGGTGGTGCCTGGGGAGGCACATGATTTCAATTTATCCTTTCTGTGAGCACTGAGTTGGCAAGAATCCTCCAACCCCCTGCCCAGTCACTTTTGTTGGTGCGTTTTATCCCAGTGCTGATTTAAAGAGCAGTTTGTTTGTTGTGTGCCACTGTGTTACTGTAAGAGGTGGTGGTAGGGTGAACCACGTGGGCTTGCAGTCGAGGTTTCAGCCTGGCACATCACTTAAACCGATACTAAATTTTTAGCATGCAACTAGTCCCATTGATTTCTTTAGAACCCAGTTTCAACTTCAGTGAGCTGTCTCCTTGAAAGCTTTGTTTCCAGTATTAAAAACTGCATCCAGCAAGGCAACTTTCAAGGTAAGTGTAGATCTCTTTTAAAGAACTACAATAGGTGCACAGGATGGAAAGGAACCCCAAGTTATGTCCTGTTACTGCACATTACTACATCTTGTTACTTAGCAAGTTTAAGAGTTTTGCTCTTATTTTTCCTGTTGAAAGGTTGCTTCAAAATCTCACTTTTCCTTATTTTTTTGTTTTAGTACAAGTAAGGCTCGCTCTGGCTTCCTCAAATGGAAAGACTGATCTGGAGCTGCTTCCTTTTTGTGCTCTTTTTTTGATGTTTTTGGGTTTTTTTCATAACTGACAGAGCCTTGCATGTAGTTGGTTTCACTTCTTGATATCTGGAAGAAACTTGAGGTTCCCATTTTGCCTTTCACTTCATGTCTGCTTGTCTTCTCCTCCCAGTTGTGATATCGCTGTCAGGGTGCAGGCTTTTCAGTTCTGCTAGGCTTGCTGCTGTGAGCTGATTTCTGACTTAGGCATCAGAACTTTAAAGATTCAAAAATTGAATGAAGCAGGGCTTCAGGAATCTTGAGTAACTTCTATAATGGCAACACTAATCACATTTGTCTTTTGGATGCAGACAGTCTGCATCAGAGCTGCCATTCTACAGTTCTTGAACTCATCCAGATGTCAGCAGTTCCAAAAGAAGGGTGGCTGATTCCTGTCAATGTTTTCTCGAGGAAGCATTTGAGATTTTGGAGTGCTGTAGGTGGGGAGGGTGGTTGAGCAAGAGGCAGCACCAGGCTAGACTAGACCGAGCAGAGAGGAGACCATCTGAAAGCGTCATCTGGCATTGCAGCTCTCTGTAATGAGTAATGAGAATCTGCAGTTACTTGCAGGGCGTAAGGCTTCCTGTAGCTTCACATCCGTTTCGGAGAAGTAAATAGCATCTCTGGCACAACCTATGTGTGAACAATACAGGCTTGAGAAACTCTTCCCCACTTCTCAAAGCAAATGTAGACTGAAATTTTTCCATAAAGCCTTACTGATGGGTAGGTGAAGTGACAGGTCTCAGGGCCCTTTACTTAGGGTTTATTTATCTCTTTGTTCAGAAGAGAGCGTGTTCCTTGTGTCTGAGAAATGTTTTTGTTACAAGTGTTCCTGAAATTATCTTGTGTTTTCAGAACACAGACAATGTGAACTTCTATAACATCATGACTAAGGACGTTCCACAAATTAAATCAAATGAACAAGAAAGTCTCCATCTCCGTAAGTTGTATTTCAGTACTTGAGCTTCTGAGGCCCTATGTTTGCATTCGTGTACCTTCCACTCTGATAGTAGGAACAGCCTCAATTTAGCACATCCTTGAAATGGGACCTTCAGATCCAAACAATATTGATATTCTCTTGAGCAGAACTTGTTTCCTCTTGCATAAATAGGGATAAATAGGAATGTGGAACAACCCTGCTATAGATTACGCCTCCACCTATACATACTGCACAAATTTCTGCATAGGGAAGTAGTTAGTATAATTATGACCTAGTTTTATGACCTTTAAGTTACCTCCTCTTAATGTCTTTCATTTCTGTCTTCAAGCTAGGACACAAAAATGTCTCATCAATACAAATAGTCTGATTAGACTCTTTTTATCCAGTATTTTTATGAATCATTGTGAAAAACACTTTCTTTCAAGCTTTTTATCTCTTTCTGTTGGCTTCAGCAGGAAAGTTGAACAGTGCAATTAACTCCCCAAAGTAAAGTCTTGCAGCTCAAAAATAACTGGTCTGTTAAGGAGAAGAAATCATGCCTTTACCAAGAAGCTAAAGCAGAAGTGCTCCTCTGAGAAAAATAGCTGTGCAAGCCAAGAGTAGAAATGGACGGTTGGGTTCCCCCATATCATCCCCTGCCCTAAATAAGGTTTGACCTCAGTGGTGTCTAGTAAAAGTAAGCAAATGTGGTGTTGCATTTTCACTAGAAAAGAGTCTGTTGGCCATGACTGTAACGCTGAAAATTATCTGTGCAGGATAACTGTCCTAAATGTGCCAATAATCAAAGTGCTTTCTCTCTTTTTTGTAGGACTTTACCAACGCCATGTCCAAAGAACACATAAGGACAGCCTAACCGAGTTGATGAACGGACCCATCAGAGAGAAGCTAAAAATTATTCCTGACTTTGTGACATGGGGAGGTACTTTCCTGCCTGCTAGGGTGGATCTAAGGAGTGCATTATTGCCTTTTAGGGTATTGCAGTTTGCAGAAAGATGGTTTACTGCAGTAAGCAGCTACATTAAATTGCCATTATCCTTGGGCCTAGGAAGGGGACTTATTCTCAGAAATGAACATATAATGGGGCAGGCCTCTGGGACCAGATGTGGTTCTAATTCCGCTGCTTGCATCTATCTTTTAGCCAAGTAGCTGAAAATATAGGGGAGGAAGTAGATACTCTGTGTCTCAGCAGCTGGTTTCTGTATTCTGCAGTCTTGCTGAAATTCCTGACAGTTTGGCAGTTCTTCTCTGCCAAAAATCTGGCGTCATGAAGTGTTGAATGGAGTAGAGGGGAAGGGTGTGAATCAGAAGGGAGGTTTAAAAGGCTAATGCCAGCAGCCTGTGTGTGTTAGGAGCCAGAAGTGAAATGCTGTGTGTGAGCTCCAGCGGGAGAACGGTTGCATTAGGCTTCTTTTTCGTTACTCAGACCGATAAATCACTGGCTGATCCTTTGGGCTAGAACTACTTTTTTAATACAGCCACAGAGTGAATTTTAGGACCCTTAGCTAGTTGCTTCTGTCCCAGCTTGGGGATGATGTTCTTCATCTGTTAAAATTTGTCTTCTTTCTGGTTTCAACCAGGTCAGTCCAGAGATGTCTTTGAGAACATGGCTGAGGACTTCATGAGACCTGTCATTGATATTGTTGATCAGCTTTTGGCAGCCAATGTCAATGTTACAGTTTATAATGGGCAGCTGGATCTCATTGTTGACACCATGGGTAAGGGACTTGTTGATTGAGGCTGGGAACAGAACATGTGACAAGTAGAATGTGAAGTTGCCAGTAATATTGGTACCAGCATCTCCCCAGTCTTCTGGGCAAATCTCCTGTCTAACTGGCATCGCTTAAATATTACAGTCATAAATGAGCAGCTCTTAGTATGTTTTGTTTACATCCCTCTGAGAGAGGCAATTCCCTTATCTCCAACAGGCCAGGAGGCATGGATCCGGAAACTGAAATGGCCTAATTTGGCCCAGTTCAACCAGAAAAGGTGGAATGCACTCTATGTGTCTCCAGACTGCACCGAGACGGCTGCTTTCCACAAGGCCTATGAGAACTTTGCTTTCTTCTGGATTCTTAAGGCTGGGCACATGGTAAATAATAATTTCTTGGGGTGGGATGCACCACAGTCAGCAAGAAAACGGAAGATGCATGTATGCTTGCTGTCTGCTTCCTTATAACAGCTGCTTACCATGTGCTCTCGTCTCTGTGCTAGGTACCGTCTGATCAAGGAGAGATGGCACTGAAAATGGTCAGGATAGTGACCCAACAGCAGCACTAGGGAAGGAGAGGCCAGCTGGTTTGGCTTCCTGCTGAATATTGGTGCTGTTGCGGAAAGTGAGTCCAGAATAATAAGCATCAGGAGTAACAGTGGCTATCTGGACACACAGCTTCTCTGATCTTGCTGATAACGTGTGTAAGCAGTTACGGAAAGGCGTTTTTTTCCTTCAGTGAGTTATTTTTTAATTTGTAAGCTGTGATTTGCTGCCTTAACACTGTTCATAATGGCTCCTCCAGAGGGAAGTCCACTGTCATGAACAACCAGCTCTGAGCCATTGCCTTTAACTTAGAAGGGGTTTATGCTTTTGTAAAAAGCTGCCCCCTCCCTGTGCACTCTCTTGTCTGATAACGGAACAAGAAAAAAACTTCTTTGAGTCCTGATAGGTTTGCTGTTTGTTCCTCTCAGAGAGCTAACCTATTGCATTAGGCTGTGGAGTGTTCCTTTCTCTGACTTCAGACCTCTGCCTGAGTCACCTGGCTGGATTACTAGCTGAAGACATGGAGAGCCAGCATAGAAGACCTGCCCTAGAGGAACTGTAGTCCATCTCCTGTTCCTGAGGTGCCTGAGTTAGGATCCAAGGTTCTTCAGGCTCCTTGTGTTATGTAGAGAGAAAAACACACGCCCCCAAGAGGAGAATTTGACCTTTTTCATCTGACCATACACACGCCCCCAAGAGGAGAATTTGACCTTTTTTCATCTGACCATTTATTTCTTGTTTTCATTCTTTTTAATAATCCTTACACAGACTTTGCCTTTAGCCTTAATGCCTAAAGCACATCCAGCAGGAGCCCTGTTAATACCACCTTCTTGTATGGAAGAGAGTTGTAATGAACAGAAGTGTATTAAAACCTCCTGAGCGTAGCCTGGAAAATGGGAAGAAGAGCATTTGAGCAATAATAGGATCATTCTGAAAGATAATAGCAGTGTTTAAAAACAGGATATGCAGCTTGAATAAACATCTTGATCCGTATTTTTCTGGAGCTTTTTTTAAAGTCTTGCAGAGACCTATTATTTTGAAACAATTTCTTTTATAATATAGTACACAGTGAAGAGGAGACTTGGGCATCTTTTGAATTTTGCTATGGAGCTCAAAGTGACCATTGTTTATTGGTGTCTGATAGGAGTCTCGGCAGCTTGTTCCAGCTGTCAGAATCCTAAATAAATAGCAACCCCTCGATTACTCCAGCAATTGCAACTGTCATGAAATGTCTGATAGCATTGGCTTACAAAGAACTGAGGTGTAATGCTATGTAAATGCGTACACAATCACCCAGCAGCTGGAATACTGGCACCTAGTAATTGCTTTCCTTCTTCATATTCTCTGCTTGAACTGTATTCTTCAGAGCTCTAGCAATGCAAACCCAGACTTTTTTAAAAGAACTCATTTGTCAATAAATACATAAGAGGTCTGATTCTTATCTCTTTGGCACCAATTTATTTCACTGCTTGAAAATCGCATCTTTTCTGTTTGGGCTTTTCGGTGTAAAGCCCTTGCCAGTGGGAGCAGAGGGAAGAGTACAGGTCTGTGCTATCCTGCATGACTGGATGGCATGATGAGGAGCACATGCGCTGGGGATCCCAGCCCCTCCCATCCTTCCCACAAAATGCATTCCTTCTAGCCAAGCAAATAAGTATATCTGAGCCTGGGCAGTTTGAGTAGTCTCTTAGTCCTGAATCTTGTTATGTACAATAATATAGGGCTTGATAGAGGGAGAGAATTGAGAAGATGGTGTCTCCAGAAAGCATAATTTGCTTCTTTATCAAATAGACATTCATTCACATTGCCTAGAGCTTCTGCTCAGTGATAGGCCTGAGACATCTGTTTCTTGTCTTGCTTTGTTTTAGCTTCTGCCGGTGTTTCTGTTGCCAAAGAAATGGCTTATGAGGAAAAAAGGTGATTTAAAGAAGGCTGGTGGTAATGATTTGTTGGTTTTATGGGCTATGTCTTTTATTAGAATAAGAACACTTGCCTGTGGAGATAGGCTTTTAAACAGTATCCATTTAAATGCAAACAACAAAAAAAGCAGCAAACCTTTAATATCACGGAAGATTCCTTCCTTTTATTTCACCAAAGGCTTTATAACTGGTGCATCACAGCTCTGGATCATCACAAAGGTAGGTCACCTGTCCAGCAGATGCTGTATGAAATGGGTTGCTTTGAAAGGAATTCAGGTCCTGCTGTGTATCTGATTAGCAGTGACACGCTTTGTCCAGTCTGATTTCATGCAATAAGCTGTTTCCTGATAAGGGCTGTCGCTTGACCAATCCATCTAGAATGAATCATTCTAAACATTAATAGGATTTTTTTATAGATGTTGGACCAGTTGAAAGAAAACAGACCAAGGTTTGTATTTAATCCTCTGCAGCTGGAGCCTTTGATTGCGTAGGTAACCTGAGAGCCACTGATATGTTTTGCTCACCATCAGCTGAGGACAGTTTTCACAGAAACAAATCCAGCTGTTAAGCACCGCATCTTCAGCATGAACAACTTTGGCTTTCTGTAACCCTACCTTTTCCAAGCCAGAAAAAGAAACCTAAAAGTTACCCATTTTTGTGGTTGTGATAAACAGGTATCCATCTGTCTTTTACCTTTCTGTTCTGCAGCATCTGGGAGGATGTAATGCCGAAGCATCACTTGATGCGTCCACTGTACTTTAAAACAGTGTATAGCACTGCTTCATTGTCACTGTTGCACAGAGGATATGGGACAGATGGAACTTTGAGCTGGCTTTTAGTGCTGTTCCTATGAGGTAGAGGTTGAGGCTTGTGGAGACGTGAATGCAGGAGGCAAGAGATCTGCCCCAGGGGTATCTGCAGCCGCAATATTTGTGTCTAATGTAACTGATCTGGCATGGAATATTTTTGCTGTGGGAAGAATGAATCACATAAGCTATTTCTTCAGAGAATTTCGGACATAATGTGCATCAGTTTTATGTCTTTAAAGTGTGAGGCTTAATGGTGGACATGTAGCTTTGTGTTATCCTTTATCAGAAGATGAACATCTTGAAATGTTGCTGAATTTGTTTATCTGAGTATTCAAAGCCACACAAAAGAACATCATCTGTGTACCAAGGCAAGATGGAAATCTTGGAGCACTTCTTCATTGTCATATTGTGTCTATTATCCTGTAAACATTCTGCTGTATGGCAGCACAATTTGTGTGTGTCACTTCTCAACTCTGGTGTGTGTTCATTCTTTTCTTTAAGGTATTCAGGAAAGGAGGAGTAATTTATCTGCCCCACAGACAGTGATGAAGGAATTGTAAGAATTTGAATAGTGCACTTGAGAGGCTTCTCTGAAAACTGTTTTTGGTATTTGCCACGTAATAGCTCCTTGCCTGCTGTTCCAGGGACTGGGTAAGCACTGTAAATGATCCATCTTGTGATCAGCATATTAGGCCTCAGCTTAGGAAGGGGGCTTTCCACTTAAGTACCTTTGAGGTCCTGAGCTTTGGTTGTCTT
Organism: Clamator glandarius; assembly: GCA_033459285.1. Lineage (NCBI taxonomy): Eukaryota > Metazoa > Chordata > Aves > Cuculiformes > Cuculidae > Clamator > Clamator glandarius. The sequence goes on along the minus strand of JAUNZM010000326.1, from coordinate 1,479,940 downwards.
TATTCTGTGGCCTCAGTACTGCTGTGAGGAGGCTGAGGTGTCCAAAACCATCCAGATAACGTCCGGTTCCAGCAAACGTTTCACTGTGGCTCTGCTGTTCAATATTGCATCCAATGCATTGCACAAAGCTGAATGCAAAGTGTCTGTGGTAAGGCAGGGGTTTAGGATGTAGAACTCGCTCATCCAAAACATTCAGGTGGATGTCACATAGGCAAAAGCAAGTATAGATTCACAGGGGACTTGAACAAGTAAGGCCAGAGTTACTGTACGACGGAGAGGCAAAAATCATTGGCTGAAGCCAGTTCCAATCCAGGAGTTCATTTCTGTTCCCCCTAATTTTTATCCTTAGTTACAATACCAAAATTTCTAGGTAGATGCTGTGACAAATAGGCCTGTGTCAGTTTTAAAATGCTGTGAATCGTCTAATCATAAGAGACAGCTGGAATAATTCCATCTGCAAGCTGTAGCCAGTAGATTTGATAAGGTCTACGACAATCAGTTTGGCCTGTTGATGGTCACAGCAGTAACAAGGCCGTACCTACAATCTCTTGCAGAAATATTTTTGTTCTCTCCTTTGTCTCCCATTAGTCAGCCAACTTGAAATCGTGTCACGCAATCTGTTTTGAGACACAAGTGATCGCTGCTTGGCTTTAGCACCAATGTGGTATATCATGTTCTAATTTTATTATTCTGTCCCAGATCTTGTTGCTAAGTACAGCAATATCTGGGAATTACATTCCTGTAGTTGGCTGTAATAAAACTGCAGATGGAACGTTTTTATTCAGATGTTGTGTGGTCCATCTCAGATGGGACAAAATAAGCAAAATGTTAGAAACTTTATTTGAAGTAGTAGGGGACAACTTATTGAGCAGTTCATATGCTGTTTTAGGAGTGAGTTAGCTCAAAGAAAATATGCTGGCTGGTGCACCCTTGGTCTTTAACAGCTGCTGGATGATTCTTTTTTTGTAATAAATTATGGGGCAGGGGGAAGTCTTTCCCTTCAAGAGTCTGGGCTTAGGTCTGTTAACGTCGTTTGCTTTTTAGAGCTAGAGAGGAATGTTTGTTTGTCTCTTGACAGCTCTTTTGGGGGTAGGAGTTGAAAATTACTGCAGCTACTACATTAGGTATCCTTTTTCCATGATTGTTTTGGGGTTTTAAGCGTTTCTATGTGCCCAGAATCTCAAGTAAAGATTGAAGCACTGAGAGCCAGAAATGACCCGGTGGCCTGGCAGCTGTTAGTGCTGTCCTTTCTCCTAGAGAAGGAAGCAGGGAGGTTTCTGGAGTATACCAGAAAGATTTGGTCCCAGGGCATTGGAAGGAGTGTGAGACTTGTTGGAGCAGGGAGAAAGCTTGCTTTATCCCGTACTATTCATTCACCTGTTTTAGGTAGGATTTTCCTTCAGCCGCAGCAGCCTCCCCAGGTGCCCAGTGCAGTGAGGTGGTTGGCCACCAGGTGGAGGAAGGAGACCCTCCGATTCCATGGGAAAAGGCTTCTGGTGCCTTCCCTTGAAACAGAGAACCTGGTCGGCGCTGGAAATACGAGTTTGAGCCTGTGAATTCACAGTGGGAATGGCTTTATGTGAACCGGTACAGAGGACGGTTTAATTTTAGCGACAACTCAATGAAAACAGATATTTTGGTCTTTGTGAGCACAACCTCAATTACAAATATGCTTTGTAAATTGCAAATAACAGCTAAATTAGCCTGCTTTAACCAGAACATAGCATTCAGTGTCATGATTTGTACTTGGCCACACTGTTTTCCAAATGCTGCATTCCCTGCCTATCCTTAAAGCATTCAGTCAGTGTCTCTGAGGGCTGTGTGCGCTCTTTGTTAAATTTTCAGGTAGGGCAAGAGTATTAATGAGCTAATTCTTAATGCCTCTTACCAGTTCTTTGTGATATTTAAAATCAAAGAGAATATCCAACTGCTGAAGCACATCTGTTATGGTGCTAACTGGAGCTACAGTAGTCAGTGGGAAACACGATTTGATTCAAAATACAGTAAGACTACTAGAAGCAAAAGAGTCGATGAGGGTTACGTTATGTATACTATAAAGAGAAATTATGCTGTGAAGCTGTTCTGAGAGGCTGGGCCTCAAGATGTTGCTGCTCTATGCTGGAACACAACCAGAATTGTAGATAAGGTCATCAGCCTTGGGGAGTGTAGTCCTTAGATGCTGCTTCTGACACCAGATTACAGTTTGTTATGTAAGTGGAAGTGACAGTGATGGAAAAGCAGCTGATTGTAAAGAAGTTCTGCAAATGACAACCATGGCCTCTGGTATTCAATGAAACATTTCCTCTTGAACTACTTATCCTTAACAAGCAAATATGATAGCGCCACCACTAGTCACATTTCAAGTTCAGAAAACTAGATTTGCAGCATGTAAAATATTTATTCCACGTAGCACATAAGTCAAATGAAGAATTTGCCAGACATCTCTGATTAAACTAGTATTTTTATATACTAGTAGGGAAAAGAACATGCCACAGGTAGGCATGTTCTACCTAGAATCGGAGACACAGAGATCAGCGAGAAGTGATGCCAGCTACATCCACTGGCAATAAAAGTTGACCTTCTCCCTGATTTAGTCTTGCAAACTGTACCTTGCCAGTGTGGTTTCCCACCAAGTGTGTGGCCCATGTTCAGCTCAGTCGTCACTTCACCACACAAGGGGCACCCCCACCTTTCAGAACTGGGACCTTTATTGACAGCATCTCTTATCCCAATTCTCCTGCATTCAGTGTTGTCAAATCATCTCCAAGCTGTCAGATCTTAGCTCAAAGTATTCAGCTGTCTACAATGACAGCTTCTAAAGCCTTTTCAGTTCTCCTATCAGCTTGATTCCGGTGTTCTCTGGCACTCGAGCGATCTGTGGCTGTTCTCAAACTTCATTACTAATTCCCCAAACTGTAGTGTCTGTACCTGGAGCTTCTTTTCTCTACCCTTTCTCCCCTACAAATTACACGGGTTTTAGTGGTGACAGTTCTGGTCTAGATCTCTGTTGCCTCTTGCGTATCTAGACCAAGTTTGTTCTTCGTCCAGCAGAAGATAAAGGAAAGCCAGTGGAAATTAACTGGATTCAATGAGAATGTCCGCTCTGAGGTGTTGGAATTCCTCCACTGGTCATGGCATCAGGAATAAGTATTGCTTTTATTTTCCTACAATACTAAGCATGACTCCAGTTCCCTGCCTGGGATGGTGCAGCTGCCTATGGAGAGGTGAGGCAGAGGGAGCAAGGAGGCTACCTCAGCAAATAGGTGGGACAATGACAGATTGCAGTGAAGCTTTGAAGATACTGAACTCCACTTCAGAGAAGACTAACAGCAGCTGATTCCACACAAGTGTTCTTTCCACAGCTCTGAGGAGTACCAGCTCATGGATTCTTGAATACTTTGAACACCTGCCCCTGAGGGGAGTGCTAAACCCAATCCCCATGTAACCTGAAGATGAGTTCAAGGGTCTTGAGATAAAAGCTAAACATCCATGCATCTTAAGAATCCTGCTTTAACCAACAACTTCAGAGAAGTTTACTGATCAAATATTATGCTTCTCTTTCACTTCAGATCTCTCCATACCTCTTCATGAGTTCTTTGCTTCCCAAGGGTTGTATCCGATCTCTGCACCTTGATTTTTTATTTTTTTTTCCCAGTCTAGAAAGACCCTTTGTATCTCATAAGGAACAGAACTCTTCTGCATTTGTTGTAAAACTAGAGGCAGGTCAGGTGGCCGGGGCTCTGGAACCACGTCCTTACCTGTTCAGAGGGTGGGGATGCGGGAAACCTGTATTGCTGGTGCAATACTCTCTCCTTCTCCCCCTTCTCCCCCCATCCTTCTCCCTCCACCCCATCCTATCTCCCCACCCCATCCTTCTCCCCCCCATCCTTCTCCCCCCCATTCCTTCACCCCCCCATCCTTCTCCACCCCATCCTTCTCCCCCATCCTTCACCCCCTCTTCCCCTCATCCTTCTCCCCCCTCATCCCCTCATCCTCACCCCTCCCCACACCTTCTCCCCCTCTTCCCCTCATTCTTCTCCCCCTCTTCCCTCATTCTTCTCCCCCTCTTCCCTCATTCTCTCCCCTCTTCCCTCATCCTTCTCCCCCCCTCCCCTCATCCTTCCCCCCCTTCTTTCCTCCTCCTTCCCCCTCTTCCCCTCATCCTTCCCCCTCATCCTTCCCCTCATCCTTCCCCCTCATCCTTCCCCCTCATCCTTCCCCCTCATCCTTCCCCCTCATCCTTCCCCCTCATCCTTCCCCCACATCCTTCCCCACTCCCTTTCCTCCTCTCTCCCTTCCTCCTCTCCCCTTCCTCCTCTCTCCCCTTCCTCCTCTCTCCCCTTCCTCCTCTCTCCCCTTCCTCCTCTCTCCCTTCCTCCTCTCTCCCTTCCTCCTCTCTCCCCTTCCCTCCTCTCTCCCTTCCTCCTCTCTCCCCTTCCTCCCTCTCTCCCTTTCCTCCTCTCTCCCTTTCCTCCTCTCTCCCTTCCTCCTCTCTCCCCTTCCTCCTCTCTCCCCTTCCTCCTCTCTCCCCTTCCTCCTCTCTCCCCTTCCTCCTCTCTCCCCTTCCTCCTCTCTCCCCTTCCTCCTCTCTCCCTTCCTCCTCTCTCCCCTTTCCTCCTCTCTCCCCTTTCCTCCTCTCTCCCTTTCCTCCTCTCTCCCTTCCTCCTCTCTCCCTTCCTCCTCTCTCCCCTTCCTCCTCTCTCCCCTTCCTCCTCTCTCCCCTTCCTCCTCTCTCCCCTTCCTCCTCCTCTCTCCCCTTCCTCCTCTCTCCCCTTCCTCCTCTCTCCCCTTCCTCCTCTCTCCCCTTCCTCCTCTCTCCCCCTTTCCTCCTCTCTCGCCCTTTCCTCCTCTCTCGCCCTTTCCTCCTCTCTCCCCTTCCTCCTCTCTCCCCTTTCCTCCTCTCTCCCCTTCCTCCTCTCTCCCCCCTTCCTCCTCTCTCCCCTTCCTCCTCTCGCCCCTTCCTCCTCTCGCCCCTTCCTCCTCTCGCCCCCTTCCTCCTCTCGCCCCTTCCTCCTCTCTCCCCTTTCCTCCTCTCGCCCCTTCCTCCTCTCGCCCTTTCTCCCTCCTCTCTCCCCGCCGCTCCCCCTGCCGGCGGCCCCGCCCGCGCCGCTCTCTCCGTCTCCCCTCGGCGCTGCCCCATTGTTCTCCCTCCCCTCACATCCTCCTCCTCCCGCTCCCGCTCCTCCCGCCGCCGCCGCTCGGCCCGGGGCGGCGATGGCTCCTGCGGCCGCCGCGCCGCCGCCCTGCAGCTGATGCCCGCGATGGAGCCGGCGAGCCTGCTGCGCTTCCTGCGGAGGCTCAAGGAGGTTTTCGACGTTTGCGACGAGGATGCGGACGGCTTCATCCGCGTGGAGCATTTCGTCGCCCTGGGGCTGCAGTTCGGCCAGGGGGACGAGGTGAGTCCGACCCCGGCCCCATCCCGGGGACCCCCCGTCATCCCTGCTCCTCCTCGCGCTCCATCGTTTCCCGTCCCCAGGACCATTGTCGCCTCTCCCGCCCCTCCTCGCATCCCCATCATCCCCAGGGACCCCTCTCCCCTCCTCACAGCTCCCCCGGCTCCTCCTCGCTCCCCGCATCCCCCCTGGCCCCCAGGGTCCCCCGACTTCGCTCTCCGGGAGGCTCAGATCCTTTCCCATCAGGGCGGCTCGGGCTCCCCCCCCTCTCAGGGAGTCCTGGAGGCTCCCCCTTCCCCCAGAGGCCGCAGACCCTCTCCCCTCCAAGGGCCCAGAGCCTCCCCTCTGTCCCCTCAGGGGGTCTCAGACCCCCCTTTGTTTCCCCCATGGCTGTGTGGAGCCCCCTTCCCTCAGGGCCACCCAGTCATTCTCCCCCCTTCCCCACGGAGTCTTCCCCAACATCATCTCGGTTCCCTCCTTCCCGCGGGGTGTTCCAGAGCCTCTCCCTTTCCTCAGGGCAGCCCAGACCCTCCGGGCTGACCTGGCTTCTGGTTCCCTGGGATGGAGAGATGAGTCCCCTCTCCAGTCACATCCCCAGGGCCAGGAGAGCTTGGGGGTGTCGGAGCCTTTCAGGGAGACACGTTTATTCCGGTGACAGCCCAGCAGCTGCATCTTCACCAGGTCATCAGGCTTGGTGGGGTCCTGGGAGCAGAGCCTGGGCTGGGGGAGCTGGGGGAGCTGGGGCTGCCATGGGGGCGCTGAGGGGTTGCAGCATCCAAGGAGGCACCTGCCCTGGTGCACCCCGAAACCTCCAGGTGATGGGTTGGAAGCAAGGAGCCCATCGAGCCCTTCGGTGACACAGCGCAAATCTGGAGTCACGCCACTGGTCTCGGCGGAGCCGTTACGTCAGGGGGACCGTGGTGAATCCGTTACATCGTGTAAAGGAGAGTGGGATTCAGGCCAGTGCCTGTGACAGGAATGACATGGGTTTGGTTTGAAACGGTTCCATTCAGTGATTCAGTCAGGGGTTGCAGCTCTGTCGAAATCAACCAGCAAGGAACGCTTGTTTTCCCTAGGAACTCTCAGGATCGGGGCTAGGATAGAACTCAGAAAACCGGTATCAGCTGACCTTTTAAAATACAAACCCACAAATTAACATGAGGCATTGATAAAACATAAATGTGTAAAGAATGCCAAACAAGCAGCAAAACCAGAGAGAATTCACAGTACTTGTTGGAGCTAATGACTTTTTTATTTTTGGTGTACCACTGGTAATGAAACACAGCTTGTGAATGAAATCAGAAGACCAGGAGACAGAAGGATTGTTGCTTACAGATAGTCACAGGTCCGTTAAACGGTTTCTTAATGAGATGCTGGAGTTCCTTGTTTTAACCAGCAAGATAAAGAGGAGAAATGAGTAACATGGGAGAGCTTTATTGATTCTGGTTTTATTTGTCTCTTGGTAAGTTGTATAATTTTTATGTAAACTAATAGTAAAATGTTTTTAAATCTTTACTCTGAGATACACTGCATCAGCACTGCCTTTTGCACTGCTACATTTATTAGGAGGCAGATGAGCAGCTTTCTTTTGCAGCACTAAGGAACTCTGGTCAAACTCTATCAGCTGTTTTGCAGCAGGATGGCATCGATAAAAAAAAACAATCCTTTTTTGTCTTAGACATCTCTAGGGCTGTAAGTGGGGGAGAAGGTTCTGTAGGGTGCAAAGGAGAATTTGAGTGATGATCTCATAAGCTTGGAGTAAATTGGATTATATTAGTTGGAAATCTTTAAATAGAATGGAAAGGAAAAGTGGAAATCTAAACAATGAGAACAACAGTAGAATACCAGTTGTCTGTGGTAGTATCTGGGTTTCAGGATGGGCTTGCTTACTGGGCAGGCATGGGAGAGATTCTCAGTGATGGGAAATGCATCCTTTGTATCTTGTTCAGTTGTAACTGGCAGTGTTTGAACAAGATATTTACACAGCTGGATCTGAGAAGTTGTATCTGTTTATCTATCAGGGTCATAATAGAACTTGTTCTGGTTTACTTCCCTGTGTCTGTTGTGGTCATTGACTGGCAGTACCTTGACTCCAGAGGAGCATGTGTCAGCTGAGTAAATAGGGTTTGTAAATCACCAAAAGAGGTTTGCTAGGGAAGTACAGAATTAGTTTTTCAAGTGCAGATTTACTGTAGAACAACCACTGTAGGTGAGCTAGTCTCATTTCCAGTCTTATTAAAAACTTTGTGTGATGAATGACGGTTGATGTTTGGAGACAGCAAGAAACTCTTCTCCCATACGGCACGCTGCTTTCAGCCATGCATCTGCAGGAACCTAATAAGCTCTGCGTGGCAGTGCATCTCATGAAATTAAACCGAGGAGGCACTGCTAGAGAGCAGATCCCTTTAACACATTAGAACATATTTACTGTCAATAAATATTAATTATACATTTCCACATGCTACACTTCTTGGGCCTGGTCCACCTCAGCTCCCTTTGCATTCAAGCCAGATCCTTCCATTGGCATCAGGTTGATTTGCCCTCATGTGCAAGTTATTTGCTCCATCTGGTCACAGGAAGGATCCTAATTTGTAGCATTGCAGCCTGAATAATTCTGACTCTTCCCAACAGCAACCCTAAGTCATGATTATGAAATGAGTAAGTATTCATCCCTTCAGTTGTGCCAACCTGATAAACACAGCTTTCCACTTCTTCCCTACCTCCTTGGAGCCACCACCATCCCAAGTTAAAGTTTGGAGTCTGTAATTTCTTAAGACTATATCTTCACTAGGGGTCATGGCTTGGGCTGTGTAGAGCATTTAGCCTTTTCTGGTTTTTCTTTCTATTTCCTTTTTACTTTGTGTGTGTGGGTATGTGTAGTCAAACATGCTGAAATTTATCACTCCTGAAAGATAACAGCTCTCCGAAAACTGCCCCAAGGCAAAATGCTGCAGCAAGGCAGCAGCTTTCTGTTCAAGCAAAGCAGTCCTTACCTGCATAGCCAAAATAATAAATGTTTCTGATTAACTTTTTTACTGTTTTACTGGGCTTTTGATGCCTCTGCTTCTAATAGCTTGAGGCTTTTTTTTTCTCATCTTTAAGGCCACACCGTCACCACTGTACCTCATTCCACTCTGCCTTTCCCATACACACTGAAATCCTCTTGTTGCTGTGCAGTCATTGAGCATCCACCGCAGCAGAATGGCAATTGCCTCAGAGAGGCTGTTTAGGGAAGGTGTTTTGGCTGTGGAAGCATGTCTAGCAAGTTTGCTTGCAAACCTTTGCTTTGCCCTCCAAGGAATGTGGTTCAACTAGAGGAATAAATGACTTGGCCGTGTTAATTTGGCAGAGCCAGGAGCAGAATCGTGTCTGAATTCCTGCTGTGGTGCCCGAATTAACAGCAGACCAGGCTAGCTATTGAGTACTCTTCTGAAAAATGGTTGTGGAACTTATGCTTTTAAGCTGCTTGGCATTTTGGCCTCTGTTTGGCCTGTATGACTGTACACATTTAACTGGATTGTCTAAAGTAATCTTCCTCTGTGGTCATCGATGAGCAACTGAACGTTCAAAGGATGTAACAGGACCCAAGGGTGAAACAGGACCTTCAGGGGTGCTTCTTGATCTCCACTGACAACAAACTCATAGCCAAGATTTTTAGTTCAGCACTTAAAAATATCAGGCTCGGGCCTTGCTTTCGTGCTGAGTGGTCTGTTTGTGGAGAAAACTGAAGGAAGACATGAAGGGCTGTTTCCAGAGCGACTTGACTGGATGGCATGTGCTCACTAGCTGAAGGAACACTTCACATAACATTGAAAAATGCCAAGAGTCGCTCGCCATCTGGTTCCCTTTCACTGGGACGATAGTTGCACCAGCAGCCGAGTGTCTGGGAGCATTGTGAGTGACGCGTTCAGCAAGCCCCAGATCTGGCAGTGGATTGTGTGAATGTATATTTCAAGATAGTGCCAGTTGATGTTTCTTTATGCCAGGTTCTATTTAAACTCTATGTTCAGTTTTCAGTGACAAGTGAAGCATACTGAAGAGGTACACAATCCCCTTTTGGAGGTGTGTAAACCATGCAGGTGCTTAGGCAGTAAAATTTGTCATAGAAGAGAAGCTCATCAGCTTGAAGCGGCATCACACCTGGGAGGGAACCTCAGCAGCTCATAAGAATCTACAGGCCAGTTATTCTTGTGAGTGGATTCACTTGAAATCAGTGCTTTACTAGCGGTGTAGAACAGGAGCAGCTAAAACCAAGTTCACATATGTCAGGTGAACAAATGAAACTATTGAGATAGGGAGGTGTTTGTTGCTATCTTCAGTCTCATTCATTCCTTCCCATTCTGGGCTGAAATTAAAGGCATCAACCTCAGGTGCCCAAGCAGTTGATTGTGGCTGCTGGCTGAGTTTAATGATAGTCCTGATGCTCCATTGCGACTTGTTCTCAGGTGTCTCCCAAGGACACCTGACGGAGTCATACTCTCAGCACAGCCATTCTATCGTAACCACTCCGTAACTAGGTTGTCCTGTAAGGAGCAGGAGTGTAATTTCACTGCATGACAGCACAGAGTCTTCCTGAAAGGCCTGGGTGCATTCCAGGCTCCTAGTCGTGGTGCCGCAGTTCAGAGTTGCACCCAGAGATGAGTGGAATCACTGCAAATTTCCATGAGCGTGCATGATGACAGAGACGAGTTCATACCTTCTTGATAACGTGCAGTATGCTCCTGGACTGCAGGCTTGAGAAAAAGAGGCTTTGGCACTGAGCCTTTGAAAGAAAAGTATTAGGGTGTGACCAAGCAATACGGCCATTCTCATAATGTAGGATGAAAAGAGTTATGACTTCTTTCTTCTTTTGCTTTTCCTGGAAACAGTTACTGAAAGGAAAAATAAAAACTTTGCCTAGATGTTACGAGGATACAAAGAACACTCCCATGCAATAGTGTTCTCTAGGAAATAGCAAGGCTGCCACACGTTTAGACTCCTTAAAACTGTGTTTGCTAATGACCCAGATATTTCATATCATTTACAGTGACTTGGAAAAAATGCAGTTCTGACATGGCACAGTGGGGTGCTTAGTTTAGAGATTAGTCAAGGCACAGTCACTGTAGCCTTCTTAATTCGATACAAACTAGCAGCAAATTTATTTAAAATTGCCTTTTGGCCTATCCTGAAATTAAACATGTATTTCTAAACAGCTGACATAAAGCAAGCTTAGTACTTACTGTTAAGCAAACATTTTTTGGAGCAGTGTTAGGAAGAGCATAACTGTAGGGTTGCTGTGCACTCAGGAGTTTAATTCCTTACGTAATGTGTTTGCATTTCAAGGGTGAGAGCTCTGAGGTGGTTATCTGTATGCGAAGAATTGATTTTGCCATCCAAGTCAGTGATCTGAAATAACAGTTGTTAATGCCTAAAGAATGGGAAACAATTTTGATTGCAGTTCTTGATATATAAATGGCTGTGGTTTATTACTACCTCAGTGTTTGCATTTGGTAAAGGTACAGTGATACTGTGTTGTCTTATCATTAAAAGCAGAAGTAAATACAAAAGTTGGCATAAGGATCAAACATAGAAAGTGATAGTGCATCTTTTGTGCACAGTATGGAAGGGAACACGTGTAACTGTTGAAGTTAAAACATTCAACTGCTAGCAAGACCAGCTATTTTCTATATGAATTTTTCTCCCTCTTCCCCCCTCTCTATGCCTGATTTAGTCCATGCTATTAAATTGTAAAATTGGTCTTCTCCCTCTGTGATAGGTGTGCATGTTCCCCAGAAATTTGCTCTTCCAAATCCTAGGGAGGATTTTGGATTTCTGGCACATAGTAGTTCTTTTTCCTCTAATACAATTAAGTTTTGAAAAGTCACTTATACAAAATTACTGGAAGGGTAAGTCTTGGATGGGGAACAAGCCACTGCCATATAGTATTTGTGGGGGTCATTCCTAACAGACAATTTTTCTTGGTTTCTAAATTGCATTGTTACCCGCAATTTAGCACAATCAACTCATGCTCCGCAGCAGTGCTTTTATAGCAATAAAATGGAAAAAAATCAATTGCCTTATAATGTTTAGATAAGTAAATGTGATTGGTTTTGTTCTCTTTGTAGTTGGCAAGATCATTTCCTATTAATTTTATCTGATATTAATGCTAATATTTGCAAACATTTTAAAATCCCCAACTTGCTTTCTGAATCAGACTGTCTGCTCAAGAGCTAGAGGTGAAGTTCTAACAGTTCTTAAAATATGCAGTATTTCAGGAGACACACACGTGATCTTGGGCCTAGATACTGGCATAGGCTGCTGGATAAATACCTGCTGATAGTAGTTAACTTGGTGCAGGGTGTGATTAAGTACATGAATGATAAAAGAGAGTGGCAGACACAATCACTAGTACTATATATAACAGGGTTTTACAGCAGCTGTGTGAGTATAAACAAAGCACTGTATGATCATCTCAGTTCCTTTTCACTCAATATAATTGCAGGGCCTCGCTTGGGGAGAGTTTCTATGTAACTATAGATGCTTTTTTCGTGTTTGATGTGCAGCTAAAGCCAAAAATAGTAGTGCCCCTTCCTAAGTTTTGCATCCAGTTCAGCTGTGGGGCAGTGTTTTGTGATATTCCAAACTGGGGCACATTTCTGGGAACCTAGTGCTGCTGGGTGGGCTAAAGAGAACTCATTGATGAGAGTGCTCTGAAGCAGTGTGCTTGCTTCAGTCTAAGAAGAACTGTGATGTTGAATAGTCTTTCTCTCCTTCTGAAGGAGTGTCCTTAGGATTTTTTTTCCATCAGATAATCCATTTGCATAATGCACATGCATTGTAGGCTAAGCTGTTCCAAATCAGAGTATCCTAACTCTGCCATGGGCATACTCAATAGAGGTTGGCAACTCCCTTCAAACCTGTGTTGCCTCCTGTTTTCAGACATTTCTGACAGCAGTTGTATCTGTTGACAATAAGAAATTGTTATGGTAGGATGTGGACAATTCATTATGTGTTTATTCAGTGCTAAGAAGCTCGAAGTGTTGGTTCATTTGGGATGTGTCAGCATCTCAGCAATACACAACAGTGTAATATTGTCTCAGTTGAAGCTGATGTTTTCTCTCTTCTTTTGGCAAGTAACATGCAGACTGTGAGTCTGGTTTGTGTTTCAAGAGTGAAAAAAACCCAAAACAAAACAATTAAGATTTCAGATGAGTTTGGCAAACTATTTTTGCCTTTAGAAAGTAGGACTGTAATTAACTTCACCTTTTGGGTTTTATAAAGTGTGGTATCTTTATTGTTTCCATTTTAAGCTAGCTTTTATTGACAAAATTTAAACTGAAATAGTTGGCAAACAACAAGTGAAAATGCTCCAAAGTATAGAATTTTGCTCAAGACAAAGCATTTGCTTGTGTTTTCTTCTGAGAAACATGAAGAAGAAAAAAGAAATGGTTTTGCTTTCCTTTACTTGGCAAGAAAGCAGAAAAATCAGTTATTTAGCAAGTTACGTATTGAGCAAGTGCAGAGACTTTGAATGTAGGAGGAAAACAAAATATGCTATTCAGTACTTCTCTGCCTAACTGAAATTATGTTCAGCTTGCAGTTATCCAGAGCTGCAGGAAAATAAAGCAATAGGTAAATCAAAACCATGGATAATCCTGAGCTGTGTAAGAGAAGAATATAATCTTTTAGAAAAGGAAATCGATGAGTTTGTGCAGGAAGCAGAACAGCTTGAAAGAGTGATACAGGAGAAAAAAGGATTTTGGCTCATGAGTGGTTGTTTCTTTGGCTTGTGGTTTTCACAGCTTGTGATCACAATTGCCTGATGATTCCCTGGTCTTGAGCAGATGAAGCCCAACTTCATTTACTGCATCCAGACACTGGTGGAGTCTGAGTTTCAGCTTCCAATGTGAAGAGGGAATTGATGTTTCATTCTTCAGTTCTCTTTGGGATTGTTTGAAAATTAAGAATTAAGGGGTGTTTTGGGACGCATCTTCAAAGGAGCTTTGATAATGTTAGTTTTGCCTCTCTAACTGAGCAATTACAAGGCATGGAAGTTTCCACTGAGGAAAACTGCCTCTTGCCTTCTCACCTGGGAATTGTGTGCCCTTTGCCAAATGCAAGCTATTCTGCACAGTTGGATGCGTTTACTGGAAAGTGCTGTGATATTTGCTCCAAATCAGACAGTGCAATGTGTCTTGTTTAGAGGATGAAATAGGTTTGAACATTCTCCTCTTGCCAACAGTCATTTGGGAAAGTCTAAATTTGGAGGTGAATACATCTGTAACTGCCAGTGCTGCTTTGGAGTGACAGATTCGTATCTTTATCAATCATCTACCACCTCACAGTGGTCCTAGTACTCACCTTGCCAGATGACTCTAACGATAACATAGAGGATTTCTCGATATCTCTCAGCCAGATTGGAAGCTTTGGCTCTAACCAAGGTCATGATGTCGTTCCAATGGATGAAAAGACAGTTTGTTATGTACAGTGAATTTCATAGAAAACCTAGATTGGAAAAGACCTTTGAGATCACTGAGTCCAACTGTACCTGTCCACTACTAAATCACATCCCAAAGCACTTCACTGACTTGTGTTGCCATTGGTCAAGTTACTGTCCTGCTGCGAATGCTGCTGGATACAGATAATTTGTTTCTTGATTTAGGTAGTCACCCAAGTAATCTCAGGAAAAGATAAAATATTCACAAACTGCTTTCATTTTGCCACAAGTACAAGGCACAGGTTGCTTTTTCTTTGTGTGTGTGATTTCGTTTCCTTTTCTTGTAAACCTGGTATGACTGTTGTGAATGCCTGGCAACAGTTTTTCCCCCATGGCATTCTACATAGAATTTCAGAAATCCTGGTGCGTTAGAAGCATCCTCTTGGTACCTCTGGCTTGTGCTTGGCACGAATGAACCGTGCTGCCCTCTGAGCAAGTGGAGCTGCTGGGAGAGAGATAGGTGATCTTCGGTGTTATCTGTTCCTTTGTGGTGGGCACTAAATCTTCTGTGCATTGGCATGCGCTAGGCGAAATTGCTGCTCTCAGTCTGCTGCCTGGGACCACAGAATGATATGAAGAGGAGGGTGGTACCATGCAGCAGGGGTATTTAATGCATGAGAATCAATGATGCCTCAAGGGACACGTTATGAATGGACTGCAATCACCACTGCCGTACCACAGCATCACAGCTCTGGGTGCCGTTTTTTGCTGGAGAGTGTTTGAAGTAATGCATAATGTTCTGGCCTCTCTATGTTATTCTCCCAGTTTATTCCTTCCTCCTCAGGGACAGCGTCAATTTTGGGCTTGTCATTGCTTGTGCTTTTTGGTGTGTGGCTCCTGTTTAAACGAGGGTGGTCAGTGAGGTCTAGCTGTGTTACAGCAAATTAGTACCTGTTTGCTGGAGGAGTTGGTTTGAGTGGTTATAAACACGGATGATTTACACAACATTTCATGTGAAAAGCTTGCTTGCTTGAGTTGGTGGAATAATGTGGCTATAAATTACCTTTGTGTTTATTGCAATTGGCTGCCACAGTGGCTCTTTAGCATAGTGTTCTGTTCAGTGGCACTTCTCTTCATTCAGTGCTTCCCATGGCTTGCATTTTGTAGCTATTACACTATTCTGTAGCACTGGTGCCCTGGATTTACAGTATGGGGTGAAGAGAGTAGGAACGTAGACTCTCCTCAGAGCAAGAAGTTGCTAGTGTCTCTGTTTGGGGGAAGAAGTGTGAAAAGACACATTTCAAGTAACTTTTTTACAGGAGGATGGGTTGCCATGGATAATAGCTGTGAAACTTTGATCCCACCCCAACCTCTTCTGCTTTGTTCTGTGATGTGATATGAAAATCAGGTTCATCTTCCAGCTGCTGTACGGCACAGGGTGGCTGAAGGACACCTGCATTGACTGTTGTTGGCTTCACAAGAGACTGTTCCTGAGCCCCCAAGGACACCAAGCAGAGCATTCTGTGGAGCACCTTCTGCCTAGGCAAAGATGTAGAATTGGTCTTTTATTTTGGGGGTTTTACATGCAGAAGTGAGATTCCAGAAGGGTGTTCTCTGAGTCCTTTGAAGGTGCCTGTGTGATCTGGCCTCATTGATCTGGTGCCTTCCTTTCCCTTTTCACACTGTATAACTACTTAAAAACTCATGGTGCTTTAAGACCTTGTGCCATTCACTGAATAGCAGGTGTGCCTGTCACGGGAGGTAGTTCTCTAACCAACCCAATACCATTTCAACTTTCATTTATCTTTGTTTCTTCTGTATTTTCTCCTCTACTCTTGCTGCTGATACAAACTCACCCAACTGACAATCAGTTTGGTAGTCATTATGCCTGCTTAATTTTGGTGAACCTGCTGTCAATAATGCTGATTGTTTGGTGTCATCAAGACCAGCTTGTGGTTTCTCTAAATGAATTGGGCAGAAGGATCCCAGTGGAAAGGGAGAAAAAGGATGTTCTCTTCAAACAGACTGCAAACTGATGGAATACAAAGGAAATACAGGTGAAAAGTGTGAGCCTTGGAACCTGGATATAACCTGTTTGAATATGTATATGTATGTATCTTAATACCCGTATGCATGAGCTGATTTCTAGGAGTAAACCACCAGCCTGGAATGAAAATTGATTTTAAAGCCCAACGTGTGCACTGTAATTGCATTGTGATGGCAATTTCAGTACAGGACTGAACTTTAACTAACCTTTCAAAAACTCATTCTTCCTTCAGGAGCTCATGGGGCTATTTATGATATCAGCAATGAACTCAGGAGTGTCACAGGCTCTCGGGTGAGGAGGAGAGGACAAGCTATCAAAAGATTAAATTTTGATGGCATTTTAAATGTAAACCCCCAAACTGTATTTGATGCTTCTTGTAATTCTGCTGAAAGTCAGCGACTCCAGTCATTTTTGAAAATGCAATTTTATTCCCAAGTACAGCAGTGGCTTGTCAGAGTTTTACCTTGGCCCTAGAAAAAGATTCAGGAGCTGCTAGACCCAATAACACATTGTTCTCAACAGAGCAATTTTCCCCACTGACAGAACTGGCTGTTATGCTTCTGTTATTAATGAGGGAGTTACTATTCCCTTTAGGTGAGGTTTCCATGATATTTGTTTCTTGGCACTTCAGAGACTCTTGTTATTGAGCTGTTGTGATTACCATGAAGATTTTTGTGGAGTCACCGTTAAATGGGTCACTACATGCCAGATAACCCAGGCAGCATCTGCACCACTTCTTGGGGCCAGCAGGGAGGCTTAACCACTGCTGAGCCGTGTGTCAGCCGCTGCTTGAAAGAAACACCACACGCAATTTTAAAATATTCACATTTGTTCCACAAATATTACCAGAATAAAAAAAGGCCTGCCTTTTTTTTTTTTTTTTGTGCAGGATTAATAGATTTAGGTCACAGGCTGTAAATGAATGTGACTCAGCTGTGTGAATAAATCAGTTTGCTTGATTGTGGGATGAATTTACACTTTCAAAGCTTTTAATAGGTAATGAATATTCAGGGTCTGCCACATGATATGAGATGTAAAATGAAGACTTAGATTTCTACAGCCTTTGCTCTCACTCAGCAAGTGGTGTTACAAAAGAGTGTCTTGGAGCAGCAGATAGCAGTGTGGCTCTGATCCCTCTTTTTTCTCCTCTTTGCTGTTAGGAATGCAACAGAGCAGTACACTAACCGGTGGCTCTGGGACACAGGTTTTATTAAGCTGTATTAATATTCAGAGTGTGGTGTTCTCTTAGGACTCTTGGTAGACATCTAATGGAGTTGCAGGGGTGTCAAAGAAAGGAATTTGAAATCTCATTGTGACTTGCGGAAGAATCTGTGAGCAACTACTCAACCCCAGCCCTGTAGGCAGAGAGGCAGCATCAGACACTGTTTTTCTTGTCCTGTTTGTGCTCAGCCCCATGCTTAAAGCCTTTTCCATCATTCCAAATGTTTACTGGTGAATTATTTGCACAGGATTTGCTGCTGCCTTTTTTCTGCTGTCAGAATTTGAACTTGTTGGCTATATGCTATGTGCTAGGTAGTGATTTCTTTGGTGTATTTCCTTTCTTCTCTTGGCAGGTCCCGAGTTTGTTCCATTCTCTTTATGAAGTAAAGTGAAAAATGCTAAGCAGAAATTGCAGTGACTTTATCTTTTATTTAATTGGTGCATTATCTTGACATTGTCTGGTGTGTAAATTTTGACCTTTTGAAGGGCAGGAGCAGTTGATGTACGGTACCTTTGTCACTGGGCTGCACTGGCTGTAGATACCTGTCTGCTCAGCAATTGGTATGTAACAAGTTTATTTCAGGGGTTGAGAAAGTGGAACCAGTATTACAATTTACTGACAGTGTCTGATAAATCATTCTGTTCAATAGTAATGCAAAGTGTGATGTTTTCCTGCTGCCACCTGGCCCTCTGAATATTCCATTCTTTTGGGGTTCTTACACTTCACCCTTCATTATTTTCTCCAAACAGGCCATGAGTTTGCAGTATCCTGTGCCTCTTCTTCCCTGTCTTGTTTCCAAAAGCTATAAAGGGCAAAATCCCCATCAGTGCTGAGCCCGCGTACAGGGCACGTAGATCGCACTGAACAGTCCAGATGCTGCCTGTGGTTGTTGCTGTAATATTTTGGATAAGTAAGGAGCATTAATCAGCCATGCAGCACGATACTCCTGAAAGCCACTGTTGAGCACTCGGTGAGATCAAACCCCACAGGGACTTTTCAGCAGCCTGTGAAATGACAGCGCAGATCCAATCAGCTGCAGGAGCAGAGGTAGTGTTTGCTATTTCATTTAAGACAAATTTTGTTTATTGTGTGCCGTGGTGAGAAGAAATTAAACCAAATTGTGTAAAGCTAGTGCTTCTGACTGCATGATTTGAGGCTTCTGTGCATTTTTGAACATGTTTTCTTGTGAATGGAGTACTGCAGAGACCTGTAAACCTGAGAGTACCACCCAGATATTGCAGGATGCCCATGTCCTGGGCTGAAGTATCCATAGATGCCATCCTCAGAGCAGGACACAGAGCTGCGGCACTAACTCTAGTCTATAAGTTATAGAATAATAACTGATTTTCCATGCAAATCAATGACGGTAATATTGATGGTAAAAATAGTTAGAGCCCTTCCCAGGTTTGAACTGAGAGCACAGCTTTGTCACATGCTGTTTGTGGGAAAGAAGAGCCTCCAAACCATTTCTCTCATGCAGTGCCCTTGCTAGAAAAGAACAAGTTAATTGTACATCTGACACAGCAGGAGCCTTTCTGGGTTGTCTTTCAGATGAGAAGACAACCGATAATTATATGAGAGCTACAGACTCTGTATCCTCTCTTATTCCAGCATAGCTCTGAATACTTTCACTAGGGGAAAAATAACACAAGGAGTATGAGAAAACCTTGTGATTATAGGGAAGTAAAATTTGTCATTGTTGCTGCTGCTTGCTCTTACCCTAACTAGACGACTGTTCAGTCTTGCATCTGATGTAATTGCACAGTGCTGGGAGTGTTGCTGTTGTGTTGCAGGTCTTACCCTAGTGGGTGGCTAGAGGAGATCTGCACATCTAGCCAGACCTCGCTGTGTTTGTTGCTCCATTAGGATGCGCTCAGTGTCCAAGGGCAGGATTTGGGATGCAATGTATCCGTGTTGGCTTTAATGGTAACTCATTCCTAATATTCACCTCTCGCCATATCTACCCTTCTCTTGACAGTAACCTGAAGTCAGTGTCAGTGATAAAATACAAGGTAGCTGCAAGTGTTAGATGAAATCTGAGTGTTACATCTGCTTGCAAATTGTTCCCAGGTACTGTATAAACTTAGCTCTGTGACTTAGTATAAAATGTGCTGGGACCATTAATCTTGAATAGTCCAATTACATTGCTTTCCTTGCTTTTTCCAGTACTTTATGGGTAGCCTTTTTCACTTATGCAGCACTAATTGTGCAAGAATTAGAAGGTGCTGTAGTTAAATGAGAATGGGAAGAGTGGAAGAACAATATTTCTCCCAGCGTGCCATAATCTTGTGAGAGGACCCTGTGACTCAGATCTGAGCCCTGGGATAACAGTCCAGCAGAGGAGGAAAGCTTTCACACAGCAGTATGATTTTTGCTTTGGCTTCTCCAGGGTCATTTGTTCCAGGGAAACAGGGTGTGATTGCTTTTTTTTTTTTTTAATATAAATCAAATTTTACAGCTCATGTCGGAGACCTCCAGCTAAACAGGCTGGGGACTGTATTCCTGTCACTGAATTAGCAGCTGTGACTATTTGACTTAGCATCAGGGTGATGTCCTACATCAGTTCACTGACAGCCGCATTTTGTCCTGTTTCAGAGCTCTCTTGGCTGATTCATGATGATTTCTGGCCTGTCCTCAAACTGAAAAAATCCCCTCTTCCTGTTTTATATATGTATTTAGGCCATGTTAGGTTTCTATAAATGGTCTGCCACTGAGACATCAGGGAGTGCGGGGTTGCTAACAAAGCAGGACTGGAACCAGGCATTCCTGGGCGCTGTGAGCGGCTGCCCAATCTGCCAGCCAGGCCAAAGAAATGTTTTCTTCCTCCTCCTTCTCCTTGTCCCTGCATGGGTTATTTTTAGAACCTCTCCACCTCTGCATGTCACTTGTGAGAGCTGTGTTGCAGTAGATGAGAGCACAGGCCAAATAGGTTCACACCAGCCAGGCTTGGAGATTCTAATGGGTTTTATGTAACACTGTATAAGGCATTTGCTTCTTTTCATACATCCATGATATATCCCAGCTACCCACTGCCTGAAGTGGAATAACATTTTATTTTTTGGTAATGAGACTTCTTCACACAGGACCTGTTTTAAGAGTAGATCAGGGTTAGAGAAGCATTTGCTCGACTTCTAAGAAGTTCTTGGGAGTGCTGTAATTGCCACAATTACTTACTTTAATGTATACAAACCTACCTGTGCACACAGATTTGGGTTCATTGCTGTAGTGTCTCAGTCAGTATGTACTTATTTTCACTCTCCCCAGGGTTTGGGGTGTGGACATGCTATGAAGCTAAAGACCTGTCCATGGTGAAAACACTGAGTCGCTAGCGGAGTTGGTGTTTTAACCCAGGCCTGCTGAAAGCTGAGCTGCTTTTTCAAGAATTGAGACTTATTTGGTACAGAAGGAGGTGCTGGAATGAGTGTGTGTGTGTGTACCATCCAGGCCATTTCAGCACAGAATTAGCCTTATAATTACTTGTCCTCCTTCCTTAATTGAGTATTTACTTAACATTTGACCTCCTTTAATATACTCAAACAGTCTGAGTTGGCTTTCTCTTGGAGTTCTGTCTGCAGCTCTTTATTCAGGCAGGATTCCCTTTATACCAGCTATGCTCACTCTGGAGCAGGGCCAGCTCTAACCCAGGCTAAACCCTGGCCTTTTAAACAAGGAGCAGGGTTTTTTTTTCCTATCCTTGCCATTACTTGTATTTGCACTGTGGGGGTTTTGCCTCAGTGAGAACAACAGCAGCATCCTGTGTGTGGGGAAAAAAAAAAAAGTCTGTTTCCGTAAATGACAGAGGTTTATTGTTAAGTTCAGCAGGAACTGGAGAAAAACACATCAGGAATTGTATAGAGATCTTATCATATCTTACTCTCTGGAGAAATTTTCAGTATTACTGATACAAGAAGCTTGGAGCATCCTGCTGTATGGATGCTTGCTTGACGCAAACAGGAGCAAGTGCCAGTGCAGGTGAGATCTGACTGCACTTCTTGTTGCTGTTTCTTTTAGGAAGAGAAATCCTTCTCTCCTTCTCACTTCTCTTTCCCATCCCTTTGCTCTTAAAGCTTCAGAATCTCACCTTGCCTCCAGGGACAGCTTCCTGGCATTATGGACTTGACTGATGCTGCTTGTCTCATCTGAAGGAAGTTGCTGGTGTGGTTTTGCCTGATAAAGGAGGAAGACCCTCGGGCAGTAAATGACTCAGCTATGTTTGCAAACTTCCACAGATGAGCATTCAGTGTGTACAGCTTAAACTGCCATGAAAGCACATCAGGAAGAGTGGTTTTTTTGAGAATAGCATCATATTATATTCTTCTCTGAGCAGGTAATTTATTCAAGGAGTGACAGATTGTCTAGTCTGTCTGAAGCACTGGCCTGCAACTCAGATCTAGCTGTGGTTGCCACACATTCCCTGTGCTGTCAATATGTGGTGTATCCAAGCGTAAAATGGACAGTCAGGCCACATCTTGGAGGTGCTGTGTTAGGTTTGAATGGCCAGGATGAGAAACCTTGGAATGCTATTGCCTGCACCTGATTCACAGGTGCTCTCAAGGCTTTGGGCTGCAAGGCCTTAATTCTATGTGCTGTATTAGCATGAAATTTATATTCTGTGACCAGTAATTGATCCTAGAATACAGGCACTGGAAAATATGAGAGTGGCTGGAGTTTACTATGAAGGTGAGCTATACAAGAACCTAAAGCTTATAGAGAGCTAGAGCAGGAAGGAAGAGCCCTAGAAGCAGAGTATCCTGTGTTGCAGGAGAAGTTATTTTTCCAATGCCAAGAGAAACAACAGAAAATCAGGAACAGAGAAGCAGTTTTTCAGGAGTCTGACTGGAAAAGTGAATCTGCAATTTGCAGCTTCTTCCTGATGCATGGCCAAACTTCTGGCAGAGCTCCATAAAGCTGCTGATCTCTGTCAAATCCCTTGGTAAGTCTCACTTCTCCTGCTGAGCGCTGCCAATTGTGAGAAGCTTGACCAAGGGTGAAAAGGCCTTGCTATTAATTGGCTTATCCTCACTGCTGATCCTGCATACTGGCCAGAAGGTGTTTGGGTCAATGGAAATATTCCTGTTCGCTTCTTTGAATTTTGGCCCTGTGCCACCGCTGGCCCGCACAGGATTGCGCTTGGGTTACTGCGCATCCATCCTGGCTGTTTGCTTCTCACTGTGTCTCCTGATTGTCCCTGGAATATGGCCTGTCTGTTGTAATGTCCCCAGCAGGGCAGTCGAGGCTTGGTGAGGATCTCTTAAGCCGCAGGAGGTTTGGCCGTCTCCCTCTGGTGCTGGCACTGAAGGCGCTGCTGAGCTTGGCAGCACTTGCTTAGCTCCCAGCCCATGGTGTCCTCTCCAATGAGCAGGGCTGCAATGAGCCTTTGGTTTTGTGCAGCTATAAGCTGATGTTTGTTGGTGGAAGGCTTCCAGAGTAAAACTCTGCAGCTTCCCTTGAGTTCAGCATTTGCCATTCATTTTCCTGGAGTTCTTTGTTCACCCATATTCCATAAAATTGATAGAAACAAGGACACGGACCTTACCTTCTAATATTTCTTCCCTTCATACAGATATTACTTTCTGTTTCTTTGGAACAAAGATTGATCTCTGACTGGTGCCGATGCTACCATTCAATGATGCACTCTTCGGTGTGCACTGTGCTTGAAGATTCTTCTTTTGATTAATTTTTATTATTTGTTCATTTCTGTCCCAGACAAAACAACTGCTGGGGCAGCAGCCTTTGAAAGGCCTGGCCATTGTTATCTCCAAGTGTGGCAGTAATTCAGTTATTGCAGCTTTCTGTAATTCTCACCAGTGCAGCAGTGTAAATAAACAGGGAGCAATGAGACACATGATGGGAGCCAGAAGCAATTTAGCCACAAGAGTTTATCATCAAGATACAAAACAGCCTGGAGCAAGAGAATTGTGTCCATTGCCAGCTCATGGCTCTCTGACTGCTGGCCAGAGAGATGGTGCCTTTTTTTTTTTTTTAAACTGATAAAATACTCCTTTTTGCAGAGCCTTGATTCTTTCCCTGATCTCATTGCTGGATGCAGGCTACGTGAAAGAGCTGTCTGATGCTCTTCCAAAGAGACATGGAGCCTCCCTTTATGCAGGGAGCGTTCAGCAGGAGACCAAAGGTATCTGTACAGAGTCATGTCTTAGGTAGGCTCTGGTTCCTTGGCTGTATTTTGAAAGGCACTTGCAAGCCTTTCCCAATGGCCTCATTAAGAGAGGAATTCTATTACAGTGAAGAGCAAAACCATTTTGTAAACTCTGGGCCAGAAGCACCGTGTCCTGTTCTGTGGCTCCTTATCCCATCAAGGTCTGCAAAGCAATGGAGGTGCTGGACTCCTGTTTCATGAGATGTGGGGAAAACTCCCCTTTGTATGCAGACTTGGAACAATAGTCTGCACCGGTAAATGCCCTGGGATGATAGTCCTAAACCAAGAGTGCACTGGGCAAAACCACACAGCTGCTGAGAACTATAGGTGTGATGGTTCAAAACAAGTGCCTATTTGTAACTCTAAATACTTCACATTTGTACTAGAAATGCCTAATAAAGCTTTGACAAACCTGGCTGTAAAGAGATTCGTTCTGGACTAATGAAGGTAGAGTATGTCCTGTAGTGGAGGGAGGGCTGACTGCTGGACCATATCAGAATGTTGATGGCCATGGGAAAGTGATATCCATTGGAGAAGGTTAAAGTCCTGGTATAAGACAAGTTTGATTTAGGTCCCACGTCATAGTGATGCCTTCCAGTGTGTCTCCAATAAGGGGCTAAGTGTTGTTTGCCAAGGTTAGAAATTTATTGCAAAAGTACCTTTCAGATTTAAATGCCTCCCCGTGCTTTTGCTGATTTATAGATTTTATGGCCATTAAGTTCTTCTAGCATGACTTTCATTGTATAATACAGTAAAAGTGGTTCCTGCTTGCTTCTGGCTTTGTTCAAGGTCAGATTTAGTGTGGTACTAAGGGAGCTGTTTCCCTCTCCTCTCTACTGCCTACCCCTTGTTAACCCTGTCTGGTGAGATGTGAGCCTTTCATAGTGTGGATTTACTCCATAGTGAGGAAACAAGGTATGCCTGCCAGAGAGGATCCCTTTATTGATCTAGTCTAGGGAACGGTGTTCTCAGAAGGCTCATTTTTTTCTTTCATGCTTTCATCATCCCACCTCATGTTTCATACATCTGCCTTTGCTACAGCGTTTCATTGAGGGGTAAATTACATCCTCATTGCTGTACCAAGACTCTTCTGAGCACTTGCAGATTAAGCAGTCAGAAGCTGTGCCCCTTAAAATGCACAAGAGGCACAATGTGGTTTCTTGTGGCTGGTATGTGTCCGGCTATTATCGATGGACTGGCTTCTCAGATCCGACTCTGCAGTGAAATGCACTTGGGTGAGGGCCTTGCGGTATAAATCTGTTGTGATTTCTGCATTCTGCTACCTCTTGATCGTAACTCCTACAAGACATCTTTATGTTGGAGGAAAATAGATACAAGCACAGTTTTGGCAGGTTGAGAGGAGGCAGCAGCAGCTCTGACTATCTGAAAGAAATTGAGCTGTGGACTTTCTGGTGAATACACAGTAATCAGGTTTTGACTATTTAGGGATTTTGCAGGGGATCAATAAATTGTCAAGTGTGTTTAAACCAGTACGTGTGAAGTGAAGAAGAGCCTGTGAACTGAAAGGCCAAGAAGGGGGTCTAAGTGTCTACTCTGATTTCTAGTTTAGAAATAACGCTTTAATGTATGTGTTATACCTGGAACTGGAGTGAGGTATGTTGAAAAGGATCCACTCTTGTATAGATGCTCCAAATCAGAACTGCACGTAGATCTGCAATAGGTAGGGGATATTCTACACTAGAGATTATCGTTTGAGCTCCAATGACTGATTCATACTGTATTTCTGGGGCTCCATCTCAGGAGAAGTTCTGATGTGCTGTGAACAGCACCTATTCTGTTTTTATGAGGAAAGGGTTAGTTGTTTTCACTTTCCAAGCAATTCGTTTTCACTGTGTGGGACTCTCCGATATGTGCGTTTATAATACCTACAGGGAACCTAGTTGGAAAAATGAAAATTTCTTTGGTCAGGCTGTTTGGTTTGATTTTAAAGTGAGGGAAAATGAATTCACATACTGAGATACAGAGCATCAACAGATATAAAAAAATGAATCAACACATATCACTGAGAGATGATAAATGTACGCACATTAACAGAGTATGCAAGTATGCAAGCTACATCCCTACTAAAAGCTGATGGAAAAAGGCAGCAGTAGAAATGAGCGAGACCAAAACTGTGGCTGTTCCATTGCCTGGAGCTGACACCTGCAACAAGACACAGGGGAGTGGGGAAAAGATTAACACTGCTGGCTGTATGAGTGCGTTGGTCAGGAATCTGGGGCTTCCCCCAGTCCCTTGTGGGGTTCGTTGCTCTCCTCTCAGCATTAGCAGTTTGGACTGGTGCTCTGCCACTGGCCCAGCCTGTTTACCCGAGCTCTGCTTGTCTTGATGTCAGAGGAGTCAGCTACTGTTCAAATCTGTCAACCTCATTTCAGACTTGGTAATTATCCCACCATGATGAGTGGTACTTACTGCACATTTCCTCCTCTCTTTCTTTGGGGAAGGACGGTTATCTCCCAGCCAGGCTTTCCTGAAAGGTTAAGTGTCTTTCTCTTCAGCTAAGTAGAAGATTGTTCCTTTAATCATACCTTTCTGTCTGATGTTTATCATCTTAACTAGTGTGTCTTCCTGTGCTGGATTCATCCAGTTCTCATTCCTCCCAGGATTTGTGTCAAAGCATTAATTTGCCGTGAAATTTCTTTCATTCAGTTTAATTTCACGACTGCTGCTCAGGTGTTTGCATTTGAGATCAGATCTCAAGACCTATATTTCCTCCTCTTTATCTGTAAGCACGCCAAAAGCCGAGCACGTGCCTGTTTTAACAGCTGGGTTCAAAACCGATTTCGGGAGACCCAGCTGAGAGAGCTGAGGATGCCCAAACTGTGCTGCCCTGCTGGCTCTCAGATCACAACCTGGACTGGTTTTGAAAGCAGAGGTCGTGTGTGAAACACAGCGCTGTGTTCTGGTTGTGTATTGTTTGGTTGGTTTGATGCATTGAGGAAGGAAAGTAACAATAATCGCACACTGTCAAGAGTAGTGACTACGTGTATTACTGACTCTGTGTCTTTAAGGCTAGAAATGCAGCCTGTAAGGATATTGCTGACAAGCTGGGTGATGCTGCATCTCAGGAGTCTGCCATCCCACCTAGCTGTGTTGTAACCTGTGAATCCGAGATGAACAAAGGGAGTGCCATCATATGGCTGGCAGAGAAGTGTCTTGTTCTTGCATAAGCTGTGCAGTCTGGAGTGACAGCCTGGATTTCAGCACGAGCCTGGAGCGCACGTGTAGCAGCGGCACTAGCTTTAGGCTCTGGTTTGGTGCATTTCCTGCAGCTTCTGTTTGGCTTTGGGTGCTGTATTTTCACTGGTACAGGGGATGCCTGAGCTCCACCCTACCTACCAGTCATGGTTCAGACTTGGTTTCCTCTCCCCACCCTCTCTAGCCTCTTCCTACTGGTCTTTGGTATTTTGTTTGTTCTCTGCATATGATAACACCTCAGTTAAAATGCAGCTGCGGATGTGTAGATGAGGAGGGCTCTGAGGGAGTGTTGGCTGATGAGCTGGCACTGTTTGCCCCACCTCTCTCCACAGTTTCACATCAAAAAAAAAAAGATAATTATTCCTGGTGCAGATCCCATGTGGCTGATGTCTCACAACTGGAAGCCATGAAAACTATTATTCTAAGTTCCCTTTATGCACGGACAAGAGTGATCACACACACTGCAAGCTGCAGAGAGGAACAATGTTCTCTCTGAAAATGAATCCATGCTGCATCACTTGTAAATAAGCCTAATGTTACCCAACCATTTTCCTCCCCTTGTTCAAAGGCAAAGCGTGCTGCACCTACATGACCAAATGCCTCCTGTCTCTTGAGGTCTGACTGTTTTATGCTATATTCGACTTATGCTAATAAACAAAGCAATAATGGGCTGTGCTTCGTTTCAGCTTGTCACAGCTTTTGCTAACAGCCTTGGTTTCAGTTCTGGTAGAAGTGGAGGAGAAGATGTTAATACAACCCTGCTTATTTTAGCAAGTGAGTGTATCAGTGGTTTTAGGAAAACAGTTCAACACATTAACCCTTTGTTTCCAGAGCAACATGAAAAAAAATCACTGTAGAGAGACCAGATGGCTCTGGCATATTTTTAGCCTTTCTCTCTGTTTCCGTGGTATTCCCGACTGTGTGGGATTCCCCACAGAATGTTGTAAGATTGGTGGGCTCAGCCAAATATCTTGTTTTGCAACCAAGCATCGGAGGGATGCGGAATCCTGTTCACATCAGGTCTGTTTAAGTATAATAACTTTAAATGAGAGGATCTCACATATGGGATCATGGATGGTGGGGGAGTCTGTGGAGAGATGTTGGTCTTGTGATTCTGGTGCTTGCTTGTTGTCAGCTGCTGTGTTACATTAGGAGGGACCAATGAGAAATACTGTTCTAGTGGTATTGTCTGTACAAATAACTGATGCATCCAGTGGTGTAGATGGCAGAGGAAAAACACACCAGGATTTTGGTGATTTCTGGCTTGCTGATAGCATGGGGAAAGTACTTTCTGTAGCCGTGAATGGTCTCTTTGGGACATGTACTCTGAGGAAGTTCTAAAAACTTCTTAATTCCAGGCAGTGATCCTTTCCAGGTGTGGTCAGATTCAAAGCTGTTCACACACATTCCGCTTCAGAATTTATTGGTGATTTTCTGTGGTCACAAAAAATTTTGTTCTGTAAGAGGAGAAGTTGGCCAGTGAGGTGTACGATGTAAGAGAAGGGATTCCTTGGATGTAATAAGTTCTGGGTCTCAGCTATGGTTAGAAATCCTAACTATAAGGATGCTAACTACAAAATCTGGGTATGTAATACTGCAAGAATTTTGTTTTGTTTTGTTGCTATCCCAAATTAGGTTTGTGTCATCATGTGTATTAAAGACTGCAAATGATTTCTCAATAGACACCAGAAGTAATAGCATCAATTTTCCTGGCACTGCCTGGTCTTTTGTTACACTCACAGAGTCCTTGAGGTTCATGGAGTATTATGTTCCCCTAATAGCTTATTTGTGTGTTAGAATGTTTTAAACAAATCTATCCCTAATGTGTTCTCTGTGTGCAGTGCTGTGTGGTTCAGTCTTTTACTGTCAGAAGATAATAAAATGCTATTTGACAGAATAAGAAAACATAGTGATGCTGAGTATGTGCCTGGTGGGCCAAGTTCTGTTGCGACACGGTAGGGTTTAGCAGTACCTGTGTATTTTATCAGGCCAAATCATTAGTGTG
The DNA here is from genome assembly GCA_033459285.1 of Clamator glandarius. Classification (NCBI taxonomy): domain Eukaryota; kingdom Metazoa; phylum Chordata; class Aves; order Cuculiformes; family Cuculidae; genus Clamator; species Clamator glandarius. The sequence goes on along the minus strand of JAUNZM010000326.1, from coordinate 1,451,484 downwards.
TCTGGTGTTCCATCTAGAGTCAAGCAGGTGACAGACACCAGTCCATAGTCTTGAGAAATCAGAAGGCGGACAAGCCAACTTTCAGGCTTGAAGCCTGCTGATAAATTACCAAGGGGCAACGACTGATACTTAAAATCAAAATTCAAAGCAAATTCCAAGCCACTGTTTGCAGCGATGATGTATGGTCCTGCATGTTTTGAAATCAGACAGCAGCTGATGGAAATTCATGATGCTGTTTACAGTGTTATGAATTATTTACAGTACACAGTCTGCCAGTGCAGAATGGGGAGGGCAGGCTGTTAGTTGGACTCATGATTCCTAAATGCTGGTCTTCCACACCTCACACGGGTGACTGGGAACGCGGTCCTTCGTGTGCTTTAGGGTCAGGTTCAGGGAGAGCATCGGGTCATCTAGTGTGATGTTCTGAAATGGTGGCAGCACAGCTTCTAACCCACTTACCCTAAGCTAGGTAAATCTTACAAGTATATCTCGTTACCTTCTCAAAAGGCCTGAGATGAGGGAGTCTAGTTCCATTTTATAGTTCTCATGGGTAAGCGACCAGACTGATAAAATTGTGCCTTGTTTATTTTGGGTTTGTTCTGTTTTAATTTGCAGCTAATGATTCTTTATGTCTTTCTTCTGCTAAACTAGAGAGTCCTCTGAACCTAGAATTTCCTGCTTGCAGAAGTCTTTATACCTAGTAACAAATCACCATTTGGTCTCCCTTTTGCCAAATTAAATAGAGAAAACTATCTTCACGTCTGGTTGCATAAGGTGTTTCCATGGCATTTGGATGTTATGTCAGTTCTCTGCAACCTGTCTGGGTTTTCAGCATCTCTTATGAAAGTGGTATAACAACTGTGTTAGTATTGGTTTCTCCAATGCAATGTAAAATTATTTCCCTCATCTTGCTTTCCTCCCAGGGAGTTGTCAGAATATCACAGAGAAGCCTCGCTCGTCTCCCATGTAACTGTAAATTCCAGCTCATAAAAAGACTGTCTTCCTCTCTGTAGATGTGTTATTCCTTTTCCTTCTCTTTTGTATCCTTTCCTGGTTTGTGACCTTGCCTGGCAGAGCTTAAAACTTATTCTGTCTGTGTGGGCTTTGCTTATGAAGCTGTCAGAGGAGTGGGAGACTGCCTGCATTGTTGTTATTTATCAGCCTGTCATCTGCAAATTTCATCATCATGGTTTTATACTTCCAGCCGGTGGATGCAAACACTTGAGGGAAGAACCAATCCTACCAAATCCCAGTAGAGATACTGTACTAATGGGTCTCCTGAGCACCCATTAGCCTGTGCATCTCTGATGTGGCAGGCTGGTTTTAGTAGGAGCCCTTTAGAGGGAACTAATGAATAGCGAGAGTCATCGTTTAGGAGGTTTATATAAGCAAGGAAACATCAAAGCCTGTATCTAGTGTTGTCTGTAAGGAGGCAAGGAGGGAAGTTGCTGGTGTGTAGGCAGCTATGGGCAGCTGCAGTGGGAAGTACTGGAGGACCAGGACCTGCAGAGCAAAGGGAAAGCAGGCTCAAGGAGAGGAGAGTGGCAGTTTTTGCGTGGCAAGGAATTACTAAGCCAGGGCAGCAGGAGTCCCTCTTGCTTTGTTAGGCCCTAGACTGGGACTGGGGACAAAATGAATAGCCTTATGAAACAGTGAAGGTGACTAACAGAAGAGGATATTCACGTATTTGCCCAGGGAAGTGGTGGCTGCCCCATCCCTGGTGGTGTTCAGGGCCAGGTTGGATGGGGCTCGGGCAGCCTGATCTAATGGGGTGTCCCTGCCCATCACAGGGGGGTTGGAACTAGATGATCTTTAAGGTCCCTTCCAACCCGAACTATTCTATGATTCTGTGATATTTAATCTCCTTTTGCTGTTTTTTTGATGTCTCTTACAAATGCTTCTGCTTCAGGAGATCCTTCCCAAATGTCACTGCCGCAGCCTGACCTTTCCTGCAAGTGCTTGTCTTGCCATTCTTATAGCTCCCAGGTGTTCCTTGCTCACACTTCAGGGGGAGACGTGCGCACAGACTCATGCAGCATGAAGGTTACCTGCTGAGACAAGTTGTTTATTTCAGATGGCATCTTCTGGCTGTGACTGGGGTCCTGCTGTAAGATTTCAGTGGATGGAGCAAGTGTGGGGTCTCTAAGAACTCAGATGCACATAAATCTAACGAATTGTCTTTGTGTTAACAAAATCTGTGTGCTGGTCAGTTTTTGAAGAAAATTGAGGTCAGTAGAGGTCTGAGTTTCTTCTTGCCCAGAAGTGGAAGCAGGATTCAGTTCCAGACAGAAAATCTTTGCTGGAAAAAACCACCTAGCTGTTTTGGCAGCATCAGTAAGAGAGCTGGCCAGGAGTCTTGAGAGGGTTCCTTGACTGGGAGGTGCACCTGTGTTGAACTCACTTGCAAGAAAAGATCAGTTTCAATAAATCTCTTCTGAGGTTTGTCAGTGACCTGTCCTCTCCTCTCCGTCCACTCCCTCTGCTATAAAAATCCTTTCCCTTCTTAATGGCCATTCATATGCCTGATCTCGTATGGTCTCTGGAAGTCTTGGGACAACAGGCACGCTCAGTGATGCTGGGAAGGGAATTAGCTTGAGCAAAGGCTAACAAACCTTCCCTTTGCAGCAGATTTATGACTGAGACTCTGCTGTGTTAAATGTCTGTATAGAGCTGGGTTGTACATCGTTTACTCAGAGCCCTGGAGCTGAGAATCTGGCCCTTCCTGGTGCCTGCCCTAAGCCTACAAAGTCTGTCCTGCAAAGCCTTAGCCGTTCACCTGTGTTGCATCCAGAACTGCTTCTATTTTGGACCAGAGGCTCTCTAATGGAGAAAATATTATGCCTCACTTTATTGTCCACTGTTTTGTACTGCTAATTCCTGCTCATTAATGCGCATCTCTGCCTTGGTCAGTTTTGACTTCAAAATTGTTTTTCACACTGAACCTCATCCCTTTACTTTTATTATAGAGACTTTGAAGTGCTCCTAGCATTTCTAGCCTACTCTTATATGTTAGAAAGCAGCAGGGGGCAAACATTTTTTTGCAGCACAGTCAGTAGAGCTGGGAAACTCAACAGAGAGGAGCTAACGGTTTGGCTGAGGTGACCTGTTATTACAGTGGAGAAATGTTTGCATTGAAAGGATAATCACCCAGTCATCCAAGCAAGTTAAACAATAGGGACAGAGTTTGATTTTCTCTGATTGTTTCCTAAGCCAAAAATGAGTTATATTTCCTCTCTGAAACTATTGGGAATCCACTGAAGGGTTCATTAGAGAGATCCTTGCAGCTGCTGAAAGAACTGGTTAGATATTGAGCCTGCAGCTATTTTCTTCTGCCCTTGTCCTCTTCCTACAATGAAGAACTAGTTTGCTATCCAGACCTTGTTTGTACTGTCTCACATGGTGAGGGACTGCTCTGTGCAGCAATGCAGAAAAAAGCAACTGTCCACAGGCCAAAACACCGTCTCTGGTAAAAATGCATAATCAAGTGCTCTACAGGCTTGAAACTGTGCAAATCTGCAGGGATTTGTGTACAATACATGTGTGTATATTAATGTACAAACTCTATGCAAGTGTCCACCTATATATAGTCCCAGTTGATCCTTTAGCCCTTGACCTGTGCTGGGACTTGTGTTGATTAGCACCAGCTGAAGATGTGAGAACTAGTGGCAATATTCCATCAAGTTCATAGAATAACCAGGTTGGAAGAGACCCACCGGATCATCAAGTCCAACCGTTGCTATCAAACACTAAACCATGCCCTTAGCACCTCATCCACCTGTGCCTTAAACACCTTCAGGGAAGGTGACTCAACCACTTGTTGTTCTTTAAATTCTTCATCCTCTCCTGCAGTAACATCAGCTATTTGCGTTATAAAACCTAATTGAAAACCTGCAAAATTAGATTTAGGGGAAACTGGAGACTGAAGCACTTTGCTGAGGTGATAATTTCATTTAGTGTTAAGACATTGCTTAGGTCTAAATGTGTACATTTTCTCTGTTCATCTGTAATACACACACCTAGGCATATAAAATCTTACTTAATTTGATTTTAAAAGGTAATGGCTGAGCAACTGGTAGGCTAAAATCATTTGATCAGGTTTGAGGAATAAACTTAATGTGCCAGATTCACTGGAAACACCCAGTGGCACTGCTGTGTTATAGCACGATATTAAATAGTGTAGAGGCTTCCCAGCTGGCTGCAGGAATCTGTGCATTAAAACCTAAAACACAATTTGTTGCCTCTTAGCAAGAGACCTTGAGGAAATAGGATGCTCTAAAGCAACCCTGCAAGCATCTGAGATAGTATTTACTTGCATTACAATGATGGGAGTTTGCCATTTGTCAGAGAGAGTTACAGGCTGATCTTGTAACCTAGAACTCTGGTGTCTGATTAGATTTTGTTGCTGTACCCATGAGGGGACATATGCTCAGCTAGTGGCTGTGCCAAGGTCTCCGTCAAAGCCTCTGGAGCTGGGCTGAGTTACTCCAGCTGACACATCTACCACGTATTAAAGCTACTACAGTGGTCAGAAAGGTTTCCAGCTGTAAAATCTTGCTGCTTCCAGCCTCACTGGCCTGTTTGATTAGACTGTTTTGAATGCAGACAAAAATAAATTGGAGAATTTCTGCCATCCCTTCATCTTTCTATAACATCTGTGTTATTTGTGAAGGTGAGGAGGGATAACGCTTACACGGCTTTCCTGTGTCAAGCATTTCTCTACTTAATTGGTTTCAGTAAGGATTTCCAGCTAGTCTTGCATGCGTTAAACACACACCACAGTGTCTGGTGAAGTGGCTACGTTTTGGAAACAGAACCATGTCTTCTTCTGCTATAAATCAGTGGGATTACAGAAATCACTTCTTATACCAGGTACAGGAATTTGGTCATGAATTGCATGATAGCTGACAGCTGGCCTCTGCCGTCAGCTTGAGTTGTTGAAGCCTTCTGCAATAAGAAGGTTTTAAGAAGATTTCTAACTTGTCATGGTCTCTGAACAAATTGTTCAGTTCTTAGTTGTCCTGCCTACATGAGCTGATTTCTTTTTTTCTAAGAAAAGAAGAGGGTTGAGGATTCAATGTAAGGATCAAATTGTTCCTTTCTTATTGAACAGAGTTTTGCACGTGAGTAAAAATTTTGTCATTTTCTCATCCAGATTTTCTTGTTCTAAATGAGGCCTCTGGCTCATCATGGCATTTATTGGCACAGAGAGAATTTTTAAGCACTGAGGGAATCTGAAGGAAGAAGTGTCATGCGCACACATTAGCGCGTTATCTGCTAGGGTTTTGCTAGCGTATTAAAAAAAAAAACCAAACACCACCAGAAAATTGAGAAACTGGGTTATCTGGATTCATTTGCTGCATATCTTTGCAGCTGGGCTTTTGTTGGTGCTCAGACTGAGCTCACATTGTAGTCACCAGGACTGTACAGCATCCTACGTGCCCGCTGTCCTTACCTCCTACACTCGTCTTGTTTATACTCCAGGCTGTCTGAAGGGCCCAGATCAAGGTCAGAGTTGTGCTGCAGCTGACTGTGAGCTTGCTTGTGAGCAGCCAGAGGCTGCTTCTGCCTCGCTGAATGTACCTGCTGCATACAACAGGCAAAGGCAGAGGGACACGAGGAGACTTATGCAATGTCATGCAGCATATTTCTCATAGAGAACAGCCAGCTGTGGTGTCCCAGCACTGTCCCCACCTCCCTGAACCGTTCTGCCTCTCTCCTTATTCTTCTTCAGCCACTCGTTTCTCTGTTCCTTTATTCTAGAGAGCACAACACACAATAGCCTCTGCTGTCTAGACTGCATTTCTCCCTCTTCCCCAAAATCCTCCTGAAAAATCTGCCAGACCTTCTTTGGGGCAAAAGCCAATTTAGTGATTGTGTTTATTTCAGTGTAATCTCATTTTATGGTGAGTACTGATCAGAAAACCTAAACTGTGAGGCTGAGATGATAAGCAATAAGTAATTTGCTTGTTTGCGCAGTGTACTAAACAGAACTGTTTTCTTAGCTCATTAATCTTTTTGTCTTGTTAATGTACTTCTATTTTGCTATACAAAACTTGTATTCTCTGTTGTGGTACGGAAGTTTTGTTTGATCCCAAGTGCCCAATGGGTTTCCTCTCCTAAAATCTGGATTCTTCAGGGAAGGAGGCTGGTATGGCTTGTGCGCATCTTTCTTTGTCCTTTCTCCTTCTCCAGTAACTGTTGATAAGAGGTATGGAGATCACTAAGGTTTTAAGTTCCTATGAGCTTCATACAGATTCAAATGAACCTTACAGGTATGCTTCCACTTGGAGTCTTCTGTGAAAGATACAGACCAACTGAGCAACAGATGATACACCAAGCTCACTGCATATTTTATCCTCTTTTCTTTTAGGTGGAAAAACTGGCAAAGTACTTGGACCCAAATGATTTGGGAAGAATCAATTTTAAGGACTTCTGTCATGGAGTTTTTGCTATCAAAGGTATGTGCATGTGTCTTAAAAATAATTCACTTCAGTTCCAGTAATGTTTCTCTGGTTGCAGAAAATGTGATGATCAAAGACATCCTCTCTTTTGACTGTGCTTATTTGTAGTGACAATAGGGCAGCTCTGGGAACGGAGCCAGTGTATTTTTCCTTTTTCTGCATCAGTGATGAGCAATGCAAGAGTTCCTGCATCCACAGGTGCTTGTGTATTGGTTTACTGTCAGTTTTTCAGAGCAAACGTGATGTGGTTTAAAGACAAGCGTAGTAGCAGAAGGAGTAGCTTTGTGCTTAGCAGATAGGGCCAAAGTCTGACACTTCCAGATTCTAGCTGGTTCTGCTGTTGGTTTACCTGAGGAAGTTAGAAAGCCCTTGGGCTTTAGTTTCTGTATTAAGAAATCTAGGACTACTATACTCTTTCAGAGGTATCTTCAAGGTATAATTAGTTGATGTTTTCGAAGTACTTGGGGACATGTATTGGAATGAAAAGGGTTAATTACAGATTGGCCATGTAAGCCCTGAAGATAAAGACCAGGTAAATCAAACCAGCTCCCTTGCAAGGAAACACAGTCCTTGGCAGAAGACAGGTGTTGTTATGCTTTATAGCTTAGCCGAAGGGAAACAATGCAAACAGTAAAGAGAGACTTCAGCTGTTTTGCTGCTTATTAGTTTTCTAGCTTCTCATAGCAAAATAATCCAGCCTGTCCTTTTCCGGATAGGCAGTAAGTCCTCGGTAAAGTGCCAGGGTGCCATCACAGCCCAGGGGCTTCACTTCAGGGACAGGGTGAATGTCACAGCAATCGTAGTGTGATTCCAGGAGAAGCCTCTGAGGAGTCTGCTACAATGGGATTATTACAAAGCCACAATGATGCAAGAACGTAACCCCACAGTAGTTGTAATTAAAGTTTACAGCAGCCGAGGACAGTGTGTAGTTATGCAAAATTAGAGTGAGAATCTGCTGCCTGTCCAGATTCATGGAGGCACTTCCAAGGTGACACACGTGTATCTGACTAGGAGGCAATAGAAAGCCCAGAAGGAATATTAATGCATTAGTGAGTTAATTTATTTGTGTATAGACACTGAAGTCTATGCTAGAGGTTTCTTTACCCAGGAGATGCAAACTGTGTTCTGGGTTGAGTAAAACACAAGCTCCGCAAGTCATCTGGTAGGCAGGGTCCAAATCATGCGCTTGATGGATATTAGTATGTATGGGTGAACAGATACAGAGAAATCATCCAATTCTGCAGCATCACCTAGGGCGCTCTCAGCGCATCATTAGCGTTGTCAACACTTCCACACGCTTGGCACCGGCGCTGTGTAACTGCAGGAGCAGCTGTATCTATTTCTGATAAGACATTGTTAGGCGTGCTTTCACAGCTTCTCTTTGGAAAACCTGAGTCTGTTGCTTACGTCACAGCATGGAAATTTTGCTGGGCTTTGGCTACTAGCCATGCTTTTCTTAGAGATGAAATTGGTTATATTAAAGTTCAGAAAGGCTACGTCTGCCTTTTGCAGTGGAAAGCCTCCACCATGTTGCTACCTCTCACTTTTGGTGCAGCCACATCCCAGGGGTAGCAGCAGGCTTGTTATCAAACAAAAGCAATTTGTCTTGGCAGCAACAGATTACAAATATGATTCTTTGACATCTCAGCCTATTGCAGTTGCTTGAGGCAATCAGTTTAATAAAGTAAAATGGGATCCTTCTATAAATCCAGTGGGTTTTTTTCAGTAATGGATTATGAAGCTGTGTCATTCCTAGCACTGGAAGCCAAATGTTTAAATCCAAGCATTACTGTCCTAATGCCTTGCCGTATTTCTTGTTTAGGAGACTTCAAATTAATTTGTCTCATAGATGCTTGCCTTTATAGTATGCTGAAGAAATGTTTTGCTACACAGAGGTGTTCTTTCGGTTGTTCAGTGCCTTGAATTTGCTTGAGTTTGAGTATGAGATTTGAAGCATCTAGAACAAGAGATTCAAATCTTAATGGTAAAGAATTGACCTCTGATGATGTCAGTTTGAACATTTTGAACATTTCAGATCCAGCTATGGATCTTAGCAAAAACCTAAATGTTGGAACCTGAAAAATCCCAAACATGAGAGTTTTCAGTGTCTGTTCTGTAACTGATTGATAGCAGCTCTCACTGCAAGGAGGAACTCCAAACCCTGGAACTAGAAATCTGCAGCTTGGTCTCTCACCTCTATAAACTAAGCATTGTTTACTCTTGTATGGTACAAGTGGACATCAAGCTTTGCCTCCTCAGTGCTTCTGAGCTGGATAAACCTCATGACATATGAGTCATGTAACTCCACAGCAGCTGCTGGGGCTACCAGGTGGAAAAGGCAATTAATCTTCGGCTGCTGAGGAGCAGGAACTGTGGGGAGGGATGTGCTCAGGAGCCTCACTAACAACAGCGACCTTTGGAAGTGATGGAGAGGACTTTTTGAGAAGAGACATCTATGCTAGAGGGGAGAAGCATGTTGAAGGAATTCATTCCCACTGGCGTGGAATACTGAACAGGCAGGTTGCATTCTATTTATGGAAAGCTTTGCTTCTTTTTGCTGGTCCTTTGTGGATTAAAGGACTTTGCTTCAGCGTCTGTGCTGAGCCCCTGCTGTTTAGTCTGCTTTCCCCACACAATTAGGTTCTGCCTGAGCCAGGGACAGGCTTTGCCACCGAATTTAAAGCTTTGCAGCAATTTCATTGGAATGCCAGCATATGAAGATTGTACTCCTGCTGAAGCTGCCCTAGCTATCTGCTTACTGCAGGGCTTTATTTCTAATAACTGCATCAGTCTGGAAAGCAATTGCTGTGAAATAACGCCTGTACCCTGTTACCTAGCAGCTGTGTCAAAGCCACCACAGTCTAAGAAGTGACACTGCTTAGAGACTTTGAGAGCATCCAGAACATCACTCAAAGGCTGAGTTCCCATTGATTTCTGCAGGGTCAGCGTGGGATCCATTACTGTTTGATCAGTGGAGTCAATGACTGGTTTTGCTCTACTGAATTTATTGTTCTGATCAAGTAAATATTTTCTACCACTTGTAATACTTAAAGGCTTGAGTGGAACTGTTATTTCTAATGTGCTATGCAGGTGGTAGGTTCTGCATTCATACGTGTTTGCAGGACCAGGCTCTTTGTATGTTTAGCAGGCTTTAATTAAGTCTGACCTGATCCTTCTATTTTAAGATTTCTGTTGTCTTTCCAATAGTCTCTCTGCTTTGATTTTCCACCAAAAAAACCCAACCCCTGACAAGTAAAGGGTGAGCTCCCCCTACTGACCTTGGTGTTGCAGCTCACAGTGATGAGAGGGTACAGCACGATTACAAATTAATGCAGAATTAAAAGATAAAGGCAAATGCATTCCAACTTTACAACTAATTTTAACCAAGAAAATAACACTGACCACTGTGTACTAATTTGAGGGTAATGGCTTTTATAATGGGAGAGACTGAGCCATGTTACCACACAGCATTTCTGCAATAATGAATCTTTGTGCTTTACCAGAATCACAGTTTTTTCAGATAAAACCATACAGCCTGCTTTTGTCCTGCAGCAAGAAAGTATTTTCCTCATCTTGTAGAAGTTTTAAGGACATTTAAGTTATGCTCTGTTATGTTATTTGAAAATGCAGAGATGTAGGAGCTCCTTCATATTCATTAACTACATGGAAGAAGCATTGCTGTGGATTTATATGCCTCTCCACCAGCAGCAACAGCAACCTTTGAATCTTCAAAATAGTAACACAGACCATTATGTGCCTTCAAAAAAACATCTCTCTGCTCCTTTGGATCTTTAGGCATCTAATTACTGCAGCTGGAAAGCTTCGACAAGCAGTGAGCGGATAAAAGTTAAAAAGTAGATCTGTTTCTCCGTGAGTTCCCAGCAATTTTGATGAAAATTCCAAGAATACAAATTTGCCCAAAGCTTTATAGAAGCGTTCAAAGAGGGATGTTGGGTGTTTTGTTAGCTCAGACTTTGAAAGAATATAAAAATAATGTGGTATGCAATTTGATGGGTTTTTTTTGAAACTTGATGAGCTTCTGTGGTTCTGGATCAGGATATAAAAGCCTGTGCCAGGTGGCCCGCATGAAGAAGTAGTGAAGAACGCCCTGAGTAGGTTAGGTACAAAGGAGGCAATGCTTTTCTCACCACTGTTTTTACTGAAGACATTATAGGCTTGAATTTAAATGGCCAAGGGTTATCATGAAGGGGCCACCTTAATGGATGAGGAAAATGAAAGAGTGGGATCAGGAGTAATCTTAGGTAAGAATGGAGCAGCAGAGAGAGGGGACATGGAAGACCTTTGGGATTCAAGACCCTGGAGATCTGGAGCTGTTTGTGACTCTAGCTCTAACAGACCAGTCTGTGGCATTTCAAAAGCGGGCAACGTGGAAAGGTTTCTAACTTGCCCTGGTTTAGGGAGTTAAATCCTTGTTTGAAAACCCACAGCCTTGATGACTTTTTCCCACCAATGAAAAATGCTGGGGGAAGTGCTAACTTCTCATTTAATGGGATTAAGTGAAGATTGACTGCTTAGAGGTCTTTAGCTAGAAGCACTGTTGTTAGTACAAATGAATTAGGGAGAAAGTGCTTGATATTATGGCTGAAGATATTGTTGTGAATTTTTGGAACTATGCGAACACATCTCCTTCATTACACTAATCTACATCCATTGATGTGTAGCTCTTGGCATTTATTTTCTCTTTAGCTGGAGGTAGCTCCCTTTAATGAGCTTGTGCTCCATGTCGCGCAGAGACCTTTTAGCAATATAAGCGGTTCATACGTGTAACGACTCTCGCAGCAGGTCCTGGCACGAGGCAGTTTGATGAGTAATAAGCTGTGATTATTAATGTCAAAAGGTACAAACAATAAATTGTATTCTCCTCTGTAAGAAGACTACAGAATAACCTCAGTCAAGCACAGGCTGACATAATGATAAAACCAGGAGAAAGAAAAGGGTGGTTGGGAACCGAGAGCCACAGGCAGGGCAAGTTGTATAGAAAGATGCCCTCTGTAGGCAAATAAGTTTATCATCTTGCCTCTATCAGCCAGTAATTTATTTGTTTGGATTGTTACTCCCAGGTGAGCTCTTCTTTGGCAAGTGACCCTAGCACACCATTCTTGCCCACTAACTTCTCCAGCAAAGTCAAAAATGCACAGTAAGGGTGCAATTAATAGCTTCATTTATTCTCCGTTCTGTACCACTTGAAAAATCTGACTTTGCTGCGCAGGATGGAAGAGGGAACAAAGTCCTTCTGCCGTTGTCCACGTGACATTCATGAGATCCTAATGGCTGCTTCACCCACCTCGTGCTACTTCTGACATGCCTGCGTGTGGGAGACCACATATTGATCTCCCATATCTCCTTCCATCTGGTCACCTTTTCTGTTCGTTTAAATCCTCATTTGCTTTCTAAGGAACTCCCTTCTGTAACCACAAGGTATCTTCACCCTTACAGATGTTATTCCTTTGTCTTAAAAACAAGAGAGAAGATCAGCTAACAGCATAAACCTCTGTAGTTTACACTTTCTTATGTTATTCTGTTGCCCCTGGCTCACCTGCCTCATGGGTGGGTATCGGTGTGCAGTGTCCCAGCCCAGTGTATTGCATTAATTGTGGGACAGAAGAGCAAAATATTGCTGGATAATTGCGGCTTCAAAGTAGGATAGTGAACAACACACACTGAAAAGGTTCATGCAGTTTTGGCCCGAGGCTGTAAGCTGGTTATTCTACAATAACCTGGCCTGATATTGCCGCCTTGTGCAGCTCCACATGCCAAGTGTGGTCACTGGTAATTAATGGGGAATGAGGCATTTGGTGACTTCAGTGTTTCTGTATTTGTCTGAGGTTTTCAAATGAGAGAAGAACTGAGGGAAACACGGACATTGATTTTTCCAGCTGTAAATGTGGTTGTTAACAAAAGCAAACACAGAAGCTGAAAAGCTCAGGTTGCAGTGCCTAGACACTTGCCAAATGCTGTGCGCTTTGTGACAGAGCTCTTTTTGAAGAGGAGTTTGTGACATTTGACTTAGACCAGAGAAAAAACGAAGCAGCTCTGCTGACGCTGATGTGCAATAGACACCAGCTCCTGCCAAGTCAGCAAATCCAGTGTTTGACTTCAGGGGTGGGTTTCTATCCCGCGGGGTAGTTTACCAAGCCAAGCAGTGTTCAGCTTTCAGTTTCATTGCATGTAGTGTATTCGTGCTCAGAGTTGGTATTGGTGTAATTGTTCTTATTTAAGTGCCACATGCTGAATATATGTTGTGCAGGACTCTGCAGGCAGAGCTTTGTTACAGGTATGTGCACATACTCCAGAGCTTTGTGCATTCAGATTAACTACAAACCTGTGTTTCTTCCTCTGTTGTCCATGCAGTCTCTGGGAAGAATAACTCTCAGCCTGACCATTTGTTCTTGTTTCTATTTGCCAGGCTGTGAAGAGTTACTAAAAGATGTCTTGTCTCCTGAAAACTCTGGCCCTCGACACTATGAGCTGCAGTATGTTGATTACTATTATCAGGTAAGAGAAGCACTGATTCTGTCTCATGTTAGTGAGCTGAGGGAGCCTCTGAGTGACGTGCAGTTGGGTCATTGTAAATGCTGTTGTTTTACTTGGCCTGTAGACTCTTCCTTCCTAGATTCGTTACTGTTAGCAAGCCTTCCCTACTGGTTTATGCTGTGTTTTACACAGGGTAGCTGTGAGCTGTTGTAAGAGTATGTAGGATTTGGATAGCGTTGCCTCACTGTTCTCTTGGCTATGAAGGGAAACATCACGTACAAGCTCACTGTACACACAAGTGGAAAACACTGATCTGTATCTAATTAAATCAGGCAAATTTTGTAGGTGAACAAGTCCTCAGAGACCTTCTGCAGATAATAAACAGATTCAACAGCTGTTGGGAAGGAGAAACAACACACTTTTGCTAACCTTAGTAGTATTGTGGTCCCTGCAGTGGGTGGCACCATCGCAGTCTGTGTTTGCCCACTTCAACTGGACCAATGCAGTACGTGTGCAGCCTCTGAGCAGAACCAGGTTCTTCTCCAGCTGCCCACAGTGCAGATGGGCTGTCGTGGTGGGGAGAGGACAGGAACCAAGGCACGTTGTTGTAAACCCTGTGCTTATACCACAGCTCTTCTGCACAGCTGCCCACCAGAGGGGATAATTTTATCTACTGTCTCCAGCTCTTTCAAGTGCAGTTTGGAAACTGTTCGCTAGATGTCAGTTAAAGACTGGGAAAAGGCTATGAACAGACTGAACTTGCTTTGAGGATTGTCTGCTGTGGCATAAAGTCAGAGTTTTCAGTCTGATTGAACAGACAGTTAAGGCCCAGGTGGATTTCAGGCTATCACTGTTGATGAGATTTGTTCCCTATTCCCAAGGAAACATGTACGGAAAACATACGAGCTCCCCTTGCATCTCCCAGAGCGTATTGAGTGTGAGTTCCTGGTGATGTAGTCAAGTTTATGGGCAGCTCCCAATGGCACAAATGGTACTTGCCCGTGTAATATGGTTTTCATCTCACTATTTCCTTCACATGCCTCTCTAATTCTCAGGTGCGGTCAAATTCTCACGCAGCAGAAGGATACATCTGCTGTGCTGGTATAAATAGAGATTTTATAAGGGAATGCATCTCTCTTATTCCACCCAAGGGGCTGCACTTACACAAAGGCTGGTACTGAGCTGGTTCATTGTTACTCTCTCTTTATATTTGCAATGTGATTTAAGAGGAAGAGGAAAGTAATCTTTGTCACATGTTATTTCTCCTGTCCCCTACTTTCACTTTTGCTTCCCCTCCCAAGCACCCACTCCCTGTATTGTAGTTTTCCAAAGCCCAAAGGCAGAAACCTGAAGACGTGAGGGAAATGCCAGGAAGTGGAATGAAGTGGCTGAAGCCGTGGTAAGGTGCTGAACTGATCCAGCTGTTTCTGTATGTTGAGTCAAATGGGGAGTTGGAAACTGCTAAGCCTCTAGCCTTTAATTGCAGCCAACTGGATGCAATTAATTTATATTGATACATAAAATCCAGGAGCTTAGGGTATTTCATTTGAGATTTTCTAAGTAGTCTGCTTTTACGTTTTTTCTTATTTAGTATAAACAAGAAGAAAAGCTGACAAGTTTTTCTGTCTTAAACTTTATCTGAAATGGAGAGGAAGAAAGTCCCATTGAGTATGCAAAAGGCCATTCCATGGAAGGTTTCTAATGGTCTATAATGCGAGACTGTCAATGATGTTTCAGGTGAAATAAGAGCTCTTCCTAGGTCTGTTAAGGTGTGATATGCAGCGAGCAGCACTTGGTTACTACAGGACTCTCAGATTGGTGGGAAATCTCCCACTGGCTTCCATCAACATTGATTGATGCTGCAAAGAGTATGTTTTCTCTTTGGATCAGAGAAGGCTGGGCCAAAGAAACTTGGGAGGGTGGGATTGCAGTTAGGAGTTGGCAGTTGCAGAGCTCCTCAGCTCCAGGACCTACAAATAAACCTTCTCCCTCTGTGTGATTTCAGAGTCTGTTGATTTGCTTAAGGTCTATATTGTGCTCCATTTGAGGCACTGCTTCAGTCAAGTGCTGTTTATTAGTATAATTTCTGTCTCTTACAGCCTTTTGAGGGATAATAGAAATGCTCTGAATTTGCCAGAAGCTAATTTATTGATGCCGATTAATTCATTTTGCGGTGTTTGCTGCTATGGCCTCAGCTCTTGTTTTGGCTCCGTTCTGAAAGGCGACAAGAGTCTCCCCAGTCCTATGTGCAAGATTTGCTTTGTGGCAACCATCTGGTAACACTTCAGAGCCCTTGGGTAGCCTTTTGGAGGTGGTAAGCAGCAGAAAGTCCCCAGCTGAAGTACGTGTGTGCGTGTGAAAACCCAGACCCAGATTCAGCCAGCTCTAACAAAGCAAAGTGCCTGTGTCTAGGATTTCCAAATGGCTGGCTCGGGGCCTTCCTGGGCACCTAGCCAGCCGGGAGCAGTAGCCACAGGACTCAGAGAGAATTAGGCTGGCTGCATCTGCAGCTCCCTGGCCACGGTTTGTATTGCAGGCCTTGCAAAGCAGTGACCTGGGTCCAGATGCTCTTCTGTCCGAGCACCTAAGTTTGGGGAAAAGGGAATCAGCAGCAGGAGCTGGTTTTCAGCTCGTCACACGTGGCATATTTTGGCTGATTAGATTTGAAGGGAGCCTGAATCTAGATCGCCTGGATAGATGACAGAAGAGGAGGATGAATGACAGATCTTGGAGCCTCACACCACAAGGCAGCAGGTACTTATTTGAGTAGCCGCCTATGAAGGGACAGACTCAGTATTTTTCCATGTGAGTAGTTGCCTTTTCATCTGAAATCAGCACCCAAGTGCCATACATGCAAAGTCAGTAGAAGAGCGTGTTGTAAGACAAAGTAATACCAGGGCCCTTGTTTTAAACTAGCCTGTTTGTTTGTTATTAATTATTGCTGTATTGAGTTCTTGTTTTCCTTTTTTTTTTGCTGCTGTCACTTGTAAATAAGGGAGAAAATCTGCCTCTTAACAAGGTACAGGATGATTGCATGTCACAGAATGAGCTGCCTTTTCAGGCTTGGGTTTGCCTGCCTGCCAAGTGATTAATTACACTGTATGAACAGCAGAAAAATTGTTGAAACATGACAAATAAATTGTGTTTGCCTCTGGGATGGAGCTGGGACTGCTAGCTGATCTGCTGCTTTGGAAATATTTTCAGTAGTAATTAGGAGTCCCCCACTGGCTTCTGAAAAAAATTTTTTCCTCACTTGCTGCTGGAGAATATCTGCTAACGCCTGTGTCAGAGCACAGGGGGGCTTTCTGCATTAAAAATAAAAAAAACGGAGGTCCAAATTGGTTTTGCAGGAGGCTGTGGAAACACATGGCAGTCTGAGACACAGCGGAACCGAGGAAAGGTGAAGGGGCATTTGCATAGGTGTCCTTTGTCAGCTGGGAATTGCAGTTGTTATCTCCAGTTGTGGTCTCTCTCTTGCTATTTATTGAAAAGCAAAGCCCAAGAAAGCACTGAATATTTTATTGAACTCAAAGTTGCAGTTCTCATCTTCTTTTTGTTTCCATCTTAAATAAAGCTCTCCTTTTTCTTTCCTGCTGAGGACATCCCTTGAACCAGGCATGTCAGCAGTTGCAGCAGTGCTGGTTGGCTAGTGAGTGAATCCCTCTGGGTCAGTGCAATCGAGAGGGGCAAGCAAAGACATCAAATCTTACCTGGAGACACCTGCCCTACTACTCCTAGCTCCCCAGAAGCCTGTTCTGCCTGGTTTGGAGTGGTGTCCACCACAAAGACAATGACTGTCACAGAACAGTACTACCCTGGCACCACATGTTAATGCAGATCTTTACTAAAGGTAGCGCCACACATCCTCCAGTGCTCGACTGTTGATGTATTTTCATCTCCAGGGCAGGCCTGAGCCCCAAACAGAAAGTCTCCCCACGTGGTTCGCTGTGGGTCTGAGCAGCCTTGCTGTATCAAGCGCACTCTTCCTTCTGGAAGCTGAAGCAAAGTTGGAGCTAAGGGTGTCAGGTCCAGTGGGCAAACTTTGGAAAGTGTGTAACCAGAGTTTTTTATATTTTCATCTTCTATTTGGTGTTATGAAGCAGTGGCTCCACCTTGACCTTTGAGTTGCCAGTGTTTTGGGGCAAAATGATTGATCTCATTTGCCAGGACTGTTTTCTTGATCCTGTTTTTCCTAACATTAAACCCAGGTGTTGCCAGACTGTTAATGTGGAATACATCTTTCCTCCTGCCTTCTGTGGCAGCATTGGCAGAGACACTATCTCAGCGGAAGCAGAGGTGTTAAGTTGTTATTAAGTTGAAAATACCTTTTCAACCAATAGGAAAGAGAAAAAAACAGCTTACGTGGCATGGAGCAGTCATGTTGAACACAGCAAATGGGAGCTTTTTCTTTTCTGTTTCTTATCAGCCTCCAGTTTTCTCCACCACCCACACTCTCTCAGTCATTCTTGGCTCCCATCGTGTTTTCAGCCTTGCAAAAACTTGGTGTTGGCCTCACATGTGAAGACTTCCCTCCCTGTGCTCGAGACTCTGAAGATGTTATGCTACACTCCAAGGATGTATAACACATCAATTATTTCCAAGGATGGCCTTTTAGGAGGCCCAACCTATGGACTGATCCCAGCCCCTGCTGAAATCAGTAGAAAGGCTTCTCAGATCCTGGCAGGGGTTAGGTCAACACCTTGGTTTTTTTCCTGAGGTGGTTGCCTGAGCCTCTCACTGGAAATGCAGGGAAGAAATTCTTGATAAAGCTTGATAAAACACAGCCATGCAGTTACAAAGAGCAAAAAGTCCATGTTCCTAGGTAGGAGTAGGCAGGATTATACACAGGCAATATGCTGTCTGCAGCAATGAGTTTATTCTAACCTCTAAGGGCAACGCTCTCAGCAATTCATTTTTTCTGATTTTTTTTCCAAGCGTCAGAAAGCAACGTTAACTACAACTGCTGAGAAACCCCCAGTGAACAATTACCAAGAGCAATGAAGAGCGCAGCGTGCCCCTGTTTGGGATTAATTTACATGGAAATTGCCTGCTTTCGCCTGGCAATATTCTGAATTGGATTCTTTTATGTTTGGGCATACATGCAAAAATAAGTGTCCTTGGTACAAAACACCTGCATAAAAATGATCCCTCTGTCTGGCTGCTCAAGCTGATTAGGAAATGCTGCCCTGAGAACCCACCAAACTGAGAATGAGCAGTTTTGCACTTGGGGTAAGGTGAGCACCTTCTAACAAAATAGATGCTGACTCCTCCAGAAACAGCCATAAAAGATATTGAGTAGTATTTTCTCTTTCAAAACCAGTATGAATTTTTACTTGGTGGAACATCATGCACAGACGTTTTTAGAGGAGGAATTACTTGTTCCCTGTCTTGTTTTTTTTTTCTCAGTTGTTGTATAAAACTCACATAGAATAATACAAGAGAAGAGAAACACTCTGGCTCAGTTAAAAAAATTTCTTCTCTTTCTCAAAATATGTCTTGGATTTCCTTTTGAGAAGAATATGAGGGTTTGACCCTCTCACCCTGAGCTGGGCCAAGAAAATATTTTGAAATCTAAGAGCTCCCAGGCTGGGATAAATGTTTTCCCAGCCAGTTCTTGCCACAACACCCTGGTAAATGGGGTTTATTTGCTCCAAATTCAATCCCACTGTCTGAGACGAGCAGGAGACTGTGTTTCTGCACAACTTCTGAAGTTAGTTGGTTTAAACGTTAAGCACCTGCTCTTGCAGTTGAACTACTGCCTCCTGTAACAGAAATCTAAGCCAGTCAGGGGCCAAACGTTGTTCACTTCCCACAGGGACCTGAGTCAAAACTCGCCACTTCTCAGGGCTCTATGTGGCTTGGTGATTTGAAACAGGTAGAATTGTGACTGCCCGGTTCAGCCATCCTTGCTGGGACCCAGCGATGGAGATGAAGTTCCACCTGCAGTGCCTTGCCAGCATCCACAGGGAAGTTATCTTCTGCACTTATATTTGTGCTTATCTCTGACTCTCCTTTGAGTGTTTATTTCTGTTTGAGCTCAGGTAAGGTTTTGTATAGCCTTCAAAACCTTTACCATTTGAAAGCCTGTCACCTGTCTCTTTGACAGAACCTCTATTTAATAGACATCTTCTGTCTCATCTGTTTTTAATTTCTTAGGCATTATCTTCAATCTTCTACTCTGCTGCTTTTTCTGACTGAGCACAGTTTTGGGGGTGGTTTTTCTGGAATTGTCAGTTGCCATGGTAAAATATTCCTCCTGTCCTTGTCTCTCCATGGATAAACCAATTTAGGCTGTGACTCAGTCTTTGGCTAGAGGCTGTGAAATGACTGAATGCTCAAAGATGGTCTCTTTCTATCGAAGAAGTCACATCCCTATTGATTTAATCCTTCAGGTAAGTATTGCTTTGTAGTTTAGTCCTTTTTGCCTTTTCTTTGCTGTACTGAAAATCTGTCCACTTTAATTTGTGGTGTGTGTTGAATACAGCATTATTAACAACATACTCAAAAGAAATGTTATGACAGCCTTGTGCTGTGCTCCCATGAAAGAAAGACAACTGCTCTGTAAGAGGGTGATGAACGAGCCTTGACTCTGATATCTGGCCAAAAGTAGCCACGTAAGCAGCGGTGTATGGAGTGTTCGGAGGGTTCTTGATGCTTGTGTGAGAAGATGAGGATTTGAGTTTGTCCTCCCATTTATGAGCTTGAAACTTTTTCTTTCTTTGTTTGTTTTTATTTTTTTTATTTCCCGTTCTGCTTCATAATCTTTTCTCCTTGCTGCTCAAGGAAATTTGTGCTGCATTTATGGAAGATTTTGGAACATAAAGTGTTCTTATCAGAATATTTTTGGTAGGAAGGAATTTTTGGGAGGGAGTAAAAAGCGTTGGTTTAAGTACATTTTTGTTTGTTTGGTTTTTTTTATCAGAAGAAAGCTCTCTGTAGACCTGTAAAAGCTGGTTGATAAAGTGAAGATTCCAGGTTATCATGAAGCTGTAGAGAAAAATTCAAACACAAAGAGATGTTCTAGCTAAACAAAACTAACAAAATCCCTCATTGCACAAGCGAACAAAAAGGATTTGACTGCTTCTTTTCTGCCTTCTATCCGCTCTGACCAGACTGCGAGCGGCGTGTCTGTTTGGAGGCAGCTTCTCTCATTTTTCAAAACAGAAGCTGCATGAGCTGCTAGAAATTTTTCCACTTCCATGAAAAAAATCCTCCATAGGGGAAATCTTACAGGAATCAATTTTGTCATACAACTGCTGCTATACTGCCAACCGTATTTTAGGGTTCAAATATGGGATTTCAGCCTCAAGAATTGCCACCAGGAAGACCCCTGCAGTTCATTAAATTGCCCAATACTTTGCTGAGTTATGAAAGCTTTAGGACACCTGTCCCACTTCTTCTTCTCGCATTTGACACCCAACCCTTACAATGTCCAAAATCCCCACAAAACTGCATGGAATTTGCTCTACCCGTTCAAGTGTTTCCCCCACCAGGTTTTCCCGGCAGTGCTGAGATGCGATTCCCTCTGTGGAGATGACGGGGCTGTGGCACTGCCCTCTGTTACCCGCAACAGAATTGTTTAAAATTAAACCATCGTACTCAGCTGGGCTCACAGAGCTAAAAATTAGGTCTTGATTATCTTGTCTATTTTTAGAAGCTGGACAAGAATCAAACTGTGATTTCTTTTTTTAATCTTTTTTTTTTTCATGCTGCGGTGGAGAATGGATTTGTCTGGGTGGAGGGTGGCTTTCCTGGTACTGTCACACATCTGGGCTGCCATAAGCAATTTGTAACAGAAGAGGAAGAAAAAGAAGGGCACCCTACAAGAGAGTATCTAGGAATTACTCCTGAGGGGTTTGTGCTGCACTGCCTCCAGCAGCTGAAATAACAGCATGAAATTGCGATTAAAAATTAAACAGATATATGGGCTATTTGACCTTTTAATCAGGGACACAGAGGCCCTGTCTAGAATAAGGATACAGAGAAATGCAGCTTCTGTTGAGTGACTGCGAGCTGAAAAGAGGCAGCTTGTGTTCATCTGAAGGTCGGTGGAACAGGGAGATCATTTCATTTAACTGGTTGTGGAGTTGGGTATGCACTGAGGTGGCAGCGCCACCAGGAACAGCCCCGGCTCCGAGAGCCATAGTCTAAACAGAGAGAAACAGGAAAGAAACAGTCAACTGTTAGTTTTCTAAGTTTACAGAAATCCAGGCAGGATTAATTAAGCCCCTGTGAGGCCCTGTTAATTAGAAATTTTTTTATTTGGCTCACCTTTTAACCCAGTCCGTTATTGTAATTACCTGGTTGATGGTGATATCAGCTGGGGAATCGGCCGTGAGATAGAGTGAGCTGTTTAGGTGGATGTGTACACTGGATCCCAGGCTGGTTTTGGTATGTAGCATTATGATAAGCTACTAGCAAGGTTAAGATGGAACGATATTGTATCTATCACAATGTAGATACAGAGCTGACACAGATGCTGATGAGCATTTTAGGCTGACTGCATGAACCTGGCAGCCAAGTCCCAACCCAGTGTGACCAGTAAGTGTTTGGAAAGGGAATACATAAAGTAGACACAGTAAGGTAAAACAGACATAGCAAAAAAAGGTGATTCCTTGGAGCTTTTCCCAGTGTGTTTCAATAGGACTGTGATATCAGTTTGGGTTTGCAAGAGGCCTTTCCTCTCTCTGTGTCTGTGGAGTTGTATCCACATTTTCAAAGCTCTGGATCCATGCATTTACACCTGCGTGCTGCACTTTTGCTTTTGTTTGTTTATCTCGGTGTCTCTTGAGGCGATGCCAAGAACCTCGCTGGTATTCTCCCTCCCTTTCCACATGCAAATGTACTGCAAAAACCTGGGGGCTCTAGAGTGGTAACACACGTACCCTACATCAGCGTGGGATTTGGACTTTAGGAGTTTCAGAGAATCTTAGCTTGCTTTGTTCAATTCTTGGCTCTTTTAAAATGAGCTTGCACAAATGTTTCCAAGGAAAGATTCCTAAGTTGCTGTTAATCTTGTGGAAAAGTGAGGAGGGAGACCTGTAGAATGAATGAAGTCAGTATTTCACTATGTCTCCAAGATTTTTATGGGAATGAGTAATGCACAGTATTTTTTGAGACTAATAGGTAAATATTACCTTTCATAAATATTTGTTTACCTCTAAACTCTTCAGCACAAGGATCAACAACCATCCTTTATGAATCACTGTCTGTAGGGTTTGTGTAGCTGCAGGAGCTGCCACGTCTGGGAAGCTGTCAGTTAAGTGAAAGAGTAAATCACCAGTTTTCTATTTCTGCCCTATTTTGAAACTTAACTTAAAATCTCTCTGTTTGTCTTGTTGCCAAGCCAAGGGCAAGATATTACGGGGGAATTCTAAAAGGGATGTTTGTGCTGTAAAGTCAGAACTTTCACCTGTTGCCTAGCATGATTCCATGCCTATAAAGAAACTTTGAGTAAGGCTTCTCCGATTACTGTACTGTGACAAAACTTTGCTGTCAGGGGACATCCTGTGTCACATGGTGGTACTTGAATCAAAGAGGAAAGAGTTTGTACTTGGATACTACAGAAGGTGCCCTGCCAAGAGTGACTAATGTCCTGCTGGTCTACAAAGAAAAGTTTTAGCAGTGAGATGTGTTGGATAAAACTGACCCATGGGCTTCATCAAGCAAAAGCCTAGGGCTGGGGAAAGTCCTGGGGCACTTTCTCTGCAGTGCTTGAAGTTTGCTGGTATTTTCAAATGAACAAAATTGTCAAATGTTTCATGACTTAGATCCAGGACATTCCTTGCTGTGCTGTGGAGTGACAAGCTTTACCTCTAGCTCTTATGTAGTCTCTTTAGATCAAAAACCTTTACAGAAAGAGGCCGCCTCTCTTAGTTGTATTTGTATAGTGCCTGTCATGTGGGGCTCTTCCTTCATGTCTTCCCTGGAGGACAGGACCACCTCATTTTAGAAAGAAAAGATGAGAAAGGGAAGAAACTAGCACAATTAAGAGTATCGGTATTTACATTTGTCAATGTTCATATTTAGCTTTACTTGAATACTTGCATTCTGTACAGACTCACCTTTATGTGCAATGTCTTCTTTCTTACAAGGGAATCTGATACTCAGGAGAGAAAGAACTCTCCAGAATCAGCTCCCATGAGCGCAGACTGCGTTAGGACATCCTCTCTTATCTGCTCTTGGATCGTCTCTGTTAGCACAGCTCCTGGGCCTGGCTTGTGCAGGTCCACTTGTGGAGGCACAACATCCATCCCAGCTCTTGCTTTCCATTAAGCTGGGGCTGCCTTCGCACTCCTGCAGCTTCCACAAGAGCCAGTGGGTAACAAGAACCACATGGACCACACGCGTTTGTTTCCTGAGGTAATTCACCATCTGTAACTGCTTCTTAGATGATGTGGGGTCCAAAAGCTTCCCCCCGGCCCCCTGCTGACAACTCCTCACAGCACCTCTTTTCACATGGCATCTAAGTGCTTCCATATTGAACATGATTAATTAGACAGGAGAGGTGAGTGTCAAGGGCAGGGATCAGTATTTTAAAGAGTAGTTCAGTATTTTAATTTGACTGGATTACGGAAATAGAATTTGAAAGATGACTGGAAGTACTTTAATCCCTGCTGAAATGGTAGAGAAACTCATGTCACATTTAGCACAGGGAGAGACCCTTCCATGACCTCCTTTTTATAGGACTTGGGGCACTGCAGGCCCTTGGCTGGGCTTTCTTGGTTTTGCATGGGTGTTCCTGGCCAGTCTTGGTGCAGCAACTGAATCGGGAATCTCCTTCATTGGCTTCGTTTACTTCTAAGATTGTATATTTAGAAGTGTCTGTGCAGCCTCAGGGCCATTGACAATGCTGCTGATTACTTCACATTGCTATTTAATGAGGATGAAAGACAGGGGATGAGCAATTGGAGATCTTGCACCTGGGAAAGAAAAATTGATTTACAGAACAATCAGCTTCTTGGCTCTGGCAGGCTTTTCTTTAAAAAAACCAAGATGGGTATTCTTGTCGCTTTTGGACTGATTTAAATCAAGGAGCTTGTGCAAAATCGTTCTTCTCAGCCCGTGATTGCAGAGACCAAACAATGGGGCAGAAATTGATCCTCGGTTAAATTCTGTGCAGTAGCTTGAGGAGTGAGGTGGGAGTCCAAGCCCTCTGTGAGCCTGGAGTTTACAATGCCTTAGCGGGTCTCTGTTGAAAGGGCTTGCTGGGCTGCACTGTTTCAGTCACAGACATCTGTTCTTGCTCTTCTGCCACTGTAGAGTTGGCTGGGAATTAAAACCAAACTTACTTTAAAGGCAGCTATGGAATGTACTTCTGTGCTGTGCTCCACCATTCCTTATATAAATGTGAACATTGCCCCAAAGCTGTAGAAAATCAATGTGTTGGTGCCTCAGAAAGGTCCTGGTAGTGCTGATATTCTCACAGCTTTGCCCACACTCATGAGTTTTATTGGACGGCTGTATGGTTCTCCTAAAGCTGAGAGTTTTCCCTGGGGCCTTCTGAAATAATGCTATGCAAACTAAAGAAGGTATCTTGCCTCCTACAACAGATTGGCACCTGCTGTTCGCTGCTCCCTGTCTAGGGCTTCAGCATCATCCCGTCTAGCATCATCCCACCCGGCTTTTCCCAGGCTGCCAACAGCCCATCTGCAAGGGCCGGCCTCTGCGGGCTGAGATGAAATGTCTTTCAGATCTCCCTCACAGTTAAGCTGAACCAGAGGTTATGTTTTTCCTGGTATGTCTGCATTTGTCAAGGAAACTTCTGTATGGCTATATTTATACTCTTATCCATGAAGGAACTGTAGTAGAAAGTAGAGGCTGTTTTCTGCGACTCTCCAAGGTTGCTTCATCACTTGTTGCCCCAAAGTTCCTGTGGTGAACTAAAGGTTCAGCTATAGTTGAGTTGCCTTCTCTTTCAATTTGTGTAGCTAGAAAGGGACATATTTAGAATCATACAGTCACCAAGTTGGAAAAGATCTCTTGGATCATCAAGTCCAACCGTTCCTATGATTTCTGTGACTGGAATGGAGAGATTGATACAAATACTTGGCTAATAAGCATTTGTCAGATAAAAAAAAATAAGTCTAACTTCCTTATTAATGAAAGGTGTACTTGGAGGCATCTAATGCTGAACACAGCATTAGGAGAGAAAACAGATGAATTAATTTTCCTGTTGCTACAAACATCCTGTGATTTTGGGGCAGGGCAGCTGAACCATGCTTTCCATCTAACTGTATTGTCTTCCCTATCAGTAAAATAAGGATAAAACTATTAGTTCTGGCTATTGGGATAGCAAGCTGGCTGGCAAAACACATTCCCCTGACTATAAGTACCAGCTGTGCTGGGCAGAATAGCCTTCTCCTATTCTCTATTGACCAGCTCCAGGGAACTGTCTGTATTAACACGTTGTGCCCCACAACCTGAGAACAGCAGCCCCATCCCTCAGGAAACCACTCCAAAAGGGCTTGAAAGTTAAATTATTGCCTTTGCTGCCTGTCTTTTAAGAAATGAAGTGGAACTTAAATGGAGTTCTGCAAAGTTTGATAGCTCTTCCACTCCACTGGCATCATTCACGGGGGGCATTCAAGCTTCCAGCCTAATGGGGATTTGTGAGAAGGCATCAACTCAGAAAAAGTGTCAACAGCACCACAGGTCAGACCAGGACGTATTATTATGCACCTTTGAAAACACAGCCAGACTTCACATCTCAGCCCAGCATGCAGCAATCATTAGTCACCCTGCATAATCCTCCTGACCTATTTTTTTTTTTTCTTTCACAGTGGTCACATTTGAAAATGTTGTCTAGAGCTGGTTGGACTCACACAAAGTTGTTAATTGGGAGCTGTCTAGTTAAGGAGTAACACAGACACAAAGTTCGACACAGCGTGCTCAGCACTCAGACTGTAATGTTGAGTGTCCCCAGGGAGGGGATGACCAGGAGGCCTTGTGTCACCAGTGTGCACAGGGACTCAATTCCCGTTGCTTCCAAAGGGCACCTGGGCTCTTTGGTTGATCTAGGATTAAGGATTTGACAGGATCTGCTCTGGAAGAAGAATTTAAATGTGAGAAGCACTAAAGGCAATTACATTCATAGCTGATGGTTACGAAGTGTGGTGCCTACGCTGCCATGTGCAGATGGCCACATATTGTTTCTCCACCAGTGCAAGGCTGCATGCTTGTGGTCAGGAGTGGTGCATTTGGTAGGATCTTACTTGTTCTTGCTCTTTGTGAAGCTGTTTCCATGTCTATTTTTGACCCACTGTGCCTGGACTGGTCTGTGTTATTTCTAGCCTCATTAAATCCCAGGGTACTGAGCGCTGCTGTCTATGTTCTTTTGCTGGTTCAATTCTGTAGGGATTTATGGCAGAAGTGCTTTATGCTGCCCTCGTCATCTTGTAAGGAGCAAAGAAAAAAATGCAGTGTATTCCCTAGATGCCAGGATAATCATATCTTGACAGCATACTAATTAATAAACTCATAATCAGGTAATTATTTCCTATGTAGCTGCCTAATTACCATTTAGTAGCCCAGATTTTCAGCTTACAAATAGGTAATATTTTCAAGCGAGGGTTTCATGGAGAGGAACACAGTGGGCCGTGACTTCTAATGTAACTCCTCTGTCTTCCTTGAATTACTCCTGGGATTCGTTTGGTCTGCCAGTTCTTTTAGCCTCCTGGACCACCTAGCAGCCCCAACTGTTGCCATACTGGTAACAAGAAAATTATACACCTAACCCCATTGCTCAGCGTAATGGACTTAGCTGCTATCCTACAGCTCATAATGTGCTCAGAAGTGCACCCATATGTTGGCTCCCTGGGGGCTCTTCCTAACGTAGCAGATGATAAGCTAAAGAGCTTGAGCCATACTTTTGGGCTCAATATACAAGATGCTCTTAAAAGGCGAGGTTATACATGGCCAAATCTCTTCATGGTAGTAGAGGGATTTACTTGTAAGCCAAAGAAGATCGCAAAGAAAAACTACAATTTGCAATCAAAGTTTACTTAATATTCATACCTGTTTCCACCTCTACACCAGGCTGATTTACTTATGATTTAGTTACTTTTCCCAATGTTTGTGACATGTCTGAAGTGTCTGTGTTTGTGCATGTGTGTTTGGGTCCCACTTCCATCCATCAAAAAATTTATACTCATTCAAAAAATTTGGAAGAGAGACAGGAACCTCAACCTCAATATTAAACTCTTATGTTTCATAAAAATAGGCTTTTGTGGGGGTATAGTTAAAGAAAGTCAGGCCTTCATTCATGTGACTTTGCTAGCATAAGAATTATTTAATACATCGACAGCGTTCCCGTATGTGAAAGAAATCAGTGTAGGCTGGTACAAGGTCCTTTCCTGAGCTGCCTCTCAACTGATAACATTATATGATTTAGGTGCATGTATTTTGGGTTGTTGCTATGTCCCACAATATCTGTGTCAAAGTTACTAAACTAACCCTTAAGACAGCAGAGTTCAGCTTGAAAGGCATACGTACACCTTCCACGGTGTTGGCCTTGGAAACGCTGATGAGTTAATAGATCCCATGTTTTTAAAGCCATGTGACCCTAACAAAGAGGTAGCATCATGTCTTGGTGTCAGATTTACCCCAGGCGAATTGCGGCAATTTTCTTTTGGGTTTTAGTGCTCGGTTGTACCCAGCTGCCTCTATGTATTTGCTGCTTGTTTACACCTTCAGCTTCGCATCTCTGTTCTTGTGTCCAGACCATCAGACCTTTGCCCTTCCCAGCCCCAGAACAGCCTTGCAAACATTCTGAGGAACTGGAGTGTGGTTTTCCATGGCGTGTTTTGTTTCCAGTATCTGTCTTTGTGGCAATAAGGGCTGCTGTTGTTGACCTCAGGAGTGCTCTGAGGGGCTTTGCTGTGTGGAGAACACAAAAGGAGGAACGATGTGCAAGCTCTGCTCTCATGGAGCTTCTCCCCAGAGAGGCCAAGAGGAAGGAAACAGAGACCACATAAAGAGCTGGGACTCTCCAAAAACATGTGCTGAAAGAAGAGCAGCAAAAAATACTCTGTAAGGTTAAATATGAATCATCTGGAGAGTAACTAGCAAAGGTTTCTGCAAGAACATCCAGAAAGGAGGAAGCCATGCTTTCAGAAGCAATCATGCAAGGTGGAAGCAAATCAAGTCTTCCTAGGAAAAACTACGTCACTGGGGACGCTTCCTAGCCTTCCCTGCATCTCCCTTTTCCAGTTATGCTGGGGCTTAATCTCATTCTTACTGGTGCAGTTTTCAGTTGTGTCTTTCTCAGGATGGGATTTTTTCCTGGATGTTGATTGTGTTTTAAGAACTTGAACCCCAGCAAGTGGAATCAGGCTTTGCAAGAGCAGCCAGTTCATGTAATGTCTCTCTTTCTCCGTGGCTCGGCAGTTCCCAGAACCTAGAAACATGGGAAGGTGGTCAAACTTATTTTAAAGTGGTGTTTTTCCTTTGAACCCCTTCTCCCATTGCAGATCTTATCCCCTCTGCCTTTCATTCTTCCCTCTTTGCCAGCTCTAATCTGCTGCTGTGGGTTCCCAGAGCCATTTCCAATGCAACACTTTTAATCCGAAATTGAAGTCTTTGTGAGCCGAGGCCTCGGTGTCATGTAGTGAATATCTTAAGTGCAGAAAGGGGATCAAGGTGGCTTCTTAGTTACCGGTAGTTAACACAATCCATTGTGTTTTATTTAATTGCTTTTTATACATGTCTTTGTATCTCCTACTAGGAAGCAGTGTGATCTGGAAATAAGCTAGCTTAGAAACAGCTGCAGTTTTGCTGTAGCACCAAGAGAAACTTCAGCTATAGTGCAGCCTTAGCGGTTCTGACAGGCATTGAGGAGGCAGATTGGAGCCTTTCTGCCATACAATGCTGGGCTACAAAAGCAGCATTATGGGCAGCAGCCCTTGCTAGGCGGGAGTAGCTGATCCCAGATGCATCCCGGAGCCACACGTTGGCTTTTCCAGAGCTGTACGTATACTGTACAGCCACCCCAAGAAGTGATGGGGATATCGCGTGGCTGTGGGAGGAACCCTGGGCTTTCAGACACCGTGGCCGCCAGTCCCTCGCCTCTGCTGCCTCTGCTCGGTGTGGTTTTTCTCTAGGTATCTTTTTAACTTCTCTTTCTTGTGATGGCCTTTGGATAGAGCGCCAAGCCCAATGGTAAAGCTGTTTTCCGTCGAATGTCCAATTTTGACAATGTTTTGGCTCAGGAGAAAATAAATTAGGTCTAAATTTCAGAGCATCTCCTTTTGATATCTTTAAGAGTGGAGAAGTTCAGTTCCATTTTGACTGGATTATTAACATATATCTTTAATTGTGTAAACATTTACAAAATTGTTTGACCCCGTTTTTTAAAAGAAAAATGTTTAAATGAGAATTTTCACATATTCTTGTAATTCTTTTCAAGCATATCTGAATTTCCCTTTCATAGTTCCTACTCTCAGCCTGAGGCTGGTGACAGACAGGGCAGCTAGCCAGTAAAGCAGTCTAGAAATATAACAGGAACTATATTTCATCTGAAATTGTTCTTTTCCATTCAAGAGAACGGCTAATGGTGGTGCTTTTCTACCAGCTGCTAACAAAGCATTTAGTTTTTCCTGAGGTGTTTAGGAGAATGAACAAGAGCCCCAGACATCATCTAACGTTTGTACAGCTAACTGAGGCTTTTCTGGGTTACACATGTCAAAGCTTAGGAGTGAGTATGATTTCCATCACCCACCAGAGAGGAAACAGAAGGAGGCAGTCTGATAAAATCGTAGTGTTTTATTAGGCAAATTTTCCCATGTAAGGCTAAAAAATTGCTGCCAACTGAATTTATTCGAGACTTCAGGCTTGCTTTTTAAAACGCTCATAGTGTGAACAGATAAGGAGTTAATTTACCTTCTCAGATTTAGACCTTGTGAAAGATTAATGGAAGTTGTGAGTGGGAGAGATACATTTTTAATCATGCTCGGCTTATTTAATTGTAATCTTTGCCAGTCTCTGCTGTGGAGCGCAGAGCCTTTCTCTCTTGGTTTGCACGGCACACCTCAGGCACTTGGAGAGCTGCCTTCATCCCCTGCCTCGCAGCTCCTGGCTCTTGGGCACAGGACCCTGAGCTGAAGGGAGCTCCGTCGCTGCTCCTGGGCTGTGGGGACGCTGGTGCAGAGCTGAGCAGACCCGTCCTCTGGCTCAGACTGAAACTGCAGCTTTGCAGTGTGGCTTTTCAGTAAGGGGTAAAGTTCCTTTGCGGTGAGGTGTTTCCAGGCAAGCTGCAGATGGAGAAGCCGCTGAATTAAGAAGCTATATGGCTTACTATGTTCCTGGGTTTGATGGAGAGGGGACTACATCAAACCTGGCTCCTCAGTGATTTGACCTAGAAGGTGAGCCTCAAATACCCAAGTGTAATGTGCCTTCAGCATCTGTGTGTAAAGAATATGAACTCTCAGGTGTCCCTAACTAGTGTTAGTAACAGATGATCGTCTTACGTGCAGAACTATTCATGCTTAATCTCTTACGGTCTGAATGATGAAGCTGGTTGAAGGCTGCACGCCCCAGAGCTCAGTGCAAATGCATTGCCAGAAGCAGGCAGAGGAGGAGTTTGTTCTTTTCCTTCCAAGATATGTCTCTGGGAATATAAAGAAATTTGAAAGCCCATACGCAAAAACCAGGGTTATCTTTCCTTTGTACTTCCTTGGCCTTATTGTGCTTCTCGCCCTCCTTTACGAGACTGCTATTTGAAACCAGGAACTGAGGCCCTCCTGGGAAGAAGGGGTTTGCTTTAGCCGCACTACATGTGGTCTTGTACCAGGAGTTCATTTTAAGTTACTTACATGCACAAATGGTAACTGCAGAAGGAAGGAAAAGAGTTAAAGTGTCTCCTTGCCAAAACTTCTAATCTTTTAAGTGTTTGACCCTTCCCACTTTGAGCAAATATTGCCTGTCCTAGCTTTAGACAAGAAGTTATTTTTGGAACTTTATGATCCATAGGGGAGAAAAAACCCAAAATATGAAAATGAACTGCCAAGTCAGTCATACTGATAATTGTAAAAGGCTGTGATCTGTAAGCATCTTTATTGTAATCAACTTACCTGTAGAAACAAGGATTCATTTTGAACGAGGACGCTGGAATGCCTTAAAGATCAGCTGTAATAGAGGAGCAATGGAAAATGGGATTTTTAAATGCCTATTCTTCTCTTCTGATTTTGGACAGACTTTGAGCTCTTTGAACCTTTTCCACCCTCACTCCACTAAGGTGTGGAATAACCATTAACGCAATTAATATGTTATGAAAGGGACAACCAGTTCAAAAGGGTAAAAGGCCAAGATGATACCTTTTGTAGTGGTTTGAGAGGCAGCAGAGAGGTGAAATGTTTTCAGACAGGCAGTTTCATTTCTGCTGCACTTCAGTCTTGTGTTCTCTTTTCATCTGGCTGTTTCTTGCTCTCTGCAGTTTCATAGATCTTGTATCTTTGGGACAGACCTTGTGAACTTGTACTGGTGCCTGACATCATGAGACCTGACTGTCTAGGATCTGTTGCCGTAATGCAGGAGTTTACTCCCAAGTGTAACTGCAGGAGCTGATTTTATTAATGCCCTGTGCTTCCAGATGTACAGAGCCTTGCAACTGCAGGTCGTGAAATTATGGCATAGCAAATTCTCCAAGTTTTTCAGAAATAACTGATTCTTCTACAGATTTCAGCATCAAACACGAAGGCAGACTACAGTCCTGCCGTGGTTTCTGTGATCTCTGAGCAGCTCCAAGCAGGGGAGTGAAACAGAAATTTCATTTGTTTCAAAAGTGAGACTAACACAGAGAGCTTGTTACAATTGCAGGTGGAAAATGTTTTGTTAATAAGCAATGTTTCAAAGCAGTGAAAGCACTGCATGAAAGCTTAGCTTTACCTGAATCAAAGAAAATGATGCTGTTTGCTGCTCTGTGTGATGTCCGTAACCGTGCTGGATGCTTCTGTTAAAAGGAGCATTTGATTAGGAATGTCTTAGCCAGGGCGAGGTCTGGAGGCTTTGGAGTCTGCCCCGGGTGTCTTGGCAACCATGCACAGTTCAGAGCCCTCATCAGCACAGACACAGAGCGCGTCCCAGGTCTGGCTTCACGTCCCACTTAGGCGAAGGCAAGAGAGAAAACTTAGCTGCTACCAAGACGGGCTAAGAGACCCTGCAGTTCCCTGTTGAGACTTCCACAGCCGTTCTTAGTAAGTATAACTTTAAATTAAGGAATGATACATTTTCTTCCCCCAGAAGGCATCTTTTGTTAAGTGTGTTATAGATTAGGGACGTAAATCAGGCTGAAAGCCACGGTTAAAATATACAGCAGTCTGCTTTCAATTAGTGTGAAACTGCTCTAACCAGCCATTAATGAGATTGAAGGACGTAAGTCTCAGAAAATCTTACAGATTGGGAAAACAGAGCCTGACCCTTCCCCCTTTGTCAGCTATTTTTTTTCAGGAGGGAGCTAGCTGCATGGAGTGGGCAGTGCTACCTACAGCAAAGCCATCTGCATGCGAGGGGAGCCCCATGTGCCTTCTGGGGGCTCTGCAGATCTCTCCCTGCGCTGCTGATGCAACAGGGTCGTGTCGCGAGCGAGCCTGATTCCCCTCCTCACGCACCTAAGACAGATACTCTGATAAAACAGTGTCGTTTTGAAAATGGAACTTGAGGTGGGCTGGATGGGATTTCCTAAGATGTCTTTTTTTCTTATTTAGAACTAGAATGTGCAGTGGGCTGTTGTTCCCTCTGAGCTTTTCCACTCTCTGAAGTGTACGTGTTTGCTTTTAACGGAGTAGGGAGTGACTGTGGAAATACGGGCCCTGCAGAGGTACCTCAGACCAGAGGAGAGGGCACGTTTGTGGTTATGTGGCTGGTTTCGTACAGGGATGTCTGAATTCATCAGCTGCTTCTGTGCAGCCTTCCAGCATCACCTCAGGGAGTGAGCTGCTGCACCAAAGCTGCTGCTGGTACAGAGGCCCCCCCTGCCTTCTCTCCCTGGCGTGTGTCATGCCCGCGTGGGTGGGACGAGTGGCTGGTTCTGTGCTCATAGCAACCTCTTCCCATGCCTTTGGTGCAAACAGCAGTGGCTGCAGATACGCCTGCGCTCCTGGTTTAAACGTTTCAGGGCAGAGAACATGCACAGACCATGGCGCAGCTTGTGAAGAAGCACATTTGTATGAATTCTGTGTTAACATAGAGCCAAGAGTCTTGTACAAGGTCGGGGTGGATGGGGCATTGAGCAACCTGATCCAGTGGAAGGTGTCCCTGCCCACGGTAGTGGGGTGGAATGGGATGGACTTTGAGATCTCTTACAGCCCAATCCATTCTATGATTCTGTGAAGGGCCAGGGCAATGGTGTGGCTCCCTCATTTGCAGTTGTTTCACAGCTCAGTTACCTAAAACTATATCCTCAGAAAGGCATCTTGCAGCAATGCGGAAACCTCTCTCTCTCTCTCTCTCTCTGTCTCTCTCGTGGATTCGGGTGGGGGCTATGATTCATGGAGTTGCCTGCAAGATGAGCATATCTGCTTGTCATTCAGAGAGGGGCAGGGACTGCTCTGTGCCACCCACCCTGATCTCAGCAGCTCCTTTTGTGGGGATGAAGGAGATTAGTCACAGGATACAGTGAGTGAAGAATTCAGACCTGCTCCTTGGGGAATTGTGAACACAGCAGTGGGAGGAAGGGAAGTCAGGATTCGATTTATCGATGCTCTTTGATCAGGCAATCAAACAAATGCTTTTTGTGGGGAGGTCTGTGAGTTGGAAGAAACTTAGTTCAAAGGCTTCATGCATCTGATGGTTGGGCCAGATCCTTGTAGCTTTAGTTCCTTGTTTGAATGAATGTGTAGTTCAAGTAGAGGCTGTTGTACTTGACTGTCAGCCAGATGAGACTGCTGCACTTCATCAGCTTTCCTGCTGTCCAGGGCTGCGCACAGCAGGGTGTCCGTGGGAAGCCAGCTGTGACTCAGCTTGTAACCTCACTGGCTAAAAAGTGACAAGGATTTGGCTGGTTTGACTCTTCTCCACATCCAGTATAAGTTGGGAGATGCCAGACCAGAATATGCCCGTTAAAGTCAGCAGCGCTCACTCAAGTCAGCGCTGGGATGGTGCATCCTAGCTAAGAGTCTGGAATGTCATTGTTTCAGAACAAATGTAACAGCCCTGACAAGTAGGAGCTGCGTCCCTTTGCTCCCTTGTGCTCAGAGGTGCCCGTTGCCTCTGAACTGTGCTTGTGCCGCGACTGATGGGCAATCGTTCTGGCAAAGATGCAGAACAGGTCACATCCTTATCGTGGACGAGATGCTGAGGGACATGGGTTAGTGATTGATGGGAATGGTTGGACTCGATGATCCGGTGGGTCTCTTCCAACCTGGTGACTCTATGATTCTATGATTCTATGTCTTGGCCCCATTCACTGTAATACTTCTTTCCTCCAAGGCTTGTTGGGGACTCCTAATCCATTTTTTCCCCATAGAGAAAGTTGTGATATTTTAGTAACAGGAACCAGTGTGGATATTACTTGTTCATTCCAGATCCCCACAAAAAGTGATGTTTCTTGTGCATTTCCCTCATTCAGTGTGTAAAATGTGTTCCACAAGGAAACTGTCTGCAAGCACAGAGCAAGTCCCCTTTGATCTACACCTCCCTCATCCCTCACGGAGCATGCTTGTGCCAGTTAAATAAAGCATCAGCCTTGGTCAGGTCCAGCTTGGACTGGTTTGCTGAGTACTCAGGCCTCTATCTCTCCCCGCTTTATTTTCCACCTTCTTTCTTTCTGTTCTTTCCTCTCTTCTCCAGGAACAGTGCCACCTAATTAGGTCATGGATTGTTTCAGGCTCAAAATCTTTCAGGAGGTTTTCCAGTAGCTTCTGGTTTCGATACTAAAAGCCACTAGTTCTGCTTGCCCAGCTTTCCTGCTTGGTGCCCCTCTTAACTGCTCCTAACACTGAAATATTTCTTATTCATGTGGCTGCGGCAGTAAAAGACATGTTAGCTCCATAACAAGCTGCTGCTCACTCCTCAGGGAGCTCCCGAAGAAACATTTTACTCTGAGATAAATCTGCTTTTCTGCATTCCCTACTGTTTTATTAATAGGCATATTTTCATGAGAAGAAGATTCTCACATGAAGCCTTCTGCAGCTTCAGCTGCTTTTCCTCCCTGGAGCCCCAGTGTCTCCTCTTGCCTCCTCAAGCTCCAGGGACCTCATCTGGGTAATGACACACACGTTGCTGTGTTGAGGGCAAGACCAGCTGAGCAAGGGGTCAGCAGCACGTGCCCAGCGAGACCTGGGAATATGGACGTAAAGTTACGTGAAACAGACCTAATCTGAGGTCTGGTCAGCCTGAAATTCTTCTGTATCCAGACTCGAGGGTCTCATGTAGCTACCATGAGGTGTTATTTTTCCCTACAAACAAGTTCATTTAAACCATAAGAAGTAATTCCAAAGTAGGTGCTGGATAGCAGAAGCAGGGAGGTCTGAATAGGGGTTTTTCTATCTGTTGCAAAAATCTAGGAAACGACCAGGTACATCTGATTCAGTCTGGAGACAGAAGTGTGTGAGAGGATGAGCTGGAATTAGATGCAGACCTTGCAGTGGGTGTTGATGGGAGATTCCTCCTTGTTTCCCTCTGGACAAAATAAGAATTATCTCCTGATTTCTAATCCTAGCTTTGAAATGTATGTGATCCCAAGTTATGGCTGTGAGTTATGGTAGCTCTGAGCATTGTTAATAGCTGTACAAATATCCAGAACTTTTAAAAAATCAGAAGAAAGAAGGGCTGACAATTCAGCATGATTAAAAAGTTAATTGAGAGCAAAGACTGCTGCCCCTACTCGCTGCACAGATTTCAGTCAGGCTGACGACAGAGCTGGTCACACTGGCTGAGTCTGGCCTCTGACAAATTATTAAGGGAAATTTTTCCTGTTTCAGTCGCTGAACCTTATTAAATCAATTTCATACAGTGTTTTAGTTGCTGCCTTTCAATTCATGCCCAACTAAAGCTGCTTCTTCATACCATAGTTTACATGGACATACCAACTCTCAAGGTCTTATTTTTTTGTTTTATCTGCCTGCTGCCAGCAGCACATCAGAAATCAGGGATCCAGGCTGACCTCCTGGAGGAAAAGGCTTGCTACCAGGGAAGTAGATCTCAGGTCTTTATAGGAGGAAGTGTCACATTACCAGCTGATTCAACAGGTCTGACAGAGCCTAGGGCATAATGTGCTGAGCCCGAAGCTGTAATCCAATAACTGTCTTAAGAGGAGCCTGAGTAGCCCTGGGGGAGGTCCCAGGTGAAGGCAGTGTCTGCAGCCTCAAAGGAGAGTCCCTTAGGTCTTGTGCATTCCTCTGGGTTTCAGGTGGAGAAACTCAATTGTTGCTGTTCCACTTAAATTGAACTTTCCAGAAGGGACTCGGAGAAGGATGGATCTCACAGGTCAGAGCATGCTCAAGTTATTAAAAAGGGTGATGACTCTGACTGGGGTACCTTTAGTTCCCGCTACACAGGCACCCTAACAAGCCAAGCAAACTGCAGCTGGGAAGTGAATTGATGTTCACATCTCAACATGGGGCTGTGGAGCCAGGTTGCTTTTTCTTTTCATGCAAGTATTGCAGCAGCCCCAGGTTTCCCCATGTCCTTTCTGGTGCTCTCTGTTCAAAATTGAGCTCCTATTGGAATAAACTGGTGATACATAGAAGCTATTGCAGCGATCCTGGAAGAAGCCACAAACTACAGACATAAAATCCTAACTCCTTCCAGTTAAACACAAACAATAGGTCCATTTTATGTCAGCTGGCATTTGTCAAGCTGTTATCACAGTTTATACTTACCACAGTGTTCTTTTGGGAAAGATTAAGACTGCATGTGTAAACTAGTGAAGTGGCTGCAAGAATCAGACTAAAAATATTTGCGTTGTTTACAGCCAAGGTTCACGGCATGGCAAGGTCGTTTCACCATGCTGGGCTTTGGGAGGTTGTGGTATGGAGCTGGGAAGTAAAGATATTGCAGAGACAGAAGGCGACCGGGACCCTGTGCATGTGCTGCTCTGTGGATCTGGATTGCATACAGCCACGTCTTCATTCCTCACTGCTGCCCAGGTTTTACTTTCTGAAAAATAATGACAAAAGACTACTTTATTAAAGACTTTTGTGGATGCGACGTTTACAGTGTAGAGCCAAGTCTTCCTGCTTAACTAAATCATGAGTTCATTTCACTAGCAAAGCCTGATTCTGAATTGATTTACACTAGAGTAATTCCAGGTTAACTAAGCTGCAGTCATTGAACAATCCTAGCTGTAAGAATATTTTTGGATGCTGTGGGAGGAATAAAGCAAGCTGGATGGTCAGACACATCTCCCAGGCAGTCAGACCAGTGCGAAAGCTTGCGGAGCTGACTCTGAAAGACGAATGTGAGGCTAGAAAGAACTGATTGTGTGTTTGCACATTTAGACAAACACTAGCCTCACGGCAGGAGTATTGTGGGTTTGTGTCAAAGTGGGAAGTTTGGCAAAAAGTGCTGATGAATATCTAATATCTTGGTACAGACTAAAATTACACTGCATTTGTCATTGTGAACATTTATTAATAGCTCATATTGAAAAAGCTCTCCTAGTCCCTCTGTCAGAGTTTCTGATTAAGGCACTAAGTGTTCAGGGTATTTGCTTGTTTTGAACATAGCTGCCTTAGGAAAGAATTTTTAGCTGTTTTTAAAATGATGACAGATTTTTTCTGTAATTGTTAAAAAAACATCTCACTTATTCAGGTCAACAATGAATCAGGATCAAATTCTCACTGTAGCACCACTGTCTTGAACAGTGGCTGAGGAGTACTGAGATCAGAACTGGACACGAGTGATGAATCCAGCCCCACAGCAGCATAGTTAGGAATACAGCTACCCTTTATCGGTAAAACAAGGACTTGCAAAACACAAAGAGGTCTCATGCCAGGTTAGTCTCATGCCATGCTCAGGTTTTGGAGAGCAAGTGGATACAAGGTTTATGTGCTGGGAAATCTATAGGGAAAAAGGCCCTTAAGAGTTTTCAACCTGATCACAGGACATCACTGTTGTGGGACTTAAATCTAAATGACAGTGTGTGCATCTGGTTGTTAAACAATTATCTCCGTACGAGTGGCAGTTGGGTATGGAATTGCAGGGGCTGCACGCAGCAGCCCCGGCACTGTGGTGCAGAGCCAGAGGGAATGTCTTCTTGTGATCCATCCAGGCTCTTGCAGTGAAGAGCCAGGACACAGACTGCCACCCTGCCTTTGAGGAGCCTGTTGTTGAATTAAAGCTGCCGTCACATGTGTTGTTCCAGGCAGAGAATGCATTTGAGGGTGAGCATCTCTTATCAGTAGTTCCCATGCTAGGGACTGGCTTGTCCTGTTGATTGACAGCTGTGATAATGAGGTTATTGTGAGGAGGCAGTGGGTGCACAGAAATGTTTTTATGTCTTGTGGTCTGGGATCTTGGGCTTTTTGTGTCCTGAGAGGCTCTGTCTCTAGCTGGCTGGGCCAGAGCAAAGGGCAGAACATGAAATGACTGTAAAAGAATAAACCCTGTTGCTTTCTCATCTCTGCATTAGGTGGCCAGCTTGCCTTAGCCCTTGTAGAGCTGTTTGCTGTAGCATCAAGACAGAGTTTTCTAAACCTTTTTTTGTACTTTAGCAGTGAAAATACCTAGGGGACAGGGCAAGTCCTTTATTCCCTGTGAACAACTGGTTGCTCATAGGTGCTCCGTTTCTAAGCATTTCTCCCTTTGCTGCTCACTCCCTTGATGTTCACTGAACTCTGCTGATTTGCTCCTGGTTTCCATGCAGCTGGCTTGTAACAGTACAGTGCTGTTCCCCTTGGATTTGGATCTTGGCTGATACCAGAATAATATACTGAGAAAGGGACC
This sequence comes from Clamator glandarius, assembly GCA_033459285.1. Taxonomy (NCBI): domain Eukaryota; kingdom Metazoa; phylum Chordata; class Aves; order Cuculiformes; family Cuculidae; genus Clamator; species Clamator glandarius. The sequence continues at coordinate 1,412,647 of JAUNZM010000326.1, read as the reverse complement.
TGGTGACTGGACAAGCGTGATGTGGAGGAAGAGGACATAATTCTGGTTGGAGGATTTAGCAGAAACATTTTCAGCATGTCTTTCCTATTTTATTCTCTGTTCTCACCTCACTAGAGGTGTGAAAAGTTGTTTTCCAAAGCACCACTTTCATCATGCAAAAATCTTGTTTTCCTCCTTTCTTTCCACTGGTCCCATCTTTATTATGCATCTGTGATTTGCAAACAAAACTCAAACCAGCAGCAGCTAGAAGCTGCTATCTCTTAGGGACAAGATTAAAATCCACCAAAATGACATGTCATGGAAAATATTGAGTTGTCATTCTCCTTGGTGCTACAGAGAATTGGCTTGCAGTGTGTTCCTGCTGTGGTGCTGAGCTGTTGGAAGTACCTGGAATTGCTATATTTCAATGTGAATGCAAATGGGTGATGAACAGGAACCACAGATCACAGAGGTAAAGGAATGTGCTAGGGATGGTCCAGGTTGGAATCGTTTTGATGTCTGTACTGAGCCATTAAGGCTAGAATGATTCAGCTGATAGGACTGTCCATGTGTGACTTTGAAATGAAAATCTGTGTATTTCTTCCTGAGATTGGACCTCTCTGCAGTATGCAACCCTGCCTCTGAAATGCTTTCTAGGCATTACCCAGAGAAAGCAGAGGGGGTTTTCCATCCATATGTTAATGTTTTGGTGGCTGCTATTTTTTAGCCTTATCCAAGAATGAAAGTTCTTTTTCTGGATAGAACTGATGATTGGGCCCTTTCCTGACTTCCTGTGTGACCTAAGATCCTAAGCCCAAAATTAATCCTGAACCAGACATATACAAATTCGCAGCAGCTGCAACTTAGACTGAGATTATTTTACTAACATTAGTTACCGAAACACGCTTAACTTGACAAGCCAGCTCTTCTGCTCATCAACTTTGCAGTGTCTCTCAGACAGAAGGAACTGAAAACATCTGGTTCTTTGTTTGGTGAAGAGCCAGGAATGTGCTGAGACAAGGCCACCTTGTTCCTGGTGGCCCTGGTGACAGGCAGCTCATGGCATTGGTGGCATTTGGCTAGGTGATCATCTGTGTTCAAGGAGCCCCACTTACTGGATACGTGCTACTTATATGGCACTGGAGGGGTAAGACAGAGAAAGTTAATGGCCTCAGCTGCCCTTTTCCAAACAAACGAAACTACAACGTGCAGTAAAATTTAACTGATCTAAATCATATACAGTCTGGGGACCTGGGATGTATTAGGAGTCTTAACTAAAAGACATTTGCTGTGGCACATTTTGGTGTCTTTCAGGGATGACAAATGAAAAAGGCTTTCTTCTAGCTTCCATATCCCTCTTCTTCCTGAGTTTCGTTGTCTTTCCTAACTGTACACCTACCTCATTCATCTGCTAAAAGCCAGGGCTGGAGGCAGGAGCTTGTATTAGGCAGACCTGCGTGCAGGGCCACGAGGGTACTTCTTTGCCTTCTTGCGAAAGCAACTGTGAAGTGCAGCAGAAAATAATGTCTACGTGGCATTAAAAAAAAAAAATCAGCATTTTAATCAGAGAGTTTTCTTTTGGGACAGAAAAGCATCCAGTTTAGGACAGAAGGAGGATCAAATATCCTGCAAACAATCATCATATGTTGTATGGTCATGTTATCAGTCTAAACACTGTCCTGGATTTGCAAATCTCCCTAAGCACAGATGTGCATTGGGCACAGTGGCTTCATCGTCCCAAGAGAAATCGAAGGGAGGTCTTGAGTGATGTCTTGTTACATAGATGTTGCTGCTAAAAGCAAATTCTCCCAGCAAGTAAGTGCAGATTGTTTCTGTTATTGATTGCCGCAGTCTCTGCTTCATTGAGACCACATGGCCCACTTTGTTTTTGTAGCTGCCTTTTATTAAAACTGACAAAGAGGTATCAGCGTTTGAAGAGATGAGTCTTGAGAGTCCCCTGGGCAGCGTTTTCATGCTGTAAAGTGATACTGGCACATTTGATCCACAGATGCTTTTAACACACTAATAAAACAAAAGCCTTCCTTCCTAGGGTGGTCTTCTACGCTACACAGCTTTCTGGTTTTGTCCATGCTTAATGGCCCAGACCCCAAGAAATGGAGAGAACTTGCAATTCCTCCTACCTTAAAGCGTGCTCTCAGGATTTGATCCTGTGTTCTAAACAGCAGAGAAAAATTCATGTGTAGAGTTTTTCAAGGTATATTTTGCTGCTTCACTGAAGGCTCATAATGTGGGTTGTGTTCTCATGAGTTATCTGTATTGTTTTTTGTCATTCCTGAGACTGGCAGTTGGAAAGCTTTCACCCTTATTTCTATTGACCAGCATTTGCAGTTCCTACTCTTCTCCTGTTCTTGTAATACCTGATTTCAGCAGGAGCCAGTCAGAGCTGTGCTTTAACACACAAACCAGAAGATTTTTGTTTTGGCATTGTATTTGAAGGTATCTAAAATATTTAGATCTGAGACATTTCCTATTAGGGCCTATCAAAGTGGAAATGTTTGACCTCAATCTGTCTGTGCAACAGCTCCTGATCTGTAAATGGGAATACCATCTTCTCTCATTTTGAAGAGGCTTTATGAAGATGAATTAATCTTTGCAAAGCACTCAGATGTCAGAGTGATGAACACCACAGAAAAGCTTGCGGGGAAAGAAATAGCCCTGTCTACAGAGCAGGCTGCTAGGAGTAGCCGTAAATAAGACATGAAGCTACGCTTTGATCAAGGAGACTAAAACAGATACTGAATAGTTGCTGATAAACCAAGCACCAGCCAGCCTGTGTCCTAAACAAAACCAGTGGGAAATAGTGTGTGACTGTATGATTAAAGAGATGTGCTAGTGCAAACAAGAAACAGAACTAAAGTGAAGTTGCACCCATGAGCCCAGTACAGGCTTTTCATTGCTTTTGGATGTTTGGCAACCTTGCTGTTAGCCATGTGCGAAATATTAACCACTGCTGAGCATGAATTGTCCTTGTCCTGGCCAGCTGGTTCTTTTTCTTATCTTCTCTTCTCCTAACAGGGTATATTATACAAAATAGGGGCTAAAAGGTTAAAACTCCTGGCCAGTGGCTTGTTTGGATGAGCCAGCCAATAAAGCCCACAGTCACTGCAGCCACGGAGGAGTGGAGTTAATTTGCTACAGCAGAGAAAATGCATTTGTGTGGTTTTGGTGCAACATGGAGCTGCTCGGCTCCACCTTGGTTTAAGCTGAGGTGGTTGAAGGTCGATCACACTTTCCTTGCTCTCTTCTCTGCTGTTATGTGAAGTTGGATGTGTCCGTGCCCTCAGTCTGCACAGCCCTCTCAGCCCGTTTCTAAAGGACAGGCAACATATTTTTCATTTCAATTTTCTCGTGTAACCTGTTGTTTGATTTTAGATTTTTATTTTTTGCCATTTTGATGACGACCAAATAGAATAGATTTTGTGCCTGGCATATTTTTGTACTGCTTTTGACAGAGGTGCTTTAGTCATGAATCCACGGGTGCTATTATAAGAGGCTTTCACAGCTTGATATGATAAACCTAACGATAGTTACAGTGATGAGCAAAAATTAAACTGCTTCTCAGAGGTGGATGTTTATCCTGTTCTTTTATCTACCCTCTGGATTCACAGTTCATGACATGTTGACCCTCAGGCTTTTGAAGAGGAACATAGGAAATCTCTTCAAATGCAGCTTCATTAAGCAACCAAAATGTCACCTACTGATGGCAAAGAGGTTGCAAGTAGCTCATCTCTGGAGAGCGTGATGGGTAAGTCCCTTGCAATGTCTTTATACTGTAATTGCACGCAGTAGAATTAGGTCTAACTCCATTGTAGGCCCAAGGAATTGATGCTGATGGGCCCTTGGCCAGCCCCATCCTGCTTTCAGTGCTCTTGCCTGTGCAGTGACCTTCTGTTGCGAGCCCTTCCTTGACCTGTGCTGTTTGATCTGCCTGCTGTATTCCTGAGGATAGCATACAGGCAAGCACTCTGCTCTTATTAATGTTAATGGGGATCACAGGGAGAGCAGACCCCCTTGGAGTAGACTCTGAAGAGCTGCTTCCTAACTTGCTAAAACAAGCCTCTCTGCAGACACTGGGGGTCTTGGTTTTTTTTGGAGTGGGAACAGGGGTTGAGCAGAGCCTGTTCCACCCAGACCCGGTTTGGAGTTGACCTCCTCACCTCATCCAGGGCTGCAGGGATGAGGAGGGCAGGGAAGAAACTGCAGAAAGCTCTGAAAAGCCTCAGACTGCTGTAAATACAGCCTTGCTGCTTCCCCAGCTCAGTCTTCAGCTCAGCAGGTCCATACCTTTCCTGTGTTCATCCTGTCTTAGCCTGCTCCCAACTTCCCTTTCAAACAAGCCATGGGAACAAACTGTAGTTGGGAGAGATTTCATTCCGCATTCCCTCCGTCGCCTTTTCCCTACCTCAAAGTCTGTCTTTGCCATTTCTGATTGTAAGATCTTTGGGGCAGAAACTATGTGCTCCCTGTGTTTTTGCAGAAGCTTAATTAGCAATCGTTCTTGGTTTGTTCTGTCATAATAAAAGGGACCCATAATAATGCTGCAGTAATTCACACCAGTCTTCTTGCATTTGCTTCAAAGGAGGCACTCCAAAATAAGATGAGAGTAGATGAGATGAAGATCAGACCAGCTGTAATTACTTGTCTGCGATATCTCATTTTCAAACAGAGCGGTTACGTGCAGTAGTAACTTGGCCAGCTATTATTGTAGGAGACAAACCCTCACAAAAGGTATTTTTACCTAGGTATCTCTGCAAAATAGCCAGCAACGTTCATCAGAGAAAGCATGATGAAAGGCCCCTACAGCATGATTGGAGTTGCCAGTTTTCATGAGATAATTAAGATGTGGTTTTGGTATATACATTCTGGTGATCTCATTATCTTCATTATTAATTAGACTCTGTTCTTCACATTTCAGCTCCAGTTTCTTGTCATTAGGGTGACTAGCCTGTGAGCGATGTGTTAGTGAGATTCAGAGGAAGGATACTGCCTCTGGAACAGCAGACGAGGTGCCAGCCTTTGTTCAGAATCGCTCCAGAAGAAATTGCAGTGCTTTGTATGAGATCAGCAGGTTGCCCTGCCATAAAGCTTTTCAACAACCTACCCTGCCTGACATTTCCTGGCTGGGAGCCCCTCGTTTTGGCTGCACTCTGGCTGCTCATGGAAGTCAACAGTGATTGTGAGTTAGGCACTCAGCTAGGTATTTAGCAATCTTTCTCTAAGCACCCAAAAATTAGTATTTTGCCCAAGTTTCCTCTGGCATCTTTTTTCAGGCTGCTTAGCGCTATTTATCTGTGGGACTTGGGAGTACCAAGCATCCTTTTGCTAGTGTAGCCATCTCTTTTCTTTCCTGTAGTAATAAAAGTCTAGACTTCATTAACAACGAACTAATTGCTGCTGTCCTACCCTCCAACCCTGGGCAGGAGTCAGGAGTATCTGTACGTTGCTTGTACCACTGTGTACAAGGAGGCGCATGGCAGATAGGATTTAGGAAAAAACAAGGTGAAATAAGATGGAAACTGGGTGTGAGGGAATGCCTGGCCTTTTCCAGAGGCAGGCTAGTATTGTGCTGGAGGAGCAGGAAATCTCTGTTGATGGGGTCAGAAAACACTGTGCTCTTGAGAGTCTCAGCGTGCAGATCCTATTCATGCAAACTAAGCATGAAGCCTGCAGCGTATTTCAGTGCCCATGGTCATGTGAGCTTTCACCAGCTTGCACAGATTCCTCAGCTGCTTGAAATCCTGACGAGAGAACAGACCTCCAGTCTCAGACAGGGGAAACATCTTCTGTGGCGCTGTCTCATTGGAGTTGCAGCTGCCAGTCTTTCCAAGTGGAAGCTGCTATCCTGGGCATTCCAAGCAGATATGCAGCCCTTCCTCCTCCCCGTCGCTGCCCTGGGGCATGAAGCAGCCAAAGGTCTGTGTCACTGCCTGTACAGTTCTCGTTCCTCCAAGAAAAGGCCGTGATGGCCACCAGCTCTCCCTCAGGCGTGGTGATGTGCTCTGCTTTTCCCTTTGTAGGAAACAAATTGCATGTCCTATGAAACAGAAATGTACCATTTTTTATATGCCCCATCCCTGGAGGTGTTCAAGGCCAGGCTGGATGGGGCGTTAAGCAACCTGATCCAGTGAGAGGTGTCCCTGCCCATGGCAGGGGGAGTGAAACTGGATGATCTTTAAAGTCTCTTCTAACCGAAACCATTCTATGATTTTACTACAAAATATGTAAAAAATAAGGGTTTGGCCTCAGCCTATAACAATCTCTACTTATCAGTCAGCTTTAATGAAGTGAAAAAGAGACCTGTATTTTAGCTGTGGTTACTACATGGTAAAGTTTTTATAGTCATTCCTTAATAAGAAGTGATTGTCTAAAACCTGCACATTTTCTAGCCCCTTTCCTGAAGAATGCTTCTATCACTGAGACATTTATTCCTTCTCTACTACTACTGTATCATGAATAGCAAAGCCCTGGATAGCGTGCTGAGTAATAGGTTTAACAGGCATACCAAACAGTTGTACTGATGTTCTTCACATCTCTATTACAATATTAGTTTTAACTGTTGCTGCTTTATCTGTTAAACATGCGATTTACAATTTGCTCATCACTGCTTATAGAAAATATAGTAGTGTGGGCTAATCATCATGTATCAGAAACCATTTCACAATGGGCTGTAATACTTTCCATTTGCAGCAATGCAAACACTGGTTATTGCATCTCTCAGGAAGCTGTTTAAAAATGTACTGTGCAAGTCATTATTGCATTTATGATTGTTATTTATTCTTCAGTCAACCTTTGACACACAACTATCTCTTTCAAAATGAATACTGAAAGGAAATGCAGATTTTGTAAGTGTCCTATTTAATAAGCAGTGAAGGTGTCTGTCCCCAGATCTGCCGCATAGAAATAAATTGCTTTCCCGTTAATTTAGATTAATGAGTAGAAGGAGGTCTGGGAGGCGATTTTGGTGCCTGTTACACCGTTCATTATCAGCTTCTGCTCAGCTTCCCGGGAGAGTTCCCAACAGGGAGGCTCCGGAGCCCTGTGGCCACTGCAGGGAGTCCGGGGTCTGCTGGGTCCTGCGTGTGTGCAGGGACCTGCTCGTGCCCTGCTGAGCCCGAGGGACGCGGGAGGACAGCCGTGTGCCTTGGCTGAAGGTGCACTTCACTTTCAGCTATTGCTGTGACACTTCATTACACGAAGCCTCAGGCATCCCCTGCCCTTCCAATGCTTCTCTGCTCAGCAGACAGGGAATTCTTTTCATTTTCTTTCCATGAACAGGAGACAGGGTCAAGTTCAGTGAATCGTTCAAGCTTTGCGTGTAAGAATTGAGGATAATTAATTTCTTTTTCTCTTCTTTTGCTTTTTGAACAACATTTTACACTTAGAAGTTGCTGGCTGCACAGAAAATGAGGGCAGGCTCCGGCAAAACCTGGGACTCAGGACATGAAGCTGGTGGATGTGTATGAGTGAAGTGTGAGCCCACGATCTTGTCACTGCCCCATTGATCTATTTTCTTATAATTTCCTCTTCCTCTGGTCCTCTGAGTAACTCCTAAGCCTCTCTGTTCTCTGTAAAAACCCCGTCTTTGGACACAGTAAATTCCAGAATATTTGAGGACAGAAGTATCAAGTACTTACTGATCTTTCAGTCCGCATCTCAGTACTTCTGTACATGAGCACTGTTACTCAAGTACGCCGTGAACAGCTTTACGTAACTCTTGAAATACCCAAAGTTCACTTTAAAAACAGGTTTTGGAATATGTCCGGGTCCCATGGCAGGGTAACAACTGGGGATTCTCTCCGTTTCTGAGTCTTTCAGCATCATTACTGTTAGGATGGAGGTGCTGATCTGTCAGCTGAATGTTTGGTGTTACCTTACGTGTGTGAAACTCCAGTGAGAACTGTGACAGTCGGTAACGGCAGAGTTTGGCTTCTGGGCATAGTTGGAACGCTGCCCCCCAAGTCCTCTACTGCAAAGCCACAGAAACAATTTTATGTCATTAACTTTTTCTTTATTAGCACAGACAGCCCAGTGAACGCGATTCTTATAAGGCGTTGCGAAAAAAGGAAGTTACGCAACTTTTAGGAAGTGAAGTGAATTTAAAATAACAAAGTCAGTGCGAGTGTTCTCAGCCTTTTTGTTTTGCTTTTCTTTATCTTGTAACTAAAGGGGTTAAAATCAGGGACAAAACAGATATGACTTTCTAACAGGATCTGGTTTGGATTGTAGCACAGAGAGGATGGTTTAGACTGGCACGGGGGGGCCATGCATGTGATGTACTGAGGCTTATGGTGAAGAGATCCCAAAGATCTAGTCAGGGCTCAAAGGAACCCAGAGATCCTCAACAGCTTCCCAGAAAATCATCTGTGGAATCGCGTTGAACATCGGCAGCATCAAATGCAGCCACGTGTCAGATCAGAGGGCAATGCTTATGAAGGCGATAGTAGTTGATTTTATTAATTTCATAGAAACTCTTCAGTTTGTCTTTATATAAAATCATGGAATGGGTTGGAAGGGACCTTAAGACCCATCCAGTTCCAATCTTGTGCCGTGGGCAGGGACACCTCCCACTGGATCAGGGGTTCCAAGCCCCATCCAACCTGGCCTTGAACCCCTCCAGGGATGGGGCAGCCACAAATGCTCTGGGCAACCTGGGCCGCGGTCTCCCAACCCTCACAGGAAAAATTTTCTTCCTAAGATCTCATCTCAATCTCCCCTTTTTCAGCTGAAAACCATTCCCTCTCCTCCTATCCCTGCACTCCCCCGGTTACGAATCACTGCCTAGCTTTCCTGTAGCCCCTTTTATTTGTTAAATAAAAGGAGTTACAGGCACAGTCTTGGGATTTTTTTTTGTGTCAGACCTCATAGGTATATAAATTTTTTAGAATTACTCGAAGGTTAAGCCCCGTGTCATTTCTCACCCACCCCAAGCATCTCCCTCTTTTACCGGTAATACTGATAATTTTGAAAAAAAAAAAACAAAACCCTGATGAATTACAACCAACGCCCTGTCCCCGCTTAAAACCCACTAATTAGCCGCAGGAGGAGCCACTAAACCCCCTCCTCACCCGCACAGCCCCCTCCACCTCCTCCTTTTTCTCTATAAAGACGAGGCGGAGCTGCCTCCCTCGCCCGCCCCTGCTTGCGGGCGGGGACGCACCGAGCTCCCAGCGCTTGGAAACCGTGAGAAGGAGGTGGAAGCTGCTGGTTTAAGGTGAGAAAGAAGTTTTTTTTTGTAGTTTGTGGGGTTTCCACGCTGCATCCCCGGCGAGGGGTCCCGCTCTGCCCCGTACGGGGCAGAGCGGGACCCCTCGCCGGGGATGCAGCGTGGGAAAATCTGGTTTTTTGCAGCGTTTACATCTAAATTCCTATGGAATTGTGGGTTTGGTGCGTGCAGGGTCGAGAGGTGGTGGGTAGAAGAGCATCTCTCTGAGCGTTCCGCTGCAGCATCCGCGTTTTCATCGTTTAGAAGCCCTGGAAATACGGCAGGTACAGCGAAAGCCGGGGGTGGTTTTCGTTTTCTTGTTTGTCTAGGGAGGGGTTTTTAGTTTTTGCCTTGGACGCGGAAGGGTTGGACTGGCTGGGGAAGGAAGAAGGTGGAATATGAGGGGAATGACAGCCCGTGTGGGGGAAAACGGGGTGTATTCCAGCCCTGTGCACCCCTCGCCTCTGTCGCCTGGAGATGCCCAACTCTCTAAGCTTTAAGTGGTTAAAAAAAGAGAGGACAAGAGTGCTTTTTGAGGGTTGAATGCAAGCAAAGGGCTTGTAATCTACGTTTGGAACGCTGTTACTTCTTGTTGGATGTTTTTAGTACCCAACTGTGGTTCTGAATGCGTTTGCTTGGCTCTGGGATGTTGGTGACATAGCCAGGAAAGAATGATTCGTGGTTAGTGTGTGGCCGTCACCGTAGTCTGTTCGTCACTGCCGATCGCTAAAGTCTGTTCCATCACTGCTGATCCCCCGTGCAGCCCTCGCGTGGGACCTGTGTTGTCCTCCTGCAGCTGGTGAAGTCCTCTGATGAGCGTAAATGAGTAGAGTTGGGCCTGTGCTCAATCTGCTTGGCAGCAGAAGAAAGCAGCTCGCAGAAGACATCTCCATCTGAAGCTTTCAGTGGTGGGGCTTGTAGGAGATATTCACGGGTCTGGAGTCGTTTGTCTCAGAACTGGAGATGGGCAGTTGTCCTTTTCCCTTGCGCAGAAGTTCCCCAGGCAGGCAAACGCCATCCTGCTGGGTGCTGTGGGAGGGCTGGTGTTTGGGTGGCAGATCACAGCAGTGCTTTGATAGTAGCAAGAATCTTCATTCCTTCCAGCAGATCCCATAAGGTTAGCAACCTGCTGTTATTTGTCTGATTTGACTCCTTATGTTAAGGATAAGGTGAGAGAACGCTTCTGAAATAGGTTCAGGATGGGCACCCTGAACTTGGACTTCACGTTACCTGCATTCAAGCTCTTATACCGGTCTAATTAGTGATTTTTTTGGCTATCGTAGCTCCTGTTAAAAAGTCTTACCGGTCAGATGGTGTGCTACGTGTGGGGTTAGTCCCCAGGGATGGGGCTGGATTGCCCTTCCCTAATTGTTTCCTGGTTCTCCATGAGAAATGAAGTGTGAACTTGTTGGCAGCCCAGGTGATTTTCAGCCTGTGGCCCTTCTGATTTCTGCAGGGGGAGGAATAGCACAGTGTCACCACCAGAAACACCGAGCTGTGTGGAATGTGATTCACACAACTGGGGACAGGAGATTGTGGAATTTCTAGTGGCTGTTTGGCAGCGTCTGCCCAAATTGAGAGGAGCTTGAGCTGTTCCCGTTGCCACATGTGGTAGTCTTCAAGCAGTTTTCAGACCTCTTTTATTTGGCTTCTTTTATCTTTATTATTTTAAGAATTGCTGCAAAGAGCAGTGAATTTCCCAGGAGCCACCTGATGTGCAGATGTTGTTTAGCTGTGGTTGCCTTGTCAGGGCTCTTATTGCCACGGTGGTTTGGGGATCTTAGCGATGCGCAGAGGCTGCAAAACAAAACACATTCCATGCCAAAATAACAAGGAAAATGGAATAGCTTTGCTTCAGTTATTGATTAACTAGTCCTGCTACATGTGTTGAGCCTACCTTGGTCTTAACTCTTTCAGTGTTCTGAATACAGTGTTCTAGTGGCATAGTTTAAGTGGTTGTAAAACTAATAATGGCTTGCTGCTGAATTAACCACTATCCAGACACTGATGTTCTCAAATGCTTGCCGTGTTTGGATAGCCGAGCCCTTAAATTCTGAATTGCAGCAGAATAATACAATTGCTTTTCTTCTTTCTATACTCATTGAGGTTGATCGCTGCACTGAGCATAAGACAGGCTCTGTAAGTGCTTCCTGACAACATAAACCGGTGTTTTGGGCACCGTCTTGCAGCTGATACTGCTGGTTAGTAGGAGTGATCTCTGGATATGGCTCTGCCTTGAATCTTCTTTTCAGTATGCCGACTAATGTTGTTATAAATGATTTCTACTTGGTCCTTATCCATTTTGTCTGTGCAAGTTTGAGGGTGGAAACATCTGACTGTTGGACTGGATGATCTGAATGGTCTTTCCCAGCCAATTCTGTGATTCTATCATCTCCTGCCTATGCATAACTGTGAACTCTAAAATAAGCCGTGGTTTGAATTTTACCATATAAGTGAAAAACCACAGTTGTTGACTGTGCCAGAGTTTATGATCACTGGGTTCTTAATTTGTGTTTGTCATTATCGAGCTTTCTGTGCTTGGCAGAGTTAAAGAAATAATAAAGCAAAGCTCTTCTGCAATTAAGTATGTTCGCTCTGTGGTAAGAAAATAAAAGAGCAGGTACATGAGATCCTTTCTTTAAAGATAAATGTCTTTCATAAATAGATGAAAAGGCTGAAAATTTTTGAAAATCAGGGCTTGCAAACTTTGCTGGGGGAAAGCTGCAATTCCAGTTATTCCTGCAGCAGAGATGCCTTAGCCTGTGGTTTGCCCAGCCACCACCAGCTGAAGAGCAGCCAAGGTCCTGGAGCTCCTTCCTCCACCTAATGAAGAGCTCTTCAAAGCTACTTCAGTTTTTCTTTAAACATGAAGTAAATTAATTTTTAGGTTTGTCTGCATTGCGACTGATCAATGAGCTCTGGGAAGGGTTTCCGTATAAACTAGAGCAAAGCCACATCCTTAATGCTTTCCCTCTGCTTGCCAACATAAACTACTCATCGTCGAGCATGGCTGGATTTCTTATTGTGCTGGGGAAACTCGAGATGTTTCTCTACCTCTTGGGGTCTGAAATTGCTCCCATTCCCCAGTTATTTCTCCACTCTGGAGACTGCAGTGTAGTCGAACCCAAGTGGGTGGGAAAACAGAAGTATGATTTGTGAGGCAAAAATCTTATTTTCTTTGGTTTTTTTTCCTTTGAACACCTTTATTTCCCTGTGTTTGCTGGATGCCAGACTTGCAGTAGTATGGAAAAGAAATGCAAATATTATTGTTCCCAGATTCTTTGAGGGAAAGGGGTTTGACCAGGGCTCTTGTAAATAATCAACTGAGGCCCAGAACTGTTTCTGCCTGGGACAGCCTCTCCCTGTTCTCCACGCTAGTTGTGTCTAGTGGTTCTCATGAAAGTACGAGCGTACCCTCCTCCTCACCTGGCATGAGCTGGAGCAGCGCTGAGTTTGCTGCGGGAGCTCCTCACCCACGTGCCCACAGCACCCACAGGCAAGTATGATGCAAGATTTTTGCTGTTTACTGAGTACCCGACTGGGTGACCTTGAGGCTTGTCAAGGAAAACAAGTGCGTGTGTGAGCTCAGCTGCCTTCTGCGCAGCAAACACCAGTTGCAAAGAACATCTTGTAGTTTGCGGACTTGGTTACTTAAGGAACTGAACTGAGAGATAAGTGCTGGAGTGTGTTTTAGGCTTCAAATAAAGACATTTCTTTGCAAGCAATCTCCAGCTAACTTGCAGTATTGCTTCAAAATAAGGTAATCTGAGCTCTCCTCTGACCCTTGGTCTTGAGGCTGGTCTGTACTGGGATGTCTGGAGTGTCTTTGACTGCATGGCACCCAGGACGTAGTCCTCCTAACGCTGTCACCAACTGTCTGTGATAGTGTCACGGTGAACGCTGCTGCCTGCAATACACTAGTGCCACCTTCCCTGGCTCCGGTGCCCAGAGAACGGGGTTAACAGGCACAAACCTGAGTGCCAGTCCCAGAAAACCACCCCTGGTTACAGCTTGACGTTTTCTCTCCTGTTACTGCTGTTCTGACTTTAAAAATAGAAAGAGATTGTCTCATCTCAAGGCAAAGTCTTCTCCAGAGGGTTAATTATGTCACATTTATTATCTGCTCTGCAGATCTTTTTAGGCAAATATCATGAATAGGTTTTTTTCTTAGTTGTATACCAGGTTTTTTCAGCCAATGGCTGGAAGCTCACACAGTCAAAAGCATTTCACACTAGAAATGTTACCAGGCTCTTTCAGATGATACGGTCTCATTCCTGCTCTTGCTGGAGTGGACAAATTTGGAGTTTCTGGGCAACATGCTCGTGGTGTACCAGCGTGGTGCCACTTTACACCTCATTTTTGGAGTATGCGAAAGAGAATGGAAACCGTCTTGCAGCTCAGAGCTGAAAGTGCCCGGTGTCGGAACAAGGTGCCAAACAATCCGATGAGTTTTATTCATCCGTGCCAAAGGTGAAGGGAATGTTCTCTTGCTCCTAACACTGCAGGCTAGGGTATTCCCATCTTCTGCAAAAGGACGCTCCCTGCTTTGAGCCTGCAGTGGTGGCTGATGAGTGCGCCGTGGTCCAAGAGTGGGAAACGGCCCAGGCAGTGATGGGACACAACTTCAAAGGAATGGGAAAGTGCCTTATTTTCCTTACTTTCTTTAGAGGATCAAATTAGCAGTCTGCTGAAGTCTTTTAATGGTAAAACTTTCAGAGCAATGACCTGTGAAAAGGAGTGCTTTCTAGACCTTGTGCATGATGAGGTCTGGCATGTCTATTACGGCCAATTAAAGTGACAGGTAGCAGAGTGTAAACACTCCTGACTCCTGCCGTTCCCTGGCTGGCTCCAGGCTGCATGCTGCCTTTCTCCTCTGCCTTGGAAAAGGCACGTCAGTTTGAACTTCCTATCCAGAGCACAAAGCAGCCTTTGAAAACCTCAGTGCCCTCTGCTCGTGAGTCGTTCTGTGTGAACAGCCCAGAAGCTGAAGCCTGGGTCTTTCAGTCAAAACCTGTTGTCTTTGAATTGCACGATTGTCTGAGATACAGATGTTGGCTTGTGAAGGAAGCGGAGGCTGGCAGCGCGCTGCGGCACAGGCAGTGTCCCTCTGCCCAGGGACTCCTCTCCAGCTTTCCAGGATGCTGTCCAGCACACAGTCTCAGGTTTGGATCTTAGGATTAAACTTGCCTCTAGAAGTCCTTTCCAGTATCCACAGCAACAGCGTGTGAAGCTTTGCCTTAAACTGAGCTTCCAATATATTGGATTTGAGTAAGTAAACAGAGGAAGCTATTGCAGTGAACAAATTACCTTGTGGCCCTAGAATAGCTTTTTATTTGATCAGCTTAGTAAAATAACCACGCTCTGCACTCTGATCTTGAACTCTGGGAGATTTTAGACTCCCGGCTATGTGGGGAGACTTGATGTTCTTCCATGATGCGACAGGAGATGGAAACAGTTTCGATGACTTCTTGCCTCGCGCAGCAGCCCCTGCTCTGCCTTGGGCTTGGCCGCAGCTGTGTGGGGGAAAGTCGACAGTTGCTTGCTCAGCTTCCTTGTGGAGGCAGGTGCAGAACTGTAGTCTCATTTAGTGCTTCTGCATTTTCCTCTTACGTAGTTTCTTCTGTTTCCAGTCATATCAAAGGGTAGATCAGCACGTCCCATCGTTTGCCTGGCCACCAAAAAGGAAAGGAAACCTGTTGGGGAACAATCTGTGTTTTCAAAATGTTCTTAGCCCAGTTGGTGTAAATGTGCAAACATTTGTAGAGTAGAAGCGTGTTTCTAAAACACATCGGTGAGAAATGTTTCACGCCTTTCTTCGTTACCCAGTAATTAGGAGAATACTTGCCTTGCAATGCAGCGGCTGCTTAAATAAAGATGAGAGAGCCTGGATTTTCTCTGTGGTTGATGTGCAACCCTAAGCCACATTTCATCTGAGACCTCCAAGCTTGGCACACCTCCACGTGGCACCTTGTCCCTTGCAGTTGTGGTGAGGTGCCTTTTCCTTGCTCTTCAGCGTGAGTGTAGGCACGTCGTGTAGCCCACCGGTTAGCCAAGTTACAAGCTTTCAGCTGCTTCATGTGCGTATTTCAGGGATTGATTCCAACCTGGGAAAGCCCAGCCAGGTCACTGCAGCCCAGAACTGTATTCCTACACCCACCTAACACCGATGCCACTTTCCTGCCCCACAGAGAACAGAAGGAATCCATGGGAATCACTGTCTTCTGGCTGCTACTTCTGTTTGGGGTGGCTGTGTGAAGGCAGCCTCTGCTTACTCATCTGGCTCCAATGCAGCCACACAATTGCCTCTTTCGAGGAAGGGAATTCTTTAGTTTCTATGGAGTGGCCTTGGATCTTCGGGGAGCAGGTGCTTCTATAGAGCGAACTGTTGCTGAATATTCAGCAGTTGCTATACAAGTGTCTGGCCCTCTGCCCGAGAAGCACTTGGAGTTATCTTGAGCATCCGATTAGATAAAGTGCAAAGCACTTACAGCTTCAAAGCTGCCCGCAGTTATGTTGTGTTGGTATTTTAACATGCTGGATTTTTTTTTAATGTGAATCTTCCAAGCAGCAGCTTCATCTCTTTTGATTCAGCCGACAAAGGGAACTGCCTGGCAGAATGAGATTCACAATGATTCATATTCAGATCGTCAGAACCTCATTCTTTTACTGGTTTCAGCTAATGGCATGTACACTGAAAGCAAATGACTCACAATAGAAGTGTCTTCTAATCTTCAACGCACTGTTCAAACTCAAGTTAGCTCTTTTAAGTCTAACACTTAGTGAATAACACTTGTTCTTGCCATTCTCTAATTTGGTACGTGAAGTACGTATGAAGGAATAATTTAAAAGGTTAAACCGTATAATCGACCTTTACTTTTTTTCTGTTTTATTTTTGGGGGGTTTTTTTGGTGTTTAATTGCCTCTAGGTGTGGTCTGTAAGCAGGTTGTGCTAGATGGCATCATGGAAACTATGAGAGAAACGGTGATCACTGAACAATTACAGCTTCAAACATCTTCTAGCTTTAGTCAGTAAGGTGTGGGTGCCTATTGTTCACCAGCAACGCGCCCCAATTTGAACTTCTTGTAGTAGCTTTCTTAACCTGTATTAGTTGTTTAAAAGGTGTTTTGTTTTCTTCTACTGGTTACTTAGGAAGACCGGTTGTTTTTCACAGAAGGAAAGCTTTTCATTAAATGTGTAATTGCGATGCCTACACTGAAGGCTGGTTTCACTCGGGGAGCTGAGGAGACGCCTCGGTTGTGTCATCCAAGTCCCATGCTTTACAGCATCAGAGCTATTCTGTGCCTGAAACGCTGTGTTATTAGAGGTGTAGTGATGCCCCAGCCCTAAGCCCCTAAAGCTTAATATCTAAGCGTGTAGGTCCAGCCCAAAAACTACAGGCTTTCACTGCTCCCGGTTTCTGTACATCTTGCTGAAATGGTGATCTTGAGCACTGATTGTAGGTGGGCCTTCAGCACTTAAAAACATGAATAAGCAGCTGGTGCAGCCGCTGGGGCTGAGTCTCCCTGGCAGGACTGTTCGTTGTGCTGCTTGCTTTGAAATGGCTGGGTGTGCGTCCAGAGCAGGTGCTTTGCCTGCCAGGTACTCGCAAGAGCAGCTGAGATGTGCTTCCTGAACGTGCACTTTGTTTGTGGAGATCTGTGGGGTAGGTGCCAGCCCCCCTTCCCCCTGCGGATCTGGCAGCCCGAGACATGGTGTGTTGGGTGGCGTCCGCTTTCCCCGCTGGGAGCGAGCATTCTAGGGCAGCCGAGGGGGAGCTCCTCCAAGGAGCTTGGCTGGCCCATGTTCTTCATTTATCCAGTCCCCACCAGTCTCTGAGCTCCCCGTAGCTACCAGGAGGGGTTCCAAGTCTTGCATTGAGGCATTTCAGAAGTTGTAAAGCAGGTGTTCGAGCTTTCGATGGGTCAGTGCCTCCAAAAGCTCGTTTCTTTTCTTCTTTTTTATTTCATGGAGCTTGAAAGTGGAAGCTTAGGAGGGGAACGATTACACTTGGAAACAGAATACATTGTACTGACCAGCATGGGCACAGTGCAGCCTGTGCTGTACCCACAGATGGATACTTTACTACAAATAAATTACTACAAATAGACGTGGAGGTTAGGTTGCCAGCAAGTGACAGGAAAGCAGAGTGAGCCCTTAGCCTCTGTAGATGACACTGCACATTTAATTGCTAATGGACTTCTTTTAAAGAGCATCTAGTCTGCTCTTAGTAGAAAAAGCAAATGTGTAGTGTTACCTACAGGGAACCAAAGGGGATTCTTTCGTGCTCTTCCTGACCTTTACTTTCTTGTGTTAATTTGTTTAATACCAGTGAGGTTTTCCTGCTATAAAAGCTTGCTTAAGCAGAGACTTCTCCAAGACTTCTGTGCTAATTGGGAGGAAGAGCTGTGCAAGAGCTGTTTCTTTCTCTCCTCCCTTGATTGGCAAGGTCCTTCTTTAGGGAGCCGCTGTGTGCTCCATGCCTCTCTCTTTCCCTCTTGGATCACACTCGTACCAGCTGGTGCGATTCCATAACAGCAGTCAGGACTTTGCATTAAACATCTTAAGAGCTGAAGCTGTGTGCCTATGGGGCTTAGTATGCAGGAGGAAACTTTGGGGAAATGTTAGATAAACAAATACTCCCAGATACTTCTGAAACATCTTAATTGCGCTTAACAATCTTTACTTTTTCAATACCTACGGAAAAGGTTGTATTGCATGTGTTGTCCATTTGTAGATCCCAAGGTACTTTGCGAAGAACAACAGAGTCATTGTGGCCGCTTACTTATGAGGATGCGAGGTCAGGAGATTTGCTGGAGGAGCTGGAGCTTTAGCAAGGCCAGGACATGCTCCATGGCTGGTGTCTGACCTGCCAAACCTCCAGCTCCCTGTGGATGAGGGGTCATGGCCGTGCTGAGGGTGCTGCAGCTCAGAGCTAAAAATCTAACTGCACGAGGCAGCGTGGCTTCCGTAAATACTACATGGCATAGACCAAGAGTAAAGCCATTTGGACATCTCTTGGAGTGGTACCTGGGGAAAGTTTCAGGCTTATTAAAGCTGACATGAAAAAGCGGGAGGAGGCATTTATGCATGTGCTTATTAATGTGTAGCGCTGAAGAGTCTTAGCGATACTACTTGTGTATTTGGAAGACCTGCTGAAACCTTAGCTAGGCAAGCATCCAGATATCTGCTCCGAGTGTTTACTCAGAGTTCAAACTCTGCAAGTAAAGCCATCCATTTGACTACTTGGGTGTTTACTAGTTAGCCACGTTTGAGGAGATGGTTTGAATTTCTCAATCCTCCACATGCTAGGAGTTTTCACAGTCACATAAATTAGTATTTCAGGAAAAACTGGAAGACAAGAACAGGATTTCTAGTAGCAGTTTTTGTACTTTGGAGCTTGTGGCTGGCTTCTCTCATGTTGAGATGAAAAAGGCACTGAGAAAAATTGGTATAATCAGCACAGAACATCACTAGTTCTGCAAAAGGGGATTTAAGCCTGTGGCTTTAGCATAAGAGTGCCCAGAGGCTGTGGGGGCTGATAGAAGCTGTGGGGGCTGATAGAAGCTGTGCCGCTGCAAGCCGTGCCTCTGTAACAGGTTTCCACTGAAGGTGTTTGCCAGCCTGCCAGTGCCTTGAGGTTGCAGGGGAAGGAGCTGGGCGGATGGCAGTTGGGCCTGAAAATGAGGTGTATCCGTGAATGAAATGCTTCCTTACTTGTGCCAGTAAACCAAGCCTTAAATGCGTCGTCGTCTTAACTGACTGGCAGTAGTTCAATGGTGAAACTGCCTGTGGAGCTCGCAGGTGAGGTTTGGAGTGGAACTCTGAGTCAGAGCATTCGCAGGACTGGCTCTGGAGTCATCAGTTATTTGTGTCACACTGGATGGGAGTTGTCCAAGCAGTATTGTGTTGCTATGTATTAGACAAAGGACAGGGTAAAATCTTTCTTTTCAATTAAGGATTTTTATTTGTCCCTCAGGGACAAGCAAACAGAAAACAGCCTGTCTTGGCTCTTGTGGTTGTTCACAGGGCAAGAAGGGGAGGGAGGGGACGAACAGCAAGAGCAAAGTGTTGCAGTAATGAGAATGACATCTTATTTTAGTTGATACTTAATCTAGATGTTGTTCCAGGAAGCAGGAACAGATGGCTCTGGGGTTTTTCTGCTCTCTTGCATCTTTGTCACCAAGACTTAGTATAAATGTTGTACCACCTGCCAGCTATTTCCACTTTATACATTTTTGCCCATCTTCGAAGACAAAATAAGGTGCCAGACTTATTAGGCATGCCTTTTTTTAATCTGTCATATTAATACATGAAGTCACTGAGAGTTGGTCCCATGATTATCTTCTTACAAAAGGTGCTTCTTTTGATAATAAAAAAAAACCTTTTGAAGATATTTATTACTCTTGAGTGTATTTTGACAGTAAATTAGGGCAAAACTGACTGCATGTAATACCTGGGTATTGTGTCCCTCTCTCCTGTAGAAGAGAAGGTGCTAAGGGACATTATTTGAGCCCTTCTGAAAGGTAGACACAGAAATTGGCTTTTGTAAAGCAGGTCAGGTTTATGGCTTTTATTCAGCATCACTCTTGCTTACCAGTGCATCCAGACAGTGGGTTTTGCTTCTCCTGTGTCCTCTTAGCTGCCTTGAAGGATGATCTGAATTGTCTCCTGATTCTTCTTTTGCCAGGGTGGTGAAATCCAGGACTGTGCCTACCTGGACAGTGAAAGTGCCTACAGCGAGTCGGAGCTCTTCCCTGATGACGACGCGATGACTCTAGCACAGCAAGAGGTGCACCATGAGTCTGACATGGACAGTGCTATTGAGAGTGCCCAGAGCTCGGAGGCCTCCGATGTGTGTCGGAGCGAGGAGAAGGACGGCGTGCTTGGTAGCCTCTTTCTGCCAGGTGACAAGTGAGTGTTGGGTTTGCCCCATGGCAGCCCTGGTTTAAGGCATGTGCAAAAGGACCAGGGAGGAAGGAGCCTTTATGTGACTAATCCCTACTGTGGGAGGCTGAGGATGCCTGAAAGGTTTAGAAACTTAATGTCCATTTACAGTAAAAGGGAGGTGGATGTCCAGGTCCTCTAAGTGGCTTAGACGGTCTCAGCCCTGGTTCCCTTTGTCATGTTCTGTGAGCACTCATGGGACTTGCTAGTTGTGCGTTGAAGTGAAAGTGTCAGGTCTTTCCAGAATGGATCACTGCATTGATTCCCTAAATTTAGGATCTTCTGTGTCCCCATAATGTTTATATGCTGGGGATAAACCAAAACTTCCTGCAAAGCAGTGCAATATGGGGAATACTGCTTTAGCCTTTTGGATATCTGGTTATCTGAAGATCTGGGCTCTGCAGATTTGCTTTTCAACTCCATGTACCAAGCTAATTCTGTGTGTTTCTAATTTTTCATAATGTTGAGTGCATGACAGTAACCTGTGTTTAACATGGGGCATCCTGACATGTGCGTGTGTAACCATAGTTTGCTGTTAATGCGAGTGTCTCTAATCTTAACTTGACTCTTCCCAGATGTGTACCTCGGGGTGTCGCAGGGGACTGCGGAAAGGGTTCCAACTTGATTTTATCCTTGTTTGAGCTGAGTTAATGCAGTACCACGTGACAGAGCTCAGCCTCTGACCTGTCTTCCTTATTTTTGTATTGTCATCTTGGTTTGTGCCTCTTGCGCTTCTTTCATGGCTAAGGCAGCCCTTGTTCTCTCCCCTGGGCTTCCTTGGGTGCTCTCTCTGCAGCCTCATCCCTATCTTCCTCCTGAATCTCTCACCTAGCTGGGATCTGTCCTCCCTCTTGTTCAAGCAATCCTAGAGACTTTATAAAGACACTTCCAGTTTTCAGCAGCAATTTAACAAACATTTCTCTTTGCCTTGCCATTCCCAGTTCTTCGAAGTACCGATCCTTGCCGTGACTGACTTAACACCCATACTGCGTTTGAAATGAGTTGTCTTTCCTCCTGGCTGTGCTGTTCAGGCTCTTGTGAAGGGCCTTGCAGGAGGCATTGTGCATCCTGTACCCTCCTTCTGGGATGGGCAGGAACTACTAAGAGCAACCGTGCTGCTACAATAGAAATTAGTTTATCCGCTGAGGCCTCCTCAGCTTTAGTAAATCTCTGAGAAACCACTTGGGAAGCTTCATGCTTCTGTATATAATAAAATGGTATGATAGAGATTTTTACTTTGGCCAAATCACAAATACCTGCTTGTTGAAGAAGCGATGGGTTGTTTCTCAGATGTGTCAGCCCTCTGTGAAGTCCTGCTCTGAAGAACAGGCAATAGCTTTTTAAAAAAAAACAACAAACCAAACCTGAAGGCTTTGTAACTCCACATACCGAGTTACCATGTACCAAGGATAATCACAAATTAGAAGTTCTAAACAGTGTTATCAGGTTGGTCCAGCAGTAGTGACTGCTTAGCTGCCCTAAGAGAAACTTAGCCGGGCAATGCATGAGGGATAAGATTGCTGAGCTCTGCTGTTGGCAGGTGGTGATGTTCCAGGGCTGTTATGCCAGAGAGTGGATTTTATGGACAAATATGTGTTACCATCCCAACTGGGGACTGGTCATTTACCACCAGTCCTGGTGGAAGTGCTGTTGGGAGGTTCTTCCTAAGCTGACTTGGCCTGACAACACTGAGATGAAAAGAGTAGTTGTAGTTACACAGATAGTAGTCACCCAAAAACTTACCAATACAGAGCGTGACTGTGGTACAGCAGCTCTTTATGAATAGATGTTAGTGTGATATCTTGAGCTTCTCACTTATACGTCACCCAGCCAAGGAGCCTTGCTAGATACACTTATTCTGTTTCTAGTCTGAGTGTTCCTGTCTTTGTGATCTTCATCCTTTAATAGTTTGCCAGGCTGGACTTGCCCTAATTTCTGTTACTGTGAATTAGATGAATGAATTGTAGGTTATAAATGGATCTCATCAAAACAGGAGAAACAAAAGAGCATGCATCTGAAACATTGGCAGGCTTCCTCTTCTACTAATTGCTTTTGGAGAGAAGGGTTATGCAAATAATGCTTGCACCATCCACCAAAGGAGCACAGTTGTGTCTCTTGTTTACAGCTCACAAGTGTAGCATTACGGGAAGAGGGATCTCCCTCTCTAAAAGAGGCAGGGCATGGTTAAGAGGCTCAAGGTAGACTCACAGGAAAACTAGGAGGCAATGTTATTGAGCTGCTGGAGAGCAACATCAGCTGGGATCTATTGTGCGTGGCTAAGGTAGTGGGGTCAAGGATGCAAGCACTGTGCAGTGAAGCAAAGAGTGAAAAATTTAACCTACTCTGCACAAAAGCATCAGCAGGTTGCGTCAGTGCCTTGTCTGAAATGCAGAGAGGCGCTGGATCCTGCTTTGTAGTAGGAGCAGTGATGTGTCTGGTAACTCCAGGGCTTTACAAGTGGAGTGCTCATTTCAGGCCTTAGAAGTCTGTTTTCTCTAGGGAGAAGTTTGTTTTATAAGAACTTCTGTGAGAATTTACTGGATTATCTGTTTGAGTGCCTTGCTGAGATGGGAGCTGAGCAAACCTGTGTGAAATACCAGGATAGCACACTGCATGACTGCAGGCTGGTCTGGACTGTGGGCAGGAGAATCGCTGTGCACCCTCTGCAGCAAACTTCCATTTATTGCATTAGATGTGATGTGTTCAAAACTGCTCTGCCAGCTGCTCTACTCTGGTGCCTGGCTCTGCTGATCTTTTTACCTGTGATCTTTTTACCTCTCTGGCTTGCAGCGAGCTGAAGTTTGCTTCTGGATGCACAAAAGAGAGACTGGAACTCAAGAGCGTTAGGGAGGGTTTATGGGGATTGCTGGAAAACTCTTGATTGTGGCATACAACTACAGCCTCTGTCTTGTATCCTTCAAATGAGGGGACAAGCTGTGAAGGTTGAAGATTCCACGTGAGGTGCAATGCTATCAAAGTCAGCCCTTCGAGAAATTTTGACCTCTTGTTTCAGGTCAAGTCCTCACAACCCTTCTGCAGCATCTGACCTCTCAACTTATTCTACCGCCTCTCTGATCAGTAATGAAGAGCAATTTGAAGACTATGGGGAAGGAGATGATGTGGATTTTCCTCCCAGTAGCCCATGCCCTGATGATGAGACCAGAACCAACGCCTACTCTGACCTTGGCTCATCTGTATCTTCCAGGTTGCTCCTTATTCATTAAAAAAACATTTTTCCGTTTTGTTCTTCTCTGAGAATGGGTGACCATACCTGAGTTTACACTGGTTACATAGGCTCACCTTAAAAGCAAAACCAAGTCAGTTGTTGATTTTAAAATCCATCCCCATGCAAGCGAATAGATAAGCAGGGTTGGGGAAGAGCCAAGGATTTGTGTGCATGGATCAATAGCCCATGAAGGTCTTGTGCTTCATTGCTAATTCAGGACAAGCTCACCATACCGCTCTGTTCCATATGCAATCCAACCTTGCCACCTCTGTCATGCATGCAGAGCCAGCACCCCTCTCCACTGCTGCTTTATGATGATGGCTTGTGTCCTTCATTCCTGTTTCCTTGGGTTTATGCAGCCCTTACCATTTCCATTCCTGGGGCTCTGTGCACTTCATGCCATGATTCCTCTTTTGTTTGAGTTTATTTTCTCTTTATCATGCCAAGAGCTACTGTTACCTCCTCTTTAGACCTATGTCCACTTCTCCCTTCCTCCTCATTCTAAGGTTCCTTCCATCCCACCATCTGAGTGGGTTCATTGACTTCTTACTAGACCACTTTGTTTTTCATCTTACTGTCTTTCTTTTTGAGAAAAGACTCTTCAGGGTGCATGCCAGCCTGTAGTGGGAAGATGGGCAAGGGGACACGGGGGACATTGCTGAAGTGGAATATACTAGTGTAGCTGCTTTTGCTGCACATATCACATGAACTCTGTATACCTTGCACTAGTTTTCCAGTCACTCAAACTGATTCTTTCCACTGACACCCAGAACGTGGCGTCTGTAAGCCTCAACTCAGAGAGATAGATTTGCCCTAAGAGATGAGCGTTCTTCATCATCACCTCTAAGTTAGAGAAGCTGCAGCTGGAGGTGGTTCCCCAAGTCCCTTGTCTGCAATTCTGACACACGGACAGTCAAAAGGAAAACTTGTGGTGACTTGGTTACTACAGCCAGTAACATCTTTCCTTTCCTGCAAACAGTGCTGGCCAAACACCCCGAAAAGTGAGGCATGTTTATAACAGCGAGTTACTGGATGTTTACTGCTCACAGTGCTGCAAAAAGATAAATCTTCTCAACGATTTGGAAGCCAGGTTGAAAAACTTGAAAGCAAACAGGTAAGCAGCCTATTGCCCTGCTTTTGTAATGCCTCCTTGAAATGGATGCTAGTAGCAGGAGGAGAGGAAGAAAGAGCCCTCTTCATCCTTATATCCCATTCTGCCTTACACACACGTTGTTCTCACAAAACAGTAAGAAGTTCAGAGCTTCACATCTAGCTTGACCCAAAATGCTGATCTTCATCAGCTAATGAGTATTTTTCTGACTCTAAGGTGCAGACGGCATTAATAAACCCAAATATTTTAACCTTCATTCCTTTATTTTTCTTCTTGTCCTCAAGGGAACTTGGAAGTATGAGCAGTCCTATGGTGAAGTGACTTTTGGGCAACAATCACCTAGGGGTTTTGAGGGAAGTTATTTGGTGGGCTCGTAGCTCCCCCTAGAAACTGAATATAAATCCTGCTTGTCTGCATAATCCCTGGCACAGAGCACAGCGCGCGGCTGCTTCTCTTGGTAACACAGCAGTGTAGTACTTGATAGGAACAACGTTCCTGCCCTAGCAAGGAGTCTGCTACCACCCAGACTGTGACCAGCTAGGTCTTTGGGGATGTGCTGAGTGAGGTTGTGTTTACGTGGCTGAAAGAGCGCGATGCTCTGACAAAGAGGTGGAGCTGTGTGCAGAGATCTGACATCCTCTTATCGAGAGGTGCAGCTGGATATTTTGGTTTCATTCTAGCGCTGTTGTCTGGAGTCTGGTCCTTTATATTAGATGATACTGGTCTCTGCCTACAAAAGGGAACTGTGAAAATAGAAACCACCTCAGTTCCTGTGCAGAACTGGGAAGCATTGTGGGGAGAGATAAACTAACTGTTTATAAAATCATCTAAAAACTGGGAATCCAGAATAAATGTCCATCACTAACTCACTGTCCCTTTGTGTTTCCTAATGTTAATTTCACTCTGATTTATGCTGACAAATCTCTGCTAAATATAACAGTATTTGCAAATTGACTTATTAATGATCACAGTAATTTGTGGCTCCACCCATCTTCACATTACTGACAAATGCAGCTTTTGATTTAAGTTGTCTAAGAGTACTGCTCACAGAGTCATATTTTTACTTTACTAAAAATATCAATGTTATGTTTCATTCTGCAATTCAGCTGGAGTTTAAGCTAAGATTGAATCCAACAGTGATCAAATAAGTGTTTAATACTTATATCATTCCTTCTGCTTCCATGTAGCCCTAACAGGAAAATATCAAGCACTGCTTTTGGAAGGTAAGAGCCTTCAACTTTTTTTATGAATAAGCATGGAATCGGCTGTAACTATTTCATAAGGGGGAATGGCAGGAGAGAGGAGGAATTAGTTTAGGAAAACAAAAATATGCTGGTGTTAATGCTGGTGGCAGATTCTATCAAAAGCAATAAAGAACTCACACCCTGGTATTAATGTCATTGCTTGCGCTCAATGTGACTTCATTTAACTATCAGTCTCATGTAAGACTTGTGCTTAAGTACTTGTAATTGTAATTGAAGTGATTGCACAGATTTTAGTATGTTCAAAGTGCAAAGCCAGGCTATAAGACAGTACCCTGACTTTTTCCTCTCCGCCCTCATCAAGCAAAATATTATTCTTCTGATCTTTCAGACAACTCTTCCACAACAGTAACTTCAGCAGCAGTAATGGCAGCACAGAAGACCTGTTCAGAGACAGTATAGACTCCTGTGATAATGATATAACTGAAAAGGTGAGAAGCTGAGTACATTGTGATTCATGTACCCAACAAAATCCTACTGGAGACATGAATTAATTGGAGAAGCTCTCTTGCTCACAGTTGCTGGTGATCTGAAGTAGCTCTTTGAATATGTCCTTGATTCCATTAATGTTAATGACGTTGCTTCACAAAAATGCAAGAACTGTGCAAGTACAGATCTAGGCATTGTATTAGTACTTCTGTACTTGCATTGATCACCTTCAGGGAAGATGCTGGGTCTGGGGAACTCAGAATCTCAGAGCTTAATTTAACTGCAGGCTTTAAGGGGAAGTATGCTCCCTTTAAAAAGGGTAGTGTAGCTAAATGACAACTGGAAAGAATAAAGCGATGTCTGAAGAGAGATTCAAACTCTCAATTCTTTTCTACTTCTCCTTCCAGGTAACATACCTAGAAAAAAAGGTGACAGAACTGGAGAATGATAGCCTGACAAACGGTGACCTGAAGAGCAAACTGAAACAAGAGAACACACAGCTAGTTCACAGGTAATAAAGCATGGGGCCAGTTCTCTTTATCATGTCAGAGCAGATCTATAACAAAGTTGGAGGGAAGGAGCATCTCTAGCTATAAAACATGACTGAGCCTCCTGCTTTAATGCTGACAGACGGAATACGATAAAGCTTCATCTGAGAAGTCCAAGTGGAATCGGGCTGCCTTTTCTAATCCAGTTTCCTAGTTCACAGATGTTACTGACTTATACAGAGCAAGCTTTTCTGTTATAAGGAGTTTACAACTGGAATTTCTTGTTGCACGAAGCCAGAGCAGAAGGCTGGGTCATAGTCCCAACTTCTTGAGACTGAGAAGAAAAGAATAATAGATGAACTGGTACTACTTATTCTACACTTATTGGGAAGAAGAAATACCAAGAGAGAGATTGGGAGAGGATAAATGACAAGATAAATGGTGAAGCAGAAGGAAATAAAGCAGTGAGGAAGGAGAGAGGCAATGAAGTTGCACGCTTTTTTTTTTTTTCAAAGTACTTGCGAAGCTGTTACTGAAATGAGGTCTGATTTCCTTAGAGTTCATGAGCTAGAAGAACTATTGAAAGACCAAGAAACATCAGCAGAACAGACTCTGGAAGAAGAGATAAAGAGGCATCGAGAAGCATATACCAAGTATGAAAAAGAGAAAGGCACCGAAATCGAACTGCTGAATACCAGGTAACAAACATCTTGGTGGTACCCAGAATAGAGTTCAAGTTCTTTTCTTCATCTTGACTTTGCATGTAAACTTAGGCTGTTCACAACCAGACAGTGCACAGATGGTTACAGGTTAGGGGTTCTGTGGGGTAGCTGTACATGTCTAATGCCCAAAAGCTTGGAGGATGGTTTACGTTAATGCTTTAATCCACGTGGCCGTGTAGACAGCTTAGCTGGGTATTTGGCATGAATTCAAGGAGCAAATTGTGACCAGCTGTAGCCAACAATTGTGTCTGCATGTGTTTCTTCCTACTTAATTCTTTTCAGATACCTGTTGTTAGGAACATAAGAATCCAAGGGTCAGTGTAGCATTTTGGCCCCTAAAAACAAACAAATAGTGAGTGCTCAATAGCTCATGAGAAAATGCTAATAGTGGAAGATTTTCTTGTTTGGTTGTTCTGTCAAGAAACAAGTGAAATGTTTTTTTAGAGCACGCTGGTTTGCATGTCGGCATTCTTGAAGAGGCATTTGCTGTGAGATTTTTGTTATTGATGCAGGGTTCAGCAACTGGAAGAAGAAAATGGTGAGCTGAAAAGCACTGTTACAAGACTGAAATCACAAACGGAGAGATTAGATGAGGTAACAAAACCCTTGAGCATTTGAACAATTTAACAGCAGCTTGATTTGTGTAAGAGCAAATTCACATAGTAATTGTCCCAGCTTCTTTAACCTTCCTTTCCTAAACAAGAATATTGATGGAACTGGAACATTGGTCACCTTTAGTGTCAGGAATGCCCCGAGAAACGTGAAACTTATGACCAGCTGTGTCTGTAGGTTTGTGTTATGAAATGGAGGATGATTCGTGTTCTTGCAAGCTGGCTCTGAAGTTCCCCATTTATTGTAGGAGAGGCAACGCATGTCAGATAGATTGGAAGACACTAGTCTGCGCCTGAAGGATGAGATGGATCTGTACAAGAGAATGATGGACAAGCTGCGGCAGAACAGACTGGAATTTAACAAGGAGAGGGAAGCCACACAGGAGGTGGGTGTGTAGAGGGATGTAAGACCACACAGTTGCATCTCATCTGCATGGAAGCCCATCTGAACAAGAACAGACAGACAGGACGAATATTGAAAGTACAATATCCAATGAGTGCATTACTGGGTTGTGTTTCTGTGGGTGAAAACCATTGGGTGATGAGTGCTGCAAGAATACCTGATAAATAGCAATCCCTGACCCAAAGGCTTTACAGCTCTATGAGAACTTGCAGCCTTGAATGTTTGCTCTAGCTTTTCCTTTGCTAAGTTTGTGAGGCAAATTGTGCCTCTCAGACACGAAGCTTAGCGATCAGGCCACTTCCAGCTCTGAAGTAGTTTTAGTGAGCTGTGCTCCCATAGAAGAGCAAGGGGCTGTGAGGTAGGAATGTCTGGCCTCAGCCAGGCTCGCACGGTGCTTGTATCGGGGTAGCAAGGTGCAGCACAGAGCTGGCTGCTGCCAGGGAGGGCTGGTGGTGCAGGGACTGGAGACAGGTGGCCTGCTTGCGTGCCCACAGCTCATTGAAGACTTGCGGAAGGAACTGGAGCACCTGCAGCTCTACAAGCTGGAATGTGAGCGACCTGGACGTGGGAGAAGTTCTTCATCCAGTGTGAGTGAATTCAACGCCAAAACAAGAGAGGTGGAAATGGAGCATGAAATAAAAAGGCTGAAGCAGGTGAGCAGGGAAGGGCCTCTTGGTCCATGTCAGATGTACAGGACTGCTTTGAAAAATGCCTGTGGCTCCAAGCCCTAGAACACTGCCTTTAGATTTCATTTCCCCATCCCCGCACAAGCACAAGACCCTCATTGCATTGGTCTAGGACTTCTTTGCACAAATAGTGTAAATTTTGCACATAGGAAATGCTTGTGATTCAAGCAGGGAGGACTACTCTTACTTTGCAGCATTACCGTATGCCTCCTGAGCTACTTGTAATTAAAAAAATATATTCATTTTTAATAAAACCTTGTAAGAAGAACATAAAACCAGTATCTTTTAATTCTAAAATAGGAGAATCAGAAACTTCGTGACCAAAATGATGATCTTAATGGACAAATCCTAAGTCTTAGTCTTTATGAAGCTAAAAATCTCTTTGCAACGCAAACAAAAGCTCAATCACTGGCTGCTGAAATTGATTCTGCATCAAGAGATGAGGTAAGGTGCTTTTTTAATAAAGTACTACATCCAAAAATATGCGGTTTTCAATGTAAGTAATGTCAAGGTTGAACTATCTGAAGCTGATAAATGAACAGCAGAAAAATCTGCTTTGCCAGGGCTTCAAGAGTGCTGGAAGATTGCCTTAAATCTAACAGTTAGTTTGGATGCTCTTTTTGATATAACTCTTCCATTTGTCTGTATTAAAAAAAAAATGGGAATTATTAGAATTTCAATGAACTGGTTTGCAATGGATTTATTTTAACATCTTCTGTCTTACAGGGAATTTTGTTATCGCAACATTTATTTCATGAAGAAATTAGCAGAGCTAGTTAAACTACAATTTTGCTTCCTGTTCTAGATTTATTTCTAAGTTACTTCAGTAACAAGCTCTCACTTAGATCAAAATTTGAGCAATGTATTCCCTGTGGGAGAGCTGAACTCTTGGAGAAAGCAGGTAGTGTCCAAGTAATAGTCAGGTACTGCTTTGGAAGATGCTAGAGGAGACGCATTTGTCCGTGGGCTGTCAAGCTGGTACAGCTGCCTCTGAGCCCCTGGACAGAGAGTGAGATCAGGCCAATGGGTATGTAAAAGTTCCCAAAGAAGAAGACAGGTTAGTGATGAAGGAGATGAAAAGGAATTGTTTCTTGTGGACAGAGCTTCCTGTTTCTTCCTCAAGAGGAGTCCTGAGACAAACCTTTTTATCCAGTCTGTACCTGAATGACCCTGTTAGCCTTAGCTCCCGGGCAGCCCCTTGAAGTGAAGTGCATACTTGAGTTTCTTGCTGAACCAGAGGACTATGGAGTAAGGCTGTTTCATTGTTGAACATTAATTAGGTAAAAGCAGTTTGGGCTTTTGCTATTGTCAAAACAAATCTTTATTTCTCCTTCTGAATCTCATGACTCTGGCTCATGCAATACCCAGCACTCCCCTCTAAAAAGGAGGAAAGTGCCTTGCAGCTGTGGCCTGGCCTTAGGAAACCTCACCAACCTGCATAAACTTCTCCTATTGTGACATTTTTCCTGTGTAATCAAAATGAAAGTAGGAAACTGCAGATTCAGGGTGGTCCTTGGCTGATGGAAATGAACACCCAGATGACATTAGCTTTAGGAGTATCTGGGGCTGTGACACTCCTGGGCAGCTTTGTCAGTTTGGCATTAAACATGCAGAGGATAAAAAGCAAGCAGTCTTCATCTTTGGGGACTTTGAGGGGCCTCTCACAGCTCAGGGGTCTACTGAAACACATACAACATGGAATATTTAGTGAATTGTTCTTGAGTTCTTAGCTGTGTTGGGGGAGGGTGGCTTGTTGGTATGAGTATCATGAAGTTCTTTCACTGAGATGAAGAAGCTCATCTGTGGTGTGGATGCAGGATGGATTGGTGCATTAGGTGGGGAATTTATTTCATACTGCCTGTCAAAAGATTCCTGGTGCTGACAGTTCACCACTTTAATTAGTAGTAAAGGTCTTTAACATAGAGATTGTTTCTTATGGAGATACCGGGAGGAGCTGGAGGTAGAATACCTGTCACAGAAGGGAACTGGTGATGCTCAGCAGGCACTAGCCTCTCTCCTGCCTGAATTTTATGCTTTTATGTAAACTAGTGTGAATATTTCAAGATCAACTTTGAAATGTTGTGTTTCAGCTCATGGAAGCCCTTAAAGAACAGGAAGAGATAAATTACAGATTGCGACAGTATATGGACAAGATCATTTTGGCAATCCTAGACCACAACCCATCTATCTTGGAAATAAAGAATTGAAGGGCATTTGAGAAGGAAAAGCAGCAACTGCCTGATATTTCTGCACATGCCACTGGATCTAAACAACACTCTGATACTGTAAATTAATCTATAAATATATATATATACACACTACATGTGAGTGTGGGTACACAGGTGTGTTTATATGATGTTTGGTACACTGTTATTTGTCATTGAATTGGCTCAGTTAGTTTTTTTCCATGCACTTTCAATACCTGTGATAAGATGGATATTGTATATTAATGTAATAACGGTATAACTGGATCATGCTGTTTTAGATACTGGACAAAATGACTCTACCTCTAGTTGTAAAGGTGAAAAAGACAATGGAAACACATGGATGTGGCCCTAACTTTAGGAGCAAGAATTGTTCTTTTGTTCTTCCAGGAATTTGGGTACCACAAACCAATTAACATACCCAGGTTCAGTTCCTGACTGGTGCTGACTGTGTAATTTCCTATTTGATTTAGTTTTAGTACTTAAACCACACATAGGATAAACAAACTGAACTTTGGGGTAAGGGAAAGACACAAAGTAAAAGGGAAGAAGAGGAAGATATCGCAGAATTGTTGCTATTTGTGAAAAATCACCATCCACTTGTTTGCCACTGTCAGCACAAAGTGCTTTTTATGTCAAATCACTTTGGAGCCTGCTTTGGGATGCTCTGAGCCAGCCTGCTCTTTTGCGTGTGTGCACGTGTATTTTTTATGCCAGGGTCCCTGTAGCATTGAGG
Source organism: Clamator glandarius (assembly GCA_033459285.1). Classification (NCBI taxonomy): domain Eukaryota; kingdom Metazoa; phylum Chordata; class Aves; order Cuculiformes; family Cuculidae; genus Clamator; species Clamator glandarius. The sequence goes on along the minus strand of JAUNZM010000326.1, from coordinate 1,380,622 downwards.
CTAAGAAGGTCTTCTAATCTGTTCCCCTGTTTTCAGGGGTTTATCTTGGGCCATCAAGATGAATTCTGGGATCCTACCCTTTCCCCTCACCCTTCTTTTTAAACCAGATTTCGAACAAACACATTCTGGTTCTTACAAAAAAAGAAATGGAACAAAAAAAAAAATTGCATGAAATTGGCCACTTCAGGAGGTGGAGGAGCAGCCCTTGGAATGATGTGCTGAGTTGCTTCCCCACCCCAGCCACACTGCACGAAATGGATGTTTTTAGGCCAGCTGTGGAGAGGATGGGCTGGGTCCTAACACAGCACTCAAGTCTGATGTGCAGACGTTTTTACCTATCAGGCAGGGAAAAGAAAAAGAGCTTGGTCTTGCAGAGGTTGCCAATCCAGTCTGAGCACGTGCGTGCATATCTAAAGCTCTGGGTAGCGAACACATCTTGATTTAGATGAGCAGTGGTGCAGGTGCTTAACTTCAATGTGTACTGTGACTGCCCGGAGAAGTCAGTGGGACAGAACATAAGCTTTAAAGTTGAGTGTATGCTTAAATGCTGCCTTAAATAGGGATGGACTTCAAGATGTGCCTGTGTTGTTCTGAGCTGGGTTTGCGTACAGTAAGGCTAGGACCTTTTTAATTAATGCTGTAGATTATTTAAGGAGCTCATGCAATTGTTTGGATAGTTGAATGGTAAAAAACCCAATTTTATTCCATGCACTTTTTTTAAAGTAAGAATTTCACACTTCTGATTCACACCAACTGGCACAGAATAGGCCCAAGTATCTGGCTTTCCTCAGTGCATAGAGACGTTTCCCCTGTTGAATACACACCCCAGACGAATGTTACAGTAGCAATGACTGTGCTTTTCTGTGTATTACTTGCCCTTGGCAGTGTCTTGTCCCCAGTATTCTCTTGATGTATCTTGGTGTGTGTATATGTGATGCATTTTTCCTGATTTTGAGTACAGAAAAGGTTTATTCAGTTATGGATGTAAATATATATATTTTTTTCTGCAAACTCTGCACTCTTGCCTTCAGTGATGCGTTACTGGAGTGATGGGGAACGGGGGAATGTACTAAAATCAGGCTTTCTTGAAGGCAAGACAATAAAAATAGTTTGTTTCTATGTATCTGCATTAGGCAGGCGTAAAGTAACTGGAAAACCAAAAGGGACCAGAGGGATAACTATGGAACACAACATCCCAGCACACAGAAGTGTCTTTAGGACTTCAGTGCTCTGGGAGAAATGGTAGAGTCTCATTGGAATAGTGATGTCTCAGGGCTGGTTTCCTGAGGCTCTAGGGTCATGCAGAGGAAGGGATTTGAAAGACTACTCCTTTGCCACCTGGGGATGGCATAAAATGTTCTGCACTAAATTGCAGCAGCTCCCATTTGTGGAGAAGCAGATGGAACACCATGGATACTCCATGCACACACCTTTCCCACCTGCTGCTGGTCCTGAATGTGCCACCTAGAAGGTAGGAGAGGAACAGTAAGCCAGCTTGGTGCTACGTACAGCTCCCTGCCTACAAGACTCTTCACCTGCACTTTAGTGATGGTATTTCTCTCTGCGCGGTGCTGTTTGTGGGTTGTGCCAAGGACTTTGCTCTTTTTATCAGCCACAGAGAACTGTTTCCAGTTGTCCAGTGGCTGTGGCTAACCTGCTGTGACAGGCAGGGCTGGGTGAGCCGGCAGCCCTGCTACTGGGGCTGGCTGTGTTCCCTAAGTCACACTTCTGTCCTGCACTCATGCAGTGGATTTAAATAGGAGTGACGCTCTTGCAGGTCAGACTGCAATGTTTTGCAGGTGACTGAATGTTTTCTGCTAAGTGTCTTGAAGTAAATTGGACTCAGCTTGAAAGTAAAGTTTAAATAATCTAAACCCTGTTCCCATTAAGGTAGAACACCAGCAAATGTTGAGGATTGTTTTACTGAAAATTATGCTGAGCACTTGGAAAGCAGAGAAGCCTGGCTTACTTCACTGGGACCACAGAGCCTGTGGACGTGGAGAGAAGACGACATGACTGTAGTGATAGCCAAGTTTTTGTGCAGGTAATTAATTGTACCTAAGAGGTGAATAGTCACTGGTAGTAACTAATAGTCACTAAATCTGGCTGAAATCCTGAAAGTGGCACTGCAGCCAAGGGTAGCCAGCAGTGGATTTTCTAAAGACATGCAGGACTTCTGTTCAGTGCTGTACCCAGCCACGTTAGCATTTGGAAGCTCTTCTTTGCTCCAGTGTTTGCATTTGAAGAGTTGTCTTACCACTGTGGTGGTGATGTTTGTAGCTTTGATTGCATAAAGGAGTTAGGCTTCTGCCCCTGTGGGGCTCTTTGTGCAGTACCGCTTTCTGTTATCACTCAAATGAATATTCAGACACTTGCTGCATTTGACAAATAATGTGAGCTGGAGATGGGAGACGTGTTTCACATTTTCCTCTAAGGGTATCCACCTCTAAAAATACTAATTAGCAATTGCATCCCTAGACTGAGTAACTACGGTAACTACAGATATTTGACCAACTTGTCTTGCAGTCCAACTCTTAGAGAACCCTTCTAACCCAGAAAAGAAGTCATCATGTTTTATGACGTACAGGTAACTTGGTAATAAGGGATCACTTGATGGATTGAAGAGTTACCTGATATCGATGTTCCAGGGAGTGTGTATTTTGATCAAGTGTCAGACAAGACACCTTGGCAGCACGGACAGGAGATGTGGGAGATAGGGAGGCACCGGTTTTGGTGTCTATGCTCTGATAAATTTTTTTCTTTACTGTGGGTTGCCTTTGTGCTCACAGGCCAGCTGGGGAAGTACAGTCTGCCTCTGTGCCAGTGTTACTGTTGGTGGACAATGGCTTTGCTTCCCTAGGTAAATCACTAGAGACACAGAAATGTGGCAACCTCTCAATTCTAGCAATGCTCGATTGCAGCGAACATTCTCGTGGTGAAACCGTGCTTCTCATTTAACCCTCAGGGATGCAAACACAATCCACAGTACTGTATGTTGATCTGCTGCTTAGTTCATTCTACTGTAGGTTCTCACAAGCAAGTGCTATTCTGGTTAAACCAGTTGCGAGCACCTGCAGGTATTTTTTGTACAGTGGGAAAAGAGGACCTGCTTCTGGCTAGAAGCCGCCCTTTACCAGGCTCTGACCCTGCAGCCAAGCTACTGCAGAAAAAATACCTCTTTCAAAGCTTGTACTTAAGAGTACCTGAAACATAGTCTGTCGAAACTTTGCTGATGTTGGCTTCTTCCCTTCAGACATCGCTCTTAAACTCCTGCCCAGTTCTGGTTTCAGAATGTGATGCCGATTTAAAACTGTCTTGACATCAAAAGAGTATTTTTCAGCTTTTTGAATAACTTCTATTGAAGACTCGAGCTGTTTGAAGTTCTGAAGTGCAACAGTGACAAATTCTAACCATCTCTTCTAACTCTTTAAGGGGTTTTTACTTTGCAAATCTGTAGCAAGTCTCAAAAAACAGAAAAAAGCCGATAGGCTTTTGCTGCCAACTTTCCTTCTGTGGGCTTGAGAGAAATTCTGATGTTTCTCAGCCAGCTCTGTAGGGAATTGAACACAACATTATTAATTCTCGAAGATACGTGTATCAACAAAAACTTTGCTGTCTGAAAGCAGCAATGGTCCATTTACTTGGTAGAACTGCATTTCTCTCCAGAGAGGATCTTGGCCGACAGCTTTTAGGCTCCCTAATCTGGCTGGTAATTGAAGGCTTAGAAGCTGATGTATAAACACAGACTCTGACCTGCTCCATCAGTCACTGCTCAGCAATCTCTGCATCGCGGTGCTAGTGACATGTGATGAATCTAAGAATTAGAATTTACAAATAAACTAATACTTTTTTTCCTTCTTTAATGGCAATGAATGTACAGTGGCTTTCTCTTAAAACAAACACTGGATGGTGTGGTCTGAGGGCTTTTTTCCAAGGAAGGAAGGAAGGAGCAGCTGATCAAACACTTGCCAAAGCAGTGGCTTGGCTTATAGTGACTTGAGAGAAAAGTGACTTAAACTTTAACTGAGCAGTTCCTGGGCTGGTCCTGGTGTAAGCATCCCTGCTGGTATTCTCATTATGTCATTTGTTACTTGAGGAACATTGTCAAGAAGGCTTGGCAGGTGACATAACACCACTGATTTTAAAGGATATAGTTCAACAGTTGCTGGCATTTGTTCCTTTACAGCATCCTCAAGGCTGTTTTCTCAGTATTTTTCAATCCAAAATATTGATCCTAGGAACAGTTTGCTGTTGAAGCACGTGGCATGTGTGGGTTTCTTATTTAATGAAACTGCACGTACCTTTAGAGTTTGATAAGGATCACAGCAGGTGTTTGGTCTGAATCCTGTAGCCCTGCACAATGCACTGGGAGTTGCTCTGATGTGCAAGAGTCGTATCTTTGTGGGGTTCTTCCCCAGAATATCTGCTGTTGATATTTACACTCTTGGTCTTGTCTCCAGCCACTGAGCCCACTGTTGAAGCTCAAGTGTTGGGGTAGCCACTTTGAGCAGATAGGAGGGACAAACACAACATCCTTGGCTTCAGAATGGCTTTAGCTACCGAAATGATGAATTTTAGTCCTGTTTTTATACTAGGCCAGTCTTGCCCATGCCTTTTTTGTGATCCTGAAGGCAAGTTATGTCTTATCTACATGACAAAATGTAGCTGATTCTCATGTTATGCAAGCAGATAGGGTGGCTAAGCCTGAAGGCCATCCAGGTAAGGCAGCGCTGGGACGTCCCTGCAAGTTTTGCCTTGGTTCTGTGTAGCTGTCCCCTACCATGTGGCTCTCCAGCACTGTTTGCATGACACAACCTGACTAGCTTGGCCTGGCAAGCGTACTGTATAGATAATGGCAGCAGAAACATCTGCAGCTGTGGTCACTGCATCATCATTCTAGCAGTGCAGAGCCAGCTGACACTACTACGTTGTGTTCCTTATTTTTAGCGTACTGGCTTCAGTCTCCAAGTCTTGTTCAACTGTGAGAGTGGCACCTATTCAAACATACAATTAGAGAGAAATCGCTTTTTACTTTAAACCTAAGGGAAGCATACCTAAAAAAACCATTGGCTTCTTTGGACACCTGCCCCTAGAATCAGTATTTCTGTTTTATGTGGGTGTTAGTGGTGCAGCTGTGACCTCTGAGCAATCAGCTTTTGCATCACCATCCTCAGCAGGGTGACGGTCACGCTAGCGAAGCCCCGATGAGACTGGGGGTCCCCTGGCAAGGGCTGCAGAGCTGGTGTTCTGACAGACACACATACAATCCACAGACAGTGAGGGGTGCAGGAGGGCTGCAGTTACTCAGACAGCTGGAGTAGTGATCTTCTCACACTACCCAACATCAATCCCGGCTTATTTAATGCTTTACCTGTAGCTAAATAGTTCTGGCTTTGGAGAAAAGAAGTCAGAAGGGGAACCAAGAATTTCATGCTGTGTGAACACACTTGTATGCTACAGGGCAGTAAATGTTGCACTGACAGTATGTATAAATACTGAGATATTCTGAGAATTACTGTAAAATTGGTTGTGGGAGCCATTTGTTTTGCTTTGTTGCACAGACTGTACTTACATTTTTGCATGGTTATGTATTTTAGTACTTGTGCCTTTTCTTTGTTGTGAGGATATATTTTATTTTCACATTTTATCTCCTGGTTTGGGCACTTTTTATATACACTTCTTTCATTTGATTTTCATCTCTGGTTCTTCTGTAATGTACATGTGTATATATAAAATAGATCAGATTTGTATTCATGTGCCTCCAAGATGTAAAAAATACTCATTTTGTACAGGTTTTTTTAGAAGCACTAGGTCATGGTCTAAATTACGTAGCAAATGAAATTGAACGTAATTAGCAGTTCTTTGTCTTCTTCTAGAAATGTTGTGTCAGGTGGCTGGTCTCTCTTGTAAGGCAATGTCACACACACACTCCCCAGGTTCTAGTATCATGAGACCAATTCTATTCACTTGTTGGTTTCAGTTAATTCAAAATAATGAAATAAATGCTATGGTCCTGACTTGACAATTATAGTTTTTATTCATACTAAAGCAAATTTGCTTCTTTTTATACTTGAAATGGATGTCAGACCAAAGTCTCAGTTGAACATATTGACCATTTCAGGTTGACTTCAGTTCTTGGGTTGTTTCTCGGGGGAGCGAGTGATTCACTTTGCCTGTTGAAATGGAAAGAGAAAGAGTGTTACCATTCATAGACCCTCCTTCTTAGAGAGGGTAAAATGCTTTTTAACTTCTTCTGTTCCTTCCCTGGCTTCTGTGGCAGCTTTTCCTTAGGACGGACCCTGGATCTACCTGACCAGGGACCTTCCTCTTGCAAATGTGAGAAACTGGGTGTCTCGCTTTTCACATTTTGGCCACTGTGGAATAAACCCCTTCCGCTGGGGTCTGTAGCGCAGCACTCTACGGCAGCTTTTGGAAGCTAAGTAGATGTGTTGTGAGACTGTAACTCTCTGGCAACCAGGGACCTGGTCCTAAAAGTGTCCTTCCCTCCCACCAACCTCTCTCTGAGCTGGTGCTTTCATTTCTTGAGTGTTGACCCCCTCATCTGGTGAGATGCTTGAACTGTTCCCTCTCTCGCACCTCGTGGTTTATCAGTTACCCCACACACTCACCAGCCCCTGGATACAGTGAGACAATAAATTGTGGTAAGTCACAAGAGAGAAAGCATCAACGTCCCCTCAGTTTCCCAAAACACAAAGTTTTGATCTATAAAATAACATGTTCCATTCTCATGGAACAGGCTTTTTTTAACCGAGTTTTGGCATCCACTTGACAGATTACAAAGCTGCCTTAGAAGCAAGGAGGTGGTTTTATTTTTTACTTCAAAGGCTGCTTGGCATGAAAATGAGCAAAGTTCACTGACACCATTATTACTGAAAAAAGCAGCCTACAGGAGTGGCCTATGACTATTTTTAATCTCATTCTGTAATTTCCAACACCAGTGAAGTGATGTCAGCACTGCTGCAATGTGCCATTACGTGATTTTCTTGAAGTACTTTCTGGGGACAGTAAAGCTGTCCTTGATGATGTGGGTCCTTTCAGGTAGCTGTAATGTACAATCAGATGTGTAAATAAATTATTTGTTTTCCCTGCATGACTAAAAGGTTGTCTGTCACGGGTGAGTGATTGGGTGTCCCTCTGTACCCTGGATCCCTGCATTCCTGCCTCCATTTCTGGCCTTTCGTTAAAGGAGGTTTGCATGGCTCTGCCCTCACCTGCCCAAGCCTCATCAGCCAAGGCACAAGTGGACGAGGTGCTAAAGGACATGGGTTAGTGTTTGGTAGGAATGGTTGGACTCAATGATCCGGTGGGTCTCTTCCAACCTGGATATTCTATGAATTACACGGAAGTCACTAGGGAATTAGCTTGTCTTGGTACCTGCCTTATCTAGCAGCCACGACTATGTCAGATTCGCAGGAGCTTTGTGGGATAAAAAATGCTGAAACATCACGGGGTCAACCTTTTCACCTACAGCTCTCCCCTTCTCGCTTGGTGGGAACTCCAGCTATGAGCTGTTGGTGGGCTTTGGAGCCATCTGACTTACATATAATTATTTCCTGACTCGTGTGGCTAACGAGCGCGTGCTCCGACCCCTTCACTGGGGAGCAGGGAGCCGAAGCCTCATCCCTGGGGGGCTGGTGCTGAGCCTGACCTTGCATGGCCAGCGGTGACCCCGCTGTGGTGGCCGCGGGGCCCTGGGGAGAGGAGATTCCCAGCGGAACCAGGGACAAGGGCTTTCCCTGCGCCAGGGAGAGCTCTGAGGGGAAGCCCTGCTGATTGCTGAGCACGTGTGAGGGAACGTGGCTCCCAGGGGGGCTCGGACGAGCCCTCCCAGAGCAGGGCAGCATTACCCAGGAGGGAGCGGGATCCCTCACCAGAGCTCAGTGTGGTGCTGCAGGCTCAGGCCAGGACTCTGCGTTGCCAACCCAGGCTCGGTGTGAGGCGGAGGAGGCCCCGGTGTCTGCAGGGACCCCTCGACCAGCACTCTGAGGTAATTTTTTTTTTTAATCTCGTTCTTTCTGTGTTGCCAGACTCTCCAGGCTCATCTCTGGTCTTGCATTAACAACTAGAGTGAAAAAAATACCCTTGCAAGTGACGAGTTGTTTAGGGTCGGGGTTGTTTTGTTACAGGAGTGTGTGTGGAGTGAGGGGTGGGCGCTGGGGCACTTTGGGGACAGCCAGCCCTGCCTGGGGTCTGCGGCACCGTCACCGAACAGAGGGGCTCAGGGCTTTGGGGAGACGCTGCTGGCAGAGATGCAGCCGAGTCAGGCACTGGGTGCTTCTTGCGGGGAGCGATGGAGCTTTCTGGGATGGGCTGGGGACCCTCCTGGGCGAGTCCAGAGAAGAGCAACGAAGCTGGGAAAGGGGCTGGAGAACAGGCCTTATGAGGAACAGCTGAGGGAGCTGGGGGTGTTCAGCCTGGAGGAGGCTGAGGGGAGACCTCATTGCTCTCTATAACTACCTGAAAGGAGGTTGTGGAGAGGAGGGAGCTGGGCTCTTCTCCCAAGTGACAGGGGACAGGACGAGAGGGAATGGCCTCAAGCTCCACCAAGGGAGGGTCAGGCTGAACATTAGGAAAAAAATTTTCACAGAAAGGGTCATCGGGCACTGGAACAGGCTGCCCAGGGAGGGGGTTGAATCACCTTCCCTGGAGGTGTTTAAGGCACGGGTGGACGAGGTGCTAAGGGACATGGTTTAGTGATTGATGGGAATGGTTGGACTCAGTGATCAGGTGGGTCTCTTCCAACCTGGTGATTCTACGATTCTGTGAAAGCATCTCCTCCAGCAGCCCCTGTCTGGCAGCGTGTCAGAGCTAACCTGGAGTTTGCAGCCATCAGAGTTAGCCTGGAAACACCTGGAAGCCCCACCCTGGCAGGGCTCACAGCTGCGCTTGTTGGGATGTTCATCAGGTGTAATGTTTGCCTCATGAAAAGCTCCTGTTCCCACCTGCCCTGTCATCAGGAGCCACGTGGGAGGGGGCTGTAAAAACATGACAGGTTTGCAGCCATAGGAGTGATGGTGAAGGACCTAAAGCAGAGGAGAAAAGGGCCCCTGGTGTATTATTTAAAAGACGGAGCCTAACAAGGTAAGCTTGCTGCCTCCAACTGAGCTCAAAGCAAGGGGAGGGGAGCTTTTATAAGACTTCATGGAACAGTTCAAGCTTTACAGAGAAAATGTTTTCCTTTAAACAGCATTTTGGTAATCTCAAGTGATCACAGTGTGCAAACTGCTTGGATTTGGCTGTCAGTAATCTCTGAACCTGTTATACATCTTTTACAATATCATCCCATGTGGTTGCTGGGCAGCTCTTCTCCCAGCAGGTATGGACATTTGGGGGATCGGAGCAAAGCCAGTGTAAGAATAATCCATGAAACAACTGACCCACCTGTTACCTGCTCAGGCTTCCCTGTTCACAGATTTCTCATAGCAAGGAGAGGTTGGATATTCAAATTTATAACAGCAGGCTCAAAGAAAACTCCCCACTGTGTATGCTAAACCACTTCAGCAGAGAGGTTTGTTCCCAAAGCTCATCAGCTCAGGCTGACACGCTGTAGTACTGACCTGCTTTCAGATCAGTTACTCTCTGATATGTAGGAAAGGCACAGTGGAAAAGTGAATCAGCTGTTACTCTGAGGACAGGAATATATCAACACTGTGTATGACAAAGTCTGTAATAGTTTCTAACAAACTATGCTGTTCTTAGACAGCCAAGACCCTTGGGTCACTTTGCAACCAGGAATTAAAGCTTAGAGCTACCTGGGAAGTGATTGTTATCTTGCTCGTACCTTTTAGGGGAAAGGGAGGAGGAAAAGGGGGTTTGAAGCCAAACAGAGGTTAAATGAGGCAGGAGAAGAGTAGGAAACAGATTGCAGGAGTTCTGACTCCTGGAAACTTGGACGGTGGCAAGGAGGGCTGCTACAGAAAGGAAATGCATCTCGTGTGAGCACCGAGCGAGTACACTGGCCAACTCCTCAAGTCTGGCAGCAGGCTCTGCCCTCCTCGCGTTGCCTTGGTGGGTGCGTTTTGTTCAGCAGAGCCATCTCAAGGCCCTGACTTTGATGCTTTCCCTTGCTCTGTTTGCTGTTCTTGATGGCCCTTGTTACAATGTTTTCGCGAATCCCTGGCTGCAGACAGAGCTCTGGGATGTGTCCCTCCACTCTAAATGTCTTTTGACCCACAGCGGGGACCCTCCTAGCTTGCGTAGCCAGGGTAAGGTTTGTCCTTGGAGCCGACTGCGTTTTTGGATGCAAAACACGGGTTAGAGCATATGGGTAGTAAACTGCAGATTGTCCCACATGTATAACATTAACTATTTGGGTTAATGGTGGTTTTAAAACAACTTTGCAGAGATGATGTGTCAGCATATCTTCTTGACGTGGTGTTTACTCCCTCACGCTGACTTCTTTGTGCCCTAGCTTACTAACGGACAAGGTAGTTGGTATTTTGATGGAATAGCGTGTAAAACAAGGCTTACAACTCATGGTTATGGACTGTTTCTGAAAAGAAAGACAGAAGAGTGGATAGCTGGGCTTGGCACAGAGTGAGGTAGATGGAATTTGGCTGCTGAAGGGCTGCGCTCACTCTTCCCCTGTCATGCTGAGCGGCTTTTCTTCGTGTACTCAGGTTTTTATTTAAAACCTGGATGGGTTGCCCTCAGTCCTCCACTAATGCCCTGGTCTGGCTGAGCCCTTGTCCTGTGTGACAGAGAGAGAACCCCTCAGCCGCTCCAGGCAAAGCTGGGAATGAGGAGCCACGTTCTGGCTGGGCAAAGCAAGAAATCGGGGGTTTGCTTGGAGAAAAGCAGCAGTTTGCTTGCATTCAAGGAAATTCAGTGTAAGCATGGGTTAAGGGGCAGCCCTGAAGCCCCCTCAGCAGCCCGGGTGCAGCAGAGCTTTCCCCCAGCAGAGGACACCAAGAGGTTGTATCATCCAAAAAATAAGCCTCAGTATTAGAGGAGGAGGAGGTATTTGGCACAATATTAGCATAAGCACCTAAAAACAGAGCTTGCCCTTAGGAAAGCAACTGTTCCTCTTCAGAACAAGCTGTTCAGACCTCACGTGTTTTATTTATTTGTGCAAGGAGCACGTGGCAAATACAGTATATGCGTTCTTGTCATAAAGGTTGTGTAACTTGAATCCGATTAAACAGGGGTGCCTGGTTACAAATTCATAGATATAAAGTAAAAAGAAGCATTATATCAGGTCGGAGTGGTGGTAAGCTCTAGCTGTGCTTGGATCTTTTTAATTTTCTTTTTTGTTTGATTGGTTTGGTTTGCGTTTTTGAGGAGTATGTAAGCCAAAAAACCAGCAGATTATTTTTCTGCCACCCAGCAGCGGTTGAAAACTAGAAACCAGAATGAGAAAGTTCAAGACAAAGCCAAATAATGGTTCAAAACCGCATCCTTCAAATTCTCCCCTTCTGCCCCACAGCCAGTGGTGATAAAAACGAGAGCTGATTCATTTCTTGGGTTTTAACCAAGCATTAGCCATAAGACTAAATATTTGGTAGCTGGAAACCCAGAGGAGGAAATATTAATAATGAAGTATTGTGTTTATGATTTATGCCAGTGTGATTTTACTGTGTAAACAGCAGATAACTGGGCTCGAGTAAAATGTGAAAATTCAGTTTGAATATCAGGAAACACTTCCAGACATGAACCGTGTGAGATTGCCTGATACCGGCCTGGGGGACTGGGTGCGGGGTAAAAGGGGGGTGTCTGCGGGGGGGTAAAAGGGGGTGTCTGCAGGGGGCGTAAGGAGGGGTGTCTGTGGGGTGGGTGTAAAGTGGGGTGTCTGTGGGGGAGTAAAGGGAGGGGTGTCTGTGAGGGGGGTAAAGGGGGTGTCTGCGGGAGGTGTAAAAGGAGGTGTCTGTAGGGGTGTAAGGGGGGGTGTCTGTAGGGTGGGTGTAAAGGGGGGGTGTCTGTAGGGGTGTAAAGGGGGGGTGTCTGTAGGGGTGTAAAGGGGGGTGTCTGTTGGGGGGTAAAGGGGAGGTGTCTGTGAGGGGGGTAAAGGGGGGTGTCTGTGGGGGGGTAAAGGGGGTGTCTGTGGGGGAGGTAAAAGGGGGTGTGTCTGTGCTGGAATCCTGAAAAGGGATTTGGGGCAATCTCTCTGTGGGAAGAAGGGGAGCAGTGGGTGCGGGAGCGCCCACCGACCACGGGCAGCCGAAAAGGGGGGGTCCCGGCAGAAGTGGGGGGGGATGCAGAGGCGAGCAGGGAGGTTCCAGGAGGCGGGGGGGGGGTTCACAGGCGAGCAGGGGGATCCCGGGAGGCGGGGGGGGGGGATTCACAGGCGAGCAGGGGGATCCCGGGAAGCGGGGGGGGGTTCACAGGCGAGCAGGGGGATCCCGGGAAGCGGGGGGGGGTTCACAGGCGAGCAGGGGGATCCCGGGAGGCTGGGGGGGGGGGGGGGTCACAGGCGAGCAGGGGGATCCCGGGAAGCGGGGGGGGGTTCACAGGCGAGCAGGGGGATCCCGGGAGGCTGGGGGGGGGGGGGGGTCACAGGCGAGCAGGGGGATCCCGGGAAGCGGGGGGGGGTTCACAGGCGAGCAGGGGGATCCCGGGAGGCTGGGGGGGGGGGCGGTTCATAGGCGAGCAGGGGGATCCCGGGAGGCGGGTGGGGGGGGGGGTTCACAGGCGAGCAGGGGGATCCCGGGAGGCGGGGGGGGGGTTCACAGGCGAGCAGGGGGATCCCGAGAAGCGGGGGGGGGTTCACAGGCGAGCAGGGGGATCCCGGGAGGCTGGGGGGGGGGTTCACAGGCGAGCAGGGGGATCCCGGGAGGCGGGGGGGGGGGAGTTCACAGGCGAGCAGGGGGATCCCGGGAAGCGGGGGGGGGTTCACAGGCCAGCAGGGGGATCCCGGGAGGCGGGGGGGGTGTTCACAGGCGAGCAGGGGGATCCCGGGAGGCGGGGGGGGGGGTTCACAGGCGAGCAGGGGGATCCCGGGAGGCGGGGGGGGGGGTTCACAGGCCAGCAGGGGGATCCCGGGAGGCGGGGGGGGTGTTCACAGGCGAGCAGGGGGATCCCGGGAGGCGGGGGGGGGTTCACAGGCGAGCAGGGGGATCCCGGGAGGCGGGGGGGGTGTTCACAGGCGAGCAGGGGGATCCCGGGAGGCGGGGGGGGGGTTCACAGGCGAGCAGGGGGATCCTGGGAGGCGGGGGGTTCACAGGCGAGCAGGGGGAGGCCCGGAGCCCCCGCCCTGAGCGCGCGCGCGGTTCCAGGGGCGGCGCGCGGGAGCTGCAAGCCCGTCAGGCGCGGTGGCCAAGTGGTAAGGCGTCGGTCTCGTAAACCGAAGATCGCGGGTTCGAACCCCGTCCGTGCCTGCCGAGGCGGCGGGAGGCTCCGGCTGCTCCGCCTGCGCGGCGGGGCCGCGGGACTCGTTGTTTGCGGGTCCCTTTTTGCTTTCGGCGCCCCGGACTCGAGAGGCTGCGGGTCACGGACCCCTTGGTGGGCACAGAGTCCCTGGGTGTTCGCCGTGACCCACCGGTGTCTGTGGGCAATGCGCAGGTCTCGGCCGTGGAGCAGCTGGGATCCTTTTGGCACCTGGCTGAGGGAGCTGGAGATGGGATCCCAGGGAGCTGCAAATCCCAGGGAAGGGGTCATGGATCCATGGGTGGATGCAGACCCCATGGATGTCCCTGAGAATCACAGAATAACCAGGTTGGGAGAGACCCACCGGATCGTTGAGTCCAACCATTCCCACCAATCCCTAAATCACGCCCCCAAGCACCTCATCCACCCTCACCTTAAACACCTCCAGGGACGGCGACTCAACCACCTCCCCTGGCAGACTGTTCCAATCCCTAACCACCCTCTCCGTGAAGAATTTTTTCCTAATCTCAAGCCTAAATCTCCCCTGGCGGAGCTTGAGGCCATTCCCTCTCGTCCTGTCCCCTGTCACTTGGGAGAAGAGCCCAGCTCCCTCCTCTCCACAACCTCCCTTCAGGTAGTTATAGAGAGCAATGAGGTCTCCCCTCAGCCTCCTCTTCTCCAGGCTGAACACCCCCAGCTCTCTCAGCCGCTCCTCTTGTTCTCCAGCCCCTTCACCAGCTTTGTTGCTCTTCTCTGGACTCGCTCCAGAGCCTCAACATCCTTCTTGTGGTGAGGGGCCCAGAACTGAACACAGGACTCGAGGTGCGGTCTCACCAGTGCCGAGCACAGGGGGAGAAGAACCTCCCTGGACCTGCTGGTCACGCCGTTCCTGATACAGGCCAAGATGCCATTGGCCTTCTTGGCCACCTGGGCCACTGCTGGCTCATGTTCAGTCGCTGTCAACCAACACCCCCAGGTCCTTCTCCTCCTGGCAGCTTTCCAGCCAGGCTTCTCCTAGTTTGTACCTCTGCTTAGGGTTGTTGTGCCCCAAGTGCAGGACCCGGCATTTGGCCTTGTTAAACCTCATGCCATTGGTCTCAGCCCAGCAGTCCAGCCTGTTCAGGTCCCTTTGGAGCCTCCCGACCCTCCAGCAGATCGACACTTCCACCCAGCTTGGTGTCATCTGCAAACTTGCTAAGGGAGGACTCAATACCTTCATCCAGGTCGTTGATAAAGACATTGAACAGGACTGGACCCAGGACTGAGCCCTGGGGAACCCCACTTGTCACTGGCCTCCAGCTGGATTTAACTCCATTTACCACCACCCTCTGGGCCCAGTCATTCAACCAGTTTTTCACCCAGGAGAGTGTGCGCCCGTCCAGGCCAGAGGCCGACAGTTTCCGAAGCAGAATGCTGTGAGAAACTGTATCAAAGGCTTTACTGAAGTCCAGGAAGATACATCCACAGCCTTTCCCTCGTCCAAGAGTTTAGTCACTCGGTCATAGAAGGTGATCAGACCCACCAGGGTGGTCGCTCTCCGCAGGTCTTGGCCACAAAGCCACTGGGCTCCTTTTTGCTTTTAGCTGCAGGAGGAGAAGATCGGATCCTGGGATGCTGTGAATCCCAGGGAAGGATTTACGGACCCCTGGGGGGGGTGCAGACCCATGGATTCCCACCTTAGGGTGACCTGGTCACTCCCTGCAGGTCTCGGCCAAGGAGCTGGTGGAGAGGCTCGCCCCACGCTCTCCTGTGCTTCAAAATAGTTGCCTTGAATGCCACGAATCGTAGTTAAATAAAGAGGCTTTTTGCATCGCGTTGCTGCGGAGGAAGCATTTGGTGAGCTTGGAAGTGATGGATCCCTGGCTGAAGGTGCTGGTTGTGATGCGATTCTGACATACAGAGCCCTCAATGGGCAGGGGAGGCCAAATCCTGGGATAAACACAGCTACAAATAGTACCCACGCTAGAACTGACTTTCACGGCTCAGTTCTTAATGCATGAAGCTGTGCGAAGTTTTACATGCATGCAAAGGCGTCTCTGCTGGCTCTGGTAACATCACTTTGATTATTGCTGCTTTCAAACAGCTTAAAATATGTAAAGAATAGAGTCATTACACTGCAAAATCACAACAGCCGGGGAAAAGCTGAGGAACCTCTTCAAAAAAAAACTAGCTGCTCCCTTTGATGCTCAGAAAAAGCTGTTTTTTGGTGTTTAATGGGACTGGTGGACAGGAGGCTGATCATCTTTCTCAGCTGGTATTGGGCGTGTGCATGCATGAGGTGTTTGAGGAGGTTCGTACGGAAGGGTTGTGCACCGTGTTATTAACGAGTCACACAAAAAAAGCCATGGTACTTTTTGATATGAGAGTGGGAAATGCGGTTTATAACTTGTTTAGAAAAATGTAGGCGCCACTTTACTCGGAAAATGCAGTGCTGTCAAAGTCCTGTCAGCTTTGTTGGAGGTTTTTGAGGATGAAAGTCCCAGCTTTGAAACACCCTATTCTGACTTAATTCCACAGCGTCTCCTGTCAGAACGTTGAACCAAAATGGTTCTAATGATTCCAAAGCCGCCTTGCAGCCTTTGCAGGGAATTTCAGAATTCTGTGGGTTTGTTTCTGGTTGAAACCAACAGTGAAACTGAGGTTCTCCCTGGAACAGACTTGGCATCCTATAAACCCGAGCAGCTGGGTCTCGTTTTATTTCAATAAAGCGCTGGCATCGCCGTGCTCTGTGGCCATAACACATCCAGGCAGCTTAGCGGTTGCTCAACTTCAGTCTCTGCAGAACTGGAATATTTGCTTCTGAGTCCTGGGTGCCTTGTGCGGAAGGTGCTTGCAGGCTCCCTGCTCAGCCGCTCGGGACATCCCTGTGCCAGGGAGGCTGCCGAGCATCCGCACGCTTGGAACGAGCTCACCCGCCTGGATCCTTTCTGCTCAGTAACACACAGGTGTCTGCGCGCACCCTGCTCGTGCCGCTGTCCTCGAGGCTCCCCAGCTCTCCACAGACACACCGATCCCAGGGCGTGGGTGTTTTCCCCCGGTCATCAGGACTGTCTTCTTAGTCTGTCGGTTTTGCTTAGTGCAGCAGCCTCCTGTTGTGTGATACAGGGCCCCGCTCGCCCCCAGAGTAGGATGGGAAAACGATGTGTTGGTTGTAGTAGTCAAAAAAAAAAAAAACCCTAAGGAAGCCAAGGAGGTGTTCCTTTGTGGAAAAGAATGGGTGGAGGCCTTGCTATAAACACCATGTTTCAACAGGTAATGCTTTCAGAGCAGTTTGTGGCCTCTGAAAAGTTCTGGCTGGCTCACTGGAAGGAAAGGAGCTGTGCCTCTGGGCTCACACGCAGAGCTTACACCAAGGGACGAGGCTGCGCGGAGCCTCCTGGAGACAAACTCCTCGCAGGCAGGACTGGAGGCTGGGAGAGAAGTAAGAGAGAGAATTCTTGCGGCAGGAGCTCAGGATGTGAAAGTCGTGTCGCTGTTGCCAGGCATGTGCTGTGCTTGGCTCGGAGCGTGGCACGGGCTGTTAACAAAGCTGGAAATCAAGAACTGGCCCCCAGCTGATGTGAATTAGCAGAGATCCGCTCAGGCTAACGAGGCTGTGTCAGCTGACCTTGTGTGTGAGCAAAGTCCAGCCTCAAAAGAGAGATATAGAGAGTCCTGCTCATCACAACTAAAAGAAGATGGTCCTGCTGCTCCCTCTCCTCCTGGCTTGGTGCGGACACTGATGGGCTTTTGATTCTCCTCCCTCTTCTCTCTTAGATGTTCCTACACCTTCGCTTCTCCGGGAGCTCCCGGCACGGCAGAGGCTTGTGGTGAGGCAGCTCACCTGTTCTCTCACTCCCAAATTCATGGCCCTCCCTTCTCACTCCCTCAGGCAATAAGTTCGATTTTGGCTTTGATTAATGGCTAAGATCCCAAAGTGCCAATGAGCTTTAATCAAGATGCTTATGAGCTGATCACTGCTGTGCTGGGGATGGTTTTGGTTTGGGTGTTTTTGGTGGATGAGGGAGAGTTGTTTGGTTTGGAAGCGAGTCCTGACCAAAAGCGTAAAAATTGTCCCACTTGAGTAGCTTTAAGATCTTTGATTTTATTCCAGAAAATACTGAGCAGCCTCCCTCTGAATATAACACCTCTATTAAATGAGGAGTTATTAAATGAAGATTAAAATGAGGTCCCTGTTAATCACTTCATAAAAACACCTTACAATTAACATACTTAAGAGATGTGTTCCTGCTGAAAACCTTGGCCATATTTAGATACAGAATTTCCTGGCCTTTCTCATTTGACAAACCAATTATTCAGCATCCAGACATCTTCACGACCCTTTTAAAATAAGTGTAAAAACGAATCAGTTTAACAGTGGTGTTTCTGAATTATGTAGTGTATGTGTTTCTGAGAGGCTGACAGAAAACTCTTGCTTTTGAAAGGCAAGATGTGAACGGGGAATAAATGCCTAATTTTTTTTGTTGTTGTTCTGATTATAATAACATTTTCAGTGCTTTGCAACTCTGCTGATTGCCTGTCGTGTTCCTCCCTAAGGTTAAACTTCAGCAACTGAAAAGCAGTGGGGTAGCAGCACAGGAGAAGCTGCGTGTCTGGTTCAGGAATAGGAGTGAGATCATTTGAGAGCCTTTCTCAGCCCTTGCTGTGTGGAGCTGGGAGGGGGATTGTTCCAAAGGCTGCTCAGACCAGCTCGCCCCATTATTAATGCGTTGGCTTGTCTTCCCATCCCTCTTTTTGAGCATCCCCCTGTGGGACGGCTGGTGCCTTTGGAGTCAAAAAGAGACCCAAGCCCTGCAACCTTGAACGTGGAAAGAAAAAGGCATGTGTGGAATTGTGCAAACAAAGCGTGGTGTGCCAGGGGTGAGCTGGGCGCTGGAGCTGGTGAGCGACACAGTCGTGCTGGGAGGGTGCTCGGTGCCCACGATGCCAAACTGCAGATTATAGATCATTTAGGTTGGAAAAGACCTTTAAGATCATCAAGTCCAACTGTAAACCTAACACTGCCAACTCCACCACTAAACCACGTCCGTAAGCACCATTTCTACATGCCTTTTAAATACCTCTAGGGGAAAGCACACAGCATATTGCAGGGAAAGACATCCAGACACACAAAGCATGGTATAAAGCTGCGGCTGCTGGTGGGACCACCACCAAAGCACCAGGGAGGAGGCGGCGATCTTGGGTGAGGCAGCAGAACAGTATTTGCAGTGTTGTCTGAGTCCCAAATATACGACTGAGTAAATTAACCCCTGAGTAAATAAACCCCAAACTGTGGAAATCTTCACACGGCTACAGCAATGTGATTCCCGTTTCCATTATGCCTGGAATTTAATGGACTGCTGAAGTTTGACCAAAAGGCATTTCTTGTGTCAAAATGAAAAATTACAGATCAAAAGGGTGACTTTGCAGACAAACATATCGATCTAAAGCCCGGGTGACACAGACTTCCTGGAAGAGAGCCCAGAAGCATGTCTGTGTTTAAAGTCAAATGGCTGTAGCCTTTTACCACTGATGAATAAAAAATGTTTTTTTTCTGCATGCTGAAGGCTCAAGCAGAAATTACTCGATTTGTTCTGCTGGAAGAGCAGGTATGTGTTTTCGAATAGTAATCCATTGAATGCTGCAGGATTCAGTAATTTAAATAAAAAGTGTCAGTGAGACAGGAAATAATAAATTCCACCCCCTTGAAAACTCTGCTTATGGCAGCTGTAGGAAAGGCAAGTGAGTGCCCTCATCCTGTGTTCAAGGAGCAGAGTTACTGATGTGCCCTCCTCTAGAAACCTCAGGAGGGGAGCAGTTGTGAAGTTCTTCAGTGAGGATCCCAATTGTATTTTTGCTTTTGTATGGGAGTAGGGACCCTTAGAGAGGTCCAGTTTTGGGATACCACCACCATCTACAATTGGATACTCGTGAAAAGGTGCAGGTGGGAGTAGGGACCCTTAGAGAGGTCCAGTCTTGGGATGCCACCACCATCTACAATTGGATACTCGTGAAAAGGTGCAGGTGGGAGTAGGGACCCTTAGAGAGGTCCAGTTTTGGGATGCCACCACCATCTACAATTGGATACTCGTGAAAAGGTGCAGGTGGGAGTAGGGACCCTTAGAGAGGTCCAGTCTTGGGATGCCACCACCATCTACGATTGGATACTCGTGAAAAGGTGCAGGTGTGCCTCCCCGGCCAGGATGAATGGAAAGGTTGGCACAGCGTGATGCTGCTGCTGCTCAGGGAGCGAGGTGTAATGTCACGAGCAGCGGGATTTTGTGAATGAGCTGTATGAGAATCCAGGAGAGGGAGCGGGAGTCCTCATGCCATGCCAGCACGGTGTGGAGTGATGCTCCGTGCCTCGGTTTCCCAAAGGAACCTGTGAAAACAGAAATTAAATAGAAAAAGTGGTGCTGAATGGCTGCAACTGCTTCTGCAAAGCCCTGAAGATGCTGACTGATATTCCAGGCAGTGTCTTAAGTGAACTTCAATTATGCAGGGAAGGAGGAGCAAGGGGGGTGCATGGGAGATTTCTAATCCCGTCTCCTCTGCAGTCAGTTTAACCCCAGCAGCATGGGGCCTGCTGGTCACGGCCGCCCTGCTCCTCTCCCCCTTTTTCTCTCAGGTGCTCATTCACATTCCTGACTGCGTGAAGGGAGCAGAGGCTCAGAGCCCAGGCCGGGAAGGTTTGTGCTCAGGGGCTCTCCTAACCATGTACCCTCTTGCATTTACCACTGAGCGAAGCTTTCTGCAGTGAGGAAGCTGTTGCAGGATGAAGGGCAGGAATGTGAGTACAGCTTTTATTATGACCTTGGTGCAAATTAGAAAAAAATTATATCCGAGCTGATGAAATTATATGTTTGTAAATGCAGTGCCGTGGGAGCTGTTGGCTAATAGAGCTTCTGAACTATTAGCCCTCTTATTGCTGAGTATAATTTCCTTTGCATTCAGCACAATAGAGCTCCACTGGCCTGGTGATTCTGGTGACAAAGCCAGGCTTCAGAGTCCAGCCTGAGACGTCACGTCAGCAGTGCAAAAAGCATCGACAACAAACAGGACAAGATGCAAAGGGCACAAACTGAATCACAGAAGCTGAATCAGGAAACACTTTTTCACGTGAGGGCGAGTGAGCACTGGAACAAGTTGCCTGCAAAGTTGTGGAATCTCCATCCTTGGAGATATTCAAAAGCCGTTCAGACACAGACCTGGGCAGCCTTTAGGTGACCCTGCATGAGCAGGGGTTGGACCAGGGGATCTCCAGAGATCCATTCCAACCCCAGCTACTCTGTGATTCTATGAAACCCCTTGGCATTTGAAGTTTGTACTGTTGCTGCTGCCTGAAAGACACGGGGCCAAACCTGCCCCGGTACTGACAGCAGCGGTTTCGTTAGGATGATGCTCCCTCTGTGCCAGCTCATCTGTGGCAGCACTAACTCAAACCCGGGTGCTAGCCTGGTACCGTCATCTCAGTTGAAGAATTTAAACTGTATATGAATTCAAGGCAAGGACAGCCTAATATAGCATTTAATGTTTACTGTCTTCAAAGAAGCTATAATAAACTTAGATGGGTAGCTCAAGCAAGAGATGGAGCAATCAGCTGGTGTTCCAAATATGTTAGAAGGTTCTTGGGAGTCCCAGCCTGAGACTTTTGTATGTTCTTGGCAAACAGCGTAGCCATCACTTGAATCCAAATGGTCTTAAAAGTTTGATGACGTGGTGCACTGTCACAATCTATTGGGACCGCGAGGACTGTGCTTCTGAATTGATGGAATCCTTGTCACTGATGTCACAGGGATTGTATCCAAGTTCAAACACCTGTTTTGTTATAGGAAAAAAAAAAAAAGCACAAGGCACATGAAGCTTTGCTGGAGTAGCTGCATTTAAAGCCTCTTTTCATACTTATGCTGTGCAAGTGGGAGGAATAATAGTGTAGCAGCATCTTCAACTTTAAGAAAGCCTCTTGTAGAGTCCTGTGAACCTTGTCCCCTCTCAGCCATCACTGCAATGCCTTGGTGCTTGTGTAAGACCTGTGCAGTGAGAAATGATCTCCCACTCCGAGCCTGCTCCCTGTGAGCCTCTGCTAGAGCTGAATTCCTGACTCCTGTCCTTTCATCACTCTGGGCTCAACTGAAAGTGTACTTGCGAGCTACCAAATATAGAATGTGTGCAGCCTATTTCACAACTGGAACTTGCAAATGCTGGAGTGGATTTCATGGACTGAAGCCCCCCAGGGAGGGTGCATTACAGTAAATAATGTTAGTGCATTTGTTTAATCCTTAGGGATTGTGGAACGAAGGATTAAAGTGGGCTAAGGGGATTTCCCCATTGACAGCTGCTCCTCTCTGCACAAACACACACCCACCCAACAATTTTTTTTTATATGAAACTTATTCAGCCCCAAAGAATTTAAACTGCATATGGCACTGTACATAACACGACCGTTGTTTCCACATCTGGTTACACATATCTGTCTCCCCCAGTAATTGTCTTTAATAGACACAATTGGGAATGAGGTAGTTGTACTAAGAAGAGACACAGCTCTGTGTTTGAACAGGAAACCATTATTTCTGAGCTTAATCACCGCTTGTTAGCCCTGTGATTTTTTTCTCCTCTCCCCCGTATACACCAAGCACACGTGCTTTAAATATGAAGGCCCCATTTGTGGTGGGGGATTCATCTCACGCTGACAATTTGCCAGAGGTTCTTTGGATGGGCAGAGCCTTGGGCAGCTAATAGTGAACCAGAGCGTGTCTGAGCAGTGACCAGAGGCTGGAGCTCACTGGTGTTATGTGGGTACTCGGAGCTGAAAAAACAGGTTGCAGGGAAGACCTCAGAAAGACTGCAGGTTCCATAAATCCTTAGTGGACTTGGCTGCTCAGTGTTCCAGCAGAGGTACGCAGGGTCAGGCCAGCTCCTTGCAGTACATCTTATTTGCACATTTCAGAACTTCTAATCATAAACTTGCTATTCCTATTGCTCTGATTAAAAAAAAAAATCTGACTCTGGGTCTCTGGCATGGATCCATATTGTCAGGTGACAACAGTGAATTTAATCCTGTGCCAGCGGTGGAGTTTCAATTTTTTTTCTCCCTACATTGTGTTCAAGTTTAACTTTTTTGACAAACCAGTCAACAAGGTCTGATGCTGAAAATACCAACCTGTTGCTTACAAGCCACGTTTGTGTACATGTTGTTTAGTCCCACACTCTGCAAAAGTTAACAAATCAATGGATATACTTGCAGAGAAAGGTGTTGTGTAACCATAGGTAGGATCAAGAAATAAAAACTTAGATTAAAGCATGCATTCAACTACCCCAAACTGCATCCAGAGGATGTAAGCGTGTCCCAGCCAGCAACGCGCCGTCCAGTGTCCAACCCGCAGAAACTCCTTTCTGGCTTCAGAGGCATCACACTGCTCTTCCACTTTGTGAAGCCCTTGTGGAGGGCTATAAAGAAGCTACTGCATCTACTGCATTTTTCCAAACAGGGCTATTTTCAGAAGTGGTAGAATCTATTGTCCCATAGTTATTGTTCTGGGCTATTGTTGGTCTAATGTCATTAATATATTAGCCCTTTGGCTGCCAAACGGCTTGAAACAAACTGCTTATGTTTATTTTTAGAATTCTGAAAGTTGTGATCCTTTACAACTTGATATGCTTGTGATTACATCTGAACTGAATGCAGAGCTAATCCTCTTCCCAGCTCCCATCCAGCCAGGGGCCATATTCGTGCGTTCCCAGCACGTGGGTTCTGCACACCGTGAGGAGCAGCCAGCAGGTGGTTGTGAGAGGAGAAGAAGTCCAAAGACCTGATCTGCTCAGGTACAGAAGTACCTCCTGCCAAGGGAAGACTTGCCTGATACGTGCCTCATCCAGTTACCCCCAAAGGGTGCCCAGTGCCATCTGCCATGAGCGGATCTCATGGGTTTGGGCTCCCTGCAAAAGAGCTCCTGCTGGGCAAAAAACGTTGTGTGAGAGTCTTGCCCGGCTCTCATGGAAATTACGAGGCGCTTTGCATCAGTACTAACCAGGGCAAGTTGAAGACAAGAGGCAACATGCATGAGGCTGCTGAAAATAGCAAATTAAACAGTTGGTCAGGCCATCAGCTAAGCAGCGTGCCATCAGCTTAATTAGAAAGAAACTTCTCCATTCCCTAGCTGGTGCTCTTCCTTCCACACTCACAGGTACATTATTTGCTATGAATGTGTTGTGCTTGGCATTGGCCTGTGGTGTTATGAGCAGATCTTTGATGCAGCCAAAGAGCAGTGTTTTTTTTTTTTTAAATAAAAAGGATGGATATATGAGGTTGAAGGATGTAACTTATGGTCTGGATGTCCAGCCTGGTTTAGGCTGGACATCAGAAAAAAATTTTTCACAGAAAGGATCATTGGGCACTGGAACAGGCTGCCCAGGGAGGGGGTTGAGGTGCTCAGGGACATAGTTTAGTGGTTGATAGGAATGGTTGGACTTGATCATTCTGGGAGTCTTTTCCAACCTAGTGATTCCATGATTCTGTCTTGGTAACAGTCACTTACTTTCTAAAAGCTGTTAAGGCCTTTTTTCAGTCAACTCAAGTGATTCCTACAGCATCCATGCCCTTCATCACAGTAAACTTCAGCATCTTCTACACAATTTTTGGAAATCTTCGTTTCTACCACTAGTCACTGGGCATCATCACTGAAGAACAAACACCTGGGTGTCACCATTCCAGATGGTCATGGAATTCGTAATTTCTTTACCTTCCACCATTATGTTCTGTTTCTGAAATGCTCATGCAAGTTCTTCCCTCTTTCAAACCTTTTTGCCCATGTCCATGCTTCTGCTCTTGGTTTTAAACAACGTGTTCCTTGGCTCTAAATATTCATCAGGCTTCCAGACAAGGAACGTGTTCTTCTGTGTAGGGGATGGCTTCACAGTGTTGATCAAGCTTTCGCCGCCATGTTCTATCCATGCAAGCCAGGTTGAGTCACTTGATACTTGTCCTATAAAGTTCTGAGCACACAAATGCTTCTAGTGCAACCTGCACGCATGTGGCTGTCATGTGGCTTCTGTATGGACACAGGAAGAAAATGTTCAGTGTAGACAGAAGGGATGTGAATTTGTGTCCTGCTGAACCCAAATACTTCGAAGATGAGTCCTCTAGATGCTGGCTTTGATATTTTTTTAGCTTTAGCTCTTGAAGCCCAGTGATTCTTGCTCAGCTGAGGTTTTTTTCCTACCAGGTACTGAAGAGAAGACTGAGACATTCCCATGCGTTGGTAGTCCGTTGTCATGATGTAAGCTCATTCTTTACCGCATCTCCCATGGGCCTGCTGCTCAACTCAATGGAGTTATGTTCCTGCTGCGATCTTCAGAGAACATCACCTGGATCGCTGTTCACCCAGTATCATTTGGATACGTGAAAGTAAAGATGCTGGACACGCAGGAGGCAGAGTACGTCCCACGACATCCATGTGGCAGAGACGAGGTGTCCTCACGGCTTCTTTGAGGTGAGGAGTGGAAACAGGGGTTGGGAGGTGTGCCGGAGAGTGTGCTGGGAGACGTACTGGGAGGTGGAAAGATGTACTGGGAGATGGAAAAGTGTACTGAAAGGTGTACTAAGAGATGGCAAGGTGTACTGGGAGATGGAAAGATGTACTGGGATGTGTACTGGGAGTTGGAAAGATGTACTGGGAGCTGGGAAGGTGTACAGGGAAGTGGGAGGGTGTACTGGGAGGTGTCCTGGGAGCTGGGAAGGTGTACTAGGAGTTGGGAGAGTGTACCAGGATATGTCCTGGGAGCTGGGAAGGTGTACTGGGAGTTGAGAGGGTGTGCTAGGAGGTGTCCTGGGAGCTGGGAAGGTGTCCTGGGAGTTGAGAAGGTGAGCTGGGAAGGTGTCCTGGGAGTTGAGAAGGTGAGCTGAGAAGGTGCACTGGGAGTTGAGAAAGTGTATCAGGAGGTGTCCTGGGAGCTGGGAAGGTGCACTGGGAGTTGAGAAGGTGTGCTGGGAGGTGTCCTAGGAGCTGGGAAGGTGTGCTGAGAGGTGTCCTGGGAACTGGGAAAGTGTCCTGGGAGCTGGGAAGGTGCACTGGGAGTTGAGAAGGTGTGCTGGGAGGTGTCCTAGGAGCTGGGAAGGTGTGCTGGGAGGTGTCCTGGGAGCTGGGAAGGTGTCCTGGGAGCTGGGAAGGTGTGCTGGGAGGTGTCCTAGGAGCTGGGAAGGTGTCCTGGGAGCTGGGAAGGTGCACTGGGAGTTGAGAAGGTGTGCTGGGAGGTGTCCTGGGAGCTGGGAAGGTGTCCTGGGAGCTGGGAAGGTGCACTGGGAGCTGGGGCGGTGTCCCGGAGGTGCACTGGGAGCTGGGCGGTTGTGCCGGGGGTGCAGCGGGAGCCGGGGCGGTGCAGGTGCGGGGCGTCCCGGGGTGTCGGTGGCGGCGCCGCGCGGCTCCGTCCGGCAGGGGGCGCGCTGGGGCTGCCCGGGGGGCGGCGGCCGCGGGGCCGGGGATTGGGGGGGGGGGGGGGGGGGGGGCGGCCCGGGAGCCTCCGAGCCGGGATCCGCGGAGCCGCCGGCGCGGGGGAGGGGACTGAGCGCCCCTTAAACGTTGGGAGCGGCCCGAGCCTCCCGGGACGCAACACGTGGAGCGAACTTTCGAGGGATGCGCGCTGGACACCGCCCGGCCCCGCTCGGAGCGGCTCGTCTCGCCTGGTTTGACGGCTTTGGGGTTGCTATTTGGCTTTTTTTTTTTTTTTTTTTTTAAGTCGCCTCTTTTTCTGGGCTGTTTGGTTTTTTTTTCCCCTTTTTCCCCTCCTTCTCCTCTGCTGCTCGCTGTCTCCAGACGCTTTCAGCGGCGTTCAGAAAGCCGGAGAAATGTCGCGACGTCCCTTGAGGCAACGATTTTTTTTTTTTTATTATTATTACTTTGCTTTCTGGAAGGGTGGGGGGAAAAAAAAAAAAAAAAAAAGACCGAGCGCGATCGATACCGTTCGAAATGCCCGTGTGCGAGCGGCCCGAGGCAGCAGGAGCCGCCGGCCCCGGCTCAGCCCGGAGCCGCCTGCGCGGGGTCCCGAGCGGCTGCGGGGCCCCCCGCGCCCCGCTCCTCGCTTCTCTCCTCCCCTCGCTGCGGGGACCGGGGGGAGCCGGGCTCGTTCTCGGCCGCCGGCCCCGCCGTTTGGGCTCCGGGAGCTCCCGCGGGAGCGGGGCCGGCGCTGCCGAGTCACCGTGCGGGGCCGGGGGAGCCCGGAGCGGCCCCGCGCCCGATGGGCGAGTCGAGGGCTGGGTCTTTGCGGGCGAGATGAGAGGTTTGTGTCTTCAACTGGCCTACAAAGTCCCAGTTCTCGGCTCCCAGGACCTGCCGGGCTCGCACAGGGAGAAGACGGAGGGGGCCGCTCCCGCCCCGGGACGCGGGGCTCAGCCCGGCCGGGCGGCCCTGGACCCTGCACGGCCCCGCAGCTCCATCCCCGGGACCCCCCCGGCCCGCAGCTCCATCCCCGGGACCCCCCCGCCCCGCAGCTCCATCCCCGGGACCCCCCCGCCCCGCAGCTCCATCCCCGGCATCCTCGCGTGCCCAGACCCCTAGCGCCTCCCCGCATCCTCATCCCCACATCCCCATCCCCGCATCCCCATCCCCGCATCCCCATTCCCGCATCCCCTGGACTCCCCGCAGCGCCATCCCCGCATCCCCATTCCCGCATCCCCTGGACTCCCCGCAGCGCCATCCCCGCATCCCCCGCTACTCCATCCCCGCATCCCCCGGGACCCCCCGAATCCCTATCCCCGCATCCCCTGGACCCTCCGCATCCCCATCCCCGTATCCCCCAGCACCCCCCGCATCCCCATCCCCGTATCCCCCGGCACCCCCCGCATCCCCATCCCCGTATCCCCCGGCACCCCCCGCATCCCCATCCCCGCATCCCCCGGGACTCCAGCTCCGGCCCCGCCGCTCTCCCGGTTCGCAGCGAGAGCGAACGGAGCTGGTTCTCCGCAAACCGTAAGTGCGTTTCGTTTTCTTCCCCTTCGGAAAGCGCCTCCGCCGCCTCTCGCCGGTGCGGGGCCCCCCCCGCAGCCTCCCCGCCGCTTTCACTTTCAGAAAACATCACCGGGTTTCTTTTTAATTTCCTTTTTTTTTTTTTTTTTTGACCCCAGGCACCTATGTACCGGGCAGCTCCCGGTCACGTTCGTCTTATGCACCCAAGCGCTTTTATTCCCACCCTCCCGATGCTCCTTACGATTTGTCTTTGATTTCTGTGCTTCTGGAGATGCTGCTTCATGCTCCGTCTCCGGGTGCCACAAATCGACTCTTCCATACGTGTATATTGCTCCTGGATTGTATAGCATCACAGTTATAACTTTTGTGACCTTCATGTTACCTTATGTTGTATTTTAAGTTCTACGATTCAACTTATTTTGAGGGTCCTTGTAGTTTTACTTTTATTTAAATGCAGAGGTTTTAACTGCTCTCTCCTAAACTCAATGAAATTTACCTAGAATAAGGAAAACAGCCAAGTGGCAACAGAATTCTCGTGGCAGGGATCTGCAAAAGCAAATGGAAAGTTAAAATCTTTTTTGAGCCACTTAGAATTTAATTCTCTCTGGGATGTGGCATCGCAGGAGTCTCCGTTCTGCGTGTGTGTACACAGACGTTTACACACTCCACACAACTTTTATGCTCCGATCTCATGAGATTTTTGCAAACAAACCCTGTTTTCAGCTCTATATTCTGTAGCATTTGCCTATAAAAATAACAGTATTTACTTAGTGGTTCACAATTATGAAACATTTGCAAACCTCTGCGTACTTTTCTCCTCTCCAGCCCTCTAGGCAAACACTTGTGTGCAGCGTAAAATGTGCACTAATAGCTGTTTGTGCCGGGACACACAGACCTGGGGTATCAAAATTGTTCCCTGTGCGGTCCCTCCATCACCCGTTTGACTTTGCGGGCGGCAGGCGCAGTCGGGTCTCCTCTAGGCCTATTTTCTGTATAAACCTACTCAGAAGTTCAGCTCAGGAGTGTTCTTTGAAACCAAAATTTAAAGGAAAGATATTTTTTTGTATGTTTCATTTCCCTGCATGCCTGTTTTTTTCAAAAATTCTGTCTAGCGGACACAGAAAGGAAAAGTTTGTGAAAGTAAGGAGTCAAGTTAAAAATGCTGTTACCCTTCTAGGAGGGAACGTGGCTCGAGACCGTTCTGCTGGCCTCCTTGCAGCCCCCTTCTCCCTGCTGATCTGTAGCTCTTAACGAAATTAATCTGCAGTGAATCACTGAAATCTGATTCTAATCATCCGCCCTGGAACAAGACGGAGCTAGGAGACGATGAGCATAGTGTAAAAATACTTTTAAGCACGCGGGACCGTATCGTTAACGTTAAAACCTGCTGGTGTGAAAGGGGGGAACGGGACGCAGGTTTCGGTGCCTCTTTAGCACCCGCCTTCCAACTGGCCGCTCGACTTCTTAGGTATCGCCGGCGAGCAGCGGGTTTTGGTGAGGTCGGTTGTGTTGCTGCTCGCTCTTGGACGAGCTGGTAGGCTGAACCAGAGTTTTCCCTTTCAGGGAATGTTTTCTTAATTGTGGTTTGCTTTGTAAAGCTGGGTAAACTGCTGGGTTTGGTTTTTGCCAGATTTAACATGATCTGGATACTTTTTTCCTGCAATAATTGGTTTCTGCCTGCCTTTAAGTAACTCCAGCAACTTTTGTCACCCCAGACCCTATTTTGGAGCACTCCATAGCATAATTTGAGTTACTATCTTTGATTTGAGTGCATCATTCAAAATTCAGTCGAAGCTTGGCTTCTGTAGGGACTGAGTGCTCAGCATTTTCTGCTCATCAGGACTTGTTAAATGTGATCATTACAGCTTCCAACTCCCTGGTCACTTTGAGAAATCTTTTTTTTTTTCTTTCCTTAATAGCATTTGCCAAGGTGAGAGGACACATTTTTTTCAAGCAACATTCATCTGTTTGAACAATTGTGGATGTAGCTGTTTATAGCTGCTAGGACTTTGTTGACAGACGTTTTGATACTCAGAGTGTCCTTTTTTTTTCTCCTTTCATCTGCGTTATTAGTGATTATTTAGATCGTAGCCGCACGGACTGCATTGACAGCCACTTTCCAGCTTCTGTTCGTGCCCCAAAGAACATCCAGTGCGATGCAGATCCATTTCTCAGCATCTGTTTTACACTGTTGAGTTTAAACATTCCCTGTGAATTAAAGTTGAGGCTGGAAGGGAGCATTCCCTCATGCCCCAAATGATTTTTTGTGGGTCAAATTACAAAGTAAAAATATTTTATTTTTAAATAATATTGCTGCTCTGCAGGCTGGGTTGGGGGTCGACGATGCTTTAGCGTTTCCCAAATGCTACAGGAGACGATTCCAGCTTCTGCTGCGAGTTGTGGGCGAGCTCCTAAACTGCTGGGTTAGCCCTGAAGCTTTCGTAGTGTCCTTTTCTCTCTGGGATGCAGCCTCAGTTATTCCCCCGTCCCCAGTTAACAGTGGGGCTTTGTTTTATTTTCATTTCTAAACTTTATGCCTCTCCTGCTAATCTTTCTGTGTGTACACGTGGGTTTTCTTTGCCAGTGGGGCCTGGCGAGGCCCGGGCCGCGCTGAGCTGGCTCGGGGCTCGGCAAGACTCGCTATTTATCAGGCCCTTTCCGGAGAAGTTTATTACACTGTAGGGGTGACATTTTCGACATTCTGAAAGAGCTGGTAAATATTTGGCAGGTTTTACTCCTTCAACACAAAAAAAAGGCCATATTTTATCTGTGATAAGGCCTGAAAGAAAACTATCTCGGCATTAAGGGCTTGAGTTGTTGAGCAGAAGGGTGGGGTTCGTGCAGGATATTCTTTGAATTGCACTGAGTGAAGTCAAATGTTTGCCTGCAATTTAGGAACGACTGTTCCTCTATGTTTGCAAATAGAGACCTTCAAGCCAGGGTTATATTTTAAGTTGCAGGAGCACAGCAAGTCTGCAGCATCTGGGTTACGAGGGCGGGTTGGATTCAGACCGCGGCTGCTATCAGCTCTGTTGTTCAGTCCAAGCCTCTCACCAAACCTGGATGTGCTCGTGTTAGACCCTTGCACTCTCGCGAGGAGTAAATTGCACGTGTGAAGCATCCAGCATGCGCTGAGCTTGCAGACGCTCTCCCCTCCGCTCTTGGCCCCGATGGCAAACGCCGCGACGGGGGCGTGCGCTGTGCCAGCTCCCGCTGCAGGCCAGCTCCTAAGCACACAGAGGCAAAACAGACGTGGAAGAGAAAGTGCTTTTCCCTTCCCACCGCTGGCATGCTGCAGAAAATCCTCCCCTCTCCTGCAGATTTCATCACTTCCCTTCCTGGGGACCCGAAAGGGACAGATCCCAGAGGGGAGAGGAGGGGGGCAGGAGTGCCTAGGAGAGGTCAGAAGGTGGGATGCCCGGCTGAGGCTTCAGCTGCAGCCCAAGTGAGATCCCTGTAAAATGAGGGAGATAGGAGGCATCTGCTTGGCTTTCTCCCTTTGCTGGGCATGGTCTTGCTTGAGAGAGGAGTTTCTGTTTTCTGCCTGGGTTCAATGGCTTTGGGGGAGTGAGTGGTAAGGAGGTGTGTGCGTGTGGTGGTACCAACAGGATTACAACTGCTGGGATCCTAAAGAGAACAGCACCTGATGTTAGGGTAGGGGAACCCTTCCTTGCTTCCTTGCACAGCTTTCAAATTAAAGTGTACACTTTTGTTGGAACCTTAGCGTTAGCCAGCAGCAGTGTGGAAAAGAAATCATCTGGAAGTGAAGGAAATGAGCCAGAGGTGATGCTGGTGTGGGGACTGCTTCCTCTTCCCTGCCTGACTGATGGACTTCATGGCATGTTCCTTTAATACTGAATAATCGAAATATTGCTAAGACATTGCTCGGAAGATTTGGTTTCATAGAGACCGCTGGGATTTCATTTGGATCTTAGTGGCCTGTTGGCTTAGGCTGTTAGTTTTTTCCCTTCTGTGGCAGCAGGCAACAAGCCTTTTATTCTTCCTCCCATTTGGCAGAAAGTCCTTCATGGTGTCCTGCACGTCCACAGGGACGGATGATGTGCCCACATTCCACGGCATCTTGCAGGATTTGAGTATTTTCCCAATACAGATTTGTTAGTGACACCATTTATAGGTCCAGGATGGAGTCTTGATCCCTAGGTCATGCCTGCTAGTGTTGTCATTCATTATTATTACTTTAATTACAAAGCGTCCCATCTGACCAAGCCTTTGGAGGCTTGCTCAGACAGTTACAGCACAGAACTCAGTTGCAGAGCAGAGGGTGCTGCTTTGGGCGTTATTTTGAGAAGCGAGCATCATCCTGACCTGTTCACTCTAGTGGAAGGGTCAGTCCTGTACCGCTGGCAGCGGGGCAGGGACTCTTCCCATCCTCCTTCTGGTGAAATCCTGATTAAACTGTTCTTGTAGCTGTTTTGAATCACTCTTAAATGCACTTTTAGTTTATATACCGCTCTAAGTATGGAATTTCCGCAAACTATAAAATTTGAAAGCAGATTTCATTCAGCAAGATTTCTTTCCATCATTACTTTTAAAACGCAGCAAGGAACATGATTTAAAACACTTGAATTCAATCAGCAGCCTGTAGGAACTAAGCTACAAGTGGCCTAGAGGCTGCTAAAATTAGTCAAGGCTTTATGTTTTTGGACGAAAATGGAAAAAAGTCTTTAGGAACGGGTCTGTTTTACAAAGTATGGGGCTTTGAACGTGATGCTGTCAGTAGGGTTAAATTCAAATATGCGAGTGCAATAGTTTAAGGAATAAACTCCAGAAGCTGCTTAACGCTCAGCTTCGTTTCAGAGCGACGATCAGGTTGGGTGAGGCAGAGCTGCCGTATGCTGAAACATCTGGAACAATATCGCGTTTCCCCAAAATGGAATTTTCTTTAAGAGCAGCAGCAATCGCTGATATTTGAGAGGGTGGAGCCAGCAGCAACCTAAAAATGCTGGGAAACGAATTAAGAGTTTAGAGAGTGAAATACTGAGACTTTGTCAGGAATGATGATTTTGATTATGATCTCTTGTTTAAAACATCAGCTAATCCTGAGAACTGGGGCTTTCCAGGTTGCGGTGGTTGTAGGACAGTTTATGGTGGGACCCGCCGCTCGGCTCCTTGGCGCTTGGCTTTTTAGTCTTTTGATGAATTCCAGTGAAACAAGTTACGGCGAACTGATCTGGGGCTCTGGGGCCAGAATATGCATGAAAAATCTTGTATAAAATGAGAGATTGCTTCATAAAGAAAGTTGTTAAAATATGCTCGATTTAAAACAAAATGCTATTTTGATATTCTCTGAAAGATAAAAGTTTCCTCAATGCTACCATAATAGGTGTATTTTACACCAGAAGGAAACCATAAAAGTAAATTTGCGGTCTCTGTTGCATTTTAAATGGTTTTTATTATAAAATCTGCTTTGATTGCAAAGATATTTTGTATAATTGTGACTTCATCTGTTAATTTTGAAGGAAATATTTCCGTAGGAGGAAAACATTCCCATGCAAATATAACAGTTCTGCAGAACAAGAAACAGAAAGGTGCTTAATCACAAGCGAGCCTGCCCATTTTAATTTACCATCAACCATAAAACCAATCAAATAACGTAATTTTTTAAAAACTTTATCAAATATTATATTATTTTTCAGTGTTGTGGATTATTCAGCAATACAGTTATGGCCTTCTACATATTGCTTTAAATATATTCAGCGTGTCTGTTTCACATAGGCTAACATATGCACCCCAAAATCAGCTTGAATCTACATTTTAAAACAAACTTACATTGATTTTTTTAAAACAATTGCACTCGACAATGAAATTCAACTGAGTAACTTAAGCTGAATTTCTTAAATCTGAGTTAGGAAAGAGCTTCCCAAACTTCATCCAAAATAGATTGTATCAACGGAGCAGAACTTCGCTGAATCTTTTCACAATGTTCGTTAACTGCGACTCAAAGTGCTACCCTGAGATTAGAATTACGTTGCTCCAAGTCTCAGCCTAAATTTAGCTCCAGGATTCGCATGCAGCACACGCTTCATCGCCAGAGTTTGGGTCGCATGTAACATATTTGAGCTGGTTTTGCATCTCCTTGGGGAGTAAATTATAGCCTGAATGAGAACATTCACACACATTCGTGACATTAATGCTATATGCGTTCGGAGGCTCTGCATGCATTCAGCCTTTAAAACTAATTCTATCTCTGCCCTCCTTCCAGGACTGTGTTTAATTTCTGTATCAATGGCCATTCAGGGCAGGGAGACACAAAGAAACAACATTTTGCCTGACAGTGTTTCTTCGCAGACATCTTTGCAAACATAGTAATAAGCTTCTCACTTTAGAATTCCCACTGGAGTGAACTCTTCCCCCCAGCCCAGCCTGTGTGAGTGACTGCACTTGTATAGCAAGTTGTTTCACATGCCCCACATCAAAATGTAATAAATTCAGAGCGAGGAAAAGGCTTACGAGCCGGTTTACGGCGTTAGGTAATACTGGTTACATAAGGTTCTGGATTCTTTATACTTTTAAGATGTTATTCCCTTCAAAAAAGAACACAAACCGTAGTTTCATTGCAAAAGATGTGATAGGGGTTTTATCTTAAGATATAAATTAGGCTTGTAGGTTGTCTGCACTGCCGAGTGAATTTACAGCTCTATGAGGAAACAGCAGGTGTACCCAGTGCTAAATAAAACATCTCCTGTAAGCCTGCGGAGATATCCTAATCGGCACCAGCTCGGGGCTTGTCCTGCGCTCTCCATGTGGTGACTGGTAACGTTTTTGGATGAACGGCCATGAGCGCTTCTACCATTTCAGAGTGGTGTGTTCATAAATATTTGGAAATTCTGTAACTTTCAAACCTTTTCTGTCTTTGAAGAGCATTTTCCAAAGGGGAATATTTTAGAACTCGCTAGCTACTGCTGTTACGTTAATGCTGAATTATGATCAGTCGCTTGCAGGCAGCAAGCACAGGTTTAAGTGCTTAAAAATACACATAATGAGGCAGTTGCAAAGCACAGTGGGCTGTGCTGTACGTTGGTGGAAATGGGCTCGAGTGGTGACTGCAGTGGAGTTGTGCTGGTTTATCCCCCTGGAATCCTGACCTGATGGGCCACAACATGAGCAGCGTTTGTAGAGACCCAGTTTGTGCAGGAGGGATCTCACCGAAGAGGGAAGGTTTGCTCGAGGGCCGCCTGTGCCTCTCGCACCTGGCCCGTGCACACAAGGTGGATGTGGTGACTGAGCTCTTCTCCCCTCCTTGAGTAAATCCACACCAGGAGAGAAACACTTTGTCTCAGGTGAATGAAATATGTATTTATTCCTCCTAATAGAGCTTCCAGAAATAAGCTCCCACCAGAATGATTTCTACAGCAAGTAAAGAGATGGGCAAACACTTTAGTTTTGTTTTGTTTTGTTTTTTTTATAAAATAAAATTTGCTACAATTTCACAATTGCAGGCATGGCTTTGAGAGTAAGCAGCACTGCTGAGCTGTTAGTGGGCAGCCAGGAAGGAAAAGAGCTGAAAATAAAAGCAAAACCAAGAACATTGATTATGGTGGCTGACCTGAAGTCAAATCAAAGAGAGCAGCAGGGAGCAGGCAGAGAAGGCACTACATTTCCAAACTCAGTCCTGGTGTCCCTGCTTACGGTCTGTGATGTCCACAGTGTTTTCAGAGCCAAAGGAAAAACGCCTGCGTATGCCCGTAGAAAGTACTCAGGGTCCAGTTCTGGTGAGCTGAAATCTTATTAACCACAGCAGGGGTAGGAGCAAGGCCTTTTGTTCATGAATAGTATTTTTAAAGGGGGAGAATTTCCCCTATTCCCAAGCATTTCTTGGACTCTCTGTGCAGTGTTGACTAGCAACCATAAACCTGGGCACTGGCAGAGCTTTGCCACCACCTCATTCTCACTAAAGTATCTGGCAAAATGCTTCCTTATGCACCGAGGGTAAGAGCAAGGCTTTCAAGCACGTATTTCACTCAACTCTTAGGTGTTCTTGGTGGCTTCGGGTCTGACACTGGTAGGTGTGGAGCTGCTCCTGTACCAGATTCCTGCGGGCTGAGCAGGAACCACGTGTGCCTACACCGTTCGGCTTTCCCGAGTGCTGCTCTAACTTCCCTTCCATGAATATGGGGAGTGAACTGGGTGTCTCTAACCTGTTCTTACAGCTCTCACCTCTCAGCAGCTTTAAGAATCCTCACTAGTTTCACGACATTCAGCAATTTGGGGTGGTGGTCCTGTGACTTCTACTGCTGTAAGCAGCTTCTGAGTATTCAGGGCCGGACAGAAACCAGTGGGTATAGATAGTGTAAAAGCTCAAGGTCCCCGTATTTTAGTGCTGCGAGAAGAGTGAGGAGACCCAGGGACCCATTTTTTCCTCTTTTCTGGCCCTGGCAGCCAGCATAGGCAGTTCTCATGGATGCACTGGAAATAAACAGCATGTGATGGGATTAGTTAGGAGGAGCAGATGAGACCTTAATCAATTATTGGATCTGTTTTCCTCCTCAAAGAGGGCCTCTTTCAGAGACACGTGCCTCCTCTCTTGTAATCAAGCCCTGTGCGCTTGCAGTTGGTTGTTGAAAATCGATTTGCACATGCTACGCTCTAATTGAACTCTCTTGGCTTGTCGATGTTAAACGGTTTCACTGGGTGAACTTGGGCCGTGGGTGTTCCCCGAGCGTGCGATGCTCCTGCTGGCAGCGCACACGGGTCACACGCCGGCCTCGAGAAGCGGCTCTTGTCCGCTCCATCCAGCCTCGCTGAGCAGGGATTTCCTTTGTCATCAAAGGAGTAGTTGTGCCTTGGGAAAAAAAAAAAAAAAAAAGCAAAAGCAAACTTTCAGGTCTTGCTCCTCGCTGGAGATTGGATACCATTTGACCTTCCTGAAATTATTAGGTAGTAGGAATAAGTCTTTGCTGGAAAGGTGGAAAAGCGCAGGAGAATAGAAAAAAAAAAAACAGAACAGGATCATGTATGCTGTGGGTAATGACATGTGAATTTACGTGACAACCCATAGCTGATGCATATTTTATGCTTGAGTTCTTCCACGTGATGAGTCCACTGCTAGTCGGGGCAATAGTTTTAATAATAGGCTTCCTTTTTTAGGACTTTGTACGCTGCTCAGATGTAAGGGAACTAATTCCTAAAGTGTGCAAATGAAATGAATGTAAGTTCTTACCTGAAGCTTTATTCAGGCAAAGTGAAAACTAAGCCAAAAGCTTTATAAAAGCTTGCAAATGATAATAATTAGCTCATGTTTTAATGCTAATACATGCTGATAATGTACATACCGTTGTAATACCCATAATCAGTATTGTTGGGAACATGGGGAGAATAAGTACAAAAGTTGTAATTAAGTCAAAAAAAAGAAATCAGAAAGCAGACTTTGGGTGAATTCTGTGGGGTGTGTGACCACAGGAATATTCTCTCCACCTACTGAGCCGCAAAGAACTAGCAAATGGGTAGCACCAGAATACCTGAAAGAGCCACTAAAAGCTCCAGGTCAGTAACACACTTAAGCACATGCTTAACTTTAAGCATATGATTAATCACATCCTTGGTCCGCGGAATAATTAAACATGTGCTCGTGTACTTTGTAGA
This sequence comes from Clamator glandarius, assembly GCA_033459285.1. Lineage (NCBI taxonomy): Eukaryota > Metazoa > Chordata > Aves > Cuculiformes > Cuculidae > Clamator > Clamator glandarius. The sequence continues at coordinate 1,343,759 of JAUNZM010000326.1, read as the reverse complement.
GCTCGGTACCAGCCTGCAGGCGTTCTCTAAATACTGGTGTGCCTGAGAAAGTGGTGAATCAGAAAGTGATTTTTGGCTGGAGTTTGGAAATGAGCTTAAAGGAGCTAGTTAGGCGCTCAGGTCTTGTTATATTTGAATAGCTATGGAAAAGCTGGTCCTGTTAGCAGAACCACGTAAGTAGCAAGGTGTGGCCATTTACTTTATGGTAATGCCTTAGTTTTGTTTAAAGTGAAATGATTTTAAAATGCCTTTTGCTTGGCAATTTCCTGCGGCTCTCTTATAACTCTTTGCTTCCCTTAACGCCAACCAGACCAGACTCTGTTCCAGCAAAACCCAAGCCGGGCAGCTCTGGCTGGCAGCTTCTCTCTTAGCTCGTGGGTTAAAGTCGAGTTGGATGCAGAGCTGGAGGCAGCACTAGCAGGGTGATGCCAGCAGCATGGCTGCTTTTGCTGTCGGTGATCACGCTCGCAGCTCTGCAGTGAAGCCTCCAGTGGGACCCGGCAGGCACCTGCGCTGCTGCTGGTGTCCATGCACCTACCAACCCGCCTGGGTTTCTGCGGCACCGCTGAGCTGGGATGGGGCTGTACACCCGGGTTACGGCTGCTCTAAGTCTGCTGCCTGGCAGTTGTGGATTGAGCGGGGTCCTGGGCACAGCTTCGGCTTGGGGCTCTTCCAGCCGACCCTGGATGTGCTTGGGAAGCCAGCCTGGGCCAGGGGCCGGCATCTTCAGAGTGCCCCTCCGTCTTTAGGTGGCTGCAAGGCTCAACTAGGACGGCTGTGGCCAGAAAGGGCTGGTTGGCCGGTCCCCGATTAATGTACTAGCAGTCATGTAGTCTTTTCCAGCCAGAGCTCCTCCCCTGGCCTCTTCCTCCTAGTGTTCTCCTTTCCTTTTGCCAACCCGTTTAATACAGTGGCCACCACACCTCCTGAGCTGCTCTGGGGCTGTTTTGCCAACGTGCTCATTTGGCCACGGGTTTGAGCAGGCGGCGCTGCCATCCTGCTGGCCTGAGCCAGGTAAGGGTCTCTCCTCATTCGAGATGGGTGTAATGTGGCACCTTTAGAAGACTTTTTAATTGTTTTATTTTATATACTTCAAGTCAGTCAGCTGCTTTATTTCCCTTGTTCTCTGAGGCCTTTGCATATAAACGCTAGTGAGGTCACCACAAAGAGACAAGTCAGAGCAGCATCAAGCGTTACCAGTTGAACTATTGGCTCCCGTGTTGCTGAATGGTGGGAGGCTCGTTTCCAAAGTGGCATCCATGGAAAGTCTGTGTAATGTGTTTGATTATCCAACCTTGTCATTTTCAAAGGGACCCAGTCAAGATTAACGAGGCCTAAATGTACCATCCCCTAAAAATAACTCTGGCTTTCCAGCTTCTCCGCTGATGCTGTGGGTGGGAGGGAGGAGAGGCGACGCTCCAGACTGAAGATCGCAAAGGAAGGGAAATGTAAAATGCCCATGGGTAAAGCCACCCCTTGTCAGCCCCGGAGGACGGGTGCTGTGCCATCTGTTTGTGTTGGCACCCACGCCTGGGGTCCGCTGGGGGACTCCGCTGGAGCTGTGCGGACAGGGAGCTCACGCAGCGGCTGGGCGGCTCTCGCTGCTGAGCGCAGCAGCAGCGGGGATGTTGTCTGTTCCTTGGCAAAGTGAGAGACTTCCTGATTTTTCCCGTAGTGTGTATTTTTATTGTCTTGTTTTCTTGTGGGTGAGGGAGACTAATGAACCCAGCTAGCTTGGGCACCTCTGGAGCACGCTCAGGCTTGCACGTAGGGCAGCCCGATGGGAGGCATAGCTGATGCTGACAGGACCTAAAGCCTGTAATTGCTGCTCTTAGTAACTTGTTCACAGCTGACGGCATTTCCCAAAACACTGGGTACAATGGTGCCGTGACGCGGTCCCTCGGGGGGGGCAGGACTGGCTGGGATGGATCACGGTTAGTCCTGCATTTCTTCTCTTGTGCTGCACGTTTTTGGGGGGACCGCTCTCGTCATTTGCCCGTGGTTTGTGAAAGAAAAACGTGAGACAAGCATCGTTTTGGAAAGCAAACCCCACATGTGAGTGGTTTCTGGCCACCTGCTGCGCTAGCGTTTCTCCAAATCCGCTCATTAATTTCAGGCTCATGTTGGTAACAGTTATTTTCTTGCTGTTGTGTCCACTGACATATGTACCTGGAGTCAGCTCCAGGTCTGGGAAGTGTAGAGTACAAAGTCCTTAAAGCCCTGGCATGTTTTAGCTGCTCTGACAGCAGCCCTTCATCTTTTCCAAAGTGCCTGGAGCCAACAGTGCTGCCACCTAAAACCAGAGGCTGGAGCTCCTGTCTGGGAGAGCAGGATCAGGAGCTGTTGATAAAAGGGACTGTCTCCCTCGTGGGTGGATGTTACTCACAGTTGGCAATACCAGTCTATTCCAGCGGAGGATCTGTCCCTTTGTTTTGTGTATGGGACAATTTGTTTTCAATTTTTGTTTCTGAAAGGAAACTGTCATGACAAAATTCATGCTTGAAAAAGATACGGGAAACAGCCCTTTGTCCATTTCTAACAATCCCCTTCATGACTCAAGCTGGAAGAATTCTAGAAATTGAAATAATTTTTTACCTTCACTTTGGTTATGTGCTCTTCCTGAGTTTTCTGAGTTTCAGATCCAACACACCAAAAACACCCACGCCCCAAATCACCCTGATAGCCTCAATGTAACCTCGAGATCTGTGCTCCAGTGATTTAAATCTGGTTGTGCCTCATCTAACAGTGGAAGTGGGGTGGCAGGGAGCTGAGAGCAGCTCGGGCGGTACATTCCCCTCCTCTTAGCACACCCAGCCAAGTGCTGGCTTTGCAGCTGGAGAAGGAACATGGGAAGGCTCTGGGAAGGGGTTTCCCTGGAGCAGCACACACCCACCCTCACTGGAATCTGCTGCCAGTGTGATGCGAGTTAAGTAAAATCGGGAGTGACATAGCCTACTCAGGCTGAAATCTGCAACAGCTGCAATATTACCTGCTCTTCAGTACCTCTGTCTGCTTGTGGCAGGGTCCTGGCTGCTGGGGATGTTACAGTCTCCCTGGGGCAGGGGCTCATCGGAGTTTCCTCTATGTCGGTAAAACAGCAAGTGCTGTAGGGACCTGGTCCTTGCCTGGGGCTCCTGCCAACTACAAAGAGTTGGTTTTGTCAATCCAAGAAAAAAAAAAAGAGAACTTTTGAAAATAATAACAGCATGCCTTTCATTTTAATTTCAGTCCTAAAAACTACTTGATGCTCATTACAAAGGAATTGATTCCTTAAATGAATGAAGCAGCCATGAGCACTGCTTGCAGTGTGAGACTGCTGATGCTCTGACTCATGCTTTGCTTCTTGTAGGCTTTTATGCTTCATTTAGGACAGCAACGTCATTAGCATTCAGAGGGCTGCTGCTTTTTGTAATTATTATTATACTGCTGTTGTAAGTTTTTTCAAAGATGCAAATAATATTTGGATCAGAATCATGGTTCGTGTTTTATTACCAAATCGGGACATAGGGCTTGCTTTCATTTGACTTGCAAGCCTCGGAGGAAATTCTTAATGAAAATAAGGTTGGCTTTGTGCAGTAACGTCAGGGATTTTTGGATGCCAGGTTGCCTGCTGCTGCCGAGTGTCATCCCTGGTTGGGACGGGTGAGGATATTTGTCTTGTATTGCACAAGGCTGGGATCTTTGTGAGCGCCCCAAGCTTTGGGATTGCTGTTGCGTGCCGAGCAGCCGCGCCAGCCTGCTGTGTGTGTCCCTGGAGATGGCATGTTTGAACTGCAGCAACTCCAAACAAGACGCTGCTCTGTGCGGCTGAATGTGGCAACTCAGCCTCTTTGTTTTGGAGCTGAATGCTAACACACAGGTTGAGGCCAGCAAGGACTGGAGCCCAGGCAGGGGAGAGGGGGATGCGCTCAGTGGCATCGCTGTGCTGCCGTTCGCCTCTCACCTCCAGGGCTGCAGAAACACTCGGCCACTTCCTCACTATAACTGGGAATGGGGAAAAGGCCCCCGATGCCTTCACTGCAAGCAAAACAAAAAAGATAAAAGAAAAGAAGAAAATCTTGAGAGTCTTCAGGCGTTCCCTGCTTTGCCACAAATGTCCTGGAAGCCCTTTAGCACATCCCAAAGCCCCTCTCAAGGGCAGCAGCTTGCAGGGACACTTGCAAGCCCACCACGAGAATGGGGCCCATCCCAGGTACCGACGAGTTCATGGGGAAACTACAGAGTAGAGGTGTGGGACTCTACCTATGGTTTCTGTTGAGTCCACCTCCATCAACATTCAAATGACTTAAAACGAAAGTGTTGCTCCTTGCCCTGAGGATGTGCTGGGATTTCCAAGAGGTCTTGTGGGTGGGGGGGTTGAAAATTCCCAGCCAACTACTTGGCACCTTTTTAGTAGGGAACCTATAGACTTTATTCAGGTATTACTTAAGCTGAAAATTGTTAAGAAATCAGTAGTAATTCCCTAATTCAAATCCCAGCTCTATTAATAAATTAAAAGCGACATCTCCTGCAGTTGGGCTGGGCAGCTCTGCGTTCCCTGCAGATTGCAGGTTACGATGTACGAGTGCGAGGTGTGCAGCGCTGCCAGCGTAACAAGCTGGGCAGCCCTGGGGTCTTCGCTTTGCCTGGACCCGTGCTCGTCTGATTGCCAACACCACATCTATTTGCGGGCCAGCTGCTTTTTGCCCCGGTGGGTTGGGGTATTTCAGGGCTGCCTGCTGTGCCAGGCTGTGTTTGGTGGCATTTCTGCCGAGTGACAAAGCAACCCTCTGGTTCAGCGCGGCGTTTGCTTTGGAGGGAGCCTGCTGGGATGACGAAGCAGCTCCACACCTTCCGCTGGCTGTGTCACCGCTGGTCACTGGGGCGGTTACCGGGCTTGTCAGCAAAGCTGCGTGTGCCAGCATGGAATGGCAGGGCCGGGCTGGAGAGAAGGGTCCCTGCGCTTCCAGGGACGGACTGAGCGGCAGCAAGAAAAATGAGGGACTTTCAGGGGCAGCTGTGTTTTACTAACCCAGTCATAATGCCCCTAAAAATCCTTATTGTTCTTGCAATGGTCAACTGTGACCTCCAGCATGGGGACACCTGGAAGGAAAGCATTAGTGCTTGGGGCAGGGCAAGCGTGGAAAGGAAGGCTGCCTTCCAGATTGGAGCCGTGTTTCAGGCCGGGGACATTGTTCCTGTTGGGCTGGAGCTGAAGAGATGAAGAGATACGTTGTGGTGGATTGTGGTGTGGAGCGTGTACTTTGTATGAAGCTCAGGGCATGAGAAATGCAGCACGAAGCGGGGGATTGAAACAAGCCACAGGCTTCCCCTCCCTGTTGTGTGGTGTTGCCTGTCCCCCCCACCAGCATGAAATGCAACTGGAGAGACACGCAACCCAAGCCCTGGGAAAGAGCCCTTACCCAAACCATTCCTTGCACCCCTGCAATTCCGTGTTCCTCCTCTTGCAGCTCCAAGTCACTGCAGGTCTCTGCTCACCCGCTGCACCTTTCTCTGAGCTTCATTTCAACTCTCAGTTTTCAGATCACTAATTGCATGCAAAGAAGCAATTTGTTAAACAGAATTTTAATATCATTTGCCATCTTTATGCATTCTAACATTTCATTTACATTTCTGAGAGTTTCTGTATGTTGAGTAAAACTTTGTTTTCGTTTAACTCTGCAAAATGTTCAAAGCTTTTATCTTTTAATAACTCTACGTAGGGGTATGGGTATTGCAATTAATCTGGCCCCACAACAGTGACAGTCCCTTTTGCACTGTCTGGTAGGATTACTCATTACCTTTTAAAAAAGTCTTTAAGGCTTTTATAATGTTTATCAATTAATTGATATGCTTATCAATTCATTCTGTTTAATTAATATGTTTATCAATTAATTAATATGTTTATCAATTCAGCTTCATATGCATATGCCAATAGATTAGAAATGCATGCTTGGTTTTTTTTACAATGGCTACATAAACTTGCTTTACACGTCCCTTACCTATTTTTAATTGAGTTACATGGCTCTGGAGGAACGTTTACTGGGTTGTTATTTGTTATTCCCAGGAGCTTTTCAACTGCTTTTCTTAAAGCCGAATTCTTTGTAAACGTGAGGTGATGGGAATCCCTGAACTGAACCCCGGGTCACGTTTAACTTTGTAAGGCACACGGACATCCTGCCGTGGGTCCCGTTAAGGTCTGAACGAGGAGCTGTACCCGCTGTGGAGCGAGTGTGTTCACATGAAGCCGTCCTGCTGTAGCTATTGTGGAATCATCCACTTGGCTGTGTAAGCAAGCCCTAAGAGCTAATCCTGCTCCCAGTGACTGTGTGACCTGATAAGATGAGCCAAGGGACACGAGCAAGGCGCCCTCACCAAGGATGGGTACTGTTCAGCCAGCTGGGAACAAGGAAACTTGCGCTGCTCAAGGCCCCACAGGGCTGCCCGGGAACGTCCTTCCCTGCAGGCTGATTCCAGAACCGAGCCACCTTTGGAATTGTTTGGTTTGGGATTTCCTGCTTTGACACCTTTAATTTCTAAGGCTGCCCCGTCATAGGAAGCCCCAGCCCCTTTGCTCCTCTCCACAAGGATTTCTTCATCCAGGAGCTCTCGTGTCTTCATCTGATACTGAAATGGGATGGAAAGGCTTGAACGTTTCCTTGGCAAGATGTGTGGATGGAATTAGTTTAATCCGTTCCAATTCTGATATCTACCAAGCCAACTGGACCCAACCACCTCAACTGCTAACAGGATGCAGAGCAACAACCTGCAGCAGTGGGAGATGCTTTGTGCTGAAAACAGGAAGACTGGGAATAAGGGCTTATAACTTTTTTTGGATGTGTTTCTGTGTTACCATTTTTCTTTGGTATCACCACCTTACACAAAATGAGAAGAGTTATGTGTTAAAATGAACACATTTTTGCTCTCAAATACTGGAAAATGCTTCCCCCGGTTCTTCCTATCTGAGCTCTGCCACTAGGAAGCAAACCCACTCATGGATTTTAAAGTCAGAAGGATGAGCCTGAGCCTCTAAGAGGGGATGTGCACAAACTCCTGCAGTTCATCCTGAAGCCAGGGCGCTGGTGAATGGATCTTTCTCTACATGCGGTGGGAACTCTGCCTACAGAAATGTCTGACAAGCTGTTTCAGTGCTTTATAACCTCGTGTCGTCTACCTTGCGGCGAGCTGCAAGTACCTGCTTAAATGCATCTCGTACAGCCTCTGTGGACAAACCCCTTCATGTACGTACCTGCTCGTGGTGAACACACCAGGGTGGTTTGGTGGTATTTTGATCATATCTGTTCCCAAAACCATTCTCCCAGTCACACAGGTCGCACGTATCCCCTCCAGCTGCCGTACTGCCTGGCAGAGTGGCAGGTAGGTGCAGTAAAGCTCTGCAGGGATGTTTGCTACGTGGCCAGGGGCTTATATGCCACATCCCTCATGCATATCCTGCAGGTGGGATCCAGCCCTGCCGGACCCTCTTTAACACTTCAGGACATTCTCAGCAGATCCATGAGTCCATTTCTCAGTGCCCAGGCCAAGCCACTAAGATTTTAAGAACACATTTGGCTGTTGTTTTGGTTGGGTTTGTTTTGTTTGCTGGGTTTTTTTCTGGTTTTGTTTTTTTTAAGGTTCTCTGTCATTTAGCACCTCCAGCTTGGCTTGGAAAAATGCAGAAGTATCTAAAATAAACGTCTTTTGAAAATTACACGCAGGCAGTCATGGGTTTTTTCAGTCTTAGGTGAAGCCATCAGCTTCTGCTGCAGTTAAACACTGCCCCGCAGTAAGTACTAAGTAGTATGAACATTAAAATAGACCCTCCTGAAATATAACACCCCAGTACTCACATGCACACGATTCTTTTTCCCTGAAAAATGGATACCAGCAGATGAACTAAACTTGAGCCACCATTCATGCTGCTTTGCACGTCCTTGGAAGATTCACAGCTTCTAGACTGGTAATAGTGTTACAACAGCCCACAAAGACTAGACCTGAAGTAGCAAAGGGTGAAGGGTGAGATCCCAGTGGGGAAAATTTAAAAAAAAAAATCAAATTTCTTTTCAGCTACAAGCAATTCTATTAATGTCTTTCAAGCACCAGTGTTCCAGGCTGTAAGGAGTCTCTCACTGTAAGGTTTGCTTTCTGAACTGCTCTGTAATATTATGGGCTGCTTTCAGTGCACAATGCCTGTCCAGAATAGTTTAATGTGGTACATTCAATCCAGCAGAAATTGTATGTCAGCCACATAAACAGAATAAAACCAGTGCAGGAAATACATTTTTGCAGGCAAACCTGATTAGTAGCTGCTCTGAGAAGGAAATACGGTTGTTTTAGCAAACTTTTGTTGTAATTTAACCACTTCATTTTCACCAAGACTGAAGACATCCAGCTTCTCAAGGAACCTTTAGCTTTAGCAGGTCGGTGTTGGGCTTTAACTTTTGAATTGACTGTGTTTAATTTGGAGAAGGTTTGCAGGAGTTGGTGGGACAGAAACAGTGACTACGCCAGTGGGATGGCTGAGCCAGCCCGCAGAAGAGCTGGACCATCTTCTGTTGCCCACTTGTATTGCCTGGGATTCAAAGGTTGATATTTGGTAATTTTAAACAAAGAAAACAAACAAAAATATCTCCCAGCAAAGCAAAGAGACTTGTCTGAGTCTCAAGCAGACAAATTCAGCTGGTTTAGGAGAGCGTGACTTGCGCGTGCACCTTTCTCTGCAACATCAAGTTTGGAACCTTTTTCATTGGAACAGGTTTGTCTTCCTAATCTGAAAGGCCAGCAGAGTGAAAGTTCACTCATTACTGAGGCTGCTTTATGCAGCTTTGGAAAGAAAGGGAAAAAAAAGTCTGTTCTTTCCTGACTATTGAGGATACAAGAGAAAAGATCATGGTATTCCATGTAAATAACGCTGTCAGGTGTAATGAGTTAAATCCCAAACTCTAACTGCCAGCACTCCTCTCAACTATTTGTCATGGTGTCCAAGACCTGACACAGGGTGACAAACACTGAAGCCACCCTTGATGACTACTGTACCTGCAAAATTTCCCGTATTTTTTTTTAAGTTCCTATTCCTGTAAACTTCACTTATTCTCTCTGCATGTAAGCTCAGATGGGTCCGTAAGCTCATGGTCATAGACAGAGAATGCAAACAGAAATTCAGAGCTGTAGCAATCGAGTTTGCAAATTAGGGTAAGCCCATGGAGATGGGGATGATGCATTTATTTATTAGGCTGCAATTAAATGAAGGCAGTGAAGTTTCCTCCACACCCCCCCAGACTCCTCAGGCTGCTCATCTGCCTCAAGAGAGAAGCTGAGAAGTACAAGGCTTCACTGCACTCCTGAATCTGTGGCTGAGCCATTTGGTTTCTCCTTCAACTTCCTGTGACTTTTGTTCAGCGTTTTTAAAAGAAAAATTAAAGGCAGACTTACTGTTTTCTACGGTTTACAAATACACTCCTAGTTTATCCACTTCTGATGATTCATTCACTTCTCCCACAACAGACCGACATCCCCTCACCAGTGCCAGCATCTACAAGAGGCATTTTTAATCAGTACATAACGAAGTGGAAAAGAAAAGGACTGAGAATGCAGCAGGGTCCAGTGACATTCCCACTGCTCCGTTCCACAGGACGGGCTTCGGCCACCACACTGCTGGTTACAATATATTCTGATAGTTATGCCTCCTGGCACAGGTCTCATTCTCCATGTAATACCGTGTTTTTTGCTTCATGACAGATGAGAAGCAAATCTATGGATTGCAGTGCGTGTACTTGCTCTTAATCCGGGAAAGGAAACCAAAGGAAATCACATGCATAGGAGTCAAATATCATTTTTAGGAGTGGGAACTGCATGTGTATTTCAACAGTGATTAAAATAGCCAGAGACCAAGACATACTAATGATTAATGGTCTCTTTCTGTGAGCTGAGGATGTCCTACAGAATCTAGCCCTCCAGCAAGACACTCATGGAGTACAGTTTGGCCAAGCACATTTTAAAGGCACGAGCAGGAGCTGCTTTGGTGAGGTTTTGTTTTCCTTTATGTTTTGGATCAACTTTGTCACGTGGCTCGAATGATTAGCTCCTGTTTCTGAAGCGTGTGATGCCTGTGAGCGGCTCTAACCCAACCTGAGCTCGAGAGCCGTGGTGTATCTGCACAGCCAGCCTGCCCGTGGGGTGGGCAGCCCGAAGACAGCGCAGTGAGCTCTCATCCTTGCACACTAAGCTGGAATGAGATCAGCCAAACAATTATTTTTAAGCTGCCTCACTTTTCTGCCTCCTTCTTGTTCACATGTTCTGTCTGTGCTGCTTCCTAAACCCCTGCCTGTCCCTCTGGGCAGTGACTGGCTGTGGCACCGAGCAGTGACTCCTCAGCAGGAGCAGGCGATCTCCTGATGGAGAATCCTGCAGGATGCGTAGAGGTGAGCTCGGAGACCTTTATTTATGCTGTGCCCATTCCAGCACACAGGATGGGCTCAGCCAGGCTCTGGAGAAATAACCCCATTAGGGAGACCCCGTCAGCAGGGTAAGACTGGACAGTGGAGCACAGCAGCAGAGCTGGCTCTCTCCAGTTTGATGCCAGAGCAGCAGCTCCATAGAGCCCTCGGAGCTCCAGCAGCTGTGAGGATGCTGGGGGAGGCTGGAACCCATGCAGGAGGGGAGCTGGGGGCTGCTCAGCGCTCCACCCTCACTCGCTGTGTGGCAAAAAGTACAGGCTTAACCTCTGCGTGCCTCCCACCCCGGCTGAGCCACAGATAGGAACCTCTGTCTGTCTCAGCGGGTTTCTGCAGTACTTAATTGATTTGTGCTGCTAAACAGCCTCGCTTTTAAATGAGTACAAGGTGTTAAAGAAGGATGCGCTAGTGGGAAAGATCCAGCTGAAAGAAAGCTTAGATAGAAAACATGTGCGTGCTGAGAGAGAGTGCACCCTCTGCCCATTCCCACCCCCGGCCCCGCACAGGGTGATTAATGCTTTGCAGAAACGCTGGCTTCTTCTCAGGCCTCTGACTTGTCCTTGAGCATCTCTAGGGTCTGACCATCCAGCGGGGTTTTCCGCTGCAGGAAGGCGGCCAACCAGGGAGCTGAGTGGCACCAATTAATGCAGCCGCCCTGTTCCAGCATCGTGCTGACACCACTGATTTGCCCATTAAGGATGTCTTTTCCTGCACATTATACTATAAGAAAACTGAAAAAGACACAAGTGAGGAACTTCTGGGAATTACACAGGCATTTCCAGCTGCAGACGAGGGTAGAACCTGTCAGCTATAAAAATACTATAGTTAATGTTGTTAAATAAATCAGCATTTGTCAACAGGTAGCTGAATTATTTCCAAATCTGCAGGCAGAGCCAGAACTGTTTCCCCCCAGTCCTGTTGTATAGCTCACAGCTGGCAGCAGACTGGCATCCAAAGCTGTGCTGGGCTGATAAATAACCTGAGGAGCCTCAGACCAGAAGACACAGTATCTCATGGGACGACTGCAGCTCACACTGGAATGTGTTAAACAAACGCTTGTTAACAATATATGTACAGGCAGAGAATTGCTTGATGAGAAGGTACTAGAAAATTGATATTTAAATAAGACAGAGATTTCCTAGGGTTATCAAAAGAACAAGGCAGGGTTTATGTCTATAAATACTAAACCACAGTAGCAGACCAGCAAATGTTAGCATTTCTTGCTCATTCAAAATGAGAGTCTGGTAATGATGAGTGAAACATCCCAACCAGTTCAAAGATAGGAAAGGTGAGCCAGAAAACCAATGGAGAGAAATATTTTTATGTCTATTTCATAGCTCCCAAATTCTGCTGGAGAACTTTTCCATTCTTACAGATGTTTTCTGAGGGAGGAGAGAGAGACATACTCTGATTTCAAATGATGTGTTGCCTCTAAGCTGATCAGACCACGCTGTACCCTCTGGGAGAAGGCAAGGTAACAAGAGAAAATGTCCCATCAGGAGATATTGATTCAGGCTGGAGCTCAATGCCCTGTAGAGCAGTGTGTTACTGCCCTGTGTTCCGTTATTAACACCACTCTGGTTTTGTCTCTGCTTTGCAGGCATTTTATTTTTACCATGGGTAAGAGCAGGAATGTGTGTGTCTCTGTGAGAGAACGAGCGTGGGGCTGCAAGCTCCATCTCAGTGCAAATAATATTTTGGCAGGAAACCTGCAGGAGATTAAATTAGGGGCCTAATGACTGAGTATTAAAACATTTCAAACTTTGCATTCCTTTAAATAAGCAGCTACAAACCAAGGAAGTAGTCTGACAAAATTAGCAGGTCAAAAGCTCTAAAGGAATCCACTAACAGTCAATTATTTATTGATGCAGATTTAAAAAGCACCTTTTTTATTATTTTTATTAGTAGCTGTGTATGTCAACATGCTATTTCCTCAATGCATTTTGAGTCCAGATTAGCTAAAGTTTTAAGTACTGGCAGACTCGCTACAATAGAAGGGAAATGCCAATGGAATAACTTTAAACATGATCCAATCCCTGATGATTCATTGGATGTGTTAAAATTTCCTTTGAGACCATGTAAGTAATGCAGGGACTGGAGTGCAGAGTGCCTGTGACTCAGCTCTCTGCGAGGCAATGGGAGGGATGTCAGAATTACTCACTGGGACAGGAGGAATCTCATTTATCTATTTATAGGCAAGGCTGAGATGAGCTTGAAACATTAAAGAGCTGAGTTTGCCAGTTCCCATAAGGGGAGGAGGATGGAAGGACCTCCCTTCAGCTGTTGAAATAAAAGCTTCATTATCAGCCTCCTTTTCCAAACCCGATGACCAGCCAGTTCTATTTCCTCGCAGTCACACAAGCAGCTCCAAGCCCTGGGTTCCCAGCGTGTGCGAGGAGCGGAGCAGCCCTGGGGGCACGGGTTGTCATTCCCAGCCATCCCAAGGGGTCCACGGGATCACTCGTCTCAGTGCCACGAGGTCGGGGGAACTCCTGCTGCCGCAGGGGCATTACTGTGGCATCTCTCTATCTACGATGTCATCAACGAGGTGCTGGTGCAAGGCCAGTGCCCACTCTGCCAAACCCCTGCCTGCCGCACGTTTCTCTCTGAAGATTCACAGCGCTGACCCTTGCGCGTGAGTTCTGACTGACGTGACACCAGAAGAGGAAAGGCCCTGGGAGCACGTCACCTGCTTCCAGCTCCCAGCGAGAGCCAGGGAGGCTGCATGGAGAGCAGGCAGCGACGCTGAAGATGAAGTCACAGGCTTGGGAGGTGAAAGATGGTGAAAAGAAAAATGGGTAAAAAGAAAGAGCTCAAACTCAGAAAAAAAAAAAATTGTAGTGGCACAGTTTCTACAATACAGCCAGCACTTCACCGCACGTGCTTTGCCAAAGCTTGCACAGTTAGAGAGAGATCAGTACTGGATAGGGGCGATATGAGTCTCAGTCACCTACTGCACTGCTTCATCGCTGGGATCATGTTTGTGGTGTTGGCCTAGGCCATTCCTTTCAATTCCCTGCATGAAGCCTTAACAGGGCTGACTCCCTACCCATAAAGAAGTTATCTAGGAACACAAGGCTCTGGATTACTGATCCAGTCTCCCACTATTACAGTCAGTTACATCATCTCACACTTTTTGGCAGGCTATTCCAGCACTTCATTTTAAATTTCCAGCCTTAATATCATCTGCTCGTGTGCCAGCATCGTAATTTAGTTTAAGCAAGTCTCTTTTTTCTCTGATCTTTACCTGTCAGATGTATTTACTGAAAACAATCCTATCTCCTCTAGTCTTTGTTTTGAGAAACTAAACAAATGAAGCTCTTCTAGTCTCCTCTTGTTCTAAACCCTCTGATCATCCTCAGTGCCCTTCTCTGTACCTGCTAATCTTCCTTGAACATGAGTGAACCTGTATCTTCTAGGATTGTGTTTGCCTTTACATATCAGATCAGTGGCTCTCAGTTATCCCTTGGAGCAAGTAATTATCTATGTTTTTTTCCACCACCCTGCTTTTGTCATTCTCAAGTGAGTAATGTGATATTCTAGTTATTAATTTCTAACTGCATGTCTTTAGACTTTGTCTATTCTATTTCAGACAAATTCTTCAGTTATTGCTGATTGATGTTCTGATCCTCCTCTGTATTAACAAAGCCCGTGTCCTCAGCAGATTTCTTTACTACGTTCCTACTGCTGTGCCAGAGTCATTAACAAAACAAGACTGGGCTGAGAGTGACCCTTGAGGAGTTCCACTTATTAACTGCCTCTGCCCAGCATTTTTCCTTTCCACAGCTCCCTGGTATTTGCTTTAGCCATCCTGCACTCACCATCCCCACTAATCCCCATCTTCTCAACTTCAACCAGTAATTTCCCATGTGGTGTAATATCAGATTCATCACTCGAGTTTGGATAGAGCAGATCACCTGTATTTCATTTGTCTAGAAAAATAAATTCAGTCATCAAAGAGAAATACAAGGTTAAGCTGAGCTCCTTTAATGTGCCAGTTCTTTCCAAATCCTGGGATGGAAATCTGCCAGTGCACCTTGATCTGAGCACGCTGAATTCTTTAAATTTTTCCTTCTGTCTTACAAGCGATAGTTTTCATTCTCTTATGTATGTTCTTACTGGAAATCTTGTCTTTGCTCTGCAGTTCAATACAATCATGTCTACTGAAAACGTAGGCAAAGTGGTTCTAACTCATTTTTAGACCATGCATAGACCGGTCTAATCTCAACACTGTTCATAATGACTACACTTCACTTCTCTTTTTCTCTTTTGTATTTACCTAGCTGAAACTTTCTGCCATCTGTTTATTTCCCTTTTCAATGTCTAATTCACAACTTCTGATATTTCTCATTGTACTCCTACTCTTCTTGACCTCATTAAAATAAAAATCACATGACTGAGGCAAATACTGCCCCCAGAGTTCTGCCCCAGCACTCTTCTTGCCACCCTCTTGGCAAAGCTGATACAATAGGTTATAAAGCGGGTCCAGAACTGCTGGGCTGAACACGCCGCTGGTGTGATGACTGACTGGGACCTGCTGCATAAGCTGCTTCGTCAGCCCTGTGGCTGGGGTGATGTGCTCCACCAAGGGTCGAGCAGGTGATCATTCCCTGCGGTTGTTCCCTTCCAGACATCTGATTTCAATCCCTGGTCACATGTAAACTGAACACTCTCTCACTGATCAGATCTTCTGCCCATTCCTGGCTTGCACTCAGTTAACTCCCCACCACGTGCTGGCCCACTAGCTCTGGAGTGTTTCCCTTCAGGGTTTGTCTTCCTGCATGTTCCAGCTAGTTTTGGTATCCAGTTTGCATCACATTCAACCACCCGGTTCTTCAGTGCAGTTGATTCCAATAATTAGTTCCCCTAATTTCTCAACATTTGTCTTTTTTGAATTGGATCTATTTGGTGTGTGACTACAGACAGCACTGGAGATTCAGCCCTAATAAGGTGCATTTAAAAGCTCCTGTTTCTTAACCAGAGTCTTCAGAGGCCCTGGATGACTCATACCTTAGTGCTTTAGAGACTGTAAAAGAACTGTATTTGTCTTTTTCTGTGCGTGAGACTCCATATCACCATAACACTTCTCTGTATTAACAAGCATTTTCATTTTATGGACAACTGAAACAAAGTGCCTGAAAATCACATCTTGGAAGATACTGCATTGTATGAGGAACGAGTGAAGCACCCCAGGTGAAGTACAAAGCTTCCTCAGCCCACTAAGATCACTGCGGCAGTCTAACCTTGCTCACCTGAAAACCAGGCATCTGGGCTAACCTCTTTGCCTTGGATTCTGTCTAGTTCTTGAAGAAAGCAAAGCACATCCAGACTGCTGATCAACCTGTCCCAGACATGCAGCTGACAGGCAGCAAAGACCTACCTGAGACCGGCAGTACAAGGCCAGCATTGGAAAAGAGGAGCCCTGCCCTCAAAACGCTTTGGACAAAACATCCCAGTCACCTAAGCCCCTCTAAAAATCCAGGCCTTTCCATCGCATAGGGGATCTGTATTGAGTGGGGGTTTGAACCTTAGCACTGGCCACCTACCTGCTCAGTGATTTCCCCACTCCCTTGAGAATGACTCGAGGATCCTGCCCGTGGCACATGTCCTCACTTTACCTGCTTCCTCAGCTGCAGAACGGCAGCAGCTCTGCCCTCGCTTCCCCAGACAGCGTGAGAGTGTTGCTACTGCAGCACTAAGGCCTTGATGCCTTCCTAGACTGATGGAAGCTGTCTTCCACTGGCAAACTTGTGCATCTTCAAACCCTGTAGAAAGAGATGAAATAGCAGAGCAAATTCCATTCCATTCCATTCCATTCCATTCCATTCCATTCCATTCCATTCCATTCCATTCCATTCCATTCCATTCCATTCCATTCCATTCCATTCCATTCCATTCCATTCCATTCCATTCCATTCCATTCCATTCCATTCCTCTTTTCTCCTCTCCTCAATATACCTGAAAATACCTTGGAGAAGGAGAAGAACACACCCCTCTCCCAGAGCACATCTGCCTTGGAAGTCCCTTGCTCTTCTGGGCATCTACTGACCTCAGCAGCGTCACAGGACTTGTGTTTTTCTAAGACTGACCTCGTTGTGAACAGGCTCTTTGCTTTGGGAAGCACAAAGCAGTCTTGTCTTCCAAGTGTCCATGTCTTCTTTTCACGTCTGTTTATTCCTTCACCAGCATTTATTTTCAGCCTTGGAAAAAAACCCACAACTCCACATAAAAGAGATGGTGTCTCCTTAAAACCCACAGGCTGCACCACCCCTTTGCTCCCCTCTGTAGGGGAAAGCAACGGAGGAAAGCAACAAAAAAAAAATAGAGCAGAATCTATTGCCTGTTGGGTGCAAAACTGCTTTTGCTTTCTAGTGAAAAGGCAGCAAAGCATCTTCAGAAGCACATAGCAACTGGTCAAAGAGGCCAGAGCCTGGATGCCTGAGGCTTGTTTGCAATCGTATTAACAAGTCCAGGGGCCACATTTCCATTTGTCCTGGAAAGCCCTTCCAGCTGGGATTGCTCAGGGGAGCGAGGGATTGATGTTCTACAGCACTGTATTCAGTTTGTGGTATATCTAACTCTCTGGCAATCTCAGACTCTACAACATCACCTATCAGTCAAATCAGAAAGACACCCTTTTGTGCCCTTTCTGCACTGACTCCACAGCCCTTCTGGCTCCTGGACAGCCAGCACACCAGGACAAGGCCTCTTTCTCTGGGTGACAGAGCTTAGGAAGAGCTGCAGGTTATCACTGCCTCCTGAGACCAGTGCTGGCTGCACGCACACTTCTTTCCTGATCAAGGCTACTGCTAAGCTAAACAAAAGCACTTCAGCTATCAGTGGATTATGCTCACCTGTTTGACTTTG
The DNA here is from genome assembly GCA_033459285.1 of Clamator glandarius. Taxonomy (NCBI): domain Eukaryota; kingdom Metazoa; phylum Chordata; class Aves; order Cuculiformes; family Cuculidae; genus Clamator; species Clamator glandarius. Next base: position 1,326,459 of record JAUNZM010000326.1, on the reverse strand, counting down.
CAGAGGAGACGTAGTCACAGATCCAGTGCCAGCTCAGTGCCTGTCACCTCCCGGCAGAGATGTGCGACTCTGTGTGGCCTTGTGCAGCTGCAGAAAAGCCATCGAAGGGCTCACAAAGCTGAAATCCAAGCAACAAAGTTCAAGGCAGAGGTCCTGTGTGTGTGGTCAAGACCTGAATTCCTTTGGGGAGAGGCAGAGGAGGAGAGTGGAACTGCATCATCACAAGTTCTTCGGACTGGATCTGCAAGAGGAAATAAGCTCCCTTTAGTAACAACTACGTTTTGGGCCACCCATCAGCATCTCGTGTCAGGTAGTCGCACTCCGTGTAGTGTGGTGACTTAGCTGGTGCCTGAGACCAAAGTTATTAAAGCATCCTGCTCTCAAGACCTATGTGACACGACATGCCTGGACATTATAGATACTGAAACCTCAGGAAAGACCGTTACTGCCTTGCAAGAGCAAGTTAGCACAATATTAATGATGTATCACTCATAAGTGCTTATGGATGCTTGGCTGGCTTTGGCAAGGGGCACTTTAAGAAGGATAAAACTACATTTTCATTGCTAAGAATCTTCCTCTCTTAATCGGATGTGCCCCATGGGATGCTGGTAACATACTGGTATTGTCTGCAGAGAGCACCTAGGGCCCAGGGTCTTACGCTGCTGAACTGCACACCCAGTGTGCTCGCTCCTGAACATCACAGGAGTCCAAACCCAGGATTTACAGACAGAGACAGCCACCGGTGGGCTGCCCTCCCATTAGCCCCTGAATCTAGAAAGAAAAAAATTAAGTAATTTTGTATTCTTTCCTTTGCGTATAAAACATCATTAAAATAATTAGGAAAACAGATGCATTGTATCGGTAACTAACAAATTAAGAGAGCGGTCACAGTTGTTCAGGAACCCACAGCCTCCTTCCAATACCAATAACGATTATTTATAAGCTACTATGCAAGGAAATTAGTCCAGAAAAACCGATTATAACGTAATACAGTTGTCCCAAGGGAGGAGCGTAGCGCAAGGTGCAGGCTGCCAAGATTTCACACCATTTCATTGTCCTCAATCGGAAGCTCCACTGCAAGCACTGTTTGCGTATTTGGTACAGAACGTCTCAGTTCCTCTGTAACAAATACCCACTTTATTCCTGCTGAATATCATTGAAGTTCCCCCCCGATTTACACTTCAGATCAGAGGCGGATCCATGTCACTGCTTTATGTATAAATCTCTCAGCTGCCTGTTCACAAGGACGTGCAGCCTGGCAAAAGAACGAGCTGAGAGAACGCGCCGGGCGGCAGACGAGCCATTAGTATTGGTGACATCGCCAATACCATCTGGAGAAGTTGTACGCAGCGCTAACACAAGGTGTGAGAAATTCTCTGCTCTCCACAAGAGCTAACAAAGAAAATACACAGAGGGCAGGAGGTAAGGGAGAGCCGCAGGAAAGAGAAGTAGCTGCACAACGTCACATAGCAGGCAGCAGAGAGGGGCAGGGGCCGAGCCCTGGGCTCTCAGCCCTCCCCGGCTTCACGCTGCTGTCGGTCAGTTCTATTTCTGCATGTGGATGTGATGCATCTTTACCCAGCAGCTCAATCCAGGAAAAGAAAACAGTCTCTTTCTTATTTACCCACAGAAGTAGCTTTCTGCTCACCTGTGCAAACAAAATCTTTCCCGTGATTAACGCTTGTCTCCTGTGCTAAAGACGTCAGTCTCTGTGTGGATCAAATCCTAATAAAGCAAAGCTCTCTTCTTAGAACAGAACATGTTTTCCGTTCTTTCTGCTAACATTCCTCCTCACAATTGCTCTTGTTCAGCCCTATGATAATTTTACGATGCAGTCCCAACAGAACTCCCAGTACTTCCCATTATTGTGTGCCACAAGTGTTTGCAGAGCCATTTTTGTGGTAGATACCAGCCTTTAGACATTCCACATCTCCTATTTCACTGCAGCCAATCATACACTGTTCAGTACTGAAATGCAAGTCACTAATTAATTTACACACAATGAAATGCTTCAGTCACTGCAACTATAACATAGTAGGGAACAGCCCATTAGCAAAAACTGACTATCTAGCACAGACAAATTATTTTCTTCCATGTTTCCATCAATATTAAGATCCATCAATCATCATTAAAAAAGCCCTTGCCCCAATCCCACAGTGCCTTTATTCTTTTCCACTAGTACTGAGGATGCCTGTAGGGGATACCTGGGACAGTCTTGTTTTCTCTCACAGCAAGGAAACCTCTCTGATACTCTGAGAAGAACTAGGTTTTCACCACCACAGGGGACTTGACAACTGATCCGACTCCACTAATACTCTCTTTATAGAATCAGAATATAATAGCCCATTTTTAACGAAAAGAAATCAAGATTAAATTCAATATATTCTGAAGGAGTGAAAATTCCTAGCAACAGCTGAAAGTGGAATTCATAAATGCATCTTTCATCTTTATCAAATTACTATTCAGTGCAGCTACATTTATTAATAACAACATCCCTTAAACCACATTGCGAAAATCCATTAGCAAGAAACGCTTTAAAATGCTCAACAGGCTGTAACAGATGATTTATCAAAAGCTAAAACAATTAAATACTACAAGCAGAGTGGGCAGTTCTACGGGCTATGGAGCTTGCCAGGGGGCTGTTATGATATATTCAGAAATGGCCTGTTTGCATGGTGTAATGCAACATTTTTAATTCAATCATATACATTAGCAAAGGGTAATGAAAGCTAAGAGTATCCTTTAAATTTTTCTTCATATCTTGTCTTTTCTGTATAGTCTTGCCCCTAAAAATACTAATGGACGTTGCAAAGTTGTCATAGAATCACAAAGGTTGGAAAAGACCCCTAAGCTCATCCAGTCCATCTGTCAGCCCGACACCACCGCGGCCCCTAAATCACATCCCAAAGTGCCACAGCTACACGGCATCCGTGGTGTTTGCTACATGCGGGATACCAGACTGATGCTCTGGATCATGTATAGAGAGAGGGAACCTGTGTGAGCGGGAAGCACTGCTCAGAGAGGAAACACACTCTGACCTCCCTGTAACAAATCCAAACCAGAAGAGCCCTTTAAGAAGTTGTGTAACTCTCCCCATGAGGGTCAGGCTTACCAAGGCTGGCCTGGGGGCAATCACTGCATTGTCTTTGCTTTCAGCACTCCACGAGCTTGCCTTGGAAGTTCACATATTCCTCTCTTTCATGTCTTTACTTGTTTTTTTTTAAAACACGGTTTAAATGCCAATCACTGTGGAGCCATCACGATGAAATCAATCTTGAGACTCAATTCAGATGAGGGATTTTGTCATTAACTTCACACAACAAAGTGCCTGGTTTGACTATTGCGCATACCCTGCAACTCCAAAGGTTCGTTCAGGTCCCAGGGGGGGCATTACAGAAGGATGGACTGCGTTGTCCTTCTCTCCATTGCTTCCAGTTTGCAGCAGAGAACAATAATGGCACAGACAGCTCGGCACTGCTCCGCGCTCGTTCCTCAGCTGCGACTGCGTCTATCGCAGCCTCCTGCTGCATCAGTGGAAGGAGGGATTTGAAGACATTTTCTTCATCGCTGCAGAAGGCAAAGTCTAAATTGGGGATTACAGGGAGAGGCAAGGGGGAAGGAGTAGGAGATGCAATCCCAGACCTCTGGCTGCACACGTGGGGCTGTGGAAGTTTTCGGCTTACTTGCCGACAGCTCAGCCTGTGCAGCTTCTCCCTCCAGATCTGATCATTCCTTACATCTGTAAAACGCGCCAGAAGCAGGGATCAGACAGTTTCTGAGGCAGAGGCGCGGAGTGCAGCTCAAATGCAGCCCAGTTCCCTCTGCAGTGAAAAGCTCTTCTCACCTTTAAGCCCTGCGTTCGATTCACTCCAGGCGAACAGGCAGACCTGCAACACGGATGAGCTGCGCTCAGCGCTCACTGGTCCCCCCAGTGAGTTCCACTTAGGAGGGCAAAACGGTGGCAGAATCTATCTTCCATAATCACACACAAGTCAACTTGCTGGATTATTTTTGGTCCCAGCAGAGACTGTAGCTCCGTGCTCCCTTTTGCCTGACCCCAACTAGAAAAGACAGAATTCCATGGGCCAAAGCACAGGGATCTGCAGCTACAGAAACCCGGTGCCTCGCTGGCAAAGCGCAGCGCAGGGGGTAGAAGGGAAGTTAGGAAGTTTACATTCCCACCCCACCACATCCCTGCTGCAGAGCTTATGCCTTTCAGCCTTGGACAGAACGAAAAGCTAAAATTTCATCTGTAATGACAGATGGTGTGGCAAGAAAACATCGATAACTTGTATGTCAGTGCTTGGGCTGGTGGGTGCAACTCATCCAGCCAGATGAAAGCAGCCCAGACTAACGCTGGTGAGACAATACTTGGCATCTCGCAGGCACGATCATTCTTGGCTGCAACATCCCCCTCCTGGTTCATTTTCTGTTTTCGCTGTTGTTGACCTCCACTGGTGGAGGAAAGGGGCTGGACGTGGAGAAGAAAAAGAAAAGGCAGTGGATGGTGCTGTGAAAGGGGCCTGGAGGAACGGGAAAGAGAGGGAACAGCTGTGGGGCTAGGAGGGAAACAGAGACAGGGGAACGAAACCGATACGCTTCCCCCTTGGGAGGATGGGCTGAGCCGGTCTGAACAAAAAAGGGCTAAAAGGAAAGGGAGGAAATCAGAGAAGAGAAGAAAGGTGGAACAAGAGAGATCACAGAGAACAACAGGAAGCAGCGCTTGGAGGACAGAGATGAAGGATGGGGCTTGTTGGGGAAAAGCAAAGAGAAATAAAGTTCAGGAATATTGTGCAAAAGACAGAGAGAATAAAATAAAAACTCTATAAAAATGCCAGCTATCCAGCTGCTGTGAGCAAAACTCCAGTGCGCTTACGTCAACACCACACCACGGAGCGGCACCAGGGGAGAAGGTTTGGGTTGTTTTTTAATTGTATGGAAAGGCTTTCGGAGACATAGAATGTGAACTCCAGCTTCCACTGAAGTAAAAGGGTTTAGAGGTCCTTAGAGCCACAGAAAAACAAAACCCAACTCAATAAAGCCCACAAGACCAGATGCCATGTTAGGACCATAAGAACTACCAGCTTTTCACCTTGTTTGACTTCCACCTCGAGACCCTGGATGATAAGACCAGCATGTGCTGCGATGGGGCCCAGAGCAGCCTCTGAACCCACACCAGCTCTGCCCTACCTGCACCTCAGCAGCCAGCTCCTGCTTCCCTGGTGAGCAGTGATGTCCTTAATTTACATACCTAAGCTTGAGCAGGACCACGAGGCATCCGCTTTGCTGGTTGAAGTGAAATATTTGGCTTATTGGCACAGCTTGTTTAATTTGGCTCTTAGGGCTCACTTGATGTTATTAGAGAAAGCAATAAAAATGCATTAAATACTAGGAACTACATTAAAATAACACGGAGTATGCAATGCACACCAAAAAAAGCAAGGGGGCTGTGTAGGGAGACTACCATTCCCTCCTTCAATCATCCTCATCTACATGAATACGGAGAGTGTTACAGTGCTGGTTGGAGGGGTGGAGGGCCTGGTGGTCACAGCATATCTGGCAAGTGCCAGATCTGTATCTGAAGCTGGCTCCTTCCGCCAGTGCTGGAGTGGCTGCTGAGGTCAGGAGGGGCAGATATTTAGCTCTGACTCAAACTGCCAATTCAGAAGTGCTGAGCTCCCTAAGCTGAAGGCTTTATCAGAGTTTTGCTTCAGTGAAATCTCTCCAGAGGCAATGAGTGCCCATCCTCAGCCCTAACTCCCTCCAGTCGACATACACCATCATTAAAGAGAAGTCTGTGCCGCACCGTGTATCTAAAGTGTTCTTCCTCTCCAGGTTTGTGGATCGCGTGCTGTCTCTCCCACCAACCCCATGAATCGCAGCAGTCACAGAGAAGGATGCTGAGCTTTGGACAGGGAGAAAACATGAGCAATGGAGGCTCCATCACTCCAGCAGCAGCAGCCAAGACTTGTGTCAGCCTCCTAGGTTGTCAGATTTTGAACTTAATTGGTCACCCCCCCTTTTCCCTCCAGCCAGGGGTTCTAGAGAGGCATTGAAATGCTGCATCCAGCTCCTTTGTGTCCTTGCTTAGCTCCTTCCAGACTGAATTCTTACACTTGCCACGTTTTTGCCAAGATATGGTTTTCTTCTGAGCACAGAAGAGGTAGATTCCCCCCCAACACAGGGAGGGGCTGAGAGACGTCAGCAAAGACCCATCTGTCGCCCACCCACACCAGTGCCCACTCTCCACCCCAGCTTTTTCAGGTCAATCAGATTTCCTGGTTTCTGCTTTGGCCTTGAGATAGGACTCCAGGGGCCCTGCGATCATTAATTTGCCTGTTTTGTTAACTGATTTGAGCCACAGCTGGATGTTTGTATTTCTTCTGCACCATGAAAACCATAACTGCCTGTTACACCTGGGCAAACGGCGATTATTGTAAAGCCTGGATTTCCTAACGAAACAAAGCTTTCCGTGTGGTCTCAGCGCATGTGTGCCTGCGTGAGTAGTCCCTGAACATGTCAGACAATTTCAACGAGACAAAGAGGAGGATTTCTCACACTCCCAGAGGTGCACTGGAGATGACAGATGGAGGATGCAGACACCATTAGCATCCCCAGAGGAGAAGCAGCAGCAAGTGCTCCCTCCGCATCAGACAGCAGAGTCACTGCAAGGATGAACGCTGTTCATTAGACCAGCTGATCATGAAATTACTCATTAATAATCCCAGAGCGCCTGATCACCTTTTCTTGCCACTCAACTCCCCTGTCTGTCTGGAGCCAGACCCCGCACAGTCGTTCTGTTAACAGCTTTCCTCACGCACCTGCCCATCACCCTAAGGCCTCAGTCTCTGGTGATGAGGTTACCCCTAAGAGTTACTGCAAAATCGGTAACGCAGAAAACAGTGAGAGGATCAAGATGCAAGATGCCAGGAGCTGCAGTGGGGCAACAGCTGCCCCTTGGAGCATCCATTGTTCCTGTTCAGAAAAGCAGCTTTAAGAAAGTGGTGTAAATTACAGGAACTGGATCACTGGCTGGAACAATGTCAGCATGTCCCTTCGAGGGCATTCACTCCTCCTGCACCATGAAACGACAAGTTATTATTTAACAGCAGACCTCACACAGAGGAATGTTTTTTCTGTATTCATGACCTCTAACAAGTATAGCAATTGTTTACTATACTCTGAGCAATCCAACAGAAGCTATAACAGGATAATTACAGAGAAATCTTCCTAAAAATACATTTCTGATGCATCAGCAACAGCTCAGCACGCCCCTCCGGCTGGCATTGAACGTATGAGTTAAGCCCAGTTTGAGAATCAGATCCTGCACTACATTTTGTGCAGCTGTGCAAGGCTCCAGCAAGGGGCTCTCGAGCAGATGAGAGGGACAAGAAGCAGCAGAGAAGCAGACAGGGCAAGAGCCACAGGTTCTTTTCTCAATGGTTAATGACAACAGAAGACATCAGGGCCATTTCCAAGATGGAAAAACTGAGGTTCTGGAAATCAGAATACCAACATTTTCTAATCTGGCAACTTACTTGTTGGTGTCTGCTTTTAGAGGCTCAGTCTGAGTCCAGGCTGTGCCAGGATTTCTCATGGATTGAGACGATTTATTATTGTTATTTTATTTCATCCCTACACACTAGAATAGCATCTGTAGGCTCCTGCAAGAATCTGCTCTTCTCCGTGCTCAGTGTCAATAAACTCCAGCTCCTGTTCTTTGAGGAAGCATCTACAAGGGCTTCCAATGCTGCTGCCTTGTAGCTCAGCCACCAAAAAGTCACCCTTCTGCCACTGCCATTCAGAGCCCCGGGGCTAAGTTAACCCCATCGCTGCTATTTTAGCTGACCAGACTGAAGCAGAACGCCAGGGCACAGGTGTTTGTTTCCTTCTCCCAGCACTGTTGCAGCATAGGACAGCCATGGAGACAGGCTGGGTTCTTCAGAGACCCTGCAGTTCCTTGGTAGCCCCTAAACACTTTTGTACCTCAACGTCCTCACCTGCAAAAAGGCCAAGATGAAAACCCTTCAACCTAGGGCTGCGTCCCAATTTGGAAAATGTTTATAGCACCTTGAAAGAAGGTTTCTGTGAAAGCCCAAACTGCAATTTATTGCTTCAATTAAAAAAGCATGTGCTTTACAATCCACACTCTGTTTACACTTCTATTTCTTATAGCTATCTTCTCTCTAAAAAGAACTCGGCTCCGGCAGCTCCTGGCTTTGGCACAGCTTGTCGAACAAGCAGGCTCACCAGCCCTTCCACAACACACAGTGCTCCTGTGTAACTTTGCGGGCTGTGTTTGACTTGTCTGAACTTGAACAGTCACCACTGATTGATTGGCTTCTAAAAATACCCACCCGCCATGGTTCGAAGTCCAGAGAGCTCTTGTTGATTTAGATGGAGACCTTCTTGCTGGTCAGAGGCTAAGACAGACATCTGACACTCGAGTGCTGCTCTCCCAGCTCCTCGCTCTGCCTCCTGCCCCAGGAGGGACTGGCAGAGAGACCCTGCCTGCCAGGTAGCACCCGTGCTCAGCAAAGCCCTGTGTCACCACACTGGACAGGCCTTTGCAGCAACAAGCAGAATGAACGGCAGGATGAAAATAGTCCTCCTGGTCCCTTCCCACATCCCCATTTCCAGACTCCCCTTGCAGCTCCTGGTAAACTAGTGGGATGAAACACAGTTACCTCGAGTCCAGGAGGAGCTGCGAGTGCCTCTATGGTGGTGGGAGAGCTCTGAAAGTCAGGTATCCAGCTGCTGCAAGGGGAAGGCATGGCAGCGAGCCCTGGAGAAGGCTGCACACACGCAATTAACTGCTACAGCAGCCACCAGGAGAAAAGCCAGGCTAGGATCTCTGCTAGAGGCGATGACACCTTATTGTTTTATAAACCTGTCACTACTGGCTGCGAAGCACACTGTGCTGCAGCTCCTAGATCCCATCATCAAGCCAACTTTAAGAGGAACTGAATCACAGGGTATAGGGCCACCGCTTGGGGACTGTGGTGTTTGTACCCCAGCTACACACACCCAGATTACTACAGCTGAAGCCTCAAAATGCATTTTGGAAAAGGAAGAGCATGTGGGCATGGAAGGAGCCACGGTTCAAAGAGAGGAGGCCAAGCAGCTTGAACCACAGAGGGAAACGGCAGAAAGGCAGAGAGCATGGATACAGGCAGCCAGCAGCACGCAGTGTCTGCTCGCTCCAGCAGAGATGCATTGGAACTAGTGTGCCAGGTGCTGGTAAGGAACGTGGTAGCACCAGGTTTGCAAAAGATTTAAAACCAAGACAGAGTCGGCACCGTGCACCACAGCCAGCAGGTCCCAGGCCACTTCAATCACTTGCCTGCTGACAGAGAAGCTAACAAAGACGAAGTAGAGAACAGTTTAATGTATACGCTGGATGTTGCCATGTAACTGAATGCATCTTAGCACAGCAGGACCTTTTCTAGATGATGTATTATAGCTGAGCTAAAACCTAAATAACAAAGCCTACTTTTGGCACTCTGGAAGATCACAGCTAGACAGCTGCCTATGGAACACCAGGCTAATGGAACAAATTAATGGTATTCTGGGAGAGTACAGAACTGGAGATGATCACTGCCGCTAGACTCCACTTTCACAGCTTCACATGCAATTCCTTTTCTATGTGAGTTACACAATTGGACCCTGGCCCAGCTGTCCTGATGCAAGATCTTGCAGAACCCAGTTGCTTGGAAGCCCAGAGCCCTCCTCATTCCAGCTTAAGTGTACTCCATGACAGTTTATAATCATCCTGTTGACCAAAGATTTCCTTTCATTTACATAATATTCCTCCTCCTCTTGCACGTACAGAAAGCAGTGCCCTCACTTCAACTCTGCTACACCGGAATGACCCACACTCCTTCAATTACTCTTTGTAAGCATCACCCGTTGACCCAGCCACTTTCTTAGGTCACTTTGGATTTGTCCTTCCCAAAGAGGGACAACGAGAACTGCTATGATTTTCCAGGCAAAGGTTCAGCCGTACCCTGTACCAACAGCAGGAGCTCCTCCTCATCTTTTCTGAAAATATCTTGCCTGATAAACCCTATGATCTCATTTGGCTTTTGTGTTCAGTTTTAAAAGGGGTATAAAGCAGGCTCTCCAGTATTTTACTTCATTTTATTCTAATGTTTGTTATTTGGAAAGAAGAGGGTAGTTAAACTGCCTTTTTAATTAAACTCCTTTAAATCTTTGAAAACAATAAAGAAAGACAGATAGCAAACAAAGTAAGACAGAAGAATTACCATGTGTATGAGCAGAAGTATTTTTTCCCGTAACACATTTATATATAAATCTCCTTTCCAAAAACTTGCAACATTTCTCCCTTGCTCAGTCCGTCTCCCGGGTAACATGACACCTCACAAGAGGAGCCTTGTGCTCCTGCTCCTTAGTGGGACACCAGTCTTGGGAACTCTATTGAAATTATCCTCTAAGTAAAAAGTATTCCCAACTTCTTGAAGGTAAGAAGAACTTGCAGTACTGCATCCTTCTCTCTTTGCCTCTCTCCACCTTCACACAGCTTACAAGAAGAAAAGGCTCTGAGCAGCAATAGCTTTATCTTTAATCAAGTTTGAGTCATGGTCTCTTCAAGCGCACAGACTCCTTCTATAGGTCTGTGAAAAGCTCCTAAGAATTTACATGAGCAAGGAGATAGTAAACAGGCTTAGCCTAGCTGTAAAAGGGTTCAAAAGCCTGCAGGAGCCAAATGTTTAGTGCTAAATAAATTAAGGCTGGAAAACACTGGCTTAGCTAACCTGACAAAGGTTCTCTGCCATCAGCACAGCATCTCCAGGATGAGATCTCACCACTTGTGTAGGATGTAATTAAATCCATGGTGCAGCGGTTCTGACCATAACAAAGACACCTGAGCACACAGCTGCACCCTGCTACACCCCCTCCATCTCACTGGTGGGACCATTAGCCCCATGAGTCACGGCACCTCGAAGTACCAATTTGATCAAGCTCATCATCTGCTGCTTCTATGACTAGCAAAAAGTAGCACAGTGTGGATGTAAAATCCTGTGGGTTTTAGGTCCTTAAACTCACAGGCCACACAACTGGAACGCGTTTGCGCTTTCCACTGGATCTGGGGACTCGGGAAGACGTTGATGTGCAGGTTGCTCTCGGCGCCGTGCTACCCTGGGATGCGGTTTGTACTGCAGCAACACCTCAAAGCTCTTTCCAATACCAGATCTTTGTGGCAGCTGGCACTGTACAGGCACCGAGAACTTTTAATGCACATCCAGCCTATTTAAAGTACAGATTTCAGAAATGTGAGACCGCTGGGTATTGAGGGCTACTCGCTGCCTACAAATGGTTCTCAAACGTTGCCTGCTGCTTGCCCTTTAGTAGTAATATCTGCTTTATCTTCCCTACATCTTGCCTAATCGCTTTTTTTTAAGAAAAATTGTAATATTCCTTTTTTTTTTTTCTTCCCCCCAAACAAGGAGACAATGCTTTCTGTGTCTCCTTCCTCAGACACCATTGCCCTCCCAGGGACCTCTCAAACACCAAGGCCAGAAACCAAGTCCAGGAATTGTAGGTTGCAGTTAATCTAAAATTGGTGACGTTTCAGTTTTAATAGCTTTAATTTCCCAACTGTCTGCTTGGGTTTCATACATAAAACTTCTCTCTTCTTCTCTCTCTCTCCCCACACAGAAACCCACTGTGTTTCCCTGTCCTCCTTACAGTATGTGACCCTCAGCTGCTCTCCCTTACTTGTCAAGTCAAGGAATTCATTCAGCTCCTCAGCAGCCCCAACCACTGACTCTCCATTCACATCCCTCTAAAGGCCCCACCACCTCCCCAACCAGTTTAGAAAGATTTATATTTGCGTGCCCCTTCATATCCTTCCTCCTTAGGCTTTGATTTACCATCCTGGCTTCCTTATCACTCTATAGCACTTCCTACACGTTTGCCTTTATAGCTTCTCGCTTTCCCTCTTCGAAACCATCAATGAGTTGTGTTTCCTTAGTGGCAGTGGGAAAAATTCACCCAGCAAAGAGGCCTTTGCAAGGCACCGTGCAAGCCTGAGCTCCAGCGGAACGTAAATGGCATTTAGCTTCTGACGCTGGCCCTAAGCACAGGAAGGACTTTCAACCCGTATCAAACTTCCTTACACAGTTCTCAGACCCTCGCCTGCCTTGACGTTTCCTGTGCATTCATTAAAGGAAAGCTTTGTGCCTTCCACATGGCACGAGGAAATATGACCCTTTTCACCTATTTTCTTCATGTCTCCCTCCGCAAAGAGCGACTCCAACCAGCACCACTTTCTCTAGCAGACACAGCGCCACAGCTGTAGAATTTTACTCTTCGTTATTTCCCCTCCTGGGATTTGGGACCAATTTGTTACAGTTTGTGTTACCTCATTAAAGAAATGGGACTAACGGAAAAATCGTGGAATCGTAGAATGGTTTGGGTTGGAAGGGGCCTTAAAGCCCACCCAGTTCCAATCCCTTTGCCTTGGGCAGGGACACCTCCCACTTTATTGGGTTGGGCTCTGGCTGGCTTGAACACCACCGTAAGGATCCCTAGTAGGTTTTCCTGATGCACTGACCTGGAGGAAAATGTTGGATCAAAGCAAGCCACAGACCCCTCTGCTCAGCTACTCGTTGGCTGGACCCAAGGTCCATATTCCTGATCTTTTAACTCAGCCTTTGAAGTTATTTTCACATTTATTCTCCTGCTCCTAAATATTCCCCTCTGCAGGGATTAAAGCTGGTAGTAAAATATCCCACAAACGTTTACAATCACAATTACACCTGTTCCTACAAGAATTTCACAGTCAGTTGAGTCACGTTATTCTTTTCATACTGGCCTTTCCTGCCCTGGTATCCCGATTTGCCAACAATGAGAACCAAGTGAAAGCCTCATAGGTTATGATTTCAGAGTATTCTTTAAAGTGTTTTAAACTGAAATCCTCTTCAAATACAGACATGCAATTCAGGCAGATATTGAAATGCTTTCAGCTAGCTGAACTGTAAAAAATGAGGGGAAAGATGTTTTCTGTGAAAGTTGCCTCTGTAAAGGACTGGGATGTGTTTGGTCAAGAACTCTGGCCAGCTGTTAGAAATGTTGCAGAACTCTGGAATAGATCAGTTTTACCCAAATTAAGGCATTCTTACTTTAGATCACACAACTTTGATCTCCTGAGGGAAAATTTCAGTTACCAGTCTGAGTTAATACCAATCGGGGTATGAACAGTACTCAAGCAGGCAAGGTGCTAGGCAGAAAATCAGGGGAAAATTTTAAGCTTTCCTTGGCATTTATTCAGCCTGCATTTCCCAATAGAAAAACAAAAGATCGGCACTTACAGGTGAAATTCCCCCATGACACAATAAGGCTCATCTATTAAACAAGAGTTGAAGCACGCACAGTCAGGCTGTTTGGAAGAAGACTCTATACAGCCTAGCTCAAAGCTTTGCAAGAGGATACTTAGAGGCCTCTACTCCCATCAAAATCACCTGGAAATCCCAGGTTCGGTAAGGAGAGGAGCCTCTCAATGTGCAAAATATTCCTGGACAGAGTTCAATTTTACACAAGATCACCGCCTACTGACTCTCAGCCCCCTTCTCCTGTAACCGACCTCAGCTGTTAGCACCGAGCAGCAATAAAACTACATCCGTGTTCACTCAGAAATGATCCTGAAGGGCCTTTATGCAGAGGGAAACAGTTTCACATCAGATTTCACATAGAAACATCTTTCAGATTTCCAGCGCTGAACAATTTTTCCAATAAAAATGTAATCCAAGGTTAATTTAATTTAATATTTACGTCTGCAAGGATCCCCATGGCCTTTAATGCCCATGAAACAAATACAGCTGATAACAGATTATGCAGCCTAACTGCATGAAAGAGCTGACAGACAGCAATGGCATTGGAACTCCTTGCCACAGGGACTGGGATACCTCCTCTAGTTACACGGAAAACACAACTCATCTCTTCCCTTGGGATACAGTAACTTCCAGGAAAATATCCAACAGTTATAGCTCTGTCCTAAAAGTCCAATTGCATAATACAGTAAAAACAGAGGCAACACCAGCACTTAAAAAAACATACTGCAATATCAAACACCACTGCCAAAAAAACACAATAGCAGGCCCTGGTCCTGCAAAGCCCCACATCCAGTCACTCAGCTTTCCCACACATTTGGAATAGCTTTTCCTCAATCAGTAAAGCTCTCCATAACAGGCAAGGGCCTTTTGCAGGATCGGGGGACTCCTTTAATTGCTCTGCTAGTGGAAAATTAGATCAGCTCACTCCTGTACAACCTCTTTCAAATAATATCAAATTACCTACAAGTTACTAAAATTAGATGAACAAATAAATTACTTTGTAGCTGAGCTGATAAAATGTGACTGTTTACATACGATTTAATTCTAGAACCAAGATTAAAGACTACTTCAAACACAGCCTTTGCCCAATATGTCATATAAAATTCTGTTTGGTTTCAGCAGAGTTGAGAATGACTTTAACAACCTTGTTAATCACAGATTAAGAATGGAAAAGATCCTATTTGGCATCAGGTGTGCCGTTAATAACAGCTGGGGATGTAGGGGAGCTGCAGAAATGACCTAGCTCAAACCCGAGGAGAAGCTGGAGCTGGGGCACGGCCAGAGCGCAGCAGCCCCGCCAGGGCAGGACAGAGCGGGGTTTGTGCTTCTCTGCACTGCAGGTGTGTGGGCAGGACAGCCAGCAGGGACAGGAGCCCCTGAGACCCGCCTCACTGCCCCTTCTCAACTCGCTTACATCTGAATTCCTGTAAGCCTACACTGGATCCACTTGAAAAGCCAGCAAGTATCCGTGGGAATTCAAACTATCCTAAAGAAGTGTTTTCTATCCCTAATGAAGTCCCTTCCCTTTTTGATGAAAGAAGGCACAAGGCTGATATCTTGCTCAGACCACCTTTCTTTAAACACAGTTAAGTCTTGTCCGCCTCCAGGCTGTGCTCAGCACCCGAGAGGCACAAGCGGAGGCTGAGTGGGGCAGAGCTCCCTGCTCTTGAGCCTGCAGGCACCTGCCCCAATGCTCCCAAGGCTGGTCTCAGGGCCAGGCATCTGGGCACTTCTCACGACAGCCACCGGCATCTCACCCGGACGTTCCTGTAGCATCTGCACCACCGTTCCCCAGGGAACCCCTCTGTGGTGCTCACAGTACTGGCACAGCCATCTGCCACCCTCCACAAGTATTCCTCTGCTGGCATGAGAGATGAGCTGCCCTGGGTTTATGCAGTATCTGGTTAAAGAGACACCAGCTGGCACTACCACCAAATCAGATGTGATGTAGAAATAAGCTGGAGCAGGAAGAAGGTCCAGGCCCCTAGGACCCTGAGCTATTGTGTGAAGCCGCACGGGTCCTTTCCACTTATCTAAGGCGGAATGCCCGCACCACAGGGTTTCCCGAGCCCAACAAGCCACACAGCAGTAGAGGAGAAAACCTGCTCCACATTAAATGTATTTAACAATCATTATCAAGCACAGCCATAAAGGATTTGCCTGAGCAGCCCTCCTCCTCTTCACCTCCCATACAGCCCCCAGCGTTCCTCAAAATGGACCAAGGGGACAGGCTGTTTGAAACAGCCGCCTTATTGATAAACACTGGGCAATGACAAGCTTTCCCACCAGCAATTTGCTAGAGTAACCTTGAAAGCTCATCTTTCAGGTTTTAGCTCTTGCTCTGCAAAAACAAGGTCTATCTGGGTGGCACGCGGTACATTAGGGTGGTGCCCAAGTATCAAGTTGGCATTGCCAACTCCATTCAAGCACGCACACAACACCAGCACAGCTAAACCGAGCACTTACGAGTGAGTTACCTCCCAGCTGTTTGCTGTAGGAAAGGCAGGGAAGATACAGAGGATGGACATTTCTTTCCCTGTAATCTTTCTAAATGATGCTTGCCATAAATCTCTTAAAGGTAAAAAGAAGAAGAAAAGGTCTGGAATCCTCCCTTCTACAGAAGATAAGCTGTGATTCAGCATGAAAATCCTTCTGAGTTTTTCCTAGTTCCCATTACCACAGTGCCCAAATATCCCATTGTGAAACAAAGTCTCCCCCAGTGAGGTGCAGTGCCAATGCACAAGAAGCATCAGGGGGTTTACAAAAGAGAAGAGCAATCCTGGCGCCTGATATTCTGAAAACACTGTGCAGTCGACCTTTGAAAAGCAATTCCGAAATCCCTTGCATCAAAACACAGGCTCCTAAATTAATTTCTCATGTTTTCTAACACTGGTCAGATCTCAACAGCTCACAGAGAGCAAGCACAGAATTCTCCTCATGCTTACATTACATGATTTCCAGTCTGTAGTTTTTATTGCGTACCCCGTGCTATTAACACCTTGTGTTTCTACAGCATCTCCAGATGAACAGCTTGTGCACTTCAGAAATGTAAATGAAGCTGAAGAATATCACCAAGTCTGGCAGAACCCCTTATTCAGTAGCTACTTCGACCACTTTAAGGTGTCTTATAACTGTCGGGTGGTGTTCTTCTGCACTCCCCAATTAAGAGCTCCTCCCCAGCTTTCCTGTAGGCTCCCTTTAAGCACTTTAAATCTGCTCTATGCATTTACAGTAATTCTAGCATGTAAGATTACCACGCGCATGTGGATTAACTGCACAGAACACACATGGGATGCTTACTGGAGATGCTACACTTACGGCACCAATAAACAGATTTCTGCAAGACTAATTACCTCAACTTGACTTGTATCAAATTTTCTTGTGCCTTAGTGTATCAGTGGGATGCTGTCATAAATCTATGAAGTTCTGCAAAAGCCTAGGACAGGTATCATGTCAGTTGAACTAAAAAGGTCACCCAAGAGCGGCACAATAACACAGCCAACTCAATCACACGAGGTGTTTGTCAGATCTGGTTCCTGTGTGTAGTTCGCATAGAAGACTCTCTTTGGATTCTTATTGGGCTATCAAACTTCTAACCATGCCCCTAGTACCCAGACATATGTTCAGCTCTGGTTAAATTTGACTTCTTGTCATGTTACACAACTGAGCTTCACTCAGTGTTATCTTTGATTGACTCCTTCACCATTCCCCTCCAACATACTTATCTGAGGCCAATGACAGCCAGCAAATACCTACTAGAACTCTTGTCTTTGGCAGCACGTTCTGGCAGTAAGTGTTTTCAGGCAGTTTGAGAAGTGGGTGTCACTTACATTAGCTCACTCTAAAATCTTGACTCACCCTTCGCACATATAATCCCTCCTGCAAATTCTAGGCCATGGATTTTAATAGAGTTTCCAAAGTAGGTGTGAGGGCCGCTGGCTGTGCTAATTTAGTTCCTATTGATTTATCTTGTCTCCTTTCACAGCAGCAAATTGTAAATGCTTCCTTCGCTTCGCTCGGTGTTTACTCCCTGCATGACAAGTCTCTAGCATTGATGGAATGTGTTAGTGAAAAGTCCCTTGATGTCTGTTTTCAATATCACAGAGACAGAGCCATCATCCAGTGACAGTCCCACTCAGAGCTGCCTCATTCAACCTCTATGCACTTTTTCAGAGAGGAAAGCTGGGCCCCGTGATGTGAAGGCTCCGTAGTAAAAGACATAAACCAATCTCCAGAAGAGATTAAATAAAGCTGTCTTTACAACTGGAGGTAAAAGTAAACCACTGACCCATTGCAGCCTTTTATATCTCCCATAGCAGAGGCTAAAGGAGTCACAACCATGGATTTCTTTCCTTGCAGTCAAAGTTATTGCAGGCTCCTTTGGTCAGCGGCAGAAGCTACCTTCCAGCAAGAGTCCTGCTGCATGGAGCCCATCCTCTATAGATTCTACTTGCAAGTTTAAAATCCAATTTTGCCTCCAGTTAGAAGTAGCTAAAAACCAGTAGCACTTGTCTCCAGTTGAGCTACTATTTCCACAACCAGAATGGACCTGTTCTTGTGAAGTTGCTGTAGTTTTAGAGGTGTGAAAGGAGGACCTGGCACTCAGGTTCACCCTGAGCCACCACCTTCCTCCAGGGCTTCTATCAAGATATTCCAGGTAACAATCGCGCATTGCTCCTGTCTAGCTGGTGGCAATTTCTTAAGAATTTATTCCCTGCAGGCTCTGTGCAGCAGCTGGAGACAACTCTTGACACTGTCCAAAAAGGAAGAAGTGGTACTCAGGAAAGGGTCTGGCAGCCAAGGCGTCCATACAGAAGATGAAGGGTTCACATCAGAGCCCCGTTGTCCATCCGCTGATTTGAGTGACAGAACTCAACTGGCAGGAATATGTGACCAGAAGCTGGGAGGCAGATGGAAGAACAAGATCTCCTTCTTCCAGCAGCAGCAAACTACAATGCGGCTCAAACCACATCGAGAAATCATGCCTGAATTCCTGTTCTCAAGAGTCATTTAGGCACCAACATCCAAACCCACTCAGCGGTGGAGAGGAAACTAGGTGTCTAACTTGCTCTTAGTATTGAGGCAAAGAAGTAGTTCATGGTAAAGCAATGCAATGCAATTCAGGAGAACTTGAGTGCAGGCATCTTGACCCAGCCTTTCATATGCACATTTCCTTAGCTCTTGATCCAGTCCCGAGTGCTCTCAGCTCCCATGAGAAAGGCCTGTGTTTAAGTCGCTTTTAGTTCTCACTCATGACTTGGGGACTAATCAGATCTCTTTTGCACACAGAGCAGAAAGCATTTCTTCTAGGGAAGGGGATGTTTAGATAGAGCCTACAAAGATCATACACTTCCTTTTCTGCTACGACTATGTGTCACATTAGTGTTTTTTTAATGAACAAAACAAGCAGCTTAACAGTTCTAATAACATATTTGGGAAAAAAAAAAAACCCAGAAAACTCCCTGAACAGTTATAGATGCTTTTGTAGGATGTTCCCCCTGCTGCCTTCCCTGGGAATCCCAGCTTGTGCCTCTGGAATGGATACACTGGGGCAGCCCTTTGCCAGGCTCAAACCCACAAACTTCTGGTTGTGCCAGTTCGGGAATTACAGCCCTGATGTCTGCAAATGACTGGTTTGCAAAGTGAAGGCAGCCAGCATGTCAGAGGCTGAGAAACAAATATATCATCTATCAGCATATGTGGATTTTTATTTACAAAGATCTAATTAAATTTCGTTCTGTAATTTCAACACAGTGCACACAGTATATATTTTTTTTTCTCTCTTTTGCCATAAATAGAAGGTATATAGCTTATAATTCTCTCCCTCCTTCATGTGCCTGGGCTTGGGGCTGGTAAAGTGAGATCTTAGCCTTTTGGTCTGTTAGAGCGTACTATACAATTTTTATTGCATGGTACAGTCTGGGTTGGAGATCATCCAACAAAACGATCTGCTTCCTTTTAAAAAATAACATAAAATACTGCATTTTTCATAATGTGTATAAAGCCATGCAGAAATCCAAGCACGGAAAATAAACACAGCATTGCCAACACCAAGCACTGAGTAGTCCTGTCCTAGGCCACAAAATCATGAGTTTGCCTTACAAATCTTGAGATCTCAAAGAAATGTAATTTTATGTTTCCTCTATTTGCTCTTCTTCCTTTTAAAACTTTTTGGTTGTTTTCAAGTTATTCAGTACCATCACAAATGCTGTCTATTTACCTTCTGCTATAAAGAAAGCTGAAACTCTCACATAATAACAGGACATGAGGAACCAGAGCTTTGAAAATCAACTAACAAAACCAGTGGTAAAATCACAAAAGCTGGGGCTGCTGCAGGCTGAAATTTATGGTTGGACTTGATGATCTCAACAGTCTTTTCAACCAAATGATTCTATAAAAGCTGCTGTTTGGAGCGCTCCTGTGGTGCTCCAGTGCCCAACAGCAGGTCTCACCGTGCAGATCCACGTGCTGGTCCCACTCTCGTGGACAAAGGCATCTGTGCACTTGCCCAAATGAAAGGCCATGGCTGGATGGCAGTGGGAGCCCAACTAAACCACGCTGCGCGGCTGGGACCTCCACGGGGAGATTCTGTGCTGTTTTGCTTTTTCAGATGGAGATACCACACCTCGACAAGAGATTTCTTAGTTGTTGTGTTTGTTAAAGGGTAGAAAGAGGAAACAGTGGCCCCTGCAGGGACATCAGCTTGTGAAGAGCTGGGCTGGAATCCTTCAAGTTCACAGGATGGGCCTCTGTATGAAAAGCTCAGGCTACTCTGGTAAAACAAAAGCATTTCATTGTAGTCAACAGGGCCAGACAAACAAGCATGAAATGATGGATCATCTGTCTTCTTCAGCCCAACCTCAGGCAGGACTCAAAGGCCAGGCACTAACAAACCCGGCTGCCAAGTACCTTGCCTTGGCTCTGCCCGAGGCGTGCGGAGCCAGCTTTCACGGGTGCTAAGAGGAACACTAAATCCTGTGCAGAGCAGAACACATCGCTCACCACTCCAGGCA
Organism: Clamator glandarius; assembly: GCA_033459285.1. Lineage (NCBI taxonomy): Eukaryota > Metazoa > Chordata > Aves > Cuculiformes > Cuculidae > Clamator > Clamator glandarius. The sequence continues at coordinate 1,306,091 of JAUNZM010000326.1, read as the reverse complement.
AGGCTGTTTTCACTTTTCTGAGACGCTCGTTAATTCATTGTAGCACCGAGATTTGAGCACAAGATAATTTTTCCTTTCTGCCTTTCATGATCAACCAGGGATAGGAAATGCACTCTGGTCCATCCCACCCTCTTGTTGCTGCCACGGCCAATGCAAAGGGAAGAGATAAAGAGACTCAAACCTACAGTCCTCGCTCCCGTTCGTGCTAGACTAAGGAAAAGCTTTTTGGAGAGAGACGGAAAGCCAGGACTATAGGTTTATTCTAATTCAGCCAAAAGGGCCAGCTCTGAGCTTATTCCAGACCTCTCTATCTCTTTCACTTAAGTTTCCTGCTGTTGTTGGCTTTCCTGCTGTGCACAGGGACACAGCCAGGGGTGCCACCTTCACGTGGCCTGGCACACCCATCACAGCACCCACACCCCAGCATGTGCCTATTCTACATGTCCCCAGCCGGGTGCCTCACAAAAGAGCGTGCCAGATCACACCCAAGCACAGCTTGTGCTTCTTTGCAGCTCATTTATGCTCAAAAGCAGCCTGGGTGAGTGAGGCAGCAGTGTCTCCACCACAGCATCCAATACACAAGTGCAGACTGATAATCCAGAAAGCAATTTTACCATCCAGTGTCAAATGCTCAAGATCCAGTTGTGCAGATAATGCACATGAGGAGTCCTTCCTCGACCAAAGAGCTACAGCACACGCAGGAACGCCTGGCTCCAAACGCAGATCCATTTTCAGATGACACGTTAGGAAGTACATTAATTAAAAGGCATCTTTCACTGCAGTATTTGTTGCCAGTAGACAGACTGCGTGCAGGAAGAGATATCCTTTCGGCGTTGACATGTAAGGGTAGCATCGCTTCAGCAGCGATAGGAAGGTGTTGATGGGATAAAGCCCACCCTACCAGTAACTCCATCTCTGTAATTGCAGCAGGCTAGGAGCCAGCCAGACAGTTGGTTTTCTCTGTTCCAAACCCCAGAGGTACTGCAAAGACCTAACTTTGTACCGGGTGCTGTTCATAAAGTAAAAGGCAAACCTTATGTGTATGCTAACCAGCAAGACACAGATGGGAAAAGAGATGCAGGGTCAGATCTATTTTAAAAGCCCAGTTCCTACTAACAAATCACCTGGATTTGGAAGGATGCACATTCACCTGCAAACCCAGGGCCTCAGCATCACTGTGGTGTGGCTCACACCGACCTCCCTAGAACACACAGCATCAAAGCAGGGAAAACTGGGGCTGATCCCTCAGTCTCTTCATTGAATTACACGGTGAGCTGGACATGCTCATCTTAGTTAGGCAGCAGAGTGGAGCGTTGTTGCAGCAGCTAACGGCACAGCCCCCACGTCCACAGCCACCACCAGGGACCCTGCCAGCCCCACAGGGCACTCTGCCCTGTTCCATCAGCTGACAAAGGCCTTTTGCTCCAGGGGAAAAATAGGAAAGTGTCAGAGTTGTCCGTGAATTTCAGTCGTTCCTTAAATATTGCCTTACATCTATACCGGGTCACACTGTGAGGCAGTTTGACAGATGAAAGGGCTGTTTCAAAAGGCAGCATTATGTGTCATCCAGATGTGATCAATCACCCAAAACAAATAAGCAGCTCTAACACCTGGTTCCAGCAAGGGCAAACGTCACCCCTGCGCCCAGGAGCCTTCCTACTCACATGGAGCAGAGTCTCCACAGCAGATCACAGCAGCCTGTGAGTGGACGTGATTCTAATGCCACATCCCCAGTGAGTGTCCTATGCAAAGAATGATCTCTATCCTGTAAAAATGAATCAAGTTCAGCCCACCGTTTTGGCCAAAGCAGCTTCCATGTCCAGGGCTAGGCTGCAAGGCTCCAGAAGCTGCCCTAATATTCACCTGCACGCAGGGAGTCACGACACCCATTTGTAAGTGGCGGCTAAAGAGCCTGAGAAGGCTGTGGGTTTGCTGACACGGTCTGAGCTCTTGTGCTGTAGCATGTAGAGTGGATTAGAGAACAGATTGAGGTCAACATGAAGTGAAGAACTCTTCAGGAATGTCTTGCTGAAATGGCCCCTGAACCCTATGAAGATTTGGTAAGCAGCACTGTAAACAGTTTTCTACTAGGCTTTAGCCCCCAGCTTTTAAAAGCAAACCCACAATTAAAACCGACTGTGAAAACAGGGGAAAATAGCAAAACCAAGTGCCACAAACCCCCTGAGAGGAGAAATTTTTCATCCTGCGTCAGGGCAAAGACTGAATGCAGATGTAGTGGCAGAGGCTTCTGCGAGGTTTCCCACTGGGTCCCTAGAGGCAGGAGGGCACTGTCCAGCGGTGGCTTGGGCTGGAGTCTGTCACAGGGCAGGCAGGGACGTGCCTTCCAGATCAAGGCTTGTTTCTACAAACTCTCCCAGTGCCGTGTGGGCAGTGCCCAGGTCCCAGCTGAGGGTGGGCATATCAAGTCAGGGCTCAGATCCGATCAGGGTGGGTGAGACAAACCTCCAATGGTTTTTCCAGCATTACACCAACCAGCACTCGCCTTTCTCTCCCAACATGTGAGAGGTTTGACTTGTACCCTCCTAACCCCTGCCCTAAACAAAGCGGCACAACCATTAAGTAAGACAAAAGCAAATAAGAAAATCTGGATGGTGAAAGAGCCCATGTGTGAGGAAGACACTGTATTGACCCAATAGAGCAGGGAGCAGAAATTGCAGCTGAAATTGTAGCTTGGGACAGCATGGATCAGCCTGATGTGTGGCAACACACTTGGACTCCTGTGCCATAAATGCTCCTTCTCTGCAACATGCGCAGTAAGATGCCCAGCAATACCCGGTGTGAGGATGGCAGCGGTGAATCCCCTCTGGGGAGAAGCCAAATGCTCCAGAAGCACTTATCCACAGTAGAAATAGGGCTACAGCACTCTCCACAAAGAGCTCTCTTGCTAACTGAGCAAGCGAAGGCTTTTCTGGAAGAAAAACAAATATATTTGCAGACAGGCTAAAACAATAAAGGAAAATTTTAAAGGCAAAACAAAGGGAGCAGAAAGTCAGCAACAGAAGTTAAAATCTCAGAAGCAGCTGCCTGCATGTGGGCAGCGGAGGCCACGCAGCCAGCGAGAACTCCCTGACTCCATCCTCTTGGTCAGCAGAGAGCCTTCACCTGCTGTGCTGGGGGAAGAGGAGCCACAGCAAGGAGCTGCAGAAATCAAGATGTCCCAAACAGCAGTAAATTATCAAAAGCCAGAATAAGCTTCTGAGATTAAAGAAAAAAACAAAAACAAACAAAAAAATACTCTGTTGAAACTCTGCCATCTCCTTGGGGAGGAGCCAAACAGCAGGGAAAGCCAATGCTGTTGGAGGCTGAGCCATGAAGACAAGCACAACGGGGGCCTGGGGACAGAAGGTGGCTACAAAGGCACCTGCGAGTGTGGCAGGAGCTCAAGCCCATGCCCACCTCTGCCTTTGGGAGCAGGAAAGATTGTGGAGCTCTATCAGCTCAGTGTTCAAGGCCAGGCTGGATGAGGCTCTGAGCAACCTGAGCCAGTGGAAGGTTCCCATGGCAGGAGGGTTGGAATTGGATGTGCTTTAAGGTCCCCTCCAACCCAAATAATTTTATAAGTCTATGAGATACCTTTTCCAAATAGAAGGATGCAGACTTATTCTTCCTATGGTTCAACCACCTCAACCAGCATTATGTCCATAAGGGTGAGAATATAAAATCCTCAGGAGATCTTGATCAGAGAAATTGCCCTCCGCCTTATTTTCATTTCCAGTTGACCCTCCTGAAAAGAGTTTCTGTTCATAAATAGCGCGATATTCTACAGGGCTCACCTGCACCGTTTCCTTTCAGCAGTAGCTTTTATTGCTAAATTCTCTATTTAAGAAGGACAACAACAGTACATAGAAGAGAAACAAGCATTTGGAGGAGCATGGCAACATTTTCCAGACGTGCTTTCCCTGTGAGTCAGGGTCCATCCTGCGCACTGACACATCCTGCAGGCTTGTGCTGACTTGTGGGGCAAAGCCGTAGGTGTGCACAGCGCCAGCACAACGAAGACACCCAGAGAAACCAGAGAGAACTCTGCATCCCAGGAACTGCCAGCACAAGACAGTTTCCCATTATTTTTTTTTTCCCCCAGGATACCAGCACAGTGCTCATTTTGCTTCACACTACAGAAGTGCACATGCACTGGAAAGTAACTTCTTAATGTTGGTCTCACGACACTTTGGTGTCTCCGACAGCTCTGCAGAGGCTGCAGCTATAAACACTGTAGTCGGTGTTGCCCTGCGTATCTCAGCGCTTCTGCTGAGACTGGGAAACAGGCTTGACTAAAGCCTGAGGAGTGAGTCCAACTAAGGCTGTGCTTTCAAAGTACTATGGCTATTCCTGCTAAATGCCACACCTGGACACATTTATTTGGGATTAAAACATAACTTGATGCTATCCACTCTATCTCTCTAGACAGTTCAGTCACATTAGCTTTAAAAGCCGATGAAGCTGACTTAGAACAATGCTCTTTTTATCCCACAATGAGTTATGCAGGAGTATGGATGATGGAATGAGTCCATCCCTAAAATTTAATCCAGAAAAGCACACATTGAATTATATGTATTAATAATCAGGACTGAATAGCTCTCTTGATGAGGACAGCTTGGGCAGTTATCTGTCAGCAAGGTTCCCACCCCTAAAATATCATTATCTCATCTGGAAACCAGGCAGTTCTTTGCAGTGGCTTGGATTTATAGGATGATGGACCAACCCAAACCTCCTGAATATTCTCAATTAAACTCTAAGGGTGAAAAATTAATCATCACGGTTGTATTATTTTGCACGATCAGTACAATATTACTTCAAATTTACACAATGTCTAACTGAAAATGATTTAGTAGTCACATTGAGATACAGATTACTATTAATGATTTAATTTGTGCTTTTATCATCAGGGAGGACCAGGCAAAATCAGAGCACCACGAGAGATCTCAGGGAAGGGGCTGCCTTGAGGGGTTTCTGCCTTCTTCACAGGTGGCCAAGCTCCCTACCTGCTCTGGTCCACTGTGATAATGCCAGATGTCCAGAGCTCACAGGGACTATTTCTGTTCTTCCTCCAGAAACAGCTTTTTATCAGCACTCCGTCACCAAAGACACATTTACTGGTAATATATAACATACACTCAATGTCATTAATTAATCTCCAAGGTAGCCCTGCATGGAAACAACTGCCCTCAGTGCTGAGCAGGATTAGATGCAGGTTTGTCAAACAGGCAAGAGAAGGATGGGACAGGAGCTTCCCTGTAGGTGCTCCCAAGAGATCCCCCCTTTGCATCACTGCTGTGTGCACAGGACCCAACTTTACCCTCACCATCCACTCTTGGGATGTCTCTGACACTCGCCTTGCTCCTGGAAGGGACACAAGCCCCTCCACAGGGCTGCTGGGATGAAGCTGTTCCCACCCCTTGGGTGCCTTCAAGGCACCTGGGTGACAAACCACACCTCGAAGCAGCAGCCTGGTGCCAGCCAAGCCCCTAGCCTGCTGCTGGGGTAAAACAGTCCCTCTCTATTCTCCATGTTGTCTTGACTTTTCCCTAAGGGAAACTTATCCAAGACATCCTCATGGACCTCCAAGACCTCCTCAACCCATTGCAGCATCTGACTTACTGAAGAAAAGGGCTCTCTCTCCAATGAGCCGAATAAACCCCTCCCCTGAGGTTTTATAAGCACCTGAGAGGAGTCAGGGAGAGACAGCCACAGAAGGGCTCCTCAAACTCTCCCAGTCTCTTCCCTGTGCCCCATCCCTAGCTTTTCCCAAGACACACCCTGGATGCCTCTGCCAAGCGCGCATGCTGGGCTGGGGCAGGCAGGCTGTAGGAGGTGAGGGATCATAAATCACTTGTAGGACGTGCCGTAGCTCTTGCTGAGAACAAAGAGGAACACATTGACAGGTCTGTCCACAGCATCAATACATCAATCCAGAAGAGATCCCCCAAGGTAAAGACAACAACCTGCTTTATCAAATTATTGCCTTAATGAGCCAAGATTGCAAACAAGAGACAATCATGTGGGCTAATGCCTTGATATGAAACCAGATAAAACAAAACACAGACTGGCATGATCTCTGCAAACCACATTAGACTATTTATACCGATCTTCCTTAGGAATACCAATAAGAAATGTTGAAATTAAGTGTCCCAAAAGTAGCCTCATAAGGAAGCCAAGGAACGCCTGTAAAGTATTACCTGCTGCATTGCATTTGAAAGCTGACATGAAAAATTATTACACCACAAGAGTCCTTACTACTAGTTTCATCACCTGCAAGAAATCATCAGCCCATGATAATATCAGCTGGAGATCAGCCTGGATGCTCCTTTCTAGCCCGACTGAAATGGCTTCCAGCCTTACGCCTCATGGTGTAACATCATTCTTCCTGCTATCGACACCACCCCAAGAAGCCACAGTGCTGGACTCGGAGCTGCTGAGCTGCTCAGGGCTCCACAGACCCAGACAAAAGGCACTCCCAGCCTTCAAGAACTTGAGGAAAGTATTTGAAGAACACGAAGGGTTTTTTTACCTGCATCTACTGGGTCCAGTGATTCTCAATAATACAATAGAATGATAATTTTCATTGGGAAACTGGTACTTTTGCAATTGCTGTGCCTGCTCCAGCCCACACTCAGTTTTGGTTCAAATACTGCAATGACAGGGCAGAAGGTTGTCCTCTGTGCTTCTGCCTTTTTTAAAAAAAACTGTCTCAGTATTTCCAAATTACAAATTGGCAATTTTAATTTCATATAGAATGAAAAACTTTTGGTTAATGAAAACTATATTTTCATTAATTAAAACCATTCCATCACCATCTTGATAACAGGTGGTAGAACGGACAAGGGTATTTAAAATCTAGAATAGAAAGTACAATGCTTTCTTTCACGACTTTCTACAGGAAAACCAGCTTTCCATTGGTCTGTGTCTTAAACATAGTAATGACTATTGTTTAAATTTTGAGGGGAAAAAACCCAGTATTTAACCTTGAGCTCTTCTTCACAGGTCTTAAGAGGGAGGAATGCTTCCAATTTCCCCAAAAGAAAACCGAGGCAGAGTTCAAGTAACAGAAGAGGATGGACAACTCATACAGGGACAGTGACTTGGAGATTCCAGGTTTTCTGGCCATTTACTACATTACCTACAGACTCGCCACAGAGAGGAAGTTCCATTTATAAACATCTCATCCTTCTGGTCTGCAAGTCACCAAGGTGACAGCATGAACGGGGCCACCCCTGCCACCACAGGATGGATGGGCAGCGTTCCCAAGCATTTCTAAATAGAACGGTAAGTGGGAAACTAACACCATAAACTTACTCAGATGCAATTAAATCCTCTCATTTGATAGCCCCAAACTCTAAGCCCTACTTCATAACATGTGGCTGTGCCAAAGTGCTACTGGACCAAGGCTTAAAAAAGCAAAATAAAGTTCTGGAGGCTAAGACTCATTGGCCCCATAACAGGGAAGAGATGTTGTTCATCAGCCCAGTATATATTTATACACCAGTCTTCAGAGAACAGCAATGCTCAGTTGTCCTCATGTGTTTGTATGTCTGGGGAGAGGTTTCCAGTTACACAAATTCATTGCAGGGTGACACTAACAGATCTGATTTCTTGAGAGAGATAATGAAGTCCAGGGCTTTCTGGCAAGGAGCAGAAATGTCAATATGACATGCTGATCGCTTACTATACCATAACTTAATACATCCTGTGCATGTTTGGGAGGATGTTTTTGATGCACTAGCAACCCAAATTAGCAAGGAATTTTTAGCATGTGCCTGGTCTTCTCATACGTCAGGTATCAGGATTCACCTTGAACGGGGAGATCATTCCCTAAGCATGACTCCCTTTGCTCTAGCATTGCGATTTATGACTCCAAGGTGCTTGAAGGGATGAGTGGCAAGGTGGGAACATGCACAATTATTCAGGGAAAGCAGATGCTATCAGACAAGACTGCACCATTGGTTTCCAGATCACACAGCTCTAAACAGGACAGCAGAAACAGCTGCTGGCACATCTGCCTCTCAGTGACCAGGATAAAAAAAAAAAAAAAGGACAGTAATATTCAGTTCTCCAAAATGCAGAGGACAGTTTGGGAGTGAATTGGACTGCTGCCTGACAACTGAGTCCTTCTCTTGTAAGTCCAACTTTAGCGTTGCAGGAACCTCATAGAATCACTAGGTGAACCACTAGAATCACCAGTCCAATGGATGATCTCAAAGTTCTTTTCCAACCTAGTGATTCTATGAGGTTCCTGCAAGAGCAGGAAGCAAGGCTGGTGACTTTTTGCTTCCAAAGCAAAGGGCTCTGCAGGGGCGAGTTAAAAACTGCAACAGTGGAATCAAATACTGTACTGGTAGATTGTAGAGGGATGAAACAGAATGGCTGACATGAGCACTGACAGTTTGTAACTCCAACTGTGAAGGAAAAGGGTAGGGTTAGCCCTGCTGCTTTGTTACCTTACTGTAGGCAGATCCTGTTTACAAGGCTGATCAACATAATAGCTAGAAGTGAAACTGTTTACTTGCAGTAAACTGCTGATGCTCACAGCTTTTGCTCCATGTGCCTCTCATGTTGCTTTCCTATCCTTCCAAATATAGTCTTCTGCAACAGCCAAGATCTGGAAGGCTTTTAAGCAGGAGCCTCCTCCCAAAGGGCACCGTGCAGTGCAGTCTGGCCTTCGCGTATCACTGGCGCTCAGGATATAGAAAGAAATAATCTTTCTGAAGATTAGACAGGAATCCATACAAACTCAGAAATGCAGAGATTAATTGCTGGAAATAATATTACCAAGCCTGTTTAGTGCACGCAGAGTGTTTATGTATGCATGTCTGTATCTTTACACAGCAGGCTTAGTGGGTGTATGGACATACAATCTGCCCAGAATTTCACAACTTAAGTCAACTGAGTGGAGAAGACAACTGTGGGGAGGGAACAGGAGGCATCCATTTCTTCTGCAAACCAGATTTGTTAATCTAGGAAATTTTCACTGACCTACTGACCCAACCCACACGTTTGACTCCTGATCCTTTTCTGTAGCCACAGGAAAGTCCACAAGCATCCTTTCTGCTCCCTCTTCCCTATGGATTCAGATCTAGAGCTACTATAGAAAAGGATACATAATAGTTTCCAAGAGCTTGAGAGAAACAGCAGTGATCTGAAGACAGAAGAGAGTCACAGATGTTACAGAAAGACCAACCTGCAATTTATCAGCACAGAAAATATCTCAGGCACTGCCAGAGCCCATGAGGCTACCCACAGACTTAATATGCTTTGAGAAAAGTAGCTGGGCAGCCAGTCATTGAGGTGACAATAAAATATGCTCCTCACATACAGTCCTAAGTGAAATGCTGGTCCACTGAAGTCCAAGGGAGTTTTGCCACCGATGTTACTGGGGCCACAGCTCCACCCTGGCCCCTCGTGTCTTCTGTTGGCAACACAGCCCAAATTAAGTAGAAACACACCCAAGGCACTGCTAGTGGTGAGCTACATTGCTGTAGGTGGTAACTAAACCATAAATAAAGTTGTTATTCTTTGGACTTTGCCCACAACAACATTTTTTCCTGACTGGAAATTCAGGCTTGATACAGAGCAGGGAGAACACACTGACTTTAAAATCTCCCAGGGCAGACTGACATGGAAGACCAAGCTGATGCCAGGAACACAAGTAACTAACCTCTCCATCTTAGAAGAAGTTATTTGCACTCTGCAAAGCTCCCGAGCATAAAATGTATATGAGCAGATCTGAAAGAAAGTTTAAGTCAAACCTCTGACACCAGCTGAAACAAGAACATGTCAGATAACAGCTCCTTGGGCCTCAGGCTCTTCATTCCTTTCCACGCAGACCTCACTGGAGGTGAGCTGGCTTGGATTTGGAGTTGGTGCCTGAGCCCACACTTCCCAAATCACTGGTCTCTCCAGGAGCCTTTCAAACACCCAACACCTTTACAAATAAGGCCTCAAGTCTCCTGTTTTGCAAGGGAGAGTTGAGGATAATCAGACCGATAATTATAAAGTTGGATCTACCTTCTTCTCTTGCTCACAGTCTGGGCTTTCTTGCAACAGATTTAGTTTTATTCCCCAAAGCAGCACTGTTGGAGCAGCCCAGTCGCAGGGTGAAGCCAAGCCTGGGTGCTGACCTGGGGAAGGAACAGCAAAAGTCATTGCTGCACTCAGAAGTCAGGGAACAGAAAGGGGAAGGGAACAAGTCCAGCATATTTATCTAGGAAAGAGCTTGGTTTCAAGTTTTAAACAATCAAAGAGTTAGTAAGGACACCAGCTCTGACGTTCCTAAAAGCTAGCAGAAACCCCTGCAGAATAACGAGGTTTGACATGGTGATCCATGAAATGAGTCTTTCTTCTCTGGTCCACTCTGCAAATTCATGCATTTTGAGCCTGTGTCACTCCAAAGAGGGGCACAGTTTTATGAGGCAAGTTTACCAGATGTCACACTGACCACAAATACTCTTCAAGCTGCGTGAGCAAAACCCTCAGCATAGTGCCAGCAGTACACAAACCTATACCTGAAAGACATTCAGGTGTTTAGATCTCCTAATCTGAGCTCCAGATCTCACTCAGAGCCATCTTTGGTTCCTCACGCATCTTTTGATCTAATCCTTGTCCTGACTTGTATTGGTGATATTGCCACTGGCAACAGGCAGAGTCAGGAATGTGAGAACAAAGAAACAGAACAGAGAGAGACCATGCAGGCCATAAAACCCAACTTCATGAAAAACTCGTGATCCTGGAAACATCTCTGTTTCTTCCATGCATTTTTTCTACCTTGTCAAATAGTTTTGACATCACCCTGTAAACAGGTTTGTGCAGAGATGTTCAGTTTGGTGACTGAAATTGTTTGGTTTTCCCCCCATGAAAAGAAAATCCTTTCAATGAGACTAAAATTAATTTGAATATTTTCACCTTTCAGATTAACAGAAAATGAAGTTATTGTTAATAATTACTTACTAACTTAACGCAAATTTAAGTTTGCAAGTGCCAGAGTAGCTGGCATCTCAAAGCCAAGCTTGAAATGATCTATTACACTTACAAGAGCTCTACTGATCTCTCCGGCCTTGCACAACTGCCCAGCTCCTGCATATCAGTCATGCACTGGACACGACAAGTGGAGAGGGAGCAATGAACCAACCTGCACACATCTGCTTGTCAAGGCAAGAAACACTGGAAATCCTAACTCTATCCAAAGGAAGATGAAATAACAAAAGACATACTCTCTCAATACCATGAGGCTTAAGATATTATAGAAACAGATGCCAGTAAAGCAGACGGAAAAAGCAACATCTACTACTATTCACTGGGAGCACTGCATTTTCAGTAGCATCACACAAAAAACCTGCTCTTGTTCCCATCAAAGTTAAGAGCAGAATTCCCACCAGCTGGCCTAAGGAGCAGGCCCACTATATTTTAAAAAGTTAGATCAGCAACTTTCAAAGCTCTAGAGGGTTTTTATGATGCTGCCTAATTAATTCAGAAGCAAACAGATTATTTCTCTGGAGGTGAAAAGCTGGAATTATTTAAAAGCTGCCTTTAGGCAAACTACCAGGGAATAAGAAAAATGTAACTACTGGTTATGTCAGATCTCATTTTCCAGATCAAAATTCATTGTGTCAGCTCCTTTTCTTTGTTGTGATTCTTTAACAATGTAATGAGAACCCTGCCTGTGTGGGAAAAGAAGGTGCTGCTTTGCAGAGCAATGAAGCTCTTGATAGCAGAGATCTACACTCTACTGTACCTCTCCAATCTAATAAATATCCTCTAAATGGAACCTGGTGCTGGAGGGCAAGGCAGTCAAGGAAACGGAAAATAGAGGTGCTTTCCTCTCATCTCCAGGTTGCCTCTGCATGGGACAGGAAAGCTTTTCACACATTGAATTGCACAACACAAACGATATTATGGGTCAACAATGGAAGTGGCACATGACTGTAACCTCTTAGACTAACTTCTGCGTAAAAGAATAATAAAGGAATCCTTATCCAGAGGTCTTCTAAATAAGTAAAGATAGCATTGAGTGGATAGCAGAGCTGCAGATAAAGGCCCACAGTAGTTCAGCAGAGCTGGAATTAGCCAAGGTCTTTGCTTTTACCTGCCAACAAAGGCTGCCTCCAGATCTGCAGGATCTGCTGAAGCAACTGAAACTACACCCAGCTCTAGATCTGGCCAGGAAGGGTGGCAAATGCTTATAGAAATCATGGCTGGAATATTAGAAGACCAAAAAAGGCATTAAACCTCAAAGTCCTAGTATAAGTCAATAAACCTAACTTCCATTCTATCCCCTGAAAGAGCCCAGCTGAGACGGAGAGCGATAGGAGAGCTCTCATCTTAATACATCACCTATTGGCCATTTTGAAAAGCTTACTTAGTATTAGCTCTGTATGTAAGAGGCTTGTGCTTCTTAATCCCATCTAAGTCTCCTAAGACACTGCTTTTTAATTCAAGGTTTTACAAGGGAGAATGTTAAACCCTGTCCTGCACAAAGAAGCAAACACCCAGGGAACACGTCCTCACCTCCCCCAAAGTACTCCATTCTAACTCCAACAGCTCTAAGAACAAATACACAATTTCATAGAATTGTAGAATCATTTGAGTTGGAAGGGATCTTAAACCCATCCAATTCCAACCCCTTACCATGGATCAGGGGCTCAAAGCCCCATCCTACCTGGCCTTGAACACCTCCAGGGATGGGGCAGCCACCACTGCTCTGGGCAACCTGGGTCTGTGCCTCCCCACCCTCACAGGAAAACATTTCTCCCTAAGATCTCATCTCAGTCTCCCCTCTTTTGGCTGAAAACCATCCCCCCTTATTCTATCCCCGTGCTCCCTGATCAAAAGCCCCTCCCCACCTTTTCCAGAGCCCCTTTCAATACTGGAAGCTGCTCTAAGGTCTCCCCAGAGCTTTCTCCTTTCCAGGCTGAACAAACCCAGCTCTCCTAGCCTGTCCTCACAGGAGAGGTGCTCCAACCCTCTGACCACATTCGTGGCCTCCTTTGCACTCAACTTTAACAGATCCTTCAAGCATGAAAAGAGTCAGACGACCAACCAAAACAAAACCATCTTACCAAAAGCCTTTCATAGACTGCAATACTTTTTTCTAATTCACCACAGCGCTGCTGCAGAGGCTTTTCAAAACTGATTCCTCTCTGCTTTGCCCAAAGACATGGGAATCATTCCTATGCAACAGGACTAGCAAAGGCCTCTGCATTTTCCAGCCCCACTACCACTGTCAGTCTTGTTGGTTCTCTCTACACATAGAAGTTTCACCCACAGCAAGAAAAACCCAGCTTCTGGAAACCACTAGGCTGGAATAACAGTGTCTTTGCAGTGGCTGCTGGCTCCCAGCACGGCCGCGGCGATGGCTGCTGCTCCCCGGCCAGTCTGGGTTTCCAGGGAAGTGCTGCTGTTTAGCTGGATTATATTTTGGGGTGGAGGGTTTTACATGGGAATATTGAAGACCTTTAAATATTCAAATTTGAGCTTAGCCTGTTAGATTCAGAAAACACCAGCATTCAAGAGGGTTGGCTCAACCTCCTGTTTTTCTGGGATGCCCTCCAGGTACCTGAGGACTGTAAAGCAGAGAAAAGGGGAGAGTCAATAATTCACGCTTTTACAGGACAAAATTCAGATAAGCCTGAGCAAACCAACACAGCCGTGCACTCTGCTGGAGCTTAGCTGCTTCAGTCCTTAAATATTTTTGGCTGACAGCTCCTTTGAATTCTAAAAGAAAATTAAGAAGCTTGTTGGTTTAGGAGGTTTCGCAAATCTCAGGTTTTGTAAATCTCCTTCCTTTAATTCTCCTCATGTACTCTGACTGGGTGTGTTCTCATTACAACTAGGAAAGACCTGAAGAGCTTGTTTCCAGGCTCTTCAGTGTGGGACAGATTTGAATTCAAGTCCTAAGAATGTGAAACTAGAAGAACTAACATTGCTCACAAGCTTTTCCGAGTCCCAACACAGATCTTGGCGACTCCACTAGTTTCTATACCTTTCCACAAATACAGAGCCAAAATCACATTTGATATGAACATGATAAAGACAAGATATTTACAACAATTCTCCACAGAATTGTCTATATTTGAATATATTTGCTGCCTGGGCTTCAGACAGCCTTGAAGAAAAGAAAGGACCCCACACCTGGAGAGTTAATAGGAATAATTTTTTCCTACAGTGGGTTTCAGATCTCAAGCCCACATGTTGAAGCAGGTGCTGTGGCAGTAAAAGTGAGAGTTGTGACTTCAGTCAGAGATGGCCAGGAACAAAGGACTAAATCCCTCTGTGCAACTCACTGACCCCTCTGAGCAACACAAAACTCTGCAAATATCCCACAGGTGGAGTGCTGCGCGGAACAGAACTGTACACAGTCCCTTTTCATGTGTCCACCCAGATATCTGGAGTGGAACGAGGACACAGAGGGACAGGGAGCATCATTGGGTCAGGTACCTTCCAGTTCTCCTCTCTTCAAAACAGACAGAAAAAAGGAAAAAAAAAAAGAAAAGAAAGACAAGCCTGCCTGCCTGCCGAGAGGAGGCCTCCATTTATTCATGAAGTCTCCTTTAGACAAGGACATCTAGTTATGATTATTTTATAGCCTTCCTAATGTTCACAAACTAATGCAAGCAAGGACTCATTTCTTGTACATTCAAGAAAGTGTTTACGTTGGCAGAAATTGTCGCTCTTCAAAGCCTATTAATGCAACATTACAAAAGACAGAAGGGTAAGTTACTCACACTGGAGATCAAACCTCGTTACTCTGATGAAAGAGATGGTTAAGGGCAACAAAGGGTGCAGCAACATCTGACAGGCCAATACACTCAGCCCAACCCTGCAAACTCTTCCTCTTCTGATGAGGCCAAAAATCTAAATAACGCAAACGATACAAATACACACAGCAGCTCTATTATTTCTAGCTGTAGCTCAGAATGAAACCAATCAGGCCATTTGCAAAGGTGCAGCCATGTGAAACCCAACAGTATTATCTTAAATGACATGTAAACAACATTTCTGCTGAAGATTTTTGGTTGCTTTTGCCACATATTGGCAGTCACGCTTGCTAAGCGGAAAATGGTTGGGTTTTAATAGGCTCTCTGGGGAGTGCTGGACAGCAGGGACACTTCAGGACAGTTTATTGCTATTTTCTCACTCTGTCTCCTTTGGCATGGCTAATCCAGAAGCCACCCAAGATAGAGACACTTGGGCTGCCTCCAGGCAGGACAGCTTGCTTCAGCAGAGCCTCTCCAGCTCGTGTGAATGTGACCATGCTGCTCTCAACAGGCAGCCGGAGCGACTCCGTCCCACATTCCTGACACCGGGACACCACTCCCATGCCGGGATGTGCAGGGCGCAGACATCCAGGCACGTTGCGTGGAGCCAGCCTGAATAGAAATTGTCGGCACTGAGCCAGAGCTAATAAGGCTGGCAAGACCTGAGCTGACTCCTGCTGTCATGAGCACAGGAGCCAGGTCAGGTCCAGCGCTGCACCAAGGCATCACCCTCGCCCAGAGCACTGGGAAACAGGGCACAGAGAGCAGCTCAGACCCAGCAGAGTTTCTTAGCACCAGCAAGATTTCTATCACACAAACCTACCTGGGTATTTTATAACTCTTCTCAGCGCTTATTATCTTGTTTCTTTCTCTACAACTACCTGAAGGGAGGTTGTGGAGAGGAGGGAGCTGGGCTCTTCTCCCAAGTGACAGGGGACAGGACGAGAGGGAATGGCCTCAAGCTCCGCCAGGGGAGATTTAGGCTTGAGATTAGGAAGAAATTCTTCACAGAGAGGGTGGTTAGGGATTGGAACGGTCTGCCCAGGGAGGTGGTTGAGTCACCGTCCCTGGAGGTGTTTAAGGTGAGGGTGGATGAGGTGCTTAGGAGCATGATTTAGGGATTGGTGGGAATGGTTGGACTTGACGATCCAGTGGGTCTCTTCCAACCTGGTCATTCTGTGATTCCTCACCCAAACTCTACAGGCCTGTAACAGGTAACGGTCAGCTGATCACGTTGGAAATTAATTTATAACAAAACTAAAATACTCTGATGAGTTACAGCCAATGTGCAGTGCCACAGTTCTCAGCCAGATGGTCAGGCTATCACCACCATCTAGTCTGATCTCCTGATTAACAAGGGTCACAGAATTTCCCACAGCAGGCTGGTAGGATTAGCTCTGAGAGCTATTAGTCAGCAAAGCACCAGGCTAGCGTGCTCCTCTATCACCCACGCGGTGGCTTGACCGGTGCAGTCAAGCAGGGTGGATCTCTTTGCCTAGCAGACAGCAGCGCTGTCCTGCAGGACTCAGAGAGGCGCAGAGGGCTTTGCTGCACCGGGAGCTGTAGAAGAGCATCAGCTCCGAGAGCTGGTGCTGAGCTCCCGCAGGCAGCTCCCATTGGCAGGGGGCAAAATCAAAGTCCTGCCTCCATTTGTAAGGAAATCAAGTGGAGTTTTGCTTAAGTAAGGGCTGAGTCAGTCATGAGTCAGGATTCATGGACTTGGCCCAAAACACACATACATTTAAAAATAATTGCCTTGAGTGCTTGGATAAGTTTCCAGCAACACTGGGGAGATGTGAATAATTTTGGTCCGGTAGGAAGATCAAAGAACACTGAAAACATCCATGTTACCCAGCCTCGTGGGCACTGAGCAGCCCGACCACAGGAGCTGTTTGCTTCCCAGGGTGAGAACCTCAACCCATGGGTGTCAAAGAGTGAAATCATAGCTGCTCTTTGATGTATTTATATGGGTGGAGATTCCAGGTCATGCAATGAAATGGAATTACTCACACCCTTTTGTTCCCAAGGATTAAAGCCTTTATCTTCATATTCTCAGCAGGAATATCATAATGTTTTGGGAAAGAAACCCTAAGATCTATACTAGTTAGATGCTACTGTTCTTTTAAATATATATGATATGTGGTTAGCCTTCAGGATAGAATGCAGCGGCATAAGAGTAAACAAATGAATTAACAGTAAAGGATGGTGTATGACTGAACTACTGAGCACAGCCTATCGGTAGTGGCCCAATCTTTTTCCCCTCACTCCCACAGAGCACTCATCACTTGTAATCATATGGGAAAACTGCACCACCAAAATAATGTATTCTTAATATCCCCATGTTGATTCTTTTCTGCCTGTGATATCTTGCCCTAGCTTGAACAGCCCCAGGCACATCTATTACACTCATCCAGTGGAGACAGTTCCTTATGATTTGAACATAAGGAAGAGATCCATGAAATGTTTGCCTGCTTGGTACCAACTTCATATCTTAAATGATGAGCATGACCCCAACACACAAAGTAGCTTTAGGAACAAGAACAATAACTCAGTTAGCAGATATCAGCAATTCTGTAATAACTGACTTCATGCTTGCTCTCCCTCCTTGGCAAATACAATGTAAAACAAGGTAGTTTTTCCCCTTCCACAAAAAAATGGGAAAGCTGCATTGCCTCTGCTGGGGGAAGAGGATGAACAAGGCAATCACAGTGAAGAACTTGACATGCAGGTGCTTGTTACACTGTGGTAACTCACCAGTGTGTCAGAGCCCTTACTACAAGACTCAGAAGCAACGCAAGTCAAACTGGAAACAGAAATACATAATATTACACCAGCAAAGCTACAGAACCTCAGCACTTGTTCCACAGACCATAGAGGCAAACCCTCGTTCTACATACTGAAATTGCGTTGACCCATTTGGCATCACAGGAAACATTTGCTTTGGTGACCACTCCTTGTGATTTGCCTTGGCTAGCTAGAAGAGGCATAAAGAAGAGCAGCTATTAGGACTAATTATCATTATTTGCCTTCAGCAAGTGCTGAGAACCACAGCCCAGGGTGGTAGGTGCTGTACAGGACACTGCACAGAACAGCCACACCACAAAGGATACACAACTGAAGCGAGCAGTCTGTGTCAATTCAGAGTCTTAAAACAGACCTTATGGTACCTGTGTGCTTCTCAGTCATTTAGCAAACCAGACCTCAAGCACGGCTTCTGCAGGACTTTGCTATATAGAGTACGTGATTCTATTTTCACTCCTCAGGTCAAGCCACCAGATGAGCACTACAAAAGGACACGCTGCCTAGTGCTTATGGTTTCAAGGGAAAGGGCATCTCCATCATACCTCAAAGCAGAGATAAGTTTTCAAATTTAAGTCTTTTATGGGGATTTGCCATCTCATGGCAAATTTATTCATGGCAATTCTCATTTGCCATCTCATTTTATGACACTAGCTTTGGGTTTGGGGATTTTTCATTTTGTTTTAGGGTTTTTTTATGAATTTTTTTTGTAAGGCCCAGAGCAAGTTAGAGAAAACAGCCAACAGGAGACATACAACAAGCTATGAGTGATAAGTTCAGCACAGCCACGCCACAGACGCTTTACTCGCTACTCAGCATTTTGCAGACATATCTAAGAAGGCTTTAATGGGCAATTTCATGCTCTGTTCCTTCGTTGGACAACCACAAATTGCACTCCATTGCCACCAGAGCAGACCACTGACTATAGACTCAGAAAAATGCTTTCTCAGAGATCCCAAGGAGAGCCTTTTCCTCATCCTGCCATTATTGGGTAATCAGCATGGCCCAGTTGCAACTGCGAGAGGGCCAAGGACTTGCAAAAGACTTAAGCACATGCTTAAGACCGAGCACAAGCACAGCTTTAGTCAAGTTAAGCACATTTATGAGTGATTTCATAGAGTTGGGCTGAGCTCCACAACTGCTCCACATTTTTACTGATTGCATCTGCATCAATAAAAAGATTGTCTCAAGAACAAGCATCAGCTGGGTGGAACATAGAAGGGAAAGGTGAAGAGAAGAGAAATCCAGGAGGAAAGTTGGTTGCTAAGGAAAAAATAAGGTTCTCAAGAAAGACTTTCTGGCTCTTCTGGCAATTACAAAACCTACCCAGCTCCCAGAAGGGAGAGCTCAAGCGAGCTGACTGTCATAGTTGTGACCCCAGTGTGCATAAAGGTCAGCCTGGCTGCAGGAAAAGACAGGCACAGCCAAGCGCCAGGCATTTGTTTGGCTTTAGGAGTCACTTACTGCTTTAAGAACTGCAAATGAAAGGCAGCATGAAGCTGGAGCACACAAGGACCTGAGCTTCTTCCAGCAGCACAGAGCCAGCGGTACCTGTGGCTCGCAGAGGTAGGGCCAGGCACAGGTCTGGGCTCCTCACCTCCTCCTGGGGAATCGCCCAGCCCGCATCCTGCGGTGCCCCTGGGAATATAAGCAAAGAGACAGTGACTTGAGAGACGTCCATCCGTGGTAGAAATGCTTATAAGACAGAAGACATTACTGATCTGAGGTGTGGCACTGGGACCTGATGAGCTTAAGACCTGGTTTTATTCCTGGATGACCATGGATAAAAGCTTGATTCTTCAGTTTCCCCCCTCTATAAAATGGGGTTAATGGCTTTGACCTTTGTAAAGCTCTATCAGACAGATATTCTCATATTTCAGAAGAGTGGTAACAGTGCTATGCCTGGCATTTATTTACACGCTTTAGGGCACGAATGGCTTTTTCTGTGTATGGTGCTCTGTATCAGAGCTGCTGCCTCCACCGGGCTCCACAGAGCACCACGGTGACCAAAATCACCACCTAAATGAATAAACACTGTGTGTGAGGATCTGAACTATTGCATCTGGCCAGTTATTGGAAGGCTGCAATGACCAGACTGCAGCAGAAATTTCTTCTTGGAGGGCAAGCAGCCAAAAGATCTGCTTTTACCAAACAACACGCAGACAAGGCATCCCAACCATTCCTCCTGGGAAGCTTAAGCCTCTGCTCCAGCCCATGTGCACTGGAGGGGGCACAGCACCACGCAGGATGTGAGTGGGCCAGGAGGAGCCCACACAGGTCATCCAGAAGCATGAAGATGCAGGGATTACACTAGAATCGGAGGCCAGAATTTGTCCCCATTCCATATGGGGGTTGTCCAGGGCATCCACAAGCAGATGGAGGAGCTGAGGAGGTCCCCAGAGCTCGCTTTGGCTGGTGGCTGCCAGGCAGCTCAGTCCTGCACATGCAGGCACTGAATGAATGACCAGAACAAGTTCTCTCTTGATACTTTAAAAAACACATTTCCTCGTAATTTATTATTTTTTAAACCTTCACTAATTGCTGTGACCCTTCAGTCCTCGCTACACCCTGCAAGCCTATGAAGCCAAACTGAGTGCCTCATGTGGAGGTTTGAGCGATGAGACTGCGGGCAGCAGGCCTGGAAAATGCAGGGATGCTGCTCTGCGGGGATCCTGGCAGCGGGAAGGAGACAACTCTCCAGCTTTCACCAGCAACACAGCTATTCCCAACAGCTCCAGCCTCAGCAACGTGCAAGAGCTGGGGTTAAAATGAGCACATTCTCCCATAAAGCTCTAGATGAGCTGCTGTATTTAAGTCAGATCAGCACATGGGATCGGACCCGCATCCCTGACACGGATTCCCAAAAGCGAGCAGGGCTGGCCATGGTGCTGTGCAGGCTCTGCCACATCCTTCCTCCCTCCCTGACTCTTCCACGGACACTTTTCGAGTGGGATAAGCCACCCCGAGCTCGGGAACACACCGAACCGCTTGCCACAAGAGGGAGCAGAGCTGCCGGCTGGGCAGAGCAGGGAGAGCTCAGCCCCAGGGCTGGGGACCCCAAGGGCTGGGGACCCCCGCCAGCCCCCAGCCTCTCAGCACACCTCGAGAAGGTCGCCAGCAGGCAACACCATTTCTACCAAAGAAAGGTCGAACAGGCACAGGAATGAGCCACGAAAACCAATCAAACAGCGAAAAAGCCCATGAGCATCTCCAGATGTCACAACAGCGTATGAGTGTTTGTGTATGAATAAACACATATACAGGTCTATATAAAATCTTCCATTATACCTTAAGGCATTTTATTGTTTTGTTAATTCCCAGGATGTAATCTGTTTTGCATTAAGTGGGATGTTAAGCATCTAATTGTCAAGTGCTGATAAGCCATGGGAAATTTTACTACAAGATAGGCATCAGCTGAATGGAGATAAAACACATCACATGTTAAGGTGCGATTTCCAGGTGAGATCAGAGAAGGTGCTGGTGAATACCAGGAGCAGGGGCATGCCAGGGAAGAGCTGCAGGAGTGATACAGGTGGAAGCAGACAAATTGAGGAGTTACAGATGAAAGTCTGCTGTTACCAATTGCTCCAGGTTCCCAGCTGCACATGCCACTCAGTTTGCACCTGAGCTGATGTCATGGCTTGGAAAAGGCCCCAGACTTCATGCGTTTCATGTAAAATCTGTCATTTACAGCTACAAGTACCACAGCATCTAAAAATATCACTAAGTACCAATAAGTGTCAGAGCAGAGACTATAAACATGTTTTTCTGCCCCCTTGTCTCTCTTCAAATGAGACAATTTACAGCTCTGCCCCGAGCTGCCATCCAGAGCCAGTCCCTTGCCAGCCAGCCTTGCCATCTGCAATTCATCCCCTTGTAAGTGAAGACCAGACATTTTTGCAATTCAAACTGAGCTTATTGTCAGCTCAAATAATTGCATGACCTTGCAATTTCCAGGTTACCTTCCCTTTCCTCCTGCCCCTGCCTACATACTGTTCACACATCTCTTACTGCAGGCAGCAAGGTCTCTGAGCAGAAATTCTTGTCCAGCACAGCAGCCCTGAGGCTGCATGACTTGCTACACGTGCCACCATCCATCTAGCATCAATATCCAGTATTAGGGTGTCACAGGCTACTCCGGGCACTGGTCAGCAGGCTGTGAACAACTTTGGAGCAGCACAAACACAAGGGAAAGGAAAGCCCGTCCCCTTGGCACTTGGTAGCAGCTCTTCCACTACCAGCTGTGGCATCACATCAGCCAAGTCCTGCTTATCCTGGCCTCCTGATATGTGCTGCTCTGTCAGGATTTTGGAACAGCAAAAGCAGATGCAGAGATTGGGTTTTGTGATACTAACACACTTTGAGCTCTTTAACCTCAAGTGCTATTTGTTTTGCTTGGCACGTCTTCTATGACCAACCACGCAGGGGCTGGTCCTTCAGAGCAGCCCTGTGGTTAGGAGCTTCCAACAAGAGATGGGAAGTGACCGTGGGCCTGTCCCTCACCCACCCCACTGCAAGACCTCTGGCTCCTGTCTGGTGAAGCTCAACAGGTAAAGGGAAGGCCTCAAGAGTTCTGTGACCTTTGTGTATTTACAGAGAATTAGAGAAGAGGAGAAATATGCTCTGTCTCAGAGGCTGCCGGCTTCAGCCATCACCCAAGCTCAGAGAGGACAAATTGCCAGCAACAAATGAGTGTCCACAGAGTGAGCAGCTCAGCTGAAATAATCTTTTCCTCCTCTCCAGATTGTCCTGACAGTTTGCTCACACTCTCTAGGGACTGCCTGGAATGTCATTTCCCACGCACAATTCTTCACTTTTCACAGAACCATTAAGGTTGGAAAAGACCTCTAGGATAATCAAGTCCCACCACCAGCTCAGTGTCACTGTGCCTGCTAAACCATGACCCAAAGCACCACATCTACACAATTTTTCAGACCTCCAGGGATAGCAACTCCATCATTGCCCTGAGCAGCCTGTTCTGATGCTTCACCACTCTATCATTCTATTTTATATACAAGACACCCATTTTCAAGTTCCTATAACCTCCTTATTACGCACTGTTAGAAAACAACAGGCCATAAGTTCACCTCTAGCTTATAAAAAGCCGGGTATTTCCCTTTACTTTTCACATTTTTTGCCACAAGAGGTGGGAGAGGAAGCAAAGGAGGAAACATTGTAAAATTCCTACATATTTTAGGGATAAAAAGCAGTTATTTCAGAAGGCATTCAAGAAACACTCGCTTCATCAGTTGTCAGGCAGTTCTGCCATGCGCAGTGCCGCTGCAGGCAAGGGAACGGCACAAACTAGTATGAGATTGTACATAAAAATAAGCTTATATTCCCAGCTGAATCAGTGCTGCCTTCAAACTGGGGCTCTGACAGTCCTGACTGGCACTCAGGGCTGGTGACTCAGCAGCTGCTGGTGACTCAGCACCCATGGAAATCAATGGAAGTGCCTCCAGCGTTTTTTACAAGAGCTGAATCAGACCCTAATTGCATTTTAGCCTGGTAAATGAAATGCGCTTCTGACAACTTCACTTTGTAGCTTGAAGTCATTTTTTGTATCTGCTCTAAACTAGCTTCAACTGTCTTTTGACAGAGACAGCATTTCCCCACTGGCTTCTTGACCTGAAATGGGTTGAATTTCAACACTTGGAGCTATTTGAGCTCAGATCTTCTATCTGTTGCTTGCAATTACTATAGGGATCCGAGAGACTTTTGACATGAAATCCTTTGGCTTCAAATCAGCATTTATGAACACAAAACCTTATTTTTTTTTTTCCTCTTTTTCTTTTTATTTTTTTTTGCCTCAAGGTGGAGTACATTCTTTGGGTCAGAAAAAGCTATCTTCTGCTATTAGAACTTCTAGAACATTGTTGTTAAATCATTTAACACACGATCAGGCACTGCCACAGCAAGTTCAGCATGATGTTTACTGATGTGAAGCAGACTGCATAGGCTGAGGGATCATTTCCCATGTCTTTCCCTGGCCAGCAATCCCTGTTCTCCCCATTTACATACAAGCAATCCTAGGTGAATTTTTTGCTGGCAAGTAAAGTATCTTAGAAATGTCTACATGCCTGCCAAGCTGTAGCTATTGAAAAGTGCTGTTGCTGCAATAACGAATAGGTTAAAAAGACTTAATAAATTCAGATGACAAGGCAATTTCTTGCTGGCCTTCCTTTCAGAGTGAGCCCTCTCCCAGCTCCTTTCCTGGTGTGGTGGAGGGGTTTGCCTGCCTCTCAGACATTTGTTAGTTTTCTCTAGGATGAAATTCTTAGCGGTAAAAGAAGCTTGTTAAAAAATGCAGGGGGGAGGGAGGGGAAAAATATTCAGTTGCTTTGTAACTAATTTTGATCTGCCTTATTGCTCCTGACATTCCACGCTGCCTGACTGCAGCCCAGTATCTGTATCCTCTTCCAGATGGGAACTCCATGAGAAACAGTTCAGTGTTGAGTTACCTTGAGCCAGTTCTGGATGCCCCACAACTTGAAAGTGAAGGCTCACCACTGTGGTGTGCTCCCAAAAG
Source organism: Clamator glandarius (assembly GCA_033459285.1). NCBI lineage: Eukaryota > Metazoa > Chordata > Aves > Cuculiformes > Cuculidae > Clamator > Clamator glandarius. The sequence goes on along the minus strand of JAUNZM010000326.1, from coordinate 1,281,995 downwards.
CCATGTATGATAGACTACTAGAATGATTTGGGCTGGAAGGGACCTTTACAGGTCATGCAGTCCAACCCCTCCAGCAGGAGCAAGGATATCCCTAACTCGATTAGGTTGCTCAGAGTCCCATCCAACCATCCTGAAGAAACATCCTCTTGAGTCACTGCTCACCTCCTTTGGTCTGAATAGAGATCACTTCAGACATAGCATCAGTTTTGGCACTGCCAGGGACGGGTAGCAGCAGCCAGCAGGCAGGGATGCTGCCTCCTCTGGCATTTAAATCAGCAACACCAAGCCTGGGTGCACTGGGCAGCTCCTCACACTGATGCCAGCTACTCTGTGTGCATGTGGGAAAACAGCACACCCAGAGTCACGGGCTCCAGGCCCAGCAGAGTCAACTCGGCCCCTTACTCTTGCAGGGAAGTTATACAGAATGTGATGATGCTTATCCTTGTGTGTTGTGGCAGGGAGCAGCTCCTTAGCTTCAAAGAACAGATAAGGCCATCAAAGTGACTGCCACCTTCAAACTCTGCCTACTTACTCACCAAACCCAAACAGCACATGAATTCAGACTCAAAGCCTCTTGCCTCAGTAACCATGTGGATGCATTTACTGCTCACCACTCCTGTTAGCTCACAGAGTCAGCGCAGCCCTGAGGACAGCAGAACCATTCCCCCTTCCTGCTGATGCAGCGGTAAAGCCTTAGGTAGATGCTTCACTATGAGATGCAACTGTTGTGCTTACGTGATGTGGTAGACCAAGCCTGGGGAGCAGGAGCCCCAGGAGGGCTGTGAACATGGACTGTCTCCCCTTCTATTCCCCAAGAACATCACATGGGTACATTTGGGAAGTAAAGGAGTTGTGTTAGGACACCCTGCGGGTCTCTGCTTTGAAGATGACCGCCTAGGAAGGAGAGAAGTTTAATCCCAGGGGCCCATTCCAAGAGCAAAAGCAGAAAGGAAGAACAGGCAGACAAGATGACAAGTTCCCAACCCTGGAGAGAACAGGAGATGGGAGACACCACCCTTGGAGGCAGACAGGATGCCAGAGGGGAGGTAGAACTGGATGAAAACAAAGCAAACCACCTCAGTTAACTCAGGGGCAGGAGTAGGGACAAGCCAATCTCCTGCCAAGGGCTCCATTTCACCCAGCACCACCTCAGAGGACTCAGATGGAAAGAATTTCACTTGCGGGCAGGAGGGCAAGTCAGATACAGTATCTCAGCACACCACCCCGCCCTTCCCTAGGCTTGTCCTAGGTTTTGATACGCAGTGTGCGAATCTGGAATGCATTCATAAATAAACATCAAATTCTCAGATGTATCATCAGCATTAAAGAAAACGAGCAGCCTCAACAAAAAAAAAATCCAACTGTTTCTTTGACTCATGACCTGAGTTGTATCTCCAGCCTTCCTGCTTTTTATATATTTAGTAGACATGCATACACAATCAATACTTTTCATCTTCAAGAAGCCAGCAAGATGATACTCTAGTGTTTGAGAAAGTCATCTGTAGGCTGTAGCAACAAGACATTCAAGATCACCAAGGAATCCCTGTGCAATACGCTTACAGGATCATAATACACAGACTGGAATTGATTGAAATCACAAGATGCTTAGTTTCTGTTCCCACGTTTCTTATCCAATGATTATGTATTTTGCTGCATTTCAAATATTTTACTCCAACAGGTGACAGCACAATCCCATGTCTTTTTTGCCAGTTCTGGACACCCTACAAGTAATGTCCGGATGCCGTTACTGGACTGACACATTTAGCCCTTCAGTAAGAGTCTGGTTGTTCCAGATTTGTTCCCGTACCTCCGGCCTGCAGGAATGCAACCCTCCCACCTGGCACCCGGCATTAGAAGGAAGCCAGTTCTGATCACCTACACCACAAGCCATTCCCATAGCTGGTGACGTCCCATTTCTTTTTGGTTTCAAAGCAGTGGCTGAGGGCTGCAGGCAAGGTGCCCTTTGACAGGGCAGGTTGGGCTGCTTTCCCAGGCCACTGGCTCCTCCTCACATTCCAAGTACAAGGCCCCAGCAAGCAGGTCCTCTGCCTCTGAGCAGTACCCACACTGTCAGTGCATTTCCAACAAGTATAAAAGACTCCAGAATCCCACAACTGAAGGAAAACAACAAAACCTGCAGAAGGCACCTGGCCCTTGCACAGTGAGGACGTGCTTGCCAGCATTACCCTGTGAGAAGGCTTCATCCAGACCACAACAAAGTCCATTATTTCCATGGGCTTTGGTTGAGGTCTGTTTAAGAACCGTTCCTTTTCCAGGACAACCTCATTCCGGACTCATTTGGGCTCATCACAAAGCCAGTGGCACACATCCAACGATTTCTGTGGAAGCTGTGTTTTAGCAAAGCTTCTTACAAATAGAGTTAACTCTCCGAGAAGAAGCACTACAGACATCGCCTTCTCTTTGAATACACAAACCAGCCCCCTGGCTGGTGCATTCTGCTGCTGGTGGCTCAGCTCCCAGGAGCCCAGCCGCTGCAGGCACTGCCATGCCCAGCCCACAGGGCAGACATTCAGACTAGGGGACCTGCCAGGGTCTATTTCAGACGTATTTTCTATTTTTAGTGAAAAACTTAGAATCACAGAATGGTTTAGGCTGCAAGGGACCTTAAAGCCCATCCCGTTGTCCCTGCGGTCATGGGGGGGATACCTCCTACTGGATCAGGTTGCTCAAAGCCCCATCCAATGTGGCCTTGAACACCTCTAGGGATGGGGCAACCATGACTTCTCTGGGGCAACCTGGGCCACCATCATCGCAAGAAGACATTTCTTCCTAATACTTAACCTAGATCTCCCTTATTTCAGCTGAAAACTGTTAGCCCTCATCCTGTCCCTACACACCTTGATCAAGGTGTGCATCTCTCCACCTTTCCTGCAGCCTCTTTCTGTACTGGAAGCTGCTCCAAGGTCTCCTCACAGCCTTCTCTTCTCCCAACATTTCACTTTATCTTATTTGCTCCTAAGGAGGTTTCTCATTATGGCTTGGCCACTAGAGACTGAGCACTTACACCTGCTGATATGCACACAGAAAGCAAAGACAACAGGCCAACTGCTGCTGCACCGCTGGGGCAATACCTCCCCTTTTCATCAATGGCAACAGACACGTAAGGGCAAGCAAAATACACCTTAGTGATTTTGCAAACTAGGCTGTCATCCTCCAGTGCCAGGAAATCTACCTGTTGCAAAATGCAGCCTGAACACCCCATCACTGTAACACCTGCACCACTTGCTTTTGGCTGCGCTCAATAAATCACACCCTGCTGCTCCTTTGTCAGTAAAGCAATGGATCCATATTTAGGCCAGCTTGGAGAGTTTAGCACCTCTCTCACACCACCATTTTTCCAAGGGGTTAGGACTTGGTCATAAAAATTTTCCTCTGGAGCAGTGTTTAGCAGTGATGCTGCCTGTGCTCAAATGCAAACCCTGGTAGCAAACTGAAAAAACCTCCATTCGAGCACTGAAGCAGCCAGACTGTGACACCAGAGTAACCACTTCCCCACAAAGGTTATTTGCCCTTTCTTCTTTTCTACCAGATAAAAGCGCACACAGTAATGATATACTCATGTAAGGCTCACTGAAGGACAGGGGGAATTTTCCCCACCACCTTCCAGAGCCCCATCACTGCCTAATTTTAAATAATTTGCTTTTTTCTCTAAAAATGTTACCTATATCAAGTCTAAACCCAGCAGGCCAGCTTTCATGAGACCTCACCTGGAGTGCTGCTGGTGCATTCAGTTCTGGAATTCAGAGCACAGGAAGGATATGGATCTGTTGGATCAAATCCAGAGGAGGCCACAAAGATGATTCAAGGGCTGGAGCATTTACCATAGGAGGACAGGCTGAGAGAGTTGGGATCATTCAGCCTGGAAAACAGAAGGCTCCCAAAGGGCCTTCAGCAGCCTTCCAGTACTTAAAAAGGGCTACAGGAAAGCTGGAGAGGGGCTCTTGATCAGGCAGTGCAGCGATAGAACAAGGGCTTAATGGCTTTCAGCTGAAACAGGGGAGATTCAGATTAGGTATTAGGAGCACATGTTTTCTTGTGAGGGTGGGAAGGCACTGTCCCAGGTGGCCCAGGTTGCTTAGAGAGGCTGCCTCATCCCTAGAGATGTTCAAGGCCAGGTTGGATGGGGCTTTGAGTCCCCTGGTCCAGTGGGAGGTGTCCTTGTCCATGGCGTGGGGTGGAACGGGATGGGCTTTGAGGTCCCTTCCAGCTCAAACTACTCCATGATTCGATGATCAGTATGAACTATATTCTTAGGATTTAAGAATGGACTTAAAAGCTTGGCTGATACCAGAACTAAGCATCCTTTTTGTTCGTTATTCATGGCCCCAATGGTGCTGGAGCTGCCTTCAGACACTGCCTGCTCTGCAATACTGCTTTTGACACACAGAATCGCCAGCCCTTGTTGGCAACCGCAGCAGTCCCCTTCCACTCTGGGAATGCATCAGTAATTGTGGAATTTGGATACTAGTGGACGTCCTTACAGTTTCCAGACTCTTGCTGTTGGGAAAGCAGAGCCCATAAAAGGACTCGGTGGGGCTATTTCCTGCTTAGAAAATAGAGAAAAATAAAACCCAGTGATTTAGTTCACTTTGGACCTATTAAAGACTGAAGGTCAGACTCTAACCTCGGCTACACCACTGCCTGTCCAGAACACATGCCAAAGAGTTAATGGAATTATTTCAGACGTTCCCCAGCGCGGCTGAGATCAGACACTGGCCCACACTGTCTGGGGCTAGAGATATTCTGAGCCAGATTCTTCACCCTCAGCCTTGGGAACGTTTTCATAATGGAACACGATGTTTGCAAAAACTAGTCCAAAGGTGGCTTCTCTGTCTGTAAATATGTCAAGAGTGAATTGGCACAGCAACTTCTCCATCCCTGGAATGTGCAGGAAATAGCTGTGACTATACTTATCCATAAAACAAATCGCTTAATTCCCACCACCAGGATGGTCTCTGACATGTCGAGCTCACAGTAGCATTGATAAAAGGCCGTAATATGTTGTATGTCCTGTAAATGGCTTTTACATCTCAGCCCAAGCGTTTCATTACGAGCTCATTAAAAGATGACCGTTCCCTCAGACAGGCTGTGGTCGCACAGCCGAACAGGAGGTAATTGGAACCACTTCCCGGTCTTGTAGAAATGCGTAACGTAGCAGTCAACGTAAACTTTCGCTTGGGTTGCCAGTGTTGCCACACAAATCAGCACACTAGACTTGGCAGGAGTTCAGCCCAATTTGGCACCAGCTCTAAGCCAGTTCGTTTCACAGTTGTTAAGAAAAATCTGTATCATGAACGTGCTTCAGAGCACTCTCTTTTCTGTTTTGGTTTGGCTAAAAAAAACTGAGGGCCAGATTCTGCTTGGATTTACTCTGGGGCAAACCCAGATTATTCCCACCAGGTTTGATTTTTCCAGGTTTATGCTGTTCTCTATGTGATCACACTGTGGCTCTCAATTTGACATAAGGGATGGTTACATTAGGTGAGATAAAGAGGTTTTACCATGACATTAGCATCAAAAATCTTATTCACACAAATTAACAGCATTTTAAGCGTGGTTATTGATTTTGTTAAATCAGTGCTAGAATAATCTCATTTTAAAAGTTCATTAACTGCTGGCAACGCTCCACTCTGGATTAAGGAAAGACAAGCAAGAAAGAACATAACTTGGCTTTATCTTTGAAATCATTTTCTAATTTACATCCACATAGGACAAGTGTGATTTTTTGACTTGTGGTTTGTTTTTTTTCTGAAAATATTACTAACTCTCTGTGAAAAGGTATCACTGTCCTTAATTTGGGTTAGTTTCTGTATGGAGAGAGGCTCTGGAAATCCACTGGTTCGCAATGTCAAATAAAACAGAATAAGTTAAATATCTGACAGTACAAAGTCATTTTGTTTTGTAAGGGATTTTAAGAGCAATCAAAACTGGATCAAAGCTGTGCTCAGAACTGCAGCATGTTTACAGCAAGCAATTTATCATTCTTCCATTAAAGTGGCTAACTTCAATAGCCAATAAAGCAGGTGTAATTTCATTTAGAGTCTGATTAATTTCAGTAGTGAGGACTGGAAGCTATTTGAATCACATATATTTTATTTAATATAATGTTAATTAAAGGCCTAATACTACACTTTGTAGACCGGCCAGCCAGTGTCGGCACTACACAGCAGCAGGGAACTCGGAGCAGAGAACAGGTACAGCCTCACGATAATGTCCAGCAATACGCACCTCCTTAAAATATCTGATTCTGCTTTTCCTACTACTGCATTAACATTTAGGAAATGGATTTTCTATACTTTAGATGCTTACAAATAATAGACTGGCTATAAACTGTGCCCACTTCAGATGCCAGAACCGAGCACCCTCCTCTGCAGGGTTTGCCAGCCCAGAGCGCTCTACCGAGCCCACAGCAAACCCTCATCCAGCCGCACGGACACCTCCCCGCTTTAAAAAGCAAAGTCAAACACAGCAACGAAGCAGAAACTTTGAAAGCAGTGAGGATGTCAGCCCAACCACATCAAAGTCGTTGACAAGGCACAGTCACCAAATCTGAGAAACACCAAACATTGAAGTTCAGCCATCAGAAATTCTGGTCACCGTGGCTTTCAGGAAGAGCACATCTTGGGGAGGGAATGAGAGCTCAGCTAAAACGCAAGGGGCTGAAAAAAAAGGTATTTTAAGCATGTTCTGTAACAAAGAGAGTAGCATGACTAGAAATCGTGTGTTACCAGTACAGTAAGAAGAAAACCGTGTCAGATGAATTACCAGCCAGCGTGGTGTTTGGGAAGAATCTGTCAGTAGCATTTGTCACAAAATATCCTCCAATACTCAATAATTTGGACATAAATCATGTCCTTGAAATGAAGCTATGCCGGAAGCATAAAATAGCAGTTGCCTAAAATAGGATTTTCTGCACAGCAGTTACAGGAAAAGAAGGAATGTGTCGCCTGGCCAGTGCGGGGCCACTGAGTGGGAAGGGACCAGAGACCTTTTCTCCGCTATCAGACCCTCACGGCATTACATAGTCTCTTTTTTGGCTCAATCAAGCTCCATCTTAATAATTACTAAGATATTTCTGCCACCTCCCCTTTTGCTGAAGGTAACTCCAGAACCTCCCTGTTCTGTACTTGGAGACGGTCCCCGTGTTTCCAGCTTAAATTCATCCATGGCCAGCTTATAAACACTTGTCCTCTGGCCAAAACTAGGATTCAAACTGATTCAAACTCATTGAAATTAATGAGGTTTTTTTCCCCACTGACTTCAACAAGCCTTGAATTAAGGCCCTGGTGAGGACAAAAAGGTTTAGGGCAGTTTTTGTAAAAGGAGAGTTTTATCCTGTTGATCTTGGCCTCACTCCTCAGCCTGCTGTGAACTGTCTGCTTTATTTTAATGCCGTATTCTCATCCTGCTCTAGTGCAAAGCTCCTATTGAACTCCAGGACGGTCTTGCCTAGTTGTTATTAATTACCGTGATTCACAGTCGTGCAAACTGATCTGCATGAGCTCAGAGGTCTCTCTTCAAGGATCTCCTTTCAGGATATGGTCTCTGGGGCTACAAAACTGAGTCCCAAAGAGACTGCTCCGATCTCGTTCCGCTCTGCCTGCCGCCCCGGTGCCACTGCAGCCCAGAGGAACACGCAAGCCAGCGCTGCCGCTGTGGTTGGAAGGCAGGGAGACAGCAGGGAAGAAACCGTCCCGTCCAGGCGTCCTGGCTTGGAAACAGCTTTCCAAGCCAAAATAACCAGCCTTTTTTTGCTTGTCAGACTTTAAGCACAATTCAGCTGTGCTGGAGGAGGGCACAGCTGAGCTCCACTCCCGAGAAGGAAGGGAAGAAAGCTGTGTTTGAGGGCTGCAGGCTGAGGATGGGAGCAACTGCTGCTGAACCTGGCATTTGTGGCTGGAGCACAGAATATTTCTCATCCTTAGAAATGGTAAGATGTCACCCAGGATGTACATGAGATAAGAAGTATATCGATATGTGGGCAATTTATTTCCAGCACTGAGAAATACTTTTATTACAATATGGGATCTGGACTAGTTTGCCCTGCCTTGACTACTGAACTAATACTCAGCAGTGCCAAGACCACATTAAAAGCAAGTTTTGGATCCACTTGTGTTGTTCATTTTAGCTGAATGGTGAAAAAAAGCTGGAAAAAGCTGCTTTGCAGTGGAAACAGAACAATCTTAACTAGTTTATTTTTAAAAAGTTATAAGCTTTTCAGTTAGACCAGAGGCATCTTATAAGGCAAGCAGGTCAGGACATACTTTACTCGCTGAACGTGAAATGTTAAAATAGTCACGTTAGGTATCAGGCTTATGTAGGATGAGTTTAGTTCTCCCTAATCTAACTAGTCAGATGCATGTAAAAATAAATAAGAAACTAAAAAAGAATGACATCAACCATAACTGCTTATTCTGCGCCGGATTTGGCAGGTAAAAATCAGCAAGAAACCAACTGCATTATGCTGCCTGGGCTCTGCGCCTATTTCCCATCATATAGGGAGCCGGGCCAAATCCTTGCCACAATAGCAATTTTTGCCCAATGCCAACTATTCCCAGCCTGGCAGTGTGAATGCAGAGCTGTCTCCTGAGGTCATGGAACTGTAACAGCATTCAAACTGCAACGAACACCTCTGCTTTAGGAGGTGAAATGGCTGTTGCATGCGAGACAATTCCCACTGAGCCACTGGGTTCAAGCAGAAGCTGTCAGAAGACAAGTTACAGTGACAACAGACAGGGGCAACCTTAACAGAGTCACAGCTCTTGCCAAGCCGCACGTAACACAGGGACCAGTGGCCTCAGAAAGCCTGGAAAACAACTGGGTCAGAAGAATCGCTAAACAACTCAATATCAGGTACCTGTGCAAGCTCTGACATAACCACTGTCAGTCATGCTAAGTGACAAGTGACTTCTGTTCAGATGTGCTCCACTCGGTCAGTGTCACGATAACAAAAGCACTTTACTGCACTGCGTCCTTCCATGGGGACAGGGACATCTGACAGCAGCTCAGGGAGGAGCTCAGCTGCTAGATTGCTATTCACTGTCAGTGCAGACAGCTTTTCCCTGCCTTCATGGCTGATCATCCTATTCTTTACTGAACTGTGAGTGGAATGACACTGGCTTAATGGCATACACCTACTGATATGGACAAGGTAAAACCCCACAATTTTGTATTTACCTGTCACTAACCAGCACATCCTGCACATGTTCTGTCTGTAAGGGACACCCTTCTCTTCATGCTAGAGAGTCACAGCAGTAGAGCTGAACCTGCTCAGCTGGGAAGCTGCCAAGCCCTTTCACTGTGGCGCGAGTTGTGGTGAACCCTGAGGTGTATGAATGGGTTGGAGCACTCGGAAAGGCAACATGCGACGCTGTTGAGCACCCATGTCTCCAACGCACTGGGGTAACAGTAGCAGTAACTATGGGTATTTTCTCTACAAAGTGTGGGACATCACTGTCTGTGCCAAGTCCAGCCTTGCCAATCCCGCACGGGTACCACCAGTATCAAGCTCTCGGGCTGCCTTCAGCAAACCTGCTCATATGAGCCCTACCGCAAGGGCCATATTCCTTCCCCTGTCTGTCCCCTGTTGGCCCGTCACCATCCTTGTGCCTCCCATTATAACACAACAAGGCAACACCAGAGCAGCCGAGGGAGCGGGTAGGCTGCTCACGCCTCTCGCTTGCAGGGTCCAGAACCTGCAAGGTGCTCCTCTCCTCCCAGGGAGGAAGCTCCCATCTTTCATTTTTCCCTCTGATGAGTTTAATGGGAAAGGATTCCCAATGCCAAATAAGCCTCAGGCAGACAGCCAGGTTTCCAAGTCCCTTGCCGAAGGGGAGACTGCGCTTCTGCCTTTCTGAGTGCTCTGTGATCTTGCACTTGCAAGGCTTCTAGAGGCTTTTTCCTCCCACTGCACATTAGCAATTCATTGAGTGGTTTCCACAGGTTTGAAAGGGAACATAGGGACAAACTTGTTACATGTGGAGGGATGGAGTGGAAGAATTGCAGAAACCTCCCCAAGAGACCAGAGCAAAAGGGTGAATAGCCTGCTACGCTCTCCCAAAGGTGGCACAGCCCAAGGGAGCTGGTGAAAACTGGCATCTCACAAGGGAGGAAGAACTGGGCATCTTCCAAAGCTCCCCAGACATCTTATGTGACCTCAGGCAAGTCACTTCTCTTTCCCAGTTTCCTTCTCTGTAAAGCAATGATAAAACTTCACAGGAGGCCCAATTCATTATTTCTGAAAACATTCAAATACAACAGCAAAGGTTCTCTCTAAATACACAAATCCACAACTAAACTAGTATTTGTAGAGGAGGAGAAATCATGGGTGGGGCTGAGAACATCCAGAATGTGAAGTCTCCCCTAGCAATCCCCTCTAGCAGTTTCCTGGAAAAAGGCTGTTCGGACACACAACCTGCTCTTGCAACAGGGAATTTTGCTCAACAGTCTAATATTATGTCTACATTTACTAATACTGGATATAAACCCATCTGTATTCATGAAAACCTGCAAGTTTACAAGCTCTTGTGCACACGAACAGAAGCTGTTGCAAGCACAGTGCTGTTTTTAGAAGGCTGCTCTGAAAATCTGGCTTAGCATCACCTTTGGTTGCTAAATAAACTCGTCTGGAGATTAACCACAGCCCGCACAAAGATAGTTACAAAACAGTTTTATGACTTTGGGTTGAAATGGGTGTTGGTAAAGAGGCACGCTCCATTTTTTTCCACTAAAGTTGAAATGTAAAAAAAATACAATATAAGCTCTGTAAGCAGATTCTTCATGGTAAATAAATATGCAGAGATGCAGAGAATGCTAGGCGATCATTTTTAGAACATTTATTTTTGGCAGGATAAACACTTTCAGACCCCGAGCAAGTTCTCTGTGTGTACAGAATCTCCAACTGTGAAAAGAAAACAAATTGCCGCGTTTCATTTGTTATAATGAGGGTTTTTTTCATGACTGTTTAGAATAAAGTTGCGTAGTATTTGGAGTGGCTTGGAAATTCATTGTTTAGGCATTAGTCTCCAGTGGTAAACATCCTACAATATGTGTATAATACAGCAACTATTTTTGTACTTCAAAGTCTTTCCCCTTAATTTGGGAAGGTGCAGGATACAAACAACTCATCTTTTCCCTTCTGGGAAACGGTGGCTTTGCTGCTTGTTTTTACCTCGCAGAGATCCCGCATCATCTCACTCTGGACTCCATTGACTTGTACAGAAATTAGACACAAACATCAGACAACAAATCGCACTTGAGAAATACAACTCTCCTAAGAAACAGGAGTATAATGGAGGCACCATACAGTCTTACTCTTAAGGGAGTCTTATTCTTCCCTCACTCCTATGGGCACAGGCTTTTTTAATAGAGGAACTCACTGTTGACTCCTCAGGACTGAATATCCTGCAGACGAGGAAATCTGGGACAACAAGGACACGTGCTCGGCTGGTAGAAAAGATCAGAGCTGCATGGCCAAGCCCGACTGCAGTCCCAGCCTCCATCGCCCCTTTCTCAGAGAAGGCGACTTCCATCGCTTCAGACAGAGGAATGGAAAGTTCAAGAACAAGGTTAAAAATGTATCTTCTTCTTTTGAGCAGCCCAATGGAAATCTGGCTGCTCAACGCTTCTTAAAACACCCGCCGAACAGTCCCACGCTGAGTGGCCAAGGAACGAACAGCCAATATTAGTCAACGATCTGGGAAATGCTGGCTTGCCAAGGTCACGTAAGTCTGTGGCAGGAGAAGTAACAGGATCATCTGGCTCTTCTCCTGTTTCTCAGCCACAAAACTTTCTTCCTCCCTTAACAATTACATATGTGGGTTTCCTTAACAGTTTCTTTTTACATTCCTGTTTAAACAGCACAGGGAAAAGGAAGAGGAGACTTGATGTGGAAAATTAGTTTTGGAAATGTTGAGCAGTGTGGATTTGCCAACTCTTCCTCCCGTCAGTTCACTGTAGACACTCCCAGCTCTCACCGAAGCGCTATTTTTAATCTGTACGTCAGATTTCACAACTGAGACTGTCAGGATTTTTATAAAGGCTTCTCCCTGAGAATTCAAAAAGAAAAACAATGTGGAAATCTGCTTCCCACTTTGTGCTGCTGGGGCTCCACCACAGCTACTCCAGGATAAAGATCCAAAGGGACCCAGCCTCACAAGAGCAGCTTTCTCAGCAAGTGTCAGGAGATTCCTAGCATGAGGGACATGCAAGAGATTCCGCAATGAGGGAGGCACTCAGGTCTTTTACATCTGATGAGGCATGCGGACCCTGAAAATGTTCTGGGGAGACTCTGCAGCACCACAAAGCACAGATGCAGAGCGGGGCTTCACAAAATGCAGCTCTCTAATAAAACCCTTCAGCTGTTGCCGGCGCTGCCAGGTGGCTCCTTGGGGGCAGAGGCAGCTGCAGAGCCGCAGCTTTGCGAGTTGCCGCTGCTGCCACAGCCCAGCTCGGACACAAGGGCTCCCAGACACTTGCCACCACCTCTTCCCACTGCTCGGTGGTACCCACAGAGCTGTAGCCTTTAAGTGAGAAGGCCAGAAAAGCAGAGATAGCACCTTTTGTTACAGAGAAATATCAGCAAAGCCTCCGTCAGCAACAGCCTTCTCTGTTGCAGTATTTGTTGAGCACTTGTCATGTGCTGGACATGCACATTAACAAATTATAGCTCCTACAGGGTTATTTCCTGAAGCCAACAGGTGCCTAAAGCCAGCTTCTAGCTCTGCTTGCCGTCCAAATATAAGGAACTTGAGGCAGGCTCAACTTTTTGGAGTACTTAAAGAGAGACTCTGCTTAAGATCTCTGCTATGGCAGAACAGGGCTCAGTGAGGACTTTTCATCCACACAGAAACCAATGTCTCAACCAAAAAAAGCGCTGCTGTGAAAGGCTTGCTATTGCAATGTTGCTGAACACTGTTTTTCAACATCCACATAAGACTGCCTGATGATAACAGAGAACTTTTTGAATATTCCAGGGCCATTTATCCATAAGAGGCTTTGGACAAGTACTCCAGCTAGATTTTCACTTGCAGATCAGCGTGCCCAGATATTTGATTGCATGTTTCTACAGAGAGACATAGCATCGCTGTGCTAGCTGAGGGCGGTGAGTTCACACAGGTGTAACTGAGCACAGAATCCATCTCTCACAGGATTTCTGGTGCTTCCTGAAGCTGACAAGATTAATTTAGCGATCTGAAAATCTGTTGCCAAGCCCAAGTCCCCAGAAGACTGCATAGCAATAGGAAGATTAAAAGCAGATGGTTCAGCAACCCAGGTTTTACAGTTAAATTTTTAACAGACTTAAAATTCTTGGGTTTCATATCAGCATCTTCATTCCTTCCTTCAATTCAGCATGTCAGTATCTCTAGAACACTTCCGCAGGACATGAAGCCAAACACATCATGCTAACAATGTGACCTCAAAAAACACACATACCTTTATAACAGGCTTAATAAGAGGTTAAGGAAATGTTGATTCTAGTTCAACCAAAGCACTGTGCAATTAGACCATCTCCATGTTGTTGATTTCCACAAAAGGATGCTTGAATTTAAAATATGATGAGAACATTTCTGGGACGGGCTTTAGCAGCTGAGCCTATTAAATACAATTCAAATGCCGTTGCAGTTGACAAAGAGCCTCCTCTGTTAAGGTGAAGCTATCGGAAAGGGTTAGGGGTCGCTCCTGGAAGCCCATGTCCACACACTGCTCCCAAATTTCCATTCCTGTTGGACTCACTGGACCCGTCTGTTGAGGGTGGCAGGAGCAGGGGTGCTGTGGATCAGGCTTTCGGCATTCCCAGCCCTCTGGATATGCGCGATGGAGAGCAGCGAGGTGGGAGCAGCTAGAAGCCATAGCAGTTCTAGAAGTCTAAGAAACACAAATTCTTTGTCCAGCCCCACCTCTCTCCCACCACAGTGCTATGGCAGCCGTATAGTTTTGAATCTTGTACCAGGCCAGCCACAGCTCTGTTGTCTTTGTGCCAAGGTCCCTACTTCAGGCTTCCCTTCAGCTAGGTCAGATTTAGACCCTGGCCAGTCCAGCTCCAAGCCTCAGCACATTGAGGTGATTTCTCTTGATCCTTCAGTCCATGATGCTAATCCTGAGTACTTGGATGAGTAGGACAGAAAAGGAGGCACATCCAAGCAAGAATGCGCTTGGCTGAATCCTTAACAACTTGCTCCAAACTCCCAATTTATGTCAGAAATGAAGGGAGGACAAGCGTGTCCCATTTGTCTACCAGAAATCTTCCCTCTCTGCAGAAATGGTTGTTAAAACAATCCCCTAGACCTTCCACATGTGGCCAAAGAAACACCAAATGTAAATCAAATACACAGAAAGTCTCTACTGGGCATTTCTTCCTCCCCGGTATCTTAGAAAACATCTTTATAACAGAAACCCAAGATCACAACTGACTTTGTGGCTGCTCTGTGCTGAAGCTGAATGCCGGTGCAGAGCTAGCAAGGATGTGATGTCCCTTTTTTCATGTTGTCTGTACTGAACAGCCTCAGAGTTTGCTTTCTTGAGGTCATTTCAGCTAGCTCTCACAAAGGCAATTGAGGAGGACCAAGCAGCAACTACTTCTCTCCATGAATGACAAAAACGCTTTGCGGTAACAGCCTTTCTTGCCCAGCAGTGCCTGTGATACCAGAGCAGCATTTTATACCCCCAGCCTTGGGTCCCCACCTGATGGATTTTCACCCTGCAGGTCAGCCCACGTCAGCACAGTCCTCGCTTCAGAACAAAGCAAGAGAAGTAACCGCAACGCCTGATACTGAAGCCATCAGCCAGAGAACACAGCTGGCCTGATTCCTCCCATCCCTGAAAACAGACTTGCAGGAGTGTTCCAAATCCACCCCGCATTTCTGGTGCCCACCGTGCTGCTCCATGTGCTGTGGTCAGTCCCACTCTTCCCTCTCCAAATGTCACTTCGAAGGCAAAGTTAGCTGCAAGGACAGAGAACTGCACCTGCAAAAGCTGAGGAGGCCTGCTTTGAAAAACCAAACCCTGAAATACATTTGGACACATGAGTATAGCGGCCAAACCTCAACTTAAATCTTCCATATGAAGTGTAAGGAATCAAATAACCATCCAGAAAAGATGTCTGCAGAATAACTTGGCTCGTAATATTTTCATTTGGGTTGAATTAATATAATTGTAAATCTTCCGCGCACAGCACGAGAGCTTCGTTCTGTGTAACACTGTACGTATCCCATTAAGCTTTATACTCAGTTCAGCCCTACAAAAATGCTTTGAAAACCAGACCTAGTTGCCTCTCCTTGGGCAACCAATCACAAAACTGCAATAACGCAGAATAAGCTCCGTGACTGAACTTTCTCCATTGCCATTAACCAGAGCTAAAAGAGGCAGGGGAGCAGGAGGGGCAGAAGAAACATTCCTTGGAACGAAGTGGAAAAGCATCATTACACACTGATCTCTTGGAGCGGTGTTAAGCCTCAGCTGTGCCTGAATTAGCAGCCAGTGCCAAGTTGACTATCTCACACATAAACATGGTTTATCTAATGATCCATTCGTAACGACTTCCAAGTTGTGACCTCCTGGGCATCCTGGAGGTTTAAGGAAAGAAGGTATCCATCCTCAAAGGCTCCTCACAAACAATGAATCGAGCCCTGCTGGGTGCAGCTCAGCTCTGTGGGGAGCTAGAAACTTTGGACACCATTTGGCAGGCTTTTTGCTAAATCCAGAGGATCAAAAAAAGCAAAGGAGGTGAAAAATGACCTCTATTCACAACACTGTTAAATCACTGCTCATCACTGCAGATCAGATTTTGAAAACATGATCAGAAAGCTCAATCCACACATTGGAACAGGAATTTACAGTAAAACACACATGCAGTTGCCTGTGAAAACCACGCTAATTCCTGCTGCTCCACCCTTCATTTTTTCCTCCACCATCCTGTCTTGACAACTTGGTCCCTTAAGTTATTCACAGACCTGGTGTGAGCAAAGCAAGGGAAGAAGAAGGGTGTCTGCAGACCCTGCCTTCACTATGCAGACTCCAGGATGGTCCCAGCTGCGTGAAATACAGATATATGATGAGACAGCTTCCCATACACAGCACAGTTGCATCTGATCCCATGGGCTGCTTCCACAAGGCAAAACTATTGTCCATATGGAGTACCTGGACCATCAGCATATCACCTGAGCTCTAGTCTGCATCCAGAACAGGGAGCTGTCACAGAAGCCAACGTACATTTTGCTCTGTAACACAGGAACTGGTGCCGGCTCACCGCAGCACACTCTTATTGTGTGCTCCCACACGCAGGGAGCTGCACCTAGCTCTGCCAGTGAAAAACATTGATATTCCCTGCTTCACTCCTCAGCATCAGTCTGGGTCCTCCTGGAACACCTCAAATCCTCCTTTCCACAGCACTGCATTTTGTAGGAACTCAGCCCTGGCCATGTGGGTAGAGCAGTCTCAATGCTTCTGCCTGGGTCTTACTGAAGCTCTCATTGACTTTGCAAGGCTTGAAATGAATCCCTCCATTTCTCTAGTCTAGCTGTAAGCAGAGTATTAAAATCCCTACCCCAGAGTTGTGTTGGCACCATGTGCCAGCCTTAAAGAGAGTTCAAGAATGTTTGCTACAGGTGAGACAGAATGGCAAAGGTTAATGATGAATTGGCACAGTTCTTGCTCGTTTGTTCTTGTAGAGGAAGAATTCTGAATAAGTGAAAACCCAACACATGAATTTATTTCCAGAGCCTTTTCTGAGATTGCTCCTTCATATTGGTACCAATAAATCCTACATTCCAGCCATGCTTCTCTAATAGATACAGGCAGAAATTCTTATTTCAAGTCGGCCAGATTCATGACAAAGCAAAAGGGAAGAATAAAGCGAAAGCTGCGGCTAGCATTTATCTATCTCTGTCCTGCAGCCTTCTTTCTCATTGCTCCTGCAGCTCTCATATTTAGAGGCAGCCAAGCTCTCCACATGCAGCTTTAATGGAACACCTATCCCCAACAACCAACTGCAACATTCAGCTGGGACCACAGCTGCAGACAAAAACCACTGTATGCTTCCCAAACAAATGCAGCAAGGATAGTGTGGATAATACCTTCTACTGAAACAAGAGCCATGCAAAGATTTTCAGGTGCTTTACAGACATTCATTATTTAAGACAGTCCACATCCTCCTAAAGGCAATATTGGATCCTCACTTTGCAGATGAAGAATAGAGGCATTAAAAGATTAAGGGATCGAGGGGCACGGAAGAGGAAGGCAGCACTGAACAAGGTCCTGCTCACAAGCCCATATATCACAGCAACTGGACTGGTGATGATTTCTGCAGGCACTGTAACCATTGCCATATGCTTCTAAAGTTTGCTTTATTAATTTCTCTTGGTTTATTTCCTAAATCACACTTTTAGATATTGTTACCCCGCCCCTATTATCTCCCTCTGCTTTGCTGAACACTTTTGTTTCCTACCAGTACCAGTTATTCAGTCCATACCAAGGCTTTGGTGAAACAGCTACAGAGTTGTAGCTCTTTTCTATGCATTAGATATTACTAATAACTTATTAAACATTCCCTACTTTCCTGCCCAGGCTGTATGCTGACTGACACTGTACAAGCTATGGCTTTAATGAGATGAGCTATCCTTTCCAGGAGGAAGCTGGGGTACCAGTCTTGTCAAGCAGGTTCTGCTCTAGGCTAGGTTTTTCATCCAGCACAGGTTCTATTTATCAAATAACCCTTGAAGTTTCAGACCCTAGTTTAAAAGTTTTAATTGATACACACAAAAAAGTTTGATCAGGCACTGTCTCTCCTGATGGACTTCTCCCTGCAGACTGTGAGACTGGGGAGTTTAAAGGTAAATATATTGCTCTTTCACTTCACTGCCATAAAACAAACCTTCTCACTCTATAATTAATCCCAATGAAATGAAACACAGCCACCTAACGGATTCACCTGTTGTGGTGCAAAGGCAAAAATGCCAGTTGAGTACACAACTTCAGAGGGCAGCTGGGCTTTTCCAAGGCACATCTTTAATGAGCATCTTGTACATCAACATCACAAGGCAGCGGACCGGCCATAGAGATGACAATAAAATGCTTCTTCATGAAACAGAGGTGAAGCAGCACTGCGGTATTGAATTATAAATGAGAAAAGCGAATGTAGATGCAGCCTGTCTTATGAAAAGCCAAACCCGAATACAAGGCTTACTCCAGCTGAAGTACAAGCTGAAAATAGAGAATCCAGTTTGCTTCTGAGCTGACCTGAAACAAAAGGCGAATCTCACAAGGCTGGAAAAGTAACCAAACTAGAAAATGCCTCGGGAATACAGTGGGATTCCTGTAGGCGCAACGGCTTTGTTTGCTGCAAGTCATAGGTGAAGCAGGCATTGTTATGTCAAGAGGGAAGGGAACACGTTCTCTACTGCAGTGGTCTGACAGCAACAATTCAACTGCAATAGTTAAGACTGAGTTCTTGGTAAATATACACAAAAAATGACACTACTGATGCTGGTAAATAATTGTGCAGTAGGATTGAGCAGAGACAAAAGATAAACCTTATTATGGAGATGAAATAATGTTATTTTATGTTTCAAAAGAGTAAGACACAAAGCTGAGATTTTACTGATGGACTTGAGTCAAGGAATTAGTCACATTATACAAAAGCATTTTGAATACCCTAGCGCATGACATACCACAAGAAAAATCATTCAAAGCTTGGCTGCATTGGTTTCAATTGAAGTTGTACAACACAGTATGACATAAGAGAGCAAAACTTCCTCCAAGCAAGTATTTATATAGTGCTAGTAAATGACAAGACTTTGGTTTAATTGGTGAGTAAATGGAGCCGGAGGTTGCTAAAGGAGTCTCTAGCAACCAAGAAGATCACTGGGGCAGAACATACTGTTTTTCTCTGGTTTGTGTGTCTGCATTTTAAGCCTTCCAGACACTATAGTAAATGTAATGATAACATTGTATAATGAAGATGGGTTTAAATAATGAGTTTGGGGTGAGAGGGTGAAGCAGTGACTTGCGTAGCAGTATTTTACCAGGGAAGCTGAGAGAAGCTGACAAGAGTTTCTGCCTGGAAAGGGATGAGGAAAAATGCATCACTGAGATAACCTAAAGGAAATCCTCCAGAAACAAAGGCAGCGGTTTAAAGACTTAGGACAGCTTTACTGCGTCCCAGTGAATTGCTGCAGTACCAAGAACAGTTAGTGGTGTTGTAGGCAAGAGTCAAAGCTCTATGAGATAGAGAAAAAAGGTTTGGAAAGCACAGATGATAAACCCAGATTTTTCATAAACTTGGACGCAGCACTCAGTCGAACGGCCAAGGCACCGTAGCACCATCCCTTCCAAGAGAGCCGACCTGGAGGCGAGATGAAGAGACTGCTCTGGCAACGTGAACACGTCCTCACAAGTACTGAACACTTCCCTCAGCACCTCTATTAGCAAAGCTTTATTTCTCCTTGTCTCCAAAACAGGCTGCAAATACCATCTGAACAGATCTATGGGCCAGGATAATTTACACCAGCTGGAAATCTGACCCACCTATTTAGCGCAAGGGAATAGTCATGATCTCTCTCCTGCAGCATTGACTAAGATCTCCCCAACCTCACTCTGAGAACTCTCTAGGCATTGGGCTATCGACCACAGAAAATTGAGTGGAAATCCCCAGCCAGGAATAAAACATATGTTTAATAAATGGTTCTTCAGATAAAAAAAAAAATAAAATAAAAGAAAGAGGAGGAGGAGGAGGAAAGGAAAAGGTTTGTAATTGTGAGATCATAACAGTCCAACCATATAAATGATGACTAAGTGTAATCTTGTGTTTCAACAAGATGAAGAAAAACATGTTTTTGAAACTGTTGAGTCTGATGTTCCCAGCCAGCAGATACTCTTTTATTGGCCTGCAAGTGACCCTTTCAACTTGGGCTTTCCTCCAGCCTGTGGGTCCATGGCAATGATTAGAGAGTAGAAAATCCCTGCTACTGGCCAGCTGTGCTCCAAATTACCTTACTCAGCCGTGCCTATAAATGTAATTGCTTGTTTCCATGGAATTGCATCAGAATGACCTGTTCACCTCTCGCATAATTCATATATCTGCAATCTCTGTCTCCATAGATAAGAATCTCTTTCTTCTGCATATGTATGAAAGCACTGAAGGACACAGTCAATTCTTCATTAACGGGGAGATGGAGGGCACAGATCACCCAGGTACAGCAAAACTGTGAAGAGTTCAAAGCATACGTAAATTATGTCCCAAAAGTTACAGTAAGAATATGGAAACAGGGAAGAGTTTAGTGCTGCTGCTGACTATAGACACTGTGTACCAGCATAGACTGGCAGGTCCGCACCAGGCAGCACAGCACACGGGGACATGGCACATTCAGCCCAGTTTGACATCTCCAGTAGCTTGTCACCATGAGGTCAGTCTGCTGAGGGATAACCACAGTTCACACTGGTGGTGGACAAACACTCTAAAAAATCCAGTCCCAGTCCCACTCCAGGCGACAGCAAAAATATCTCCTGCTAACCTGGAAGAAGTGCCTTCAAACCGAGTAACTGAGCACTCTCTCTCCTGCCTCAACTCAGCCTCCTCTTTCCAAATTTAGTTAGCATTCATTCCTTCTCATGTCCCTTTTCTCCTTCTTGGCTCTTCCGCCACAAGATGAAGGTATGAGTATTCATAATTTCTAGGCTAAATAAATGCTGTTTGGTCCCAAAGCAGCCAACAGCAGAGCAGGCTCTTCTAGGGTCCAAGCAAAGGGGACAGCCAAGTGTGAGCAGAGGCAGAGGAGGAGGATAAGATTGAGGTGGCTCGATAAGGGAATAGTGCCTTGGTGAAAAATGCAGTTTGGGTCACAGCATGGGAGGGGAAGGAGAAGACTATAAAGTCTCAGGCATCTGGAGGACAATGTTTGGCAAGAGCCTGGGTGATCTAGGTAGAAAACTTGGGATCTAAGACAAAGGAAACACATGGTTCAGTTTCGAGATTTGTCAGGTCAGCCATGAAGGGAGACACAGAGAAGAGGAGAGGTGAGAATTCACCTCCTTTGCTTTTAAAAGAAAACCCAGAGAAGAGGTAAATTGACAAAATGCAACAGCCAGAAAAATAAGTAATACATCTGGGGGGCTATTGTCTTAGTAACAAGCTAATGTAAGTAGACCTTTGTTTTAGGATGTAAATGTGACTTCCACAAAGATGGGTATTTTCACAGTACTCCCTCCCCACTGGACCCACCACCGTGTCCTGTCAGGCCCTTCGCACGCAGGCAGTCCGGCTCCTGGCAATGACTGGGGTGCAGGACTATTGTAACCGAAAAATAAAATATGTTCCCATTAAAAAACGTGGATGATAGCAATTAATTCCACATTTTTGTGAATAAATATCATGTGCTTTGTGCCAAAGCAATTTGGCTTGTTCACAGAAGCTAACAGTGACACATAAATCTATTTTCCCTGTTGCTCAACAGATCGTCTCGCTCTGCCAACAGGATTTTGCAGTGGAAGAGGTTTTTTCTTTCTTTCAGTCAGCACCTTAAATGGTACTTGATGCCCAGCTGCATGTCGACCTGTGGTTTGCAAAACCCACTCAAAGCTACTGAAATGAAGGCAGTCCTGTGACTGCTTGGGTGTTTCAGCAGCCACTGGCACCAATTATTCTATTTCCCAGAGCTGCCCCATCATTTCCCAGGAGTGATGTCATTCAACTGGAGTCAACGACCAGGACCTCTCCCCTCTCCTGTAGCCAAACCCAGCAGAACAGATGGCTGTGAGCATCCCTGCCACCATGGCTATGATGATCCTGTGCTCCCTGCTGCATGAGGAAAGAGCTCTCTCCTCTTTCATCCACTGTTCTGGGTTAGTGAGTAACAAGGAAGGACCAACATCTGAGTGGAGAATGGTCAAGGTAAGCAGAAGAAAGGCTAATATCCCCCTGCCTTTTCCAGCTTTATTTACTTTGTTTAACTCCACTGTTTAACTCAGCATTTTTTTGAATTGCAGGAGTGTAAAAGTAAAGCTGCATGAATTCTGGCTGGTTTGAAGCTTTACAGATGTTTACTGGCCCTACGTGGGAGAAGCATCACTATTTTATTGACTAAACTCTGGTTTTGTTTTAATATGGAAAATCTCAGTAGCACTTCACTCCATTTGTCTTTTTTTTCTTCTTTAGTCATATGATAATGTACACTTATAACCGGTGAATCATCCCCCCAACAAGTCATAAAGAGAAAAATAGCTTGTATGTATGCCTCAGCGGTCAATGAATCACTGACGACAGGTATAATGGGAATAATTATATACTGCTGAGAAACTTTACCCAAAGCCCAGCTCAGAAGGCTCGTTTCAAGACTTGGAGTCGTGCAGTCGGATTCAACATTGTGAGTGCCAGGTTAGGAAACAGCCAGGAGAATTACAGATTTCTGTTACTGCAAGAAAACAGCCTCTCCAAGTGTCTGTTATGTGTTGACAAACTATTTATACTTAACCAAGCAATAATAATGAACAGTTTAAATAGGCATTGATTTTTATGTTTTTAATTCAATTTCAGTGGGAAAATATCCTGGCAACAGCAACAGGGATGTCAAGCTTTGGATGCCAGCCACTGCTTCATAACTATGCTATTTTAAGCAGTAATATGTATTATTTGGTGTAACAACATATATTTGTAGGATCTAATCCTGGAAGTTCCTACTCTAATGATCTCCAGTCTTCCAATCATAGTTTCTGGGATTCCACTTATGAATGTGAATTTGTAGCAGACAGCATTCAAACAAAAAGAGGTTTCGGTCTGAATGCAGTTCAGTCAAAATACAAATGCGAGGCAATAGCTCCAGAACACAAATGTAAACCCCCTCTTGAAGCCAGCTCAAAGCGACTACAACAAGCCACGTCCATTGCAGCAAGTCCCGCTATAGAAGAAGGCTTCCATATCCCAGTTTTGAAGAGCAAATATTGCACAGAGTAGGCAGGACTGCCTTGCAGTTTGCACGAGCTGCTGGCTCCACTTTTCAGCTGGATTTGTATCCCAGGCTGAGCTCAGCCCCAGTGCCAGTTCTGGCAGCCCCAAGGCTTTTGCACGTCTTTAATCAGCGTGAAGCCAGGTCCTACAGTTGCCCTTAGGGCAGAGACAGCAGCTATTTTGTTCTAAGATCTGCTGAAGCCTGTTAGAGAGAAAAGACACAGCAGTGTGCCCTCTCACGGCAACATATTCGTGTCCACTGCCGTCCGTGTACAATATGAATCTGCACTTTAAGAGCACAGAATTCCTCACACCAGGAAAACTAACATCATGGATTATAGATGAATCAGATCTGCCTTGTGGAGCACGAGCCCTGCCATCTCCCAGCGGCAAAGAGAAGTCCATAAGCATCAAATATGCTCTTGCTCCCACATATCCCAGTGGTGGGAGGTGATGGTGACCAGCACCATCCTGCTCCAGTCACAGTCGTACGGGGCTGTACACCAGCATTGAAGTCAGTGAAGCGATAATCTCCCATATTTGGCAGGAGAAGGTGGTTACAGGAACCTTCAGTGGAGAGAAACAGGCACCTTCTGGGAGCAATTCATCTGAGCCATCTTCAACATCTGTCTTAGGATAAGCTGAATCACCCTTTGGAGGTTCCCATTTATCTTTGTCGAGCAGCAAAGGCAGCGCGGCTCCAGCCGTGTCCAGCTCAAACATAAATGTCTGATTTCTGGGTGCCTTGAGTTAGAGCAGAAATATCTCACCCTTAGCTGGGAGGGCAGCTGAAAAGAGATGAGTGGCTGCTGTTGCATTTCTGGGAAATATGAGATATTATACGACCTGTTAATTTATTCCAGAGTTTCCCTTTATGCTTTAACAATACTGTTCAGTATTCAGTTCAAGTCACAACACTTAATGGCTTGTGATCAGCTAAGCTTATCCTGCATTTCTGTGCCAGCTTAAAAAATAAACAAAGCTCTGTCTATGGGATGGCACAATTAGAGGGATTTATCCTGCTCCTAACCCAACACCCGTACCCAGAACACAAAAATACTATTGCAGTTCAATTCAGAGAAGATGGCAAAGTCCTTTACATCCTGCTGCAGGAGATCACAAGAGTGGAGCAGTTTGTTGAGACGAGAACGTAACTCTTTAGGGGACCCATACACCAGGGACAGCTTCAAATAAGATCACAGATGTGGTATGTTAAGGGCCACATGATTCCTTGGGTCTTGTTTCCACCGTGGAGTTAATTCAGCCCATAACATGGGTCTTGTCCTCACTAAAAGACAATTTATGCAGAAAGTATAAGAAAGATTTGAGTTTGGAGGGTGCTTTTAATAAGGGGTAGGTATTCTACACAGGAACAATGTGGCATCATCACGTATGAGCCACCCCTCAGTCAATTCCCTGCACAACTCACCAGAGAAGAGTTAACTTCACTGTGGAGTAACCTCCGTGCTGCACATAATCACTCTAGTAAGAGATAAAACCTGTCCTAAAGAATTTACAACCCAAAGCCCCACATAAGCTGTGGCAGGAGGCAGAGATGAGAAGGACAGCAACTCCTACAAAAGCACATCTATTGCACAGCTGGGAACAATATTTAATACCCTGTTGGTGAAAGAATAAAACAAACAACCCCCCAAACGCAACAACTTGCTGAAGATGCTCCTTATCTCAGGCAACAGGAACTAAACTCAAGCTTCTTCAGCCTAGAGATATTTTCTCTCTCAATGTCACCAGCTCTTAAGCAAAACTGAGATTACAAAACTTTTTGAAAGTAAGATCCAAGGTTGAGAAGGTTTACTCTGACGTTCACTCACTCAGCTTCTCTGCAGGCCTCTTTTACTATTCCCAGTTTCAGGTGTCAGTGGAACAGACCCCTCCCAAACTCAGCTGTGTCACTGCCTGAGTAGTCATCCCATGGAAGACCCTCCCTGAGTGAAGACCCCTTGCATGAGTGCAAGTGAGCTACACAGCCAAACCTCAAGCTCTGTGGAAGTCTGAAGGGGTAAGTGAGGACCAGCCAGTGCAGGTGTTGACAACGTATGGAGCTCTCCCAGACATGCAATGTTAAAATCCTGACATACGAAGCCATGCCAAGCTGCTCTGGGCAAGCGCACCAGCGAGCCTTCCTCTCTGGTATCTGCACCACCTCAGAGAACACCCCTCCCTTATAGGGTCTGTGCACACTCAGTTGCTACCATCACAATTCATTTACATAGACTGTAATTTCTCAGCCTCAAACCAGTTCTCTACACATACCCAGTCTATGAATCTGCTGCCCAGACCTCCTCCATGTGCTCAGCTTCCTGGTTTAAAAGCCATCAGCCAATTTAAATGTCTCCATTTCTTCAAAATCCTATTTTAATTTAATTTCAGCAAATCGGACTGTAACAATTTAAAGCTGTTTGTGGCTTGTCTGCTTTAAAGAAGAAACCATTATGAGAGACTTCAGAAAATTTCCATTTACCCTCTATTGTTCCTCTAGCCTTATGCACCTTTCCCACCAGGCACTGGAACGCCGTCTGCCATCCCACCTCCTCCTGCTCCCCCATTCTACATTCAATGGGCTCCTCTGCAGTAAAAAGCTTTCTCCTACCTCATGGGGCCTTTATGAAAAACAAATAACTTCTGTTTGTTGCATTCAAAAGGGAATTGCTTGGCCCTGTCTTTAAAAACATACAGCATATTTACCAAGCCTACCTATCTTTTTTTACTCTTTGCTTGGAAATCTGTACAATAATGATCTTAGGACAAAAGTGCATTTTCGAGTAGATCCAGCAATGAGACAGGCCGTAACGTTGTAAGTGTCTATATGGAACTGTAAGTGGTTTCTTAAATCTATCACAACAAAAGCACAGAACCGAACTATGAGGCCACCTCCAAAAATTTAAGCTTCTCACCAAACTCAACCAAACTCTGTTTCTGCTGAACAGAATGCATTTGGCTGATTTGATGGCAAGACAGTGAGGGAGAGAGGGAATATCTTAAAATACTTTTCCTACATACTCTTCTCTATACTAAGCTGCCTAGCTCAGGTTTCACTCAAGTGCATGCTACCCTCTCTCCCTCCTGTCCCATGAAAAGCACTAGTTCTGAGTCCTCCTACTCCGACCAAGTCCTTTGTTTTCTCCTTTAAATGCCATCAGCATCTACAGCTCCTGCAGTTACATCCTTGCAATCTATAGATTCATATCAAAATCCTTCTGTAGCATCTTCTCAAGCAGGATTGACAAGCTGTGCAGTGAATATACATTAATTTGCAGATCAAAGCTGCCATCATCATTACATTAAAAATCGACCCGGTCAATATTATACAACATAGATTCAGCACAACCTTCACATCAAGCCCTACGAAAATCATCTGGTAAATATATTCATTTCATAGAGAGGGCTCTGAAACTCCTCAGTGATTCCTGCCAATCTACCAGCATCGCTGTCTGGTTATGAGGACAGGGTGACGCGCTACAGTTCTGCCCCATGGCCAGTATGTCCCGAGGGAAATCAATACAGAAATAAAAATAAAAGAGCTTGTGGAAGGGTCCTAGCTGAAGTTTCGGAAGAGCAATCCTCCTTTTCTTCTGGAGGACAACGCAGTGCTCAGAGCACGTGACAGAGGTGCCACGCTAGCACAGGCGATGAGCAAGGGCACCTGATGGGATAAACAACATACCAACATAAACCCAGATGGCACTGCCAAGGCAGCTGCACCACCAGCAGCAAACACCATTACTAGCCCATCCTTACACCCTCACAAAGGTGTAAATGTGATGAGTTTTGTCTGAAGACCCTCAGTGCACAGGGAGGGCAAAAGCCCAACCAGCCTTTGCTCCTATCTCCTGAGGGCTGCTAAAATCATGTGCTAATCCTGTCAAAGCTTTCTGCACCCACTGCCAACGGTGCAGACATAAATCTGCTTCGTGCTAGCAACCACTAAAAGCACACAGGCAGGAGCAGTGGGCTTTTTTAGCAGGGCTCTGCTTTCAGGTTGCCCTGCTGGGTCATGTTACCCACCCAGTCACAACATAGCGAAATACAATATCAGGCAGAAAAGCTTTGCAACAAATTCTCCTTCAACAACCCAACAAGTGCCTCATTCCCATCCCAGCCAGAAGCACAGTCTTGCAGTGCTCCCACCAGCCAGCCCACAGGCACAGACGTACAGGCATGACACGAGCTCGAGGGGAGGATAGCACTCCAGACCTTGGGAAGGAGGAAGAGATAAAAGAATAAATCCTCTTGTTTACCCATGCACTGTTTGGTTGTGAGGAATTCCCTGTTTCCTTCATAAAACCAAATGGAGGAGCAAGCACCTGCCAAGGTGGCCAGCTACAGCGTGCAGCAGGAGGAGGGAAGGAGGGGACACCACAAGCATCCTACTCCACACTCCTCCTGCTGGGACTACAGAAGCTGGTGGATTAGAACACTTAACAAATCTGTTTTGCAACACCTCTTGCTCTAACACGGAAGAAAGGGAAAGGGTGAGATCGGTAGGGGGGACATCATGAAATTCCAGTGTCAGGGAGAGAGGCAGCAAAGTGAAGAAGTTTTGTTACTGGGAGTTAAAGGATTTACTATGGCCCTGCACACAAGGTCCCTGGAATTCCTCAGCTTGCCATTGACCGCTGTGTGGCTACAAGGCAGGCAAACCCCTGTGCCTCAGTTTCCAGACCTGCAAAGGCAGGGATATGAGCATTTCTCCTGCTTCAGCAGGGCTTGTTGAGACTTGGAGATCTGCAGTGCGCTGCAAGATCAAAGGATCAGAATAACATTACATATTCAGTACAAGTCCATGCACTATTTGCAACATCTGGAGGAGTGGCAGGTTGCTTAGCTCGCAAAGGAAAGCAGGAAAACAGAGATTTCACAAGTCCTTATATTGCAATTACTTGGACTTGAACTGGTCCTCTGTGAGATGGGCATGCAAGGCTGTTACCTCCCAAAAAGCTCTTACCTCAGGGTTACCAAGATTTCAGGACTTGCTTGTGTGAGCTAACGCAAGAGAAAACACTGAGCTGGTTCTGTGTGAAAACAGCTTTTTCTTGGGATTGTGAGTTGCCTCTCAATCATTTGCCCCTTGCTCACTTCTCTCTCTCCTTCTGTGGCCTTTCAGTTTGTAAGGAAAACACAAAGTACACTCTGGCATTCTCTGCAGTGCCACAGGTTGTAGCACCCCGCAAGGTCTCATATTCCTAGAGAAGGAATGACTTGTTTGCGTGTCACAGTAAGCCAAGGTCTTTCTAACAGAAGAAATTAGATGTATTTCAGGGAAGCACAGGGATAAGTTCACAAGTGCAAATGGGAATCAGTGTTTTTGTAAATACATAGCTATAAAATACATGATACAGATCTCTTGTTCCAGTCACTCTGAGAGGTCTCTTAAGTTAGACAACTTCCCTGAGGACCTCTGGTAGGAGATGGACACTGTTCTTCTCCCTTTTCTGCCTTCAGAAATCTACACTGCAGCCAGCACCCTGCAGCAGGTGGGCTCTGTCCTCCCCAGGGCTTGAGTCCACAGCCTCTGAGCTCCTGCCTCCCTACCAAATGAGGGGGTTGCTGTCCACAATAGATTTTCACATCTCCTACATCATGTATCACAAGTGCTCACAGCACACGCGCTGATCTCACTAAAACCAATTTCCTGCCTGTTCTTATAATAATTCTTCCTGCCCACCACACGTGACATAAAACAGGTACAAAATACAGCCGTGCCGTTCCCACAGACACACACACACACACATGTCCACAGATCTTTCGTCCAGTTTAGGGGCTCCAGCTGCCACACCTCTGATTTCTAAATTTCAGTCTCTTAAAATGTTTGGCAGTAAAGTGTTTGCCAAAGATTAAATGTTGATCCAGCGCACAACAAAATCAACAAGAGTCTTTCTACTGACTTCAGTGAGTTTCACAGGATGGGGCCTCGAACGCCTCGCACGGTCCTGAACACGCAGACACAGCAGAGCACTCGGCGCCTGGCAGGCTCAGGACCCGGTCTTTGCCGACACAAGCAACTAGTGCAAAATGGAAGCAAAAATCAGGATAGGTATTTTTTTATAGTTCACCTGGGCTCGGATTTGGGGCTGACACACAGAGGAAAATTTGAAAAGGTGCAGAAAATGCAATAAATAAAACTGCAGAAGGCAGCTGCCCAGAAAGGTTGGGATATTTAGAAAGGAGCACATTATCAGAAAATAGGATGAGACTGTGGAAACCCACGGAGGGAACCTGAGATGGTGGAAATGACTAAGGTTTTACATGAGAACTGCAAGAATATGAAGCTTTACATGAAAAGTAAAAAGCAAGAAAGGAATGCCTTGCTTGCAAAACCTTGGGAAAATTGTCAAATGAAAGCCCACATAAATTTCAGCATTACCCAAGATCCTCTGTACAGAAACAATGCTCGTGAGCAGACAACAACCACCCTGGACATTACTCAAAAGCAAGGACAGCCAAGATTTCATAAAAAAGGTTTCTCAGCTGATGCAGACAGCAAATAAACTTTTTGGGAATGATTCCAAATGGAAATGGAAGGACAATGAAACTAGATCTGAAAGAACCTGAAAAGAAGTTTACATGGATACTGGCTGCAAGTTTGACAACAGGGCTGAAAAGCAACACCCTCAACCCCATGGACACACAAAAAGGCACGTGTAGCTCCACATCCCACAACCTGAACTGGTCATCTCCTGGCTGGAATGATGCTGCAAGGCTTTACCATTGAGGGGCCCAAAATGGAACAAGCTACATGATATCTTAATGTGCAACCTCAGTCAAGTAAAAACAGGCATTTAAAAACTCAGTGACTACAAGATGAATCAAAAATTATTGAGACAGGAAATAATGCAGAAACCCTTCACACTAATTAACAATTGTATATGCATGCTGTGGGCCATGGTAACTGCTTCCTCACCAGAAATCTTTCAAGCTGAAATACTCCAATGGTCCTGTGAGTATCTGGAATATTAGAAATTCATTTCCTTCTAACTCTATAAGGTCCTTTTTGATAAAGGAAACTTAAATTGAGACTGGATTTTGTTCTCAGAGACTTGTTCCGCTTCAGCCACATGTTGATGGCTGTGATACTGAAAACACTGGATGAAATGCCACAGGCTGGAATACGCAGGTGTTCAGGCAAAAGAATCACAGGGGTCCCTATGGGCCTTGAAATCAGTGAACTGTGCAGAGAGCAATTAAACACTCTACAGTTGGAGATGACTTTGTTTTCCTTTGCTGAAAGCCTCAGTGTGCAGCTGGTCACCTCTTACTCCGATGTTTTGCTCAGCAGCCCTGAGCATGAAGACAGAGCAAAATCTGTATGTCCATATATATCCGCACATGTATATACACATGGCCCCTTTTTGTGACACTATGGAGCAAAACAAGAGAAAAGGGATCAGTGAGAGAAAGAAAGAGAAGACCTTTTAGAGCATTTGCAGCTGCTTAGACCATGTGTAGCACAGCAGTCACTCACCAACACCATGCTCCGTGGTGATGCTCAAGTCAGAGCTTCGGCTTTGCAGCCAAGAAACAGTTAATGAGAAATTAGTGTTCAATTAAACTGAGATCCAGGACCCAAGGAGCTCTCTGCATCCCTTCTACCAGGCTGTTACTGTTCTGCAACTGAATTTATTTGAGCCACCAGTTAGAACCAGAAAGTATCCTTACTCCCAGTGACCAAAGAAATGAAGCTTCACTCAGTAGCCTGTACGGAAGTATTGTACTGATCTGAGAATGCACCTCTATTCACAAAAGCACTCAGAAACATACTTTAAATGACCTGTGTTTACATGTCACCCTGAATACTCAAGGTCTTATGCATATACTTAAGAGGTTTCTTACGCTGGGTACTTAGAAATGTACTGGGGAGCCAAGGAGAAAAGAAATAACTTTGTCCTCCTGCCAGGTCTTCTAAGGAAGACCAAAAAAACCCTGGATATCATTAAATAGTAATATCATGCTGTGAGCATAAACTAAAAAATGCACTGATGGAGGATTGTGGAGCATGGAGAGTTAGAAAACTGTATGCTGAAATGAGGGACAAAATGGATACTGGATGCTCTAAAGAGTACAAAGGAACCTAACATTGCATCTGTGCAGCATTCCTCACCCTAATATTCAGTGAGAAACTGGTATTCTCATCTCCCAGAGAGAGAAATTGAGGCAAAGAATGGTTATATCACTTGCAAAACACCGTATCAGATCCGGGAAGGCACCCTGTGAGGCTGACTCATTGATCTCTGCACTGACACACCAGCAAAAGGAATTGTTTCCGAGCCAACACCCTAGGTCACTGAAGCCGATAAGGAGCCAGGACCAGGGACGCCACTGTTTGCTGTGACGGCAATTGCATGTCAGATTCTTGCAGATACCTGTCTTAGAGCAGAGGGGGGACCATTCCTGATAGAAAGTTTAGAGGATAGTACAGTGAGCCCGCACATCTTACAGATCTCAAAGTCTCATCTGGAATGAATCAGTATCAATTCAGACTTTATTTAAACATATTGTTTAAATACAGTTTATCCCTCTTGATGCTGGGTTGAGAAGTTCAGTCTTTCAAGTATACTCTTTCTTATGCAGAAATTTTCTTCTATTTAAGAACAACTTGAAAGCACACGAATGCAGAATTAAGTGCTCAGATAGCTCAATGCTGTTATCAATGATCTGTGATGCTTTTCGCAGGGCATCAGCCTGACGCGTCTGTGGGACTGGACACGCCACAGCAGGACAGCAGCTACAACAAGAACAACGTGAGCTTACAGCACACTATGCCACGTGCAGAATATACACAGCTCAGTATCTGGAAAGAAGGCTCCTAGACATCTCGAGCCAAGAGAATTAGAAGCAAAATGTAGAGATCAGTTATATCTTTTCATTTTTACAACATCCTCTTTCTTTGTGACAAAAACCATCTTCCTAGAAATCCACAGTTCAGCTTCATGTATGTTTGTCCTCTGAAGAACGTTATTTGCTGTTTCTCCTCAAAATCATCTTCCATTGTTCCCTACATTAATTCATTCTTGGTGAAATACCTAGTATGGTCAAATGAACAAGGAATGGCAAACTTTCTAAATTTGAGCATAAACTTGTCCAGGAGTAAACCTTTTAAGGACACTTTAAGGAGACAGAAGCTTAAATCCCATTTTCAACAGTAATCTAGGGCCAGATTGTAAGGCTGCGTTGGCATCTTAAGATTTAGGGCGGTTCCTATTTTTATCCTAAATGGCTATATACCCTTCAAAATTCCAGCTGCTACAAAGCAAAGACTGTGTTTACACTGACCGAGAGAGGAGGGCACAGAGATCTCAGAAGCAGCTACGCAGTCCAATCCATCCACATGCTGAAGGAGAAAACCACACAAGGCTAGAGGCTCAGGCCTTGAAGCCACACAGCCAGGCCAGCGGGGCTTGAACAGCCCAGGACAACCGCTCAGTGCCACAAACCCACTTTCCAGCAGCTGGTTGGTGCTGTGCTGTGTGGCTCCCAGGCCACCTGAAACAGGCTGTCAAAATCTCATTCCAAACCAATCAACTTTCGTACAGGTGAGGGACACATCTGTAATAAACTATATCTAATAAACAGCTAATAGCAGGTTTATACATGTTTAGCAGCTGTAATATTTTCAGGTGAGAGTTGTGTGCTGCAGAATCTCATCGTCAGTAGATGTTCTCTCCAGCCCAAATGTCCCAGCCCTCAGCAGTTGCTCTGCAACCACTTATTGATCAGTAAAATGTACTAAACTAAACTGCTTTTGGCTGTTTACAGCACTAAAAGGCTGCCGTAAGGTCTTCCCAGAACCTTCTCCTCTCCAGGATGAACAATCTCTCAGCCTGTCCTCGTATGGGAAGTGCACCAGCCCTTAGATCATCTTTGTGGCCTCCTCTAGATTTGCTCCAACAGATCCATGCCCTTCCTGTGCTGAGGACCCCAAAATTGACTCCAGGACTTCAGTTCATGCCCAGTCAGCAAAGCAAACACACAAATACTGAATGGCGAAAAGACTAATAAGCCCATGCCTCAAATTAATCATGTGCTTAAGTGTTTTCCTGATTGAATCTGGACTGCAGCCTGAGGACCAACTGAGAACCTTCTGCCACCTCCCAGTATGAAGAACAATACCTGGCTCTGAAGAGCGACTGCCTCTACCAGTTTCCACAGCGCTTTTCTTCTTGGGTAAGGGTTGGCAAAATCCAGCTCAAGAGTACCACCTAGCCTTCCTACAACACTTTACAAACCAGTGAGCTCAACATCACCAGATTAGGGCGTTATCATCTCCTGCACCTGTCCTACAAAAGCCAGATTGAAAGGACTGTTTGATGACTTTGTAGCATGGTGGTCACACAGCAAGGGCAGCCAGGTGACTTCTGGGCATCAGTTAGGAGCCCTGAGCAAGGATGGCTTGTGCCCTCTGGACTTACTGCCTGGAATCTCTGATCACTCAGGAAACCCTGCTCCAATGCACAGTGTAAACATACCCAGAGTTATCCAGCCTGGAATCGTGCCAGACCTCTGGTATGAAATCTCTTTTACTTGGGAAAAAAAAAAAATCAAGATTATCTGAGTGAACAAGAAGTGACACATTGCAAAGGCAACACAAGAGATTTGGGTTTTGTTCTTAGCTCCACCCAACCCTGGTGATGATAATCCTTTGCCTTTTTTCTCTATTTAGATTTTACATTCTCAAAGACAGAGACAGCCTCTCAGTATTTGTTTATACAGAGTTTATATATCAGTCCCAGGGATTACTACAATGATTAGAATAATCTTTAATGACCACAAATCACTGCGACCTCTGTTTCATGAACCCTCCGAGGACAGGCAAGTCAAATAGGTGCTCAAAAAGAGTCTCCAAAATAATTACAAGGTAGAAGAAACACAATATGACATTCTTCCATACCAGTATCTGTCCAGTATACCCAGTTAGGAATTAAATCCCCATGATATGGGCTGTAATCTTCTTTCTAGAGGTGTGGAGACTGGTAAATGAGCCTTAGTGTGACTGGGAACTCAGGTCGGAGAAGCAGCTCTTTGTTCTAATGACTTGTGACACCTAATTCAGGTGCTTCTTTTACGTCTGTGGCGTCACCCTTCCTCTTGCATAGCACAGTCCTACTGCTGCCCCGGCTCCCAGGGAAGCAGAATCAAACCCACACAGTGCTGTTCTGAGATTAGCTCAGATGAAATACAGGCTTGCCTGTTTACGGACTATGGATTCAGGACTTGTTTGGAAAATTGCTCTGGTTTTCTTCACATGTCCATCCCTATATGGTCTCCTTCCAGCTGAGATAATTAACCTTCTTGAGGAAACATTGATTGGTCCCTAATATCCACTCCATCCTGTAGAACAAAACTCATTTTGGTTCTAAATTCAGGCCTGTTCAAGGAAAGTGTTTGTTTGCATTTAAGATCTTGCTGGATGTTAAGATGAATCAGGTGCTTTGGGCTGTCAAGTTGATAGCTTAATATCTTCAAATTGCTGCCCAGGTTATTTTGAAACATCTATGTAATGTACTTTTCTTTTCTGGCAAATTACCACTAATGGGAAAGGAGCTTAGAATTACCTAATAGAGGCACCAAAGTCCCTTTAATGGAAACAGTTATGCATTCTAACCTTTTAAGATACATTTTTTGTCCTGTAGTATCTTAAAAATATGTGTAATTCCAGCAAAATCCTTCATGTTAATATAAACTGATCCAATCTTTTCATTTTTCTCAAAACTGCTGCCTTGAGGAAGCAGGCCAAGCAATATATAAGCACTGATTTCACTTCTGTGATGATACATTTGCTAATGTAGGCTGTTTTTAAAAAGGCTGAAACCACTTCACTTGGGAAGTGTACTATCACTGTCTGAATCCAAGACCTACTGAAGTCAAACGGAAAAATTCCAAAAACTCCTCCTCATAAGGGTTAACAAGTCAACAGCGGATATTTTCATAAGGAGTTACTCGATTTTAAACTATTGTCATAGTCAGAAAGGCCAACAGGCTTTCTCTTAGCTACCTAAAATACTCAATAACATGTTTATTCAAAGTTCAGCTTTTATAAAAAAGGCATTTGAAGAAAATAGCGAATTTTCAGTGAAATAATGAAGAGCAAAATATTTCCGTGCTGAAGTGCCTATACAATGCCTCATCCCATCCTCGAGGGGCAAAGTCTCCTATCGAAACCCATTTAAGAGAACTGCAGGAAACTAAGGAATGCAAATTCTAACGAAGAGGAAGGGTGGTTTGGGACCGTGCCAGCAGACAGAGAGACGTGGGTTTATTTCCCAGTATCACTGCAGACTTCTCTCATAAGCCTGGGTGAGCTGCGTGCCCTCTGCATGGTGCCCACCTGTAAGAAACACCATATACCATCGCCTTTACACTGCCCCAGCTCTCTTCAGCTTTCCACTGCTTTGGAGTAAAGAAAGACTCCCTCGAAATCTATCAGCACAGTGTTTCTAGCACAAAAAGGCTACATTCTGGAGGGAGAAATTGGCTGCCACCATCATTCAAACAAGAGCTGCTAAACACAGTGCAAGTCATTGCCCTGTTGAATGGTGCAAGAAAGCCAGGAGAAAGCAGAGCTGTGGACGGCGATGGTTCTGCTGAGTATCAGCCCAAAGCAACTCAGATGATTTTCTTTTCTGATGTTCCCTAGGCAATTTTATCCAGGCCCATTAGTTCGTACTGTGGTCACAGAGCAAATTTACCAGCAGCCAGAAGCAGAGAGGCAGCCCCAGTTCTGCTGGACTAACCAGTCCCACACCAGACAGGCACCGCAGCACAGCATGGCAGATCACAGGCTCATAGAACCATGAAATGGTTTGGGTTGGAAGGGACCTTCCTTAAATGTCATCCAGTTCCAATCCCCTTGCCATGGGCAGGGACACCTCCCACTGGGTCAGGTTGCTCCAAGCCCCATCCAACCTGGCCTTGGATACCTCTAGGGATGGGGCAGCCATGGCCTCTCTGGGGGCCAGGGTGTCCCCAGCCTCACGGGAAAACATTTCTTCCTAGGATCTCATCTCAATCTCCCCTCTTTCAGCTGAAAACCATTACCCACCATCCTATCCCTGCACTCCCTGATCAAGAGGTTCCCCAAGTGACTGAAGCTGGGGTACGAAAATGTCATCTTCTTCAGTTCAGCAGGCAGCACATGGGTGATGCTGGGTGCAACGCTGCATCAAATCCAGTCGATATTTCTGGGTCTCTGATCTGTAGAGTTAGTGGTTTACCCCAGTTTAATGCCTCCTGTGCAACAGAAACCTTATAAAATTGGTAGGTCCCAATGTCAAGGCTGATGAAGCTACAGGAGGGGTGTGGAAGCCAAGGGGACAAATGTCTATTTGCCCGCATGTGTCGCACTTTTTACCATTCTCTTAATATTCTGTCAAAGGATGAAGTTGGTGATTTTTGATGCAGTCTGAAATAAGAGGAAAAAGCTGCCTGTGAATTAGTTGCCATGGCTGAGCTAAAGAATATTTCAGAGCTGATGGGGAACTAGAAGGACAAACCCTCACCACTGAAGGGCTGCATGAGAGAAAGACGGGGAATTCAGCTGTAAACGAAAAAGTTCCAGGTTCAAAACAAGCTCTTGAGCACAGGTGTTTGAAAGTTCACATTATTGCCCTCTAGGACAGCAGAAGAAATATGACGATAGAAGAAAACAGAATAAAGTTGTTGGGGAAAACACGAAGTGCTGCACCTATTAAAGGCAAACAGCAAATAACCAGGCAAAGAGCCAGCTCGATGCACGCTCTGCTTTCTTCCCTAAGCTGATTGCAATGAATAGGAAGGTGCTAAGATAATTTCATATGAGAGAAAAACAAAATAAAACCAACAAAAAAATCGCACCCCTCCCAGGAACTGCTGCCTGTTTATAAAAAACAAATCCATTAAGGCTCTTGGAGAGATGGAATACTCCAGTCGCATCAATAGTGAGCAGGTAAGCAGGAGTGAGATCTAAAAGCTATGTAGGACTGTGCAACAGAGCTGCAGCTCTTTCAGAGTCAAGTGCAGGTACTTATCTTCCTGGTTATTGGTTTCAAATCAATCTCATATGCCCTATATTTACCCATCTGTGCTTGTGCTCCGGCCTCTCTCAGACTGCAGGATAGAGAGACTTCTTTTTATTTTAAATAGATGTCTAGACAGTTGTCTTCGCATCAGACAAAGTGATCACACAGGAAACTCAGGGGAAAATTGATGCAGGCTGCTACAAAACAGAGGTATTCAGGATGAGGATGGAAAATCTGTTCCCTAAAAAGGCTCCCAATGTGGGGTAGGGGGCCCACCTGCAAACTCCAACCATCTCCACCAACACCCCAGGATGCGGAAAGTTAGAAGAATTGTTCAGTTCTCAGCTGAGCTTCACTGAAATCACAGACAGATACTCCACATGAGTCACTGCATGAGTGGGTGCAACAGCAAAATCAAAGTCACCCGCACAGGTCTCGAGCCAGTACGGACAAATCAAATGGAAGAGCAATTCCCATCAAGAGGGAGGGAGTGGAAACCAGACACTAAACTGAGCTTCTGCTTCTTCCCTCTTTTAAACAGAGAATGGGCTAACAAAATAGTTTGTTGAATCATCTTGTGATTCATGATAGCATAATACGAAGGATTATGTTACCTATCAGGTTACATGGACAGGTGACACAGGATCAGAGCAAATTTCAAAGACCAAAGAAAGAATCTGCCTACCTAAATAAAGCAGGCAAGAGCTCGATCCATTCTCTTTCACAGCAACCATGCCTCTATAGAAAAAGAAGAATTTAGAAGTATTTTAGATCTTTTGGAGCTACAAAACAAGAGCTCTGATTTTTCCATTTCTGCCTCAGGATGCATTACAACCAAGACAGGCAACAACCTAACTGTTTAATCAAACATGGTCAAAGTTGTCCATTTTATGAAATGGGTAGATTTTTCAGGTTTTCTTTGCTCCTTTTTAATGTATATATTATGTAAAAATGTTAATGACATTTCTTCATAATGGAAAATATCTAAAGGATTTGGCAACATTTTAAATGAAAAATTAAACCACAGTCAATTTATATTGACTCTTTATATATCCAGTTTTGAAGAAAAATGCATTTTAATCATTTTTTATTTTAAGTAAAAGACTTTATCAATGATTTTTTTTCCCCACTGAAAAACTCTATTTTTTATGTGTTACACTCTCAAAATTCTAAAAACACTTAAGAAACAAAAGAGGAAGGAACGAAGGAGGAAGAAACGAAGGAGGAAGAATTTTGGGTGGAAAATGGACCCTCTACTCTTTAGAAACTATCAAGTCATCTCAAGTTCTCAAGTCAATCTAATTTAGAGTGGTGGTCCTAAAGACATCGAATTTATCTTTAAACATAGCCTTAGCTACCTGTGGAGCACTTGCATTTAATAATTAAGCACTTAAATACCCAAGAAAGTCCTACTGTTTTACTAGGAGCACCAAATTGATACGAGCATTTTAAGACAAAAGCAATTATGGAATTGCTACTGCCACCCAATGCCAATATTTTAAGAGACTCTAGGAATAACTCTTCCAAAAGCAATTGCTTCATCTTCTATAAAGAGTGGTGCAAGGCATTCAGCAAGACAGTGTTCATATCAGACCAGCTCAAACTCTCAAAGCAAATATGAAACGAGGCTTCCTTACGCATCTTTTAATGGTCACATAACGTTTTTTTCTTGCCTTTTTTGGTTTTCAGATAGTACACATCATGTTTTACTACCAATAAAGTTTACTGGTATCTTCATGGCTAACGGTCACTCATGGTGGAAATCAGAGCCAGGGATTACAGAGGATGCTATTTTTATATTTCTTCTGGCAGAAATTGCTTTTCCTCCATCCAAGGAAGTGAGCCAAGGTTGGCATACTCTCCTGCAACAGGTACGACCGAGCTACAGGGGACAAAACTAGAAAGCTTAAGTGTGGGCATTATTTTTTATTAAGCATGGTGAGAGCCAGAGGGTGAAATCCATCCTTTTAACGAGAAATGAGAAAAAAATATAGATACATATCATGTACGCCTTGTTTGGAGAACTTAAAGGGGAGATGAGTGGCAGGCCAGCTTCGATTTCATCTGACTTGAGTCAAATCCAATTAATAAAAACACTGCAAGATCAGAGTAGGGGGCAGAAAATCCTCATTTCCTTGCAATAACTCGGAGAGCGGCAGGCAGGGCAGCAGCCCAGCAGTCCCGCTGCCACTCACATGGATGCTCTGCATCAGAAGTGGCCAGTATTTATTCATGCAAGAAAATAAAGTAAATGAGATTTCTGTTGGAAGTGAGTCAAGAGGAGGCCACGAAGACGATCCGAGGGCTGGAGCACCTCCCATATTAGAACAGGCTGAGAAAGTTGGGATTGTTCAGCCTGGAGGAGAGAAGGCTCTGGGGAGACCTTAGAGCAGCTTCCAGCATGGAAAGGGGGTGCAAGAAAGTTGGGGAGGTCTTTTTGATCAAGTGGTGGAGGGATAGGACAAGGAAGCACGGCTTCAAGCTGAAAGAGGGGAGATTGAGATGAGATCTTAGGAAGAAATGTTTTTCTGTGAGGGAGGGGAGGCCCTGGCCCAGGTTGCTCGGAGAAGCTGTGGCTGCCCCATCCATGCAGATGTTCAAGGGCAGGTTGGATGGAGCTTGGAGCCCCTGATCCAGTGGGATGTGTCCCTGCCCATGGCAGGGGTTGGAACTGGATGGGCTTTGATTAAGTATTAAGACAAGAAATGGCAAGCTGCAGCCGAGCCCCTGCCTGTCACCACCTTGCCGCAGGATGAAGACCACTCAGGCATCTCTGAATGTGTGGCCAGGTCAAGCCCTTTCTTCCCTGGTGCCTCAGTTTCCCTGGCAGGATCTAACGCTCGCCGTGACCGCGTGGGAGTCCTGGTCAGCACTGGGAGGCAGAGAGGAGCTGGGTAGGAAATAGGTGGAATTCCTGAGCCCGCTGAACAGGCTGGCGGAGCAATCCCACAGACCGTGTGGAAGCAGGCGTGTTGCTTTGTTTACCTCAAGCTTTATTTTTTAAAGCACCGTGACAGCTCTGAGACTGGCTCTGTCTCAGACTAATCTATTTTCCCCTCAACACCTTGCAGTGAGCTGTCTGCCAGCTTCCCATCCAGACCAGGGGTCAGAACCTCCCGTGGGGACAGACCCGGCTGCTGCGTGCCAACGAGCCATGCGGGAGTGAAAGGAGCAGCACAGTCTGACCCTCTGATACGGGCTTTCCATGTTCAGGAGCTCCTCAGGTCTCGGTATCTGGCAGATTCCAAAGCTCAACGTACATGCCTCTGAGAAGTACCACATCCTCTAGAACAAGGCAGCAAGGCTTCGAGAAACCAAAGCAGCTGAAATTAAATACTCCTTTGTTTGCTGGCACTTCACTGTTGTACAGGTTTGAAACGGGAGACTCCCATTTCTGCATGATTCTGTACAAACTAAACTCTAAGGCAGAACAATGAACATTCCATTACGCAACAAGGATTCACGAGCCTCATGCTAGGCTGGATTCATCTCATGAGCATTTTACCAGTATTTCTAACAGTAGACATTTAAAAAGTCATGAATTAGACTGCTTAAAATCACAAATGGGAGTTTTTTTCAACATCTCGGTCATGTTTCCAAGCTCCTTCAAAAACCACAAAGACAAGAAACTTCCTGGGGTTTTTTATATGAAAGCTGAGTCTTAAGCAACGTCTTAACTCTAGGTGCTGGGACTTTCCAAATAACAGTAATTAATGCAGTCCTCGTGATAAGATCCCGAGAACTGATCCTATAATTTTTGTAGGATAAACAGTAATAAAATTAATCTTTATTATAACTGTATGTGGGGCCTTACCAAAAAAATCAGTCATAAACAGGAATCCTTAACTTCTCCCAAGTTTTGCTTAATCCCATTTTGGTTTCTATTCAGATTGCGAACGTGCTTGGGCTGAATCTTTCCCCGTTGTTTATTCAGCATCTGGAACACAGGGATAATGAACCTGTTGGGAACTTCTGAACATGGTCATAAAATGGAAAATACCAGCGTGTGAGGAATTATATTTAGGAGCTCAAAATACAGACAGAAGTTCCCTGCTGGGAAAGAATGAGGAGTTACGGTGCATATTCAAGTTTTTATTATTAGTGACTATCTCTTTTTCTGGAGATTTTGGATTTATCGGAATACAGCCAAGAAATTCTTTCACTGCAAACAAACAGATCAAACACAACAAATCCTTGCCATTTGGGATTTTACAGACAACAAGCTAGAAAAATGTGCTTGAGGCAAAATAATTTTCTAGGTGTTTATGTCTTGCAAAGCTCCTCTGCATTTCAGGCAAAAACGTGTGACAGGGGTGTCTCAGTATTAGCGAAACGCCAGCTAAGCCAATAATGAGGTAACTGGGCTTTGCTGCAGTGCACTAGGTAGAAAGCTAATTATGTCACCCGAGGAGGAATGGGTAAGGAGATTTGAGCTGTGGGACATTGCCAAAGTCCTGGAAGGAGGCGCAGAGGCTCACGACCATGACAAGTGGGTGCCAGAGGTTGAGGCCGCGCTCAGAGGAGCAGCACAGCCTTCAGCGATGTGGCAGCCTGGACTGGCTAAGCAGCACACACAGTTAACAGCTCAAGTTAATAGCTGAACTTGAAAAACCATAACATCTCCCAGCGCTGGGTACAAAGCAGACAGTGGGGTTTGCTAATTAGGTCATTCTTCACCAGACATATCTAAGTGGTGTTTTGGGTTCTTTTAAAACTGCTGCCTAATGAAGTAATTCATAATTAGTATACTTTTGTCACTTAGAAAATCATTATTTCATATACAGGCTTGACAAAATCTATATTTGTACTCAATATTTTCCTTCAACAGCAACATAGTTTCAAAGCAGCAGAGCTCACAGAGCAGGTCCTTGCTCAAATCCAAAGCTATAGATCAGTATAAAACATAGAAAAACATGGCTAGCAGCTCATGTCATCAATATCCTCTCTGCTGCTGCAGCCTAAGAGGGATCAAGCCCAAGAGACATCACAGATTAAGGAGGAAAAGAAACCAATACCGCGTAAGGGACAGAAAAGTCTATGAGTGGAGTAAGGAGCATCCCGGGTCCTCCTCTGAACGTTCTCACATCCTTAAATCAGCCCACATGCTGCCACTAGTGACAACACCCAGAGAATCCCTCCTCTGGCTCCTCTTGGAGCCTGGATTTCAGCTGGGGGAATTCAGAGCATTTCCATCTCTCACTAATATACATCTGTGTTTATTATTTTATTGCCCGCAAGGCTGACAATGAGCAACCCTGTTCGCGTATTTTCTAAAAGAGAGCACAGTTTGTTTATCTGTCAGCTATAGGTGCCAGTGCTTAATATGTGTGGGGTGACAGGAAAAGAAAGGGACTTACTATGCCATATTTAGATCCACTTCCCGTTCCTCACCAGTCCTCCATGTGTTTGTCTCCTTTTTGCTCTCACAGGGGACTTGCAGCACTGTGCCTTCGCCTCTGATCACTCTGATGCTCACAGGGTACTTTTTAAAGCATGTGGTATTTTTTCGAGGGCTTGACCATTCATCATCCCAAAGGAAAGCATTCTCAGTGATTTCAGGATTGGTCCTTCGTCAACAACTGAAACAAACCTTTACAGACTGACCAGATTCTGTCACTTCAACCACTTCCTCACACAGAAGCAATGGGAGAATTTCATCAGATTTCAGGCCTGCAGTGATTTTTCTTCCTGGCACAGGGACCGGCCTGAAGGGAGGGGAAGGTCTCCAAGATGTATTTATGGAACAGCTCAGATCTTTTTCTAACTATCCGGTTCTTGGACCTGCAGTCTAAATCCTGACAGGTATGGGGTTTCCTCAAAGGCATTTTACAAATAAAATATGAATCATAGAATCATAGAATCATAGAATCATAGAACGGTTTGGGTTGGAAGGGACTTCAAACTTCTGCACTTAATAATTTATGATTCTGTGATTCAACCCAACAAACTGTCCCTATTCTTTCCACCCTTGCAAACAGTATCAGGAGACCTTTAGATGGTGAAAATCTTGTTTTTGTAAAGGTAAGAATGCAATGTCATCAAAGCAAGTCCAAGCCAAAATTGCTCCCATCTCTGTAGATTCCTAAGCAGACTTATGAGGACTGGCTTTAAAGATCACCACAAGACTAAAACTTATATCTCTTAAATTGGCTCCATTTCCTGAAGACATCCAGAAATGCAAAGCTCAAGCAATTTCTCATCTCTACAGTCATTTGAAAAATATGTAAAGAGAACCATTCTATTAAAGCCAAGATTAAAATGGCTGAAAACTTCTGCAGCAAGCATCCTGTGGTGGGGGAGGGAAGCTAGCATTGAGCAGAAACACTAAATCCCTGCTAAAGTAACTCTGCAGTGACATTTATGCTTTTGTAGCATCTGCGGATCCTGGCCCCATGGTTGTTCCAAAGGAGGTCAAAGAACAAGTCTGAAGAGCTATGTACCAGTTTCCTAATAAGATTGCCTTGTCTCACTTTTCTGCCGATTTCTTTCATACCTTCAGAGTTGTTACAGCAGCTCATAAAGAGAAAATAAAGATTAGACACAAGTTTTTGCCCTTGAGACCATCCCTGACCTCTGGTTTGCCATTTACATTTATTACAAAAGAGCCTGAAATGGTTTTGAGTCACGGAAAAGCATCTGATGGTTACAGAGGGTTTCGTACCAATAACGCTCTGTTCACTGGGTTTCCTCAGACAGAACTTTGCAAGGATATTGAAACTCCCTCAGTCACAGGCAATAAACACAACTATGCCAAAGTTGGGAGGAGGGGAAGAAGGGGGATGGTTCCTTGCACACCACTGTTCTCTTATCCATCTGGAATTAGGAAAGCACGCCTGGAAAGAAAGAGCCAACAGCTTTGGATAAGTCAGCCCAATTCCTCGGCTATGACATATTCATGGTATGCACGCGTGCGAGAGAATGCAAGTAACTCATTTATCTGTATTCAGCCATTATTTAAAATACATTAACAGATTCATCATGTCAGGCACAGAAGACTTTAAAGGATCTGCTAGCCTGCCTGATCTCAGCTGAGCTCCCTCCTGCAAGAAGTGAAGAAGTTTTGAGTTCAAAGCTGGATTGAAAAGGACCTGAGAGTATTCACATCTAGTAAAATTTGATCCCAGATCAGTGCTTTCCCACAGGCTTGTGCCACTGAAATCGATAGGAATTACACTGGAGACCTAAGTGTGGTTGGCTGGGAGTTACAGCAACAAGAGAGCAAGAGTGAGCAGTCGTGACTGGTGGGCTTCTCAAAAAGAGCATCCTGCCCCACTTCCCTCCTTTCTAGCTTCACTTTTCTTTATTAAAGCAGCTATAATTTGTCCTTGCAGAAGAGCTATAGCTTCCTTTTATCCGCCACTCACACCCTGCCCATTGCTACCACATGCTGCACTGCAGCCTAGAGGAGAAAGACAAACTGTTCCTC
This sequence comes from Clamator glandarius, assembly GCA_033459285.1. NCBI lineage: Eukaryota > Metazoa > Chordata > Aves > Cuculiformes > Cuculidae > Clamator > Clamator glandarius. The sequence continues at coordinate 1,237,600 of JAUNZM010000326.1, read as the reverse complement.
ATGACTGTTCATATATTCATTTCAATTCCATTTAAATGTGAGCTTCATTATGACCTTGTTAGCACCCCCTCTCCTGTTTACTTTCCATTAACATTCAGCCTGTCAAACTTTATTAGCGCAAATGACCACAGAAATTGTGCGCTGCTTGAATTCTCGCCGTTTCAAACATATTTAGTGGGTGAAATTCAATCTGTCCAGTAGGCCAGGGGAGCTCTCTGCCATGCCCCAGCCTTCTGCTGACTTGCAAATTTTAGAAGTGTTCACAAGCAAAACGTGATGACAAGAATGAGTCTCTCTGAATTAGGGAAAACAGAAATGACACACGTGACTCTGGGCAGCCAGCCACAGGTACACCAGTTCTGCACCGTCACATGCTGAAAGAAATGTAAAAGGGGAGGAACATCTTTTTTTTTTCCCCCTCAAATCAGAAAATTAATACAAATTAGGGGAAAAAAACACCTCAAACCCAAGAAGAGTCTATAAAGAGATAAACATTGGAGGGAAAATTAAATTCTGTGATTCATGGAGCTCTGCAAACCACACAAGCAGTTTGCATGCATCCCATGCTGTCACCTCTGTCTTAAGAGACGATGACTTCTTTCCTGAACTCACCCTCCCCGTTAGCCTCCGCTAGATTTCTTGTCCCCAGAAGAATATTAGAACATATGGTTGACTTTTTCACATAATACCTAGTTCACAATCTCACACAAAAACTTCCACAATGTATGTCATTTTGACACGGGTTTAAATATGATAAACAGTGCAATACAACCTCCAGCTGTTTGAACAATTCTGCTCATAAACTGCCTCGCTGCACTGTCATCATGTTCGTTTCTGCATCGAGCCTTTGTTCGATTTTATTCCCTACATTGTTTTCCTTCCACTCTGAGATGTTTTGGAAGAAGAATGCATAAATGCAACATTAAAACCAACACACCCTTGGATCTTCTATCTCTATGTTAATGGAAACCTCAATTTTATTTTTTTTTATGAAAATCAGAGATGGAAAAAAAACTGTGGCTTTCTTTTTTTTTTAAATATGGTCAGGCCATTCTGAACTATTTATGTAGAACTGTTCCACAAATGCTTGTATAAAGCATTTCAAAAGAGGGAAAAAGTACATGAAAAGAAAATCCAGAAAAATTAAACCATTCCAATTTTTCAGTTCAAAACATCCAAGCTGATATTTAGTTCACTTTAATTTAAAAAAATAAAAGATAAAAAAGCTTGTAACAAAACATTTTGTCTATTTATATATTATTTAAGTTGTCACAGAAAAAAATACTTTGCTTTCAATCAGTTGTAGTGATTTCTTTTTTCTTTTTTTTTAGTGCAGCCTAGAAAATCAGCAGAAGATCTTTCTATTTCTGTGCAGTTCTGGGAAAATAAACTCAGCATCTAGCAGTGCAGCAGATGTCAAGCAGAAGAGGTTAATACCCACTGGCACGTCCCTGCGCGGGCTGGGTATGAATTCCTATCTGCATCTGCTCTAACGACACCCAGGCCTGGTAGGAAACTTCTCTGCTTTGAACTCTCCTGTGATGTTCGAAAATTGTGGAGAATACACATTTTTCTACTGTTCTCTGATGGCACAGGACACACGGAAACATGAAGGACGAGAGGAAAGGCAACAGCGAAGATGAGACCTATAAATGCAAGCCCATCCCTGTGCCTGCAGCCGGCTGCAGTCGCAGGGGTTGTATTACAAACCCTTTCCCATCGAGTTATGCTTTCCTTTAGTGCTCCAGCATGAAGAACAAATTTAAAGCCCTCACTGCCAAGCCAGGTGTGGAAGAATATATTTTAATATCATAAGAAGCACAGAGAAAAGGGAAAGGAGAATTTCACTTCATTAGTGTGCTTTGAAAAGGAAAGATCTAAGATAAAGATGAAGGGAAATTTAGGGTAGGCTAAGGAATGAGTTTCCCAGGGAAACTGTAGAAGCCCCATCAACTGGGATGTGTAAAATTAAACTCAATAAAGCACAAGAAAGTACATGGCACAAATTAATCCTGGATTAGCAAAAGGATCAGCTGCATAAAGTGACTTTTTTCGCTCCTGGTTTCTGTTGTCTCTTCTAAACGTGAGTGCAAGTGTCCTGGAGGCTCTGCTCCCACACAGCATCGCTGCCACTCCTCAAGCAGCCAGAGGCAGCTCCACTGATTTTAGCTTCACATTAAACTCCTATCTATAAATGCAGATGGACACATTATTATAAGTTTACTTGTGCTGAATAATAACTTACTCCAGGCTAGCTTGTAACTTTACCCTTTGCTCTGAATAAGGACAGTCACTGTCCCACAGCTCAGCAGCAAAGAAAGAATTGGGAGCTCCTGCTAGTTGTTGCCCTTTTGATGGCATTCGCTGATTCTGTTCGGAAGAAACGGTGAGGCTCCGACACACGGTGTCCAGGGAAGCTGTGGAAGCCCCATCCCTGGAGGTGTTCAAGGCCAGGTTGGACGGGGCTTGAAGCAACCAGATCCTGTGGGAGGTGTCCCTGCCCATGGCAGGGGGCGGGTGGAACCGGATTATCTTTAAGGTCCCTTCCAACCCAAACCATTCTATGATTTCCCTCTGGCTACAAGATATCACCTTGGGGACAGCTAGCAGGCCCCCAGGCCAAGGTTTTCCAGGTTCACACTGCTGTAAATCAACCAAGATTCAGAGGCTATCCCTGATGGCAGCCAGCAGTGGAGGAACGAACAATGGACTGGTGCTTGCACAGATAACTCTTTTTCACTGTGCAAACTTGGGGTGAAACTACTTGCAAACCAGAACTACTTGGGGTAGGTCTGGTTTGCAAATATGATGGGGTTATTCCTAGTGTAAGAGAAAGAATTACCAAAATCTGATAGATTAAAAACCATGTTGACTCATGCCAGGAAAGCCATTAATATAACTAAATGCTGTTGACAGGTAAAAAGATAAAAATCATATGTCAAAGCTGGGGAGGGGAGGATTTGATTAAAGATGGCCTAACTGATTCAGCAGCAATTAAGGTTGCTTTTCAAGTGGCGCGGTTCAATCCTGCCAGGAAGGAGGCAGTGGGTCCAACTCCCTCCTCCCTTGCACCAGCCTCACACCGGTGAAAGCCATCACCTCCGCTCAGGCAGCTGCTGCCTAAGCTCGGGGTAAAGCAGAGCAGAATCTGGCCCAAAGGGCCTGTGGCAATTGTACAGGATCAGATAAGACACCTCAGGAATGCAGCACTGAGTGGAGCACTTTGGTAATGCTTTAATTTCCATCCCTGGCTTACTCAGTCCCAGCTTTCATTAAGAGACTACGCAGTGGTTGGGGAAAAAAATTTTACATGAATTAGTTTAAAGGGCAAGAATTACATTCACATTTTAATGGTGTGGAAATGAATAATCTGAACAGGGAGCAATAAACATGGGAAGGGCTGCTCCATGTTTTCCGTCTACCAAATGAAAATAACACTTGATTTTCTTACTCAACTCCCTCTCCAGTTAGCTGGTAGCGATCTGGCAGACACTGAGGCTCCAGCCCTGCTGGGCACACAGATGCCCTCTGACGCAGCACGGGGCATCAGTTTAGCAACTGGGGGCCCTGGTTGAGCTCAGAGGTGGCTGGACCAACCTTTGCCCCACCATGCAACACCAGAAATGGTCCAACACAGCAGGTAACGCAGCTTCAGGAGAAGCAGGTAGCACAGGAGGCAAAGCAGAGCCATCTGCCCACTTCACCCTGTAGCTCCATCAACCATCCCTTTCCCAGAGCAGAATCCAGACCAGATTTTAGCCAAAAAGCCGCCGAGATCAGAATTAATCACACTTTCCAGGATAACCTATCTCATACTAATGAGTCTAAAAATGCTTTACAACTAGTTATTAATTCCAAATGCACCTGCTGGGGAGTTAATACTTTTATCTCCCTTTTATCAGTATATAAACTGAGGTCCAATGCCTTCAGATCAGTGGCTGAGTCAGAAACAGAAGCCAGGGTCCTGCTCCAGTGGGAAATAGTTCATGGGATAAATACTGTTTGCATGTTTGTTTATACCTTCATAAACTAAGGGAGACAAAACCCTTGCCTGAAGTTTCACAATGAGTCACTGCAAAAGCCTGGAAAGGACCCCAAGAATTCCCTTTAAAAAAAAAAAAAGCAAGTTTTGCCCTAACATGTTTTTCCTCTCTGTGCTTCGTTGCACACACAAGTCATGTACTGACACTTGCAGTGCAGCCTCCATCCTAAAGATGAACTGTAATGAGCCTCTGCCTTGGACACAATCAAGGCTTTTTATTTTTAAGGAGAATCCACAGATTGAGAGGCCGTGATTACACCCCAGTCTGGGAGAATAACATGCTGCTGCGAGGAGAGGCCGGGCACGCACAGCTGCTGGCTTTTCCCAGAGTAGCAGGCAACCAAAAGGAGGGGAAGATCTCAGACACAGGGCAGTGGAGGCACCATCCTTGTGATAACCAAGGCAGCCAGGTTCTCCTTGCAGTTTGTCCCTCAGGCAGCAGCATGTCAAGTGCCCCAGGAAGACAAACAGGGCCCAGGACCAGTGCCAAGGCTCTCCCAGTTGCTGCACAGAGTTGGATTGCAGTTGCCAGCTTCTCATCTGCTTCTGAAATGGCAATGAGCAGGCAGTGAGCCTGCTTGAAACATCTGGAGTGAAAGGTCCTGGCTGGTGCTGGTCTATTAGTTCCTTCTTTATGTTGCTGTAAAAGCTCTGTAGGTCTAGACTGATGAAATTACACCACATGAGCTCAGGACAAGAGGCTGCAGGCAGCTGTTGTATCTTATTTGTGCCTTATTTCCAGTCAGGCTCCTGCCTGAACCCTCAAAACCACAATATCAGCCACTGGGAAATACACAATAGCGACCAACACAGCAACGCTGCTTGTTTAGGCCAATAAAACATGAAGTTGGACATACACCACCCACGGAGATGATTTCTTTAACATTTTCTACCTACTGATTTCAGTGAGAATTGTGCGTATGTGTGGTTGCAAAATCTGAATTCCAGTTCCTGGGAATCAGGAACAAAAACTGGTATCCAGCATCAGAAATACAAGCTTGTGTTTGCGTAGGTAGCCAACTTGCATCTACACACACTTGGCCTGTCTAAGTGGACAAACCAACTCCTTCTCACATGCACCGATCCACAGAGCAGTTTCTCTTTGAAAAAGAAAGTGGTGCCGTCATGTCTGTAGAGGAGGGTGGGTTGGTTGGTTGGGGTTTCAGTATAACTTGATCTTGGTTACACTACATCTCAGCCTTTGAAGAGAAACCATCACAAAGATCCTGCAAAAAAATCTCAGGCACAACTGCCCGTTCCCCAGGAAGCACTCCATCACAAGAACTGATTATCCTTAGAGAAATGAAGGGAACAGCAACTCTTTTGGCGTCTGTGAGCTCTCCCAGAAGAGCATCCCACCCTACAGCCACAGCAGGAGGACAGAACTCGTGTGTATGTAACAGTGCCATCTGGTGATGGCAGCCTGAGCCATAGCCCCGTGGTTTGCGTGTGTACTTAAATGACATATTTAGTACATGTTCACCATGATAGCTTGTATTACAACCAGTATTTTAATTTCTTCTTGCTGTGGCAGTGGTCTTAAAGTAGGCTCCTAGTAAGGACATCATCTAATTCCACCACTAATTTTTAGTTGCTGACAGATGCTTTATGCTAAAAAAAAAAAAAAAAAACATAAAAGAAGTGCTGGATTGACTTGTCTCGGGGCGCCAATTCCCTTTATAAATCAGTATTCCTCTGGGGGATGAAGCTTAACTGGCTGAACATCAGGCTCGTGATTAAAAGAAGCAATTTCCAGCTAGCATAGAGGCACACCCACTACCTGAGAAAGACCCAAGGACACAAGGGGAAAAACAGGTACAGCTTAGGTCGCTCATGAAAGCTGTTCTCTGGAAAGAGTGTGATGAATGTGAGCTCTAAACTGGAGTCTATGAAGGAAACCAAAAGGCTTCAGGAGGACAGCAAAGCGATATAGAACAGAGAAAGGCAATTTGGCGTTTAGAAAGGGCAAGGACAGGAACAGCAACTACGTGAGCTGGGAGGATGTTCTAGGGTGGCAGACAATGTATAAATGATGGTCATTAATCTCTGCAGGAACTCTTCTTTTGTGCCATCTGTTTTTAATTACTGCCCCACTCAGCTCCAGGCCTAAATTGCGCAATTCAAACTCAATTGCAAACCACCCAAAGTGCTAAAGGTCTTGGAAGGCACAGGAATGGGAGTATCGGGCACAAATTGCAGGGTCTATGGTGTTTACACAAGAGCATCCAATTAGTTCATGCATGAGTGCCAAAGCAATACACAGAAACACTTCATCAGTGCCAAATGACTTCACCTATGCACACCCAATTAGTTTATGCAGAAATGCTCCAGTAGTTCATGCATTGGCACCCAATAAATTAATGCATGAGCGCCCAATTAGTACACACACGAGCCCCTAATCAGCCTGTGCATGAGCAGCCAATTAATTTATTCATGAATGCACAATTAATTTATGCATGGGCACATGATTAGTTTATGCATGGGTGCCCCACTAGTACATGCATGAGCACCCAATTCGTTTGTACAAGAGTGCCTAATCGGTATCTGCTTGAACACCACATCAGGTCTTGCTTGAGCATTCAAATGCTTCACGCATGAGTATCCAAATAACTGATGCTGGAGGGCTGTATTCTATGCATGAGTGCCCAATCGGTACACGCATGAAGGCCCAAGAACTTTATGCTGGAGGACCCAAATATTCCATGCATGAGCACCCCACTGCCTCCCCCCAAGTGCTGTGCTGAGCACACACGCAGGTTTCAGGAGCTGGGACTGCAGCGGGTCCTCTGACAGGTGCTGGTCACAGCTGGTGCCCAGCCAGCTGTGAAACTGGTGGAAACACCCACAATACCCCAAAGCACTGCCCATCAAAAGAGCCTCCCGTAGCCCAGCTCAGACATATTTAATAAAGTGCAACAGCTGCAAGCAGCAGAGAGGCGTGGAGGGAGAGATGGCTGAGGAGATGTGGGGCTGGGGATGCACTCTTGGAAGAAGGCACTCCATGTGCAAGGAGTGCACCCTGAGGGACTGAATTCAGGATGATTCATAGGTATTTTTAACTTCTTTACTCTTTGCAGGAATGTCACAAACTTTACATCTGGAACCAGAAAGAGAAGTTGTCTAGAAGCTCTGATACAGGCCAGCTGCTTGCAATTCTGCACCATGCCCACAAGAACTCAAATCCAGAGAGCACCAACTGGTGGTCTCTAAAGAAAAGTCTCACTCTAACAAAATGTATCGGGTTAAGAAGGATAAAGGATGAAGCTCTACAGCCTGTGCTACGCAGGAGCTGAGATAAGATGGTATAATGACACATAGTGGTCATAAAATCTATGATCCTATCTGTCCAACTTGCTTAGGTCTCTTAATCACTAGTAAATCCAGCTTGCACAACTTTCCTTGCTCAGGCACAGAGAAAACAAGGTGGTATGTATTAAGACTTGCTTATGCCAATAAAAATGTACTACAGGAATGAATGTATTTATTAACTCTAGGTAGTGATGCCAATGGTTTTGGCTCAACTACAGTTTCCTGGCTTTGGACACAGGGTCACAAATCTCTAAGACTTGAATCTTGCCTGAAGTAAGGGAACATCTAAAGCCTGAGCCAGAGCTGGCTGCCACAGGGGACAGAAAGCAAAGCTAAGACACCCCTGAAACAGTATGATAATCTTTTCAGCATTCAAATAGAACAATTCAAACATTTGCAAGAGGAGGGCAAAGGCTGGCTTCAAGACGTTCTGGATATGCTCTTTGCATTGACACACAGTTAGATGCAAAGGAAGGGGCCAGCCAGAGCGTTCTGCCTGGCAGACCCTGCCACAGCCGGGAAGGGGAGGCTGTTCCTGAAAGCACAGTGCAGCGAGTCCGTAATCCAAACCCCTTCAGGAATAAGGCAAGAGCAGGGTTGGCTGTAAGGCAGGAAGAAGCACGTGGCTACCTGGCTGGCAACCAAACTCTCAAGCGAAAAATTATTTATTATTTACTAGAAGCAATTATACCATGACATAACTGGCAAAATCTACAATTTTTTTTTTCTTTCTAGCATCTTCTTACAGATTCAGAAAATTACTGTGAAAAGATGGCAGGAAATCCTTCTTACTACCTAGAAAACAGCAAATGTGGGCATAAAAGGTATCACTGTCATCTATCAGCCTTAGTCATCATGGGCTCATAATTACAACAGTCGTGCCACTAAGTCCATGGCAGGAGCTGCACTTGGGAAGTCACTGCCCTCACCAGATGGACCCATCCTACCCAGTCCTGGAAATCTTTAGGATTCAGATGCCATTTACACTTCTCTGCCAGCTCAAAATCAGGGACTTTTTCCCCAGTCTGAACATACTCTGGCCAGAGAAGCAACAAGCTTTACATTTTTCCAAGAAGCATAAAAGCTTCTTTATTTTTTAAGCAAAATCCACAGATATTGAACATTTCTTCATGTGTTGAAATCCCTGCTATTACTGCTGAAATTTAACCTATTGGTGTTTGCATTTAAGGAGACCATCAACAGTCTGCGGTTAAATCCTCAAGGGGAGAGAAGGCACCTGAACACCTGCAAATGCCTGGATTTATAGGCTCTCAGCAGAATCTCTTTCTGCAGTGACACTCACCATAAATGTGAGCTGTATGGAGCCACCAAAGAGCCACCTGCCACCTTTGTAAAGAAACATCTTTCTCCTTTTGTCCTCCCTACCTACATGGGAGCTGGGGAGGGGCAGGGAGGACAGGACAAGGAGGAATGGTTTTCTCAAAGAGAGGAGACTGAAATGAGATCTTAGGAAGAAATGTTCTCCTGTGAGGGTGGGAGACCCTGGCCCAGGTTGCCCAGAGCAGTGGTGGCTGCCCCATCCCTGGAGGGGTTCAAGGTCAGGTTGGATGGGGCTTGGAGCCTCTGACCCAGTGGGAGGTGTCCCTGCCTATGGCAGGAGTGTTGGAACTGGATGGGCTTTAAGGTCTCTTCCAGCCCACACCATTCTATGATTCTAGGTTAATTCTTCAATTCTTGATCAGCCTAGGTAATGAATTGCAAGCCTTGGTTTTACAGACAATCTTTACATAACTAAATGATTCACAAAGTGAGTGTCACTGGCTTTTCAGATGAAACAGAGAAGAAAATGATGTTGCAATAAAATCAGTAGGATGATTTAGCAGCCTGCTGTCTTGATTGTTTTGCAATTAGGCGAGAGGATGCCCTGTTATATGTAGGCTTAGTGTGCAGACTCAGTAGCTGAGTAATACCATGTCCTAGAAACAGAGGCTCAGCCTGCTGCATGCAGATGGGAGAGAGCCCAAACTCCTGTTTCTCCTCAAGGTGAACTCACAAATTTCAGACCACGCACATGGGGAGCTCCTCTGTGTGCCTGCAACCTTAAAGACTTACCTGACCTCAATTGCCACAGCAGCTAACGGCTGCTTCGCTGTGCAACGCACTCCAGATGTATTGATCCTCACAATATTGCTGTAAGGTGGAAAATACTTTCATAGCAATTTTACAGATATTAAAGAGAGGCATCAAGAGATTAACTAACTTGCCAAAGGTCAGAGAAGAAACCTATTGAACAGCAGCGAACTGCACACAGGTTTCTCACACTTCATATCGATGTCATGAGTTTGTATTTCTTTTCACAACTACTTCATGAAAGACCTCTTGACTGTGGCTGCTGAATTCTCTCTTTATCACAACTGATTTGTTTGTAGAAAGACGATGTACTTGTGCAAGATGTGCCCATAAACCACAATGAGGTTATTTCATTTTCAATCACAAACTCCAAACATTCCAGACGTAAAAGTAACATTTAGCCCTGCAGTGCATGGGTTTTCTTCCAGAATAGGTTAGTTCTGCTCTTCTTTTAAGAAAGTAATAATTTTGATTTTATCATTCACGCACAAGGTGTTTCTAAGGGTGTGTTTGGCCCCAGAACAGCTCTGGATTAGGCAGAGGCGCAACACATCCTTTCTGGCAAATGAATCTCTGAACATTTGGGAGCTACGGGCTTGAATGAAACATAAATCTCCTTCAGCCTGAATGCCTAGACTTCTCCAGGTCTGTTACAAAGCAGATAGCAAGTGGGGTCACTGAACAGTACAGATGTAAAGTTTGTACAGGCTGGGATGTGTCAAGCTTTACAGGGAGAGATAAGCTTGAAGATTTGTACTTCCAGTGCACTTGGACTCTCCTGGAAGCATCTGCCAAGTCACAAAGACAGTAAGGAAAAGATTCAGCAACTGCCATCATGCCACATAAAGCCACAGGGCTGGGTGGGCAGAGACACACACGTTACTCTGCTTTACAGCTACATACACAAACCAGCTCCCAGTTGGACACAGCCAGTCCCACGGCTGGACTAGACACTGTGAGCACCTTCCTCCTCACTGTAGCTCCTGCTCTTCTCAAGGAAGGATGCACACAGGCATGAAAGAAGGCAAATAACAGCTCAGAAAGGAAACACAGGAGTGAAACTCTGGCGACTTCCATTTCTACCATCACACTCTGTTTAGACCATTCCTGAATAATGATCCCCAAAATAAAATACAGCTGTATTTTCATAAACAGGCAGGACTTTAAAACCTCATTGCAATCAGTGCAAAATTCCAGAATAAGATAAATCTTCTTTACACTGCCATAGCTTTTTAGTAAAGCTGGTTGAACCAAACTGGATGGGTTTCCTAGCATTCCTCAAAAGAGTTATCTGACCAATGTCCCAGCACTATTTATTGCTTTTCAAAGCACGCAGGGGGTATTACATCAACTGCCTTCATAGAGCTTTGTGAAGAGCTCTTTTCTTTCCACATCTGAAATTCCCTGCACAGGGCAGATCTTTGGAAAAGCAAACCTGAATAAGAAGCAAAATACTGGTCAGAGGGAAGAGAATTGCACACTCACACTTTACTAAACCTGATTTTACCACACCAAACTTTCTTCTACAAAGAAATATTCACGGCTCTGGGAAAGGAAACACACTTATGAGATCAGTGCTGTTTGCAAAGGAAATGAAAAATGGTGAATGTTAATAATTTAAAGTGTTTTTAATGAGCTTAACTGCTGTATTTTAGTCTTGGAGGAAGAGTTAAAGTACTTAGAAAAACAAGCAGTGTAACAGAGATTACAAGAGCTATTAATTCTCCTTGAACCACTTTGTACTTGTATGTATTCTTTCACCATCTTCGCCAGTCCTGTTTTACAGCATGTGGGATAATTGCAGTCTGGCATAGAAGAAGATGCCTTTTGCCAAATGCAAAAGTGAGCTGCTAGTACCTGTGTCACCTCCCTGTGGGATCCAGTGAAACCCATGACAGAATCACCAGCCACTTGCAGCCAGCCTGCTCACTCTGCTTAATTTCCCAGTTGGATTCTTGCATGACAATCTCTGAAGCCAGCAAAGCATGTTCCTATTTTTCTGTTTCTGTGGCTAAAACACAAGGGCCATGCTGCAGGTAAGAGTGCAGATGAATCCTAGTTTGAAACCAGTTAAAGACAGCAAGTTAGGACAAGAATCAGGGAGTGTAACAATTTCATTAATCATCTTCTATTATCTCGGCATACATCAGAAACTTATTAGCAAAACTTTGGAGCTAAGCAAAGGAGTATGAATACTCAAAAAACTGCAATTAAGAGAGGACAACACACACCCAAGTGAAGATCAAATAAACACTAATCTGTTAAAAAAGAAAGAAGAATACACAATATTGAAGAATAGGTCTTTATGACCAGTACGTGCTACACAGCCAGATCCTTCTGCCGTCATTGTGCCCAAACAAGTTTCACTGTTACCCCATAGACCTGAACACGGGACTGGAGCTTAAGTGCTTTGAGATTCATAGACTCATGGAATGGGTTTGGTTGGAAGGGACCAAGTTCCAGTCCTCTTGCCACTCGGTGTGAATGACAGCTGGAGACGGATTTAAGAAATCTCCAACAGGATTTTGTGGAGGAGAGGTTCCCAGACAAGCATTAGAGAAAAATCTCTCGCATGGTATGTAAAATCTTGCAAATTTGGACAAGGTAGAAAGCCAGCTGCTTGAGGATTTTTGTTTGTTTGGTTTTTTTTTTTTCAAGATGTAATTTAAAACACTGTTCTTACTTAAAGGTCACTAATGGAGAGAAAGTCACAGTACCAACCTGGGTTTAGCACAACACAATCAAGGCCTGTCTGTGTTTCCATGGAAAAACTGAGACTGGAAGGAACACTGAGCCATCGGTAGTCCCAAGGCACTAGGATGGCAGACACTGAACTCTGGGCAGGCCATTTTGTTATGGAATCACCAGGCGACAATTTTGGCTGAGCTATGTTGGCACAGGCTACCAGTCTGACATTCCTAAACATTGCAAAAATTTCCTTTGTGTGCCAAGCAACTAGTGTTGCAAGGATTCTTGGAAGCTCATAGCACAAGGACCCTGGTTATCTTCAACCTAATCAGTCATAGAAACCATAGAATAATGGCACAGCTGAAGAATAGAGAGATGCCTCCTGACGACGTACTGAGGGAGAGATGGAAGGGGGATAATCCCAGCATCACAAGCTGAGACACAAGGCAGTCTCATGTCCTGGCATTTCAAGTGCAGGACATCATCTGCCTTCTGGGAAATAACAGGGAGGGTTCCCATTAACTTCAAAATGGGGAGAGCAGGCACCCCAGTATATGGTCCTTAACCACAACTGCTGGAAAGGGAACTTTCTAGGACAACCATTAGAGACCAGTAGGGCTATTTCTGCTCAAGAAAAAGTCAGACATCCAAAGAGAAAATAAAACAGTAAAGGACATCTAAATCAGCTTATATGTAAAGGCAATGAAAATGAAAGACAATTCCCATTCTGCCTCCTCCTCTAAGTACCCAACAAGAGAGTGAGATGCTTAAACACTTCAGATCTAACCTCATATTTCAACTCATAGCAGTTTATAACACCTTGGGGGTATACAAAATGGCCTAAATATGAGTATAAATAATTACATGTAATCAAGATTCAGGCTCCCTTTGCCTGAGGTGGAAAAAACCCATATTCATTCCAAATCCAAATTCATTTTGGAAATGAATTTTAATGACTGATCAGCGTATCTGCTAATCAACATATCTACAGTCTAGCCCCGTAGCATGAACGCCAGGAACAGACGGTACCGATGACAAAAGATGATACAATCTGCATGTTCATTGAATTTATCATAGTTTGATGGATACCCTGTGCCCGAGGCAGATAATTAAATGTGATTGATTGGGGTTAGAATGGACCAAGCTGAAATCCATTTCAAAAATCTGGGTTTTCTCCAAACAATAGCCAAGAGCAGTGACCAAAGTTCCGAGCACATAATCTTATTATTCACTGCAGAATTTCAAGGCTGTTCTGTTCTGTCGTGCCACAGTAAGAGCTGCAGTGCCTGTAGAACAGCAGGTCAAGACTGTGGACATGAATTCTGAAGATGCAGTTGCAGAGCATCTCACATGGATGACAACAGGGCCTCCCACCACCAGTTTTGACCTCTGACAGCTGTAGCTAAGACAAGGCCACCTGAGATGCTGACTACTCAGCTCCTGGAATCTCCTTGCCTCACATGTTGGAATAAAACTGTGATAGTTTCACTGATTAACTCACTGAACTGCCAGCCCATGAAAACTCACAAGTGCTTGGGATGACTAGAAAGACTGGATGGGGAAGCAAGCAAGCAGATATCCAGAGCATGTCTCTACATACCCGTCAGAGTTTAGAATCAAGGAACCATAAAGGCAGATCTCTGTAACTCAAAACTTAGCAATTTTGCATAAGCTTGTTGGAGCATTAGCAAGTGAAACTGGAAACTACAAATGCAAGCCAGAATCTTCTGACTAGTTGTCATGTAGACACTCTCAATGATTAACTCAGATGTAGAATTTGGCTGGTTTTATTGCTTCCCAGTTCAATTACCTGCTCATTAAAAAGGTTCATAACTGGAAGCTTCTCATTAGCTCATCCTTGACAAATCACAGTTTAGGATCTATCATTTTCAAGACACAGCCAGGCTGAGGAATAGCTGGGGAGAGAATGCATAGAAGAACTTTAGAACTTTAGTTTTGCTGCCTCTTGCTCAGCCCTTACTTTCTCCACCCTTACTAAAGGAAGAAAAGGCAAAAGCCCAAACACGTGACAACATTTCCAGAGTGACACAATTAGTCGCTGTAGGTTTGGATCCTTCACATTTCTTGGCCCCCAGCATTTCCAACTGCATACACGAAAACCAACACACGGAAACAGGGATTAGTTTTCCCATGGCACTTCAAATTAAGGTAAGGGTTGAACACTGAACAAACCCATCTGTCTGCAATCTTCGGGCTGTAAACAGCAGTGCTGCTGGAAAAGAGAAAAAAATAGTCCAAGTGTGATAATTTGCTGCACTATGCCTTTGTTTTCATCACTAGAAGACTGTAGAAGTAAATGAACATCTACTAATTATCTAAATCTAGAAATGGAAAGGCAACATCTACTCGCCAGATTCCCACCTCCATCTGCTCCCTGGAAATATTTTAAGATGAACTTCAACACCAGTAACTCTCACAACAAACCGAGGGCTAAGTTACATGATCTGTAATGGTGCTCAAATTTGACTCTTGTTACTTGGCTTGTTATGGCAGGTATCAAGACACAACAACCCTTCCTAACTCTTCTTTCTCATCTACTGGCCTTAGATCTTATCCTATATCTACTAGGTAAAGTCACCCTTCATTCAGCAGCAGGGATTAGATGCTACCGCTAAAACCTGTGGGCCCTGGGGTCAGGGTCATTGAATTGGGAAGCTAAAATCTGAACTTCAATTCACAGTAGAGACAATTTAAACAATCACTCTGGATTTCAAAATCCTAAGTAGACAGAAGGAAGGGGCTCAGTATGTCCACCTCACTCCATATTCCTGATGAGAATCATGTCTCTACTGGCACATCAAGGCAGATGCACAGGCACTTTAAAGAAAGAAAAGCTCTCCCTCAGACAATCCCAGCCCTACACAGAATCACTGTTAGCTTTGCTAGCTGAGCACGCTGCTGCATATCCACTTGGCACGGTCAAAGGAAAGTGCACTTTATCCTGCATCCGTCAGCATCGGTGACAAGCAGATTCCACATAAGGGCATGAAACAGCATATATCGGGGCCAAGGTGCTCGTAAGAAATGTGTGAAATTTAAACAAGAATTTCCATCTTTGCACTTCTGCATTGGGAGAATGGACTTAGGATGCTGCTCAGGAAGAGGAAAGATTTTTCCAGAACTGTCAAAGAACTTCCTACAATGCCACAGCAAATTTTCCTCTCTCTGCACAATTTCTAACACACGTGCAACTGCTGTGAGTAGTGTTGAGCTTCCTGCAGCTCATCCAAGCTCTCATTCACATCAGAAATCTCTGCAAAGAAATTCAAGCTCCTCTTTTCCCAAAGGAAGAAGCTCAAATAGCAGTGCCTCAAGACGAAGAGGAAATTTTTAAAGGGAAGGGACAGGTACAGATAAAGCAAGCTGGACAGCAAGCGCCAGGGCCCTGGGATGGTGCAGGCATTGTGCTGCTGAGCTCTGCAGCCAAACAACTGCAGTGTCTGGAGTCACCCACTCAACCTGTGGAACAGGTCCCACAACACTGCTCTGGGAATCAAAGCCATGACTCTAAAGTCCTTAATACTATCATACAGAAACGTATTCTGTTTTTTTTTTTTAAAGCAGTACTGTTACTAAAACAGAACAAACCGGACTTCACTTCTCCCTTTATACATGATAGGCAAAAAAAAAAATTAAAATACCTTACTCACTAAATTCATGTATTTGCACAGGCATGCGCATTCGTAAATGCACATATAGATACACGGACACCGCTGCCTGCCTCTCACTTCAATTACCAGGCAATTCCACAAGTTCTTAAGCCCCCACTGGCTAATCAGTTCAGCCTATATACAGGCAGCCCATTCCTGGAGTAACAGATGCTCCCAATTTACCCTTCAACATCATGCCTAGAAATTGTCACAATTGGATGCCAGAGTGCCCGATTTGGAGTGCTGCCTGTCAGAACAGGGTTGGCCACAGAGCGGCCTTCAGAGCTGCTCTGCCATTCAAAAGAACATGAGCTATTAAAGAGGAAAAATAAAAAACTCAAGCCAGCAATCACTGCTCGCTACCACATGCTGCAGGGAGGGGGCAAAGCTGCAACAACTCAGCAAGAGCTGAAATTCAGGCAGAGGAAAAGAAGAACCAAAAATAGTTTATTAGTGAATCAGAGATGTAGAAGGAGAGACAGTGAGCAATGGAACAGCATATGGAGGAGCCGTATCGGAAAAAAAAGAACACATTACCCTCTATAAAAAATAGAAGTAACACTGAAATAGAAGTACTCCAAAACAAATATTTCTGTGAATAGTAACATTTTTAAATAATTTCCTTCATACTGAGTCCACGTGGTTCTTTTTGCAATTACTGTCTGTGACTGTTCAAGCAAACAAGGTTGTAAGTAGCAATGTTGTAAACAAGAGGATTTTGATCTTATGTTGGCATATACTCAAAGCATTCACACGCAAAAGCATTTTCACTGAAATCACGTTACATTCATCCAGCCCAAGAAGAGAAACAAAATCACACATATAAAGTGAAAGACTGGCTGAGTCACTTTCCCAGTAGCCTTCAGAGTATGTGACAGTCTGGGGAACCAGTACATTCTCTTTAAAATACCTCAATGGTGTCCAGGCAGTAAAAACCGGAGACGTTTTTGCAGCCACATCTCACATACAATGAATGTAAAGAAATCTTTTTAAAGTAATTTGCAGCTTCTTTTATGTGGGAATTGAAATGGAAGCATTGATTTGCTTTACAAGGAAACACTGAATTATGCACTGGTCTCAGGACATCAAGGTGCAGTAATTAAACAAAGATTTCTAGACCTGCAGCAATTCCATCCTGGAAAGATTTCCGTTAAATTAACTGGGAGCAGGCGCATTTCTCAGCCTGTTCTAAAAAATAAATACTGATTAAAAGGTATGGAAAACACAGGCCTTTTTGTGGGATAAAGTCTGATTAACAAAGACATGAAAATCAGCAAAGTTCAGTCTAAGCTTTATTCCTGTTGGAGCATCTCCAGCACTCACGTCCAGCCCAGACCCTTGTTGAGGCTCTTTGGGGTACCTAAACCAACAGCCAAAGCCCTCCGGTGTGCATCGCCCATGGAATCCCTTGCAAAGGAGCAGAGTTTGTTTTCATTTTCTCAGATGATTTGGTTTCATATTTAAGAGACATAGTGGAGACTTCATAATGTGCAGCCAGTCATATACTGCAGGTTTTGTTTGCTTCTGCGTTTTTCTACATAAATAGTAAAAAAAAAAAAAAATTCAGTATTTATTTCTCAACACAGATAAGGGAGTTACCATGGCTACCAGTCTCCAGTGCCATAGTTTAAAAGACAGAAAAAGGAAGCCAGACTGAAGGTTGAAATAGTCAGGTTGCTCTGCCCAATACTCACACCAAGCGCGTTGTGGTAGGGGACTGAAATCAGTCAGACTGGAAAAACACCCCACTGAAAACAAAAACAAGGAAAAGGAGTCACAAAGCTATGCAAGGCATGAACTCAACTTCAGATTCAATATATTTTCAAGTACACAGAACATCTCAGTAGGACCTGAGCAGCCCTGGATTTAAAGAAAACACAGTTAAGGCCCAGAAACAAATTCAAAGACAACTGCTTCATAAGATTAACTCAGCTCCATGGGCAGTACACAGAGCCCAGTTCATTTTAAGGCTCAGGTGCAAAGATTAAACACCGGCCCAGCCCCCGGGCACGACACAGACCAGTAGGGAGGGACCCGCAAAACCCATCGTGTCCATGCCTTACTTCCCTCTGTGTGAAAACATGGATACAACCCGCTTCCCAGCACTACAGACAGATGCGGGGAGTTCTTGGTTTTGATGTGGTCAGATGCCTTGGCAATGGAGACAACAGGAACGCTGCTCACCAAGGCTGTGGTTTAGCTAGGAAGAAGTGCACAGCCATAACCTCCAAGTCCACATCAACTGTTGTATTCATACATGAGTATTTATAACAAGTCATTCACCCACACAACAGGGACAGCAACGCTTTGGGGTACCTCCACTTAGAAGTGAATCATAGACTCGCTGCTGGGTCTCAGTGCACTGGAAAGCCTCCCCTGACATGCCTCACTCACCGGTGGAGATCACGGTGGCCCTGTTGTACATTCTCTTCCACTCCAAAGCTTAGGGAACTACTACGGCCTCTCAAAAGCTCAGAGACAACTTTGTAGGGAGCTCAAAGAGATGTGGAATCAGCACAACTTGTTTCCACCAGCGTCTTTTCATCCTCCTCTTTTTTACTACAGAAGAGTTTCCAATTCTTCATAAAAAAGAAATCTGATGCCTCATATACTTGATTTTCTGATACACTGAAGGCCTTTAGACAGATATTTGATATTCTGTTGGTAGAGTACAAAGGACTCTGTATATCTGAATTTCCACTAAGAACGGACAAAGATATATTCTTATATTTCAAAAGCTGAGCAAAGGAGGTGTTAAATAAAAGCCTGAGAAGAATATGTGTGATTCATTTTATATTGATACACACATTGTTCAAGAAAATGCAGTCTCATTTAATGGTGTAATATATTTGGAGGAGGAAAAAATTACCCGGCTGCACAGGCTGATGCACTCCCCAATACATTGTCATTTGAGTGACTTGAGTGTAGTGACAATTTATTGAGGGAAAAAAGATAATTTGTGCATATATGATTTGGACTTGAATATTTAAATCATAACTATAACTGTGGGCCTCCGTTTTTTCAAAATTATTTTGTTTTCTTCCCCCTCTCTGCTCCTCTAGTATCATCCTTGCATTCCCTTACTACTGATACCAAGTATTTAGAATGTATTTGCCCATCTGGTGCCAGGCCCCGTTGTGTACGTCTCTGAATACTGCTCAGCAGCGGCAGGGAAGGCTCGGTCCTTTCATTTGATCTGTCTCCTAATGTGTCTCGTTCTCATTACTGTAAATCCTATGAGCAAAGAACAAGACACCCCCCCGGCCATGTCAGCAGCATCAGCAAATTTTAACAATAGTTTGTTTGTGTGCTTTTCAACCTCATGACGGCCTCTGCGTGTTTGACTCAAGGGCTTGATATTTGTTGAAAATTCTGTAATGCCAGAAGCACAAGCCTTGTGGAAGAACTAGAAGTATTAATTGTTTCCAAAAGCATTACTAAAATATCTCACTGAAAGACACGGAGACAAACAGGGGTTTTATATATTTAAATTTTAACCAGCCCTAATTATACAAGCAAAAAAACTATCTTCTGACCCTCACTAATTTATCCCCACACGCCACTCAGCCAGACCAATGAATCGCAGACGTGTTGCATCCTGCGCAATGAAGCAATCTGTCCTCCAGCTGCTAAAGCAGCATCTTCTGCAGCGATGTGACAGTTCAAAGGGTGCGTGTTCTTTTAATGAAACATCATGATAACTCATTAAAGAAAGATGGCAGAAGAACTGTGGATTCTCTCCTGTTTCCCTGTTATATATACAAATGAACGCTTACTTTCTTCCAAAAGGTACAGGCAGAGTTCAGCTGAGACAGATGTCTGCTGCATCAACTGTTCTAACAACCCGCTCTGACAGCCAGCCTCCAGTACAAGGCTCTGATTACCACAGCCAGACCCAGCTTATGGGGCACTTGGGAAATATGATTAGACCAGATACATTTTTCTTAGAAGGCAGAAAAACAGGATAGGATAAGTAAATTTTGGCTCACTGGAAGCTTTTTTTTTTTTTTTTTTACCTCAGGATGGAGATTCTCAAGTTTCTAATGAATAATACTTCATAAATGGCTGAACATGGAGGGAAGAAGAGGGAGGGACAAAAGCCAGCAAACAAGAAAAGCAAGTCATGCATAGTTATAGACTAGTTTCTGCAGTGCTTTCTGGAAAACAATACAGTGACTGACTTTAGCAGAATGAGAAACAGAGGAGAAGCACCTGAGCAACCCACAATTCAGTCAGAAAGGATGCAGTGGAGCTGTGCAAACCCTCCACATACAAGTTTTGAGAACACGAATCCTAGCAGTTGGTAACCTTGTTCTCCCAGTTCCCTGTGATGCTTTGGACGGCTTCTCCAAAAGGGGCACTTGCAGGAACAAGATCTGAATTGCCAGGGCTGGCAGACTGTGAGCTGACAGGGAGCCACTCTCCCACACTGCTGTCTGTGCAGGTTTGCAGCCAGGCTAACCAGAAACACACAGCAAGGACACCCTCTGCTCCTCTGCACTGCATTAGTGAGGCCTTGGGTTCTGCTTTTGGCCTCACTGCTGATCAGCAACCCAAGTTTAGGGAAAAAAATCTGGTGTGAGGAAGGACAGATCAAGCCCTTCACTTCCTGAGTCTGCGTAGGAAAAGCAATCTCTGCTGCAGCCCTGAGGCACTTCTCTATCTAGAAAGGTCTTTGAGCTTTTCCTTAGCTGAAGAAACTGCAGAGTTCAATTATCATCTTGTAAGCATCACAGGGGGTTGAAGAGGACAAACATATGCTTCGGTTTTATTCCTTGCTATACTACCAGCTTCGTGTGCGACCTTAGCAATCACCAGCCTCTCCTGGGCCTCGTTTCCCAATTCACTTTTTAGAAACCCTGTCGTTTCTACACAAGACAGGTAAGATCAAATGATCCAGATCTCTGCAGTTATAAAGTTTCCCAACTCTGTTTTATATCAGCAAGGAATTTGGCTCAGCATTTCTGCTGGAATAGTTCCTTGCTGATGCAAACAAAGTAGTGGAAAATGGAGAGAGAAGCTGAGAGTAAGAATTAATTGAAATATTAGATGTTTAAATCCTAAAAGCCTGGCATGAAGGATACAGTTATACCCCTTGGCCAAGGAGATGCCTAGAAAAAGCCTCCAGAATAATAAGAAAATGGCTTGACAGGAAAAAATACCAGCAAAAGTGCCTAAGGCAAGTTGTGTGCCTTTTAGCAGTCCCTTGGTCATCTGTGTTTCCATCCTGAATAGAACAAAGAGAAAGAGGAAAAGGGAAATAAGATCATAGTTATTCAGCAGATTTACCCCAAGAGACATATCTGAATAGAAGATAAATCACCATTGTCATCACCACACAGAAAAGCATTTGACAGCCCGCAGCAGGCTCACTCTGGAATACCTCGAAGCACCCTGTCATGCCAAGGAGAATCACAAACTCCTCCAGGCTTCCTATCACGATGCACCACGTGCAGCTCTACAAGTAGAGGTTGGAGCAATTGGGTGAGGTGATCTCAAGCCAGGGCAGCTCTGCCCGGTGACTCCCCAAGAAACACGACTGACACCATCCACCTCTGCACCGCCAGACTGGAGAGATGGGTTTTGTCAGACGTGCAGTTGTCTTCAACAGGGTCAGATTTTAAGCATCATCTCTGCCTCCTGCCAGGCCTCTGGATGACGCCCGCCAGCTGAGGAGCAGGTGATTTGGAATGGACTTGCCCGATGCGGATACTCAACACACCCTCCCACTTTCCTGCTAAGACGAGTCTGCTCCCTCCACTGAGGAACCTATGAGTGTTGGCTTCTAGACACTAGATCAGAAAGCAGAAAAAAACCCAAACGATTGCACAATATTTGATGAATATATCTATTTTACTTCACTAAATTCTTAAAAGCTGACAACATTTCACTTAGAATTTCCATGCTTAAAAATGTAATGTACCTCATTAATTTTCTAGCCATAAAAAAAAAAAAGCTAAAATGAAGCCACCAAAAAGAACTCTTATGATTAGGATTTATGACTCTCAATTTCTAGCCTAATTATTGTGGAATCTTTTATTTGCATTCTTTTTTTAATGACAAAATGTTATCAAATTCAAAAATCTATTCACTGTTAAACTCTGATACAGCCCCTCAAAAGGCCACCAGCATAGTAAGGGACACTGAGAATCCTACCAGCATCCTCCTCCAAGTCGTTCATTCCACCACCGCAAGGAAGAATTCCTGAGAGCATCCCTCTGCATTAAGGTATATAGTTCATTGATTTATAGATAAACTCATTTTAAAAAATGAATCCACCTACATAAATAAAGGTTATAAAATACCAATTCCAAAAGACTTTTTATTCTGTTAATCCAATAATGTGTTTTCCTCCTTTTTTTTTTTTTTTTGCCTTCCTTGATATTTTTTCCACCTATATTTCAAGGCAATTTCATGACAAGTAAATCCAGGCAATAAATATTTTTGTTGAGTCTGATCTGTGAATTATCAAATCTAATGACACACTTGACACGGCGCGTTCTTCTGCCATACAGAATTTATCACATGCAACTCGAGCACCTCAGAGCAGGACAAGTCTCCTCTTTTTGATTTAATGTGGCTTGAAAGGAAACGGACACGTTTTAAAGTTGCAAAGCTGCAGTTCCATTTTGTCTTCTGCTGGGCATGTTTGATCAAATCAGAGCTTGCAAACCCAGCTCTCAACTGCAGTCTGCGTTTGAGAGGGGAGAGAGTTGTTTTTGTGGGAATGATCTAGCTCGGGAAAAATGCCGAGGTTAGCACACCCCTGTGTAAAACACATCGCCGGCATTGCTTGGCACTGCTGCCTGCAGGTCAAGCTTCTGCTCATGTCAGCAGTCTTGGCTCTTTTGGAGGAAGCTTGGCAGGATGATGGAAAAAACTGTACATCCCTGCTCCATGAATCCTTCTCTCCTCACTCACCCCCTGGACACTGGCAGCAGCAGCAGTACAGTTGGATGGTCCTGCTCACCTAGGCTAGAACATCATCCAGCACTAGTTTTAATCATGTTTCTCCTCCCAGGAAAGCAAAAGATTTATTCAGATTTTTCTTGGTACCTCCCAAAATAATCATAAGGGATAGGAGAGGAGAATAAAGAAATAGAGAGAAAGTACTTCTAATCACCAGAAAAGCAGCAGCAGATGGAGGCAAGTCAAAATTACTTGATCAAGGGGCTGATTAGAATTGAAAATAAATCAAATAATGTGCTGTGACCACAAACAAGTATGCTTTTGCACATCCACGTGTTGTAACATCACTTCTTTCCAAGAACATCAAATATCCCAGTCAGTGTGGCACTGCCTCTGAGAAACTGCTGTGGAGAAGGTAAGGCTGACTTGGTGAAAGCAAGCACCGTGTCCCTGCCTCAGAGGAGATGGACAAAAAATAAATTAAACAAAAATAGGACCAAGATTCAAGAAAGGAAACTGCTGTAACAAACCATAAGGTTTTTTTACTGCTTCACACAGTGAAGGAATGTTTAATACCAGAGAAAACCAGGATCCAAATCCTCCTATCCCATAAACCAGACTCTCTACTGAAAACATTTCTGATGCATGGACGGGGCTGGGACTGGGCATGCAGCTGAGTTCTCCTTCCATCCACGGGAGGGCAGAGCCGCTCACGCAGGAGACATATCACACAGGCACATTTTTGCATAATATTAAGAAGTCTATAACTTCAGCACCAAATACCCCTTACGCAGTTTTAAACAGCCTTGGCTAGAGGAAGCAAAACTTGTCTTTTTCAATAGATGTCAGACAGCTGGAGGAACAAATACACGACTTGGTTCTTAAGAGAGATCTACAAAAAAGAACTAAATCAAAGTCTATAAACTGTAGCTGCAGTCCCATAGCCAGGATTGGGAGATTCCAAGAGCAGACAACTGAGATGGCAATGAGATGGCAGGAAAAGTATTTACCCAGGAGAGGAAGAAAAAAAGACTGTTTAAACAATGGTATTAAGGTTCTTTTTAAGCAAAATCATAAGGGCTTTTGTAAAAAGAAAGGGCAAGTCCAGAACTTCCCCAATTACGATGACACACAATGCCTATGATTGCAGAAAATGCAATTTAACTTTGCTGTGTTAGGAATGAAGTTACTGAGATTTGTTTGCATAGAGATTGAACAATCAGTCCCTGTATACACAAATCTTCAAAATAACGATCTAGCGTAGCTAAAGTATTTCTGGTTTAACTCTTCACCAAGTGCATGTGTTGCTGCAGTGCTCAGTAACCACAGCGATTTCAGCTCTGTTACCCCTGCCACTGATGAAACAGAAAGCACTATAAACCATACGAACAGTTCATACTGAAAAATCACAGAACCACAGAATAACCAGGTTGGAGGAGATCCACCGGATCATCGAGTTCAACCATTCCTATCAAACACATCCTCCTCAGCACCTCATCCACCCGTCCCTTAAACCCCTCCAGGGAGGGTGACTCAACCCCCTCCTTGGGCAGCCTCTGCCAGGGACCAATGACCCTTTCTGTGAAAAATTTTTTCTTAATGTTCAGTTTAAACCTCCCTTGGTGGAGCTTGAGGCCATTCCCTCTCGTCCTGTCCCCTGTCACTTGGCAGAAGAGCCCAGCTCCTCCTCTCGGGTAGTTATAGAGAGCAATGAGGTCTCCCCTCAGCCTCCTCTTCTCCAGGCTGAACACCCCCAGCTCTCTCAGCCGCTCCTCTTGTTCTCCAGCCCCTTCACCAGCTTCATTGCTCTTCTCTGGACTCGCTCCAGAGCCTCAACATCCTTCTTGTGGTGAGGGGCCCAGAACTGAACACAGGATTCGAGGTGCGGTCTCACCAGTGCCAAGGACAGAGGGAGAAGAACCTCCCTGGACTTGCTGGTCATGCCATTTCTGATACAAGCCAGGATGCCATTGGCCTTCTTGGCCCTCATATCTAGTTTGACTTACAAAGATTTTAAGCTTTTTACTCCATGTGGAGTAAAAATGTTAATCTGCTTATTCACATCATCAGGTCCATCAGATCCAACTTGGATAAGAAAATAAAATTAAAGACCCCATGCAGATCAGTGCACAAATACAGAGCATGAACCTTCCTCTAGCAAAAACAGAAGAATGGCCTTTTTACTGGGCAGTTAGATTAGTTTATATTATTTTCATAAAGCAGATCCAAGTTCTGCATTTGGTACACATTATTCAGCAGCCAATAGAAGAATTAAATAAATCAATGTAGCTGGCAGCATTGGAACCTCAACAGCTGGGCAAAGCGGTTCTGTGTGCAAACAAGCAGCTGCGTGCACGGCTAATCCATGCAAACACACAAATGTACATACAGCAGGAAGGTTTAAATTAAGCCGCATTAGTTTAAAACACCTCAGGTATCTGAACTGAAACAAGTCATCCATTGTGGAACATTTCGAGGAAGCCCAACATTTCTTTGGCAGCTCTGGTTTGTCTCTTCTTGACTCTCCACCTGCCAGCCTGTAAGGTCCCTCACGCGTTTTATCTGAACACAGGTTTCTCTTCTACTCGGAAGTCGGAGGAAGCTGCTCAGGAATTAGCACCTCCTGGAGCCAGGGCTGTTAAATGAGGTGAGGTGACCCCTCTCGAGCTTTGCAACAGAGAGCAGAAGCAAAACACAGCACAGGAAAGAAGCTTCAGGCTTCCTGAATGTCTCTCTCCTGTGTCAAGCAAGGACACCTCTTGCCCCTGTTTTGGAAACACAGATCAGAGCTAAGATCTGCTGTGCTGGGAATTAAAGAGAAGTAGGAAAGGGTGGAGGGAATTAGGAGCCAGTTTGTCCTGACACTGAGGTGCAGTGCTCTGGGACCTGCTTGATAATCCTTGAAAGACACGCTGGCCAGGCTCTTCTCAGGGCGCTGATGCAGCTCAGATGGTCACTGCTGACTTCAGGCAAAGAGGGGTGGGTGGCATCTGTTAGATACAATTCTGCCCTGGTAGTACAATGGTTCAGGACACCATAAAAGAGAAATACTAATACATAGGTAAGCCTCTCTCTCCTCCAAGCTCACCATGTCTCAGACGAAAGACAAGACAACGCACAGAGACAGATGAAGTTTCCAACAGGCAATGCTAAACCACTCCTGAAGAAATTTGAGCCTGAGCCCATCTCCACAGATGTCACTGTGGAACATTGTTCTTCAGTAGGTGTTGGACAGGAGCTATACAGTTCATCACTTGTTACTACATTAAATGGAGGGGGATAATAATTCCAAAACTAGGAGCCTTGGGGATACGATGCTTTACAGGGAGACACAAGATTTAATGTCGCAGGCATGATTTAACACTACTGTTACAGACAGATGTTAACCAGGAGCAAATCTAGTGAAGTCAGTGGGCTGACGCCAGCATAAAACCTGCACAACTGAGAGAAGAGACAGGGTCAACACTAAATGGGGATAGCAGGGGCAAGAATTTTGAGAACCACCTGTGGAAAAATGTTCACACATACTTTGCACACATCATTGCTATGATTAATTTCTTGTGCACGCATGAAGTACTCAAAACGTGAGCTTGAACTTGCTTACTGCAGTGGTACAAGAATAGACTCACACAGCAGATCCTCAGCTGGAGTAAATCAACATAACCCTATAGAAGCCAAAGGAGCTACATCAATTTATAGTACCAAGAGATCTGCTCTGGAGGCATTCAAAAACCACATTGGGAAAACAAACGCACCAAAAGAACAAAACCAAGAGGAAACACATTGAATGGAATGTGCTTTTCTATCTTAAAAGGCTACTTGGGTTTTCTTTCCCTAAAGATATACTTACTCATCCTGCTCCTCTGGGAGTACCTCACAAAGCTTTCTTCCACTGCTGTCCATTTTGTGTCAGGTTTCAACCCCACCAGCCATTCAGTTTAGGGGCTCCCTTGCTGATAAAGAGACACTGCCTCTCTAAGTAGCTATTTGACGACTGGTAATTCAAAACCTTTTATTTAAACCACCGTCATCTTCCAAAATTCAACTTTCAAGACCTAACTCACTGTGCTTTGAAATCAGTGAAAGCAGCAGGTGGGCTATAAGGAAGCAATTTGTTACAAAGATGATGCTGCCTACATAATGGGAGCTGTTTAATCCCTGCCATGGTTAATGGCCAGCACGCTGGAGAAGAGTGCAGAACAAGTTATGAATTCCAAATATGTTTTTTGTAACAGAATTCTGGCGTCCAAGAAGAGTAATGTGATATATGGAGCCGACTACTCTCATTATGCCTCAACCCTTCCCAAAGCGCCTGAAGGAAAGATTTTTGGCTATCCATAACCTAGGGTTGTTTAGCAGCTTAATCTTCAGATTGGAAACACCTTGAATCCCTGGGGTCAATTTAGCTTTTATCCTTTAAGTGTACAATAGGGGCATTGAGACTGGGAGGACTTCTGAGGATTAAGGCTCTGAGAACAGCACAGGAAGCACATCTTGGATGAGAGCATACAAACCTTGGTTTCGACCTGTGTTGCTTACAGATACCTACAGCCTGGTGGCACATACGGATGCTGCCCTAAATCCTGACCACCCCTACACAACTATTTTCTGTTAACATGTTTGAATCTGCAGCATCTTTGCTGCAAAGGGTCTCTGTGTGCTGCTGGGCAGTGAAACAACTCATTTTCCAGACTTCACTGAGTGTCCCTCTGAATGCTCTCATCCTAGCAAACATAGCAGGGACTAACCATCACTCACTAAAAGGAAGAGTTGAAAGGCACTTGAGACATTTCAGGCCACAATGAACATTTCTAGCTGCCTTCTTACGTTATTACAATAATGCCAATAAACGCTTCCAGCGCACAATGGCCAAACCTTCACAAACGCTTCCATCCCTAACACTTTGGACAGGTATGAAAAGAAAACAGATCCTATCTGTGAGAGTTTGTGCTGCAATTGAAGATGGAACTGTAACAAAACAAACAGCAATAGATGCTGGCTCGTACAGCAAACCCAGCAGAGAAATAGCATTAATAGCTGACATGAAACTGTGTTCTGTTTCAAGGAGGTCAGCAAACATCTGAGCAGTGAGTCTGAGCTGCACTGGTATCGCACCGCTGCAGACCAACACCACACGGGGGACAGCTGAGACTCTACGAATCCTGGACTCAGGGCTGGACCTCCTAGTGTGCATAGTAAAAAAATCCAAACATGCAGGAGAGGAAACAACCTCACAAAGAGAACAAGGGAAAGCTTGAAAGCGATGGCCCTTCTAAATGAACTGGAAAGAAAATGCACTTACCGCTTTGACAGCAAATCACAAGGTAATTGTTTCTTCCTCTGGACATTATTGTAACATAGACAAAAATTGGTCACCATTAAACAAAGTTTACTCAGTGGCATTTTTACTGTTCTGCTGATGGGCCAGTTAAGAAAATACTGAATAAATTATGAAACAATAGAGGGAAGATGGCTCTTTATAAGCAACGTTCGATATAACAATTTTAAAAGGCTATAACGCAAGTTTATTGAATTTGGCAGGGCTTATAAATCCTAATTCCCATTACTGCACTGCAACTTGAAACGAAATATTCTTCAATTTATCATTGGAAATTTCAAGTTTAAGTGGTCCCAGTGCGAACTGATAACTTACTGACATGCTCAAATGTTTCCACGCACACACCGCAGGTCAAACATCTGGCTCAATGCAGCTTTCCACACTGCAGTCGGCCCTGTCTGTGCAAGCATGCGTGAGACACTGCTCTTTACGAATCCAGCTGACTAAATATTTATCTCATTGGAGAGCTCAGTGGCAGTGTTGTTTTGTTGTTTGGTTGGTTTGTTGATTATTTTTTTCTTAAAGAATTCAGACCCTCTTGAACAGCTTTCTAGGATGATTCGGTGTTGCAAATGTTTGCCAGATCACTACTATTAGGATGCCCAGAAGAACCCTCAGCTGGTTTAATGGCAGTCAGATAATCAAAGGCTGGTTTGGAAACCTGTGATTCTGTTGCAGGAATTTAATTGCTTCCTACAGACTGTTTCTGGCTTGCAATGACCTCATTTTGTGGAGTAATGCTCCCCAGTATTTAGCCTGGGCTTGCAAGACCGTCCTCCCACTCCAGAGACCATGACATCTTTAGAGCCCTAATTTGAGTGGGGAACAGGTGAGATTGCTTTTAATAAAGCTGAAATAAAACCCCATGTTGTAGTGACTGAAACTAAGATCTTCCTACACAACAATATTAACTTGAAAAACACTTCACCCAGGAAGGGCTTGAACCAAAGGCCAACAATGAGCCAATGAAAAAAAATCTGCACATTTATAAGAGTTCCTGAGTTAAGTCAATAAAAGCTTTAATTGCTCCCAATCATTTATATATATATAGTTTCATATATGTGCAGGAAATATGAACAGCATTTTCACTGTGACAGAATGACATAAATGGGGACTTTTACAGGGGCTAGGCTGTAACATCTATTTTTAAATCTAAAAAATGCTTTCCAGAGTCGTGTATTCTAGACCTACCTTGAACAAAATACAACACCATTTAAAACCAGGGATGAGAATATCCATCAAACAGGGACAAATCTGCTCCTCCAGAGACACTAATAGTTAAATATGCAGCTTGAAGTTCATCACTTGTGTCTGTGTGGAAGCACACCAAGTCAGCTGACAAGGTCTGCGTTTCTAGCTGAAGATCCGTAATGTTGTGATGACTCTTGGGCTGCACTGGCTTCTGAACACTGGCTTTCATTTAAGAGCTTTCCTTCAATACAAGCAATAATATTTGGACAGCTCCAATAGAGCAGGATTTACTGCTGCGCTCCTTGAGCCCCCCTCTCTAGAATGAGTGCTTTCAAAATACTAATGATTTTCTAAGCCTCCTTTTCTTGCCGAGGCAGAGAGAGAGTAACAGCTTTGGCCAAAGTCAAGTGAAGTGAGAGGAAAGTGATATTCCTCCAGGTCACACTGAAAGCCCAAGGCAGACTAAGAGCTGCATTCAAATCGTGACTCTCTGTGCTAATCCAGGAGCTGCTGAACTTGATGCAAGTCTCTCTGCTGACTTTAATGGGCAATAGACCAGGACCCTCTGGCCTTAACCCATGGGTTAATCCTTGGCACAAGCCTGAAGATAAGTAATTGCAGAGCAACTATGCTCCTCGCAAAGCTGTGCCTCATAACAACAGTCAAATTTGCTTCACAGGGACTGGGAACATGCAGTGCTCAAAAAAGCACAATTCTTAGTGTTATCACATTGCTGAAACCCTTAGAAATGTGAATGCACAGCCTGTTACTTTGAAAAACCACCTCTCCATGCACACTTCATGTCATGTCCCTTTATTATTATAGCATCAGGTATCACCCAGGATCCATAAGATCTGTTGTTTAAGTTTGCTAGACAACACCAAATGAAGGACACTGGGTCCCTGCTATTTTCACATCTAAAACTACTGATACTTCTTTAAATTCAGGTAGACTGACAAGGATTGCAAGTTTTTTCATATAAAACCAGATGAAATTATAGTATAAACTATAAAGAGAGAGGTATTGCTCTAAACTTTTGCTTTATTTATTTCAAAATAAAGATTCCCCATAAAAAGCATTGCACTCTATACCTCCGAGAGTCCAGCTGTACTTTGACTGAAGGTAACCACATTAGCCCAGACACAGGCTTTACACTAACAAAATCTTTTTTTTTTATTGAAATGTGCTCTAAATAACACATTCTGAGACGTCGTTAGACTAAATGCAAACAGAACATGAGCCTTGACGTGCTCTACACATGAAAAAAAGGATTCCTAGAAGTTGCACTTTATGGGACATATCACACACTGCTGACGTCCTTGGATGCTTTGCCAGAGCCAAGATTAATAGCCCATTTTAAAGCCTGAAAATGCTTAAGAACTGAAATGCTAGTACTGATGGCTGAGCTCCCTCATGATCCACTGAGATCAATGAATTTGAAAGCATTTGGCATCTTACATGATGGGTGAGCTTTGCTTTAGCTACCAAATCTTGATTAGTCCAAAATAGAAGAACTTTGAACAGTTTTGGAAGAATGTAGAGGAAAATGTGAGCTGTCATGGAAGAGAAGTAAATCTCCTCCCTGCCAGTCACAGTAAATCTTTCTTTTTCCCCTTTCTTTCTCCCCCATCAGCTTCGCCTTCCCCTCACAATCCCAAAGGAAAAAAAAATTGATCTTAATGGACAAGCCTGGACCACCAGACAGTGTATTCCTGACTAGCTGTGTATAACCTCCTGAGAATTGCAACAAACATCATAAACAAAACCAGGTGGGAAACTGGTTTAATTTATTTTCATTTTACAGAGAAGTTCACACTGAAATAGAGTTGTTTACAAAACTACAGGACCTTGAGGGGCCAGGGGAGAAACCTGTGTCAGTCTGAAACCCACAGTCCACATCTCACTAAAAGCAACAGTATATTTATGTTATGTGCCCAGAATTAGAAATAAATAAAGAACCTCTGTTAAGATGCAGAGGAAAAAAACTAGTTTGCACAGCTGCACCAATCCAAAGCATTTAATAAAACTCTGCAGTACCTGACAAAGTTGAATTGCACCCTCCTGTGAAAGGGAGGTTCACAGCAGTTTACAACAGGATGCAAGGGTCATCAATACAGATTTAGAACTGCAAAATCATTTAAAAATAGGTAGAAAAATCTGGAGTTCAGCCAGAACAGAGGGATAACTTGCAACATGGGCTGTTTAAAGCTGACAAGTCATCTGAAATTCCTGCTTCATCTCATTGAAAAGATGAAGAGCACCCATTTGCGTAATGTTTTCAGACTGCAAACAGGAATGTCGGCTTCGTGGTCATCCTGAGCATTCCTCAGAAATCTCTCTATAAAGCACCTCCTGAGGAACTGAAACTATGCGTAGCAAAAACAGAATGAAAACTTCCACATCAGAGGTGAGGTTAAGATGCATCTGTGACCATAGTTACATTTGAGAATAGCGTCCCCTCAGCTGGCCATGGCTGAGCTGACCAGCTATATGGTAATACACTGCAAACAAGGACAAGTTAAGGCTGTGACGCAAACTCTTCTAACTGACTTACTCTTTGCTTAGAGGTCAGCAGCTCTACAAACCCATGCACCAACCATGTTGAGTCAGAGTATGTTCAAGCACAAGCAAAACTTCAGAAAGCAGCATGTGAGGCTCTGCAGCCTCAAGTTTCTTGCTTATGAATGAGCGAATCTGAACAGTGGAGCACAACAATAAGCCTTAACTGCAGAGCAGAGACAGCAGTGTTCTCCCATTCTTCTTGGCATGACAGTAAGTGCACGTCAAAGAGAAAATGGCAAAACTTCCTTAATCAAAGCAAGGAAGATGTTTTCACCAGCCAAAAACACAGATGAAGACTTAACTCTGATGAAGCTGCTGTCAGACCAGCATGATTGAAAAAAGATTCACACCCTGCAGAAGTAGGCTAGAGAATGTCATTTAAGAGAAAAAGTATTTTGCCAGCACAATCTGATCTGTGTGCAGCTCCTCTGCCATTTTTCATGCAGATTCAAAAAAATGCAATCTCCTGAGAAAAGGAAAAATTGCAACTTTGAAAGAGCTGAAAATTCAAAAAGGCCAAATCCCTTTTTATATAAGACAGCTCCTTTTCATCATTTAGCTGAGCAAAAGAGCTTAAAAATACATTAAATGTAAATTTACTTTAATATCCTGTTAGACTGCTGGGGTGGCACAATCTTCGGGTAATTCAGAATCAAATCCCACTGAAACTTAGAGTCCTAAATACTCTATTTTATTAGCACTTTTGCTAATAATTTAAAGATTATAAGGTATACAAAGCAGATTTGACCTTTTTGCAACCATTATCTATACATCTATTTGTTGCCTTGACACTCCGAGCACTGATTTTCCTCATCATATTCTCCATTCCATAATTCAATGAAAAAAAAACATTGCATTTCTGGCCATGGTCAGATAAGCACAGTACAGAATCTCTTCAATCACCAGCAAATTATGATTAGGTTCTATATTCAACAGAACTGATAACAGATAGAAACACTGCAGGTATAAAATACAGTGGTTTGGCCCCAAACAGGAATTTTCATTCCAAACAGGAATTTTCATTCCAAATAGGATTTCCAACTCCACTAAAGCTCTCTGAATATATTGACCATTTTAGTTCTAGGACGAGACATCTTCTTGTCAAAATTAGAAGAAAGTAAAGGCTTCCACACACAATTTTTCCTAAGGATTTCTCTCTTCCTCCAAGTGACTCTTCTATTTCCTGGAGAACCAGTTTTTACTGTTAAAACACTTGCAGCCCTCCAGTTTGCACCTGCTCGAGTCACTACTGGTACCTTCTAAAAAAATTTAGAAGTGCATTCATTTCTGTTCACTAAAAGAATCAGGGAGTTTTGCTGTCTGGAGGCAATCCTGCAGCTGCAGCACAAGACCCAGCAGGCTAAGATCACAGAAACAGTCCAGTTACCAGTAGCAAAAGCAGGAAGAAAAAGGCAAGAAGCTATGTCATCTGCAATGGTCCCAAAAAAACAGTCCAAATGACTGCTAACTGCAATAGTGCTGGTTTGGCTTTTTTCATATTCACTAGGTCTGCACATATTTTAATTTGGTAAAGTTGTCAGAGGGATCTCAAAACCTACTTATTCATGACGTGGAGCCACATAGATCAGAGGCTGAGCACACAGGGAAGACTCACACTTAGTACAATGATAAACATCTCCTAAAAGCCTCATGAGTCACTCACAGAAAACTCCTACTTCAAAGGTCCTTACTCTTAATCCAGAAGTTGCCTTCTCAGAAGTCAGTATAACCTGGAAAGACCCTTCACATAATTCTTCATAGTGTCTCTAAAAAGATTAATCTTTCCTTTTGCACGCACTGTCCTCAATCAGTTACAATGGGAAGAAAGCAGGCACCGTCAGTCTGATGCTGAATTTGTGCATGAACTTGAAAAAACTATGAGATACATAATTCGATGTCAAAAGCAACGTTTCCTGGGCAGTCCCATAAAATGTTATTTGGAATTCTTTGCATCTAGTGAAAAATTAATAACCGAAAAAATTAACAAGCTCCAAGCCAAATTCTCAGCTGAGTTTATCATGCATTGAGGCTCTATGGGGAGGGAGCTCTTTACATTGCAGGTCCCCCAAATGCCAAAATCCATATCCAGGATCTATAATGCTACATTCTGATAGGCTCTGCTACAAATGACCCTTAGGGCTGAAATACAGAACATACTGAGAAGGAAAAGCATCATGGAGAGAGATTTTTTTTAAGTACTGAGAGCAACTCAGTGGCAAAAGATAAAACGAGGAGAATATCACACTCAATTAAGACCAGATGGAGAGCTGTGCCCTCCAACCCCCTCTATGCTGTGATTCTGTGACTGGTCAGTCTCCTAGATGGTCTGCAAGGCTGGCCAGACAATCCAAGACTCACATGCACACCCCAGGTGTGTGTTTAAGGCCTTGGTTTGCGAGTCTTCAATAAATCTGTTCTCAAAATTCTGGCAGCAAGTTATCTCAAACCAGAGGTGTTCCAAGTGAAGGAGCATAGCTTC
Source organism: Clamator glandarius (assembly GCA_033459285.1). Taxonomy (NCBI): domain Eukaryota; kingdom Metazoa; phylum Chordata; class Aves; order Cuculiformes; family Cuculidae; genus Clamator; species Clamator glandarius. The sequence continues at coordinate 1,203,320 of JAUNZM010000326.1, read as the reverse complement.
AAAGAATAAATCATTAATGAGTTGAGCTGTATTGTTATGCAACTCAAGAGCAGGTTGTGTACCTGGCACCTAGCAACAACTTGGGATGAGATGAAAGACACGTTTGCTGATGCACAATTCCAAACAACCACCACTCCTTAAAGCGAGGTTCCTTCTGCCATCTCCTTGCCCCATGGGATGAGCAATTTCTAATTTTCTTGATATGACACAAAGTACAAGGAGTGAAATGATCTCTCCTGTTGCCTCTGCTGCTGACACAAGGCGATGGTTTATGTCAGCCGCAGTTATTTGACAAGCTGCCCGAAGGTTTAAGCCCACAGATACTGCACATGCAAACTAAAGAGATGTATCCTGCATATGCAGTCATGCACACATCAGAAGAGGCAGTGGCATGTTGTTAAGGAGATCAACCTAATCCTAGGATTTTCCACAAGGATTGGTGTATTCCCTCAGACCCTGCTTTCACAAAGCCCCCCACGGGCACGATACAGTAACTACTCAAACACACACAAGGATTTATTTCCTCCAGCCAAGTTAGCTGTTTCTCTGCGATGATCTGATGCAGAACAGAAGAGCCTGGGAGTCTCTCCCTACACAGCAAGCTACAGCCAATACACACTTTTCCTCCTCTCTCTGTTTTTAAACCTCTATTAGGGAAGATAAAAGGGTTTCAAAGGTAAGGTTTGTTTTAGTCAGGGTTGGAGAGGAAAGACCGAGGCTGGTATGAATGCCTTGGAATTGACCTCAGTTATCCCCACTCTGCATATCACTGAGAAAATTATTTCCATCTCTGTGCCTTAGTTGCCAATCTGTAAAACAGAGTAGGACCCACTGCTTCCCACCTCTGTTCACTTTGTCTATTTAGACTGTAATTCTTCAGATTGAACTTTTATTTATGTGAGGTAAAAGTACCCCAAAATAACAACAAAAAATCCACAAACAACTCTTCCCCATCCACGTTTTCAATAAATGTCATTATTACAGCATATTTCATAGTGAGGTAAAAATTGACACAGGCTAAACTGAATTACCTAGAATGTTACTAGAGCAATCCAGAAATATAATGAAAATCTGATTCTCAGTTCCTGGCACTGTCTGGGCTGGCCCATGTTGTTGTTCTATCGCTACGGCATCCTGGTTGCCTTCACTGCTGCCGAGACTGAGCAGAGCTGCTCGGAAGCAGAGTTCATCAGAGAAACAGAAAGGCGTTTCTGGTGAAAATACAAAAGACCAACAAAAACAAAAAAAAAAAAATCCCCTTTGCCAGAAGAAATATTTTCGTTTGGAAATGCTGCCAGAGTATCTTATGGGAGTTGCAGGCTGGGCCCAGGAAAGCCGACAATCTGCTACTGAGTGGCTGCATTCGTGTCCTGCTGTGGTTTTACTTCATTAAGCAGGCAGGACCAGGGACTTCAGAAATGGGAGACAGACTGAAAACAGGCAAACTAGGGAGCCCAGTCCCAGAGAATGAGATTAAATGTCCTGGAAGCAAACTGACATTTTCTAAACAAAGTACTTAATTTCTGAAAGAAGTATTTCAGATCTCAGAAATAAGGATTTTCCTTCTAAAAAAAAAACAGGCAAAATTTTTGAAGGAAGCACATTTTTTGCCCCCCAAAAGATGATGATTACAATAAATTACAACTTTATTTCCCTAAGAGTTTTGTTTTGACCAACATTACTTCTGAGCTTTTCAGCTGATGTTTAGGAACAAAACTGGAAGCTCTACCATTTAAAAAAAAACTATCATTTTTATGTAACATAGGAGATAATACAGTCCACTACTTTTCTGATCAACTCCATTTGTTTTTTCTCCCTCAGCCCTTCCAGTAGCCTGGATCCTTTTGCCTGTTGTGTCCACATCCCACACTCTGTTTCATATCTAAACTAAACCCCAGGCACAATGACAGCACAATGAAGCCTTGATCAAGCGCTCTGGGCTCTACTGTAAATACATGAGATAGGATGAGATCTTCCCATTTGCCCTCTATAAGCTCTGGATCAAGTCCAGGACAAAAAGAAGTTTATTAATGCACACACATTCCTACTGGCCTTTCAGCTCTTTGGCAAAAATGGTTTTAAACAGGGCCCTGTAGAGACTGAAGGAGCAGTATTCAAATATTTACATCGAACAACATTGTTAAATACACTTGAAGACATTAGTGAGATTCATTTTGCTGCAACCTCAGCAACATACTACAGCTCACCAGCAACATAAACCATTCTCCACGATCCGAGGCGGGCAGCTTTCCATCTGGGTTTCAGCTAAGGCAGGAATGTTTCTGTCTACAATAGAACCTCACTAATCAGCACTTCACTAATCCACACGTTTTATTAACTTCGCCAAAAAACTCACAGACTCTCCCTGCCCCTCAGCAAAGATTTAATAGCAGGGACCTCAAGCAAGGTCTCTCATTACCAAAAAGCATTTTTTAGGCAAACGTTACGTGCATTTGAGTCAGACATTACAAAGCAGTTTGATAAATAATTTGAGCAAAACTAGAGTTGTCAAAGACAGAGCCAAATCTTATGCATATCTGGAGAAGGAAACCCAAGGCAACTTGAAGTTGAATCTACAAAAGAACATTTTATCAAAAAACACTTAATCCTTACTATCTCTCAGGACGTGGCCCTTTGTGAACAAAATAACACACACAAATGAAATTTCCTTCCTTCTAAGCTAACGCTACATTTGCCCCCTTACTTACTGGCTCACAAATCCAGTAACTTTCAAAGAAGCTTCCCTCCAGCCACTTTTGACACTTCATTCTTCCTCTCGCAGAGCAGCCTGCATCCTTTAAATGTAAGCCAACAGAAACAGCAAAGCCAACAAAAACATTAACTCTGCGCTGGAATGAAAAGCTCTGTCCATCCCAGTGTCTTAGCTCCCTGTTCAGCAACTGTTCCTACCTCTCTGCCATAACCATTAGCACTTAAAACGTTCAGCTATGGCAGCTTCATTTTTCAAGCCTACCGGATAGTATCCACATGCCATCCTTAAAAATGGAACTAAGTGACAGCACACCATTCATTATCCTTCCACTTCCAAGGGTATTTTTAAACAAGTGAGACAATAACCAAATATAATAACTTGCTGAGGGGGTTTTCCCTCCTCAGTTGTGCTTGCTATCGATACAGAATATGAATAATACAATGTATAAATTATGTACATGCATTTACAGAGGAACATAAGAGAAATTCATATATAGAAAAGCAGTAAATGCAATGGCATTAATATTGATCCATTTCCACATTTTTGCATGAAATATTTAACAACACATAGAACGCCACTGCAATGCTACAAATGTTATTTCATCTAT